>CM039674.1:497807249-499057249 GCA_022496015.1 Hordeum marinum | reverse complement strand
ACTCGGTAATACAACATCACAATAAGCCTTGCAAGCAATGTGACTAAGTGTTAGTCACGGGATCTTGTATTACGGAACGAGTAAAGAGACTTGCCGGTAATGAGGTTGAACTAGGTATGGAGATACCGACGATTGAATCTCGGGCAAGTAACATACCGAAGAACAAAGGGAACATCTTACGGGATTAACTGAATCCTTGACATAGAGGTTCGACCGATAAAGATCTTCGTAGAATATGTAGGAACAAATATGGGCATCCAGGTCCCGCTATTGGTTATTGACGGTAGAGGTGTCTCGGTCATGACTACATAGTTTTCGAACCCGCAGGGTCTGCACACTTAAGGTTTGGTGACGTTTTGGTAGTATAGAGTTATGTATGGTGGTGACCAAAGGTTGTTCGGAGTCTCAGATGAGATACCAAATGTCACGAGGATCTCCGGAATGGTCTGGAGGTAAAGATTCATATATAGGAAGTCCTATTTTGGTCGCCGGAAAAGTTTCGGGCTCATCGGTAGTGTATCGGGAGTGCCGGTATTGTATCGGGAAACCATCGGGAGGGGTATTTCGACCCAAGAGGCTACATGGGCTGTGGGAGAGTAAATACCAGCCCTTTTTGGGCTGGTGGAAGTCCCACACAAGGCCCATGTGGCTGGGAAGAAAAGCCCAAAGGGAAAAAGGTGGGAAAGGCCAAAAAAAGGGAGGAATCCTAGTCCTACTAGGATTGGAGGAGGAGTCCTCCTCTCCTCCCCACTTCGGCCGACCCAAGGAGGCTTGGCCCTTGCACCAAGTCCTCTCCTCCCTCCCTCTTATATATACTAGAGGTTTTAGGGTTTTTTGCACAGAATTTTTAGCCACTTGCTGCCCATTCCTCCAGTGCATAGTTTCTCCTCTAGATCGGATTACTGCAGTGCTTAGGCGAAGCCCTACCGGAATTGCTCCACCACCATCACCGAGGCACCGTCACGTTGCCGGTGAAATCTTCTACCTCGCCACTCCCTCTTGCTGGATCAAGAAGGCGGAGATCTTCATCGAGCTGTAGGTGTGCTGAACGCGGAGGTGTCGTCCGTTCGGCGCTAGAGCGGAAGGACCATGATCAAGATCGCGAGACGGATCGTGATGAGTGCGCGGGACGGATCATGATTGGATCACGGGACGGATCATGATGAGTTCGCGGGATGGATCATGATTGGATCGTGGGACGGATCGTGATGAGATCGCGGGATGCTCGGCGAATTGGATCGGGAAGACGTTCGACTACACCAACTGCGTTTCTTAACGCTTCCCGCTTAGCGATCTACAAGGGTATGTAGATCGACTCTTCCTCTCGAAGATTCTCATCACCATGGATAGGTCTTGCGTGAATGTAGGAAAAAATTTGTTTCCCATGCGATGGTCCCCAACTGTGACATCATGAGCTAGGTCTATGTGTACATGAGATCTCGAGTAGAATACAAAGAGTTTGTGGGCATTGATGCCTAGATTGCTTCCTCCCTTGGTCGTGTTTTGGTTCAGCGGTATTGTGACATGAAGCGGCCCAGACCAACATTACTCGTACACTTACGAGAGACCGGTTCCCTCAACCGCAACTTGTTGCATAGATGGCTTGCGGGTGCCAGTTTCTCTCACTTTAGTTGGATCGGATTCGACAAAGGCGGTCCTTGAGAAGGTTGAAAAGCAACTAGTGTATCACCGTTGTGGTTTTTGCGTAGATGAGAATTGTTCTTGCTAGATACCCGTAGCAGCCACATAAAACATGCAACAACAATTAGAGGACGTCTAACTTGTTTTTGCAGGGTATGTTGTGATATGATATGGCCAATTACATGATGTGATATATGTGATGTATCAGATGATCATGTGATGTATAGATTATCACGACTTGCATGTCGATGAGTACGGCAACCGGTAGGAGCCATAGGGTTGTCTTTAATTATAGTATGACCTGCATGTCAATCATTAAGCGCTATGTAATGCTTTACTTTATCGCTAAGCGGTAGCAATACTAGTAGAAGCATGTTGGGCGCGACAACCCCGATGGCGACACGTTGATGGAGATCAAGATGATGGAGATCATGGTGTCTTGCCGGTGACGATGGAGATCATGTCGGTGCTTTCAAGATGGAGATCAAAAGCACAAGTTCATGGTCATATCATGTCACTTATGATTTGCATGTGATGTTAGTCCTTTTATGCACCTTGTTTTGCTTAGGACGGCGGTAGCATTATAAGGTGATCCCTCACTTAAATTTCAAGATGAATTGTGTTCTCCCCGAGTGTGCACCGTTGCGAAAGTTCATCGTGTTGAGACACCACGTGATGATCGGGTGTGATAGACTCTATGTTCACATACAACGGGTGCAAGCCAGTGTTGCACATGCAGAACACTCGGGTTAAACTTGACGAGCCTAGCATGTACAGACATGGCCTCGGAACACAAGAGACCGAAAGGTCAAACATGAGTCATATAGTAGATATGATCAACATGATGATGTTCACCATTGAAACCACCTCAACTCACGTGATGATCGGACTTGAGTTGGTGAATTTGGATCATGTATCACTCGAATGACTGGAGGGATGTCAATTTGAGTGGGACTTCTTAAGTAATATGATTAATTGAACTCATTATCATGAACATAGTCAGTAGTGTCTTTGCAAACTGTGTTGTAGATTACTAGCTCACGCTGTAGCTCCCTTGAATTTTTATATGTTCCTAGAGAAATAGAGTTGAAAGATGATGGTGGCAATATTGCGGACTGGGTTCGTGATCTGAGGATTGTCCTCATTGCTGCACAGAAGGCTTATGTCCTTAATGCACCGTTCGGTGCGCCAACCCTTCTAGCGTCATCTATAGATGTTGTGAACATCTGACAGGCATGTTCTGATGACTACCGTATAGTTTAGTGTGGCATGCATTACGGCTTAGAATTAAGGCTCCGAAATGTTTTGAACGTCATGGAACATATGAGATGTTCATAGAGCTGAAATTAGGATCTCAGGCTCGTGCCCGTGTTGGGAGATATGAGATATCCAACAAGATTCTTTGCCTGCAAGATGAAGGAGAATAGCTCAATCGTTGAGCATGTGCTCAGATTGTCTGGGTGCTACAATCGCTTGAATCGAGTGGGAGTTGATCTTCTAGATAAGATAGTGATTGATATAGTTCTCCAAGTCACTGTCACTAAGCTACTAGAACTTGGTGATGAACTATAAAACGCCAGCGATAGAAATAATGATCCCTGAGCTGTTCGCGATGTTTGACACCGCGAAGGTAGAAATCAAGAAGGAGCGTCAAATGTTGATTGTTAGTTAAACCACTAGTTTCGAGAAGGGCGAGAGCACGGAGGGAAACTTGATGGATAGCAAGCCAGTTGCTGCTCCAATGAAGCAACCCAAAGTTGAACCCAAACCCGAGACTAAGTGCTTCGATTATGAGGAGAGCGGTCGCTGAAGCGGAACAACCCTAGATACTTGGTAGATAAGAAGGTTGGCAACGTCGATAGAAGTATATTTGATATACGTGTTAATGATGTGTACCTTGCGAGTACTCCTAGTAGCACCTGGGTATTGGATACCGTTTTGGTTGCTAAATGTTAGTAACACGAAATAAAAGCTACGGAATAAATGGAGAACTAGCTAAGGGTGAGGTGACGATGTGTGTTGTAAATGTTTCCAAGGTTGATGTGATCAACATCACACGCTCTCTCTACCTTCGGGATTAGTGACAAACCTAAATAAATGTTATTTGGTGTTTTGCGTTGAGCATGAACATGATTAGATCGTGTTTATTGCAACACGGTTATTCATTTAAGTTAGAGAATAATGGTTATTCTGTTTACATGAATAATACCTTCAATGGTCATGCACCCAGTGAGAATGGTTTGTTGAATCTTGATCGTAGTAATACACATGTTCATAACATTGATGCCAAAAGATACAAAGTTAATAATGATAGTACCACATACTTGTGGCACTGCCACTAAATGTCATATTGGTATAAAGCACATGAAAAACTCCATGCTGATGGATCTTTGGACTCATTCGATTTCGAATCGGTTGAGACATGCAAACCATGCCTCTTGGGCAAGATGACTAAGGACCCCGTTTCCAGATGGATGGAGCGGGCAAGTGATTTATTGGAAATGATACATGTTGATGTATGCAATCCAATGAGTCTTGTAGCGTGCGGTGGATATCGTTATTTTCATACCTTCACTGATGATTTGAGTAGATGGAGTGTATATTACTTAATGAAACACAAGTCTGAATCGTTTGAAAAGTTCAAGCAAATTCAGAGTGAAGTTTAAGATCATCGTGACAAGAAGATAAAATGTCCACGATATGATCGTGGAGGTGAATATTTGAGTTACGAGTTTGGTATAACACTTAAGACAATGTGAAAGTTGTTTCACAACTCACGCCACCTGGAACATCATAGTGTGATGGTGTGTCCGAACGTCATAGTCGTGCTCTGCTGGATATGGTGCGAATTATGATGTCTCTTATCCTTTTACCACTATCTTTTTGGGGTTATGCATTAGAGACAACTACATTCACTTTAGATAGGGCACCATCTAAATCCGTTGAGATGACACCGTGTGAATTATTGTTTGATAGAAACCTGAGCTGTCATTTATCACTGTTTGAGGTTGCAACACTTATGTGACAAAGGGTTTTCACCTAATGAGCTCGAACCCAAAGCGGACAAATGCATCTTCATAGAATACCCTAAAGACAGTTGAGTAAACCTTCTATCTCAGATCGAAGCAAAAAATGGTTGTTGCTAAAACTGGGTCCTTTCTCGAGAAAGAGTTTCTCTCGAAAGAATTGAGTGGGAGGAAGATAGAACTTGATGAGGTTGTTGAACCTTTGTTCAATCAGAGAGTAGCACAGCGCAGGAAGATGTTTCTGTGAAGCCGACGTTAGTTGAAGAGGAAGTTAATGATGATGATCATGAAGCTTTGGATCAAGTTACTATCGAACCTCATAGGTCAACAAGAACGTGTACTGCTCCTGAGCGGTACAACAACCCTGTCTTGGAGGTCATGTTGTTGGACAACGATGAACCTACGAGCTATGAAGAAGCGATGATGGGCCCGGATTCCGATAAATGGTTAGAGGCCATGAAATCCGAGAAAGGATCCATATATGAAAACCAAGTATAGACTTTGGTAGACTTGCTCGTTGGACGGCAGGTCATTGAGTACAAATGGATCTTAAAATGAAGACAGACGTTGATGGTGAATGTCACCATTTATAAAGCTTGACTTGTCGCAAAAAAGTTTCCGGCAAGTTCAAGGAGTTGACCACGATGAGACTTTGTCACTCGTAGTGATGCTAAAGTCTGTTGGAATTATGTTAGCAGTTGCTGCATTTTTCAATTATGAAATTTGGTAGATGGATTCCAAAACATCGTTGCCTTACTTAAGGAAAGGTTGTATGAGATACAACCAGAAGGTATTGGCAGTCCTAAGGATGCTAAAAGGTGAGCAAGCTTTAGTGATCCTTCTATGGACTGAAGCAAGCATCTCGGAGTTGGAATATACAGTTTGATAAGGTGATCAAAGTTTTTAAATCTATACAAAGTTTATGAGAAACTTGTATTTGCAATAAAGTGAGTGGGAGCACTATAGAGTTTCTGATAAGTATATGTGGATGACATATTGCTATTCGGAAATGATGTATAATTTCTGGAAAGCATAAACGGTTTTTTGAAAAGAGTTTTCAAAGGAAGACCTCGATAAAGCTACCTAATTGTTGAACATCAAGATCTATAGAGATAGATCAAGATGCTAGATGAGACTTTCAATGAGTACATACCTTGACAAGATTTTGAAAGAGTTCAAAATGGATCAGTGAGAGAAAGAGTTCTCGCCTGATTTGTAAGGTGTGAAGTTGAGTGAGACTCAAAGCTCGACAACGGCAGAAGAAAGAGAAAGGATGAACGTCGTCCCCTATGCCTTAGCCATAGTCTCTATATTATGCCATGCTGTGTACCGCACCTGGTGTGTGCCTTGCCATGAGTCAGTCAAGGAGTACAAAAGTGATCCAGGAGTAGATCACGGGACAGCGGTCAAGATTATCCTTAGTGACTAAAATACTAAGGAGATGTTTCTCGGTTATGGAGGTGATAAAGAGTTTGTCGTAAAGAGTTACGTCGATGCAAGCTTTAACACCAATCCGGATGACTCGTAGTAGCAAACCTAGATACGTATAGTGGAGTAGCCATTTGGAATAGTACCAAGTGGAGTGTAGTAGCAGTGTTTACGGTTTGACATAGAGATTTGCAAAGTACACATGGATCTGAATGGCGCAGACCCGTTGACTATAAGACCTCTTTCACATACAAACCATGATCGAGCCCCAAAACTCATTGGGTGTTAGATTCATAACAATGCGAATCACATGGTGATGTGAACTAGATTATTGACTCTAGTGCAAGTGGGAGACTATTGGAAATATGCCCTAGAGGCAATAATAAATTATTTATTATCATATTTCCTTTTTCATGATAATTGTTTATTATCCATGCTATAATTGTATTGATCGAAGACTTAGATGCATGTGTGGATACATAGACAAAACCATGTCCCTAGTATGCCTCTAATAGACTAGCTCGTTGATTAAAGATGGTTAAGGTTTCCTAGCCATGGACATGAGGTGTCATTTGATAACAGGATCACATCATTAGGAGAATGGTGTGATGGACAAGACCCAAACTACAAACGTAGCATATGATCATGTCAGTTTATTGCTACTGTTTTCTGCATGTCAAGTATATGTTCCTATGACCATGAGATCATGCAACTCACTGACACCGGAGGAGTGTCTTGTGTGTATCAAACGTCGCAACGTAATTGGGTGACTATAAAGGTACTCTACAGGTATCTCCGAGGGTGTCTGTTGAGTTGGCATGGATCAAGACTGGGATTTGTTACTCCGTGTGACGGAGAGGTATCTTAGGGACCACTCGGTAATACAACATCACAATAAGCCTTGCAAGCAATGTGACTAAGTGTTAGTCATAGGATCTTGTATTACGGAACGAGTAAAGAGACTTGTCGGTAATGAGGTTGAACTAGGTATGAAGATACCGACGATCGAATCTCGGGCAAGTAACATACCGAAGAACAAAGGGAACATCTTACTGGATTAACTGAATCCTTGACATAGAGGTTCGACCGATAAAGATCTTCGTAGAATATGTAGGAACTAATATGGGCATCTAGGTCCCGCTATTGGTTATTGACCGTATAGTTGTCTCGGTCATGTCTACATAATTCTCGAACCCGTAGGGTCTGCACACTTAAGGTTTGGTGACGTTTTGGTAGTATAGAGTTATGTATGGTGATGACCAAAGGTTGTTCGGAGTCTCGTATGAGATCCTGGACGTCACGAGGAGCTCCGTAATGGTCCGGAGGTAAAGATTCATATATAGGAAGTCCTATTTTGGTCGCCGAAAAGTTTCGGGTTCATCGGTAGTGTACCGGGAGTGGCGGTAGTGTATCGGAAGACTATCGGGAGGGGTATTTCCACCCAAGAGGCTACATGGGTAGTGGGAGAGTAAATAACAGCCCTTTTTGGGCTGGTGGAATTCCCACACAAGGCCCATGCGACTGGGAAGAAAAGCCCAAAGGGAAAAAGGTGGGAAAAGGCCAAAAAAAGGGAGGAATCCTAGTCCTACTAGGATTGGAGGAGGAGTCCTCCTCTCCTCCCCACTTCGGCCGACCCAAGGAGGCTTGGCCCTTGCGCCAAGTCCTCTCCTCCCTCCCTCTTATATATACTGGAGGTATTAGGGTTTTTTGCACATAATTTTTAGCCACATGTTGCTCGTTCCTCCAATGCATAGTTTCTCCTCTAGATCGGATTTCTGCAGTGCTTAGGCGAAGCCCTACAGGAATTGCTCCACCACCATCACCACGGCACCGTCACGCTGCTGGTGAACTCTTCTACCTCTCCACTCCCTCTTTCTAGATCAAGAAGGTGGAGATCGTCATCGAGCTGTACGTGTGCTGAACGCGGAGGTGTCGTCCATTCGGCGCTAGATCGGAAGGACCGTGATCAAGATCGCGAGACGGATTGTGATGAGTTCGCGGGACGGATCATGATTTGATCGCGGGACGGATCATGATTGGATCGCGGGACGGATCGTGATGAGATCGCGGGACGCTCGGTGATTTGGATCGTGAAGACGTTCGACTACACCAACCGCGTTTTTTAACGCTTCCCGCTTAACGATCTACAAGGGTATGTAGATCCACTCTCCCTCTCGTAGATGCTCATCACCATGGATAGGTCTTGCGTGAATGTAGGAAAAATTTTGTTTCCCATGCGATGTTCCCCAACAGGCCCCGCAACCGGCCTCAACAACAGCGATGGCCGCCAGCGTTGGTGGGGCCTCCCCGGACGCACGCTCGAGGCCGTCCTCGAGCACATCGAGGCCGGCAACGAGCCGCGTCTCGGGTACCCGGAGGCGGCGGCCGTCTCCCGCTGGAGGCGCTCGTCGTTGCAGCCCCAGCGCATGGAGACATCGTCGTCATCGGCCTCCCAGTCCTCCCAGTCCTCTAAGTCCTCCGGCGCGCGCAGGCCCGATCCCGGCCTGCTGGCGCCGTTCGTTCGACGCAGCGGACGCAGCGGCGGTGGCATCACCATCCGCGATCCGTCCCGTGGCCACGCACCCTCGCCTTCCCGCGGCCACCTCCGCCTTGTCAAGCCCAAGACCGAGCCTGACACGCCGGCGGTGGTGAAGGAGGAGCACCTCGCCATGGCCGCCGACGATGAGACGGCCATGAAATGGGCGCGCGACGACTACGTTCGCGAGGAGATGGAGCGGCAGTGCCAGGCCCTCGAGGAGATCGAGGCTCGCCACCGCGCCCACTGCGAGGAGGAGTTCGCCGGACTCATCATCCTCGACGATGACGACGACGGGGAGGCACCAGGGCCCTCCAACCCCGACCTGCACCATACTGGCAATGTAGGCCAGGGCTATAGTAGGGACGGCGGCCGCGCAAAGGACGACGATGGTAGCGACAGGGACGGGGACGATGGCGGCGACTACACCAACTTTTACATGCTCCTCGGCATGTAGAACACGGTGGCGCGGCGACGGGACGGCGTCGACGGGTTTAGGGTTTTAGTAGTTTTTTTTCATTTTTGTATTAATGTTTTAATGAAAAACCGCGGCGCTAAAATCGGCCCCTGGGGGGGCAACGGCTGGAGATGCTCTGACGTGGCCATGCATCTAAACAAGTTGGGAAGAATAGTGAGTGCAATGCCAATGTGATACGACATAAAGAGTTGTTTATTAGATGTTCCTGACCGCTTTAAGACTGCACCCAATGCTCCACCAGCACTGTCATCGTTGCCTCGATGTTTCGGCCTCCTCGCTCCCCACTCCTCTCTCCCACTGCCCACTACTCTATGAAAAACCCGCGTCGAGCTCAACGCCGTCGCTGACACCATGGACGGCAGCCTCGGATGGCAGAGGGCTATCGAAGATCTGGCCGGAGACGACCACGTCGCCCGCGCCGAGCTGAGGGAGATCGCGTGATGGTTCCCAAGTGTTCAGATGATGCGGAACCATGCGTGCGGTCTGGTGAAGGTGATGACCCACGACGAGAAGGCGCGCGCATACCCCGACGTCTGCGACGGCCGCGGCCTGCCTCCACCGCTCATCCTGCGGTTCGCAATGCGGGAGACGCAGTCTGACGATCCCAACCAGTGGGCCCGTTGGTGGATTTATTGTTCGGCCGCTCTACCGCAGCCGGACATGAACCGCATTCAATCCAGGGCGAAGCGCATCCAGGAAGTCGACCTCGCGGTCCCAGCGCCCATCAATGTTGCCTACTGGGATAGATTCCAGCCGGAGATGCTCTACCACAATGACAACTCCGATGTTCAGTCATCCTCTTATAACAAGGGTGAGTCCTCTGAACAAGAGGAGCAAGAGGAGCATGAGGTTGTTGTCGTCTTCGACGACGAGCAGGAGGTGATGATGTGTGCGCCCGTGGTCGAGCAGGAGGGAGGCCCAGATCTCCCAATCGATGTGGAGGCACTGCCAGACGTGCCTGACAACATCAAGCTGACGGTTCAGGAGGAGCAGCCTGTGGTGTACGAGGAGGAGGAGGTGATGATGTTTGCGCCCGTCGTTGAGCAGGAGGAGGAGGTGATGATGTTTGCGCCCGTTGTCGAGCAGGAGCAGGAGGTGATGATGTTTGCGCCCGTCGTCGAGCAGGAGCAGGAGGTGATGATGTTTGCACCCATCATCGAGCAGGAGGGAGACCAAGAGCTCCCAATTGATGTGGAGGCACTGCCAGACGTGCCCGACATCATCAAGATGGAGGTTTAGGAGGAGCAGCCTATGGTGGATGACAAGCAGAAGAGGAAGAAAGCAGTGGAGAAGCCTGTTCCAGGGCCAGTGCGCCGCTCAGAGCGTCTGAAGCGCCTGAAGAACTGAAGATTCAACAAATTTGAAGATGCAGTTAGCAAGACTGAAGAAATGAAGAAGTTAGCAGGTAGGTATGCGGATTAGTTATAGATTTCAGCATATAAGTTATCTACAAGTTATCGGGGGTTAAGTATTTTGTGTTAAAACATCTAAGTGTGTTGCTCATGCTGCTTGACTTGCTGCTCTGTTTGTTGCTGATGACTGATGACTGATAACTGCTCTTGCATCCTGCTCATACCATATTTGTGATGCTGATGACTGCTCTTGTGTGTTGCCTGCACCATATATAGCATATATCTGCTGCTAATGTCTGCTCGTGTGTGTTTCCTGAACCATATATAGCATTTAAACTTCAGAAATAGTTCAGTACACAAACAAAATCAAAGACCTTCAAGTTCACACATACTCTAGTACACATATTACTGAAATCACCTCAAGTTCATGAAATTAAAGCTAATACAAATTATGTGAGCAATACAACAGCAATGCATCACTGAAATTCATCAAGGATCTCCTTCATCTTCATTATCTTGCACTTGGTGTCCTCTTTAAGTTTGAAGAGGGCACATATCATGTACTCCAGTTTCTTCTTCTCTTACTTTAACTGATCCCTCTCCAACACCAGATTATCCCTCTCTTGCACCAATTTACCATTATGATCCATGAATTGGTCCCTCTCTTGCTTCATCAAGTCCCTATATTTCTCTACCTTGGCTCTAACAACCTGGTGAATATTAGTGGCAGACATGTCACTAATCTTCTTCTTCTCCAGCTCTGCCTTTAGGTCAGTTAATGCAATTTGAGTGCTCCCTAGCTGTTCAAGTGCTTGCTCCTTGTCAGCAACCATCTTAGCAAAATCCACCTTGAAAAAACTCAAGTCTTTTTCCATTTTTTCCTTCTCCTTCAGGATCTTAAAGTTTTCTTCAGCATTCAAAACATTTTGCGCCAGCCTCAGCTTGTTCTCATCTTCATACAAGTCCCAAATGTTTCCTAAGGCCATCTTTAGTTGAGGAGGCCACTCTGGATCAACCCACTGCACATAGTTGCATTTTCATCCTTCCTGTCGATTTAAACAAATAACAGTTGACAGTTTATGATAAAATTAACATGGCATCATTACCATTAGCTATAAAATTAACATTGCATCACTTGCACTGGCATTGATATTGGATACTAACCTTCTGTCCACAGCCTAGGAACCTCCTGCCACTATCCACGGATTCAAAAGCCACTAACTTCTCACACACTGCTTGGTGCTCACATCTAGCACCAAGTTTTGTAGCAAGACCACTCCATTCAGGGCAGCTAATGGTGGCAGGTGCCTAAAACAGATGGTGGCAGTGTAGTTTAGGGGGGGAAATCCCTCATCTGAACCCTAAACCTAGCCATCTGATTTACAGGACTTACCGAACTGGTGACTGATTCGCCGTCCGAGGATGAGGTTGCCGAATCGTTCCAGGACACCATGGTTGCGGAATGGTGGTGGCGGCACCAAGCTTGACGGCGGCGGCGGCGATGTGGAAAAGTGTAGACGGGGTGGAGCTGGTGCGCGGGGGGGTGCTAATCATGCATGCAAAGCAATGGACTGGTTAGCCAGACTCTCCCACCTGATTATTAGGGATTTATTGCTGTTTTCGGCCCGGTTTTAAAGGAGAAAGGAAGTGGTCATAGGCTTGAATCTCGGATTGATTATTTCCCTCGTCCAATGTACTCCCACCTACAACAAAGAGCTCTTTCTTACGTGCCCAATACACCTGGACAGAGGGAGTAGGACTGTGGGGTGCACTTTTACAATTTTTGGACTAAATCATCACATTATGTGCAAGTTGTACGACTTGGGGTGCTTTTAACTCCTTATTCATATTCCATCATCATTATTAAAGTTGGACATGAAATGATCACACGGAAAATTGAAACGAAAGATGTCCAACTAATACGGTGACATGGCAGTACAACCACACTTCACTAAATAACTGTCATGATGAAATAGAATGTAAAGACCACGTCACACAAAGCTGAATCGCACACGACTTTGTCTGGCTCATTGTCGATTCATACTCTATGTAGCCATCAGAGTTCAGCTTCGAGATCCTACAAAGAAGAATAGAATAAATCACATGGACATCAATAACGAGTAAAACCCATGCAAAAGATAAATCGATTGTGACATGCCTTTTCTTTTCTTACCTCTAACAATTTAGCGCATTTACGTCGATTGTGACCTGGATTCTTGCAGTAGTCACAGTTAATCTGTGATTTTGACTTCTTTGTCTTTGCCTGGAGCCTTTTCTTCGGTGCACCTCGTCCTGGCACATGCACGGGATCAAGAACCTTATCAACTTTCTCCGAGTGCGGCATCAAAGGGACAAACCTAATGCTGTTATGCTGAGCATTAGTTGACTCCTTGCTGTCAGCTTGTTCAATACTTGATTGCTTGCCATGGTGTGTTGCTTCCAAAAGCATCTTTAGACACTGATAGTCCTCATCAGAGTGGCATGCCTTGAAACTTGCGGCGTGACTACAATTCCGTAGCTCGCGGTACCTCTGCGGGCTTGCCGAATAGTCATACATCTGGGTTTTTCTGGTCGGTGCGTATGTACATTTGGCATTCATAATCCACCTAGTGGGAACGCAAAAACTGGGCAGAATTGTTTGGTTTAAAATCCCCAATATATAAAAAATGTGGGAACATGGTGTGCCTACGCATTCCAGCTTACGGTAAGAACAACTGACCCTGTACAAAATTCCTCCTTGCTCCTCAATGCGCACTCCAAACTTTTTATCCATTCTTTGCTGCTTGGACACAACATAGGTGGAAACTTCTGATCCATCTAGTATCTCTCTGACCTGACATTTGCTAACAGCATCTATGCTCCATAAGACCACCTTAAACACACTAGGAGTGAAAACTCTTGCGGCGTGTTTCTCAAGCGGCGAAGCATTTTCCTCTATAAATGGAAGGGACTGTAAGGCTCCGATGTCATGAAGAGCTTCGTTAATCCGTCGCAACGCAAGGCAATGCTCATAGTGCTCTAGCATTTCAAACAACGACATCTTACCCTCAAGATGCGTATGTAGCACAGAGTTCAAGCTCTCACTCCTCTGATTGCTGCTCAATCCTAGGAAACAACGCCCTGCAAGATATGGAGCACACCACAACTTTCTCATCTGATGCAGCCAATACTCCTCACTGGTTACTTTATTCTGTTGTAAGAATTCTATCCATTTTATCTCATGCTCTTCAATGGAAGAAGTATCATATATGAAAGATCTGAATTCCTCCTTTACGTCGTCATCATGCAGATGGCGTACAATGTTCTGCTGAATGTGCCATATACATAGTCTATGGTTTGAGCCAGGCCAGACCACCCTGATTGCTCGCAGCATTAAAAGGTCACCATCTGTGATCACAGATATCGGATGTTTCTGTGCCATGCATTCAGAAAAGGTCCACAACATCCACTCGTATGCCTGGCTTATTTCATGAGAAATTATACCGCAGCCAAAATTAACAGTGTTGCGGTGGTGATTGAACCCGACAAACGGCACGAATAGCAAATTGTACTTATTGGTTATGTATGTGCTATCAAAAACAATGACATCTCCAAAAGCCTCATAGTCAAGTCGCGATTGACTATCAGCCCAGAACAGTCCCTTTAGATGGCCAAGATCGTCTACCAAGTACCTGAAGAAAAAATCCGCATCTCGCTCACGCCTCGCCATCATGTGCATGATCACCGTTTTAGCATCACCGACACTGATTGTCTCCTGCTTATCAGCATGGCAGAAATTATAAATGTCCTTCTTTATGCATCCAACCTTATCAAATCCACCGTATTGAATGCACAAAATATCCATAATACAGTATTTGCAGATCCCAGATTTTCCATGTCCGCAATGTCCGCTTTCTGCTCATCGCTGATTCGTCTGTACGAACACAGCAGACAAGAAAGATCCCATGGGGCTAGAGAATGGTTGTGCTCATCAATAAAATTCTTGACAAACCACAGACCTGTTTCCTCCTGTCTCGCAATGACCAATTTAGCATTACACCCAACACGAGTTAAACTTCGTGGCCTCCTCTTTCTATATTCCATCTTTCTTTTCATGTGCTTCTCTTCGTGAAACCCTTGACGACTACACACAATTTTCCTTAAAATTACGTAATTGTTAGATCCATCCCACTCAACGTAGATTTTCCTCACAGTAAATCATTTTTCAAGAGCATATTTGTTGTAGAATTCATAGCTTTCAGCCTCACTATCAAACATCTTGCTGACAACATTTTGATACTCGAACATACACTCATCACTTACATCCGCCATGTCTTCCTGCATATGACATATGAAATACACACTTGCTGTTTATCAATGTTGCAGGTGTAAAATAGCTCATAGGCAAAGACAAGTGCATGGAAAAGACTTTTTCCTCGTTTCACATATGAGGGAAACCAATCATCAACATCCAAAGGTACTATCCTAGCATGAAATGATGACACGAAAAACCTATATTGCATGCACTATGGAAACCCTAAACCCTAAACCCTAAAAACCCTAAACCCTAAACCCTAAACCCTAAACCTAAACCCTTTATGCGATTAACTAAGTAGAATAAAGTAAACTAAGTAGGAAGAAAGGAACTAGTATGTCATCTTATTGGCATAGGCAAACAAGGCTGGAATGCCATGATGAGTCTTTCATCTAAATCGACAAGCAAGTCACTTTTTTCTTTGATATGAAAGGTAGTACTAAGCAATGGCCTAGTGAAACACACATGATGCGATTAACTCAACGAAAACGATGTCACCCTGAAGCTTTCCATTCTTTTGAATTTGTTGGTACAAATCTCGCATGGAAAATACTGGTAAATTACGTAATCATGGTAGGGTTGAGGTGGTACTGCATGCACGGTGGATGCGAGCAAGGGCGAGGAGAACTACCCGAACGATTGTAATTAAGGATCCTAGCCAGATTCATACCTAAGGATGGTAGGCTCGAAGAGATGGGATCGAACGCCGCTGTCGCCGCCGATTCACCCGCAGCGTAGATGTGGTGCCTTCTCCTTCTTCCTGTCGTCGGGCACGTAGAGGACAGTGAAGGCGTGGGGCTTGGGGTTATTGAGGGGGGGGTGGCTGCCGGAGGTGAGGACGATGAATCTCCCCGGGAACGTCGAGGACAGTGACGGGCACGAGCAGTAGTTAGAGGACTGGATCTGGATGGAGGAGTAGACGTGGATCTGGTCGTGGAGGTGATCGGTTGGAAAAACTAGATTTCGTCCTGGACCATTATGCCCTTCTCGCAATAAAACGATTAAATTTAATCATTCATAATCCCCCACCAGATCGGACGACTAATAAAAATTGAAGGGGTAAGTGTTGGTTAGTACTCGAGTACTAACCCAATCACCGTAAAACAGCTCTAAATAGAATTATCTACTCCTAAAATACTAACCTATGATACTATGCACTACGGAGATGGTATCATATGCATGATACCAGTGTATAATACTCTACACTAGGAACAGACATAACAAATGCAACAATATGGGCATGGGAAGTGTTGCCCGACCCACACAATTCTCTTTGGCATCAGGCAAGCTGTACTCCGACCATATATGCCAGACACCACCTCTTTCTTTCTTGGGAGAGAAGATCCACAACTGGAGGGCAATTGGATGCTATTAAGTACCAAACGACGGGCGGCGGTGACATTATAATCGTAGGTAACATATCTTGAAAAACAATCTTAGGTAACAGGAACATTAAGGAAGGCGAATATCACATGTTCCGTGCTCCCACATTTGAAAACTATTTTTTCATCTTAAATAATACCTATATTTTGTGGTAGTTCACAAGACATGTGTCTACAACCCCTAACTCAAATTCAAATTCAAAATATACATAGGAAAAACAAAAAAGACAAACATAGATGTGAATAGTGTAGATTTTACCTTTGTCCTTTTATGACACCAGCATGTTGAAGTTCTCATTTTTATTCTCAAGCTTAATTCACATGGGCTTTTATTTTGTTTCTGCATTGACATTTAGCTTTGTCAATAAGTAGCTACAAAGACAAAAGGCCCAAAAAAGAAAGAAATAATAGTCATTGTTCTAGAGGAAAAATACAAGAAGTACCCGCTCTCAGGTAGGGAAGAGCTCCAAAGCAAACAACGTCCCAAGGCACGCACCTGCTTTTCGTCAACGTGCAACTGCTAGTCTCTTTCCGAAACAATCTGTCCTCTATGGCGCCGAACCTTCGGCCTAGCCATAGTAATGCCACGATGGCCGTAATCAGGTAAGTTACACCCGTCATGACACGGCATGAATGAACATATTCCCGTATGACTACTATTCCAAGCATGCTACACTTGTCTAAATCCTATATCTTAAGTGCCACTGATTCCTCTCCCTCTTAAGTCTCGATATGTCAAAGATGGTGTAGGTGAAGGGCCATGGTAAGAAGACCACAAGACAAATAGGTCGGTATATATTGAGGTGAGACCAACGGTAGTGGTTCCCTAATATTTAGTGATCAAGTTTGCACGTTGCTGTGGTGGATCTGCATCTGTAAATACATATTTTATGCAGATCCACCACAGCAACGTCCAAACTCGATACAATTCTATTTATAAAGCCCAAATCAAGATCATTGCATTCTGCGGTACAAACGAAAAATAGCACCTGAATTCACCTCAATGATCTTCGTAATTTATGGTAGTATAAGAATTGCAGTGTAAATGTGATTCATTTTAGTTGTCATTGCATCAGATGCAAGGACTAAGGAGGTCACATGCATGAATGAAACGATGTGAATGAATGCATGCATGAATGAATGACTTATATGGATCAAGAAATATAGCAAGCATAACAACATGGACACGGGAGGTGGTGCCTGACCATTCCATTATCTCGGTCGTCGGCTGACGAGCCGTGTTCCCATCATAAATGCCAGTCACCACCACCACCTGATATTTCTTGGGAGAGGATCGACAATGGATGAAAGTAATCAAGCACTAACAGACACGCGGCGGCGACTTGCGGAAACCATATGCATAGCAGATAGCATAAGGGAAAGGGCTAACATAGGGTGGCGCTGGATTGTTCCGTTGTCTCCTCATACATGCACGCCGGAAGCAGCACCACAAAGAAAAGAAAGAGGGTCGACGTGGCACCGTGTATGTTTGTCTGTCCCGTCCGGGTCAGTGTCCAACCTCCGGTGGACAGGCAAACCTTTCTTTCACACTTGCACAGCGGGCCATTCTTACTTTTTCCTTGTTCTGTTCTTCTCTACGGAGGTCATGCGCACTTCTAGTCGCTGAACTGTCACACGGTGCTCATGTACGTACGTTCATCTTCTTCTGGCGCGTTTTTGTTGCATCCATTTTAGCGGTAGGCTGCCTGCTAAAGTTGCTATTTTTTTTGGCAATGCTCTTCGAGGTGCTACTCGTTTTTGCGTTTCCGGGCTTTTTAGCATGCACACACTCAACTCAAAGACCCTTTTGATTATAATTGCGTCCTCTTTCTTCTGGCCTCTTTTTTGGTTGAACTTCGAAGAACATATATTTGTCCCGAACATCAACTTAAAGGCATAGTCGTTGTAGAATTTTTGGGCATCCTCAAGTGTGTCAAACACCGTGCCAACATAAGGAGGTGCTGGCTATGATAAACAATCTCCATCATCTGAAGCATCTTAGATTGCATCATTAGCATGCAACAAACCCTTTGAATATTCACCACCACCAACGGAAAAGTTGCCGTGGACATAACTCTCTTCCCCTTCAGTCCCAGCTTCCTGCAAACAAGCCAAGTGTCTTTTTTAGAGAGAGAAACACAGAGGTGTTGTGCAACAATCATTTTTTCCTCTCTATGGAATCAACAGTTCTTGTCTTGTTTCAGAAATTCAGTCACACTGAGATACCAGTCAACCGTTTCTGTCATGTTTTAGGTGGTCAATTAACATGCAGTATTTTTTCTGCCTGGAATCACCTACATTAGAAAAATAATCACTCACTCTTGTTTTTCTCACATAAGCATACACAATCAAATGATATCAGAGGCATTGTCACATGAGTGATTATTCCTTTTTCATCAAATATGTTGATCAACAACAAGTAACAAACATGAGATGATGCAACTAAAAATAGAGGGGATCATGTTTCAGAGACACAAGAAGCAGCAAAGGGGGGGGGTGCATTGTTTGTACCACACACACTAACACAAAATGAAATCTAGCTCTGTTTTTTTGTACATAGGATTTCATGTGTTTCGGAGACAGGAACAAACCCTGCTTGTCTGATGTGATCTGGTCGAAGAACCATCAGGAAATGCCACCAGGAGGTTTGTGAATCAGGATGAAACTACAGCTCACGACGGAAGTCCCCATGTAGCGGTCGGAGCTGAGAAGGATTGGTGCGGCTGTTCTCGAAGCAAGACCCCTCGGCGAGGTCGATTTGCATCGGATCCAATCATCTGTCGCGCGATATGGTGCACCTCGTTGTTGCATAGAGGCGTCCTAGATGGATTACTTGTGTCGCACGCCGGTGGCAGCTGATTTTTGCGGCGGTTGGGGCGGCACCGTTGTTGCGGGAAGTAAAGAGGGGGTTAGCCGGGCGCGGCGCCATTGCTGCGGGAAGAAAAGAGGGGGTTAGCCGGGTGCGGTTGTTACATCCACGGTTGTTAGTGGGATGATTCAATTGAGCTTGATGCGGTGGACGATTCTAATACATCCGCCGGCCGACGTGTTGTGCGGCTCCAGACCAAACAACATCCCAATGCACATATCTGCTTTTCGCTGGCATGCAGCTCCCAGTCTCTTCATGAAACAATCTCGCCTCGATGCCGGACCTTCAACCTAACTATAGTCCCTGCCACGATGACAGTAATTAGCCAGTTACACCAGACTTGACACAGCACGAACGAACACATTCCTGTATGCCTACTATTCCAAACATGCTACACGTGTCTAAATGCTTGATCTAAAGTGTCAATTGTTATCTCCCTCTTAAGTCTCGACATGTGAAAGCTGGGTTGGTGAAGGGCCATGGTAAGAAGACCACAAGACAAACAGATGGGTATATATCAAGGTGAGACCAAAGGTAGTCGGTCCCTAATATTTAGGGATCGACATTGGAGGTTGGTGTGGTGAATCTGCATAAAATAAGTATTTATAATCTCCATATCAGTGTTACTATTTTCTGGTAGAACGAAAAAAAATCTAAATTCACGCTTTACTTCCATGATCATAGTGATTTTTTGTATAAGGAAGGATTGAAGCGCAAATGTGGGTAGTTGCATCCGGTGTAAGGATTAAAGAGGTCACATGCATGACTGAAATGATGTGAACACTAGTAGAAAACAAGGTTTCGAAACAGGTCAGAATATTGCATTAGTCCCGGTCGTGTTACGAATCGGGACTAATGGATGCATCAGTCCCGATTCATGAGGCCAGGGCGTCGGCCGGGCCTCGGCAGGAACCAGTCCCGTTTCGTCTAACCCCTTTAGTCCCGGGGCTTGCCACCAACCGGGACTAAAGAGGTCCCTTTAGTCCCGGTGCTAGCCACCAACCGGGACTTATACAACGCATATATATATATATATATATATATATATATATATATATATATATATATATATATATATATATATATATATATATATTCATTCATCCCTGCCCGCTCACTCCTCAGTTTTTTGGCCGGCCGGCATGTGGGAGGTGTGCTGCTCTCTGTTCTCACCTCCTATGCACATGAGGTGTTCGTTGAAATGCCGCAGCCACACTTAAGTTTTTTCCTCCCCAAGCTCGACCTTCAAGCTACATTTTTCCCAAGATATGTTTAGGTTTGGCGGTGCACCAACTACACAAGTGTTATAAAAGGTTAACGACTTCATCGTTTTATCTCTCACTGCTAGTTTAGCTCATTTCAAATACTCTAAAAATAGAGTGTGGTTTGTGGATTTTAGTGGAGGAGTGTACTTTGGTTTTAATGTGATGATAAACTTTTATTAATTTGATCACTTCTCTATTCATGATGTTCTGTAATGGTTTTTGATACATTTAATTATAAAATGTACGCAGAAAAACCGGCAATGAATGTACGGTGACCGACGCACCTCCGAGTACATTGAGGGCCTGCATAAATTTCTCAAAGTGTCCGAGACAAACAAACAGAATGGTTTTATGTATTGTCCATGTACTGTCTGTGAGAATACGAAGGATTACTCCAACTCTAAAATCCTTCACTTCCACCTATTTGAGAAGGGTTTCATGCCACACTACAATGTTTAGTCAAAGCACGAAGAAAGATGGGTTATGATGAAAGACAACGAAAAATAAGAGGATGATGACAAACCTTTCTTTCACACTTGCACAGCGAGCCGTTCTTACATTTGCCTTGTTCTGTTCTTCTCTACGGAGGTCATGCGTACTTCTAGTCGCTGAACTTTCACACGATGCTCATGTAGGTACGTTCATCATCTTCTAGCGTGCTCTTGTTACATCCATTTCAGCAGTAGGCTGCCTGCTAAAGTTGTTATTTTTTTGGCAATGCTCTTCAAGGGGCTACTCGTGCTTTTTAGCATGCACACACTCAACTCAAAGACCCTCTTGATTAGGAATTGCGTCCTCTTTCTTCTGGCCTCTTTTCTGGTTGAACTTCGAAGAACATATATTTGTCCCTAAGATCAACTTAAAGGCATAGTCGTTGTAGAATTTTTGGGCATCCTCAAGTGTGTCAAATACCGTGCCAACATAAGCAGGTAGTGGCTATGATAAACAATCTCCATCATCTAAAGCATCTTAGATTGCATCATTAGCATGCAACAAACCCTCTGAATCTTCACCATCACCAACAGAAAAGTTGCCCTGGACATAACTCTCTTCCCCTTCAGTCCGACCTTCCTGCAAACAAGCTACATGTCTTTTTTAGAGAGAGAAACGAAGAGGTGTTGTGCAACAATCATTTTTTCCTCTCTATGGAATCAACGGTTCTTGTCTAGTTTCAGAAATTCAGGCACATTGAGATACCAGTCAACCGTTTCTGCCATGTTTTAGCTGGTCAATTAACATGCTGTATTTTTTCTGCCTGGAATCGCCTACATTAGAAAAATAATCACTCACTCTTGTTTTTCTCACATAAGCATACACAATCAATTGATATCAAAGGCATTGTCACATGAGTGATTTATTCGTTTTTTCATCAAATATGTTGATCAACAACAAGTAACAAACATGAGATAATGCAACTAAAAATAGAGGGGCTCATATTTCGGAGACACAAGAAGCAGCCAAGGGGGGGGTGCATTGTTTGTACCACACACACGAACACAAAATGAAATCTAACTCTGTGTTTTTTGTACATAGGATTTCATGTGTTTCAGAGACAGGAACAAACCCTGCTTGTCTGATGCGATCTGGTCGAAGAACCTTCAGGAAACTCCACAAGGAGGTTTGTGAATCAAGATGAAACTACAGCTCACGGCGGAAGTCCCCATGTGGCGATCGGAGGTGAGAAGGATTGGTGCGGCTGTTCTCGAAGCAAGGCCCCTTGGCGAGGTCGATTTTCGTCGGATCCAATCATCTGTCACGCGATATGGTGCACCTCGGTGTTGCATAGAGGCGTCCTAGATGGATTACTTGTCCCGCGTGCCGGCGGCAGCTGATTCTTGCGATGGTTGGGACGGCGCCGTTGTTGGGGCAAGTAAAGAGGGTGTTAGCCGCGCCAAGCACTTGTTACACCCGACGGCTATTAGTGCGATGGTTCAACTGAGCTGGATGTGCCGGATGAGTCTAATACATCCGCCAGCCAACGCGTAGCACGGCTCGAGACCAAACAACATCCCAAGGCACACATATGCTTTTCATTGGCGTGTAGCTCCTAGTTTCTTCCTGAAACAATTTGGCCTCTACACCGAACCTTTAGCCTAGCTATAGTTCCTGCCACGATGACCGTAATTAGGGCAGCTACACCAGACGTGACACAGCATGAACGAACACATTCCTGCATGCCTACTATTCCAAATATGCTACAGGTGTCTAAATGCTTGATCTTAAGTGTCACTGGTTCCTCTCCCTCTTAAGTTTCGACATGTGAAAGCTGGTGTTGGTGAAGGGCCATGGTAGGAAGACCACAAGACAAATAGATGGGTATATATCAAGGTGAGACCGAAGGTAGTGGGTTCCTAATATTTCGGGATCGAGATAGGGGGTTGGTGTATGGATCTGCATAAAATAAGTATTTACAATGTCCATATCAGCATCATACTATTTTCTGGCGCAATGAAAAAAAAATCTAAATTCACGCTTTACTTCAATGATCATAGTGACTTTTAGTATAAGGATTGAAGTGTAAATGTGGGTAGTTGCATCCGTGTAAGGATTAAGGAGGTCCCGTGCATGACTGAAACGATGTGAATGAATGACTTGTACGGATCCAGAGAAATTGCAAGCGCGACCTGGACATGGTAGGGGTGCCCGGCCCATGACATTATCTTGGTCGCCGGCCGACGAGTCGTGTTCCCATCATATATACCAGCCAGCACCATCTGATCTTTCTTGGGAGAGAAGATCGACAACGGGATGGAAGTAATCAAGCACTATTTGACGCACGGCGGCGACGTGAGGAAACCATATGCATAGCTGATAGCATAGGGGAAAGGGATATGGGGTGGCACTGGGGTTGTCTGTTGTCTCGTCGGACATGCGCGGAGAAGCGACACCTCAAAGATAAGAAAGAGGGTCGACGCGGGTGCGAAGCGCACCGTGCATGTTTGCCTGCCCCGCCCTGGTCGGTGTTGTTTTTCTAATAGAAATACCTTGCATTCCATTAACTAGTGGCGACTAAATCACTAATTAGTGGCGACTAAATCGTCAGCCGCATCACACATTACATCAGATGACAGGTCGGTGAGCCACATGCAGTCACCTCCCACTTCCAACCTAGACTCATGACAAGCCAACAAATGCGCAGGATTGTTACATTCCCGACGATCAAACATAACTTTTGCATCGATGAAATTCAAGTGAAGAAGGTACTTGAACTCCCTAAAAAGACTTCCGAGCGGGCTGCAATCAGATGTGCTGGAATCAATAGCTTGCTTCAGAGGGAGACAATCAGTTGTGACTCAATCAGTCGGTGTCGTTCTTACTTGTATAGCGCGTATTTCTACGAAAATCTATTTCTGAGTCCAGGATCATCTGCACCTACTGACGAAAAAATAAAAATAAATTCTATAAAATTCAAAAACTTCCAATTTTTTTTGTGTGGTACATATTTTGATGCGTGAGGTACGCTTCAAATTTCAACTTATTTGGACATCCAAGTAGCTCTCGACAAAAAAGACAAATCGGGTCAAAAAAATTGATGAACAGTAAACCTTTTTTTCAAACCCCGATTTGTCTTTTTTGTTGAGAGCTCCTCAGATGTTTAAATAAGTTAAAATTTGAAGCGGACCTCACGCATCAAAATATGTATCACACAAGAAAAAATGGAATTTTAAAAAAAAATCTATTATTTGTTTTGATTTTTTTCGTAAACGCAGGTGCAGATGCACCCGAGAGTCAAAACGCCGCACTCGTATTTCTAGCCGTTCTTACTTTCGCACATGCTTAGTTCTTATCTGTGGAAGTCATGCGCACTTCTTGTCGTTGAACTGCCACAACACGATGCCCGTGTACACCCGTTCATTATATTTAGGCTAAGGTGTTCGTGACGTACATGTCGCACTAGCCCGGGCAGCGCGACGCACCGTGGCCGGGCTGGCCCACTGGCAGCGAAGCGAGTTGTGTTACTATAACTGACGCCTGCTGGTGACTGATGGACAGTTCTAATGTTTAAGAACACACTGCAACGTTGGATTTAAAACATTTTTTAAATTGTACAAACATTTCTTGTAAATCGTGTATAATTTTGAAATGCTAAATATTTTTCTAAAACTCATTTTTTAATTCCTACAATTGTTTGAAAAATGTGAGCAATTTTAATTTCAAGTTTTTTGGAAAACACGAACGAAATTTGAAAACATGAGTACTTTTTGAAATCATGAACAGTTTTCGAGCATGCACTTTTTCCTGAAAATTTCAAAGATATTTTGAAAACAAAAAATAAAGTTTGAAAACATGAAAAAATATTTAATCCCGATTTTATTTTAGAAACGAGAAGACATTTTGAAGTTTCTCAATACTTTTTGAAAAAACATGAATAACTTTTGTAATTATTATGAACATTTTTGAAAAAAAACATTTATTTGAATTTCTGAGCAAATTTTGTTATCGAAAATATTTGATGGGTTGAGCGCCCCTCGAGACTGCTCTATGGTGTTGTGCTTTGATGCGGGTTTGCCGACGAGATTGTGGTTACTTCGGCGAGAAGGTGTGGTGCGCAGCGAGAGTGTCTTCGGCGTCGATGGGTAGGCGAGGAGGGGAGGGGACATGTTAGAACGGACGGTGCCAAGGAATCGCTCGCGCAGTATGGTGGAGGCAACGCTGAGTTCGGGATCATCCGAGGCAGAAGAAGCATTACTTGGTCCAAAGATGGATATGGAGTAAGAGATCAAGAAGACTTTTGGATGACCTCAAGCACGACGAGGATGGAAACTTTAGTGATGCTATTGAGGGGATGGACTGCAAGTTCCTTGAGGCCATGGATGGCTTCTACAAGGACATATTCATGGAACTCGAGGTTAGGATCCATGGTGATAATGTTATTGTCTTTCGTATGTTGGAGCATCTGACAGAGCACCACTAGAAGAATTTCGTGGATGCATGTTTTTTCTCGAGGGAGAGGGTGCTGCATAAGAAAATTCTCAATCAACAAATTCCTGAATGCCTACTATTCCCAACAGTGCTATATGTGTAATTCCAACATCCCAAATGTCATTGATCCATCGTCTTCATCTGAATTCTGGATAACCAACAGACGGTGTAGGGGGAAGGCTATAGAAAGAAGACCATAAAACAACTAGATGGATATATATTGAGATAAAATTGAAGATACCATGTCCCTATATTTATATAACGGGGTTTGAAGTTGTTGCGGCGGGTGCACATCATGAATATTTAAAGATCCCGAATCAAGGCCATACTATATTTTAGTACAATAAAAATTCACGCTTCACTTCTGTTGTTTTTTACTGAACAGGCACACACTCTGCCCATTTCATTCTGATATTGAGAAAAATAAAGAAGTGTACAAGCAGTGACAAAATTAGAGAAAATATCTACATTACAGTGGCCCAAGCCAGCTTTCACTGTTCGATGTCCTCATTCACTAAGTAAGCGACGTCGAGTACAGTGAGGTAGGCACGCAAAAAAATTCGATGGTTCCCTTCAGCGGCGGATCCAGTGTATGAGCGTTGGGTTCAAATGAACCCAACGAAATATGCCTCGTACGTGCATGTAGATACTAGTTTGGTTCACTTGAACCCAGTGAAAAGTGATTGCTGACCCCATTAATTTTTTTCTGAGATGACGCTGACCTCATAAATTTATTTCTAAGTAACGCTGACTCCATCATAATCACGTCACGTGGATATAGCAACATAAAGGGCCGAAAGCCCATAAGCAAACGTCAATGAGTCCATGCCCCGCCCTAATCGTGATTGATTAGCCTAAATGAAAACGCAAGCAGCGGGCGGCCAAACGCCTCATCTCTCTCTGTTCGTTTTCCTGTTCCCATCTCTCGACCCTCCTCTATTCGTGTTGCTCGGCGCATCGGCCGCCGCAGGCCAACGGCAAGCTGCCTGATCGACAACGATAACGACTGTAACCCCAAATTAAGGTAATTAGATTACATTGAGGCATCTCCTCGTTCTCGTATATGTTATATCTTGTTAAATAGCCTAGTACGATCTGTTTTTTCTTTTGTCCTAGTTTAATGATTTGTTTTTCTGCCTGGACTTTGATTGATCTAGATTATGGAGCTGTCTTATTCGAAGATAACTCAATCATCAGATCCAAATAATGACACATGCACATCAAGGTCATCCATTAGAGATAGATAAAGTGCACCAATTCAAATATCACTGCAGCTAGTCTCTTGAAGCCTACTATTCATACAAAAATTAATTTAGATGAATTGCCTTATGAAATTTCAAAGTACACAAAAAATCTAAGTAAACAAGATGAGGTTAGACATGTATATTTAATAAGGGGACCTTACAGGCCACCCTCCAATTTTGATTATCAAGTAGGTATGTCTTGCATTCTTCAGTTTTTAATGCAACACAATTTGTGATTTGTGATATGTGATACACATTTTTCTCGTTATATTGTTTATTATGGATGTTATACTTTTTGTTGCAATTAGACTTTAATCTTCATAAATTAGTATCAAGTTCTCATAATGAGTGACTAAGCGAACCCAATGACCAAATTTCCTGGCTCCGCCCCTGGTTCCCTTCTTTCCAGACATGGCAGTGCCGTCTCTTGTAACTTATGTGTTGGTGTCGTCGACTCCGTTGGTGGGCAACCTTGGGGCCGACGTGTGCGCTTGTCGCATCTCCTTATAAACTTGTCAATCTCTTCTTTTTAATTGAAAAAAGCAGAGCTCCCGTCGATTACTAGAAAAGATTTATGAATGCAGAGATAGCACGCGCAACAACATGGACAAGAGTATGGTGCCCGGCCCACGCTGTTATCTTTGTCGCCGGCCGGGCGAGCCGTGTTCCCACCATGCATAGCAGCCACCACCCGATTCTTTCTCGCGAGAGAAGATCGACAACGGAATGGAAGCAGTCACGCACTAAACCATCAGCATAGCACATAGCGTAGGGTTGTCGGGCGTCTCGCGGGATGTGTCGGAGCACACCGTGCGTGCATGCTCAGGGTCGGTGTCCCGGGGCCAACCCTTTCACACCTGTTCAGCGAGCCCTTGTTACTTTCACACTTGTTCAGGCCCGTTCATCTTCTCCCGCTCATCACGTGTTGGTGACACAATTCTCTTTGTCGTCGGCCGGCCGGCAAGCCGTATTCCGACCATATATGCTGGCCACCACCTTTTTTCTTTCTTGGGAGAGAAGATCCATGGCAGGAGGGCAATTGGATTCAATTAAGCACCAAACGAGGTGCAATGACTTGGGTCTCATTATAATCGTTCGTAATATATATATATAGGAACACCTAAGAGCATCTACAACCTACAACAGGCCTCCTCATACCCCCTTCAAACATCCGCACAAGCCGTCCGGTTACTGACAGGTCACGAAAATACGATCCAGCCGAACGCCTTCAACATTCGGACTGACTGGCACCCCTCATATCCTGCCAAAATATAAGACGGCTATGAGGACGCCAGGGCGCATCCAGGTATGCCCGCCACGTTCGCCTGACGACGGAGTCCCACACGGACTCGTTCGGAAACCCGAAGGTCCGGCGAGCGTGTCGGCCGTCATCGCGGTGTGAACGCCGCGTGGCGCCGCTCCAGCTCGCCGTCGAGGCCAGAACTGGCTATTTAAGTCGGCCGACGCCCCTCAGCCCTAGCACATACACCTCCTCCCTCCTTCCGCTGCCACCTAAGCCCGTCAACCATGCCCCCACGCCACCGCCACTACACAATCTAGCACCAGCTCTAGCTCCTTGAGCAGGTCCGGATTCGAAGGGCCGCGAGGTTACCTCTGGATCCGGAGGAGGATTTTGAGGAGGAGGAGGAGCACGAGCCGGCGGAGGAGACGTCGCCGTTGGTGTGACGGAGGAAGAGCACGAGCCGGCGGAGGAGGCACCGTCGCTTGATGTGAGGGAGGAGGAGGCGCCATCAATGGAGGACTTGGATATGTGGGTGGAGCAACAGGCCATGATGAACTCCAACCGTTCGGATTCGGTTGCGGAGGCTAAGCGTCTTCGTCGGCAGCAGATGGAGGCGGCGCAGGCAGCTCAGGCTAAGCAAGAGACCATCTCCAACGACGACGAAGAGTAGAATACTATGTAGTACGTAGAATATCTATTCTGCGTGACTTTGTATCGATCTAAGGTATGAAATATGAGAGAGTTTGATGTGGACGAGCAGATTTGAGGCCTGACCGGTCAGTGCCCACGAACGCGCCCGAACGCATCCGTGGGCGTTTGAGAGCCCGGATTTGCAAGTTCCGGTTGTAGATGCTCTAAGTGAGGATAATATCACACGTTCCCGTGCTCCCATATTTGAAAATCAAATTTGCATCTTTCGAAAAATACCAAATTTTGTTGTGGATATTCACAAGACATATAGCTACAACCCCTAAAATTATTCAAAATCAAAATCAAAATACACATAGAAACACAAAAAACAAGATACAAATGTGAATAGTGTGGTTTTGGCCTTTGTCTTTTTGTGACATCGTTCATGCCGAATTTATTATTTTTATTTAAAGCTTAATTTACGCAGGCTTCATTATATTTAAATAGTGATATTTAGCTTTGCGAGTAAGTGATACAACACCGACTGTTCCAAAAAGATACAACAAAGAAGTACCCTCTTTGAGATAGGTAGGGAAGCCCTCCAGAGCAAACAACATCCCAAGGCACGCATCTGTTTCTCGTCTACGTGCATCTTTCTCTCGCCCGAGGCTACTCATAATGGGAAGTCCATATAGTAATATCATGCATATAATACTATTGTATGATATTACCTTTATAATACATAATACCATAAACTAGTATCATAGATGATCTTATTTCTTAACATACAAAACACATAGTAGTATATCAATACAATATCTACCTATGTTATTCGAATTCTTTCTTTCTTCTTTAATTGTTTGTCACATCAACATGTTTGCTAATTCCAAATGTATGATACTAGCTAAAATACCCTCACTATGGCCAGCTTGAAACAGTCTGACCTCGAGTCAGAAACATCTGTCTAGCTATAATGCCTACCACGATGGACATAATTAGGTCAATTACACCACTTTTTACACACTGTAAATGAATATATTTCTGCATGCCTACTATTCCAAACATGCTACACGTGTCTAACTTTAGAATCCTATAAGCGTCACTGCTCCCTCTTGCTCTCATGTCTTGTCTTGACATGTGAAAAAGGTGTAGGTGAAAGGCCACATGACCAAGACCACCACACGGAAAGACGGGTATATATATTTGAGGTGAGAGCGAAGGTATTGGGTCCCTGATATTTATGGATCGAGACTGTAGGTTGGTGCGGTGGATCTGTATAAAATTAATTTTTTGCAATGCATAAATCAAGATCATACTATCTTTACAGTATAACGTAAAATAATACATATCTAAATTTAGGCTTTAATTCGATGATCGTCGTGTTTCATGCGTCTAATGATTGAAGCATAAAGTTGGTTCATTTTAGTGTTCATTGCATCTAGCCTTAGAGCTTCTTTAGCAGACCCCTTATTCTGTGAAACTGTAAGCTGTTCGCACGGGGTCTATACGGGCTGAAAATCGACGCGGCAGATCAGTAACTGTATCGCGAACCGTAAAATTTGAAAAAACATGTTTCGCGCGAGATATTTAACGCAAAAGATCGCCGCAGCATTGATCATTCATTAGATACAGACAAATCATTCATTACATAGCATAGATATATACATAATTGTTCGCCGGAGCTATGCTACCCTAGCACTACACAAATTAGAGCTCATTGGAGCTCGTTCGGTAGCTGACCAGCGGCAGCGCTCACTCGGAGTCATCGTCGGAGGTGAGGTCGATGAAGATGCGTGATACGTCCATTTTACATCATGAATTATTACTACTATTTATTTTATTCTTGTCCATTATTTCACATTATTATTACACAATTTTTATGTCTTTTCTCTCTGAATATGCAAGGTACACCACAAGTAGGAAAATATCTGGAAACTGAAATTTTGGACCAGAAAACCGAGGAAAAAGGCGGAAAAATCACCAGACCCAGAATGACCTGAAATTTCACGGAGAATATTAAATATTTAGGAATTTCTGGAGCAAATATATACTGGAGGGGGGCTTCCAGTAGGGCACAAGCCAACATGGGCGCGCCCCCCTGGTGGCGCACCCTGATGGCTTGTGCCCCCTGTTGGCTCTTCAATGCCCCTCTTCTTCTATATGGTGTGTTTTACCCTAAAAGAAATCATAAGCAACCTTTCAAAATGAAGCGCCACCGTCTCGAGACGGAAACCTGGGTAAAGGCCCTTTTGAACTTCGGCAGTCAGATTTTGCAGAAGAAATCCCCCTTCGGAAGGGGGAGATCAAAGTCATCGTCATCACCAATGCTACCTCCTTCGTGGGAGGACCAATCTTCATTAACATCTTCACCAGCACTATCTCATCTCCAATTCTAGTTCATCTCTTGTATTCAATCTTTGTCTGAAAACCTCAGATTGGTACCTGTGGGTTACTAGTTGTGTTGATTACATCTCGTAGTTGATGCTTGTTGGATTACTTGGTGGAAGAATTTATGTTCAGATCCTTAATCATCATTAATACACCTGTGATCTTGAACATGTTGATGATGTGTGAGTAATTACTATTGTTCCTGAGGACATGGGAGAAGTCTTGTTATAAGTAATCTTGTTAAGTTGGCATGTGTTCAATATTTTAATGATATGTATGTTGTTACAGCGGTGTCATGTGAATGTCGACTACATGAAACTTCATCATGCTACGGACGTAAGGGAAGTCATTGTGGGGTAACAAGTAGATGATGTGTTGTGAGAATGACATAAGCTTAAACCTCAGTTCATGTGTTGCTTCATAAGGGGTTGATTTGAATCAACATGTTTCATGCTATGGTTAGATTTATCTTAATTCTTCTTTCATAGTGGCCGATGCTTGCGAGAGGAGTTAATCATAAGTAAGTTGTTAGTTCAAGTAAGAACAACACCTTAGCACCGGTCCATCCATATGTCAAATTATCAAAGTAGTGAACGTGAATCAACTCAACATGATGAACATGACTAGACAGAAATACCCATGTGTCCTCGGGAGCACTTGCCTAATGTAAGAGTACTTTCAGGCATGTACTTTGCTACAAAAAGGATTGGGCTACCTTGCTGCACCTTTGTTACTACTGTCACTTGTTACTTGTTACGAATTATCTTGCTAAAAAATTATCTACTATTGTCACTCACAACACTTGCAGAGAATACCTTGCTAGAAACTGCTTATCATTTCCTTCTGCTCCTCGTTGTGTTCGACACTCTTACTTATTGAAAGGACTACGATTGATCCCCTATACTTGTGGGCCATCAAGACTTTTTTTTGGTGATGTTGCCGGCACTACAAGGATTCCGGTCTATTGCAACAAAAATTATTGCTACATCTATCTTTCGTTGCAATAAAATGCTATATTACCACAAAATTCCAGCCCGCAGTAATAGGACCTACATATTGCCACAATTTCATTTCGTCAAGCTAAGAACACATTTTGTTGCAATAGAAGCAATGTATTGCCACAAGTTGCATCATTGTTGTAATATGGTAGTGATATTACGACAATTGTGTCCCGTTGCATGAATTGGTCATTTTGTTGCAATAAAGAGTAGGTATTGCAACAAGGTAAATCTTTGTGGTAATATTTAAACATATGTTGCAACAATTCTGGCATGTAGCGCTAGTCATAGATACTGTTGCAGAACATGACTTTGTATTGCAACAAAATATGTATTGGTTGTAATAGGGTGACTTTTTACCACGTCTTCATTTTGTTGCAATAACTACTACATATTGCAACAAATTGTGCATCCATGGTAATACGTACAAGATATTTGCAACAATGTCCTAGTGTTCTGAAAATGAAGATACTGCAACAATGTTCTTTGCAGTGGCCTATCGCTCTAGTTTTTTTTACTTTATATCACAATATGATTAAAGCACTACAAAAACAAAGATTAAGTAACATAATCATGTATTATATAGGAAAACATGTTACATAGTTAAATTGCGGTAACACATCGTGTGTGTTGCAGATGTGCAGCGCGACCAATAACACATACTCCCTCCGTCCCATAATATAAGAGCGTTTTTGACACTGTGTAGTGTCAAAAACGCTCTTATATAATGGGACGGAGGGAGTAGTTGATAAGGTTTGAAATGCGTTACCGACACGTTACATAAGCAACATACAAGTTTGTGTCGCTCTAGGTGTGTTACAGACTATTGTTATAGTAACATATAATCATGTGTTGTCGCATAGTGTTACGAGCTATATAACTTTAGATAAAAAACAATTAGTGTATAGTATATTCTAATAAAAAGGAATAGTGCTAGAATGGTTACAAACATAGGTTCAAATTTTAACTCAATTGATATTCTGAACAATCTATGTCCAACATAAGATTGTACATAGGTCTCGAACATTTTTTCTGTATTACTTGAACCTTAATCGAGTTACATGTATGACTCAAATTGGAATTACATCCAATATGTATGTATAATTTCATTATTTTCTCTATATAGGTCTCTCGTGTGTTGCAATGGGAGAAAAAATAACACCCTTATACACACTACACGATATCAGCAAATCCCAGAAATCTTCACACAACAAACAACATGATAAGTGGTGTTACGTAAAAACGTAATGATTGAATGGTTTTTGAAAGTGTATTCAAGGTGTTTTTAAAATCTTTATGGACACAATTTTAAAAAATTATGGAGATCGACATTAAGTCACTTGTTTGGGTAAAGCGTATCAACAATTTAGTGTACATCATTATATATTAGTTGGTTACTATACACGATGGAAAATAGGATGTATATGCACCTATCGTAACCTTTAACATAAGGTAGCTAGTAGGAATCGACATCCTCATCCTCTATAGTGTAAATACTATCTTTTGTCGGAGCATTAAACTATCATATCTACTCAAGTTAAATGGAACATAAAATATATGTAATAGGCATTTGAAAAATACCCAATATAGAGAATGTATAATTAAGGTTGCATCATATATAGAGAATATATAATTAAGGTTGCATCATATATAGAGAATATATAATTAAGGTTGCATCATAAATTTTATTTTATAAATTAGTAACATGCAATACAATAGCATATTTGAAATCCACATATATTTTTGAATAATTTTGATAATAATATGTTAGATTTGGAATTAGGATTTGAAAGTTATGAATACTTTAAAAAGCATTTGAATTTACACAAAAAAGCAGTGAAAAAGAAAACAGGGCGTGGCTGGGATTGAACTTGTGTCTTTCAGGAGATGGACTAAGGCTTTGGCCAATGAGCTAGTGTTGTGTTTGTGTCTAGATAGTGGGGTCGCTGTATATATTAACCAGCATAGCGGCGGAGGCCTCAAACCGAACCATTTTTCCTACTTAATTATAGGTGGCACGGGTGGTAATTTAGGGCAACTTCTGGGGCAATTTTATGAGATACGACCAGAAGTATCACTGCTTTATTATTAGGTAAAGATATATCAAAAATAGCAAATAATTTCAAAAAATGTTCTTAAGTTCTTAATTATTAGCATGGGGCATATTATACATATATATTCTTACTATAAAAATTCAAGACATGCGACGTAGAAGAATATTATGTGTACGTAATAATCTAGCTATAAAAAAATTGAGAACATATAGCCTGTAAACAAGTAAGAAAATGTAGCCTGTAAACAAGTGAGACCGGCTAAACATGCGTGAACAAAATAAAATGACCAACAATGGTGGAAATTTTGATATGTGTGAAAAAATATTGTAAACATGAGTTAATACAAGAAAAAGGTAGTGGGAGGCTCTCCTAATGTCACGAAAAAGAAAATATGCCTGCTAGAATCGAACACCTTACCTCCTGCTTGAGGAAACATGTGATTACCAACATACAACATATCCTATTGTGCTTACATTGAATATAACTGTCCTTTTATTAAAAAGAGGAACGGCTCAGCCAAGGCCCACTGGATTTCTTTTAGCAACTCCAATGCCCATTAGAAATATAGTTCGTCTCATATTATTAAATTCGCTTGCAATTCCGTGACTTCGTCCCGGTTTTGCTTCTGAAAGCTTCGACCCAGCTTATTTTCAGCTTGCTTTTTGTCAACAGTTTTTTTGGTTTTTCTTACAGTTTTTCTGTTTCTTTTGCCTATTTCCCTTTTTATTATTTAATTTTAAATTTCATTAAAAGCAATCTTTAAATTCGTGAGTTTTCTCTTTAAATTTGTGAACGTTCTTCGAAGCCACAAACTTTTTCTCAAATCGCGAACAATTTCTCAAATTTGAAACTGGTCAATGGTGAACCGGTCAAAACGGCCGAGCGTGCGAGCGAGCGACCTCCCTTAACTAGGGTCAGCCGACGGTGTGCGTTGTGTCGTCGTTAGTTGGCTTTGGTTGCACCACAAATGTTGTATAGGCATTCTCCGTATTTTAATATGATATAACACTAAAAATTAAACACATCCAAATCAAACAACACACAAATTCAAATCCGTTGGAGCATGACGTTGAATAAATAATTTCACAATTACTTTTGCATATGTATTCAAATTGAAATTGCCTGAAATTATATTTTATTTCTCGCAGTGAGATGTAAATATTTATTGTAGTATCTAATGTTTCATTTGATATCAGAAGTGAAAGTTGGGAGCTTCTTGGCAAGAAGAACCCTTTATATAGGTACAGGGGCTGACCCAAGATTGGCACAAGACCAGGGCCCTAGGACGGCTACAGTGCTCTACAATGCTGCTACAGTGCCTAAGATGCTATCTTCACGCCCAAGGCCCAGGCCCCCCGACCTGGGTCCTGGATCCGCCACTGTATAGGTAACCATGGAAGTAACGTTTATGCTCTGCCCCGAGGCAACCTAGAGGTTACCTCGTGTATACCAGGCTAAGAGCAAGTCGAACAGATCCACATATTGGCCCGATCAACACAAATCATATCAATATATGGTTTATGGGCCAAAAAGTGACTAGGAGATCCTGCATCTTGACCCGGCCCGCATTTTTATACAGAAGGCCTAAAATCGCCCCCTTGGAGTGGTACATGTACATGATCCTACGAACCCATTTTGGTAGAAGAATGGAGAGGCACAGAAGAGTAGAGAGTGTGCTTACCAGCATCGCCAGGGTCTGGAGCGAAGAGAGGTCAACCAGAGGAGTTATTTTGATCAATGCTGAGCGAAGGGAGGTCGGAGTTATAGATAGTGTTTTCATTGATCTACTTTGAGCTATAGTACATGCCAAGGTCCTCTATAATGTCCACACTTTGATGAGCCTTGATGAAGTCTCTTATATGGATAGAAAAGGGTTGGTAGTTTCATAACTATTTATGAGGGATATGATACAATCAGATGATCCCAAGATTATGGGAAACCTATGTATCATAATTGATGAATCTCTCACATAACACATCCATCCTTATCCCCTCCGAGCTCCCTACTTTGATGACACCGTTTTGAAAGAAAAAAAACGAATGCAAAAGCAATAAATGCAATCCTTTCGTGTCGAGTCCTTTTATGTGTACTATTTGTGAGAGAGAGAAAATACTAAACTGGCAATAAGATAATTCTAGAAAAGAACCCTACACAAAATGAGGTGTCATGTATGAACATTCATGACTTTTCAAGGTGATGGACATATTCATCACATAGTTTATGATAATGTGTCCAATTTGGGAACATAGGTTCACCTTGCCATTAAAAACAATGTTGAAAACTAGAGTTTCTATGTTTTTAGTACAAAAAATTATTTTCTATTTTCTCATTATAAAAAATGTTTTTTTGAAGGAAGTACAAAAGGTCGGTGTAAAATGGCACCACTTCAATTTTCATAGAAACTAGACCATGTTTGAAGGACAATTCCCAAGTATCATGCATTTTTTAGATTTCTAGCTACTTTCTTACATTTATTGCATATAATTCAAAAATTATTTGTAAGTATATAAATATGTTAGCCAATTTTTGTGTTAAAATTTTATATTTATATCCTTTAATCAATGTATAGGCCCTATTAAAAAACAAAAGATAAGAAAAAGAAAGGAAAAATATTTTTTTGACAAGTGTAAAAATATTGCACTAAAAATATTATGTGTTATGATTGGTCAAACTAGCCCTCCCACAGATCACGCATTGTAACCGTTGGATTCACGTAAATCCAACGGCTGCTGCCCTGTGGGTGCCCTATCCTTTATCTCGTCTTTCTCTTCTTATTCAGCTAAATAGGTCTACTGAGTGTTAACTTCGGGAAGGGCTTCCCCTTTGCCTAGTGTTGTACTCGACAAACTACGCCCATCAGATTGGATAGTAGAGATTGTCAAGAGCAACATGGACATCTATTAACTGACACAGAATGTAGGGGTAATAAATAGTGTTTTTTCATGATAAGGTTCTAGTAGATGTATAATCATTTCAGTGTAGTATATCCCAATAATCAGTATGAATATACATCAGAAGTTTGTCTATTCATTTGCACTTTAATTCTTATTTTGACTGGACACTTTAATTGGACAATTATATGCATTTCCCCATAAAGTGGCCATGCCTATTAGCATTCCATTTATTTTGATTTCTAGCAGGCTTGAAGGATGATTCAGTAGCACTACCTGTATATAAAACAATTAGTTGGTCCATCTTGTTGAACTAATTATTAAGAAGAAAGTAGGGACCTGAAAGCGTTGCTTTCTGCCGGTGTAGCTGTTGTATCCTAGCGGTTGTTTCTACATACCTTTTATGCGAGATATGTGATGCTGATGCAGCCCTGCATTTGTGCTTCTAACCTATATTGACTCAAATTCTGATATTACTTATACAAGGTCACAATGACGAATTGTACGGAGGATTCTCCTGGTACACAAACCAATGTGGACAAATTGTTTAACATTTTCTATAATGCATAAAATCCTGGTGTGGGTTAAATTGCTTTGCCTTCAAGATTGGTAAATCTTTTACAAGAACTCAAGAACAATCTGACATTCCAATGCCTGCTAATGACATGTGTTCCCTTGATGAATGGTCATCCCATGATCGCCGCAACCGTGCGCAACTACATGATGGTACTTGCTTTCTTTATATTTGTGCCATCATTTCTTACAGTCTAATACCGAGTAATACAATATTTCTTGTATGATTTGGGTTGTAGAAGGTGGTGGAGAGAAGAAGAAAGGGCGAGGTGTTCTAAAAGGTTTTACAACATCTAAGAAGCGTTTTGTTAATGGATCTGCAAGGCTAAATATTAAATTCTCTGAAAAATTGAGTGATATAGTAGGAATGAACTATTGCTCATTCAAGGATGACGTGGTAGTCATAATGAAAAGAAAGTTACCACTTATTGGAGTGAGGATGTGGTCCGACATTCACCCTACCATCCATCGACTCATTATTGCAGGTATGATAGTGTGTACAACCTTTTCCACATGTGTTATCTTATTTTACCATGGACAAATGTCATATGTTATGTTGGACTCATAAACTAATCTTTTTTATTTCTTGATTGCAGGATGCAAAGATCTAGCTGGACTGGACTCTATATCATGGACAATTTAGTCTTCACACTTAATTTGGATTGCTAAATTACATTTGAGTTTCATTTGGTGGATATTTGCTATGAGAATTATGAACTTTATGAATCTACGTATTATACGTATGGTTTTGAGTATTGTAATTGAATGCATGTTTCTTGTACGATTCTCATATATATATGTTAGCACCACTAAAGTTTGCATTGTCACAGTAGCTTCTCGCTACAAACATTTTGCCCGTTGCGATAACTCTTTAGCACCGCCAAACTATGTTTTGTTGAAATAGAGTATCGTCATGGAAAGTTTAAATTGGCGCAATAGTTTCTCGCTACGAACATTTTACCCGTTGTGATACCTATTTATCGCCACCAAAACAAGTATGTTACAATTTCTTGTTACGACGATTGAAATATTTGTTGCCATAAGTTAATGTCACAAGTGTAGCAGGTCGACGCAACATGCCTAATGCCATGAAAACAAGGATTGTTGCCATAGTTTATTGCCACAATTGGCTATTGTGGCGGAGGAGTAATGTGCCACAAAAGGAGCGTCGTTGCTATAGGTTGTTGCCACAAATGTCTATCGCCACAAGCTATCAGTCACCACGATTCGTTACATGTTGCATTAGGGCCATCTCCACAAATCAAATTGTGGCATCAGGTGAGCGTTTCCACGAGAGAACATGTGGCAACTTTCCACATCGATGTTGCAATAGCACAATTTATTGCCACGATTGCTTTTTTGTGGCAATAACCTATTACCATGCGTCCAGTCGGAACGACTGCCAACGAATCTCGTTTCGTGGCAATAGGTATCTATCGCCACAAATCGGCATGTATTGCAACAAATGATTTTGTCGCAATAGACCCGGATCCTTGTAGTGCGGGGAGTGAAGCGTCTTTGGTAAGGAAACATTTTTCTATAAAAGCTGAAATTTACTATTGCTTGTCATTATGAACGGTCATCCTTTGAGTGGCTTGTTCGAGGCATCTTCGCCCCGAACGGAAAATGAGGAATTGTTCCTCAACCTACTGAACCTACTAAAAATATTTATTATGAGATTCCTTCGGGTATGCTTGAAAAAATTGTTATCTAATCTTTATGATGGTACGACTCATCCTGATTTTTATTTGATATTTGTTGACGAGGTTTGTGGATTATTTCAGCTTGCAGGTTTGCTTAGGGACAAAGTTAGGAAGAAAGTTTTCCCTTTATCTTTGAAAGGAAAAAGGATTATTGTGGTATAGGCTATTCGATAATATTGAATCATGAAACTGAAATTGTTTGAAGTTGGAATTTTATTAGAAGTTTTATTCATTGCACCTAGTTCACCGTGATCGGAACTAGTTGGCCGTCTCGTTGGACGTGCACGTCCAAGCACTACCTCGATACACACACATATGCTATTTGTCACTCTGGGTGAGGAATAGTTATTGTTCACCCACTTCTATTTTAACACCAATGCATCGTATTTTTAAGTCCCGTAAATTTTTTCTTACTTCATACACAAAAAGATAACGTAAAAAATATTAGATCACCCTAAAAAATATTTTATGCGACGAAAAATTACGAACGTAAAAAATAGTGTAGAATACACATAAAATGTATTTTTAATGGTCTTATGACCAATAATTTTGCTTTCTTTTGTAAAAAGTTTACGTAATGAATCAATTCTATTGTATATCAAATGTAATTTACTCGTAAAATTACCTCGGATGAAGAATAACTTACATTTGTAATAAGTTATTCTTCATCCTAGGTAATCTTACGATCGTTTAATAAATAAATTACATTTGAAATGCAAATATTTACATTTATATTGATTCATTGCGTAAAATTTGGCATAAGAAAATAAAAATATAGGCCATAAAGTTAGAAAAAATGTATTTTATGTATATTTTATACTATGTTTTTATGTTTGTAATTTTACATAACATAAAATATTTTTTACTGTGAGTATACGTTTTCTTACAGTCTCTTTTTAAGTATGAAATAAAATAGAATTTACGAAACGTAAAATTACGGTGCATTGATGTGAAAATCGAAGGCGGTGAAGAATAACTATTCGTCACCCAGGGTGAGGAATATATATATATATATATATATATATATATATATATATATATATATCCCCTCTATTTTAACACGAATGCATCATAATTTTATGTTTCGTAATTTTTGCCTTATTTCAAAGTTAAAAAGAGACCGTAAGAAAATATATAATCACCGTAAAAAATATTTTATGTCACGTAAAATTATAAACACAAAATAGTGTAAAATATACAGTAATTTCAATTTTTTTGTCTTGTGACCTATAATTTTATTTTCTTATGACAACATTTACGTAGTGATTCAATATAAATATAAGTATTTGTATTCCAAATGTATTTATATATATATATATAGGGAAAATACATCGTACGACCGGATGTAGTTACTCATATGTCTCATATACTATCATGTGGTAATATATATATTACTTTATTATTTTTAGTATGTTCATATACTATCTAAGATACTTCAAAGTGAATTCTATGGAAAAAAATTGCAAATTGACTCATATTTTTATTATATTTATAAAATACGTACATATTTATACGTAAAAAAGTATATGTTCAAAATATGAGACATACTACCAACATTTTGTATATATACTATCTAAATATTTTTATATACTACATACTATGTGTACATACAGTTTAGAATGATAGATACTACCTATAGCATACGAAACAAAAGTAGGAGTAAAGGAGTAACTACATCCGGTCGTATCAAACATTTGTCATATATATATATATATATATATATATATATATATTCATGTAACTCGAGGGAGGAGAATATCACACGCTCCCGTGCTCCCACGTTTGAAAATCAAAAATTTCATCTTTCAAAATATACCAAACTTTGTTGTGTATATTCACAAGATATATGTCTACAACCCCAAAAAATATTCAAAATAAAAAACAAATACACATAGAAGAACAAAAACACAATATAAATGTGAATAGTGTGGTTTTTGCCTTTGTCTTTTTGTGACATCATGATGATGAATTTATCATTTTTATTCTCGAGCTTAATTCACACGGGCTTTATTATGTTTTTGCATCTGCTTTTTACGTGCATCTCTCTCTCTCTCTGAAACAATTTGACCTCCATTCAGAATGAAATTTTTTTATGAAAACTTTTATTTGAATTTCTAAAAAAAATTGTAATCGGAAATATTTGATGGGTTGAGCGCCCCTCGAGACCGCTCTATGGTGTTGAGCGCAGATGCGGGTTTGCTCGCGAGACTGCGGCTTCTGCGGCGAGAAGGTGTGGTACGCAGCGAGAGTGTCTTTGGCGCCGACAGGTAGTCGAGGAGGGGAGATGAGATGTCAGAACAAATGGTGCCAAGGAATCGCTCGCCTAGTATGATGGAGGAAACGCCGATTTGGGGATCATCCGAGGCAAAAGAAGCATTGTTTGGTTCAAAGATGGATATGGAGTAAGAGATCAAGAAGACTTTGGATGACCTTAAGCACCTCGAGGATGGAAAGTTTAGTGATGCAATTGCGGACATGGACTACAAGTTCCTTGAGGCACTCGATGACTTCTACAAGAAGAAGAAGGGCATGTTCATGGAACTCGAGGTAAGGATCCATGGTGACAATGTTATCATCTTTCAAATGTTGGAGCATCTGACTGAGCATGACTAGAAGAATTTCACGGATGCATTTTTTTTCTCGAGGGAGAGGGTGTTGCATAAGGAAGTTCTCAATCAACAAATTCCTGAATGCCTACTATTCCCAGCAGTTGCTATATGTGTAATTCCAATATCCCAAATGTCATTGATCCATCTTGTTCCTGCGAAAGGCTATAAAAAGAAGACCATAAAACAACTAGATGGATATATATCGAGATAAAATTGAAGATACCATGTCCCTGTATTTATAGAATGGGGTTGGAAGTTATTGCGGTGGATGCACATCATAAATATGTAAAGATGCCGAATCAAGGACATACTATATTTTAGTACAATAAAAATTCACGCTTCAGTTCTGTTGTTTTCTATTGAGCAGGCAGACGATCTGCCGATTTAATTCAGATACTGAGAAAAATGAGGAAGCGTATGAGAAGTGGCAAAATTAGAGAAAAGATCTACATTAAATTGGCCCCAAGCCAAGATCCACCTTTTCGGTGTGCTTGGCGTCTAATCCGCAATGGTTTGGCTGTAGGTACAGAACTACACCGACGTCGTATTAAACCTTTTTGCGTGGCTTGTGGTAGAGAGGAAAGTATAATCCGTAGGTTTTGGCAATGTCCGCATTATGTTCACGTCTGGAAGATCTTATGTGAGGCGGTCGCAGCCCCTTTACCACAACTGCCGAAGGAAATTGAGTCTTCAGAAGGCATGCGAGGTTGGGTTCTTGAATGGATGGGAACAGCAGCAGCAGCTCAGGAGCGGGAGATAGTGATGCGTGCATGGTATGAATTGTGTGTTGCGAGGAACAATGCAAGGAAGTCGAGCCGCATGGAAGAACCGGAGGCAATTAAGGATAGAATTATTAGACTAGATGAGGAATGGAAATCAATTAAGAAGGTGTCTAGCAGGGCGCCGGTCTAGAGGGAGATGATTCAGTGGCAGAAACCTCCTGTTGGGTGGGTTAAAGCTAATGTTGCCTCCTGTTGGGTGGGTTAAAGCTAATGTTGATGGGGCTCTTGCAAAATCAATTGGGTTAGGTGGAGGTGGTGCATTTCTCAGGGACTGTCATGGCGAGTTCCTGGGAGGCTCTTGCCATTTTTTCTCCTCTACTTATGACCCTGAAAATGTGGAGCTGCAGGCATGCCAAAGGGCAATATTGTTGGCACAAGAGCTTAACACTAGTAGAAAACAGGGCTTCGGTCCAGGCCTGAAAAGCCATTAATTCCGGTTCACTTACGAACCGGGACCCATGGCGGCATCGGTCCCGGTTCGTGAGGCCAGGGTGTCGACGGGGCCTCGTGGGCCATTGGTCCCGGTTCGTCTGACCCCTGTAGTCTTGGTTCCAGCCACGAATCGGGACCAACGGGCCTCGCTCCTGGCCCACAACCATTGTCCCGGTTTGTGTGTGGAACCCGGACGAAATGTGGTCCTTTAGTCCCGGTTCCAGCCACAAACCGGGACCAAAGGTTGGCCTATATACCCCCCCCCCCCCCGTGACCAGACCAGTGCACTGCTCTATTTTTTTTGCCAGACGTGGGAGAACTTTGTGGTGCTCTAGCTCACCTCCTATGCACATGAGGTGTTTGATGAAATGACCAAGCCACACTTAAGCTTTCTCCTCTCGAAGCTCCTTGTCCAAGCTCCATTTTCCTCATGATTTGTCTAGGTTTGGCGGTCAGTTTTGTCCCGTCCCCGTCCTTGCCGCCGTCGATCGCCCGTGCCCATCTCGGCGCCGGCAGCACCGTGGTTAGCCTCTTCTTATCTTCTTTCTAAAAGAAAAAAGTTCTTACTTGTATTATTTAGATAGATACTTGTGTCATTTTCTTACTTTTATTATTGTTTGTTATTATATAGTGCGATGGTTTTGGTATCCGCCTCCGTCGGCCCTCGTACTGTCTATTAATACACTTTATTATATAACGCATGCAGATGAACCGGCAATGGATGTACGGTGACCGACGCACCTCCGAGTATATTAAGGGCCTACATAATTTTCTTGAAGCGACTGAGGCAAACAAGCAGAATGGTTTTATGCATTGTCCATGTATTGTCTGTGAGAATACGAAGGCTTTCTCCAACTCTAAAACCCTACACTTCCACTTGCTTGAGAAGGGTTTTATGCCACACTATAATGTTTGGACCAAGCACGGAGAAAGAGGGGTTATGATGGACGACAACGAAGAAGAAGAGGATGATGACAACTATGTGCCTCCTGAATACGGTGATGCTGTAACGGGGGAAGATGAAGATCAAGAGGAACCATACGGTGTGCCCGATGATGATATTCGTCGGGTCGTTGTTGATGCAAAGAGACAATGTGAATGTGAAAAGGAGAAGTTAAAGTTCGATCGCAAGTTAGAGCATAACAAAAAAGGGTTGTACCCCAATTACGAAGATGGCAACACAAAGGTCGATACCACACTAGAATTTCTGAAGCGGAAGGCAGAGAATGGTATACCTAACAAAGGATTTGAGAAGCTACTGAAAATATTGAAGAAGAAGCTTCCAAAGGATAACGAATTGCCTAACAATACGTACGCAACAAACAAGGTTGTATGCCCTCTAGGATTGGAGGTGCAGAAGATACATACATGCCCTAATGACTGCATCCTCTACCGCGGTGCATGCGAGGATTTGAATGCATGCCCGGTATGCGGTGCATTGCGGTATAAGATCAGGCGAGATGACCCTGGTGATGTTGACGGCGAGCGCCCCAGGAAGAGGGTTCCTGCCAAGGTGATGTGGTATGCTCCTATAATACCACGGTTGAAACGTCTGTTCAGAAACAGAGAGCATGCCAAGTCGATGCGATGGCACACAGAGGACCGTAAGAAAGACGGGAATTTGAGAGCACCCGTTGACGGGTCGCAGTGGAGAAAGATCGAGATAAAGTGGAGTGACTTCATAGGTGACCCAAGGAACATATGGTTTGGTTTAAGTGCAGATGGCGTTAATCCTTTTCGGGATCAGAGCAGCAAGCATAACACATAGTATGTGACTCTATGTATGTATAACCTTCCTCCTTGGTTGTGCATGAAGCGGAAGTTCATTATGATGCCAGTGCTCATCCAAGGACCTAGACAAACCAGCAATGACATTGATGTGTACCTAAGGGCATTAGTTGATGAACTTTTACAACTATGGAATGGAAGAGGTGTACGTGTGTGGGATGAGAAAGAATAGGAGGAATTTGACCTACATGCTTTGCTCATTCAACGATTGGCCTGCTCTCAGTAACCTTTCAGGACAGACAAAAAAGGGATACCACGCATGCACACACTTTTTAGATGACACCGATAGTATATATTTGGACAAATGAAGGAAGAATGTGTACCTGGGACATCGTCGATTTCTTCCAACCAACCATCAATGTCAAAAGAAAGGAAAGCATTTCAAAGGTGAGGCAAATCACCGGAAGAAGCCCGCCCTCCGTATTGGTGATCACATACTTGATATGATCAATGGTCTACAAGTAATCTTTGGAAAGGGTCATGGTGACTATCTATTTCGACTGACAATGTAGGACGCGCACCCAGGTGGAAGAAGATGTTGGGGAATGTTGCATGGGAAACAAAAAAATTCCTACGCACACGCAAGATCTATCCATGGTGATGAGCATCTACGAGAGGGAGAGTGGATCTACATACCCTTGTAGATCGCTAAGCGGGAAGCGTTAAGAAACGTGGTTGGTGTCGTCGAACATCTTCGCGATCCAAATCGCTGAGCGTCCCGCGATCTCATCACGATCCGTCCCGCGATCCAATCACGATCCGACCCGCGAACTCATCACGGTCCGTCCCGCGAACTCATCACGATCCGTCCCGCGATCTCATCACGATCCGTCCTGCGAACTCATCACGATCCGCCCCGCGATCTCATCACGATCCTTACGATCTAGCGCCGAACGGACGGCACCTCCGCGTTCAGCACACGTACAGCTTGATGACGATTTCCGCCTTCTTGATCCAGCAAGAGGGAGTGGAGAGGTAGAAGAGTTCTCTGGCAGCGTGACGGCGCTGTGGCAATGGTGGTGGAGCTATTCCGGCAGGGCTTCGCCTAAGCACTGCAGAAAACCGATCTAGAGGAGAAGCTATTCCGGTAGGGCTTCGCCTAAGCACTAGATGAACGGGTGGCACGTGGCTGAAAATCTTGTGCCAAAACCCTAAAATCCTCTAGTATATATAGTAGGAGAGGAGGAGGAGGCTTGGCTTCCAAAGAGGCAGCCCTTGGGGTCGGCCAAACCAAGGAGGGAGGAGTCCTCCTCCTCCACTCCTAGTAGGATTAGGACTCCTTCCTTATTTGGCCCTTTTTTTGCCTTTTTTCACCTTTTTCCTTTTGGGCTTTTCTTCCCAGCCACATGGGCCTTGTGTGGGACTTCTACCAACCCACAAAGGGCTTGTATTTACTCTCTCACAGCCCATATAGCCTCTTGTGTCGAAATACCCCTCCCGATGGTCCCCCGGTACACTACCGGCACTCCCGGTACACTACCGATGAGCCCGAAACTTTTCCGGTGACCAAAACAGGACTTCCTATATATCAATCTTTACCTCTGGACCATTCCGGAGCTCCTCGTGTTGTCCGGGATCTCATCCGGGACTCCAAACAACCTTTGGTCACCACCATGCATAACTGTTGGGGAACGTCGCATGGGAAACAAAAAATTTCCTACGCACACGCAAACCTATCCATGGTGATGAGCATCTACGAGAGGGAGAGTGGATCTACGTACCCTTGTAGATGGCTAAGCGGGAAGCGTTAAGAAACGCGGTTGGTGTAGTCGTACTTCTTCGCGATCCAAATCGCCGAGCGTCCCGCGATCTAATAACGAACCGTCCCGCGAACCAATCACGAACCGTCCCGCGATCTCGTGACGATCCGTCCCGCGATCCGATCACGAACGTCCCGTGGCCTTGATCACGATCCTTCCGATCTAGTACCAAACGAACGGCACCTCCGCGTTCAGCACACGTGCAGCTTGATGACGATCTCCACCGTCTTGATCCAGCAAGAGGAGGTGGAGAGGAGAGAGAATTCACTGGCAGCGTGACGGCGCTCCGGTGATGATGGTGGAGCAATTCCGGCAGGGCTTCGCCTAAGCACTGTGGAACTACGATCTAGAGGAGAAACTATGTACCGGTGGAACGGGTAGCACGTGGCCGGAAATTCTGTCCAAAAGCCACCAAATCCACTAGTATATATAGGAGGAGAGGAGAGGCAGCCCTTGGCACAAGGCCAAGGGCCTCTTTGGTTCGGCCGGTTAGGAGAGGAGCAATCCTACTCCTACTCCAATCCTAGTTGGAGTAGGATTGCTTCCTATTGGCTGATTTTTCCCTTTTCTCTTTAGGACTTCCTCTCCCTGCGCCATGGGCCTTTGTGGCTGTTTCCCCAGCCCACTAAGGGCTGGTTAATACTCTCCCACAGCCCATGGACCTCTTGGGGCCGAAATACCCCTCCCGGAGGCCTCCCGATACACTACCGGCACTCCCGGTACACTACTGATGAGCCCAAAACTTTTCCGGCGACCAAACTGGGACTTCCTATATATGAATCTTTACCTCCGGACCATTACGGAGGTCCCCGTGACGTACGGGGTCTCATCCGGGACTCCGAACAAACTTTGGTCACCACCATACATAACTCTACACTACTGAAATGTCACTGAACCTTAAGTGTGCAGACCCTGCGGGTTCGAGAACTATGTAGACATGACCGAGACACCTCTACGGTCAATAACAAATGGCGGGACCTGGACGTCCACATTGGTTCCTACATATTCTACAAAGATCTTTATCGGTCGAACCTCTATGTCAAGGATTCAGTTAATCCCGTATAACGTTCCCTTTGTTCTTCGGTATGTTACTTGCCCGAGATTCGATCGTCGGTATCTCCATACCTAGTTCAACCTCGTTACCAGCAAGTCTCTTTACTCGTTCCGTAATACAAGATCCCGCAACTAACAATTAGTCACATTGCTTGCAAGGCTTATTGTGATGTTGCATTACCGAGTGGGCCCCGAGATACCTCTCCGTCACACGGAGTAACAAATCCCAGTCTGTAGAGCACGTTTATAGTCACCTAGTTACGTTGCGACGTTTGATACACACAAGGCACTCCTCCGATATCTGTGAGTTGCATGATCTCATGGTCATAGAAACATATACATTGACATGCAGAAAACAGTAGCAATAAACTGACACGATCATATGCTACGTTTGTAGTTTTGGGTCTTGTCCATCACATCATTCTCCCAATGATGTGATCCCGTTATCAAATGACATCACATGTCAATGGCTAGGAAACCCTGACCATCTTTGATCAACGAGCTAGTTCACTAGAGGCATACTAGGGACACGGTGTTGTCTATTTACCCACACATGCAATGTGTGTCCAATCACTACAATTATAGCATGGATAATAAACGATTATCATGAACAAGGAAATATAATAATAAACACTTTATATATTGCCTCTAGGGCATATTTCCAACAGTCTCCCACTTGCACTAGAGTCAATAATCTAGTTCACATCACTATGTGATTTACATGGTAATGAATCGAACACCCATACAGTTCTGGTGTTTGCTCATGTTTAGCCCTTGGAAGAGGTTTAGTCAACGGGTCTGCCACATTCAGATCCGTGTGTACTTTGCTAGTATTTATGTCCTTCTCCTCGATGTAGAACTGGATGGATTTGAAGCGTCACTTTATGTGTCTGGTCCTCTTGTGAAACCTTGGTTCCTTGGCTAGAGCAATGGCACCAGTGTTGTCACAGAACAGATTTATTGGATTCAGTGCACTAGGCACTACTCCAAGATCTGTCATGAACTGCTTCATCCAGACACCTTCCTTCGCCGCCTCCGAGGCTGCGATGTACTCCGCTTCACACGTAGAATCAGCTACCACGCTTTGCTTGGAACTGCACCAGTTTACCGCTCCCCCGTTAAGAATAAATACGTATCCGGTTTGCGATTTAGAATCGTCCGGATCAGTGTCAAAGCTTGCATCGACGTAACCCTTTACGACGAGCTCTTCATCACCTCCATAAACGAGAAACATGTCCTTAGTCCTGTTAAGGTAATTAAGGATATTCTTGACCGCTTGCCAGTGCTCCATTCCAGGATCACTTTGAAACCTTCCAGCCATACTTATGGCAAGGCTGACATCGGGTCTTGTGCACAGCATTGCATACATGATAGAGCCTATGGCTGAAGCATAGGGGATGACGCTCATCTTTTCTTTATCTTCTACAGTCACTCGGCATTGAGTCTTACTCAACTTCACACCTTGTAACACAGGCAAGAACCCCTTCTTGGCCTGTTCCATTTTGAACTTCTTCAAAACTTTATCAAGGTATGTGCTCTGTGAAAGTGCTATTAAGCGTCTCGATCTATCTCTATAGATCTTAATGCCTAATATGAAAGCAGCTTCTCCTAGGTCCTTCATTGAAAAACTCTTATTCAAATATTCCTTCACGCTTTCCAGCATTTCTATATCGTTTCCAATCAGCAATATGTCATCCAGATATAACACTAGAAACGCTATAGAGCTCCCACTCACTTTCTTGTAAATACAAGCTTCTCCATAAACTTGTATAAACCCAAACGCTTTGATCACCTCATCAAAACACTTATTCCAACTCCGAGATGCTTGCACCAGTCCATAAATGGATCGCTGGAGTTTGCAAACTTTGTCAGCATTCTCTGGATCGACAAAACCTTCGGGTTGCATCGTATACAACTCTTCCTCAAGGAAACCGTTGAGGAACGTCGTTTTTACATCCATCTGCCAAATTCCATAGTCGAAATAAGCAGCTATTGCCAACATGATTCTGACAGACTTAAGCATCGCTACAGGTGAGAAAGTCTCATCATAGTCAACTCCTTGAACTTGTGAAAAACCCTTTGCCACAAGTCGAGCTTTATAGACGGTGACATTACCGTCTGCGTCCGTCTTCTTCTTAAAAATCCATTTGTTTTGAATGGCCTTTCGCCCTTCAGGTAGTACTTCCAAAGTCCATACTTTGTTTTCATACATGGATCCCATCTCGGATTTCATGGCCTCTAACCATTTCTTGGAATCCGAACCCATCACTACTCCTCCATAGCTCGTAGGTTCATTGTTGTCTAACAACATGACCTCCAAGACAAGGTTGTCGTACCACTCGAGAGTAGTATGCGCCCTTGTCGACCTATGAGGTTCAATAGTAGCTTGATCCGAAGCTTCATGATCATCATCATCAACTTCCTCTTCTATCGTCGTAGGTTCCACAGAAACATCTTTCTGCGCTGCGCTACTTTCTGGTTGAAGTAAAGGTTCAACAACCTCATCAAGCTCTATTTTCCTCCCACTCAATTCTTTCGAGAGAAACTCTTTCTCAAGAAATGTTCCGTTCTTAGCGACAAACACTTTGCCCTTGGATCTGAGATAGAAGGTATACCCGACTGTCTCATTCGGGTATCCTATGAAGACGCATTTCTCCGCTTTGGGTTCCAGCTTTTCAGGCTGAAGCTTTTTGACATAAGCATCACATCCCCAAACTTTAAGAAACGACAACTTCGGCTTTTTGCCAAACCACAGTTCATATGGCATCGTCTCAACGGATTTCGATGGTGCCCTATTTAAAGTGAATGCAGCTGTCTCTAATGCATAACCCCAAAACGATAGTGGCAAATTGGCAAGAGACATCATAGAACGCACCATATCTAATAAGGTTCGATTACGACGTTCAGACACACCATTACGCTGTGGTGTTCCGGGCGGTGTCAACTGTGAAATAATTCCACATTGTCTTAAGTGACTGCCAAACTCATAACTCAGATATTCACCTCCTCGATCAGATCGCAGAAATTTAATCTTCTTGTTACGATGATTCTCAACTTCACTCTGAAATTGCTTGAACTTTTCAAAAGTTTCAGACTTGTGTTTCATCAAGTAAATATACCCATATCTACCCAAGTCATCAGTGAAGGTGAGAAAGTAACGATATCCACTGCGCGTTGCAACATTCATTGGACCGCACACATCAGTATGTATGATTTCCAACAAGTCACTTGCCCGTTCCATTGTTCCAGAGAACGGTGTTTTAGTCATCTTGCCCATCGGGCATGGTTCACATGTGTCAAGTGATTCAAAATCAAGTGACTCCAAAAGTCCATCAGCATGGAGCTTCCTCATGCGTTTTACACCAATATGACCTAAACGACAGTGCCACAAGAAAGTGGTACTATCATTAACAACTCTACATCTTTTGGCATCAATGTTATGAACATGTGTGTCATCACTATCAAGATTCAATATGAATAAACCCCTAATATTGGGTGCATGACCATAAAAGATATTACTCATATAAATAGAACAACCTTTATTCTCTGACTTAAATGAGTAACCGTCTCGCAATAAACAAGATCCAGATATAATGTTCATGCTTAACGCAGGCACTAAATTACAATTATTCAGGTTCATCACTAATCCCGATGGTAATAGAAGAGAGAGCGTGCCGACGGCGATCACATCAAACTTGGAACCATTTCCCACGCGCATCGTCACTTCATCCTTTTCCAGCCTTCGTTTATTCTATAGTTCCTGCTTTGAGTTGCAAATGTGAGCAACCGAACCGGTATCAAATACCCAGGCACTACTACGAGAGCTAGTAAGGTACAAATCAATAACATGTATATCATATATACCTTGTTTGTCGTTGGCCGCCTTCTTGTCAGCCAGGTACTTGGGGCAGTTCCGCTTCCAGTGACCAGTTCCCTTGCAATGAAAGCACTCAGTTTCTGGCTTAGGTCCATGCTTAGGCTTCTTTGTAGGAGTAGCAATTGCTTTGCCACCCTTCTTGGTTTTACCCTTCTTGCCTTTGCTTTTGCCATTTTTCTTGAAACTAGTGGTTTTATTGACCATCAACACTTGATGTTCTTTCTGGATTTCAGACTCAGCGACTTTCAGCATCGCAAACAGCTCGGCGACTGACTTGTTCATCCCGTGCATGTTATAGTTCATCACAAAGCTCTTGTAACTAGGTGGCAGCGATTGAAGAACTCTATCAGTGATTGCCTCCGGCGGAAGGGTAATTCCCAACTCAGCTAGACGGTTTGAGTACCCAGACATTCTGAGTATGTGCTCACTAATAGACCCATTCTCCTCCATCTTGCTAGCATAGAATTTATCGGAGGTCTCATACCTCTCAATCCGGGCATTCTTCTGAAAGATAAACTTCAACTCCTGGAACATCTCATATGCTCCATGACGTTCAAAACATCTTTGAAGTCCTGGTTCTAGGCCATACAATATTGCACACTGAACTATTGAGTAGTCTCCAGCATGAGCCTCCCAAGCGTTCTTAACGTCTTCGGAGGTCATGTCTTCTGGCTGGTCACCAAGCGGTGCATCAAGGACATATGATTTCTGGGAAGCCGTGAGGATAATCCTTAGATTACGGGCCCAGTCAACAAAGTTACTTCCATCATCTTTCAATTTAGCTTTCTCTAGGAACGCATTAAAATTTAGGGGTGCTACTACGCAAGCCATTGATCTACAACATAAATATGCAAAGGTTACTTAGACTATTGTTCAAGATAATGAGTTTAGTTAATCAAATTACTAAAGCTCCCACTCAAATTGACATCCCTCAGGTCATCTGAGTGTCACATGATCCAAATTCACCAACTCAAGTCCGATCATCACGTGAGTTAAGTTGGCTTCATTGGTGAACATCATTATGTTGATCATATCTACTATATGATTCATGCTCGACCTTTCGGTCTCTTGTGTTCTGAGGCCATGTCTGTACATGCTAGGCTCGTCAAGGTTAACCCGAGTGTTCTGCGCGTGCAAATCTGGCTTGCACCCGTTGTATGTGAACGTAGAGTCTATCACACCCAATCATCACGTGGTGTCTCAACACGACGGACTTTCGCAACGGTGCACACTCGGAGAGAACAGAATTTTATCTTGAAATTTAAGTGAGGGATCACCTTATAATGCTACCGTCGTACTAAGCAAAACAAGGTGCATAAAAGGATTAACATCACATGCAATTCATAAGTGACATGATATGGCCATGAACTTGTGCTTTAGATCTCCATCTTGAAAGCACCGGCATGATCTTCATCGTCACCGGCACGACACCATGATCTCCATCATCTTGATCTCCATCAACGTGTCGCCATCGAGGTTGTCACGCCCTGCATGCTTCTACTACTATTGCTACCGTTCAGCGATAAAGTAAAGCATTACATAGCGCTTAATGATTGACACGCAGGTCATACAATAATTAAAAAACAACCCTATGGCTCCTGCCGGTTGCCGTACTCATCGACATGCAAGTCATGAAGTTCTATACATCACATGATCATCTCATACATCACATATATGACATCATGTAATTGGCCATATCACATCACAACATACCCTGCAAAAACAAGTTAGACGTCCTCTAATTGTTGTTGCATGTTTTACGTGGCTGCTACGGGTATCTAGCAAGAACGATTCTCACCTACGCATAAACCACAATGGTGATACATAGATTGCTTTTCAACCTTCTCAAGGACCGCCTTTGTCGGATCCGATTCAACTAAAGTGAGACAAACTGTCGCCCACAAGCCATCTAAGCAACAAGTTGCGTCGAGGGAACCGGTCTCTCGTAAGCGTACGAGTAATGTTGGTCTGAGCCATTTTATCTCACAATCCCGCTGAACCAAAATCCGACCAAGGGAGGAAGCAATCTAAGCATCAACGCCCACAAACCTTTTGTGTTCTACTCGAGATCTCATCGAACCATCAACCTAGCTCATGATGCCACTGTTGGGGAATGTCGCATGGGAAACAAAAATTTTCCTACACACACGCAAACCTATCCATGGTGATGAGCATCTACGAGAGGGAGAGTGGATCTACGTACCCTTGTAGATCGCTAAGCGGGAAGTGTTAAGAAACGCGGTTGGTGTAGTCGTACTTCTTCGCGATCCAAATCGCCGAGTGTCCCGCGATCTAATCACGAACCATCCCGCGAACCAATCATGAACCGTCCCGCGATCTCGTCACGATCCGTCCCGCTATCCGATCACGAATGTCCCGTGGCCTTGATCACGATCCTTCCGATCTAGTACCGAACGGACGGCACCTCCGCGTTCAGCACACGTGCAGCTTGATGATGATCTCCACCATCTTGATCCAGCAAGAGGAGGTGGATAGGAGAGAGAATTCACCGGCAGTGTGACGGCGCTCCGGTGATGATGGTGGAGCAATTCCGGCAGGGCTTCGCCTAAGCACTGCGGAACTACGATCTAGAGGAGAAACTATGCACCGGTGGAACGGGTAGCACGTGGACGGAAATTCTGTCCAAAAGCCACCCAATCCACTAGTATATATAGGAGGAGAGGAGAGGCATCCCTTGGCACAAGGCCAAGGGCCTCTTTGGTTCGGCCAGCTAGGAGAGGAGCAATGCTACTCCTACTCCAATCCTAGTTGGGGCAGGATTGCTTCCTATTGGCTGATTTTTCCCTTTTCTCTTTAGGACTTCCTCTCCCTACGCCATGGGCCTTTGTGGCTGTTTCCCCAGCCCACCATGGACTGGTTAATACTCTCCCACAGCCCATGGACCTCTTGGGGTCGAAATACCCCTCCCGGTACACTACCGGCACTCCCGGTACACTACCGATGGGCCCGAAACTTTTCCGGCGACCAAACTGGGACTTCCTATATATGAATCTTTACCTCCGGACCATTCCGGAGCTCCTCGTGACATCCGGGATCTCATCTGGGACTCCGAACAAACTTCAGTCACCACCATACATAACTCTACACTATCGAAACGTCACCAAACCTTAAGTGTGCAGACCCTGCAGGTTCGAGAACTATGTAGACATGACCGAGACACCTCTACGGTCAATAACCAATGGCGGTACCTGGACGTCCACATTGGTTCCTACATATTCTACGAAGATCTTTATCGGTCGAACCTCTATGTCAAGGATTCAGTTAATCCCGTATAACTTTCCCTTTGTTCTTTGGTATGTTACTTGCCCGAGATTCGATCGTCGGTATCTCCATACGTAGTTCAACCTCGTTACCGGCAAGTCTCTTTACTCGTTCCGTAATACAAGATCCCGCAACTAACAATTAGTCACATTGCTTGCAAGGCTTATTGTGATGTTGCATTACCGAGTGGGCCCCGAGATACCTCTCCGTCACACGGAGTAACAAATCCCAGTCTCGATCCATGCCAACTCAACAGACACCATCGGAGATGCCTGTAGAGCACCTTTATAGTCACCTAGTTACATTGTGACGTTTGATACACACAAGGCACTCCTCCGATATCTGTGAGTTGCATGATCTCATGGTCATAGGAACATATACATTGACATGCAGAAAACAGTAGCAATAAACTGACACGATCATATGCTACGTTTGAAGTTTTGGGTCTTGTCCATCACATCATTCTCCCAATGATGTGATCCCGTTATCAAATGACATCACATGTCAATGGCTAGGAAACCCTGACCATCTTTGATCAACGAGCTAGTTCACTAGAGGCATACTAGGGACACAGTGTTGTCTATTTACCCACACATGCAATGTGTTTCCAATCACTACAATTATAGCATGGATAATAAACGATTATCATGAACAAGGAAATATAATAATAAACACTTTATATATGGCCTCTAGGGCATATTTCCAACAATAACTCTATACTACCGAAACGTCACCAAACCTTAAGTGTCCAGACCTTGCGGGTTCAAGAACTATGTAGACATGACCGAGACACCTCTACGGTCAATAACCAATAGCGGGACCTGGATGCCCATATTGGTTCCTACATGTTCTACAAAGATCTTTATCGGTCGAACCTCTATGTCAAGGATTTAGTTAATCCCGTATGATGTTTCCCTTTGTTCTTCGGTATGTTACTTGCCCGAGATTCGATCGTTGGTATGTGTATACCTAGTTCAACCTCGTTACCGGCAAGTCTCTTTACTTGTTCTGTAATACAAGATCCCGTGGCTAACACTTAGTCACATTGCTTGCAAGGCTTATTGTGATGTTGTATTACCGAGTGGGCCCTGAGATACCTCTCCGTCACACGGAGTAACAAATCCCAGTCTTGATCCATGCCAACCCAACAGACACCTTCAGAGATACCTGTAATGCACCTTTATAGTCACCCAGTTACGTTGTGACGTTTGATACACACAAGGGACTCCTCCGTTGTCCGTGAGTTGCATGATCTCATGGTCAAAGGAACATATACTTGACATGCAGAAAACAGTAGCAATAAACTGACACGATCATATGCTACGTTTGTAGTTTGGGTCTTGTCCATCACACTATTCTCCTAATGATGTGATCCCGTTTATCAAATGACATATCACGTCCATGGCTAGGAAACCTTAACCATCTTTGATCAACGAGCTAGTCTATTAGAGGCAGACTAGGGACATGGTGTTGTCTATGTATCCACACATGTATCTAAGTTTCCGATTAATACAATTATGGCATGGATAATAAATGACTATCATGAACAAGGAAATATGATAATAACCAATTTATTATTGCCTCTAGGGCATATTTCCAACAGAAGAAATCTATATTTTGGGACCTACCCTATTGGCAAGACCTAGAGGTCCTCTCTGCAATCGACATGATGCACGTGATGAAATCTTTGCGTGAACCTGCTAGGATTCTTGGGCATGTATGGGAAGGCAAAAGATACACCGGAGGCACGGGAGGAACAGCAACATATGAATGGAGAAGACGACATGGATCCAAAGCAGTTTCAGGGTCATGTCAGCTACGCTCTTACCAAAGAAGAGAAGGAAATCTTCTTCGAATGCCTGCTCAATATGAAGGTCCCGTCTAGCTTCTCGTCGAACATAAAGGGAATAATAAATATGGCAAAGAAAATGTTCCAAAACCTAATATCTCATGACTGCCACATGATTATGACGCAACTGCTTCTGGTTGCATTGAGGGGGCTTCTACCAAAAAACGTTTGATTAGCCATTGTGAAGCTATGTGCATTCCTCAATGCAATCTCTCAGAAGGTAATCAATCCAGAAATCCTGCCAAGGTTAAGGAGTGATTTGGTGCAATGTCTTGTTAGTTTCGAGATGGTGTTCCCACCATCCTTCTTCAATCTCATGACGCACGTCCTAGTTCATCTAGTCGGCGAGATTGTCGTTTTGGGCCATGTATTTCTTCACAATATGTTCCCCTTTGAGAGGTTCATGGGAGTCTTAAATAAATATGTTCGTAACCGCGCTAGGCCAGAAGGAAGCATCTCAATGGGCCATCAAGTAGAGGGTGTCATTGGGTTCTGTGTTGACTTCATACCTGACCTTAAGAAGATTGGTCTCCCTCAATCGCGGTATGATGGGAGACTGACTGGAAAAGGCACTCTAGGAGCGGACTCAATAATATGTAGGGACGGGCATTCTTGGTCTCATGCACACTATACAGTTCTGCAGAATTCTACCTTGGTGACCCCGTATGTCGATGAACAAAAGAATATTCTGCGCTCCAAACACCCGAAGCAGTGTGGTGACTGGATTACATGCAAACACATCAGGACTTTCGATAGTTGGTCGCAAACACGTCTCATGCGTGACAACACTGTTTCTGATGAGCTGTACTCGTTAGCCAGGGGACCATCTTCGACTGTATTGACTTACAAAGGGTACGAGATAAATGGGAATACATTTTACATGATTGCCCAAGATTAAAAGAGCACCAACCAAAACAGCGGTGTCCGCTTTGTTGCAGCAACCAAGAGGGGAAAGGACACATATTATGGTTACATAGTGGACATATGGGAACTTGACTATGGACATGATTTTAAGGTCCCTTTGTTTCAGTGCAAATGGGTCAATCTCTCAGGAGGCGGGTTACAGGTAGACCCGCAGTACGAAATGACAATAGTGGCTCTGAACAATCTTAGGTACACACACGAACCATTCGTCCTAGCCAATGATGTGGCACATGTTTTCTATGTGAAGGACATGTCTACCAAACCGAGAAAAAGAAAATATAATGAAGCGAATACATCATTTGATGAGCCAAAATGCCATATAGTTCTTTCAGGAAAAAGAGACATTGTGGGATTGGAAGGCAAGACAGACATGTCAGAAGATTATGAAAAGTTTCATGAAATTCCTCTCTTCAGAGTCAAGGTTGACCCAAGTACCCTGTTAAACGATGAAGATTATCCATGGTTACGGCGCAATAAGCAAAGGACACAAGCAAAGAAAAAATGAAGACTTTCTCTCCACAACTATTATGATGATGCCTTTGATCGAGAATATCACTGCAGTTACATGAGTTCAAAAAAATGAAATCCCTTTGTAACAGATGAGTTTTGTACATGAAGTGCATCCAGTTTTTGCTGTAACCCTCTCAACTTTTTAGCACATGATATGTGGGTGAAATGATGATACCATGCCAACTTTCAACCTTTTCAGAGTTCATTTGTAGTGCTTTTCAATTCCAGGGTCATTTAGGTCAAAAAATCACTAAATGCATGAAAAATACCAAATGAAACCAGAAAGGGTTGAAAATTGATGATGTGGCTTTGAATGGTGCATTTTTAACACAAAAAAAGTCTAGAGTTAAAATAAGTTCAAAAAATGAAATCCCTTTGTAACAGATGAGTTTTCATCCGAAACCCTGATACTTCGAAAGAGATTGTCCGTTTTGTACATGAAATGCATGCAGTTTTTGCCGTAACCCTCTCAACTTTTTAGCACATGATATGTGGGTGAAATGATGATACCATGCCAACTTTCAACCTTTTCAGAGTTCATTTGTAGTGCTTTTCAATTTCACGGTCATTTAGCTCCAAAAAATCAGTAAATGCATGAAAAATACCAAATGAAGCCAGAAAGGGTCGAAAATTGATGATGTGGCTTTGAATGGTGCCTTTTGAACACAAAAAAAGTCTGGAGTTCAAATAAGTTCAAGAAAATGAAATCCCTTTGTAATAGATGAGTTTCCGTTCGAAACCCTAATACTTCGAAAGAGATTGTCCGTTTTGTACACGAAGTGCATCCAGTTTTTGCTGTAACTTTTTCAACTTTTTAGCACATGCTATGTGGGTGAAATGATGATACCATGCCAACTTTCAACCTTTTCAGAGTTCATTTGTAGTGTTTTTCAATTTCATGGTCATCTAGCTCAAAAGAATGAACTAAAAAGCTTTTATAAACCTATACTATTTTTGAAACTAAAATTATATAAAATTTATGCAACTGAAATTATCAAAATATATTTTGTTTGAAACATTAATAGTAAAAAGAATTTTCATAAAGAATTTTTTGTTAGAAACTTTAATAGCAACTAAAATAATCAAATCTGTTTTTGATTCAAACAGACATTTAAAATAACCTAAAACTTACCAAATAGCATGAAAAAGAATCACTTAAAAATATATTTTTAGTAAAGTTATTCACAAACTAGTGGCTCACACAAAATTTCAAAAAATTCAAATTTAAACTATTCAAATTTGAAAACTAATGGCACTAACAGACAGTTTATAAATTTTGTGACCTAAAAGCAAAAAGAATCACTGAAAAACAGTAAGTAGGAACAAAATAAAATAAATAAAGCAAAAAACAAAACAAAAAATGGATTTTTTTTAAAGTGCCACCTACTGGCCACTATGGCATGAATACGACTAGAAACCCAACCAGTTTGTTGGGCCAGGATTCAGGCCCGTAGAAGGCCCAATAGACCCACAGGCAGTGACAGTTTAGGCCCGAAAGCCTCCAGTTGAGAGGAGCTCGGGAGGGTGTGCGTAGCAGCGCTTATAAACCACTCCCGAGCTCCCTCGGCTAGCGAGGTGGGACTAAAAATTTGGCTTCGGGCAGCACCACCCTTTGGTCCCGGTTTGTGGCACAAACCGGGACCAATGCCCCTTTCGTCCCGGTTGGTACCACCAACCGGGGACAAAAGGTCCCTGTTTCCCGCCCTTTGGGCTGCTGAAAACTGACCTTTGGTCCCGGTTGGTGGCACCAACAGGGACCAAAGATCCCTGTTTCCCCGCCCTTTGGGCTGCCGAAAACTGTAAAAATACTGAGCTACCAAACACAGTGTCGGTGTCATCGGCTCCTCTGTTGGTGCGCAACCTTGGGGCCGACGTGTTCATCGCATTTCTTTACAAATTTGCCAGTTCTCTTTTTTCATAATTGTTGAACATATTGTATAGGTTAACGTGGTTGTCTACACCTGTCACGTCTCCCTCCCCTTGTAACATGTATGTAACTTGGGAGACAAGACTTGAGTGCACCCTTGTACCTATATATATGCCATGTGCATGATCAATGGAATTATCGTTACACAAATCTCTTTCTACATGGTATCAGTTCCCTCACGATCCTCTACCTTACCGCTTCCGCCCAACCCTAGGCCGCCGTCACCCAAGGCCGCCGCCGCGCCTCTCTTCCTCTTGCGCCACCGTTACCCCTCCCCAAAACCCTAGCCGATGTCGCTCACCCATCTCATCGCCCCCATGACCTCCAACGCCTCCACCTACCCCAACCCCTTCGCCGGACTGGATCCCGCCGACGTGCGCGACATCAACATCCATGACCGCGTCCCCGTCATCCTCGACGCCACCGAAAGTACGTGGAAGACGTACTTCTCGCTCCTCTTCCGCGAGAACAATCTCGTGGATCACGTGGACGGCTCTGTCGGTTCCCGCGCCATGGTGGGTGACTCCGAGTGGAGCGCGATCGATGCCACGCTCATCCGGTGGTTCTTCACCACCATCTCCAAGGACTTGTTCCACACCATCGTGAGCGATGGCGACGATGCCCACACGGTGTGGGTTAAGATCAATGGCCTCTTCACCGACAACAAGCTTCAGCGTCGCGTGTTTTTGCAGCAGGAATTTTTTGACTGTCATCAAGATGATCAGTCCATCGATGACTACTGCCGCCGCCTGAAGACGTTGGCGGATGAACTTCGTGACATCAGCGCCAAGGTTGACGATGACCTCCTCCTTAGCACGCTCACCGCCGGCCTCAACGAGGATTTTGGTAACGCCGCCTCCAATCTCACCCTCATGCCGGAGCCCTCCTTCCCCAAGTTCGTGGCGTACTTGCGGTTGGAGGAGCGCCAGATGAAGGGCGTGAAGAAGCGCGTTCAGCATCATGCTCTCGCTGCCGGCACCTCTCCCAGCGCCCTCCGCGCCAGCTCCGTGGCCCCGGCCGCCTCCTCCGGTGCCGCCCGACTTCTTTCCCCACCCGACTGCACCACCCGCCGCCCCCCAGCTGCAGGGTGGTGGTTGCCACGGCAACCGTCGCGATGGCGGCCACAAGCAGCAGCAGCCCCAGGGGGCCCCTCGTCAGCAGCAGCAGCCGACCTAGGCAAACCCGTCGTGGTCCTACAGGGCCAACCCGTGGACAGGTGTCGTCCACGCGTACTCCATGCCCGTTCCTCGGGCTCCTGCCCCGGGCATCCTCGGACCCCGCTCGACGGGTCACCAGGCGTATCTCGCTGCGCCGGGCGCCGACCCCTATCTGGCGCTGCCCGCCTCGGGCGGCTACGGCGCTGCGCCGGCACCTGTCTACGGCGGGTTCCACCTGCCTCCGGCACCACAACCGTGGGACCTGACTCTCCTCACTGCCCTGCACTTGGCTCCGTCGCCCGATGCCTACGACGGTGGAGGTGACTGGTTCATGGACTCGAGCGCCACCACTCATATGACTGCTCATACCGGTAACCTCATGTATTCCACTCGTGTCAATACTCCCACTTGTATCACCGTTGGTAACGGTTCCTCCCTACCTATTACTCATGTCGGTAATACCTCGTTTCCTTCCGCCTCCACTCCTATTCATATGTCCAATGTTCTTGTTTCCCCTGACTTAGTTACTAATCTTGTGTCTGTTCGTCGCTTAGCTCATGAGAATCCCATCATTGTTGAATTTGACGCTATTGGCTTTTCTGTGAAGGACGCCCGTACATGGATGGTCCTACACCGTTGTGACAACCCGGATGAGCTCTACCCGGTGCATCCCTCCGCCGCCACCACCACACGTCCAGCCTCCTTCGCCGCCAGTGTCAATCTTTGGCACGCCCGCCTCGGTCATCCCAATTCCACCGTTTTGCATCAAATTCTTCAGAGTTTTTCATTCTCATGTAATAAGGTTGCAAACCACACTTGTGAGGCCCGTCGTCTTGGCAAACATGCACGTCTTCCGTTTAGAGAGTCTACACACATTTCCACCTTTCCGTTTCAGTTGTTGCATAGTGATGTTTGGACGTCCCCGGTTGCGAGCAACATGGGTTATTTATACTATTTGGTGATCTTGGATGATTTTTGCACTATGTGTGGACGTTCCCTCTTCGTCACAAGTCCGATGCCCTCGCCACACTCACCGCCTTTTACGCCTATGTCACCACACAGTTCGGTCGTCCCATCCTAGCCTTGCAAACTGACAACGGCAAAGAGTTTGATAGTGTTGCCGTTCGCCACCTTGTTGCGTCTCACGGCACCACCTTTCGCCTCACATGCCCGTACACCTCTCAGCAAAATGGTCGCGCCGAACGCGTCCTTTGCACTCTTAATGACTGTGTCCGCACGTTGCTCTTTCACTCCAATGTGCTCCCTCGCTTCTGGACGGACGCCCTTGCGATCGCCAGCCTCCTCCTTAACATCCGTCCGACTCGTTCTCGCTGGAACTACACCCCTCACCAACTCCTCTTTGGCACGGTTCCCTCCTATGATGGTCTCCGCATCTTTGGGTGTCTCTGTTATCCTAGCACCGCATACACCACTCCTCATAAACTCGCCCCTCGATCGGTCCCCTGTATCTTCCTTGGTTACCCCCCAACACCAAAGGTTACCGGTGCTATGATCCAGTCTCCCACCGTGTTTTCACCTCGCGACACGTGTACTTTGACGAGTTGGTGTTTCCGTTTCAGCATGTACCACCCACCTCGGCGCCGTCTGCGGTTCGGCTCACCGCCCCTTGGTCGGCTACCCCGGTGCTGGTTGCATCAACACCCGCAGCTCCTCGGCCAGCTACTCCGATGCCGGCTGCGCCTCGGCCGGCTACGTCGGCACTAGCTACACCTGTGATGGCTACGTCGGAACCAACTGCTCCTCTGTCGGCTACATCGGAGCTGGCCACTCCTCGGCCGGCTACTTTGGAGCCGGCTGCTGGCGCCCCCTCGGCGCCCCTGGAGGTCGGCTCGACATCCACCTCGCCGGCTCTCCCCTCGGCCCCGCCTGCCGAGTCCACGCCCTTCCGTGGCGTGGTTACCCGGACTCGCACTGGGTTGCTTCGTCCCAGCACACGCTACGGTGCCGATGAGTACGCATGCATCACCTCTACTTCGGCCTCAGCTTCGCTCCCCACTTTCGTACGCGCAGCCCTTCGGGATCCGAACTGGCTCGCTGCGATGCGTGAGGAGTTCGACGCTCTATAGCGTAACCGCACGTGGCAGCTTGTTCCGCGGCCTCCTGGTGCCAATGTCATCACTAGCAAGTGGGTCTTCCACGTCAAGACTCGCCCCGACGGTTCCCTCGAGCGCTACAAAGCGCGCTGGGTCGTGCGCGGTTTTCACCAGCGCGCCGGCGTGGACTTCACCGATACCTTCGCCCCGGTTGTCAAACCGGGGACGATACGAGCCGTCCTCCAGCTCGCCGCTTCTCGTGCATGGCCAGTCCACCAGCTCGATGTGTCCAATGCTTTCTTGCATGGCCATCTCGACGAGCAGGTGTTCTGTCAGCAGCCTACTGGTTTCGTCGACACCGACCATCCGGATCACGTGTGCTTGCTCTCTCGTTCTCTTTACAAGCTGAAGCAAGCTCCTCGGGCGTGGTACCAGCGGATTGCGGCCTTCCTCCAGCAGCAGGGGTTTCAGTCCACACGGTCCGATGCCTCCCTGTTCGTCTTTCAACAGGGAGCCGCCATCACGTATCTTCTTCTGTACGTCGACGACATCATCCTGACTGCATCCTCGCCAGCGTTACTTTAGCAGATCACCAGTCGCCTTGGCACTGAGTTTGCCCTCAAGGACTTGGGAGCTCTTCACTACTTCCTTGGCATTGAGGTCACTCGCACTGCTACTGGTTTTCATCTTCATCAGCAGAAGTACGCCTACGAGATCTTGGAGCGACCTGGCATGCTTAACTGCTGGACTGCTCCTACGCCTGTCGACACGAAGGCCAAGGTGTCCGCCGTTGAGGGATCTCCGGCGTCCGACGCCCCCTTCTACCGCTCCATCGTCGGTGCTCTATAGTACCTCACTCTGACGCGTCCGGACATTCAGTACGCTGTCCAGCAGGTGTGCCTCCACATGCATGCTCCTCGTGACACCCATTGGGCCCTGGTTAAACGTATTCTTCGGTATATACGTGGAACCACCGCCCTGGGTCTCAGCCTGACGGCATCCCCTGACACCAGCCTCATCGCCTGCTCCGATGCCGACTGGGCTGGGTGTCCCGACACGCGGCGCTCCACCTCCGACTACTGCGTCTACCTCGGGCCCTCTCTGATTTCGTGGTCGTCTAAACGACAACCCACGATCTCACGATCGAGCGCCGAGGTTGAGTACAGGGCAGTGGCCAACGCTGTTGCGGAGTGCACCTGGTTATGACAGCTCCTTCAGGAGTTGCACTGTGAGGTCCCCAAGGCCACGCTTGTCTACTGTGACAATGTCTCCGCGGTCTACCTCACGGCCAACCCTGTTCATCATCGCCGGACGAAGCATATCGAGCTTGACATTCACTTCGTTCGGGAGCATGTCGCACTTGGCCGGGTTCGAGTCATGCATGTGCCCACCGATCAACAGTTCGCCGACGTTATGACGAAGGGACTACCTACCTCGACTTTTGAGGGCTTCCGGTCCAGTCTTTGCGTCACCGGCGACGCTTCGACTGCGGGGGAAGAGGGGGGGGGTGTTGAACATATTGTATAGGTTAACGTGGTTGTCTGCACCTATCACGTCTCCCACCCCTTGTAACGTGTATGTAACTTGGGAGACAAGACTTAAGTGCATCCTTGTACCTATATATATGTCATGTGCATGATCAATAGAATTATCGTTGCACAAATCTCTTTCTACAATAATGAAAAGGCAGAGCTCCTACAGGTTGTTTGGGAAAAAAAATATGGATGCAGAGATAGCACACGCAACACTATGGACAGGGGTGATGGTGCCCGGCCGATGCCGTTAACTTTGTCGCCGGCCGGCGAGCCGTGTTCCCGCCATGCATGCCAGCCACCACCCGATTCTTTCTTGCGGGAGAAGACCGGCAACGGAAGGGAAGCAGTCACGCACTCATCGTCTCGGGGCAGCCACGTGGGGAAACCATGAGCGTAGCGCATAGCATAGGGCGGCGGCGGCGGGGTTGTTGACCGTCTCGTCGGACGTGTCCGACCACCACCCACCTGGGAACAAACAAGAGAGCCGACGCGGAGGCGCACCCCACCGTGCGTGCTCGCCTGCTCCGGCCGGGTCCGTGTCCAGGGGGACAACCAGCCTTTCACACTTGTTCGGCGAGCCGTTCCCACTTCCACACTTGTTCAGGCTCGCGTACGCCCGCCCGTTCGTCTTCTCCCGCTACTCAGGCGTTGGTGACGTACGTGTCGCAGACATTACCGAGTAGAGGAGTACGTGTGAGACCCTATTATGGCCCGAACCGGACGGCACGGAAGGTACGCGCTGCCTTGCCTCCCCGTCCACGCCATCTAGGCCGCCGGTACCGTCACTGCGCAAGCCACGCTGCCGGGCTTCGGCTCGCGCGAAGGCCCGGCCCAGATGGAGCAGCGGGCCCCACTTCCCAGCGAACCAAGCCACTCCGTCCTACCCGATCCCGTTCTGTAATTATTCCTGCCCCGCGGCCGCGCGTGGCGCCCGCAACCTCCTTTGGACCAGACCGGACTAGAGTTATCGTGCAGCCCCGACTCACCTCTCCCCATCCCCAGAGACCCTGTCCCCCTCCGCTCCCATGGCGACGCCGGCCCTACCAAACCCTAGCCCGCTCCTCGACGACCCGCTGCCGCCCGAGCCCAGGCCGCGCCGGGAGACCAAGGTGTGGAAGCCCAAGGTCCGCGACCCGGACACGCGGGAGCCAGCGGCGGCGGCCGCCGCGCAGGATCCGGAGGCGCAGGAGCCCGAGGAGGCCGAGGAGCCCGAGCCCGAGCAGGACGAGGGCCCCGAGCCGCCGCCGCTCCTCCCCACGGACGCGATCGAGCCCACCCCGTCCGGCGCGGAGGAGGACGGCGACGACGACTCCTCGTCCGTCTCCTCCGCCTCGTCCGCCGCCGCAGCCCCCGACGCCTCCGCTGCCGCTAACGCCACAGGGGGCAAGACGGAGAGGCCGTTCCCGGCGGCCACGGACCTGCTCCACATCTCCTACAACCAGGACTACGGCTGCTTCGCGGCGGGGACCAAGACGGGCTTCCGCATCTACAACTGCGACCCCTTCCGCGAGATCTTCCGCCGCGACCTCGGCCCCTCCCCAGCCGCCGCAGACGCGCCCGAGAACGACCAGGCCCTCCACCAGCCCCCCGTCGCGGGCGGCGGCGGCGGGGGCGGCATCGGCGTCGTCGAGATGCTCTTCCGATGCAACATACTGGCGCTCGTGGGCGGAGGGGACGCGCCGCACTACCCGCCCAACAAGGTCATGATCTGGGACGACCACCAGAGCCGCTGCATCGGGGAGCTCTCCTTCAAGTCACCCGTCCGCGGCGTACGCCTCCGCCGCGACCGCATCGTTGTGGTGCTGGAGAACAAGATCTTTGTGTACAACTTCGCTGACCTTAAGCTTGTGCACCAGATTGAGACGGCGCCCAACCCCAAGGGCCTGTGCTCCGTGTCGCAGCAGCCTGGGTCCATCGTGCTGGTCTGCCCTGGTGCGCAGAAGGGCCAGATCAGGGTCGAGCACTATGGTGCTAGGAAGACCAAGTTTATCAATGCGCACGCTTCCCGTGTTGCGTGCTTTGCGTTGTCGCAGGATGGGAGGCTCATTGCCACCGCGAGCACCAAAGGGACGCTTGTAAGGATCTTCAATGCTGCTGAGGGCAATCTTCTCCAGGAAGTAAGTTTTCTCAAAATACATTCTGTTGATAAATGATGGGGAGTATCATATTTGACTGATGCAATCAGATGCTATGCCAGGTTAACTGAAAATGAGTACACCGTCTTACTTGAGAAACTTCTAGATGATACTTTTAAGAGCTGTAGGACTAGTCTGTGTTCAATTGTGCTAGTATGCGACAACTATGCTAAAAAAAGACTTGGCTCTCCACTAATGCCAGTAGTACCACACGACTTAGGTCGCTAGAACAACGATTGCAGGCTTAGCTTTACTTTTATAGGTTCTCAGAGGAATACATGTCAATAAACATTGGTTTGGTTTTTCAACTGGACAGAAATTGCTATCAATTTTGCTGATGCTGGATGCTGCATTCTGTGTGGCAACTACGATCATGGAAAGTTTGAAATCGCATTTAGTGATTACTGATTCCTTGTACTGAATACTGATATCTTTCACAAGGAAGCCCCCCAAACAGAGTTTACGGAATTTACAACTCTCAGGATAGAAGGATTTGAATGAGCATCTGATGACGCTTTGTAATGCATGATGCATCGGTGTTTAGCGTAGAATATAATTGTCCAAATCGAGCCATGATGCATCGGTGTTTAGCATAGAGTGTAATTGTCCAAATTGAACCATGATGCATTGGTGTTTAGCACAGAATATAAGTTGATAAATGATGGGGAGTATTATATTTGACTGATGCAATCAGATGTTTGGTTAACTGAAAGTGGATACACCCTGTTTCTTTGAAAATTTCTGGATGATTATTGTAAGCTGTAGAACTAGTCTGATTAATCGTGCTAGTACGCGACAACTATGCTATAAAAAGGTTTGGCTTTGCACCAATGCCGGTAGTACCATGTGACTTAAGGTTGGTAGAGCAACAATCACAGACTTACCTTTACTTTCGTTCTTAGAGGAACACATGTTGTAACATTGGTTAGTTTTTCAACTGAACAATAAAGTGCTACCTATTCTGCTAATGCTGCATGCTCCATTTTACTCCCTCCGTTCCTAAATATTTGTCTTTTTAGAGATCTCACTATGAACTACGTACGGATGTATATAGACATCATTTAGAATATAGATTCATTCATTTTGCTTTGTATGTAGTCCATAGTTGTATCTCTAGAAAGACAAATATTAAGGAACGGAGGGAGTATTTGGCAACTGCAATCGTTGAATGTTCGAAATTGCATTCTTGTACTGATATCTTCCACAAGGAAGCTCCACAAACAGAGTTTATGAAATCGACAGTTTTCAGTTTGGATCAAAGAGCATCCAAATTGAAGCTTTGTAAGTTTCGCATTTTTTGTGCACTCAAACTTATAGCGAAGAATATAGTACTACAAATTAAACCATGTGTTGTTATGTTTTCTACATCCCATTTGATGTGACAGACCAGAAGTTTAGTGCTCCGTTGCCTTATTAGGACCATAAATTTTGGATACTAGTTTGTTTGGTTGTTTTCATGATCTTTATTAGTCTTGCTTGGTTAGCAATCAGTTCTTATTGATGTTCTTTAGAATCCAGTCTGGATGTTCTATTTGAATAATATCGACTATGGGATAAATCGAACTTTTTCCCTAGAATTTTTGGTGAATTTTCCTATATTTTAAACAACCTGGACATGATTGATTGACCCATCAGGGACTTCCTAATAAATATCATCTTAAAAGAAGGAAAGTAACTCTTGATACTGTACTAGTTCAAGAGTGATGATCTTTATTCCTTATTGTGCTTTCCAGTTTTATCCCATGCCGGTTCAACTACCATTTGTGAACTGACACCAGAAATGATATTTGTCCTATAATTATAGGTGTAACATTTACCTGGCAGTATGATGCCAACCCTATGGGTGTAAATACATCTCATATGTCACTGCTGACACTTAGGGTCAAATGTTAGCATTGATGTATGATGAATCCTTGCAAGTTCTCATTGAAGGAAATGTTGATAAGTAAGTTAGCATCATTGTAAGTTTTACATTGCGATCCTTCTTTGGTGGTCCATCATGGTCAGTACTCTGTAACATGTCGCCTTCGTACACCATTTAGTTTGCTTTGCTTATACTCATCTGTCATGATTAATATTAAGAACTGGAAGATACCTAATAAGTGAATTCCCTGGTTCTGAAGATGACCGTCTCTCATAATGCCCTTGGAAACCTTAGGCACAACAAACACTGGAGGTTCTGTAGTCAATTTCTCATAATTCTCCTTAGAAATCTTGGACAGTCAACATTGAGGTTGGAGGGTCTGTAGTACAAATTCAACATCAACTGGAGAAACAGTACCCATTATTTGGTGGCGTGAAAATCTGTACATTCTAGTGTATATTTGAAGGGCTGTTAACTTGGTATATTCTGTTGGCCATAGATTAATTAAAAAAATGTAGTATGCAACTTATTATCATCTAGGATTGTTTTAGATCAGAAATATTCTTCCTTTTTTTATTAGTGAAAAACCTATAGCACCATTTTCTGCTGTCCACCCCAATATCCATTTTATTTTCTTCGCACCCATAATGAAGTTGCCTTGTAAACACACCAGGCCCCATGTTAATGTCATTTCTTGTTGTTCCTATTAATCATTGCTTTGTAAAGATTTCAGAGCATTTTTTTGATGGTTTGCGTGATTTGGTTCCATTGCTTATTTGTAATATATCATTTCAGTACCAATGTTGCAATCATGTATTGCAAGCACCAAGTTGCTCAAATAATTGAAGCAAGTACTGAGATTAGTCAGATGAAAAGAACCACTGGATTTCCCACATTTTGGTCTAAAAATATTTAACTTATCAAAGTTGTACCTGTAGCTATGAAACTCTGAAATTACTTCCAAATTATGCTGACGAAGGACACTGAGTTGGTAACCACATATGAAGTTATAATCTGTTAACTCTTAATCAGCAGGAAGCTTATGATGAATGAAGTCTCTCCATGACCTTACCTTTTGACTGCTGGGGATATAGCATTTAATTTTTGTCTGCTTTGTTCTGTTGCAGGTAAGGAGAGGTGCTGACAGAGCAGAGATATATAGCTTGGCTTTCTCAAATAATTTACAGTATTTGGCTGTATCTAGTGATAAAGGAACAATTCATGTGTTCAATTTAAAGATAAATGTTGGTTTGACCACAAATGATAAGCCTCTGCCAGCTCCAGACGCTGATGTTCCCCATATGAGTCCATCATTTTCTTTTATTAAAGGTAAATTCCTAATCATTCAGATATTCTTGAGTTGCATACATCTTGTTTGGAATAATGAAATATTCTCAGCTTCTTGTGTGTTTAATGTCATTACATGTATTTCACTTGAAAAAATCATCTTCATAACTTACAAACCAAGAACTGAGCTTTAGTTAACCTAAATGGTGAGTTGCTCCTATTATGAATTAAATAGGAGCAAACGCTGTATCAATCGTATTCACTGATGGATATATGTGTTTCCTTTCTTTCTATTGCAATTAAGACAAACAACTGTTGACGTTCAATTAATGAAATACATTTTTTTGTCTGAGTTTCCTCATTACAACAAGCTTTTAGCTTTTCAGATTTCTTTGTGGCATTTTGTACTTAAATAAAGAGTACTAAAAAATGTTCTGGTTAGCTGTTTCTCTTTGACTGTGGCCTGCATGTTTGAGACTGCTTATAATGTTTGTTAGGTTTACAGTGTTCACAATGTGGTTAATATACATGAATGTTTTGTAGGTTCTAATTCCCATGATATTTTTTGTCCCTTCTTGCTTATGTTTTTCCAACTTATCACTTTACATATCTGTTGATACATTATTTTGCTTGAAGCTTGGAACTGAGCAATGCATGGTTGGTCTGTACTTGGTGTCTTGCATTTGGTTATGTGCTGCATTTCGATGGTTTAGAGCATGCGTAAACTACATTTATTTTGGTTTTGAGTGCATGTTTAGGTGGATTGCATGAAGTTGACCTGGATCTTGAGATGAAAGTGTGCATACCCTTTTCAGTTTTCCGTCCAGTACTAAGCATGTCTATTTCATTGATGGCAGGTGTGCTACCTAAATATTTCCACTCGGAGTGGTCTGTTGCTCAATTCAGGCTCCATGAGGGCGAGCAGTACATCGTTGCATTTGGCCATGAGAAGAATACTGTGGCGGTTGTTGGCATGGATGGAAGGTAACATAGATGAAATTGAACTTTAATTCTGGAAATAAAAGACCAGATTTCCGACAATAGATTTTTATATCCGACTTCTCTTGGCTTGCAGCTTCTACCGGTGCCAGTTCGACCCTGTCAATGGAGGGGAAATGCAGCAGCTGGAGTGCCACAATTTCCTAAAACCATCAGATCAACCTCAGTAGCAAAATAATAAAGCAGCAACTATTTGTCTGCCTTGTGTGCCATGGTTGGCTGTACAGTATCTCTGTAAGCTCTCGGCTCGCCCGAGGGTTAATTAAGCAGAGGCTAATGTTATGTGTAAATATATGCCTTTGGTGACGATGCCATAATGTGCTCTGTGGAGGGTCAGAAGGAAGAATCCTTGTGCAGATGAACAATGATAGAATGCATCTTTTATCTACGATTGCTTGATTAACAATGCTTTTGCTAGTTGAATTTTACCTATGTCTTGGAGATGTTAAGTATGACAGTCCTGATAAAGGGCTGTTGTTCCTGTTCGAATAAAATCAAAATGTTGTTAAGTACGTCTGTTCAGCACTTAAGCTGAACTGCAATGAAGACCACAAGACTTGGCAAATGTACTAGAAGGTTTGGACGTGCTTTGCTGTGTCGTTGATGCTGTTTTGTTTTTATAATTATTTATTTACATTTATTTTAAAGTATAATATGCATTAGTTATTTGAAAAGTGCAACAATCTTCAAGTTTGACTGCATTTGTGTACAAATATACTAACATCCATAATATCACATCAGATTTTAAAATTAATTATGAAACAAATTTTTATATTTAATTTATTTACTATTGTGGATGTTGATTTTTTTGCTTTCAACTTGGTTGAAGTTAAGGAAATTTTACTTTTAAATAAACTAATACACCTTATCTTTTGGAATAGAGGGCATTTGGTTTGGTTAGCAAGGAAAATGATGAAGTGTGATGTTTTGATGGGCCTTTCGCGAGGAGATTTTATGTCGTTTGCTAATCAATTCATATTTATGTGAAAAAAAATTCTGTGTCGATGGTTGCATGTACCCCTATACTGGTGCTATATTCTTATATGTTAATGCTTCCTTTTTCTATGTGTTGAGAGCGTGCGTGGGATTGATATGTTTTTTTGGACCGGTCACTTCCGATTGATTTGAAAAATTGTTGACCCACTAAAAATCATGAACCAAATTCAATATTAAATTTCTCAATAGAATCAAAGAGCTTCAAAATTAGAAAGCATGACAAATTAAAATAATTGAGTGAGAGATTATGGGTCCGATTAAAGTTGATAACCTATTTTCAAATTGGTCATCACAATTGAATGAGAGGCCTTTAATCCTAGTGCGATTAGTGATATAGTATATTTTGAGCTTGTGCTCCGTCTTGAGGGAGCAAGGAATGTAACAACACATTGTTACATTCCTTGCCAATGGCTTGATGCCCGAGAGAATTCTTTTAGCTGTATTATTTAGTCCCAAAAATAGAATTAATACTATAATAGTAGTAATAATTTGGTATTTGAGTCATGGTCACCAGGCACCAGCTCAGCACTGGCCGCGGTCAACTGCTACGATACCAAATGCAAACTCCCGTGTATTCATAGGACTGAGTTTATGTGCATTTGTATAAACAATTGAATATGTAATGTCTTAAAAAAACCAAAATGATAACGCTCACATGTATGATACGAAACAACATGGTCCAAACGCCTTCATTACTAACCATTTTACCATATCAAACAAATGACATCAGCGGAATCTTTTTTTTAAACTTAAAAATATTTTATCTCTTACATAAAGAATCCGATTGAAAATTCATTTTCACCAATAAATCCGTCTTGACGAGATCTTCAAAACTATACCCCATATTGATATGTTTTGACGATTTTTTTTACGCCAAAAGTTGTCATGATATGTTTTGCTTATTTTTTCTTCTAAATTTAAAGCTACCGTTGCATTTCTAACTATTTTTCATGGTAAATTTTATTAATTAACCATGGCAATTTTAATAATAACCACGACAAATCTAATTCATCGATCATGGGCAACTTTTAGAATTCATCATGACAAATTTAGTTTATAGATTATGGCAAATTTAGTTTATTGATCATGACAATTCTAGTATTTTGAACATGCAAAATATATTTTTCTATTAATCATGGCAAATTTTAGTGCATGTATCATGGAAAATTTAAGTAATTCATCATGACAATTTTATTTTATGATTCATGGCAAATTTGAGCAATTGATCATGCATTTTTAAACTAATTGACAACATATTTCGTTTTTATTTATGAACCATGTCAAAATTATTTCGTGGACCATGTCAAATTTTAGTAATACATCGTGGCAAGTTTAGTTTTTAATTTATTTTTTATAACATGTCCAAATTTACTTCAACCGTAGAGGGAAAAATAGTTGAAATATATCATTACAATTTTAGTGTAATCATGATGGCAATTTATGTGCAATAGCCATGTCAATTTTTAATGAAAAAAGAGTCGTTAAAACATATCGAAATGTGATTTAATGATGAAAACGATTTTTCAATCAAATTTTTTATGTAAGAGATAAACCATTTTAAAAACTGAAAAGATAAAAGATTCCCGTTGACATCATCAATTTTGTCACTTGTGCATGCATGCATGCGGTGACATGGCGTAATCTGTGATTATTAGGCGTGTGGTGATCTGTTGTTGCTCTTACTATTGGAAATATGCCCTAGAGGCATTAATAAATTGGTTATTATCATAATTCCTTGTTCATGATAATCATTTATTATCCATGTTATAATTGTATTGATCAGAAACTCAGATATATGTGTGGATACATAGATAACACCATGTCCCTAGTATGCCTCTAATAGACTAGCTTGTTGATCAAAGATGGCTATGGTTTCCTAGTCATGGACATGCGATGTCATTTGATAACGGGATCACATCATTAGGAGAATAATGTGATGGACAAGACCCAAACTACAAACGTAGCATATGATCATGTGAGTTTATTGCTACTGTTTTCTGCATGTCAAGTATCTGTTCCTATGACCATGGGATCATGCAACTCACTGACACCGGAGGAGTACCTTGTGTGTATCAAACGTCGCAACGTAACTGGGTGACTATAAAGGTGCTCTACAGGTATCTCCGAGGGTGTCTGTTGGATTGGCATGGATCAAGACTGAGATTTGTTACTCCCTGTGACGGAGAGGTATCTCAGGGCCCAATCGGTAATACAACATCATGATAAGCCTTGCAAGCAATGTGACTAAGTGTTAGCCACAGGATCTTGTATCACGGAGCGAGTAAAGAGACTTGCTGGTAACGAGGTTGAACTAGGTATGGAGATGCCGACGATCGAATCTCGGGCAAGTAACATACCGAAGAACAAAGGGAACATCATACGGGATTAACTGAATCCTTGACATAGAGGTTCAACTGATAAAGATCTTCGTAGAATATGTAGGAACCAATATGGGCATCTAGGTCCCACTATTGGTTATTGACCGTAGAGGTGTCTCGGTCATGTCTACATAGTTCTCGAACCCGTAGGGTCTGCACACTTAAGGTTCAGTGACGTTTCGATAGTATAGAGTTATGTATGATGGTGACCGAAGGTTGTTCGGAGTCCCGGATGAGATCCCAGACATCAAGAGGAGCTTCGGAATGGTCCGGAGGTAAATATTGATATATAGGAAGTTCTGTTTTGGTCACCGAAAAAGTTTCGGGCTCATCGGTAGTGTACCGGGAGTGCCGGGAGGGTGCCGAGGGACCATCGGGAGGGGTATTTCGACTCAAGAGGCTACATGGGCTGTGGGAAGAGGTATAACAGCCCTTAGTGGGCTGGCTAAGTCCCACAAGATGCCCATGTGGCTGGAGTGGAAGGAGAAGAAAAAAATAGCCAAGGTGGAAAGAGTTTCCAAGTGGGAAGGAGGAGTCCTAGTCCTACTAGGATTGGAGGAGGACTCCTCCTCTCCTCATTGCGCAAGGCCAAGGGCTGGCCCCTTGTGCACCAAGCCTCCTCCCTGTTTCTTCCTATATATACTAGAGGTTTTGAGGATTTCGAGACACAAAAAAATGGCCACGTGCTACATCTCCTCTAGATCGCAGTTTCTCCTCTAGATCGGTTTTCAGTGGTGCTTAGGCGAAGCCCTGCTAGAATAACTCCACCACCATCGCCGTAACAACGTCGCGCTGCCAGAGAACTTGTCTACCTCTACGCCTCCTCTTGCTGGATCAAGAAGGCGGAGATCGTCATCAAGCCGTACGTGTGCTGAACGCGAAGGTGCCGTCCGTTCGGCGCTAGATCGGGACGGATCGTGATTGGATCGCGGGATGCTCGGCGATTTGGACCGCGAAGACGTTCGACTACATCAACCGCATTTCTTAACGCTTCTCGCTTAGCGATCTACAAGAGTATGTAGATCCACTCTCCCCTCTCGTAGATGCTCATCTCCTAGATTGATCTTGGTGAAGCGTAGGAATTTTTTTGTTTCCCATGCAACGTTCCCCAACAGTGGTATCAGAGCTAGGTCTATGTGTAGATGAGGTCTTGAGTAGAATACAAAGAGTTTGTGGGCATTGATGCTTAGATTGCTTCCTCCCTTGGTCGTATTTTGGTTTAGCGGTATTGTGAGATGAAGCGGCCCGGACCAACCTTACTCGTATGCTTACGAGAGACCGGTTCCATCGACCGACGTGTAACTTCATTGCACAAAGATGGCTGGCGGGTGTCCGTTTCTCCTACCTTAGTTGGATTGGATTCGACAAAGGCGGTCCTTGAGAAGGTTCAAAAGCAATTTATGTATCACCGTTGTGGTTTTGCGTAGGTGAGAATTGTTCTTGCTAGATACCCATAGCAGCACGTAAAACTTGCAACAACAATTAGAGGACGTCTAACTTAGTTTTGGAGGATATGTTGTGATGTGATATGGTGAATTACATGATGAGATATATGTGATGTATGAGATGATCATGTGTTGTATAGAATATCACGACTTGCATGTCGATGAGTACGGCAACTGACAGGAGCCATAGGGTTGTCTTTAATTATTGTGACCTTCGTGTCAATCGTGTCAATCATTAATGCTTTACTTTATCGCTAAACGATAGCTATAGTAGTATGAGCATGGTGGGCACGACAACCCCAATGGCGACACAATGATGGAGATTATGATGATGGAGATCATGGTGTTATGCCGGTGACGATGGAGATCATGCCGGTGCTTTCAAGATGGAGATCAAAAGCAAAAGTTCATGGCCATATCATGTCACTTATGATTTGCATGTGATCTTAATCCTTTTGTGCACCTTGTTTTTCTTAGGACGACGATAGCATTATAAGGTGATCCCTCACTTAAATTTCAAGGTAAATTGTGTTCTCCCCGAGTGTGCACCATTGCGAAAGTTCGTTGTGTCGAGACACCACGTGATGATCGGGTGTGACAGACTCTACGTTCACATAAAACGGGTGCAAGCCAGTGTTGCACATGCGGAACACTTGGGTTAAACTTGACGAGCCTAGCATGTACAGACATGGCCTTGGAACACAGGAGACCGAAAGGTTGAACATGAGTCATATAGTAGATATGATCAACATGATGATGTTCACCATTGAAACCACCTCAACTCACATGATGATCAGATTTGAGTTGGTGAATTTGGATCATGTATCACTCAGATGACCCGAGGGATGTCAATTTGAGTGAGAGTTCTTAGGTAATATAATTAATTGAACTCATTATCATGAACATAGTCAGCAGTGTCTTTGCAAATTATGTTGTAGATTACTAGCTCACGCTGTAGCTCCCTTGAATTTTTATATCTTCCTAGAGAAATAGAGTTGAAAGATGTTGGTGGCAATATTGCGGATTGGGTCCGCGATCTGAGGATTGTCCTCATTGCTGCACAGAAGGCTTATGTCCTTAATGCACCGCTTGGTGCGCCACCCCCTCTAGCGACGTCTGTAGATGTTGTGAACATTTGACAGACACGTTCCGATGACTTCTTGATAGTTTAGTGCGTCATGCTTTACGGCTTAGAATTGAGGCTCCAAAAACGTTTGAACGTCATGGAACATATGAGATGTTTTAAGAGCTGAAATTGGGATCTCAGGCTCGTGCCCGTGTTGTGAGATATGTGATCTGCAACAAGATTCTTTGCCTGCAAGATGAAGGAGAATAGTTCAATCGTTGAGCATGTGCTCAGATTGTCTAGATGCTACAATCGCTTGAATCGAGTGGGAGTTGATCTTCTAGATAGGAAAGTGATTGATATAGTTTTCCAAGTTACTGTCACTAAGCTACTAGAGATTCGTGATGAACTATAAAATGTCAGGGATAGAAATAATGATCCCTGAGCTGTTCGCGATATTTGATGCCGCGAAGGTAGAAATCAAGAAGGAGGATCAAGTGTTGATGGTTAGTAAAACCACTAGTTTCGAGAAGGGAAAGGGCAAGGAGGGAAACTTCATGGATGGCATGTCAGTTGCTGCTCCAGTGAAGCAACCCAAAGTTGAACCCAAACCCGAGACTAAGTGCTTCTATTATGAGAAGGGCGGTCACTGAAGCGGAACAACCCTAGATACTTGGTAGATAAGAAGGCTGGCAAGATCGACAGAAGTATATTTTGATATACGTGTTATTGATGTGTACCTTGCTAGTACTCCTAGTAGCATCTGGGTATAGGATACCAGTTCGGTTGCTAAATGTTAGTAACTCGAAATAAAAGCTACGGAATAAACGGAGACTAGCTAAGTGTGAGGTGATGATATATGTTGGAAATGTTTCCAAGGTTGATGTGATCAACATCGCACGCTCTCTTTACCTTTGAGATTAGTGACAAACCTAAATAAATGTTATTTGGTGTTTGCGTTAAGCATGAACATGATTGGATCGTGTTTATTGCAACACAATTATTCATTTAAGTTAGAGAATAATGGTTATTCTGTTTACATGAATAATACCTTCAATGGTCATGCACCCAGTGAGAATGGTTTGTTGAATCTTGATCGTAGTAATACACATGTTCATAACATTGATGCCAAAAGATACAAAGTTAATAATGATAGTACCACATACTTGTGGCACTGCCGCTAAATGTCATATTGGTATAAATCGCATGAAGAAACTTCATGCTGATGGATCTTTGGACTCATTCGGTTTCGAATCGGTTGAGACATGCGGACCATGCCTCTTGGGCAAGATGGCTACAGACCCCGTTTTCAATATGATGGAGCGGGCTAGTAACTTATTGGAAATAATACATGTTGATGTATGCGATCCAATGAGTGTTGTAGCATGCAGTGGATATTGTTATTTTTCTTTTCTTCACTAATGATTTGAGTATATATGAGTATATTTGCTTAATGAAACACAAGTCTGAAACATTTGAAAAGTTCAAACAAATTCTGAGTGAAGTTTAAGATCATCATGACAAGAAGATAAAAATATCTACGATATGATCGTGGAGGTGAATATATGAGTTACGAGTTTGGCATACAACTTCAGGGTGAAAGTTGTTTCACAACTCACGCCACCTGGAACACCGTAGTGTGATGGTGTGTCCAAACGTCATAGTCGTGCTATATTGGATATGGTGCGTACTATGATGTCTCTTATCTTTTTGCCACTATCATTTTGGGGTTATGGATTAGAGACAACTACATTCACTTTAAATAGGACACCATCTAAATCCGTTGAGATGACACCATACGAATTATGGTTTGATAGAAACCTAAGCTGTCATTTCGTAATGTTTGGGGCTGCGACGCTTATGTGAAAAAGGTTTTCACCTAATGAGCTCGAACCCAAAGCGGACACATGCATCTTCATGGAATACCCTAAGAACAGTTTGGTATACCTTCTATCTCAGATCCGAGTGCAAAGTGTTTGTTGCTATAAATGGGTTCTTTCTCGAGAAAGAGTTTCTCTCGAAAGAATTGAATGGGAGGAAGATAGAACTTGATGAGGTTGTTGAACCTTTGTTTCAACCAAAAAGTAGCGCAACGCAGAAAGTTGTTTCTGTGGAGCCTACGTTAGTTGAAGAGGAAGTTAATGATGATGATCATGAAGCTTCAGATCAAGTTACTATCGAATCTCGTAGGTCGACAAGGACGCATACTGCTCTTGAGTGGTACGACAACCCTGTCTTAGAGAGTTAGGTAACACAGCAGAATTTTTTTTTTCGACCTACGCACCAGCCTAGGACCACTATGGAGACTGCATACAAGGTTTGATCTATTTCGCTACCGACTCGTAGCGCACCGGAAGTAGAGTCGATGACGATCGGCGGTGCAGATCCCCATAGCTAGGATTTACAACCTCCCAACCGCGAGGATGTATACCCTCATATGCCCCGCGGATAGCCCTCCGGGAGACGGTCGGACAATCCCCCGGACGGTGTCGCGGACAGGCCTTCAGGAGGACCTCCGAAATTCGGACTGTCACTCGGACAGCCCTTCGGGAGGACCTCCAAAACTCGGATGGTCACACGGACAGCCCTTCGTGAGGCACTCTCGAACTAAGACCGAAACTGCGATCTCTCTACAGAGTTGCACACATACGGTGTCATCTATCCGTTAGGGCTTCGCCATCCAGAACTAGTTCCTGCCGGAACCTAGACAACCTTTCGGCTCTATGAAACTATTTCGCTGGGAGGGAGAGAAGAAGCCAGATCATTGCATGGCACTTTTATGTGAGAAAGAGTCAGTGTGGAGGGCAGCCCCTCCTCCTCTATTTATAGGAAATCCCAAGGGGTAGGGTAGTTTTACACAAAAACCCAAAAACCACATGAATGGAGTCCTTCACAAGGACTCACAAGTGAAGCCATGAGACAAGTGGGGATCCATGTTGGAAGCCCACATGTGGCCGGACACACCCTTGTGGCCCCCCCAAAAGGGTTCCTATCCATCCATGTCATCCCCTTAGATCTTTTGAGCAAAAGCCCAAAAAGGTGGCTTTCCAATAAAGTAATCCAAAAAGCACTTTCACTATTCACGACGACATTTTTCAGTGTCTGATCGAACTGAAAATATTTATGTGGGCTTAAAACATTTCTAGTACCCACTAAAATAATTTTCAACACTTTCCGAAACAATTCTGGTTTAGTGATTTTCATTTGTGAAAAACATCTGAAGCGGTTCCGGCAGCTCGGGAACATTTCTGGTTTTTCTTCCGGAAAATTCCCAGAAGTTTCCAGAATGATTCTGGCACCCTCCAAGAATTATCAGGCATGTGACGAAACCAATTTGACTTAATGGTATCCCCAGAAACAACTTTTCAGTTTTACCGAAACTGTTCCGGTGTTCTCTCTGCGGAACTTTTCCGCTGTCCGAAACTTTTCCGGTGTGTGAAACTTTTTCGATTATTTTCTCTCACACTCCCTGTCTAGTATTCAGCAGATAGATGACCCTTAAGCATGTGACCCTATAGGTTCGGTGAAGCATAGACATGACCCGGAACCCCTTCCGATCAATGATCAACATCGGAGCCGTGGACACCCATATTGACCCCTATACCCTTATGAATGAATATTCGAGTGAACCTCCAGTTGCCATGAGCTATTCCTGTTGCTTCGCGATATGTTACAAATACCCAAGGTGAGACATGTTGGCATCCCCGTGGATCAACAACTTGTTCGCTATGCCAGTTACCTCGTTACCGGTATTGTTCTCTTTTCTCGTTCCCGTGTTCCGGCATCCCCGTGATCAAATCACAAAGTGTCTGGCCAGACAATGATGGATACCGTAAAACCGAGAGGGCCCAGAGATATCTCTCCATCGTCGGAGGAGCAAATCCCAATCTTGATCTATCAAGTTACTTGACATACTTTTCCATGAACCCGCAAGCCGCCGTAATAGCCACCCATTTACGAATGACGTTTAACAAACCCCAAAGTTCATGAAGCAAGCATTAAGAAACTCGATACTCTCATGGTTGAAGGAATTATGCAAATATTAACTTCTTTGTGTTATTAACCATTAACTTATGATGAATGTATCTCATAGCATAACATCAATTCGGGTCGATTCAACACAAATGTTATTCTAACATTGTGCCCTCAAAATTACCGGCATAGCCATGCCCATGATCAGGAATACCGGATCATCATGCAATACTTGAGCCAGTCTTAGAGGCCAGACTAGGAATATAATTTACCGTCTATTATTCCACACGTGCATATGAGTCTTCCTTCAAGCCTCGTGGTTATTGTAGACTCGAGAACCATAGCAGTTATAACATGGAACATAAACCTAATTATGAACAGGGAGATAATCAATAACATTTATTATTGCCTCTAGGGCATATCTCCTACAGACTCCCACTTGCACTAGAGTCAATAATCTAGTCAATGCTAATGCACTTTACACCTATGGCATACTGGTGTAAAATATGCTTCGCTTGTGGTATAGCCTGATGTCCAATGGATCTGACAACTTCAGCTCCGTGTGTAACTTTGCATATCCTCGCGTTTTCACGCTATCACAAAATTCGTATTTTGTGTGAACTTGGCTTTGCATATGTGTGAATCATTGGTCAAAACCTGATTCCTCATACTGAGCTATGGAGCAACTATTTGCAATAGTGTCTCATAGACCAAAGCCATCTTGGAACCATACCAAGTTCATGAATGAACTATATGATTCAACTTCTTTGTCGCTTCCAAAGCATCAACATCCTTAGCCTTTGTTATAGAGTTCGCCACAGTATCTTGTTTGGAACAATTTCCAACTACCGTACCACCATATTGTGTATTACACAAAACCCTTAACTTAAATCAGAAATCGCATGGAGCATTGATTGAGACTGTATCGATGTAATTACTTACAACGAGCACTTCATAATCTCTGCTTGCGAGAAACCATGTCATCAGCACTACTCTAGTACTTAATGACATCTTTCACTGTTGTCCCATGATCAGTGCTTTGATCACTTTGGTATCTATACTTGCAACAATTTGGGAGTATCGGACATATCTGGTTGTTTTTACATACCATGGAATACACGATTAATCCAAACACTAGAGTGTGTGGAATCTCCATCATGTATTTTACTCGTCAGTGTTTTGGGACACTGAGTCTTGCAAAAACTCTTTCCATGTGACTTCGGCAAGAATCACTCCTTGCCATTTTAAATGCTAAAAGGTTTTAGAACCTTGTCAATATGTATTCATTGCTTAGCCCCATTAGGTAAATCTATCTCCATAGATCATCATGCCTAATATGGAGGCTATTTAGCCTAAGCACTTCATCGCAAAACTATTTTCAAATGAAGTCCTAATTCGTGTCAAGAAATTTATTCCCAACTAACAATGTGTCAAGCACACAACGTTTTTAGAAATATTATTATGCTCCAATCACTTTCTTGAATCACAAGCATCTTCGTTACCCATTGATGAAGTCAAAAACCCTTTTGACCATTTTATCAAACCACGAAGATTCCAACTCCATTTTGCTCTCTTCTGTCCATTGCTGGAACTCTGAAGTTTGCATACTTACTAGCATCCTTTGGATCGACAAATTACTTTGTACCGTATCACATACAAGTCCTAGGTTTCATTTCCATCAGATGGAAATCCTTTTGTCATCCATGTTTCATTTCTCATGATTGGTATATGTATTAATTGCTAGTTCAACCCGAACCGACCTTAAGCATTGCTATGGTGAAACAACCTCATCATAGTCAACTCCTTGAACTTGTTATTTCAACAAGTCCAGCTTTATGGATAAAACATTTTTATCCGTATCAGTTTTTAGTTCCATAAATATTCGTTAGACTCTAAGTCCTCTGAAAGGTGTATCAAGGTTTTAATCTTGAATCACTTATATGGAAACTATCTCGGATTGTATTGGCATTTAGCCAATCCCGGAGTCAGGGCCCATCAACGCTTCCTTGTGTATTGTAGGTATACTGTTGTCTAACAACAATATCTCGTTTGCGCACCTGATAGGTTTGCACGAGCTTTGCCTACGTGGTTCAGCTGCACGTTCGACCGAAGTCCACACATTTTATTGTAGAGACTTCCGTATCAGTCGTAGTAGGAAACAATGGAATCACTTCCAGGGTTTCTTTCCTTTGAATTGATGACGAAGATACTGATTATCTCGTCGAGTTGCACTGTCCTCCCACTCACCTTTTGTAAGAACTATTCTCTTTAAAAGCATACCGTTTTGTGGCCGAACCCTTTGCCTCGGTATAGTGGTGGGGGAATAACCAATGACTTGGGATAACCATACAAAGTAGCACTTGTCTGATTTGGAATAGGTTTGTAACCTTTTACACAAGCCCCATATTTCAAATGTTAAGAAAAGATATAACATGGTTGGGCGTACCATACCATGGCGTCATTTCAACAGACCTGATGGATCTCTTTTCAGTGTAAAAGCCGTAGTCTCTAAAGCATCACTCTATAAAAGGGATAATGGCAAATCTATTTATGTCATCTTTGATCTTACCATGTCATAAATGGTTCGATTACATCTTCACGGAATTTCCACTTGCTGTGGTATTCCGGGAGGTGCAAGTTATGAAACCTTTTTCACAACTCATCAGACATTCGCTAAACTTGTAACTCAAATATTCCTTTCCGCAATCAAATTGCATAAACATAATTTTCTTGGTACAATAACTTCTACTTCATTTTTGAAAACCTTTCGAATGATTTCAAAAGATCTAGACTTACATCTCATCAAGTAAATATCCATATATCTACTTGAGTCATTTTTGAAGGTAGACAAATCCACTGTTTGCAACAACATTTACCGGACTAAATACATCAAATGTATGATCACCAATAAGTTCTTTGCTCGTTCCTTATGGCCTGTGAATGGTATTTTAGTTAGTTCACCTTTTGGAGGAAAGTTGCAAGTGTCAGATGATTCAAAATCAAACGACTTCAAAATCCATCATAATGGAATTTCCATGCGGGTTTCTCCAATGTGACCAAATGCAGTGCCACACATATGTGGTATTCTTTTAGTCTTGCGACATTTAGTGTCAGTGTTATGGATGTATCATATTTCCATCAATATTCATAGCATACATCCCATCTAGGATGGAAGCATGTCCCTTCATGTTATTCATAATACTGAACAACAATTGTTGTTTTTATGAACAAATCTTTTGCAACAAACATTGTGCAATGGGCTAGAGTCTATGAAACTCTAAAATGAATTATAAAAGTAAACCCAGAGGTAATGTATTATTATCAATATTCATAACATACGTCTCATTCATAATGAAAGTATGGCCCTTATGTTATTCATAACACCGAACATGAAAAGTTCTCTTATGAACAACCTTCTTGCAAGATACCTTATGCAAAGGGCTAGAGTGTGAAACTCTAAAATGAATTATGAAACTTAATACATAGGGAATACACCGATGGAAGGCATAGTAACATTTACTATGTTCCCTGCGTGTATCTAAACCTCATCCCTGGCTAGTCTTTCAGGCCATAGTAGTTCTTACATCGAGTTGCAACAGAATGCAATCGAGCGGGTATCTTTGTGACCAACTCACAATACCCAAGAATTAGTGATTAACATGTTTAACCATAATTCCCAAGAACTATATCTTTGACCAGCCTTCTATACATCAAAAACTTGTATGACATTCATACATGAGCTGGATATTCCAGTCTTCTTTCCTTTTGCCATTATACTTCTAACAGTTTAACTTTTCAGTATTTCTCCTACTCTCAAAAGAAGCACCCAACTTAAGAGTGGCGTTAGCCCCGAACTTCCTAGGCGTGAAAGTCTTACTAACACCTTTCGGACACTTCCTTTCTCTTTAAGTTGTTGTTTTGATCACCTTTCATCATATGACAGGCATCTCCTGGAACCCTCTCTTATCAGTCTAATGCATAGTAAACTCCTTTACTAATAGTTTGCAAACAAACATTGCTTTGGATATCTCATATCTTTTAGCTTTTATCTGTCTGTGAAAATGATTTTTAGATTCCATGAATATCACATAACTATCCAAACTTTCGAAGTTCCGGTATCATGGAAGCAAACATATTGCAGTTTGACTGAAAAGGAATTCTAGCTTTTGGATCGAAGGACGAGAGTCATATGATCCATAGCATTAGCGGGAGAATACCGAAAGCATGTGATAGGACAAAGTCCTTCTCGGCACTCTTGAGGACAATCCTCACATTACATTACCAATCGTAAAGTTTTAACCAGATATTTAATAGCTATTCAATTTTAATAGGGAAGGTGGAAACGCGAGCCATTATCCTACAACTATTATGCAATCTACACTTAGACAAAATTCACAATTAATTGCACTGAGAATTTAAAAAGTTAATTCTACAGTGCGCTCCCACTCAAATAAATATCTCTCACAATTGATTTTGAGTGATGCAAGACCCAACTTTCAATTCAACGTCAAGGATGTAACCATCTCAAGTGACGAGAATTTCAATTGGTAGGCCAACTTGCCAATCACATCTCTATGTGACTCTTGTTCATATTTTGATGCGTGTGTTGTGAGCTCATGACTTTCATGCCTGAACGTCAAGACAACCAAGTGATCTCGCTGCGAGGTCTCAACTCACCCGCCTCACACGTCTCTAATCGTTTGTACCCATGTAGCCATGTGATACCCCGAAGAGATAGGTGCCGTGACGGTGCTACACTTGGGAGAACACTAACTACTTGATATTTTGTGAGAGATCACCCTAATAAAAAGCGACTACCGCGCAATCAAGAAGGGTGCATCAAGAGGGATAAACATCTCAGGCAATTCATAATAGCATGATATGGTATAGCCCTTTCTGACGGAGAAGTCTCTCATTCCTTCGTCTTGGGCATTTACGTCGGTGTTCACCTTCGCGAAGATTGCCACCGCCTTGTCGATGCACCAGATAATATTGCTATCTCTATAGCTAATAAAATAAGTGCATTACTTAAGGTTGACACGCAGGTCATTAAAGTGACAATCATATGGCTCCAGCCATCATGCCGAATCATGACACACAGGTCATGTTAATATTACATCATATAGTCATCTCATACATAATCGAATTAATATGAGCATTGCTATACCACATCATATGCACATGCAAACCATCCTGCAAAACCAAGTTAGACACCTCTAATCGGTTCATGCAAAAACTTGTTTTACGTGGCTTCTAAGGTTTTGAAACAAACTGAATCTACCAACGTCCATCATCAAGTATGATAATTCAAGTTGTTAGATTAACTTTCCAGGGTGTATAAAACACGAGATAATAAAATCTCGAGCCCCATACTAAACTTTGTCATATGCGTGACCCCCGTGCAGATCACATCTGCATTGCCCTTTCGTCTGTGAAACATCCATCTTTGTCAACTCTGGTGGAACCCAAAGAACTGTTAGCACTTCGTTGATCTGTCAATCAGCATACTCAGGAGCAGCATGAAAGGATCGCGGATTGCCAGAACTTTGTGAGATTCGACCATTCCGTCAAGATCAGGACTATGCAAATTCAGGGGAAGCAAAAGGAACATCGGGTAACAGATTTCATATGCTACCCGCACAAATACTTTTCAGCAATAGATCTCATCTACTACCTAATTATATTGTGCAACACCCATACATCTCTATGTATTCTAGATCGCAACCTGCATCTATGCATAGCACGACTCTGATACCACTATTAGGTAACGCCGCAGAAAACAAATTTTTTTCGACCTACGCACCATCCCAGGACCACTATGGGGACTGCATACAAGGTTTGATCTATTTCGTTACCGACTCGTAGCGCAGCGGAAGTAGAGTCGATGATGATCGGCAGTGCGGATCCCCGCAGCTAGGATTTAGAACCTCCCAACCGCGAGGATGTATACCCTCATCTGCCCCGCGGACAGCCCTCTGGGAGGCGGTCGGACAGTCCCTCGGACGGTGTTGTGGACAGCCCTTCGGGAGGACCTCCGAAACTCGGACTGTCACTCGGACAGTCCTTCGGGAGGACCTCCAAAACTCGGACAGTCACACGGACAACCCTTCGGGAGGCACTCTCGAACTAAGACCGAAACTACGATCTCTCTACAGAGTTGCACACATATGGTGTCATCTATCCAGTAGGGCTTCGCCGTCCAGAACTAGTTCCTGCCTAAACCCAGACAACCTTTCGGCTCTACGAAACTATTTCGCTGGGAGGGAGAGATGAAGCCAGATCAATGCATGGCACTTTTATGTGAGAAAGAGTGAGTGTGGAGGGCAGCCCCTGTTGGAGAACATTGCATGGGGAACAAAATTTTTCCTACGCACACGCAAGATCTATCCATGGTGATGAGCATCTACGAGAGGGAGAGTGGATCTACATACCCTTGTAGATCGCTAAGCGGGAAGCGTTAAGAAACGCGGTTGGTGTAGTTGAACATCTTCGCGATCCAAATCGCCGAGCGTCCCGCGATCACATCACGATCCGTCCCGCGATCCAATCACGATTCGTCCCACGAACTCATCACGATCCGTCTCACGATCTTGATCACGATCTGTCCTACGAACTCATCACGATCCGTCCCGCGATCTCATCACGATCCGTCTCACGATCTTGATCACGATCTGTCCCGTGAACTCATCACGATCCGTCCCGCGATCTCATCACGAACTGTCTCGCGATCTCGATCACGGTCCTTCCGATCTAGCGCCGAACGGACGACACCTCCGCGTTTAGCACACGTGCAGCTTGATGACGATCTCCACCGTCTTGATCTAGCAAGAGGAGGTGGTGAGGAGAGAGAGTTCACCGGCAGCGTGACGGCGCTTCGGTGATGGTGGTGGTGGAGCAATTCCGGCAGGGCTTCGCCTAAGCACTGCGGAAAACCAATCTAGAGGAGCACCGGTGGAACGGGTAGCACGTAGCCGTAATTTCTATGCAAAAACCATCTATTCCACCAGTATATATAGGAGGAGAGGATAGGAGGGCTGGCGCAAGGAGAGAACTCCAATAGGAGTCGGCCGAAGCTAAGGGGGAGGAGTCCTACTCTTCCTTTTTAGCCTTTTTCCACCTTTTCCTTTAGGACTTTTGTCTCCTGCGCCATGGGCCTTATTGTGGATGTTCCTCCAGGCCAATAAGGGCTGGATATCACTCTCCACAGCCCATGGACCCTCTGGGGTCGAAATACCCCTCCCGGAGGTCTCCCGGTACACTACCAGCACTCCCAGTACACTACCGATGAGCCCGAAACTTATCCGGCAACCAAACTGGGACTTCCTATATATGAATCTTTACCTTCGGACCATTCCGGAGATCCTTGTGACATCCAGAAGCTCATTCAGGACTCCGAACAACCTTTGGTCACCACCATACATAACTCTACACTACCGAAACGTCACCGGACCTTAAGTATGCAGACCCTGCGGGTTCGAGAACTATGTAGACACGACCGAGACACCTCTACGGTCAATAACCAATGGCGGGACCTAGACGTCCACATTCGTTCCTACATATGCTACGAAGATCTTTATCGGTTGAACCTCTATGTCAAGGATTCAGTTAATCCCGTATAACGTTCTCGGTATGTTACTTGCCCAAGATTCGATCGTCGGCATCTCCATACCTAGTTCAACCTCGTTACTGGCAAGTCCCTTTACTCGTTTCTTAATACAAGATCCCACAACTAACAATTAGTCACATTGCTTGCAAGGCTCATTGTGATGTTGTATTACCGAGTGGGCCCTGAGATACCTCTCCGTCACACGGGGTAACAAATCCCAGTCTCGATCCATGCCAACTCAACAGACACCATCGGAGATACCTGTAGAGCACCTTTATAGTCACCCAGTTACGTTGCGACATTTGATACACACAAGGCACTCCTCCGATATCTGTGAGTTGCATGATCTCATGGTCATAGGAACATATACTTGACATGTAGAAAACAGTAGCAATAAACTGACACGATCATATGCTACGTTTGTAGTTTGGGTCTTGTCCATCACATCATTCTCCTAATGATGTGATCCCCTTATCAAATGACATCTCATGTCCATGGCTAGGAAACCTTAACCATCTTTTGATCAACGAGCTAGTCTATCAGAGGCATACTAGGGACATGGTTTTGTCTATGTATCCACACATGCATTTAAGTCTCCGATCAATACAATTATAGCATGGATAATAAACGATTATAATGAACAAGGAAATATGATAATAACCAATTTATTATTGCCTCTAGGGCATATTTCCAACAGTCTCCCACTTGCACGAGAGTCAATAATCTAGTTCACATCACTATGTGATTCGCATTGTTATGAATCTAACACCCAGTGAGTTCTGGGGCTCGATCATGCTTTGCATGTGAGAGAGGTCTTTTAGTCAACGGATCTGCGATATTCAGATCCGTGTGTACTTCGCAAATCTCTATGTCAAACCGTAAACACTGCTACCACACTCCACCTAGTACTATTTCCAAATGGCTGCTCCACTATACGTATCCAGATTGCTACTACGAGTCATACGGATTGGGGTTAAAGCTTGCATCGACGTAACTCTTTACGACGAACTCTTTATCACCTCCATAACCGAGAAACATCTCCTTAGTCTTTTAGTTACTAAGGATAATCTTGACCGCTGTCCAGTGATCCACTCCTGGATCACTCTTGTACCCCTTGACGGACTCATGGCAAGGCACACACAAGTGCGGTACACAGCATGGCATACTATATAGAGCCTATGGCTAAGGCATAGGGGATGATGCTCATCCTTTCTCTTTCTTCTGCCGTGGTCGAGCTTTGAGTCTCACTCAACTTCACACCTTACAAAGCAGGCGAGAACACTTCTCTCTGACTAATCCATTTTGAACTCTTTCAAAATCTTGTCAAGGTATGTACTCATTGAAAGTCTCGTCAAGCATTTTGATCTATCTCCATAGATCTTGATGCTCAACAATTAGGTAGCTTTCTCTAGGTCTTCCTTTTGAAAAACTCTTTTCAAACAACCTTTTATGCTTTCTAGAAATTCTACATCATTTCCGATCAACAATATGTCAACCACATATGCTCACCAGAAACTCTATAGTGCTCCCACTCACTTTATTGTAAATACAAGTTTCTCATAAACTTTGTATAGACTCGAAAACTTTGATCACCTCATCAAAGTGTATATTCCAACACCGAGATGCTTGCTTCAGTTCATAGAAGGTTCACTGAAGCTTGCACACCTTTTAGCATCCTTAGGACTAATAAAACCTTCTGGTTGTATCTCATACAACCTTTCCTTAAGGAAGGAAACGATGTTTTGGTATCCATCTGCCAGATTTCATAATTGAAAAATGCAGCAACTGCTAACATAATTCCTATAGACTTTAGCATCGCTACGATTGAGAAAGTCTCATTGCAGTCAACTCCTTGAACTTGGCGGAAACTTCTTTGCGACAAGTCGAGCTTTATAAATGGTGACATTCACCATCAGCGTCTGTCTTCATCTTAAAGATCCATTTGTACTTGATGACCCGCCGTCCAACGAGCAAGTCCACCAAAGTCTATACTTGGTTTTCATACATGGATCCTTTCTCGGATTTCATGGCCTCTAACCATTTGTTGGTTTCCAGGCCCATCATCGCTTCTCCATAGTTCGTAGGTTCATCGTTGTCCAACAACATGACCTCCAAGACAGGGTTGTCGTACCGCTCAGTAGCAGTACACGTCCTTGTCGACCTATGAAGTTTGATAGTAACTTGATCCTAAGCTTCATGATCATCATCACTAACTTCCTCTTCAACTGACGTAGGCTTCACAGAAACATCTTTCTGTGCTGCGCCACTTTCTGGTTGAAGTAATGGTTTAATAACCTCATCAAGTTCTGTTTTCCTTGTAGGTCGATAGTAACTTGATCCGAAGCTTCATGATCATCATCATTAACTTCCTCTTCAACTAACGTAGGCTTCACAGAAACATCTTTCTGTGCTGCGCTACTTTCTGGTTGAAGCAGAGGTTCAAATAACCTCATCAAGTTCTATCCTCCTCCCACTCAATTCTTTCAAGAGAAACTTTTCCTCGAGAAATGACCCAGTTTTAGCAACAAACATTTTATGCTTGGATCTGAGATAGAAGGTTCACCCAACTTGTTCTTAGGGTATTCTATTAAGATGCATTTGTCCGCTCTGGGTTCGAGCTCATTAGGTGAAAACATTTTCCACACAAGCGTCACAGCCCCAAACATTAAGAAACGACAGCTTAGGTTTCTATCAAACCATAATTCACACGGTGTCATCTCAACGGATTTAGATGTTGCCCTATTTAAAGTGAATGTAGTTGTCTCTAATGCATAACCCCAAAATTATAGTAGCAAAATGATAAGAGACATCATAGCACGCACCATATCCAATAGAGCATGACTATGATGTTCAGACACACCATCACACTATGGTGTTCTAGGTGGCGTTAGTTGTGAAACAAATTTCACATTGTCTTAAGTTGTATGCCAAACTCGTAACTTAGATATTCACCTCCACGATCATATTGCAGTCATTTTTATATTCTTGTCACGATGATCTTAAACTTCACTCTGAATTTGCTTGAACCTTTCAAATGATTCAGACTTGTGTTTCATTAAGTAAATATACACTATATCTACTTAAATCATCAGTGAAGGTAAGAAAATAGCGATATCCACTGCACGCTACAAGACTCACTTGATTGCATACATCAACATGTATTATTTCCAATGAATCACTTGCCCGCTCCATCCAACGGGGTCCTTTAGTCATCTTGCCCAAGAGGCATGGTTCGCATGTCTCAACCGATTCGAAATCGAATGAGTCCAAAGATCTATCAGCATGGAGTTTCTTCATGCGCTTTATACCAATATGACATTTAGCGGTAGTGCCACAAGTATGTGGTACTATCATTATTAACTTTGTATCTTTTGGCATCAATGTTATGAACATGTGTATTACTACGATCAAGATTTCAACAAACCATTCTCACTGGGTGCATGACCATTGAAGGTTTTATTCATGTAAACAGAATAACCATTATTCTCTAACTTAAATGAATAACCGTATTGCAATAAACATGATATAATCATGTTCATGCTCAACGCAAAACACCAAATAACATTTATTTAGGTTCGTCACTAATCGTGAAAGTAGAGGGAGCGTGCGATGTTGATCACATCAACCTTGGAAAGATTTCCAACACACATCGTCACCTCACCCTTAGCTAGTTCTCCGTTTATTCCGTAGCTTTTATTTCGAGTTACTAACATTTAGCAACCGAACCGGTATCCAATACCCAGGTGCTACTAGGAGTACTAGCAAGGTACACATCAATAACTCGTATATCAAATATATTTCCGTCGATGTTGCTAGCCTTCTTATCTACCAAGTATCTAGGGTTGTTCCGCTTCAGCGACCACTCACCTCATAATAGAAGCACTTAGTCTCGGGTTTGAGTTCAACTTTGGGTTGCTTCACTGGAGCAGCAACTGACTTGCTATCCATGAAGTTTCCCTCCTTTCTCTTGCCCTTCTCGAAACTAGTGGTTTGATTAACCATCAACACTTGACGCTCCTTCTTGATTTCTACCTTCGCGATGTCAAACATCGCGAACAGCTCAGGGATCAACATTTCTCTCCCTGGAATTTTATAGTTCATCACCAAGTTCTAGTAGCTCAGTGACAGTGACTTGGAGAACTACATCAATCACTATCTTATCTGGAAGATCAACTCCCACTCGATTCAAGCGATTGTAGTACCCAGACAGTCTGAGCACATGCTCAACGATTGAGCTATTCTCTTTCATCTTGCAGGCAAAGAATCTCGTTGGAGATCTTATATCTCGCAACTCGGGCACGAGCCTGAGATCACAATCTCAGCTCTTAGAACATCTCATATGTTCCGTGACGTTCAAAACCTTTCGGAGCCTCAATTCTAAGCCGTAATGCATGGCGCACTAAACTATCAAGTAGTCATCGAAACGTGCCTGTAAGATGTTCACAACATCTATAGACGACGCTAGATGGGGTGGCGCACCGAGCGGTGCTTTAAGGACATAAGCCTTCTGTGCAGCAATGAGGACAATCCTCAGATCATGGACCCAGTCCGCAATTTTGCTACCAACATCTTTCAATTCTATTTCTCTAGGAACATATAAAAATACAAGGGAGCTACAGCGCGAGCTGGTAATCCACAACATAATTTGCAAAGACACTTTGACTATGTTCATGATAATGAGTTCAATTAATCATATTACTTAAGAACTCCCACTCAAATTGACATCCCTCCGATCATTCGAGTGATACATGATCCAAATTCACCAACTCAAGTCCGATCATCACGTGAGTTGAGGTGGCTGCAATGGTGGACATCATCATGTTGATCATATCTACTATATGACTCTTGTTCGACCTTTCGGTCTCTTGTGTTCCGAGGCCATGTCTGTACCTGCTAGGCTCGTCAAGTTTAACCCGAGTGTTCTGCATGTGCCACACTGGCTTGCACCCGTTGTATGTGAATGTAGAGTCTATCACATCCGATCATCACGTGGTGTCTCGACACGACGAACTTTCGCAACGGTGCACACTCGGGGAGAACACAATTTATCTTGAAATTAAGTGAGGGATCACCTTATAATGCTACCGTCGTCCTAAGCAAAACAAGGTGCATAAAAAGGATTAACATCACATGCAAATCATAAGTGACATGAGATGGCCATGAACTTGTGCTTTTGATCTCCATCTAGAAAGCACCGGCATGATCTCCATCGTCACCGGCATGACACCATGATCTCCATCAACGTGTCGCCATTGGGGTTGTCACGCCCTGCATGCTTCTACTACTATTGCTACCGTTTAGCGATAAAGTAAAGCATTACATAGCGCTTAATGATTGACACGCAGGTCATACAATAATTAAAGACAACCCTATGGCTCCTGCCGGTTGCCGTATTCATCGACGTGCAAGTCGTGATAATCTATACATCACATGATCATCTCATACATCACATATATCACATCATGTAATTGGCCATATCATATCACAACATACCCTGCAAAAACAAGTTAGACATCCTCTAATTGATGTTGCATGTTTTACGTGGCTGCTACGGGTATCTAGCAAGAACAATTCTCACCTACGCATAAACCAGAACAGTGATACACTAGTTTGCTTTTCAACCTTCTCAAGGACCGCCTTTGTCGAATCTGATCCAATTAAAGTGAGAGAAACTGTCACCCGCAAGCCATCTAGGCAACAAGTTGCGTCGAGGGAACCGGTCTCTCGTAAGCGTACGAGTAATGTTGGTCCGGGCCGCTTCATCTCACAATCTCGCTGAACCAAAATACGACCAAGGGAGGAAGCAATATAAGCATCAACGCCCACAAACCTTTTGTGTTCAACTCGAGATCTCATCAAACCATCAACCTAGCTCATGATGCCACTGTTGGGGAACGTCGCATGGGAAACAAAATTTTTCCTACGCACACGCAAACCTATCCATGGTGATGAGCATCTACGAGAGGGAGAGTGGATCTACATACCCTTGTAGATCGCTAAGCGGGAAGCGTTAAGAAACGCGGTTGGTGTAGTTGAACATCTTCGCGATCCAAATCATCGAGCATCCCGCGATCACATCATGATCCGTCCCGCGAACTCATCACAATCCGTCCCGCAATCTCATCACGATCCGTCTCACGATCTTGATCACGATCTGTCCCGCGAACTCATCATGATCCGTCCCGCGATCTCATCACGATCCGTCTCACGATCTTGATCACGATCTGTCCCGCGAACTCATCACGATCCGTCCCGCGATCTCATCACGAACTGTCTCGCGATCTCGAGCACGGTCCTTCCGATCTAGCGCCGAACGGACGGCACCTCCGCGTTCAGCACACGTGCAGATTGATGACGATCTCCACCGTCTTGATCCAGCAAGAGGAGGTGGTGAGGAGAGAGAGTTCACCAGCAGCATGACGGCGCTCCGGTGATGGTGGTGGTGGAGCAATTCCGGCAGGGCTTCGTCTAAGCACTGCGGAAAACCAATCTAGAGGAGCACCGGTGGAACGAGTAGCACGTGGCCGTAATTTCTGTGCAAAAACCCTCTATTCCACCAGTATATATAGGAGGAGAGGAGAGGAGGGATGGCGCAAGGAGAGAACTCCAATAGGAGTCAGCCGAAGCTAAGGGGGAGGAGTCCTACTCCTCCTCCACTCCTAGTAGGAGTAGGACACTTCCTTTTTAGCCTTTTTCCACCTTTTCCTTTAGGACTTTTGTCTCCTGCACCATGGGCCTTATTGTGGATGTTCCTCCAGGCCAATAAGGGCTGGATATCACTCTCCACAGCCCATGGACCCTCTGGGGTCGAAATACCCCTCCCGGAGGTCTCCCGGTACACTACCAGCACTCCCAGTACACTACCGATGAGCCCGAAACTTATCCGACAACCAAACTGGGACTTCCTATATATGAATCTTTACCTTCGGACCATTCCGGAGATCCTTGTGACATCCAGAAGCTCATTCAGGACTCCGAACAACCTTCGGTCACCACCATACATAACTCTACACTACCGAAACGTCACCGGACCTTAAGTATGCAGACCCTGCGGGTTCGAGAACTATGTAGACACGACCGAGACACCTCTACGGTCAATAACAAATGGCGGGACCTAGACGTCCACATTCGTTCCTACATATTCTACGAAGATCTTTATCGGTTGAACCTCTATGTCAAGGATTCAGTTAATCCCGTATAACGTTCCCTTTGTTCTTCGGTATGTTACTTGCCCAAGATTCGATCGTCGGCATCTCCATACCTAGTTCAACCTCGTTACTGGCAAGTCCCTTTACTCGTTTCATAATACAAGATCCCACAACTAACAATTAGTCACATTGCTTGCAAGGCTCATTGTGATGTTGTATTACCGAGTGGGCCCTGAGATACCTCTCCGTCACACGGGGTAACAAATCCCAGTCTCGATCCATGCCAACTCAACAGACACCATCGGAGATACCTGTAGAGCACCTTTATAGTCACCCAGTTACGTTGCGACATTTGATACACACAAGGCACTCCTCCGATATCTGTGAGTTGCATGATCTCATGGTCATAGGAACATATACTTGACATGTAGAAAACAGTAGCAATAAACTGACACGATCATATGCTACGTTTGTAGTTTGGGTCTTGTCCATCACATCATTCTCCTAATGATGTGATCCCGTTATCAAATGACATCTCATGTCCATGGATAGGAAACCTTAACCATCTTTTGATCAACGAGCTAGTCTATCAGAGGCATACTAGGGACATGGTTTTGTCTATGTATCCACACATGCATTTAAGTCTCCGATCAATACAATTATAGCATGGATAATAAACGATTATCATGAACAAGGAAATATGATAATAACCAATTTATTATTGCCTCTAGGGCATATTTCCAACACATATCACATCACAACATACCCTGCAAAAACAAGTTAGACGTCCTCTAAATTTTGTTGCATGTTTTACGTGGATGCTACGGGTATCTAGCAAGAACAATTCTCATCTACGCAAAAACCACAACGGTGATACACTAGTTGCTTTTCAACCTTCTCAAGGACCACCTTTGTCGAATCCGATCCAACTAAAGTGAGAGAAACTGCCACCCGCAAGCCATCTATGCAACAAGTTGCGGTCGAGGGAACCGGTCTCTCGTAAGCGTACGAGTAATGTTGGTCCGGGCTGCTTCATCTCACAATACCACTGAACCAAAATCCGACCAAGGGAGGAAGCAATCTAAGCATCAACGCCCACAAACCTTTTGTGTTCTACTCGAGATCTCATCTAAACATAGACCTAGCTCATGATGCCACTGTTGGATTACGTTGCATGGGAAACAAAATTTTTCCTACGCACACGCAAGATCTATCCATGGTGATGAGCATCTACGAGAGGGAGAGTGGATCTACATACCCTTGTAGATCGCTAAGCGGGAAGTGTTAAGAAACGCGGTTGGTGTAGTCGAACATCTTCGCGATCCAAATCGCCGAGCGTCCCGCGATCACATCATGATCCGTCCCGCGATCCAATCACGATCCGTCCCGCAAACTCATCATGATCCGTCCCGCGATCTCATCACAATCCGTCCCATGATCTCATCATGATCTGTCCCGTGAACTCATCACGAACCGTCTCGCGATCTTGTTCACGGTCCTTCCGATCGAGCGCCGAACAGACGGCACCTCCGCGTTCAGCACACGTGCAGCTTGATGATGATCTCCACCGTCTTGATCCAGCAAGAGGAAGTGGAGAGGGAGAATAGTTCACCGGTAGCGTGATGGCGCCCCGGTGATGGTGGTGGAGCAATTCCGGCAGGGCTTCGCCTAAGCACTGCGGAAATCCGATCTAGAGGAGCACCGGTGGAACGGGTAGCACGTGGCCGTAAAATCAAGTGCAAAACACGCAATACCTCCAGTATATATAAGAGGGAGGGAGGAGGAGGGCTGGCACACAAGGCAGCCCTGCCTTGCCTCTTGCGCAAGGAGGATTGGAGGAGTCCTCCTCCAATCCTAGTAGGACTAGGATTGCTCCTTTCCTACTTGGAGTCTATTCCCACCTTTTGCGGTTTTTTCTTTCTTTCTCAAGTCCAGCCGCATGGCCCTCTTACGGGACTTCCACCAGCCCACTAGGGGCTGGTTTCCACCCTCCCACAGCCCATGTAGCCTCTTGGGTTGAAATACCTCTCCCGATGGTCCCTCGGTACACTACCGGCCCTCCCGGTACACTACCGGTGAGCCCGAAACTTTTCCGGTGACCAAAATAGGACTTCTTATATATGAATCTTTACCTCCGGACCATTCCGGAGCTCCTCATGACATCCGGGATCTCATCCGGGATTCCGAACAACCTTCGGTCACCACCATACATAACTCTATACTACCGAAACGTCACCAAACCTTAAGTGTGCAGACCCTGCGGGTTCGAGAACTATGTAGACATGACCAAGACACCTCTACGGTCAATAACGAATGGCGGGACCTGGATGTCCACATTGGTTCCTACATATTCTACGAAGATCTTTATCGGTCGAACCTCTATGTCAAGGATTCAGTTAATCCCGTATGATGTTCCCTTTGTTCTTCGGTATGTTACTTGCCCGAGATTCGATCGTCGGTATCTCCATACCTAGTTCAACCTCGTTACCAGCAAGTCTCTTTACTCGTTCCGCAATACAAGATCCCGTGGCTAACACGTACTCACATTGCTTGCAAGGCTTTGTTGTGATGTTGTATTACCGAGTGGGCCCTGAGATACCTCTCCGTCACACGGAGTAACAAATCCCAGTCTTGATCCATGCCAACCCAACAGACACCCTCGGAGACACCTGTGGAGCACCTTTATAGTCACCCAGTTATGTTGCAACGTTTGATACACACAAGGTACTGCTCCGATATCTGTGAGTTGCATGATCTCATGGTCATAGGAACATATACTTGACATGCAGAAAACAGTAGCAATAAACTGACGCGATCACATCATTCTCCTAATGATGTGATCCCGTTATCAAATGACATCTCATGTCCATGTTTAGGAAACCTTAACCATCTTTTGATCAACGAGCTAGTTCACTAGAGGCATACTAGGGACATTGTGTTTGTCTATATATCCACACATGTATCCATGTTTCCAATTAATACAATTATAGCATGGATAATAAACGATTATCATGAACAAGGAAATATGATAATAAGTAATTTATACTTGCCACTAGGGAATATTTCCAACAGCCCCTCCTCCTCTATTTATAGGAAATCCTAAGGGGTAGGGTAGTTTTACACAAAAACCCCAAAACCACATGAATGGAGTCCTTCACAAGGACTCACAAGTGAAGCCATGAGACAAGTGGGGCTCCATGTAGGAAGCCCACATGTGCCCGGCCACACCCTTGTGGGGCCTCCCCAAAAGGGTTCCAATCCATCCATGTCATCCCCTTAGATCTTTTGAGCAAAAGCCCAAAAAGGTGGCTTTCCAATAAAGTAATCCAAAAAGCACTTTCACTATTCATGATGACATTTTTCAGCGTCTGATTGAACTGAAAATATTTATGTGGGCTTAGAACATTTGCAGTACCCACTAAAATAATTTTCAACACTTTCCGAAACAATTCCGGTTTAGTGATTTTCATCTGTGAAAAGCATCTGAAGCGGTTCCGGCAGCTCCGGAACATTTCCGGTTTTTCTTCCGAAAAATTCCCAGAAGTTTCCAGAATGATTCTGGCACCCTACAAGAATTATCAGGCATGTGCCAAAAACAATTTGACTTAATGGTATCCCCTGAAACAACTTTTCAGTTTTACCAAAACTGTTTCGGTGTTCTCTCTGCGGAACTTTTCCGGTGTCCGAAACTTTTTTGGTGATTTTCTCTCAGACTCCCTGTCTAGTGTTCAGCAGATAGATGACCCTTAAGCGTGTGACCCTATAGGTTCAGTGAAGCATCGACATGACCCGGAACCCCTTCCGATCAATGATCAACATCGGAGCCATGGACACCCATATTGACCCCTATACCCATACGAATGAATATTCGAGTGAACCTCCAGTTGCCGTGAGCTAATCCTATTGCTTTGCGACATGTTACAAATACCCGAGGTGAGACATGTTGGCATCCCCGTGGATCAACAACTTGTCCACTATGCCAGTTACCTCGTTACCAGTATTGTTCTGTTTTCTCGTTCCCGTGTTCCGGCATCCCCATGATCAAATCACAAAGTGTCTGGCCAGACGATGATGGATACCGTAACACCGAGAGGGCCCAGAGACATCTCTCCATTGTCGGAGGAGCAAATCCCAATCTTGAGCTATCAAGTTACTTGACATACTTTTCCATGAACCCGTAAGCCGCCGTAATAGCCACCCATTTACGGATGACGTTTAACAAACCCCAAAGTTCATGAAGCAAGCATTAAGAAACTCGATACTCTCATGGTCTAAGGAATTATGCAAATATTAACTTCTCTGTGTTATTAACCATTAACTTATGACGAATGTATCTCATAGTAGAACATCAATTCGGGTCGATTCAACACAAATGTTCTTCTAACATTGTGCCCTCAAAATTGCCGGCATAGCCATGCCCATGATCAGGAAAACATGATCATCATGCAATACTTGAGCCAGTCTTAGAGGCTAGACTAGGAATACAATTTACCGTTTATTATTCCACAGGTGCATATGAGTCTTCCTTCAAGCCTCGTGGTTATTTTAGACTCGAGAACCATAGCAGTTATAGCATGGAACATAAACCTAATTTTGAACAGGGAGATAATCAATAACATTTATTATTGCCTCTAGGGCATATCTCCTACATAGAGGTCATGTTGTTGGACAACGACGAGCCTACGAGCTATGAAGGCGATGATGGGCCCGGATTCCGACAAATGGATAGGAGCCATGAAATTCGAGAAATGATCCATGTATGAAAACCAAGTAAGGACTTTGGTAGAATTTCCCATTGAACAACAGTTCATTGAGTACAAATGGACCTTTAAGATGAAGACATACGCTGATGGTGAATGTCACTATTTGTAAAGCTCGACTTGTCGCAAAGAAGTTTCCGCCAAGTTCAAGGAGTTGACTACGATGAGACCTTCTCACTCGTAGCGATGCTAAAAAGTCTATTGGAATTATGTTAGCAGTTACCGCGGTTTTCAATTATGAAATCTGGCAGATGGATGTCAAAACATCGTTTCCTTCCTTGAGGAAAGGTTGTATGAGATACAACCAGAAGGTTTTGTCAGTCATAAAGATGTTAAAAGGCGTGCAAGCTCCAGTGATCCTTCTATGAATTGGAGCAAGCATCTCGGAGTTGGAATATACGCTTTGATGAGGTGATCAAAGTTGTTGAGTCTATACAAAGTTTATGAGAAACTTGTATTTACAATAAAGTGAGTAGGAGCACTATAGAATTTTTGATAAGTATATGTGGTTGACATATTATTGATCGAAAATGATGTAGAATTTCTGGAAAGCATAAACGGTTGTTTGAAAAGAGGTTTTCAAAGGAAGACTTGGATAAAGCTACTTAGTTGTTGGGCATCGAGATCTATAGAGATAGATCAAGACGCCTGATGAGACTTTCAATGAGTACATACCTTGACAAGATTTTGAAATAGTTCAAAATGGATCAGTCAAAGAAAGAGTTCTTGCCTGATTTGTAAGGTGTGAAGTTGAGTAAGACTCAAAGCTCGACCACGACAGAAGAAGAGAAAGGACGGAGGTCGTCCCCTATGCTTTAGCCATAGGATCTGTATAGTATGCCATGCTGTGTACCGCACCTGTGTGTGCCTTGCCATGAGTCCGTCAAGGGGTACAAAAGTGATCCAAAGTGGATCATTGGACAGCGGTCAAGATTATCCTTAGTAATTAAAGGACTTAGGCAATGTTTCTCGATTATGGAGGTGATAAAGAGTTCGTCATAAAGAGTTACGTCGATGCAAGCTTTAACACCAATCTGGATGACTCTTAGTAGCAATCCGAATGCGTATAGTGGAGTAGCCATTTGAAATAGCTCCAAGTGGAGTGTGGTAGCAGTGTCTACAGTATGACATAGAGATTTGCAAAGCACACATGGATCTGAATGTCGCAGACCCGTTGACTAAAAGACCTCTCTCACATGCAAAGCATGATCGAGCCCCATAACTCATTGGGTGTTAGATTCCTAACAATGTGAATCACATGATGATGTGAACTAGATTATTGACTCTAGTGCAAGAGGGAGACTGTTGGAAATATGCCCTAGAGGCAATAATAAATTGGTTATTATCATATTTCCTTGTTCATGATAATCATTTATTATCCATGCTATAATTGTATTGATCAGAAACTCAGATATATGTGTGGATACATAGATAACACCATGTCCCTAGTATGCCTCTAATAGACTAGCTCGTTGATCAAAGATGGCTATGGTTTCCTAGTCATGGACATGAGATGTCATTTGATAACGGGATCATATCATTAGGAGAATGATGTGATGGACAAGACCCAAACTACAAACGTAGCATATGATCGTGTCAGTTTATTGCTACTGTTTTCTGCACGTCAAGTATCTGTTCCTATGACCATGAGATCATGCAACTCACTGACACCGGAGGAGTACCTTGTGTGTATCAAACATCGCAACATAACTGGGTGACTATAAAGATGCTCTACATGTATCTCCAAGGGTGTCTGTTGGGTTGGCATGGATCAAGACTGGGATTTGTTACTCCGTGTGACGGAGAGGTATCCCAGGGCCCAATCGGTAATACAACATCACAATAAGCCTTGCAAGCAATGTGACTAAGTGTTAGCCACGGGATCTTGTATTACGGAACGAGTAAAGAGACTTGCCGGTAACGAGGTTGAACTAGGTATGGAGATGCCGACGATCGAATCTCGGGCAAGTAACATACCGAAGAACAAAGAGAACAGCATACGGGATTAACTGAATCCTTGACATAGAGGTTCGACCGATAAAGATCTTCGTAGAATATGTAGAAACCAATATGGGCATCCAGGTCCCGCTACTGGTTATTGACTATAGAGGTGTCTCGGTCATGTATACGTAGTTCTCAAACCCGTTGGGTTTGCACACTTAAGGTTCGGTGACGTTTCGGTAGTATAGAGTACTATGATGGTGACCAAAGATTGTTTGGAGTCCCGGATGAGATCCTGGACATCAAGAGGAGCTCCAGAATGGTCCGGAGGTAAAGATTGATATATAGGAAGTTCTGTTTTGGTCACCGAAAAAGTTTCGGGCTCATCGGTAGTGTACCGGGAGTGCCGGGAGGATGCCGGGGGATCATCGAGAGGGGTATTTCGACCCAAGAGCCTACATGGGCTATGGGAAGAGGTATAACAGCCCTTAGTGGGCTGGCCTAAGTCCCATAAGAGGCCCATGCAACTGGAGTGGAAGGAGAAGGAAAAAAAAGCCAAGGTGAAAAGAGTTTCCAAGTGGGAAGGAAGAGTCCTAGTCCTACTAGGATTGGAGGAGGACTCCTTCTCTCCTCCTTGCCCAAGGCCAAGGGCTTGCCCCTTGTGCGCCAAGCCTCCTCCCTCCCTCCTCCTATATATACTAGAGGTTTTGAGGGTTTTGAGACACAGAAAAATAGTCACGTGCTACATCTCCTCTAGATCGCAGTTTTCCCTCTAGGTCGGTTTTTGGCGGTGCTTAGGCGAAGCCCTGCTGGAATAACTCCACCACCATCGCCGCAAAGCCGTCGCGCTGTCGGAGAACTCGTCTACCTCTCCGCTCCCTCTTGCTGGATCAAGAAGGCGGAGATCGTCATCAAACAATACGTGTGCTGAACGGGAGATGCCGTCCGTTCGGCGCTAGATCGGGACGGATCGTGATTGGATCGCGGGACGCTCGGCAATTTGGATCGCGAAGACGTTCGACTACATCAACCGCGTTTCTTAACGCTTCCCGCTTAACGATCTATAAGGGTATGTAGATCCACTCTCCCCTCTCGTAGATGCTCATCTCCTAGATTGATCTTGGTGGAGCGTAGGAATTTTTATGTTTCCATGCAACGTTCCCCAACACTTACCACACGTGTGATGGTTATCGCGACCCAATAAAAAATTAGCCAAACCATGCATTTTTAGTTCGGCTTGCAGAAATGGAAAGCCCTGACCAAGTAAGTAAATTTCTCCATTTAACTTTGTACATCTTTTCCAATCAAACTTAACGCCATGCCGACTTTTCATTCAACACAAAGGCCCGGATTCAATCCTGGCAAGCTCATCCTCCCGTTCTTCCACCTTCACAGCCCGTGGCTGTGGATCCAGCGGTGGAGAGCGAGCGCGTCAGGGCAGAGGTGCATGAGAGCTTCGCCGGACGTGGGTCGCGGCCGAACGGGTCGCGACCGGGAGGCGGTGGACATACTCGAGAACCAGCAGCCACCGGCCACCCCGCAGTCGTGGAGATAGGAACTCATAGCAGACCTCGTATAATCGTCGGAACCGTAAAATTCCGACGATTATACGGGTTTGGTCGTTTTATCTGTCAGAACAGATACTATAAACGTGGTCCGGCTCGTATTTTTTTTACGATGGCCAGGAAATGTGTCCCCTCGACCAATATATGTGCGGGTTCGGCTGCTGGATATGATTCCGAATGCTATCCCTCCGTCGTCGTGAAAATCCCCCACCCCTCACCGCTGACGCTTCAGATCCGCAGCGCACCTCCAATCCGACGCCCCGCCCCTTCAATCCATCGCCGGCGATGGCCAACTCCGGCTGTCGTGCCAACGACGACCCCGAGAGGGCGCGTTGTGTTAGATCCGACGCGGCGCGCAAGCGCGGCGCCTTGCGGTACACGCGTTGGGGCGGTCGCCGCCATCGTCCCTCCTCCGTCGCGAGACGAAGGAGTATGACCGTGCGCGCGGCCGCCTCTTCTTCGGCACCGATAGCTCATCAGGGGCATCCAGCTCGCGCTCCTCTCTCACACCGACGAAGAGGAAGCTAGAGGAGGAGCCCCCCCCCCCGGTGAAGAGGGAGCCGGAGGCCGAGCGGGTCCAGAGCGACGTGCCGGGGGCGGCGTTGGGCCAGAGGACTTCCTCCTCCCGACGAAGGCGGACGCCCTTTGCCCGTGCTGGTAGCCCGTAGTGCGCAGGAGGAGGAAGCGGAGCGATAGTGCCGCCGGAGGGACGAAGAGATCGACACCGTGCTCTACGAGCAGGGTGTTGCGTCGGCGCTCGCCTTCGACGACAAGAAGGAGGAGTGGCGCCGCGAAGCCGCTGAGCAAGAGCGCATCTTTGTCGACCTCACCTCCGACGCCGACTCCGGTGAGCTCTAGGGTAGCGTAGTGCTAGGAAGCGTAGCTCCGGTGAGCAATTATGTATATATCTATACTATGTAACGAACTATTTGTCCCTATGTAATGAATGATCAATGCTTCGACGAGGTTTTGCGTTAAATTTCTTGCACGAAACTTGTTTTTTAAATTTTACGGTTCGTGATATAGATTTTGTTCTGCCACGTTGATTTTCAGCCCATAAAGAGTCTGCAAAAACTGTAAAGAAAGAATAAGAGGTCACTAAAGACGCTCAAAGATGCGCAGGCAAAGCGCACGCGCTAAGCCAGCAGATGCCGGCTCACATGGTCGCCCGCATAAGCACGACGATGGACCCACCGCCACGGCCCACATGCAGACCTGCATGAGCGCGCCAACACAGCGGCGCGCCAGTGCGAGGCAGAAGCGGCAGCCGAGCATGGCCACGGGCAGCAGCAGTCTGACGGGGGCCGGCGTGGTGAAGAAGCTGAAGGCTCCGAATCCAAAGGTCCCAAGGGCGTAAAAATCCCAGTAGCCGTCCCGGTTTGTGTGATCTGTATATCGTCACGGTTGTGTGAGTGTCATTGGTGCATTGATGATGATGATTAGACGAGCTACCCCTTGTACATTATCCTGGGTTCTTCTTCTTCCTACCGTTGTCAACCGCAAATCAAGCTCGTGAACGGAAAACGAAATCGGCAGAGGTAATTGGCGCAGTATTGCTTGGTGTTGAGAATGTTATGAGAGACGATCAATTACTTTGCCAGCCAGTTACCTGGCTTAGGGTTGGAGATCGATCCGCGTGGGACGACGGATCTTATCGGAACAGTAGGTTGATAGCATTATTTCTTATTATTTAGAAACGAGTTGAATGCTGGGCCACGCTAAAACAGAGTGGCCATGCTGAAACAGTGTTCCGGTTCCAATTATTGACCTGTGCTGCGTAGCCCAGCCCAGCGTAGTGCACAAACAGAGTCCCCCCCCCCCCCCCTCCCCCTTCATTCTGCTACTTCTTCCGTATTCGGAACCAGAGTCCACCCTCCGGTGTCCAGACCAAGCGTCCCTGTCCTGCAGTCGCACCAGGACGTACGCTCTTCGGTGCTCACCGGTAAGATCTCACCTCAGCCCATTCATGCATGCTGGAGCTAATTGTGCCTCTAAACGTGCACATATCCACTCGATGGTGCAAATATAGCAGATTATCTTGGCAAGTCTAGTAGGTGATATTTTCTCTGTTGCTGCACCACATAACAGATTATCTTGGGATATCTAGTGGGTGATATTCCGGAAATCCAATTTGGCTCTTGATAGCATATGCTCCTGCACAGCTAAAATATTTTTTGCATTTTTTTAAAATTCTTGTGTGCATTAAGACACCCAAATGTTAACTGCAAATTTTGATGAGAAAAAGGTTAAGCATTTTGACCTATGCAAAAATAACAAGGCGGACGATAAATGTTACCTTCAATTGTTACACTTAATTTTGTATTTCCACCGATGAAGCACTATTATCCGTTTCGCATGAAAATTATTAAGAACGCTTATTACACGAAAAAAACAACAACAAAAAACAGAAATTTTAATATTTATTTATAATTTACTAAACAAAAATCTGAGTATTTGCACCCCAAAGGCCAAGAGCCAAAATGCCACGTAATATTTTCTCTTTTGCCTAAGGATCCCACGAGTGTTCGACCTCCATCAGGGAAGCGGTTCAGCCATTGTGTGGTAGGTGTGGTAATTTAACGGCCAACCAGTCAACCCCTTCATATGTAAACCCTAGTGTTGAGAGCATTTGATCCTATTTTTGAGAGAATTTTTCAATTTATCATCAATCATGACGTTACAGAGAAAATTAGAGATAATAAAAACTATTTAGATCCATGAACCACCCAGCGACAACTACATCGTCATCCCTTACCGAAAACGGACAAGCCTTGTTGTAGTAGATAGTCGGAAAGTGATCGTGTTAAGGCTCCAAAGAACCAACACACTAGGGCATCAACTATCGCCTATGAAGAGAGTTGTAGATCGGAAAGATCAAACCTGTAACCACATGAACGAAGATGAGCAAACACTGGATCCAAATAGATCCACCAAAGACCATCACCGATTGAATCCTGTGAGATCCGACAGAAACACACCGCCACACATCCTACAACAAGGCTATTTGCACCATTGAGACGAGGATGAGATGTGGGGGACATTATTCCTACTAAGGGACATCGTCACTGCCACACAACCCTAACCAAAAACGTTGAACCTAACAAAAACGAGAATGGGGTCTCTCCTGCCGATGGGGGCCGAGATCCTCTGCATCTCCAAGTTCCAATGGCCATCGAAGGTGGGGCGGAGGAGGAAGGAGACTTTTCTTGAGGAGGAAAGACTGCATTTTAATAGATTTAAACTCTATCTAACATGTAAAAAGAAAACTATATCCAAGCTCTCCCGTTTTTCCGTTTTATGGAAAGGATGTTAGCACACCTTTTCATTGAATTATAAAAGTGGCTAGTGCTAGGCGCCGATCAACTACCCACCCGCCCGCTGTTCGATTAGTCACGTGTAACCGTTCGATCTCTTAAGAATATTGTGTTGATCCTAAAAAAATAATATTGTGTCGCTAGTTCTAGCATCGGCTACCGGCGTGGTCCAGTTGCAACAACGGCAATTAGACGCCCGCAACCCCATAGACGCAAAAATGAGTGGCGTGGTCATGCTCGTCACAGACCACAATGTTAAAAGGGAGAGAGAGGTTTGGTGGAATAGTTGATGTATTACTTGAGCCTCGTGAATGTATATACAGGAGTATATGATCATCTTGGAGTACAAGTCAAGGTAGAATAATATCCTACACTATCCTATCTTTCCTAATAATCAATATACTCAACTCCTCTCCCCCCTCCCCCCCCCCCCCCGGCGCGCAGTCACACCGGTAGCGACGCAGACGGTGAGACTGGAGAAGAATTCGAAGGTAAGACCATGGTCATCCCCCCACAGTCGTAACAATCGATGCATCGTGGAAGTTGTGGCTGGAGTAGAAACCGACGAGGTTGCTCAAGCAAGGCGGTAGTCCTTCGTACCAATGTCGAGGTAGCCGAGTGCGTAGGATGGTGTAGTCGTGGTTGAGATAGCCATGGGAAAAACGCCGTGGTCGATGTCGAGTCGACATAGCCGGTTTCGAGGAAGTCGCCGTGGAGCCGGGAGCGCAAAGAGGCGCCGAGTTAGTCATGGGCACAATGATGTCGAAGTAGTGGTGCGCTGGGAAGAAGACGAAGTTGAGACGCGCCGCGCCGGGATTGCCAAGTCCGGGTACATGACGTGGACGAAGGCACTCATCGGTGTTGCCAGCAGCGGACATGCGTAGACGGATGAATACGAAGTTGACAAAGCGCCGCTCCAGGCTTGCCAGACCCGGGGACTCATCGTGGATGAAGGCACGCATCGGTGTTGCCAGCACCGAGCATGCGTAGACAGGGATCTGCACAAGATGTATGCCATGCCAGAGAACTTGAAGAGGCCATCAAAGAAGAACTCGACGACGATTGCGACGTCCATCGGCGCGAGACCAATGTCACCAACGGTGGTCGGAGTAGACGAAGTGGTCGGGGTAGATGACAACGACGCCGGCGACGTGCTGGTGCTGGACGAAGATGAAGGGGGTGGACGGGTGGCGCAACTCAGGTGAGTGAGGTGCAGCGGTGCCAAAGAGGAGCGGCGGCCGCAGCATGACAGCGGCCGCGACGGCTAGTTAGGAGTGCGGCGGTGATGCTCGAAGTAGGCGAGGAAGAACCTGCCAGCATGACGAAGACCGGCGAGAACGGTGGCGTTCCTGCGTCGAGGGAGACGACGTGATGCATACTGGGGGAAGTCAACGCACGGGGACGGCGGAGTGGACAGCGGGCCGCGGCGCTACGGCCCGAAGGAGCGACGCAATGGTAACAGGCGGGTCTGGAAGATGACGGGAAGACCTCGGGCGGCGACGGTGACCGCGGGCCATGGCGCTACGGCTCGAAGGGGCGGCATGGCGGCAACGCGCGGGTCAGTGCCATCGCAGGGACGGCCTCGGGCGGCGGCGGAGATCGCGTGTCACGCTCACTACGGCTCGATGGGACGACGCAGCGGCAGCGCGACGGTCGGTGGAGCCACGAGAACGGCCTGGAGCGGACGGCCTCGGGGCGGCGGTAGACCATGGGCCGTGACACTACGGCGGTGATGCAGCGGTAGCACGCGGGTCGATGCGTCCGCGGGAGAACCATGTGGTGGCGACGCTGCGGCCCGACAGGGCGACACAACGGCATCCCGATGCTTGATCGGTGGAGGGGGCGCACTTTACTCGGGACAGTCTTCACGGGACCTGCTGAGGCGCACGGAACCGATGGGCCAGGCCGGTCGCACGACATAGATGAGGCAGGTCGCGGCGACGGGCGGGTGATCAATCCAATCGCGCGCGAGGTCGGGGACGCCGCTCGATGGAGGCGAGATGGCGGCAGAGTCCAAGATGAAGCCACCGCCGACAGTCGGCTGGGAGTCCGAGATGAAGTCGGTGACGACGACGCTCGATGAAGTCGATGACGACGGTCGGCAGGCCCAACGTAGATCGATGGGCGGCTGTGATGGCCCGCCGCATGGCGCAAGGCCGCCGGTTTGGGGCGCTGCAGGAGTCCCAATCAGAGCAGGGCGGAGACGTCCGGCATAAGGCGACGGGCGAGCAGACGCGCGGGCGATGGCCGTGAAGGGCTTCCGCGTCGCACGAGTCCGCTGGGTTAGTGTAGAGGCCGGGTCGTGCCGATGTCGGAGCAGAGGCGCGGGGTCGACGGCGCGGCTGGTGACGCAAACTAATCGTAGATTGGAAAACTAAAAAGAAAACACCGATAATGTGACCGGCGGAACAAAGAAATACCACAGATCAATAGATCGGAGAAAACACTCTGTAGGGAAGCCGGTCAACACGACCGGCGGACGAACCCTAGGTATGGGCGCCGCGGCCCCAGCGACGGTCATGAAGGTCGACCGCCCTGGAGGCGGCGCGTGATGCGGAAGCGATGGGCGGTGGCTAGGTCTACGAACTTGCGATAGATACCATGTTTAAAGAAAGAGAGAGGATTGATGAAATAGTTGATATATTATTTAAGCCTCGTCGACATAGATATAGAAGTGCATGATTATCTTAAAGTACAAGTCAAATAAAATAATATCTTATGCTATCCTATTTTTTCTAATAATCAATATACTCAACACACAACCACCAACACCTCTCCTTGCAACAACGCCTCGCTGACCTTCCGACGAGGTGGTGCGACGCCCATCCCAGGCAAAAACACTGGGCTGCCGGAGCGCGTGACGCTGTCTCTACACACAGTGGAAGGGGCAACTTGAGGTGCGCACGAAAGGAGTTGCTCGCAGCAGTAGGGGAGGAGGTGCTCACAACAGCAGGCGGTCAGCGACAGTGAGCTAGCTGTGCGGCGGTGCGGGGAGATGGGTGATGCTCCCTGTGAGAAAGACACGCGATCGAATTATGGCAAAGAGACAATAAGAGATCAGAGGATAAGGCTATGTGTGCGAGTGGTGCATGGCTCACAAGCTAACTAGCACGCGCGAGGCGACCGACACAGGGCCAGATCGGTCGCCCGTTCTTAATCAATTGCTGTTATAGAAGGACCAGCAAAAGAGCTTGTGTGTTGCACCGGAGAAAAAAAATACCGCACTTCCCTAACCTAATAACCATGACTCAAGACCTTAATATGTCTATGTCCTTTGTTTCAACGCATGACATCTTATTTGTGTTGCCACTTACGTTTCTTCTCACCGTCACGGCAGTCTTAGTGCTCATGCAATCATAACGCGTTCGAATGTTGTTAATTTTAAGACATTTCTCTTTTGACATAAGATGAGAAATCTGTTTTCTTCTCGTGCAGTTTTATTTCCAATCTGGACCGATATCGATATGAAAGGAAGACGAAGCATGGCTACCAATTGCGACCTAAATAGTATCTTTAAATGGTTAAATTGTAAAATAACATTATATTCAGAGTCTATATTTTTTTAATCAAACTTATATATAACATGTTAAAATTGAAGTTATGTTTAAGAGATATGAACGTTTTTTCTAAAAACATTTGATCTGTACTGCAGGTTGATTAACCCAAATATTAGGGGGTTTCTGCAAAAGCGAAAAAGTGACTTAAAACGGGCCGCGTGACAATTTTAAGAGATTTTCCTTGTTTCTAAGTAAAATCGTTTCCTATACATTATAATTTTGTATGTCAAATATATTTATGTACCATTACATTTGTATTTTAACAAACCATGGTAATAAAATGTTAAATTATTTTGGACCATGGCAAATCTACTGTTTACATTGCAAATTTATCAAACAAACCATAGTAATTTTTTTCCATCAATGGCATATTATTCTGAATGTACCATGCCAAATTTGTTAAACATACGATGGCAAATTATGTGAACATACCGTGGCAACTTATGTGACAATTCTTCACAATTTTCCTTTAATATTTTTTGCCTTTATCCTTATGAAACGATTTTTGCGGGTAAATCTGGCTATGTGTTGACAAAAAAGATTTTCCAAAAATTGCCATGCTATTTTGGGAAACAATATTGCCTTAAGTTGCCACGTGACAATTCCAATTTTTTTAAATCTTGACTTGATTTTTTAGTGAACACATTCCTGTTTGCTAAAATCGCCATGTCATTTTCATTATGTGTTTTTCTAACAACAATTTTGGCAATTACTTGCTATATACCATGGCAACTTGTGTGTGTTTTTATTTTTGACATATTGTTTTTGTAATATTACCTACATTTACCTACATCATGTCATTTGTATTTTTTTATTTCGTACTTTTTGTACAATGGAATGGTGATCGGGCTGGAAGGCCTAGCAAAGGGCATGTCTGCCTGTTTCGGGCAACAAGTTACGCTTGTTATCCCGACCCTCCATTGGAACTCAGTTAACACATATTCACGTCCTTCGTTTTTTTACGTACTGGAATATACAATTATTACGATATTGTAAAAACATCCTGTATGCCAATCTTAAGTATTATTTTCATTTAAAAAATAATTTCATATATATTAAAAGCAAAAACTAGAGAGAAGTTTGATTTCATGTAATTTATGATGCCATATATAGTTTTCCAAGAGATGGCCGACCATGCACATCTCACAGTAAAATCTCCAAAAAGATGCACATTTCTGTTAATATATGTTTTCGTGGGAAATTAACAATATGTTTGTCATTACTGTTGTATTAATATCACATTCTCTCTATAAATATGTATCCAGGGAAAGATGGATACAACCAACGAAACAGAATGGCAACGGGCACAGCGAATATTAGCCCTATGTAATGGAATCACAGCAGATTGGATCAACACCTTTTTGAAGCCAAGGCAAGGTGTAGACCATGTGGAAGGTTACGTGATCATGGCAGCTGTGTTTATGATTGCCCTTGCCATTGGAACACCTAGGCGGCGGCACTCTCACAGCATCATTATGAGATATGGAATTGAAGGAGTGTTTATATTGTCCTTCCCACTTATCTCCTACACACTCGGACTGATGCAGGGACAAGTGATCAAGAGCGAGCTGTACCCGGTGTGGGGAATGTTTCTTGCCATACTTTTCGCGGGTACCAATTCGATGTCTGTCCAGAAACTTGATGACTATAAGCAATCGATGAAGCTCTATTGTGACTGCCTCTTGTTCATGTTTTACGTCGGTGCAGTTTCAGACATCTTTATCTGGAGAGGTATGGAGCTCGTAAAGATTGGTTACATAGTTATTGCTGTGGTTTTTCTAGTGCCATGTAAAATTGCGGAAAGATGGAATGCTATAAACTTGGCAAGAAAACCATCGTCGGAGAATGGCATCAAAAGGCTTGCCCTCTACATGAAGCTAGAGCACCAACTCAGCACATGCTACAACCCACATACCATGCAAGGATACAAGTATATGGTTCTCATCCATGAGGGGAAAACCATTCTGGGAGAAGGAGGAGTGACATTGGAGAAAATATGGTCTGACAACTTTGGTGTCTTGTCGTTCTCTAGCAGTCCTCCCATCTGCCATCTCAAGGATTTATGCCTCTCATTCTCATTGTTCCATCTTGTGGTCAGGCGATATTTTGGCTACACTTGCTCGGAATCGAAGCTTGACAAGACTCGGGTTCTCGTTCTTGATGGGCTTCTGCAGACAGAACAAGAGTGTGAAAGAGCATTCCAAGTGATTGAAGCAGAGATGGCTTTTCTCTATGACTTCTTCTTCACCAAGTATGCTTTCATTATGTACGGCAGAGAGGTATGGTGTTGTGCTATTTCACTCGCCACCACATTTCTCGTAATAGGCATGGGAAAACTGTCTCTTAGTGTTCTAGATGCAAATATTTCTACTTTCAAGGATCTTATGGTGGAAACAAGCACACAAGACGTTATGGTCACCAAGATAGTGTTGGGTGTACTATCAATATTTCAGTTGGTAGAGATATGGTCTTACTGTGTCTCTGACTGGGCAAAGATTTCATTGGTCTGTAAGTACGTAATGAATCCATCATGGCAGGGGAATTCCCATATCGAGAAGCTTATTTTGCTTCTAGGAAAACCTCCCAGATGGCTTCGCTATTGGCGAAACAACATTGGTCAATACTCGGTCCTTGATTTCTTCAGCTCCAGCTACTGGGATCGATTGGTGCTGCAATTTCATAGTAGAAAACCAGGCAAGCCCATAGAATTGTCAATGGAGGTGAAGAGGGCAGTTGCACGGACTATCAAGAACTCAATCAACGGTCATCTATCGAGTGGAATTTCCACACTCATGAAGCATAACATGAATGATGAACTATGCTGGGCATGTCAGGTTAGCGATGAACTTACAGTCACTCACATCATATTGGCATGGCACATTGCGACTATTTACTCTGAGATATCTGAGACAGTTAGACACCCAGATGAAAATGTTGTGCATCCGAACCAAGTTGTTGCCACTAGCTTGTCCAAATATTGTGCACACTTGGTCGCTTTTGCCCCAGAGTTGCTTCCCGGTAGTTCAGTAGAGTCAGCGGAAGCAAAGGAAGCATTTCAAAATCTCGCATTGCCAAGGGAAAAGTATGAAAAGTTTACAGAACTACACAATGTAAGTTTACGAGGGAGTACAACATATGCAAAATTGTTGACCAAGGGTGTTGTACTTGGGAAGGCATTGGAGAGCATGGAAAATCGTACTACCCGGTGGGATCTACTGGCAGATTTCTGGGCAGAAATGATGGTGTATATTGCGCCATCCAGCAATGTGTCTGGTCACATAGAACTTCTTGCACAAGGTGGCGAGTTTGTGACACACGTCTGGGCTTTACTTATGCACGCGGGCATCCTGGAGCGGCCTTCTTCAGCTGCAACAGTACCCTAGATGGAGGAGAGCAAGATGAAGCTCTCTAAAGACGAGGAGCCATAGTCTGATATATGTGTCGTCACGATTTGTGTATAATTATCATTGTTGCTTTGTAATAAATGACGGCCAGTGTGCTTGTTGATTTGCTATAGGACGATGGTTACTTGTTTTACTCTGAAACACTATCGTGTGCTGTACGCATGTACTAGTACTCCGGTACCCTGTGGTATGTGGTGCATGTATGTGTAAAAAGATCTCTGTCCTTACTAATAAAATATATAAGGCATATACATTGGTAAACGTTTGGACATGGACCTTCGGCCGGTCGGGTCCACGCGGGCAAATCCTAGGGAATTCAAGCGCAATACGTAGGATGCGGAGGCCCACCCCACTTCTTGTCCTCTTTTGCCTTATCTTTTCCTCCAAACCAACTCGCGGTGCGCCATAACTTTTTTCTCTGCAACCTTGTCGCCTAGGCCGGCAACATCTCGTCGGAGATTGAGCTGCTAACGGATATGACTGCCAACCCCTCCCCCCGAGCTACTCTTCCTCCGCTCGGGCGCCTTCTGCATTCGAGGCAGAGGCGCTATGACCAATGGGAAGGGAGGGTGTGAGGAGTTGCAACGGCGGCGTGTGGCCACCGCAGGGGACCACGACGGCAGAATGCTTTGACAGCTTGACAAGGGATGTTGCAACTGTCGGCGCGAGTTGCTGGAACCAGGCGATGGAGGAGCTGCAACCCGCGGTGAATTTTGCTACAACCATGATGCGACACGACAACGCTAATGTTGCAATCACGTAGATGTTTTGCTACTATCACCTACATACATTGCTACTACCAGCGTGGACATTTGTTACATTATTCTAGTGAAGATGATGCGGTCCAGACGACGAGGACATTGTTTTGCTGTAGCCATACAAGTTTTTTTGCTACTAGCGACCACAAGATTTGCTACATCACTTCATGAAGATGATGTAATCCTTGACGGCAGCGACAACGTTTTTGCTGCAACCAAACATATTTCTTGCTGCAATCACACATATTTTTTGCCACTACCGGGTGTTACCACCATTCACCGCGGCAACCGGCGGCTGGAAACCAGAAAAGTTGCAACCGACGATCGCGGATGCTATAACAGGTGACCATAGAAGTTGCGACCCATGGCCCCACGTGCCACAACTGGCATAAGGGGAGGATGTTGTGACTATTGCCGGCCGTTGGTGTGATGGTGGAGCTGCAACCGTAGTGACGGTGAGCGCAGTATTTTTATTGCATTGTGTTTTGTTACAACCGTTGTCGACGAGCACGGGGCTGAGGACGAGCAGGGTGTCGCGAGTGGCAAACGAGCGCAGACGACCTAGGGATGAGCGCGGCGTCGCGGGCGACCGACATCCACCAGCGTAGGGGGAGCAAGAAGAGAGACACGGGGTCTAATCGAGATGAGGGGGAAAGGAAGAAGACGACCGAGGATCCAGTCCAACAGTTTAGAGCAACCCCAACGCGGCGACCCAAACGGACGCACGTCCTCTTTTCGTCCGCCTGCCGACCCATTCCCGGCCCACTTTTGAGCCGGATTTGCGTCAGCGCGACATGAGGCAGACGCGCGCGCACCCGCCTACTGCCCCTGGCCCGCTGGTTGATGGCACATTGGTCATCTTCTCCCATTCCAACAGCAAACCCCCCTCCTTTGTCGCCGCCGCCGCCGCCCATTTTTTCGTTGTCGGTGTCGTCCTGCAACGCCGTCACCTCCCACACGCCACCTCCGACGTTGCCCCGCTCCCTGCCATCTTGCTGTCGGGGAATCGAAAGCTTTCCGGCCCCACTCCCCCGACACAGCCGAGGCCACGACCAAGAAGTCCAGGCCGTGACCAATAGATGTAACTCTTTAATTCGGCTTGCAAAACTATGTGAGACTTTTTTATATTCGGCATGTAAAACCATGTTATTTATTTGGTTAAAATCATGCTATTTATTTTGTTGTGGACTATATATTTGCTTTGTGAAATTTAAATGCAAAATATATGTGTGTAGCAAATGCAAAATTTGTGCTATGTGTTTCAAAAGGGCGGCCAGCCGGCCACGCCGGCATAAATGGGTCCGCGCGTTGGGCGCATAGCCGACCCAAATGTTAGAGAGGGCGGACGCCATGCGATCGGCCGACCCGAACGGACTAAAAGCGGACAAATCCACCGTCCGTTTGAGTCGGCCCGTTGGAGTTGCTCTTATGCGGGCTGAATCGAGTGGCCATGGACAGACTAGCCAAAATTTCAGCTAATGCGCCTGCGCCTAGCACTGCCCACATACATTGGCTTTTCAGCCCGGAAGTCGCAACCTCCTTTGTGAAAAAGAATACATTTAACTTTGGAAATTTTCAATATAGTGTTTCATAGCAAATTATAAAGAAATCATGCAACTTCTTTCTGAGAATAATGTTTCATTGACCATCCTTGCTTTCAGCACTCACTAGTAGAAAACGGCCCATTAGTCCCGGTTCCAGAGGCCCATTTGTCCCGGTTCTGGTACCGGTACTAAAGGGTCGGGACTAAAGCCCTAAACCTTTAGTCTCGGTTTGCTTACAAACCGGGACAGAAGGGGCTCCACGTGGCCGCTATGGGGAGCCCAAGCAGGAAGACCTTTAGTCCCGGTTGGTAACACCAACCGGGACCAAAAGGCATCCACGCGTCAACATCTGGCAGGAGCTGGCTATTTTTTTTGAAAGTGTGTGTGTGTGTGTGGGGGGGGGGGGGGGTTGGGCTTTACGTTTTTTTTGTAGGGGTTAATTTAGGGGTTTCATACCGTGTTAGCTAGCTAATAGAGAGAAGTGTTCTGTTTTTCTCCATGCTTGATCTACGCTAGCTACTATAGAGAGAACTCGACACGCTAGCTAGTAAGAAAATGAAGGAACCATTAAGTATAGAAGATCGTCATGAACATATATAGAGAGAAGTGACCGACCTCTCTTTCTCCGAGAGATTGGTCGTACAACAAGTTTTCGTATATCTATCCGACGCTACTTGCTACATATATACAATATAAGATCTCTTACAATCCCTAACATCTAATGCCAAATTCTAGATGGTATTCTCCAGCTTTATTTATGACGTGGTCAATAAAGAATCCCGCCAATTCTTCTTGAATTGCTCGTATGCAATCATGTGGTAGGAGTTCATCCTGCATCTGCCACATCTAATTTGAAGAAGGGGGTCAATACATATATATGAATGAAACTCAACACAAATCATTGTAATAAAATAAAATTTTGAGTATTATTGCTTACGCACTTCATATTGTTTTTCAGAGTAGCCCCACTTAGGGGCCGTCGCGTTGTAGATGAATTTGCAAACGTAGTATCCACAAAAATCATTCTCGGCTTCCTGCCACAAGCACTTTACTAGAAATAGAGTTCAATCAAACTGATAACCAAGCATGATAAATGGTGTTGATGAAACTAGAATCAATGGGAGATGCGTGAAACTAGCTAGTAGTACTTACTTTCGGGTGTGTAAATCACAGCTCCCTCGGCAGTGCCAGAACAATTGCGATGAACTCTCTCCAAACCCTGCTAGACAAAGAAAATAATTACTTGATATGAGGAAATGAACAAACTTGCCGATATGATGCGATAATGATCGATTGAACTTACTTCTGGAGCATTTCAGACATGTCCGCATAATCCTGGGGATCTTTTCATTTTGAGTCTAAGACGATTACTACTTCCCGCTCAACCTTAATATCTAGCAGAATAAAGTGGAAGCTGCACACGCATGCATAACTCATCAATTACATTACTATAACCTCGAGTAATAAGGGAAACGGAATATGCACAAGACAATAACACTCACTTAAAGTTGTAGGGAAAGAGTATTGTCTCTTTATTTTGATTTGCAAGCAACGATTGTAGCAAGTTGTCTTCGGTTTGTGTGGCATTCTTTTTAACCATATATTCATGTATGATATTTGGGTTAATGAACCCAATGTCATAGATTTGTGCTTTTCTGCATTCGACGATCTTTAATCTGCATAATATAGTGAGGATAATTATATATACATGCAACGAAAGAGCTGAGCTATATATAGAGACTTAATTACAGAAGTAGTACTTACAGACAGTAGCAAGTCACGATTGTTTTGCCGATGGACTTTTGATTGTATAACCGGAATAACTCTTCAAATTCAACAGACAACTGCTCCATTCCAATGAGGTCGTGCTCCTCTTTAATTCTCATAGTCATAGTATCCTTCCCAGATTCGCGGCAGGTTTCCAGGTACCAATCATGGAATCTTTGAATCATCGTTGTTAGAAGAGGATGATCAGGTTTCACTAGAGGCTGCCCATACCGGTATCTGAATTTGTCCACCTCCAACGGCTCAAACAGTACATCATCGCTCATGTAATCAGCAGGATTGGTACCGGGCACCATCCCCGGATGATTAGCGGCGATATTGCTAGACACCTTGAGCGGGGGGCGCGATTGGTTCTCCTATTCGCCAAGCTAGGGAATTTTTCCCACTTCTTCGTTTTGCTAACCTTGCATCATTGGAAGTACTTCCCGACCGCCACGCATCTTGATATGACTTTTTAAGACAACATACATAGTTGGAATCCGGCGGAGGCAGTGGCGGTCGCTTCAGGGCATTGATAGTGCGCTTCACTTTCACCGGATCTGGCTTCTCCTTCGCAGGTGGAGTTTTCTTTGCAAAATTGTCCCTCACTTAGGCACGACATATGTCCTCGGTTTCCCGCTCAGTCCTCTCATATGGTAACTTTTCTGGAGGCTTGACAGATGGACCGTATTTGAGTTGCCTCCCACCTCTTCTTGTACTGCTAGCCGCCGGAGCGATGACGTCTCTCTTCCGTCCTTGCTAATGAGGCGGAGAAGGATGCGGAGCGCTCCGATGCGCCGGAGGAGCCAGAGCGGCGACGTCTATCTTTCGCTGTTGCCGACAAGGCGGAGGAGGAGGCGGACTGCTCCGACGCGTCGGAGTAGGCGAAGAAGGAGGCGGAGTTCCATCACGTGTTGGAGGAGCCGGAGAAGGAGGTGGAGTGTCCTGATCACTCGCCGGAGGAGGAGGAGGAGGAGGCGGAGTGTCCTGACGCATCGGAGGAGGAGGAGGAGACAGAGGCCTCCAGTTTGGAAGCTTGATGTACTCCTTAGGCCATAGACATGTACTCCTTAGAGCATGAACCAGCTTCTTCTCCCCTTCACCAGTATGGTGGTCAAGCTCGAGATCATCAAGTCCCTCCATTACTTCATCCACCGTCACAACAGCATAGCCATGTGGAATCGGAAGGCAGTGAAAAGTTCTGTTGGGTTGAGGAGGTGCAACAGGGCCACGAGCCGCCTTGAAAGTGAGGTTTCGGAAATTCGTCCAAAGCTCGCAATGTTGAACCTCCATGATAGTATCCACGGGGTAGCTAGGAGCCAGGAAGTCAGGCTGAACGGGCTCCGTGGAAGCCACGCCGCGTCTCCGCTGAGATGGAGGGGTAGCTTCTGGGGTAGTTTCGTGTCGCTGAGATGGTTGGCCGGCAACTCTCTGGCTCTCAGCTTCATCTAGCTTTTCTAGTCTTGCATTGGGCTTCTGCATTTAGCTCAGCTCCTTTTTCCTCTTTCTCTGCCGGCTTCTGTAACTGGCTGCGTCGGGAAACCCAACCTTCCACGAAACGGAGCCTGCTGTGCCTCGTGTTCGTCCAGGGTGCTCAACATTCCCTAGGGCCTCAGTTAGCTCGTCCTTCTCTCTGTCGGGAATGAACGTCCCTTCCTATGCTGCGGTGATATACTTCTGAAGCTTCATGATGGGTATTGCAAGTTGCTCGTTCGTCCAACGACACTTCCTTGTTTTAGGATCCGAAGTTCCCCCAACCCCGAAGAACAAAGTCCTTGAACAGTCTGGCCAGTTCAATGTCTGTGGTTGGACCCCTTTAGTAAGCAGGTCATTCTCAGCCTTGTCCCACAACGGTCGGGCTTTGAGGTAGCCACCTGACCCCATGTGATGGTGATACTGCTTCTTTGTAGCATTGTTCTTGTTTGTCTCAGACATTTTCTTACTCTTCTCCGATGTCTTGTAGGCCACAAATTCGGACCAGTGATCTCTTATCTTCTCAAATCGGTCGATGAATTCTTGAGTCTTCCCTTTGTCGACAAACTTTGATTTCAACTCATTCTTCCACCTCCTGAATAGATCTGCCATCTGAAAGGATCGATATGGTTGACTAGAGGGGGGTGAATAGGCAACTAACACTTTTTAACGTTTCCTTAACAATTTAGGCTTAGCATCAAATAAGTTGGCTAGATGTGCAACTAGATGAATGACCTATATGATGCTAACCACAACAAGTACACATGCAAGCAAGGGAAATAACACAATAAAAGCTTGCAAGAAGTAAAGGTGGGAGATAACCAAAAGTGGAGCCGATGGAGACGAGGATGTGTTACTAGAGTTCCTTCCCTTGTGAGGAAGTACGTCTCCGTTGGAGCGGTGTGGAGGAACAATGCTCCCCAAGAAGCCACTAGGGCCACCGTATTCTCCTCACGCCCTCACACAATGCGCGATGCCGTGATTCCACTATTTGTGCCCTTGAAGGCGGTGACCGAACCTTTACAAACAAGGTTAGGGCAATCTCCACAACTGAATTGGTGGCTCCCAATGACACCACGAAGCTTCACCACAATGGAATGTGGCTCCAAGGTGACCTCAACCGTTTAGGGTGCTCAAACACACAAGAGTAACAAGATCCGCAAGAGATTAGTAGGGGGAATCACATTTCTCTTGGTGGAAGTGTAGATCGAGGCCTTCTCAACCAATCCCTAGAAAATCAACAAGTTTGATTGTCTAAGGAGAGAGATCGGGCTAAAATGGAGCTTTGAGCAACAATGGAGTTTTGGGAAAGAAGAGGTAAGCTTCTTGAGGAAGAAGACCTCCCTTTTATAGTGGAGGACAAGATCCAACCGTTATCCTCACCCTCAGACCCGCGCCTGGTGGTACTACCGCAAAAGCCATGGTACTACTACAAGGGCTTGCGGTACTACCGCTTGCACGGAAGTAACAGGCTCAAGCCGATTGCACTAGGAAACAAGCGGTAGAACTGCCGGAGCGGTACTACCGCGAGCCCATGCGGTACTACCGCATGGTCGGCAGAGGCTGGCACAGGAGATGCACGGAAGTAAAAAATTACTTCCATGCCTACCTCCGCAGAGGGCAAATCTGCGAAAAAGTCTGGCACGGTAGTACCGGACGTGGATCACGGTGATACGTCCATTTTGCATCATGCTTTTATATTGATATTTATCGCATCTTGAGTTGTTATAACACATTATGGTGCAATACTCATGCCTTTTCTCTCTCATTTTACAAGTTTTACCCCAAGAGGGAGAATGCCGGTAGTTGGAATTCTGGGCTGGAAAAGGAGCAAGTTTGAGATGGCTATTCTGCACAACTCCAAAAAAAGTGAAAATCAATGAGGAATTATTTTGTAATATATAAAAATACTGGGCCGGAGAAATACCAGAGAGGGGCAGCCAGGAGGCCACGAGCCTGCCAGGCGCGGCCACCCCCCTGGCCGTGGCCCCTGGGCTCGTGGGCTCCTCGTAGCTCCTATGGCCTCCATCTTCTCCTATATGGAGGGTTTCGTCCGAGAAAAAATCATAACAGAGGTTTCGAGAGGAGACGCCGCCACCGCGAGGCGGAACTTGAGTAGAACCAATCTAGAGCTCCGGCAGGGCTGTTCTGCCGGGAAAACTTCCCTCCCGGAGGGGGAAATCGTCGCCATAATCATCACCAAAACTCCTCTCGTCGAAGGGGACTCATCTCCATCAACATCTTCACCAGCACCATCTCATCTACAAACCCTAGTTCATCTCTCGTACTCAATCTCCGTCTCGCAACTCCGATTGGTACTTGTAAGGTTGCTAGTAGTGTTAATTGCTTATTGTAGTTGATGCTAGTTGGTTTGTTTGGTGGAAGCTCATATGTTCAGATCCTTAATTATATTCAATACCTCTCTGATCATGAACATAACCATGCTTTGTGAGTAGTTACTTTTGTTCCTGAGGACATGGCATAAGTCCTGTTAATAGTAGTCATGTGAATTTGGTATTCGTTCGATATTTTGATGTGTTGTATGTTGTCTCTCCTCGAGTGGTGTTATGTGAACGTCGACTACATGACACTTCACCATTATTTGGGCCTAGAGGAAGGCATTGGGATGTAATAAGTAGATGATGGGTTGCTAGAGTGACAGAAGCTTAAACCCTTGTTTATGTGTTGCGTCGTAAGGGGATGATTTGGATCCACTAGTTTAATGCTATGGTTAGACTTTGTATTAATTCTTCTTTCGTAGTTGTAGATGCTTGCGAGAGGGGTTAATCATAAGTGGGATGTTTTTCCAAGTAAGGACAACACCCAAGCACCGGTCCACCCACATATCAAACTATCAAAGTAGCGAACGCGAATCATATGAACATGATGAAAACTAGCTTGACAGTAAGTCCCATGTATCCTCGGGAGCACTTTACTTTATATAAGAGATCGTTCAGGCTTGTCCCTTCCTACAAAAGGGATTGGGCCATATTGCTGCACCTTTTTTACTATTGCTACTTGCCACCCGTTACAAATTATCTTACCACACAATTATCTGTTACCGACAATTTCAGTGCTTGCAGAGAATACCTTGCTGAAAACCGCTTATCATTTCCTTTTTCTCCTCGTTGGGTTCGACACTCTTACTTATCGAAAGGACTATGATAGATCCCCTATACTTGTGGGTCATCACACGGTACTATCGTAAGAGGGCGGGTGTAAAAAATTACATCCGCACCTACTACCGCAGGCGTATGTACCAGGGCAGGGGACAGCGGTACTACCGCGGGCTCCTGCAGTACTACCGCTCCCTTGAGCGGTACTACCGCTAGCCACTGAGAGCAAACACCCCTGCAGGCTTTCACTTTGCACAGGAATGATAAACGAGCTCGGGATCCATTTAAGCGAAGGAAAGGTGCTGCAATGGAATAGATGTGTATGTGTTAATTCCACCCAAACCTTTCCGAAGCAGACCCCCTCTTAATAGTACAGCTTTCTGATGTCTACTACGCAACCTTCTCCTTGTAGACGTTGTTGGGCCTCCAAGTGCAGAGGTTTGTAGGACAGTAGCAATTTTCCCTTAAGTGGGTGACCTAAGGTTTATCAATCCGCGGGAGGCGTAGGATGAAGATGGTATCTCTCTATCAACCCTGCAACCAAATAACAAAGAGTGTCTTGTGTCCCCAACACACCCAATACAATGGTAAGTTGTATAGGTGCACTAGCTCGGCGAAGAGATGGTGATACAAGTGCAATATGGATGGTAGATATAGGTTTTTGTAATCTGAAAATATAAAAACAGCAAGGTAATTAATAGTAAAAGTGAGCACGAATGGTAGTGCAATGCATGGAAACAAGGCCTAGGGTTCATACTTTCACTAGAGGAAGTTCTCTCAACAATGATAACATAATTGGATCATATAACTAGCCCTCAACGTGCAACAAAGAGTCACTCCAAAGTAACTAATAGCGGAGAACAAACGAAGAGATTATTGTCGGGTACAAAACCACCACAAAGTTATTCTTTCTGATCGATCTATTCAAGAGTCCGTATTAAAATAGCACGAAGCTATTCTTTCCATTCAATATATCCTAGAGTTCGTACTATAATAACACCTTAAGACACACATCAACCAAAACCCTAATGTCACCTAGATACTCCATTGTCACCTCAAGTATCCATGGGTATGATTATATGACATGCATCACACAATCTCAAAATCATCTATTCAACCAACACATATCACTTCAAAGAGTGCCCCAAAGTTTCTATCGGAGAGTCAAAACGTGTGCCAACCCCTATGCATAGGTTCCCGAGGTCACAAACCCGCAAGTTGATCACCAAAACATACATCAAGTACTCACATGAATATCCCATTATCACTACAGATAGACACGGGCAAGACATACATCAAGTGTTCTTAAAGACTCAATCCAATAAGATAACTTCAAAGGGAAAACTCAATTCATTACAAGAAGGGAGAGGGGGAAGAACATCATAAGATCCAACTATAGTAGCAAAGCTCACGGTACATAGAGATCAAGACATCTCAAGAACACGAAAGAGATCAAACACATAGCTACTGGTACATACCCTCAGCCCCGAGGGTGAACTACTCCCTCCTCGTCATGGAGACCGCCGGGATGATGAAGATGGCCACCGGAGATGGATTTCACCTTTGGCAGGGTGTCGGAACGGGCTCCCGATTGGTTTTTGGTGGCTCTGGAGGCTGGTGGCAGCGGAACTCCTGATCTAGGTTTAATTCTGTGGGTTTCTCTATTTATAAGACCGTGTGGGGTTGGAAACAAGTCAAGAGGGGCCACGAGGAGGTCACGAGCCTCCCAGGCGCGACCAGAGGGGGTGGCCGCGCCTCCCAGGCTTGTGGCTTCCTCGGGACTCCTCTCCGGTATCTTTTTCTTCTGGTATTTTTGATATTTTCCATAAAAAATCACGGCGAAAGTTTTATTCCATTTGGATTCCGTTTGATATTCCTATCTGAAAAAGGTCAAAAACACGGAAAAAATAGAAACTGGCACTGGGTACTGAGTTAATAAGTTAGTCCCAAAAATAATATAAAATAGCATATTCATGCATATAAAACATCCAAAGTTGATAATATAATAGCATGGAACAATCAAAAATTATAGATACGTTGGAGACGTATCAAGCATCCCCAAGCTTAATTCCTGCTCGTCCTCGAGTAGGTAAATGATAAAAACAGAATTTTTGATGTGGAATGCTACCTAACATATATTGTGGCATGAATATTCAGATCCATATGATTCAAGACAAATTTTTTAATATTGACATAAGAACAATAATACTTCAAGTATAATAGCAAAGTAATCATGAACTTTCGAAATAACAAGGCCAAAGAAAGTTATCCCTACAAAATCATATAGTCTGACTATGCTCCATCATCCCCACACAACGAATTTAAATCATGCACAACCCCGATATTGGTCAAGTAATTGTTTTCGCACTCTTACTTTCTCAAACTTTTTTCAACTCTCACGCAATACATGAGCGTGAGCCATGGATATAGCACTATAAGTGGAATAGAGTGTGGTGGAGGTTGTGAGGCAAAAAGGAGGAGATGGTCACATCAACTTGGCGTATCAATGGGCTATGGAGATGCCCATCAATAGATATCAATGTGAATGAGTAGGGATTGCCATGGAACAGATGCACTAGAGCTATAAGTGTATGAAAGCTCAAAAATAGAAACTAGTGGGTGTGCACCCAACTTGCTTGCTCACGAAGACCTAGGGCAATTTGAGGAAGCCCATCATTGGAATATACAAGTCAATTTCTATAATGAAAATTCCCACTAGTATATGAAAGTGACAATATATGAGACTCTCTATCATGAAGATCATGGTGCTACTTTGAAGCACAAGTGTGGTAAAGGATAGTAGCATTGTCTCTTCTCTCTTTCTCTCTTTTTTTTGTTTGGGATCTTTGGCCTCTTTTTTTCATTTTTTTTCATTCATTTTTTGTGGGATCTTTGGCCTCTTTTTTTATTTTTAAAGTTCGGAGTCTCATCCCAACTTGTGAGGGAATCATAGCTTCCTTCCTTTCCTCACATGGGACAATGCTCTAATAATGATGATCATCAGACTTTTATTTACTTACAACTCGATACTTAAAACAAAGATATGACTCTATATGAATGCCTCCGGCAGTGTACCGGGATGTGCAATGACTCATGAGTGACATGTATGAAAGATATGAACGGTGGCTTTGCCACAAATACAAGGTCAACTACATGATCATGCAAAGCAATATGACAATGATGATGCGTGTCATAATAAAAGGAACGGTGGAAGTTGCATGGCAATATATCTCGGGATGGCTATGGAAATGCCATGATGGGTAGGTATGGTGGCTGTTTTGAGGAAGGATATATGGTGGGTGTATGCACCGACGAACGTTGCGCGGTACTAGAGAGGCTAGCAATGGGGGAAGGGTGAGAGTGCGTATAATCCATGGACTCAACATTAGTCATAAAGAACTCCCATACTTATTGCAAAAGTTTTATTAGTAATTGAAACAAAGTTCTAGATTCATGCTCCTAGGGGAAGGGTTGGTAGGAGTTAACCATCGCGCGATCCCGACCGCCACACAAAGGATGACAATCAATAAAAACATCATGCTCCGACTTCCTAACATAGCGGTTCACCATACGTGCATGCTACGGGAATCACAAACTCTAACACAAGAATTTCAACCAATCCATAATTACTCACTAGCATGACTCTAATATCACCATCCTTATATCTCAAAACTATATGCAAAGAATCAAACTTCTCATAGTATTCGATGCACTCTATATGAAAGTTTTTATTATATCCCTCTTGGATGCCCATCATATTAGGACTAGATTTGTGACCTAAGAAAATTACCATGCTGTTTAAGACTCTCAAAATAATATAATTGAAGCATGAGAGTTCAACTATTTCTATAAAATAAATTCATAGCAATGCTCTACAAAGATATAAGTGAAGCACTAGAGCAAAAGACAAACTACTCCAAAAGATATAAGTGAAGATCAATGAGTAGTTGAATAATTATTTGGATGTGTGAAGACACTCCCATCTAAGAATTTCAGATCTTAAGTACCTTATTCAAACAAAATAAAATGACACTCCAAGGATAGCACGAATCATGTGAAGAAGCAAAAACTTAGGTTCAACCGATACTAACCGATAATTGTTGAAGAAGAAAGGTGGGATGCCAACCGGGGAATCCCCAAGCTTAGATGCTTGAGACTTATTGAAATATGGATTGGGGTGCCTTGGGAATCCGCAAGATTGATCTCTTGTGTCTCCTTAATTCCTCTCATATGGTGGTATCCAAAATCTTAAAAACTTCATCCACACAAAACTTAACAAGAACTCGTGAGATAGGTTAGTATAAATCAATGCAAAACTATATCATCATATACTGTAGAAAATAACTAAGATTATTATTTGAAATTTCACACTAAATGCCTCTTCATATTTAGAACTCCCATCATCAAATGGAATCATTAAACAAGCAAACATATGGGAACAATGCAAACATAACAGCAATCTGCCTAAACAGAAGAGTCTGTGAAGAATGCAGCAAGATCCATACTTAATTAACTCCAAAAAATTTGAAAAAATTCCATGATGTATGGAATTTATAATATCATACTGTGTACAAATTTCAAGTTATTCTGACATACAGAAAATTCTAGGGAATTCTTGCACTACAAGCAAACTTTCTGTTTTGGAACAGCAAACTCCTATACTTGCAAATTAAGCATGGTAAAGGATATCCTTGACATTTTTATTGAACTAAATGATGAAAAACATTAAAATTAATATAAATAAAATAAATTAATTATTAATAAAATAAAATTATGCTCCAAGCAAAACACATATCATGTGGTGAATAAAAATATAGCCCCAAGTAAAGTTACCTATGGATTGAAGACGAAAGAGGGGATGCCTTCCTGGGGCATCCCCAAGCTCAGGCACTTTTGTGTCCTTGAATATGTCTTGGGATGCCTTGGTAATCCCCAAGCTTAGGCTATTTCCACTCCTTGTTCGTTGTCCATCCGAACTTTACCCAAAACTTGAAAACTTCACAACACAAAACTTAACGGAACTTCATGAGATGGGTTAGTATAATAAAGACAAATCATTCATTTTGGTACTATCAAGACAGGATTCATAAATGTTCTCACACAATTACCACTGTATCTTACCATTTCCACAATTTATATCACTTAATATAATCTATGGAAACACTAAAACAAGCAAACTATGCATTGAAAACAGAATTTGTCAAGAACAGAATAGTCTGTAATGATATGAATGATAACCATACTTCTGCACCTCGAAAAATTCTGAAAAAATTATGAAAATGAAGGAAATTTTTATATAAATCATCATCAAAAAGAATAAACTCAAAATCTCTTTCTGGATAAAAACTAAAAATAATTTCGTGAGCACAAAGTTTCTGTCTTTTTCAGCATGATCAAACAACTATCACCCAAACTAATCATAAAGGCTTTACTTGGCACTTTATTGAAATAAAAGATATAAATCATGATTAATACAGTATAATAATCATGTGAACACACAAAAACAGTAAGGATACATATTTTGTTGTCTCCCAACAAGCACTTTTCTTTAATGCCTTTCAAGCTAGACATGATGATTTCAATGATGCTCACATAAAAGATAAGGATTGAAACATAATGGAAGCATCATGAAGCATATGACCAGCACATTTAAGTATAACCCACTTCCTATGTATAGGGATTTTGAGAACAAACAACGTATTGGAGCAAGAATCATCTAGCATAGGAGGGCAAAACAAGCATAGCTTCAAAAATTTCAACACATAGAGAGGAAACTTGACATTATTGCAATATGTAGAAGCACATGATCCTCTCTCATAATAATATTCAGTAGAATAATGAATTAATTCCACAATATAACCAGCACATAAATCATTATTTTGATGATGCACAAGCATAGAAATTTTTTCACTCTCCTCATAAGCAGTTTTCTTCTCATTCAAAATAGTGGGAGCAAACTCAACAAAATAACTACCATGACATACTTGATTGACATAACCACTTTGAATATTAAAATCATGATGAAAAGTTTCATGGTTACCATTACTCTTTATAGCATATGTGTCATCACAATAATCATCATAGATAGGAGGCATGTCATAATCATAATAGTTTTGCTCATCAAAACTTGGGGGGCTAAAAATATCATCCTCAACAAACATAGCATCCCCACGCTTGTGGCTTTCAATATCATTAGCATCATGGATATTCAGAGAATTCATAGTAACAATATTACTATCATGCTCATCATTCAAATATTTAGTTCCAAACATTTTAATAACTTCTTCTTCTAACACTTGAGCACAATTTTCCTTTCCATCATTTTCACGAAAGACATTAAAAAGATGAAGCATATGAGGTAACCTTAATTCCATTTTTTGTAGTTTTCTTTTATAAAACAAAACTAGTGAAAAACAAGAAACTAAAAGATTTGATTTCAAGATCTAAAGATATACCTTCAAGCGCATACCTCCCCGGCAATGGCGACAGAAAAGAGCTTGATGTCTACTACGCAACCTTCTCCTTGTAGACTTTGTTGGGCCTCCAAGTGCAGAGGTTTGTAGGACAGTAGCAATTTTCCCTTAAGTGGGTGACTTAAGGTTTATCAATCCGCGGGAGGCGTAGGATGAAGATGGTATCTCTCAAGCAACCCTGCAACCAAATAACAAAGAGTCTCTTGTGTCCCCAACACACCCAATACAATGGTAAGTTGTATAGGTGCACTAGTTCGGCGAAGAGATGGTGATACAAGTGCAATATGGATGGTAAATATAGGTTTTTGTAATCTGAAAATATAAAAACAGAAGGTAATTAATAGTAAAAGTGATCACGAATGGTAGTGCAATGCGTGGAAACAAGGCCTAGGGTTCATACTTTCACTAGTGGAAGTTCTCTCAACAATGATAACATAATTGGATCATATAACTAGCCCTCAACGTGTAACGAAGAGTCACTCCAAAGTAACTAATAGCGGAGAACAAACGAAGAGATTACTGTCAGGTACAAAACCACCACAAAGTTATTCTTTCTGATCGATCTATTCAAGAGTCCGTAGTAAAATACCACGAAGCTATTCTTTCCGTGCAATCTATCCTAGAGTTCATACTAGAATAAGAACTCAAGACACACATCAACCAAAACCCTAATTTCACCTAGATACTCCATTGTCACCTCAACTATCCATGCGTATGATTATATGACATGCATCACACAATCGCAAAATCATCTATTCAACCAACACATAGCACTTCAAAGAGTGCCCCAAAGTTTCTACCGGAGAGTTAAAACGTGTGCCAACCCCTATGCATAGGTTCCCGAGGTCACAAACCCGCAAGTTGATCACCAAAACATACATCAAGTACTCACATGAATATCCCATTGTCACCACAGATAGACACGGGCAAGACATACATCAAGTGTTCTCAAAGACTCAATCCGATAAGATAACTTCAAAGGGAAAACTCAATTCATTACAAGAAGGGAGAGGGGGACGAACATCATAAGATCCAACTATATTAGCAAAGCTCGCGGTACATAGAGATCAAGACATCTCAAGAAAACGAAAGAGAGAGATCAAACACATAGCTACTGGCACATACCCTCAGCCCCGAGGGTGAACTACTCCCTCCTCGTCATGGAGACCGCCAGGATGATGAAGATGGCCACCGAAGATGGATTCCCCTTCTGGCAGGGTGCTAGAACGGGATCCCAATTGGTTTTTGGTGTCTCTGGAGGCTTGCGGCGGCGGAACTCCCGATCTAGGTTTAATTCTGCGGGTTTCTCTATTTATAAGACCGTGTGGCGTCGGAAACAAGTCGAGAGGGGCCACGAGGAGGTCATGAGCCTCCCAGGCGCGGCCAGGGGGGGTGGCCGTCCCTCCTAGGCTCGTGGCTTCCTCGGGACTCCTCTCTGGTATCTTTTTCTTCTGGTAGTTTTGATATTTTCCATAAAAAATCACGGCGAAAGTTTTATTCCGTTTGGACTCCGTTTGATATTCCTATCTGAAAAGGTTAAAAACACGGAAAAAATAGAAACTAGCACTGGGCACTGAGTTAATAAGTTAGTCCCAAAAATAATATAAAATAGCATATTCATGCATATAAAAACATCCAAAGTTTATAATATAATAGAATGGAACAATCAAAAATTATAGATACGTTGGAGACGTATCAAGCATCCCCAAGCTTAATTCCTGCTCGTCCTCGAGTAGGTAAATGATAAAAACAGAATTTTTGATGTGGAATGCTACCTAACATATATTGTGGCATGAATATTCAGATCCATATGATTCAAGACAAAAAGTTTAATATTGACATCAAAACAATAATACTTCAAGTATAATAGGTAAGTAATCATGAACTTTCGAAATAACAAGGCCAAAGAAAGTTATCCCAACAAAATCATATAGTCTGACTATGCTCCATCATCCCCACACAACGAAACTAAATCATGCACAACCCCAGTATTGGTCAAGTAATTGTTTTTGCACTCTTACTTTCTCAAACTTTTTTCAACTCTCACGCAATACATGAGCGTGAGCCATGGATATAGCACTATAAGTGGAATAGAGTGTGGTGGAGTTTGTGAGGCAAAAAGGAGGAGATGGTCACATCGACTCGGCATATCAATGGGCTATGGAGATGCCCATCAATAGATATCAATGTGAATGAGTAGGGATTGCCATGGAACGGATGCACTAGAGCTATAAGTGTATGAAAGCTCAAAAATAGAAACTAGTGGGTGTGCACCCAACTTGCTTGCTCATGAAGATCTAGGGCAATTTGAGGAAGCCCATCATTGGAATATACAAGTCAAGTTCTATAATGAACATTCCCACTAGTATATGAATGTGACAATATATGAGACTCTCTATCATGAAGATCATGGTGCTACTTTGAAGCACAAGTGTGGTAAAGGATAGTAGCATTGTCCCTTCTCTCTTTCTCTCTTTTTTTTGTTTGGGCTCTTTGGCCTCTTTTTTAAATATTTTTCATTCATTTTTACGAATTCTTTGGCCCTTGTTTTGGACTCTAATTTGCATGATTTGAATGAAACTAACCCGGACTGACGCTGTTTTCAGCAGAACTGCCATGGTGTTGTTTTTGTGCAGAAATAAAAGTTCTCGGGATGACCTGAAAATGGACAAGGAATTTTTGTGGAATATATAAAAAATACTGGAGAAAGAATCAACCGGAGGGGAGGAGCCAGTGGGCCACGAGCCGAGGAGCCGCAACCCTCCCTAGGCCGTGCCTGGCGGGCTCGTGGGGCCCACGCGGCCCCTCCGACCTCCTCTCCAGTCCCATATAACCCTATTCGTCCCAGAAAAATCAGAGAGAAGAAATAATCACGTTTTATGATACAGATCCATCGCCACCGCGTGTTCTACCTCGGGAGGGCAGATCTGGAGTCCGTTTTGGGCTCCGGAGAGGGGAAATCGAAGCCATCGTCATCATCAACCATCCTCCATCGCCAATTTCATGATGCTCTCCATCGTTCGTGAGTAATCTCATCGTAGGCTTGCTGGACGCTGAGGGTTTAGATGAGATTTATCATGTAATCGAGTTAATTTTGATAGGGTTTGATCCCTAGTATCCACTATGTTCTAAGATTGATGTTGCTACTACTTTGCTATGCTTAATGCTTGTCACTAGGGCCCATGTGCCATGATTTTAGATCTGAACCTATTATGTTTTCATCAATATATGTGAGTTCTTGATCCTATTTTGCAAGTTGTAGTCACCTACTATGTGTTATGACCCGACAACCCCGGAGTGACTATAGCCGGAACCACTCCTGGAGATGACCATAGTATGAGGAGTTCATGTATTCACCATGTGTTAATGCTTTGTTCCGGTACTCTATTAAAAGGAGACCTTAATATCCCTAAGTTTCCATTAGGACCCTGCTTCCACGAGAGGGATGGACAAAAGATGTCATGCAAGTTCTTTTCCATAAGCACGTATGACTATATACGGAATACATGCCTACATTACATTGACGAACTGGAGCTAGTTACATATCACCTTATGTTATAACTGTTACATGATAAATGCCATCCAACATAATTATCCATCACCGATCCAATGCCTACGAGCTTTTCCTATACTGGTCTTTGCTACATCACTTTACCGCTACTGCTGTTACACTTGCTACACAAATCACTACTGCTACTGCTGCTACTATTACTGTTACTATCATATTACTTTGTTACTAAACACTTTGCTGGAGATACTAAATCTTTTAGGCATGGTTGAATTGACAACTCAACTGCTAATACTCGAGGATATTCTTTGGCTCCCCTTGTGTCGAGTCAATAAATCTGGGTTGAATACTGTACCCTCGAAAACTGTTGCGATCCCCTATACTTGTGGGTTATCAAGACCTTTTTCTAGCGCCGTTGCCGGGGAGCATAGATCTATTCTCTGAGTTACTTGGGATTTATATCTATTGATCACTATGAAGAAACTGCGAGATCCAAAAACTAAAGTTCTGCCCTCAACTACGAGGGCAGGTAAGGAACTGCCATCTAGCTCTGCACTTGATTCAACTTCTGTTATGTGTAAATTTGCAACACCGCCACCTGCTATTAATTCTGATATGTCGCCTATGTTTGATGATGCTACTTCTGCTATACATGATAATTATGATGTTGCTTTGCTTTAGAATGAGATGCCACTTGGTGTATTTCTGGATGCACAAATTGCTAGAGTTACTACTGAATCAAATGATACTTCTGAAACTGATGAAATTATTGAAACTGAACCTGCTGTTACACCTGTTAGACCTAGCCCTCCTAGATATGAATTTCCTAATATACCTAAGGGTTATGTTATGGAAGGAGAGGTAGCTGAAGACTTTCTTGCTTGCAAGGATAGCTATGATCTTGAGAAATTATTATGCAAGTGGAAAGAAAAATCTCTGAATGCTAGAATGAAATATGATCCTAAGTTTGCTACTTCACCTATCTTTGTTACTGATAAAGATTACGAGTTCTCTGTTGATCCTGAGCTAATCACTTTGGTTGAATCTGATCCTTTTCACGGTTATGAATCTGAAACTGTTGTAGCACATCTTACTAAAATAAATGATATTGCCACCCTATTCACTAATGAGGAAAAAATTCGCTATTACTATATCCTTAAGTTGTTTCCTTTCTCACTAAAGGGTGATGCTAAAACTTGGTTTACCTCTCTTGCTCCTAGTTGTGTGCGTAGCACCCAGGATATGGTATACTACTTCTCTGAAAAATATTTTCCTGCCCATAAGAAACAAGCTGCTTTGCAGGATATATATAACTTTGTGCAAATTGAAGAAGAAAGTCTCCCACAAGCTTGGGGGAGGCTTGTCCAGTTACTTAATGCTTTGTATGATCATCCTCTTAAGAAAAATGAAATACTTGATATCTTTTATAATGGACTAACCAATGCTTCTAGGGACCACCTAGATAGTTGTGCTGGTTGTGTTTTCAGGGAACGAACTGTGGAACAAGCTGAAATTCTATTAAATAATATCTTGAGCAATGATAATGCTTGGACTATTCCCGAACCACCTCCGAAGCCAACTCCGAAGAAAAGAGGTATTCTATTCCTCAGTCCTGAAGATATGCAAGAAGCAAAGAAATCTATGCGAGAGAAAGGTATTAAATCTGAAGATGTTAAGAATTTACCACCTATTGAAGAGATACATGGTCTTGATAACCCGACATAGGTAGTAGAGGTAAATTCTCTCCGTAGATCCAATGAGAGTGATATTCCTTATGATAAACCTGCTAGCTTATGTTTAGATGAAATTGATAACTTTGTTGTCAAACAACAAAGTTTTAATGATTATGTTAGCAGACAACTTGAACAAAATGCTCGCATGATTAATCATATAAGTGCTTGTGTTGATAGAAATGTCAATGATCTTAAGCTTATTAGTAAACATGCTTCTATGGTCACTACTCAAGTAGAGCAAGTACTTAAGGCTCAAAATGACTTGCTTAATGAATTGAATGATAATTCTGTTAAAGTTGTTACTAGAGGTGGTAGAATGACTCAGGAACCTTTGTATCCTAAGAGCCATCCTAAAAGAATTGAGCAAGATTGTCAAGGAATTAATACTGATGCACCTAGTCATCCTGGTAATAAGAAAAAGAAAGATGATAGGAACTTGCATGCTAGTAGACCTGTTTCTGTTACACCTGAGAATCAAAATGATATATCTATTTCTGATGCTGAGACACAATCTGGTGATGCACATGAACCTAGTGATAATACTGATAATGATGTTCATATTGATGCTCAACCTAGTAATGATAATGATGTGGAAATTGAACCTGCTATTGATCCTGATAATCCACAACTTAAGAATAAAAGATATGATAAGAGTGATTTTATTGTGAAAAAGCACGGTAAAGAAAGAGAACCATGGGTTCAAAAACCCATGCCCTTTCCTCGTAAACCATCCAAGAAAAAGGATGATGAGGATTTTGAGCGCTTTTTAGAAATGATTAGACCTATCTTCTTGCAAATGCGTTTGACTGATATGCTTAAAATGTCTCCTTATGCTAAATACATGAAAGATATTGTGACAAATAAAAGAAAGATACCTGATATTGAGATTTCCACCATGCTTGCTAATTACAATCTTAAGGGTGGGACTCCTAAGAAACTAGGTGATCCCGGAGTACCCACTATACCTTGCTCCATTAAAGGAAATTATGTTAGAATTGCTTTATGTGATCTTGGAGCCGGTGTTAGTGTTATGCCTCTTTCTTTATATCGTAGACTTGAATTCGATAAGTTGACACCTACTGAAATTTCTTTGCAAATGTGCGACAAATCAACTGCTTTACCTATCGGCATTTGCGAGGATGTGCCTGTTGTGGTTGCAAACGTTACTATCTTAATAGACTTTGTTATCCTTAATATTCCCAAGGATGATGCCATGGCAATCATCCTTGGAAGACCCTTTTTAAACACTGCAGGAGCTGTTATTGATTGCAACAAAGGCAATGTCACTTTCCATGTCAATGGTAATGAGCATACAGTGCACTTTCCGAAGAAACAATATCAGATTCACTGCATAAATCCTATTGAAAGATCTTCATCCATTATTGTTGGAAGCTTTGAAATTCCTTTACCTATAGTCAATGTGAGATATGATATACTTATTGTTGGGGATATGCATATCCCCATTGAGGTAACCTAGTGGTTTTTCGAAGATTCTCTGGTTTCATTTGATTCGAAAAAAAGTTTGTCAAGGAGACTTGATCAACCTCATTGATGGATTTCTTTTGATGACCATGAGATGGATGAATCTAGAAGTCACAACCTTCTGTTCTCAACTTTTACTTTCCGTTATTTAGTAGAAAAATAATAAATATAGCATTATTTTCCTGTTTTCTGCATTATCCGTCCAATAAAAAATGACCTGAAAATAAAAGTTCTTCAAATGCCCTGAAATTTTAGTATGATTTTTTCTGGAATATTTTTTTTGAAACAAATAACTAGTCAGGGGGATGCACCAGTGGGCCACGAGCCTAGGAGGCGCGACAACCCCCCTGGCCGCGCCTGGCAGGCTCGTGGGGCCCACATGGCCCCCCTCCACTTATTCCTGCCCCCATCTCCTTCTTCTACCTCCAGAAAAAATCATCCCACAGCTCAAACCCGAGTTCCTGCTCATTTTGCGGCGTGTTTCAATCTCCTTGTGTAAAGCTCCATTCACCGAACTATTTTAGGAAATTGTTCCTTGGTATGTGACTCCTCCATTGGTCCAATTAGTTTTTGTTCTAGTGCTTTATTCATTGCGTATTATTGCTGCTTAGGTGACCCTGTTCTTGAGCTTTGCATGTTAATTTTATTTGGTCCCAAGTAGTTTTGATGCAAGATATGGCCTCTAGGCACTTATAGGAGTAGTTGCTATGAGTTTTGTTAAGTTTTTTTCACTTTTATTTTGAGGCACTAAAAATTTCAGAAAAAGAAAGAGAAATATGAGGAGGTTTCTAAGGGGCTCTTTGAGCCATAACCCCAAGGAAGATGAAAATGAGAAGAACAAACCCAAGTATCCAGTTCCCCGAGTTGCAGAAGTTCGAGCATGCAAGTGGGCAAGCGATATATTCTTGCATGCTGCCGGACTTCATAAGGATTTTTATTACTTGGTGGAGAACGCCGGCGTCATTGCGTTTGTTGAAGATAAGTGTCCACAATACCTCCTCCTCACTAATACTTTCGTGCAAAGCTTTAATTTCTCTCTAAGGAAGAGTCCCCCTATGGTTGAGTTCAAGTTATATGATATCCCCCAACGCATGTCACTTCAGGATTTTTGAAATGTTTGCAAGTTACCCTATGTTGGGGATATTCATGAACCTCGCCCACGGGACTTGGAGGCTTTCATTAATACCATGGCCGTAGGAGAGGAGAGAGGGGTGTCCGGCGCCAGAATTGCCAGTGTGCATTTTCCTGTTCTTCGCTATTTTTCTTTATTCATAGGAAAATGTTTGATTGGCCATGGAAAGGCCGGGGGCCTTAGTTCCCCAGATCTTGCAGTCATACGCTCAGCTTTACATAATGATAGAACTTATAGTTTGGGCGCTATTGTTGCCCGACGGTTGGACACGAACCGTTCCAAGGGCACGGTGTATGGAGGTATCTATGTTACTCATCCAGCTAGACATTTTGGGATACCTGCTAGGCTGCATGAGGAGGGAGAGATGCTTCTTCTAGAGAGATATTTAGATTATGATAGCATGGTTCGCCATGATTTTCTTGATAAGAATGATAATGGGAGGCTAATTTATAACTTGGTATTTAGTCAGGGTACTCGTGAGGTCATTACCCTGCCTGCTCCTTCTTTGTTCAACCTTCATCTAGGCAGGTACACCATTATGCCCTCGGACATCTACGCATACTGGGGCATGGCGCCACCTCAGGCGCCCGCGCCCGAGCCACCAGTCGAGTACCAGACGCCAGTTTATCAGTGGGAGCCGGAGGAGCTTACCCAGCAGTGGCATCCTCAGTACGCTCCAGAGTACCCCGGAGCTGGTTACTTTCCTCCTTGGGAGTAGACCAACTTAGGCCAAAAGCCTAAGCTTGGGGGAGTACGTGTTTCTCACCGACTTTATATTCCTGTTCACACATTCACTTTGATAGTCCGTGTTCACACTTTTTCATTATATCACCCATGCTAGTTTATTTTCTTTTCTTTTCTCGTATTCTTCTTGTGTGTTTTTATTAAACTTGAGAAAACCCCAAAAAATTTAAAACGAGAAAAACAAAAAAAATTAGTTGTAACTTTACATTCTTGCATGCTTAGTAGTAATTAAGATAAGAAAACCCAAAAAGATTTCCCGTTCTTCTTTTGCTTGTTGGGAGCTTTCCCATGTAAATAGTTTTCTTTTTCTTTGGGTCGAGGTAGAAGACCATGATTAAAATGATTAGTGGCTCTCATATGCATTATTGTTTATTCGTCAAAGAGCCATATTGCTTTGTCTTCTCCTCTGAGTTTGCTTGCAGATTCCACCTTAGTCTAATGCACGAACACTCTTATTATTATTCACATCATTCGGTCGTGCAAGTGAAAGGCAATAATGACGATATATGATGAAGTGACTGAGCCTGTAAAAGGTGGTATGAACTCGACCTATTTTGTTTTTGTAAATATGACTAGCTCATCGTTCCTAATTCAACATTGTTATGAGAGAAACATGTTTGCAATAACAACTTAGAGATCATAGTTTCTTATGCCATGCTTAATTAGCTAGGAGCTTATAATGGTTTGTCTTGGATGCCAACATGAATTTTAAAATCATTGTGATGTAGTATGATAGGATGGTATCCTCCTTTGAATGATTCAAGTGGCTTGACTTGGCGCGTGTTCACGCATGTAGTTGAAACAAAATCAACATAGCCTCTATGATATTCATGTTCATGGTGATTTATATCCTACTCATGCTTGCACTCAATGTTGGTTAATCTCAATGCATTTTGATGACTGTTATCGCTCTCTAGTTGGTCACTTCCTAGTCTTTTGCTAGCCTTCACTTGTACTAAGCGGGAATACTGCTTGTGCATCCACTTCCATAAACACAAAGTTGTTCCATATGAGTCCACCATACCTACCTATATGCGGTTTCTACCTGCCATTCCAAGTAAATTTGCATGTGCCATTCTCTAAACCTTCAAACAATAATCTGTTTTGTATGCCTGAACCGCTCATGTTGTGACAAGGGGCGGTCAGTATCTTCCATGCTAGGCGTCTTATCCTCGATATGTGTTTATTCACTATCACTCATGAGAAAGGGGCCGGTAATCGGAATGCCCAGTTCCATGTTCAAATCAAATAAAAATATAATTGCAAACAAAACTCCCCAGGGTTGTTGTTGGTATGGACGGTACCCGAGGATTCGGCTAGCCGTGGAGTGTGATTGATTGGTGTTTGGGGGAGTTAAAACTTTACTATTCTGTTTGGGAATCGCCTATAATATGTGTACCATGGAAGATGTTGAGAACTCTTGGTCATCGCGTTGACAATGAAAGCATATCACCTCCAAAATTATTCATCTCTGTTAAAAAAAGCTTGAGCTCTGGCACCTCTGCAAATCAATGCTTCCCTCTGCGAAGGGCCTATCTCCTTACATTGCTGTTGAGTCATCCTCTTCTTATTAAAAGCACCAGCTAGAGAGCACCTCTGTCATTTGTATTAATTGATATTGAGTATGATTATGACTGGATCTGCTTTACTATGAATTACAATTTCTAGTCAGCCCTTGGTCTTTGAAGGTGCTCTGCATTTATGTTTTGCGGTCTCAGAAAGAGCTAGCGAGATACCATCTATTCATATTATATCATGAGTGTTTTGATTGAAGTGTTGACGTTTGAAACTTATTATTATAACTCGCTAGTTAGTTGTGCCATTGATATGAGTATACCATGAGAACTAAATGTCATTGTTTATGTGGTTAGCTTATGATCTTGCTGAAAATCTGAATATGAGTTAGACATAATTGCAACAACAAGATCAAACAGAGTTCGTAAAAGTTTTTCTTTTGTATCTTTCAGTTTATCAACTGAATTGCTTGAGGACAGGCAAGGCTTTAAGCTTGGGGGAGTTGATACGTCTCCAATGCATATAAAACATCCAAAGTTGATAATATAATAGCATGGAACAATCAAAAATTATAGATACGGTGGAGACGTATCAAGCATCCCCAAGCTTAATTCCTGCTCGTCCTCGAGTAGGTAAATGATAAAAACAGAATTTTTGATGTGGAATGCTACCTAACATATATTGTGGCATGAATATTCAGATCCATATGATTCAAGACAAAATTTTTAATAGACATAAGAAGAATAATACTTCAAGTATAATAGCAAAGTAATCATGAACTTTCGAAATAACAAGGCCAAAGAACGTTATCCCAACAAAATCATATAGTCTGACTATGCTCCATCATCCCCACACAACGAATTTAAATCATGCACAACCCCGGTATTGGTCAAGTAATTGTTTTCGCACTCTTACTTTCTCAAACTTTTTTCAACTCTCACGCAATACATGAGCGTGAGCCATGGATATAGCACTATAAGTGGAATAGAGTGTGGTGGAGTTTGTGAGGCAAAAAGGAGGAGATGGTCACATCGACTCGGGGTATCAATGGGCTATCGAGATGCCCATCAATAGATATCAATGTGAATGAGTAGGGATTGCCATGGAACGGATGCACTAGAGCTATAAGTGTATGAAAGCTCAAAAATAGAAACTAGTCGGTGTGCACCCAACTTGCTTGTTCACGAAGACCTAGGGCAATTTGAGGAAGCCCATCATTGGAATATACAAGTCAAGTTCTATAATGAAAATTCCCACTATTATATGAAAGTGACAATATATGAGACTCTCTATCATGATGATCATGGTGCTACTTTGAAGCACAAGTGTGGTAAAGGATAGTAGCATTGTCCCTTCTCTCTTTCTCTCTCTATTTTTTGTTTGGGCTCTTTGTCCTCCTTTTTTCATTTTTTCATTCATTTTTCTGAACTCTTTGGCCCTTGTTTTGGACTCTAATTTGCATGATTTGAATGAAACTAACCCGGACTGACGCTGTTTTTAGCAGAACTGCCATGGTGTTGTTTTTGTGCAGAAATAAAAGTTCTCGGAATGACGTGAAAATGGACAAGGAATTTTTGTGGATTATATAAAAATACTGGCGAAAGAATCAACCGGAGGGGAGGAGCCAGTGGGCCACGAGCCCAGGAGCCGTGACCCCCCCTAGGCCGCGCCTGGCAGGCTCGTGGGGCCCAGGTGGCCCCTCCGACCTCCTCTCCAGTCCCATATAACCCTATTCATCCCAGAAAAAGTCAGAGAGAAGAAATAATCACATTTTACGATACAGAGCTGCCGCCACCGCCTGTTCTTCCTCGGGAGGGCAGATCTGGAGTCCGTTTTGGGCTCCGGAGAGGGGAAATCGAAGCCATCGTCATCATCAACCATCCTCCATCGCCAATTTCATGATGCTCTCCATCGTTCGTGAGTAATCTCATCGTAGACTTGCTAGACGATGAGGGTTTGGATGAGATTTATCATGTAATTGAGTTAATTTTGATAGGGTTTGATCCCTAGTATCCACTATGTTCTAAGATTGATGTTGCTACTACTTTGCTATGCTTAATGCTTGTCACTAGGGCCCGAGTGCCATGATTTCAGATCTGAACCTATTATGTTGTCATCAATATATGTGAGTTCTTGATCCTATTTTGCAAGTTGTAGTCACCTACTATGTGTTATGACCCGGCAAACCCAGAGTGACAATAGCCGGAACCACTCCCGGAGATGACTATAGTATGACGAGTCCATGTATTCACCATGTGTTAATGCTTTATTCCGGTACTCTATTAAAAGGAGACCTTAATATCCCTAAGTTTCCATTAGGACCCTGCTGCCACGGGAGGGATGGACAAAAGATGTCATGCAAGTTCTTTTCCATAAGGACGTATGACTATATACGGAATACATGCCTACATTACATTGACGAACTAGAGTTAGTTATATATCACCTTATGTTATAAGAGTTACATGATAAATGCCATCCAACATAATTATCCATCACCGATCCAATGCCTACGAGCTTTTCCTATACTGGTGTTTGCTACGTTACTTTACCGCTACTCTTGTTACACTTGCTACACAAATCACTACTGCTACTGCTGCTACTGTTACTGTTCTTATCATATTACTTCGTTACTAAACACTTTGCTGCAGATACTAAATCTTTCAGGTGTGGTTGAATTGACAACTCAACTGCTAATACTCGAGTATATTCTTTGGCTCCCCTTGTGTCGAATCAATAAATCTGGGTTGAATACTCTACCCTCGAAAACTGTTGTGATCCCATATACTTGTGGGTTATCAGTAGTCTCTTTCTCTTTGGGCCTTCTCTTGTGAGCCGCCTCGCACCGTCTTACACGCCGGGTCTTGGGCCTGGTTGTCCTGCGACCCACCTACCGGGTCATTAATAAAATGTCATGTCTTTACCGGGTCTCCTGTAGAGTCGCCAAGCCGGGTCATACCGCGGGGTATATCCCCGTCTTTAGCCCCAGGTTAGTTTGAATTTATTCATGCTAAGCTCCTGAAATAAGAGTAACAAATATTATAAGTGGCAGGCTTGCTCCTTTGGCCGTCTTATAAAATGGCTCCTCAGCATGTGAACGAGTCATCTAGATAATCATCTTGCTTTTCAATGTCCTTTGAAAAATATTGAGTATAGAACACCCATACGCCATTAAGTCGGCTTCCAATACTCTTAGCGGGTCATCTCCGCCGGGTCATAATCATTGATGATGCCGGGTCATTATCGTTGGTGACGCCGGGTCAATATACTAAAGTCCAGCTGACCTGATAAAAAATATTGGGATGAAAATCCATTTGATGTAAAACCGGACTTCCATTGTTCTGAAGCTGGGCAACTTATATAAACTCCGGCGGGTTATGATCTTTTGATGATGCCGGGTCTAACAACTGAACTCCATAATTAACATCTTGAAAATTCTCCTCAAAGTTTTTGATATGTCCATATTACTATTGGAAATATGCCCTAGAGGCAATAAATAAAGTGCTTATTATTGTATTTCCTTGTTCATGATAATCGTTTATTATCCATGCTATAATTTTATTAATTGAAACATGGATACATGTGTGGATACATAGACAAACACAATGTCCCTAGTATACCTCTAGTGAACTAGCTCGTTGATCGAAAGATGGTTAAGGTTTCCTAGCCATGGACATGAGATGTCATTTGATAACGGGATCACATCATTAGGAGAATGATGTGATGTACAAGACCCAAACTACACACGTAGCTTATGATCGTGTCAGTTTATTGCTACTGTTTTCTACATGTCAAGTATATGTTCCTATGACCATGAGATCATGCAACTAACAGATATCGGAGGAGTACCTTGTGTGTATCAAACATCGCAACGTAACTGGGTGACTATAAAGGTGCTGGCATGGATCAAGACTGGGATTTGTTACTCCGTGTGACGGAGAGGTATCTCAGGGCCCACTCGGTAATACACCATAACAATAAGCCTTGCAAGAAATGTGACTAAGTGTTAGTTACGGGATCTTGTATTACAGAACGAGTAAAGACACTTGCCAGTAAAGAGGTTGAACTAGGTATGGAGATACTGACGATCGAATCTCGGGCAAGTTACATACCGAAGAACAAAGGGAACATCATACGGGATTAACTGAATCCTTGACATAGAGGTTCGACCGATAAAGATCTTCATAGAATATGTAGGAACCAATGTGGACATCCAGGTCCCGCCATTGGTTATTGACCGTAGAGGTGTATCGGTCATGTCTACATAGTTCTCGAACCCGTAGGGTCTGCATACTTAAGGTTTGGTGACGTTTCGGTAGTATAGAGTTATGTATGGTGGTGACCGAAGTTTGTTCGGAGTCTCGGATGAGATCCTGGATGTCATGAGGAGCTCCAGAATGGTCCGGAGGTAAAGATTCATATATAGGAAGTCCTGTTTTGGTCGCCGGAAAAGTTCCGGGCTTATCGGTAGTGTACCGGGAGTGCCGGTAGTGTACCGGGAGACCTCCGGGAGGGGTATTTCGACCCAAGAGGCTTCATGGGCTGTGGGAGAGTGAATATCAAGCCTTAGTGGGATGGTGGAAACTCCCACACAGGGCCCATGTGGCTGGAGAAGAAAACCCAAACGGAAAAAGGTGGAAAAAGGCAAAAAGGAAAAAAAGGATGAATCCTAATCCTACTAGGAGTGGAGGAGGTGGACTCCTCCTCTCCTAGTTTGGCCGAAGCCTAGGAGGCTTGGAGGCCAAGCTGCCTCCTCTCCTCCTATCCTCCTATATATACTGGTGGTATTGAGGGTTTTTGCACTAGATTTTCAGCCACGTGCTACCCGTTCCTCCAGTGCATAGTTTCTCCTCTAGATCGGTTTTCTGCAGTGCTTAGGCGAAGCCCTGCCGTTATTGCTCCACCACCATCGCCGGAGCACCGCCAGGCTGCCGGAGAAATCTTCTTCCTCTCCTCTCCTTCTAGCTGGATCAAGACGGTGCAGATCGCCATCAAGCTGTATGTGTGCTGATCGCGGAGGTGCCGTCCATTCGGTGCTAGATCGGAAGGATCGTGATCCAGTTCATGAGACGGATCGTGATCAAGTTCGTGGGACGGATCGTGATCGGATCGCCGGACGGATCGTGATTGGATCGCGGGATCGATCGTGATTGGATCGCGGGATGCACGGCGATTTGGATCGCGAAGACGTTCGACTACACCAACCACGTTTCTTAACGCTTCCCGCTTAGCGATCTGCAAGGGTACGTAGATCCACTCTCCCTCTCGTAGATGCTCATCGCCATGGATAGATATGCGTGTGCGTAGGAAATTTTTTGTTTCCCATGCAACGTTCCCCAACAGTGGCATCATGAGCTAGGTCTATGTGTAGATGAGATCTCGAGTAGAACACAAAAGGTTTGTGGGCGTTGATGCTTAGATTGCTTCCTCCCTTGGTCGGATTTTGGTTCAGCGGTATTGTGAGATGAAGCGGCCCGGACCAACATTACTCGTACGCTTACGAGAGACCGGTTCCCTCGATGCAACATGTTGCCTAGATGGCTTATGGGTGGCAGTTTCTCTCACTTTAGTTGGATCGGATTCGACAAAGGTGGTCCTTCAGAAGGTTGAAAAGCAAATTATGTATCACCGTTGTGGTTTCTGCGTAGGTGAGAATCGTTCTTGCTAGAAACCCATAGCAGCCACGTAAAACATGCAACAACAATTAGAGGATGTCTAACTTGTTTTTGCAGGGTATGTTGTGATGTGATATGGCCAATTACATGATGTGATATATGTGATGTATGAGATGATCATGTGATATATAGAATTTCACGACTTGCATGTCGATGAGTACGGAAACCGGCAGGAGCCATAGGGTTGTCTTTAATTATTGTATGGCCTGCGTGTCAATCATTAAGCGCTATGTAATGCTTTACTTTATCGCTAAACGGTAGCAATAGTAGTAGAAGCATGCAGGGCGTGACAACCTCGATGGCGACACGTTGATGGATATCAAGATGATGGAGATCATGGTGTCGTGCCGGTGACGATGAAGATCATGCCGGTGCTTTCAAGATGGAGATCTAAAGCACAAGTTCATGGCCATATCATGTCACTTATGAATTGCATGTGATGTTAATCGTTTTATGCACCTTGTTATGCTTAGTACGATGGTAGCATTATAAGGTGATCCCTCACTTAAATTTCAAGATAAAATTGTGTTCTCCCCGAGTGTGCACCATTGCGAAAGTTCGTCGTGTTGAGACACCACATGATGATCGGGTGTGATAGACTCTATGTTCACATACAACGGGTGCAAGCCAGGTTGCATGCGCAGAACACTCGGGTTAAACTTGACGAGCCTAGCATGTACAGACATGGCCTCGGAACACAAGAGACCAAAAGGTCGAACATGAGTCATATAGTAGATATGATCAACATAATTATGTTCACCATTGAAGCCACCTCAACTCACGTGATGATCGGACTTGAGTTGGTGGATTTGGATCATGTGACACTCAGATGACCTGAGGGATGTCAATTTGAGTGGGAGCTTTAGTAATTTGATTAACTAAACTCATTATCTTGAACAATAGTCTAAGTGAACTTTGCATATTTATGTTGTAGATCAATGGCTCGCGCAGTAGCACCCCTGAATTTTAATGCGTTCCTAGAGAAAGCTAAACTAAAAGATGATGGAAGTAACTTTGTTGACTGGGCCCGTAATCTGAGGATTATCCTCACGGCTTCCTAGATATCATATGTCCTTGATGCATCGCTTGGTGACCAACCAGAAGACGTGACCTCCGAAGACGTTAAGAACGCTTGGGAGGCACGTACTGGAGATTACTCAATAGTTCAGTGTGCAATATTGTATGGCTTAGAACCGGGACTTCAAAGACGTTTTGAACGTCATGGAGCATATGAGATGTTCCAGGAGTTGAAGTTTATCTTTCAGAAGAACGCCCGTATCGAGAGGTATGAAACCTCCGATAAGTTTTATGCTTGCAAGATGGAGGAGCGGGTCTATCAGTGAACATATACTCAGAATGTCTGGGTATTCAACTCGTCTAGCGGAGTTGGGAATTGCCCTTCTGCCAGAGGCGATCATTGACAGAGTTCTTCAATCACTGAAACCTAGTTACAAGAGCTTTGTGATGAACTATAACATGCACATGATGAACAAGTCAGTCGCCGAGCTGTTTGCAATGCTAAAAGTCGCTAAGTCTAAAATCCAGAAAGACATCAAGTGTTGATGGTCAATAAGACCACTAGTTTCAAGAAAAATGGCAAAGTCAAGGGCAAGGGAAAGAATGGTAAAACCAAGAAGGATGGCAAAGCAGTTGCAACTCCTGCAAAGAAGCCCAAGCATGGACCCAAGCCAGAAACTGAGTGCTTTCATTGCAAAGGAACTGGTCACAGGAAGCGGAACTACCCCAAGTACCTGGCTGACAAGAAGGCGGCCAACGACAAACAAGGTATATATTATATACATGTTATTGATGTGTACCTTACTAGCTCTCGTAGTAGTGCCTGGGTATTTGATACCGGTTTGGTTGCTCACATTTGCAACTCAAAGCAGGAACTACGGAATAAACAAAGGCTGGCAAAGGACGAAGTGACGATGCGCGTGGGAAATGGTTCCAAGGTTGATGTGATCGCCGTCGGCACGCTCTCTCTTCGATTACCATCAGGATTAGTGATGAACCTGAATAATTGTTATTTAGTGTCTGCGTTAAGCATGAACATTATATCTGGATCTTGTTTATTGCAAGACGGTTACTCATTTAAATCAGAGAATAAAGGTTGTTCTATTTATATGAGTAATATCTTTTATGGTCATGCACCCAATGTTAGGGGTTTATTCATATTGAATCTTGATAGTGATGACACACATGTTCATAACATTGATGCCAAAAGATGTAGAATTTATAATGATAGTACCACTTTCTTGTGGCACTGCCGTTTAGGTCATATTGGTGTAAAACGCATGAGGAAGCTCCATGCTGATGGACTTTTGGAGTCACTTGATTTTGAATCACTTGACACATGTGAACCATGCCTCATGGGCAAGATGACTAAAACGCCTTTCTCTGGAACAATGGAACGGGCGAGTGACTTATTGGAAATCATACACACTGATGTGTGCGGTCCAATGAATGTTACAGCGCGTGGTGGATACCGTTATTTTCTCACCTTCACTGATGACTTAAGTAGATATGGGTATATTTACTTAATGAAACACAAGTCTGAAACGTTTGAAAAGTTCAAGCAATTTCAGAGTGAAGTTGAGAATCATCGTAACAAGAAGATTAAGTTCCTGCGATCTGATCGAGGAGGTGAATATCTGAGTTATGAGTTTGACAGTCACTTAAGGCAATGTGGAATTGTTTCACAGTTGACACCGCCCGGAACACCACAGCGTAATGGTGTGTCCGAACATCGTAATCGAACCTTATTAGATATGGTGCATTCTATGATGTCTCTTGCTGATTTGCCACTATCGTTTTGGGGTTATGCATTAGAGACAACTGCATTCACTTTAAATAGGGCACCATCAAAATCCGTTGAGACAACGCCATATGAACTATGGTTTGGCAAGAAGCCAAGGTTGTCATTTCTTAAAGTTTGGGGATGTGATGCTTATGTCAAAAAGCTTCAGCCTGAAAAGCTGGAACCCAAGGCAGAGAAATGCGTCTTCATAGGATACCCGAAAGAGACAGTCGGCTATACCTTCTATCTCAGATCCGAAGGCAAAGTGTTTGTCGCTAAAAACGGAACATTTCTTGAGAAAGAGTTTTTCTCAAAAGAATTGAGTGGGAGGAAAATAGAGCTTGATGAGGTTATTGAACCTTTACTTCAACCATAAAGTAGCGTAGCGCAGAAAGATGTTTCTGTGGAACCTACAACGGTAGAAGAGGGAGTTAATGATGATGATCATGAAGTGTCTCGGTCATGTCTACATAGTTCTCGAACCCGCAGGGTCTGCACACTTAAGGTTTGGTGACGTTTCGGTAGTATAGAGTTATGTATGGTGGTGACCGAAGTTTGTTCGGAGTCCCGGATGAGATCTTGGATGTCACGAGGAGCTCCGGAATTATCCGGAGGTAAAGATTCATATATAGGAAGTCCTGTTTTGGTCGCCGGAAAAGTTCCGGGCTTATCGGTAGTGTACCGGGAGTGCCGGTAGTGTACCGGGAGACCTCTGGGAGGGGTATTTCGACCCAAGAGGCTTCATGGGCTGTGGGAGAGTGAATATCATCCCTTAGTGGGCTGGTGGAAACTCCCACACAAGGCCCATGTGGCTGGAGAAGAAAACCCAAAAGGAAAAAGGTGGAAAAAGGCAAAAAAAAAGGATGAATCCTAATCCTACTAGGAGTGGAGGAGGTGGACTCCACCTCTCCTAGTGTGGCCGAAGCCTAGGAGGCTTGGAGGCCAAGCTGCCTCCTCTCCTCCTCTCCTCCTATATATACTGGTGGTATTGAGGGTTTTTGCACTAGATTTTCAGCCACGTGCTACCCGTTCCTCCAGTGCATAGTTTCTCCTCTAGATCCGTTTTCTACAGTGCTTAGGCGAAGCCCTACCAGAATTGCTCCACCACCATCGCCGGAGCGCCGTGAGGCTGCCAGAGAACTCTTCTTCCTCTCCACTCTTTCTTGCTGGATCAAGACGGTGGAGATCGTCATCAAGCTGTACGTGTGCTGATCGCGGAGGTGCCGTCCATTCAGTGCTAGATCGGAAGGATCGTGATCAAGTTCGTGGGACGGATCGTGATCGGATCGCGGGACGGATCGTGATTGGATCACAGGACGGATCGTGATTGGATCGCGGGACGCACGTCGATTTGGATCGCGAAGACGTTCGACTACACCAACCGCGTTTCTTAACGCTTCTTGCTTAGCGATCTACAAGGGTATGTAGATCCACTCTCCCTCTCGTAGATGCTCATCACCATGGATAGATCTTCGTGTGCGTAGTAAATTTTTTGTTTCCCACGCAACGTTCCCCAACAATTACCTATAGCCCCTAAGCTCCGAGATTATCCATGATAACTTGGTGCTTTGCAAATAACATTTTGAACTGTGTAGCCCCTAAGTGCCGGCTTGTCCTGCCTGCAGCAACCTGGGACTTATAACTGTCTTATACTTTATGAAAATTCCGCAGGTGTAGCCCCCAAGGGCCGGCTCATCAGAATATGATGCGTCGGGTCTTCAATTTGAACCTCATAATCTGCTAAACAGCTGAGTACTATAGCCCCCAAGTGCCGGCTCAGTAAGACTTACTTAGCTGGGACTTAGAAAAATATAGAAAGGCCAGCTCATCTCCTTGAGATAATGTGCTCTTGCTGACAATAGTGATTTGAAAACCGGCTTGCATTAGCCCCCACGTGCCGTGGTGCGTGCTTGCAACGACATGGGACTTGCATATTTGATATAAACTGGACTTGAATAATGTAGCCCCCAAGTGCCGGGTCGTCTGCCTGAGGCGGACTCGGGACTATGTGAGAATAATATGACTCACCATAATTTGTTGAATGCATCTTTGACCGTGGTTGTAATATAACCTGGAATGAATATCCTAGAATAATTCCTTTCTCTTTGACATGAAATCCCTGCTCGTGGTTGCAATGCAACCCGGCAAATATATATTTGGAGAAATCCATGAGTGTTGCAGATTACTATAGAGCATAATTGAAGAAATCCGAGAACCGGCCAATTAGATGACACGGCATTATATCTGACAGGGCGGCTCTTGAAAAGTAATAATTTCTCCGAGCTGTCTTGAAAACCACAATCATTTTTTACTGATTATGATAAACCATGAAGATCCAGCCATGTTGGCTATTTAAAAGATCCATTTGCTCTTGCAGAATATTTAACGACGGCTCATCTTAAGAGATAATATCTGCAAAAAGTAAACAAGACAGAATATATTCTGCATTGTTGTGAGGGCGGCTTGAAGAATCTCAACCCGGAGATGTTATATCTTGCATAACATTGCTCCTTCTTTCATAATCTTGCTCTGATCCGGCTTGATAAGCCGATATGTCATGTGAATATGATGCAATGTATGATGCAAAGTATGATGCAATGTATGATGCAAAGTATGATGCAATGTTGACTTGTCAATACTTTTGGCGCGAACGCCGGTTGTTTAGGGTTAGATAAGCTACACCCGGAGGTGGGAAGCCCCCTTTGACAACTATGGCTAATCGGGTTAGCCGGAGATGGCATAAAGCCGGCCGATAAGGTGTTAGAAGCGATACCCGGAGGTAAGAAGCCACCCTCAGCAATATGGCATGAACTTCGGTTGTTAGGGTTAGATAAGCTACACCTAGAGGTGGGAAGCCCCCTTTAACAACCATGGCTAATCGGGTTAGCTGGAGATGGCATAAAGCCGGCCGATAAGGTGTTAGAAGCGATACCCGGAGGTAAGAAGCCACCCTCAACAAGATGGCTCGAACGCCGGTTGTTAGGGTTAGATAAGCTACACCTGGAGGTGGGAAGCCCCCTTTGACAACCATGGCTAATCGGGTTAGCCGGAGATGGCATAAATCCGGCCGATAAGGTGTTAGAAGCGATACCCGGAGGTAAGAAGCCACCCTCAGCAATATGGCGCGAACGCCGGTTCATAGGGTGTTAGATACCCGTCGGTAAGAAACTCCCTACAACCACGGCTAATCATGTTAGCCGGAGATTTGGCATAAAGCCGACCAATAGGGTGTTAGAAGCGATACCCGTCGGTAAGAAGCCCCCTTTAGCAATATGGTGTCAACGCCGGCCCATAAGGTGTTAGAAGCGATACCCGAAGGTAAGAAGCCACCCTTCGCCGCGGCTAATCGTGTTAACCATAATTTGGCAGAAAGCCGGCCGATAAGGCGTTAGAAGCGATACCCGGAGGTAAGAAGCCACCTTCAGCAGTCGCAGTTGACATGTCAACTGGAATATTTGTGAATTTCTTCATGTAAGTCGCCATCTTATAAGCCGCCATCTTGTATGAATGAACGACAGAAGATCCAAATAAATTTGGGCACCTATGTTTGAATGGTGCATCATGGCGGTTCATCCTCTTGGGCAACTTTTAGTCTTTTGCCAAAAATGTAGTAACCCCCAGGATCGGGTTAACTTTTCCATGACCCGGGGTTCTCGTTGAAGGTGACCAAATGTGCCTTGCTATGTCTGTAGCCCCCCGATTCCTAAGTTGACTCGAAGAGGCGGCTTGAGAATCTCCTCCGAAAGTTGAGGTTGGTCGTGGCGGGTTATAGATGATCCCGCATGATTTGTTTCAATGATCTGGTCGATGGTTCGTTCCGGCTGGTTGTTGAAGTGAACCAAACTTTATTGGCAGCGACTTGTGCGCATGTCCGTCGGGCGGCTTGTACAGGCGAGCACTGTACCGATATGTTGATGTAGATCAAACTATGGGCGGCGTCTTGCACGCATCCGTTGGGCGGCTCGTACTAGTGTATGCAGCCACTGGCTTTGTTGATGTAAACATAGAAAAAACGGCCGCGGCATTGTAAACCGGTGATGTTGTGAAAGAAGCCACGGTGTTGTAAGCCGGCACGGATGATGAGAGACGGCCATGGCATTGTAAGCCGGCGCAGAAGGCGAGAGATGGCCACGGCGTTGTAAGCCGGCGCGGGTAGTGAGAGATGGCCACAGCGTTGTAAGACGGCGCGGATGACGAGAGATGGCCATGACATTGTAAGCCGATGCGGACGGCGAGTCGGCCGTGACATTGTAAGCCAGCACGGATGGATGAATCAGCCGTGGCGTTTGACGGGTGAATCGGCTGTGGGCATGGACGGAAGAGTCGACCGCGTGTTGATATTACCCGGCTCGTAGGAGCGGCGGCTTATGCGCATCCGTTGAGCAGGTGTGGACGCCCGTGCATGATGATGCTGACAGAAGCTCCGTATCCATGGCATGGCATAGTGTTTATAATGAATAATTGTCCTGCACAAAGACATCATAGGGGAGAGTAATTGTTCTCAAAGAAAAATAAAAAATGTATCAATAAAGATTGACCTGATGGATTTCACTTGATTCGTCCTGAAGACCAGCTGAGTCATATGTGGCGCCCGTGGATCACCTCCCATAATTTCAACAATGGTTGAGCCACTCTCTCGAGGATGCAGGGGAGGTGGCGACTCGGAGACGGCGCTAAACCGGGGCGGCTCAACAGCGACGGTGTTGTGTAAAAGAAATCCAGCAGGGTGACTTGAGGCGGTGAAGGACCACGGCGTGTTTGACAAGGCGTGTCCCCCCAACTTCTTTTTTTAATCCAACCAGCATCCACCTCTCTTTTGCCTTATCCTCTCCCTCCCGTACTACCATAGTAGAGGCGAAGGGAAGCGGCGAGTCGCCTCGCGATGGAGGTGTGGTGCGGTGGCAGCGGAGACTCACGACGGGGTGGAGCCGGCAACAACACCGACACGCGGGAGGCAGCGATGCAGAGCTGCGGGGGCGGTGTCATGCTGCAAGGCGGCTCGCGGCGCAGTGAGGCACCTAGCAGTGGCTCACGGCGCAGAAGGGCACCAGCGGACAGGGGCGACGTAGATGACAGGTGCAAGCGGACACGTGGCGTTCCTCGCAGGGCGGCTCACTAGCGGGTGTGGCGGCGCGGAGCGGCTCGCAAGTGCAGCCGTAGCAGTGGAGGCGGAAAAAGCCCAACGCAATGACGCGCGGAGGCTCGGCGCACTGAGCCGGGGCAGAAGGTCGGCGAGGTTCAGCGAGCCGGCATGCAGGCGCGTTGGCGGGCAGCTACTGGCGGCAGCGTCAGGCGCCGCGCGTGTTGGAAATATGCCCTAGAGGCAATAATAAAATGGTTATTATTGTATTTCCTAGTTCATGATAATTTTCTATTATTCATGCTATAATTGTGTTAACCGGAAACCGTAATACATGTGTGAATACATAGACCACAACATGTCCCTAGTGAGCCTCTAGTTGGCTAGCTCGTTGATCAATAGATGGTCTCGGTTTCATGACCATGGACATTGGATGTCGTTGATAACGGGATCACATCATTAGGAGAATGATGTGATGGACAAGACTCAATCCTAAGCATAGCACAAGATCGTGTAGTTCGTTTGCTAAAGCTTTTCAATGTCAAGTATCATTTCCTTAGACCATGAGATTGTGTAACTCCCGGATACCGTAGGAATGCTTTGGGTGTGCCAAACGTCACAACGTAACTGGGTGGCTATAAAGGTACGCTACGGGTATCTCCGAAAGTGTCTGTTGGGTTGACACGAATCGAGACTGGGATTTGTCACTCCGTGTGACGGAGAGGTATCTCTGGGCCCACTCGGTAAGACATCATCATTATGAGCTCAATGTGACTAAGGAGTTAGTCACGGGATGATGTATTACGGAACGAGTAAAGAGACTTGCCAGTAACGAGATTGAACAAGGTATGCGGATACCGACGATCGAATCTCGGGCAAGTACCATACCGATAGACAAAGGGAATTGTATACGGGATTGATTGAATCCCTGACATCGTGGTTCATCCGATGAGATCATCGTGGAGTACGTGGGAGCCAACATGGGTATCCAGATCCCGCTGTTGGTTATTGGCCGGAGAGGTGTCTCGGTCATGTCTACGTGTCTCCCGAACCCGTAGGGTCTACACACTTAAGGTTCGATGACGCTAGGGTTATAGGGAAAAGGTATACGTGATTACCGAAGGTTGTTCGGAGTCCCGGATGAGATCCTGGACGTCACGAGGAGCTCCGGAATGGTCCGGAGGTAAAGATTGATATATAGGAAGTCCAGTTTTGGTCACCGGAAAGTTTTCGGGCTCATCGGTATTGTACCGGGAGTGCCGGGAGGGTGCCGGAGGACCCCCGGGAGGGGGTGACGACCAAAGGACCTCATGGGCCCTTAGAGGAGGTGTGCCAGCCCATATTGGGCCAGCCAATACCTTCTAGAAAGGGCCCATGCGCCAGGGATCTGGAGATAGAGGCAAAAGGGATTTAAAAGGGGGGGGGTCCACCTCCTGTGTGGGAGGAGGACTCTCCCCCCACTTCGGCCGAATCCCTCCTCCTTGGAGGAGGGGCCAAGCCAGCCCTCCCTCTCCTTCCTCCTATATATATGCAAGGGTTTGGGCAGGTTTGAGACAACGAACTCTTTATCTCTCGCTGCAGCCCTATTCTGCTTCTTCCTCCTCCGCAGTGCTTAGGCGAAGCCCTGCCGGGATACCTTGCTACTCCACCACCACCACGCCGTCGTGCTGCTGCTGGAGCTCTTCCCCAACCTCTCCTTCCTCCTTGCTGGATCAAGGCGTAGGAGACGTCACCGGGCTGCACGTGTGTTGAACGCGGAGGTGCCGTCCGTTCGGCACTTGATCGGATCTACCGCGATCTGAATCGCTGCGAGTACGACTCCATCAACCGCGTTCTTGTAACGCTTCCGCTTAGCGATCTTCAAAGGTATGAAGCTCCAATCTCTCCCCACTCGTTTTCTGGTTTCTCCATAGATAGATCTTGGTGACACGTAGGAAAATTTTGATTTACTACTACGTCTCCCAACAGTGGCATCATGAGCTAGGTCTATGCGTAGAATCTATGCACGAGTAGAACATAAAGCAGTTGTGGGCGTCGATTTTGTTAATATGCTTGCCGTTACTAGTCTTATCTTGATTCGATGGTATTGTGGGATGAAGCGGCCCGGACCAACCTTACACGTACGCTTACGTGAGACCGGTTCCACCGCCTGACATGCACCAGTTGCATAAGGTGGCTAGCGGGTGTCTGTCTCTCCCACCTTAGTCGGATTGGATTCGATGAAAAGGGTCCTTATGAAGGGTAAATAGCAATTGGCATATCACGTTGTGTTTTTGGCATAGGTAAGAAACGTTCTTGCTATAAACCTATAGCAACCACGTAAAAACTTGCAACTACAAATTAGAGAACGTCTAACTTGTTTTTGCAGCATATGCCTTGTGATGTGATATGGCCAGAAGGATGTGATGTGATGCATTGTGATGTATGAGATTGATCATGTTCTTGTAATAGGGTTCACGACTTGCATGTCGATGACTATGACAACCGGCAGGAGCCATAGGAGTTGTCTTATTTATTGTATGACCTGCGAGTCAATCACAAACGCCATGTAATTACTTTACTTTATTGCTAAGCGTTAGCCATAGCAGTAGAAGTAATAGTTGGCGAGACAACCTCATGAAGACACAATGATGGAGATCATGATGATGGAGATCATGGTGTCATGTCGGTGACAATGATGATCATGGTGCCCCGAAGATGGAGATCATAGGAGCAAGATGATATTGGCCATATCATGTCACTATATTGATTGCATGTGATGTTTATCATGTTTACATCTTATTTGCTTAAAACGACGGTAGTAAATAAGATGATCTCTCAATAAAATTTCAAGAGAAGTGTTCACCCTAACTGTGCACCGTTGCTAAGGATCGTTGTTCCGAAGCACCACGTGATGATCGGGTGTGATAGGTTCTAACGTTCGCATACAACGGGTGTAAGCCAGATTTACACACGCGAAACACTTAGGTTGACTTGACGAGCCTAGCATGTACAGACATGGCCTCGGAACACGGAAGACCGAAAGGTCGAACATGAGTCGTATAGAAGATACGATCAACATGGAGATGTTCACCATGGATGACTAGTCCGTCTCACGTGATGATCGGACACGGGCTAGTTGACATGGATCATGTGTCACTTAGATGACTAGAGAGATGTCTATCTGAGTGGGAGTTCATTGAATAATTTGATTATGTGAACTCGATTATCATGAACTTAGTCTAAAATTGCCTTTAATATCTATATTGTAGATCCAATGGCCAACGCAAATGTCAACCTCAATTTCAACGCGTTCCTAGAGAAAACCAAGCTGAAAGATGATGGAAGCAACTATACGGACTGGGTCCGTGGCTTGAGGATCATCCTCATAGCTTCCAAGAGATTGTATGTCCTTGATGCACCGCTAGGTGACCCACCCATTCTCCCAGTGGACCAAGACGTTACGAACGCTTGGCAGTCACGCTGCGATGATTACTCCCTTGTTCAGTGCGGCATGCTTTACAGTTTAGAATCGGGGCTCCAAAAGCGTTTTGAGCAACACGGAGCATATGAGATGTTCCAAGAGCTGAAACTGGTTTTCCAAGCTCATGCCCGAGTCGAGAGATATGACATCTCTGACAAGTTCTTCAGCTGTAAGATGGAGGAGAACAATTCTGTTAGTGAGCACATCCTCAAGATGTCTGGGCTTCACAACCGCTTGACTCAGCTGGGAGTTAATCTCCCGGATGACTCAGTCATTGACAGAATCCTCCAGTCGCTTCCACCTAGCTACAAAAGCTTTGTGATGAACTACAACATGCAGGGGATGGAGAAGTCCATTCCTGAGTTGTACTCGATGCTCAAATCAGCAGAGGTCGAGATCAGAAAGGAGCATCAAGTGTTGATGGTAAACAAGACCACTAGTTTCAAGAAAGGCAAGGGTAAGAAGAACTTCAAGAAGGACGGCAAAGCTGTTGCCGCGCCCGGTAAGCAAGTTGCCGGGAAGAAGAAGAACAAGAATGGACCCAAGCCTGAGACTGAGTGTTTCTATTGTAAGGGTACCGGTCACTGGAAGCGGAACTGCCCCAAGTACTTAGCGGATAAGAAGGTCGGCAACGTTAAAGGTATATGTGATATACTTGTTATTGATGTGTACCTAACCAGCGCTCGTAGTAGCTCCTGGGTATTTGATACCGGTGCAGTTGCTCACATTTGTAACTCCAAGCAGGAGCTGCGGAATAAGCGAAGGTTGGCAAAGGACGAGGTGACGATGCGCGTCGGGAATGGTTCCAAGGTCGATGTGATCGCCGTCGGCACGCTACCTCTACATCTACCTTCGGGATTAGTTTTAAACCTTAATAATTGTTATTTAGTACCAGCTTTGAGCATGAACATTGTATCTGGATCTCGCTTGATACGAGATGGCTACTCTTTTAAATCCGAGAATAATGGTTGTTCTATTTATATGAGAGAAATGTTCTATGCTCATGCCCCGCTGGTCAATGGTTTATTTTTGATGAATCTCGAACGTGATGTTACACATGTCCATAGTGTGAGTACCAAAAAGTGTAAAGTTGATAACGATAGTCCCACTTACATGTGGCACTGCCGTCTTGGCCATATTGGTGTCAAACGCATGAAGAAGCTCCATGCTGATGGACTTTTGGAGTCACTTGATTTCGAATCATTTGACACATGCGAACCATGCCTCATGGGCAAGATGACCAAAACTCCGTTCTCCGGAACAATGGAGCGAGCAACTGACTTGTTGGAGATAATACATACCGATGTATGCGGTCCAATGAGTGTCGAGGCTCGCGGTGGCTACCGTTATGTTCTCACCCTCACTGATGACTTGAGCAGATATGGGTATGTCTACTTAATGAAACACAAGTCTGAAACCTTTGAAAGGTTCAAGGAATTTCAGAGTGAGGTCGAGAATCAACGTGACAGGAAAATAAAATGCCTACGATCTGATCGTGGCGGAGAATATTTAAGTCACGAGTTTGACACGCACCTTAGGAAATGTGGAATTGTTTCACAGCTCACGCCGCCAGGCACACCTCAGCGAAATGGTGTGTCTGAACGTCGTAATCGCACTCTATTGGATATGGTGCGATCTATGATGTCTCTTACCGACTTACCGCTATCATTTTGGGGATATGCATTAGAGACTGCCGCGTTCACTTTAAATATGGCACCGTCTAAATCCGTTGAGACGACACCGTATGAATTATGGTTTGGAAAGAAACCTAAGCTGTCGTTTCTAAAAGTTTGGGGTTGCGATGCTTATGTGAAGAAACTTCAACCTGAGAAGCTCGAACCCAAAGCGGAAAAGTGCGTCTTCATAGGATATCCCAAAGAGACTATTGGGTATACCTTCTACCTACGATCCGAAGGCAAAGTCTTTGTTGCCAAGAATGGATCCTTTCTCGAGAAAGAGTTTCTCTCGAAAGAAGTAAGTGAGAGGAAAATGGAACTTGATGAGGTAATTGTACCTTCACTCGAACCGGAGAGTAGCGCAGCACAGGAAGTTGTTTCTGTGGAGCCTACACCGGCTAGAGAGGAAGTTAATGATGATGATCATGAAACATCAGATCAAGTTGCTACTCGAAGGTCCACTAGGACACGTTCCGCACCAGAGTGGTACGGTAATCCTGTCCTAGAGATCATGTTGTTGGACAACGGTGAACCTTCGAACTATGAAGAAGCGATGGCGGGCCCGAATTCCGACAAATGGCTTGAGGCCATGAAATCCGAGATAGGATCCATGTATGAGAACAAAGTATGGACTTTGGTGGACTTGCCTGATGATAAGCGAGCCATTGAAAATAAATGGATCTTTAAGAAGAAGACTGACGTAGACGATAATGTGACCGCCTATAAAGCTCGGCTTGTCGCTAAGGGTTATCGACAAGTTCAAGGAGTTGACTACGATGAGACATTCTCACCCGTAGCGATGCTAAAGTCTGTCCGAATCATGTTAGCAGTTGCCGCATTTTATGATTATGAGATCTGGCAAATGGACGTCAAAACGGCATTCCTTAATGGCTTCCTCAAGGAAGAACTGTATATGATGCAGCCGGAAGGTTTTGTCGATCCTAAAGATGCTAACAAGGTATGCAAGCTCCAGCGCTCCATCTATGGGCTGGTGCAAGCATCTCGGAGTTGGAACATTCGCTTTAATGAGGTGATTAAAGCGTTTGGGTTTGTACAGGTTTATGGAGAACCCTGTATTTACAAGAAAGTGAGTGGGAGCTCTATAGCATTTCTTATACTGTATGTGGATGACATGCTGATAATGGGAAATAATATAGAACTCTTGGAAAGTATCAAGGCCTACTTGAATAAGTGTTTTTCAATGAAGGACCTTGGAGAAGCTGCTTACATATTAGGTATTAAGATCTATAGAGATAGATCAAAACGCCTCATTGGTCTTTCACAAAGCACATACCTTGAAAAGATATTGAAGAAGTTCAATATGGATCAGTCCAAGAAGGGGTTCTTGCCCGTGTTGCAAGGTGTGAGATTGAGTACGACTCAATGCCCGACCACGGCAAAGGATAGAGAAGAGATGAGTGCCATCCCCTATGCTTCAGCCATAGGCTCTATCATGTATGCCATGCTGTGTACCAGACCTGATGTGAACCTTGCCATAAGTTTGGTAGGGAGGTACCAAAGTGATCCCGGAGCGGAACACTGGACAGCGGTCAAGAATATCCTGAAGTACCTGAAAAGGACAAAGGACATGTTTCTCGTTTATGGAGGTGCCGAAGAGCTCGTCGTAAAGGGTTACGTCGATGCTAGCTTCGACACAGATCCGGACGACTCCAAGTCGCAAACCGGATACGTGTATATTTTGAATGGAGGGGCAGTGAGCTGGAGCAGCAGCAAGCAAAGCATCGTGGCAGCATCTACATGTGAAGCGGAGTACATAGCTGCTTCGGAAGCAGCAAAGGAGGGAGTCTGGATGAAGGAGTGCATCACCGACCTAGGAGTGATTCCGAATACGTCGGGCCCGATGACTCTACTCTGTGACAACACTGGAGCTATTGCCCTTGCGAAGGAGCCCAGGTTTCACAAGAAGACAAGACACATCAAGCGCCGCTTCAACTCCATCCGTGATTACATTCAGGAGGGAGACATAGATATTTGTAAAGTGCATACGGATCTGAATGTCGCAGATCCGTTGACTAAACCTCTCTCACGAGCAAAACATGATCAACACCAGAATGCTATGGGTGTTCGATTCATCACAATGTAACTAGATTATTGACTCTAGTGCAAGTGGGAGACTGTTGGAAATATGCCCTAGAGGCAATAATAAAATGGTTATTATTGTATTTCCTAGTTCATGATAATTGTCTATTATTCATGCTATAATTGTGTTAACCGGAAACCGTAATACATGTGTGAATACATAGACCACAACGTGTCCCTAGTGAGCCTCTAGTTGGCTAGCTCGTTGATCAATAGATGGTCTCGGTTTCATGACCATGGACATTGGATGTCGTTGATAACGGGATCACATCATTAGGAGAATGATGTGATGGACAAGACTCAATCCTAAGCATAGCACAAGATCGTGTAGTTCGTTTGCTAAAGCTTTTCAATGTCAAGTATCATTTCCTTAGACCATGAGATTGTGTAACTCCCGGATACCGTAGGAATGCTTTGGATGTGCCAAACGTCACAACGTAACTGGGTGGCTATAAAGGTACGCTACGGGTATCTCCGAAAGTGTCTGTTGGGTTGACACGAATCGAGACTGGGATTTGTCACTCCGTGTGACGGAGAGGTATCTCTGGGCCCACTCGGTAAGACATCATCATTATGAGCTCAATGTGACTAAGGAGTTAGTCACGGGATGATGTATTACGGAACGAGTAAAGAGACTTGCCAGTAACGAGATTGAACAAGGTATGCGGATACCGACGATCGAATCTCGGGCAAGTACCATACCGATAGACAAAGGGAATTGTATACGGGATTGATTGAATCCCTGACATCGTGGTTCATCCGATGAGATCATCGTGGAGTACGTGGGAGCCAACATGGGTATCCAGATCCCGCTGTTGGTTATTGGCCGGAGAGGTGTCTCGGTCATGTCTACGTGTCTCCCGAACCCGTAGGGTCTACACACTTAAGGTTCGATGACGCTAGGGTTATAGGGAAAAGGTATACGTGATTACCGAAGGTTGTTCGGAGTCCCGGATGAGATCCCGGACGTCACGAGGAGCTCCGGAATGGTCCGGAGGTAAAGATTGATATATAGGAAGTCCAGTTTTGGTCACCGGAAAGTTTTCGGGCTCATCGGTATTGTACCGGGAGTGCCGGGAGGGTGCCGGAGGACCCCCGGGAGGGGGTGACTACCAAAGGACCTCATGGGCCCTTAGAGGAGGTGTGCCAGCCCATATTGGGCCAGCCAATACCTTCTAGAAAGGGCCCATGCGCCAGGGATCTGGAGATAGAGGCAAAAGGGATTTAAAAGGGGGGGGGGTCCACCTCCCGTGTGGGAGGAGGACTCTCCCCCCACTTCGGCCGAATCCCTCCTCCTTGGAGGAGGGGCCAAGCCAGCCCTCCATCTCCTTCCTCCTATATATATGCAAGGGTTTGGGCAGGTTTGAGACGACGAACTCTTTCTCTCTCGCTGCGGCCCTATTCTGCTTCTTCCTCCTCCGCAGTGCTTAGGCGAAGCCCTGCCGGGATACCTTGCTACTCCACCACCACCATGCCGTCGTGCTGCTGCTGGAGCTCTTCCCCAACCTCTCCTTCCTCCTTGCTGGATCAAGGCGTAGGAGACGTCACCGGGCTGCACGTGTGTTGAACGCGGAGGTGCCGTCCGTTCGGCACTTTATCGGATCTACCGCGATCTGAATCGCTGCGAGTACGACTCCATCAACCGCGTTCTTGTAACGCTTCCGCTTAGCGATCTTCAAAGGTATGAAGATCCAATCTCTCCCCACTCGTTTGCTGGTTTCTCCATAGATAGATCTTGGTGACACGTAGGAAAATTTTGATTTACTACTACGTCTCCCAACAGCGCGAGGGGTAGCAGCTGCAGGCGGGAGCAGAGCAAGGTGGATACGGCTCGGCAGGAGGCGAGGCGCAGCGGTGGTCAGGGTGAGCGGGGAGGGGCGGTCCCAGCGGGAGGCAAAAGTCAGCGACGTGAGCGGCGACTCTGGTGGGGTGGCTCGGCAGCAGTAACGGCGACACGGGGCGCCTCGCCGGCAGGTGCGGCAGCACGATAGGGCGGCTTTGCCTGTAGGAGCGGAGGCGCGGTCGTAGCTGGCGGCTTGCACAGGCGCGCAATGACTTACTGGGCGGAGGTGTCGGCCGCGGGGCGGCACGCCGGCGGGCAAAGCGGAGGCGGCTCTTGAGCGGGAGGCAGAGTTATTCGGGGCAGCGACAAGCCAGCCTACAGGGGAGTGGCAGCTGCTGGCGGCAGCGTTCCGCGGCGCGCGAGGTCGATTCGGCCATGGTGCTGAGATGGTAGGATGAGACCGAACCGTGTTGGTCTCCTTCACTTTTTTTAATAGGAAAATTGCCAATCAACTTGCCACATAATGCTTTTCATCTTGGCATACTATAGGACGACGACTCACGGACTACGCTTGTCTCCAAATCAATTCGGATGAGGACTCACTTGATGCCCCTTGCTTTAGTCGACGGAAGTTGTATCTATTTCTTTAATGGATTGTAGAAGCTGGTGAACGCATGGAGTCGATTTCTTTTGGTCTTGGCAATCGCAAGTTGCGGCGATAACACAAAGACGCAATTTCAATCCCTTTGATCTCCAATTCGTCGATGATGTGATCCTTCTGTGCCGGCTCTTCTTCATCCGGCTCATAACGAGTTTCTCGATCCCTGAAGAGATCCCTCCAAAAAACACAACACCATCGTGCTTGCCCCATAGTGGGTGCCAATTGTCGTGGATTTGTCACGGCAGATGTCTGGGTGAACGGACTTAGGTTCAGGGCGAAGACGCAACTACGTGGCGGATTGAAGGGGTTGATCGGAATTGAGAGACACGGAGTTTACCCAGGTTCGCCCCCTCCGATGGAGGTAAAAGTCTACGTCCTGCTTGTCTGGTATTGATGATGATGAAGAAGATCTCTTGGTTACAAGGGTGTTGTTTGCTACCTCTAATCACGAGAACCTCTAATCTGTCTATCTCTAATCTCTTGTGTTGTCTAAACTTGCGTACTTGTGAATCTTGTCCCTCTAGGGGTGCTCTACCCCTCCTTATATAAGTGGAGAGGGTAGGTTTACAAATAGAGTCCTACTAGGAGTAGGAGTAGGACTAGTCTCCTTAGAGTCCTATTCCGGGTCTTGTTTCCTTTGGCAGGTAGTCTCTTTCTTTTTGGGCCTTCTCTTGTGAGCCGCCTGGCACCGGCTTACACGCTGGGTCTTGGGCCTAGTCGTCCTGCGACCCGCCTGCCGGGTCATTAATAAAATGTCATTTTTTTACCGGGTCTCCTGTAGAGTCGCCAGGCCGGGTCATACCGCGGGGTATATCCCCATCACATAGCAAAACAATTAATGCATCAATTAGCTAGTCAGCACATGCTTAATTAATAAATGTACCTCGCCGGACTTTGCAACATCTCCCTCCTCCGTTCGGTCACCGGACCATGGTCTCTATCGGGGATATACCCCCTGGTATGACCCGGCGTGGCGACTCACAAGAGACCCGGTTAAAGACATGACATTTTATTAATGACCCGGCCGGCGGACCACAGGACGACCAGGCCCAAGACCCGGCGAATAAGTCGACACCAGCCGGCTCACTAGAGAAGGCCCAAAAAGAGAAAGACTCCCTCCCGAAGGAACCAAGACCCAAAATAGGATTCTAGAGAGACTAGTCCTAATCCTACTCCTAGTAGGACTCTATTTTGTAAACCTACCCTCTCCACTTATATAAGGAGGGGTAGAGCACCCCTAGAAAGACAAGTTGACAAGTCCACAAGTTTAGACAAACAAAAGAGATTAGAGATAGACAGATTAGAGGCTCTCGTGATTAGAGGTAGCAAAACAGCACCCTTGTAACTCAGAGATCTTCATCATCATCAATACCAGACAAGCAGGACGTAGGCTTTTACCTCCATCGGAGGGGCCAAACCTGGTTAAACTTCGTGTCTCTCGATTCCTATCAACCCCTTCAAGCCGTCACGTAGTTGTGTCTTCGCCCCGGACCTAAGTCCGTTCACCTGGACATTTGCCGTGACAAATCGACGACAGTTGGCACCCACCGTGGGGCACGCATGGTGATGTTGTGTTCTTGGAGTGAATTCTTCAGGGTCAATAAGCGTGATGGACTAGATGGCGAAGAGCTGGTTTGGAAGGATCTACATCAGCCTCGAGTTCATCAGTCCAGATTTACAATGTGTGAGATTTAAAGTTCAAGAGAAAATAGGGTTGCGGTCTATTCTGGCCCCGCTATCTCGCAAGTCACTGCCGCAGCCTCGACTGGAGCTGCCTCCGTTTCGCGCTGTCTCTAGACCGCCTCCGCCATCACCGAGTCGCCGGTCGCTGCCATGACTCGCCTTGCCGACAACAAAGCCGTTTGGATTGTCGGAGTCAACTGTGAAGGAATATATGAAGGAATACACGGGGTGAAAACAACAACAAAAATTCCCACGTATGAAGAAAACCCCACGAGAAGATCCAGTAGCAGCACAAGCCCAAAGGATAAATTATTTCATTTGACAGAAGTGGATAAGGGTCCGGGTTGCGTTAGTATTAGTGCTATTACACATTCTCGAAGAAGAAAACAAGTGCATACGTGTACTGCTAATACAGGAATCAAGGAAGATCGATCCATTCCCTGATTTAGCTGTTGCTCGTATGCATTTGCAGATTGTGCTCAAATTGAAAGCAACACACATTTTCAGTCACGGCGTCGTGGTTTGCCTCACTGCAGCGGCCTCGTGTTGAGCCGGCTCCATATGCCGCGCGTGCGCCCGGCGTCGTGGCTAGCCCCGCTCACCTCTGCTACCATGCGGTGCCATGAGCCGGCTCCGCCATGCCCACTAGGGCGTCCGCCACCGCCTTTTGAACAAAGCCAAGGATGAGTTTCTCAAGACAGGAACGTGCCTGTATGATGACGATTCAGATGAAGAAAAGGAAGGTTTTGCAGAGGAGATGATACAGGCGTCAATGCGTTAATCCGGCCCTGTCCTACACGGAGGCAGACGTACACACATACTCCGCCAGCACCGGACATGGCCGCCAGGGTCCGCCTCTGAGTCGGCCTCGCCTTCGGCGGATTCGTTCAAGCCGCCGCTTCGTGCCAGTCTGAGCCGTCGTCTCCGAGACTTATCCGTGCCTTGAGCCGCCGCGCTTCGAGTCGCCATCCAGCTCTCTCTACGGCTGCGCCCGTGTGCCTGACCGCGTCGCTGCGCAACACTCAAGCCGCCACAGCCGCAGCCCTACCGAGCCGGCTTTCTCTTCACCACGCTCCACCTCGCCCTAGCCACCTTCACTCACGTTGTTCAGCTTGCGGCACTCATTGCAGATCGCTTTACCCCGAGCTGGCATGGGTTCCGTCCCCGGGGGCACTTCACCTCGAGCCGGCATGGACTCCACTCGCCCCGCGGTCGAGTCAGACTTCGCACCACTCACCATGGCTGTCCACTCGCCCCAGCCGACTCGGATGCAGCCTCACCTCGCCACCGCGCCAGCCACCACCTCGCTTGGAAGGCACTCCTCGCGCTAAGCCGCCCGTTCCAAGCCACCACGCGCCGCCTCCGGACTGCTCCTCAGACTGCCTCCGAGTCTGCAGCCTCGCCCGGCCTGGAGCCGCCGCGTTCGCCGTTCGCCGCTGAGCCGCCGAGTCGGCTGGCTGCTGCCGCAACCCTCCGCTGCCGCCGCCGGTTCTGCCCCGTGAGCCGCCGCCGGCTGCTGCCGCAAGTCGCCGTCGCATTTCCACCGTTGGTCGTGCCGCAAATCGCCGCCGCGTCGATCACGACGCGCTGTCTCCACCCGGGCTTCTCCGCACCTGAGTGTTTTTCCACGACGCGCCGTATCGAGCCGCCCGGTGCCTCACGCCTCCGCCACTGTCTCACCATTGCGGTGAGCCGCCGCGCCATTGCGGCCTCGAGTCGCTAAATCCGAGCCACCGGCGCTCCTCCGGAGCTGCAGTACCGGCCTCGAGCCATCGCCCCTGCGACCGCACTGAGCCGCCACCATAGCGTGCTCCACCTCTGCTGCATGAGGGACCGCCCCCGGCCTCCGAGCCGCCTCCATCGCCATTGACGAGTCACTACCTCAGCGGTCCCATCAAGCCACCGTGCTGGGTCGCCAGCAGCCCGACAACCAACCCCAAGTCGCCAACTCCTCGTCTCCTTGCTCCGGCGGTCGGTGGGAGATAAGGAAAAGGAGGGACGTGGGGGCCGGTTGGAAAGGTAATAAAAAAAACGTAGTCAGAGGTGGGCCCGGTTGGACGAACTGCATCTAGGTGGTCGTCTCATTACATCCACTATTATCCAGCACCGGCTCCGCACGTTTTGTCCGACAAAATATCAGGTGGTATTCATCCTATTTATTTTTCAATACATATAATTTGTCCAAAGGACAATTACTTTTATTGCAATATTTGTACGCAGGATAATTGGCATTATGCCGTGAAGATGGAACGCACGCCAGTATCCTTCTGTGCTGATATTCGTCTACGGCGCGTCACCCAACAGATGCGCGTGAACCGTCGTCTTCACGGTCCAGACTACATCAAAACGCCGGGGAAGCGCCTACTTGTTCGTCCATCCAACGGATGTGCGTGATCCGCCTAATGGACGCGGCAGGCCACCGTATCCGCACTATGGTCTTCACCAACAATGCCGTGGCCGTCTCTCGCCACCAGCGCCGGCTTACAACGCCGTGGCCTTCTCTCGCCAGCTGTGCCGGCTTACAACGCCGTGGCCGTCTCTCGCCAGCTGCATCAGCTTAGAACGTCGTGGCCGTCTTTCACAACAACACTGGCTTAACACGCCGTGGCCATCTCTCGCCACCCGCGCCGGCTTACAACACCGTTGTCGTCTCCCGCCAGCTGCGTCGGCTTACAACGCCATGGCCGTCTTTCACAACAACACCGGCTTACAGCACCACGACAGTTGGCACCGGCTTATCAATGCCACGGCTGACTCTCACATCCGTGCAATCAAAACGCCTTACAACGCCGCAACCGACTCTCGCGTTTTTACCAAGTCATCGGACAGCTCTCACATTCAACTCAACACATTGGTGCAGTGCTTGCCTATATGAGCCGTCCAATGGACGCGCGCAAGACGCCACCCACAGTTTGATCTATATCAACATATCGGTGCAGTGCTCATCTATACGAGCCGCCCAGCTAACGCGCGCAAGCCGCCATATGTAGTACAATCTACATTGACATATCGGTACAGTGCTCGAGCCGCCCAACGGAGAGGCGCACAAGTCGCCGCCATTACAATTTGGTTCACTTCAACAACCATCCAGAAAAAACCATCGACCAGATCATTGAAACAATTCATACAGGATCATCTATAACCCGCCACGGTCAACCTCGACCATCAGTGGAGACTCTCAAGCCACCTCTTTGAGTCAACTAAAGACTCGGGGGCTACAGACATGGCGAGACTCATTTGGTCAATTTTCAAGAGAACCCTGGGTCTTTTGCAAGAGAAAACTCAATCCTTGGGGCTATTACATTATTGGCGGAAGAATTAAAAAGTTGCCCAAGAGGACAAACCGCCAAGATATAATGTTCAAACACGGGTGCCCGAATTCATTGGATCATCATAAAGTCACTTGGAGATTTTGTCGTTTCTTCATACAAGATGGCGACTTACCAGATGGTGCCCAAAGTTGACTCCGTCAACTTGGTTGTCGAAGGGGGCTTCCCACCCTGCGGGTGTAGCTTATCTAACCCTAACAATCGGCTCTTATGCCACAAATGTTGACAAGTCAACATAGCTGTCGAAGGGGGCTTCCCACATCCGGGTGTAGCTTATCTAACCCTAACAGCCGGGTCTTAAGCCAAAAAAGTTGACAAGTCAACTTTGGTTGTCGAAGGGGGCTTCCCACCTCCGGGTGTAGCTTATCTAACCCTAACACCTGGCTCTCAAGCCAAAAAAGTTGACAAGTCAACTTTGGTTGTCGAAGGGGGATTCCCACCTCCGGGTGTAGCTTATCTATGTTGGGAGACGTAGTAGTAAATCAAAAACTTTCCTATGTGTTACCAAGATCTATCTATGGAGAAACCAGCAACGAGTGAGGAGAGATTGCATCTTCATACCTTTGAAGATTGCTAAGCGGAAGCGTTACAAGAACACAGTTGGTGGAGTCATACTCGTAGCGATTCAGATCGCGGTGGACTCCAATCTCAGCGCCGAACAACGGCACCTCTGCGTTCAACACATGTGCAACCCGGTGACGTCTCCTATGCCTTGATCCAGCAAGGAGGAAGGAGAGGTTGGGGAAGAGCTCTAGTAGCACAATGGCGTGGTGATGGTGGAGCTGCATGGACTCCGGCAGGGCTATGCCAAGCGCTACGGAGAACGAGGAGAGGGAGGGGTAGGGCTGCGCCGAGAGGAAGAGAGAACCGTGTCTCAAACAGCCCCAAGGGCACCACTATATATAGGAGGAGGTGGAGGTAGGGCTGCGCCCTAGGGTTTCCACCCTAGGTTGGTGCGGCAGCCACCAGATTGATCTGGTGCTACGACCAGAGGGAGGGAGAGGAGGTGCGGCAACCCTAGCTGCCCTAGGGTGGGCCTAAGGCCCATCTATGCCTATTGTTTGCCCCCCTTCTCTCCTTGCTGCGCCTTGGGCCAGGTGGGAGGGGCGCACCAGCCCACCCAAGGGCTGGTTCCCTCCACCTTCGGCCCATGAAGCCCTCTGGGGCCGGTGGTCCCACTTGGTGGACCCCCGGAACCCTTCCGGTGGTCCCGGTACATTATCGGTGATGTCCGAAACAATTCCGGTAACCAAAACCTCACTTCCGATATATCAATCTTTGTCTCCGGACCATTCCGGAACTCCTCGTGACGTCCGGGATCTCATCCGGGACTCTCCTACTTCTTGAGCTTGCATTGGCTTTTCCCTTGAAGAGGAAAGGGTGATGCAACAAAGTAAAGATAAGTATTTCCCTCAGTTTGAGAACCAAGGTATCAATCCAGTAGGAGTATCAATATGAGGCACCAAGGAACCTGCACAAACACAAACAAACTTGCACCCAACGCGATAAAAGGGTTGTCAATCCCTCCATGATTAATTGCAAGGTGAGATCTGATAGTGATAATAGGTGAATTTAAATAAGTAAATAAAATTGCAGCAAGGTATTTTTGGTGTTTTTATATTTAGATCTGAATATATAATATGTAAAATAGACCTGGGGGCCATAGTGTTCACTAGAGGCTTCTCTCATGATAGCAAGTATTATGGTGGGTGAACAAATTACTGTTGAGCAATTGATAGAATCGTGCAAAGTCATGACGATATCTAAGGCAATGATCATACATATAGGCATCATGTCCTAAACAAGTAGACCGATACTGTCTGCATCTACTACTATTACTCCACACATCGACAGCTATCCAGCATGCATCTAGTGTATTAAGTTCATAAGAAACGGAGTAACGCCTTAAGAAAGATGACACGATGTAGAGGGATAGATTCATGCAATATGATATAAACCCCATCTTTTTACCTTTGATGGCAACAACACGATACGTGCCTCCTACCCCTTCTGTCACTAGGTGAGGACACCACACGGTATGAACCCAAAACCAAGCACTTCTCCCATTGCAAGTACTATAGATCAAGTTGGCCAAACAAAACCCGTAACTCGAAGAGACTTACAAGGGTATGAAATCATGCATATAATAAATTGGAGGAGACTCAAATAATATTCATAGAGAATCTGATCATAAATCCACAATTCATCGGATCTCAACAAACACACCGCAAAAGAGAATTACATCGGATAGATCTCCATGAAGATCATGGAGAACTTTGTATTGAAGATCAAAGAGAGAGAAGAAGCCATCTAGCTACTAGCTATAGACCTGAAGGTCCGTGGTGAAATACTCACGCATCATCGAAGAGGCAATGGTGTTGATGAAGATGGCCACCGGAGATGGATTCCCCTCCGGCAGGATGTCGGAACGGTCTCCCGATTGGTTTTTGGTGGCTACGGAGGCTTGCGACGGTGGAACTTGCGATCTAGGTTTAGTTCTGAGGGTTTTGGTATTTATAAGACCGTCTGGCATCGAGAACAAGTCAAGAGGGCCCATGAGGAGGTCATGAGCCTCCTGGCCGCGCCCTAGGGGGTCGCGCCTCCCAGGCTCGTGACTCCCTCGGGCCGCCTCTCCGGCATCTTTTCCTTCTGATATTTTTGATATTTTCCATCAAAAATCACGGCAAAAGTTTTATTCCGTTTGGATTCCGTTTGATATTCCTATCTGAAAAAGGTCAAAAATACGGAAAAAACAGGAACTGGCACTGGGCACTGAGTTAATAAGTTAGTCCCAAAAATAATATAAAATAGCATATTCATGCATATAAAACATCCAAAGTTGATAATATAATAGCATGGAACAATAAAAAATTATAGATATGTTGGAGACGTATCAAGCATCCCCAAGCTTAACTCCTGCTCGTCCTCGAGTAGGGAAGTGATAAAGACCGAATTTTTGATGTGGAATGCTACCTAACATATTTGTTCTATGTAATCTATTTATTGTGGCATGAATGTTCAGATCCATAAGATTCAAAACAATAATTTCATATTGACATGAAAACAATAATACTTCAAGTATAATAGCAAAGTAATCATGAACTTTTGAAATAACTAGGCCAAAGAAAGTTATCCCTACAAAATCATATAGTCTGGCTATGCTCCATCATCCCCACAAAACGAATTTAAATCATGCACAACCTCAGTATTGGCCAAGTAATTGTTTTCGCACTCTTACTTTCTCAAACTTTTTTCAACTCTCACGCAATACAGAGCGTGAGCCATGGATATAGCACTATAGGTGGAATAGAGTGTGGTGGAGGTTGTGAGGCAAAAAGGAGGAGATGGTCACATCGACTCGGTGTATCAATGGGTTATGGAGATGCCCAACAATAGATATCAATGTGAACAAGTAGGAATTTCCATGGAACGGATGCACTAGAACTATAAGTGTATGAAAGCTCAAAAATAAAAACTAGTGGGTGTGCACCCAACTTGCTTGCTCACGAAGACCTAGGGCAATTTGAGGAAGCCCATCATTAGAATATACAAGACAAGTTATATAATGAAAATTCCCACTAGCATATGAAAGTGAGAAAACAAGAGACTCTTTATCATGAAGAACATGGAGCTATTTTGAAGAACAAGTGTGGAAAAGATAGTAGCATTGTCCCTTCTCTCTTTTTCTCTCATTTTTTGTTTGGGCTCTTCGGCCTCTTTTTTTTATTTGGGCTCTTTGTCCTATCTTTATATATATATATATATATATTTGGTGGGCATCTTTGGCCTCTTTTTTTATATCCTCACATGGGACAATGCTCTAATTATTGATGATCATCACACTTTTATTTACTTACAACTCGATACTTAGAACAATAATGACTTTATATGAATGGAAGCGATGGCACATTAGTCATGGTGGAAGGGTGAAAGTGCATCTATACCATGGACTCACATTAGTCATGAAGAACTCATATACTTATTGCGGAAGTTTTATTAGTAATCGAAACAAAATGCTAAATGCATACTCCTAGGGGAAGGGTTGGTAGGAGTTAACCATCACGTGATCCCGACATCCACACAAAGGATGAAAATCAAAAAATCAATTGTGCTCCGACTTCATAACATAGCGGTTCACCATACGTGCATGCTACGGGAATCACTAACCTCAACACAAGTATTTCTAGATTCACAACACCCTACTATCATAACTCTAATATTACTACCTCCATATCTCAAAACTAATCGTGAGGAGTCAAACTTCTCTTACTAATCAATGCACTTGAATATGAAAGTTTTTATTATATCTTCTTTGGATGCCTATCATATTTAGGACTAAATTCATAACACACGCCAATTACCACGTTACTTAGAGAGAGCACTCTCAAAATGATATAAGTGAAGATTTGAGAGTTTTTATTTCTACAAAATATGACACCGCCGTGCTCCACAAAGATTTAAGTGAAGCACTAAAGCAAAAATTATATAGCTCAAAAGATATAAGTGAAGCACATGGGAGCAAAATTTCCAAGCTCAAAAGATATAAGTGAAGCTCATGGGAGCAAAATTACCAAGCTCAAAAGATATAAGTGAAGCACATGGGAGCAAAATCAATAAGCTCAAAATATATAAGTAAAGCACATGTGAGCTAAATCACCAAGCTCAAAATATATAAGTGAAGCACATGTGAGCTAAATTGCCTAACTCAAAAGATATAAGTGAAGCTCATTGAGTATTCTAACAAATTCATGATGAGTGCATGTACCTCTCAAAAGGTGTGCATCAAGGATGATTGTGATAAAACAAAAAGCAAAGACTCCTATAATACACGACGCTCCAAGCAAAACACATATCATGTGGTGAATAAAAATATAGCTCCAAGTAACGTTACCGATGGATTGAAGACGAAAGAGGGGATGCCTTCCCGGGGCATCCCCAAGCTTAGGATTTTTGGTGTCCTTTAATTTGTCTTGGGATGACTTGGGCATACCCAATCTTAGGCTCTTTCCACTCTTTATTCCATTGTCCATAAGAACATCACCCAAAACTTGAAAACTTCACAACACAAAACTTAAACAGAAACTCGTGATAGCATTAGCATAAGAAAACAAACCACCCACTTTTGGTGTACTGTAGTAAACTTAATTTCAATTTAGATTGATGTTATATTACTTTATTATCACTTTTCCATGGATCGTACCCCCCGATACTAACCATAGTTTCATCAAAATAAGCAATCAACACAACAAAAACAGAACAGTCTGTAGCAATCGGTATATTTCGTACACCTCTGATAACTCAAAAATTCTAAAACAATTATAAAAATTAGGTAAATTTGCATATAAATCATCAGCAAAAAGAATCAACTCAAAATCTCTTTCTGGATAGGAACGAAAAATAATCTCGTGAGCACAAAGTTTTTGTCTTTTTCCAGCATGATTAAACAACTATCACCAAGACTAATCATAAAGGTTCTACTTGGCACAAACACTAATTAAAACATAAAAAACACAATAATAATAGAATCATGATGGTTTGGACTCAACAAAACATAAAGTCAAAAGCAATAATAAATCTACTCATTGGGTTGCCTCCCAACAAGCGCTATCGTTTAACGCCCTTAGCTACGCGTAAGGCAATAGAATCAAGTATTATCATCTTCCTTTCTTTGGAAAATAGGGGAGAGATTTTTGCCGAGAGCATATATATTCCTATTTTGTGAAAGTACATGACCATTTATAGCGGAAGAAATATTAAGCACATTACGAAAGTTCGTGTCTAAACTAGCCTTCATTTCTTTTATTGATTCATTTTGGTAGAAACAGATGAGGGCGGTGGTCTCATTTTCTCCCTTGGGATGCCCAAATATTGCTTTCATTTTTTCATAAGTGTCAAAGGCATCTCCTACAAGGAAACCCTTATCAAATATAGAATCCAAGATTTTTTTAAACGAGTTGGGCAATCCGGCGTAAAAGCTTTTTAAGTATAATTCAATATGATAAGGAGGGATATGACTAGTTTGAATTCTCATCAGTCTGTCCCAAGCGTCTTTCAAGGATTCCTTAAGCGAATAGTGAAAAAGTATAGGATCCCCGTCATCAATATTACTAAAAGTGTCTCTAGCTACCTCAGGATGACTTCCCATAGACTCATTATTTGTGAGTTTGGGGAGGACAGAGGAGCTATCCCAGGCATCAAACCTAGGCAGAGAAATCGTGTGTTTGAATGATTCAAACATGGTGACTTAGCAAGCAGACAAGCATGCCAGCAAACAGAAAGCAAGCGAAAGAAAAGGGCGAACGAAAAAGGCAAATAAAGAAAGGCAAATATTTTTGTAAATTTTTGTTTTAGAAGTGGGGGAGAGGAAAATGAGAGGCAAATGGCAAATAATGTAAATGCAAGAGATGAGTTTGCGATAGGTACTTGGTATGTATGCTTCACTTGAACACTCCCCGGCAACGGCGCTAGAAATTCTTCCTGCTACTTCTTGAGCTTGCGTTGGTTTTTCCCTTGAAGAGGAAAGGGTGCTTCAGCAAAGTAGAGATAAGTATTTCCCTCAATTTGAGAACCAAGGTATCAATCCAATAGGAGTATCAAGATGAGGCACCAAGGAACCTCCACAAACACAAACAAACTTCTACCCAACGCGGTAAAGGGGTTGTCAATCCCTTCGTGATTACTTGCAAGGTGAGATCTGATAGTGATAATAGGTGAATGTAAATGAGTAAATAAAATTGCAGCAAGGTATTTTTGGTGTTTTTATAATTAGATCTGAATATATAATATGTAAAATAGACCCGGGGGCCATAGTGTTCACTAGAGGCTTGTCTCATGATAGCAAGTATTACGATGGGTGAACAAATTACTGTTGAGCAATTGATAGAATCGCGCAAAGTCATGACGATATCTAAGGAAATGATCATACATATAGGCATCATGTCCTAAACAAGTAGACCGATATTGGCTGCATCTACTACTATTACTCCACACATTGACCGCTATCCAGCATGCATCTATTGTATTAAGTTCATAAGAAACAGAGTAACGCCTTAAGCAAGAAGACATGATGTAGAGGGATAGATTCATGCAATATGATATAAACCCCATCTTTTTACCCTTGATGGCAACAACATGATACGTGCCTCGCTACCCCTTCTTTCACTAGGTGAGGACACCGCACGGTATGAACCCAAAACCAAGCACTTCTCCCATTGCAAGAACTATAGATCAAGTTGGCCAAAAAAAAACCATAACTTGAAGAGACTTACAAGGATATGAAATCATGAATATAAGAAATCAGAGGAGACTCAAATAATATTCATAGATAATCTGATCATAAATCCACAATTCATCGGATCTCAACAAACACACCGCAAAAGAGAATTACATCGGATAGATCTCCATGATGATCATGGAGAACTTTGTATTGAAGATCAGAGAAGAAGCCATCTAGCAACTAGCTATGGACCCGAAGGTGTGTGGTGAACTACTCACGCATCATCGGAGAGGCAATGGGGTTGATGAAGATGGCCACTTAAGATGGATTCCCCTCCGGCAGGATGCCAGAACGGTCTACCGATTGGTTTTTGGTGGCTACGGAGGCTTGCGGCAGCGGAACTTGTGATCTATGTTTAGTTCTAAGGGTTTTTGGTATTTATAAGACCGTCTGGCATCGACAACAAGTCAAGAGGGCCCACGAGGAGGTCGTGAGCCTCCTGGTCGCGCCCTAGGGGGGTCGTGCCTCCCAGGCTCGTGACTCCCTCGGGCCGCCTCTCCGGTATCTTTTCCTTCTGGTATTTTTGATATTTTCCATAAAAAATCACGGCAAAAGTTTTATTCCGTTTGGACTCCGTTTGATATTCCTATCTGAAAAAGGTCAAAAACACGGAAAAAACAGGAACTGGCACTGGGCACTGAGTTAATAATTTAGTCCCAAAAATTATATAAAATATCATATTCATCCATATAAAACATCCAAAGTTGATAATATAATAGCATGGAACAATCAATAATTATAGATATGTTGGAGACGTATCAGACTCCGAACTACCTTCGATAACCACGTACACTATTTCCCTATAACCCTAGCTTAATCGAACCTTAAGTGTGTAAACCCTACGGGTTCGGGAGACACGTAGACATGACCGAGACACCTCTCGAGTCAATAACCAACAGCGGGATCTGGATACCCATGTTGGCTCCTACATGCTCCACGATGATCTCATCGAATGAACCACAATGTCGGGGATTCAATCAATCCCGTAAACAATTCCCTTTGTCTACCGGTATGATACTTGCCCGAGATTCGATCGTCAGTATCCCTATACCTTGTTCAATCTCGTTATCGGCAAGTCTCTTTACTCGTTCTGTAACACATCATCCCATGGCTAACTCCTTAGTCACTTTGAACTCATTATGATGATGTCTTACTGAGTGGTCCCAGAGATACCTCTCCGTCAAACGGAGTGACAAATCCCAGTCTCGATTCATGTCAACCCAACAGACACTTTCGGAGATACCCATAGTGCACCTTTATAGCCACCCAGTTAAGTTGTGACGTTTGGCACACCCAAAGAATTCCTACGGTATCCGGGAGTTGCACAATCTCATGGTCTAAGGAAATGATACTTGACATTGAAAAGCTTTAGCAGACGAACTACACTATCTTGTGCTATGCTTAGGATTGGGTCTTGTCCATCATATCATTCTCCTAATGATGTGATCCCATTATCAACAACATCCAATGTCCATGGCCATGAAACCGTGACCATCTATTGATCAACGAGCTAGCCAACTAGAGGCTCACTAGGGACATGTTGTGGTCTATGTATTCACACATGCATTATGGTTTCCGGTTAACACAATTATAGCATGCACAATAGACAATTATCATGAACAAGGAAATACAATAATAACCATTTTATTATTGCCTCTAGGGCATATTTCCAACAATCTAACCCTAACAACCGGCTCTCAAGCCAAAAAATGTTGACAAGTCAACATAGCTGTCGAAGGGGGCTTCCCACCTCTGGGTGTAGCTTATCTAACTCTAATAGCCGTCTCTTATGCCAAAAAAGTTGACAAGTCAACTTTGGTTGTTGAAGGGGGCTTCCCACCTCCGGGTGTAGCTTATCTAACCCTAACAACCGGCTCTCAAGCCAAAAAATGTTAACAAGTCAACATAGTTGTCGAAGGGGGCTTCCCTCCTCCGGGTAGCTTATCTAACCCTAACAGCCGACTCTTACGCCAAAAAAGTTGACAAGTCAACTTTGGTTCTCGAAAGGGGCTTCCCACCTCCGGGTGTAGCTTATCTAACCCTAACAACCGGCTCTTAAGCCAAAATTTTTGACAAGTCAACATTGAATCATACATTGCATCATACATAGCATCATACATTGCATCATACATTGCATCATATTCACATGTCATGCCAGCTTATCAAGCCGGGTCAGAGCAAGATTATGAAAGAAGGAGCAATGTTATAACATCTTCGGATTGTGCTTTTTCAAGCCGCCCTTACAACAATGCAGAATATATTCTGTCTTATTTATTTTTGCAGGTCTTGTCTCTTAAGATGAGTCGCCGTTAAGTATGATGAAAAACTTCGGCAAGAGCAAATGGATCTTTAATAGCCAACATGGCTGGATCTTCGTGGTTTATCATAAGCAGTACTAAATGATTGGGGTTTTCAAGCCAGCTCAGAGAATTTATTATTTTTCAAGAGCCTCCCTGTCAGATATAATGTCATGTCATCTAATTGGTCGGTTCTCGGGTTTCTTCAATTATGCTCTGTAGTAATCTACAACACTCATGGATTTATCAAATATATATTTGCTAGGTTGCACCGCAACCACAAGCAGGGATTTAATGTCAAAGACAAAGGAATATTTCAGGATATTCGTTCCGGGTTATATTACAACCACGGTCAAGGATTCATTCAACAAATTGTGGTGAGTCATATTCTTCTTACATAGTCCAAAGTCGTCGCACGCAGACGACCCGACACTTGGGGGCTACATTATTATTTGTCCAAAGTCAAGTTTGTATCAAATATGCAAGTCCCATGTCGCTGCAAGCACGCACCACGACACTTGAGGGCTAATGCAAGCCAGTTTTCCAATCATTACATCGTCAAGCAAGACCATATTATTTCAAGGAGATGAGCCGACTTTTCTATATTTTTCTAAAGTCCCAGTCCAGTCATTCTTATAGACCTGACACTTGGGGGCTACACCACTTAGTTCAAATTTTCTGAAGTCCCAGTTCACTGCAGGCATGCGACCCAGCACTTGGGGGCTACAATACTTAGCTGTTTGAAAGATTAAGAAGTTCAAATTAAAGACCCGACACATCACATTCTGATGAGCCGGCCCTTGGGGGCTACACCCGCCGAAGATTTATAAGGTATAAGGCAATTACAAGTCCCAGGCTGCTGCAGGCAGGACAACCCGACACTTGGGGGCTACACAGTCCAAAATATTATTGGAAAGCACCAAGTTATCATGGATAATCTCGGAGCTTGGGGGCTACAGGTAATATGGACATATCAAAAACTTTGAGGAGAATTTTCAAGATGTTAATTATGGAGTTCAGTTGTTAGACCCGGCATCGCCAACATTCATGACCCGGTGTTATCAAAAGATCATTACCCGCCAGAGTTTATATAAGCCGCCCTACTTCACAAACAATGGAAGTCCAGTTTTACATCAGATGGATTTTCATCCCAATATTTTTATCAAGTCAGCTGGATTCTAGTTATTTGACCCAGCGTCACCAACGATAATGACCTGGCACCATCAATGATTATGACCCGACGGAGATGACCCGCCAAAAGTATTGGAAGCGGACTCAATGGCATATGGGTGTTCTATTCTCAACACTTTTCAAACGGCACTGACAAGAAAGACATTTTTTAAGACGACTCAGTCATATGCAGAAAAGACTCAAATTTCTGAGGAGCCACTTCATAAGCCGGCCAAAGGAGCAAGCCATCCAATTAACATATTTGTTACTCTTATTTCAGGAGCTTAGCATGAATAAATTCAAGCTAACCTGGGGGCTAATGTCGGGGATATACCCCGCGATATGACCCGGCCTGGCGACTCACAAGAGACCCGGTCAAAGACATGACATTTTATTAATGACCCGGCTGGCGGGCCGTAGGACAACCAGGCCCAAGACCCGGCGTGTAAGCCGGTGCCAGGCAGCTCACAAGAGAGAAAGACTCCCTCCCGAAGGAAACAAGACCCGGAATAGGATTCTAGAGAGACTAGTCCTAATCCTACTCCTAGTAGGACTCTATTTGTAAACCTACCCTCTCCACTTATATAAGGAGGGGTAGAGCACCCCTATAAAGATAAGTTGAGAAGTCCACAAGTTTAGACAGACAAAAGAGATTAGAGATAGACAGATTAGAGGCTCTCATGATTAGAGGTAGCAAAATAGCACCCTTGTAACCGAGAGATCTTCATAATCATCAATACCAGACAAGCAGGACGTACGCTTTTACCTCCACCGGAGGGGCCGAACCTGGGTAAACTCCGTGTCTCTCGATTCCGATCAACCCCTTCAAGCTGCCACGTAGTTGCGTCTTCGCCCCGAACCTAAGTCCGTTCACCTGGACATCTGCCGTGACAAATCCATGACAGTTGGCGCCCACCATGGGGCACGCATGGTGATGTTGTGTTCTTGGAGGGAATTCTTGAAGGGTCAAGAAGGACGTGATGGAATAGATGGCGAAGAGCTGGTTTAGAAGGATCTACATCAGCCTCGAGTTCATCAGTCTAGATTTACAATGTGTGAGATTTAAAGTTCAAGAGAAAATAGGGTTGCGGTCTATTCTGGCCCCGCTATCTGGCAAGTCACTGCCGTGGCCTCGCCTGGAGCCGCCTCCGTTTTGCGCTGTCTCTAGGTTGCCTCCACCATCGTCGAGACGCCGGTCGCTGCCATGACTCGCCTTGCCGACAACAAAGCGGTTTGGATTGCCGGAGTCAACCGTGAAGGAATATATTAAGGAACACATGGGGTGAAAACAACAACAAAAAGGGTGGTGGCACCAACCGGGACTAAAGGTGGTTATTTGTCCCGGTTGGTGCCACCAACCGGGACCAAAGGTCTCTTTTCATCAGCCCAAAGGGCGGGAAGCAGAGACCTTTGGTCCCGGTTGGTGGCACCAACCGGGACGAAAGGGTGGCATTGGTCCCGGTTTGTGGCACCAACCACGACTAAAGCCCTGTTCCTCGCACGGTGGGAGTTTAGTCCCACCTCGCCGAGCAAGGAGCGGTCGTACTGGTGTATAAGCGCGGCTGCACCTACCGTCTCGAGCTCCTCTCTACCGCAGACATTGCATGCCTAACTGTCTCTGCCCTGTTGGGCCGACTTGCCCCGTGGGCCTGCGTCCTGGCCCATGTATATTGGGTTACTAGTCGTATGCAGGCCATGGTGGATTAGTAGGTGGGCATTTTTTATGTTATTTTTTGGCATATTAAAAGTTCTTAACAAAAATACTTTATGGTGGCTTAGTGTGTTTTATCATTATATTCTTTTTTCTATTAATTTTTTGAACAAAAAATACTTTGATAATTTTAGTTGCATAATTTCCATTATTTTTGTTTTGTTTTTTGCTTTATTTTTTTATTTTTTGCTTTATTTATTTCCAGTGTGTTTTATCATTATATTCTTTTTGCTATTAATGTTTTGAACAAAAAATACTTTGATAATTTTAGTTGCATAAATTTTATATAATTATAGTTTAAAAAATACTAGATGTTTATAAAAGCTTTTTAGTTGATTCTTTTTTGAACTCTACTCCCAAGATGTTTTGAAAGAAATTAAAAAGCACTTCAAGTGAACTCTGAAAAGGTTGAAAGTTGGCATGTTATCATCATTTCACCCACATAGCATGTAGTAAAAAGTTAAAAGGGTTACGGCAAAACTGGATGCACTTCGTGTACAAAATGGACAATCTCTTTCGAAGTATCACGGTTTTGGATGAAAACTCATCTGTTACAAAGGGATTTCATTTTTTTGAACTTATTTGAACTCCATACTTTTTGTGTGTTCAAAATGCACCTTTCAAAGCCACATCATCAATTTTCAACCTTTCTGACTTCATTTGGTATTTTTTCATGCATTTATTGATTTTTTTTGAGCTAAATAACCCTGAAATTGAAAAGAACTTAAAATGAACTCTGAAAAGGTTGAAAGTTGGCATGGCATCATCAATTCACCCACACAGCGTGTTATAAAAAGTTGTGAGGGTTACGGAAAAAACTGGATGCACTTCGTGTACAAAACAGACAATCTCTTTCGAAGTATCAAGGTTTCGGACGAAAACTCATGTGTTACAGAAGGCATTTCATTTTTCACATGTAACTGCATTGATATAGTTGTGGAGAGAAAGTCTCAATTTTTCTTTGCTTGTGTCCTTTGCTTATTGCATCGTTACCATGGATAATCTTCATCATTTAACATGTTGCTTGGGCCAGCCTTGACTTTGAAGGGAGGAATTTCATGAAAATTTTCATAATCTTCAGACATGTCTGTCTTGCCCTCCAATCCCACGATGTCTCTTTTTCTTGAAAGAACTATGTGGCGCTTTGGCTCATCGTATGATGTATTCTCTTCCTTATTTATTCTTTTTCTCCGTTTGGTAGATATGTCCTTCACATAGAAAACCTGCGCCACATAATTGGCTAGGACGAATGGTTCGTCTGTATACCCAAGATTGTTCAGATCCACTGTTGTCATTCCGTACTTTGGATCTTCCTGTACCCCGCCTCTAGAAAAATTGACCCATTTGCACTGAAAAAAGGGACCTTGAAATCATGTCCATAGTCAAGTTACCATATGTCCACTATGTAACCATAATATATGTCCTTTCCCCTCTTGGTTGCTGCATCAAAGCGGACACTGCTGTTTTGGTTGGTGCTCTTTTGATCCTGGACGATCATGTAAAATGTATTCCCATTTATCTCGTACCCTTTGTAAGTCATTACAGTCGAAGAAGGTACCCTGGCCAACGAGTACAACTCAGCAGAAGTAGTGTTGTCACGCATGAGACGTGTTTGCAACCAACCGCCGAAAGTCCTAATGTGTTCACATGGAATCCAGTCGTCACACTGCTCCGGGTGTTTGGAGCGTAGAATATTCTTGTGTTCATCGACATACGGGGTCACCAAGGTAGAATTTTGTAGAACTGTGTAGTGTGCATGAGACCAATAATGCCCGTCCCTACATATTATTGAGTCTGCTCCTAGCGTGCCTTTTCCGATCAGTCTCCCCTCATACCACGATTGAGGGAGATCAATCTTGTTAAGGTCAGGAATGAAGTCAACATAAAACCCAATGACATCCTCTGTTTAAGGCCCATGGAGATGCTTCCTTCTGGCTTTGCGCGGTTACAAACATATTTCTTTAAGACTCCCATGAACCTCTCAAAGGGGAACATATTGTATAGAAATACAAGGCCCAGAATGACAATCTCGTCGACTAGATGAACTAGGATGTGCGTCATGATATTGAAGAAGGACGGTGGGAACACCAGCTCGAAACTAACAAGACATTGCACCAAATCACTCCTTAACCTTGGCAGGATTTATGGATCGATCACCTTCTAATAGATTGCATTGAGGAATGCACATAGCTTCACAATGGCTAATCGAACGTTTTCCAATAGAAGCCCCCTCGATGCAACCAAAAGCAGTTGTGTCATAATCACGTGGCAGTCATGAGACTTTAGGTTCTGGAACATTTTCTCTGCCATAGTTATTATTTCCTTTATATTCGACGAGAAGCCAGACAGGACCTTCATACTGAGCAGGCATTCAAAGAAGATTTCCTTCTCTTGTTTGGTAAGAGCGGAGCTAGCAGGACCTTCATATTGCTCTGGATGCATGTCGTCTTTTTCATGCACACGTTGCTATTCCTTGCGTGCCTCCGGTGTATCTTTTGTCTTCCCATACACTCCCAAGAAGCCTAGCAGGTTCACGCGAAGATTTTTTGTCACGTGCATCATGTCGATTCCAGAGCGGACCTCTAGGTCTTTACAATAGGGTAGGTCCCAAAATATAGATTTCTTCTTCCACATGGTTGCACGCCCCTCAGCGTCATTCGAAACAGATAGTCCGCCGTGACCCTTTCAAAAGATTACTTGTAAATCATTAACCATAGCAAGTATGTGATCACCAGTATGGAGGGCGGGCTTCTTCCGGTGATCTGCCTCACCTTTGAAATGCTTTTCGTTCTTTCGACATTGATGGTTGGTAGGAAGAAATCGATGATGCCCCAAGTACACATTCTTCCTGCATTTGTCCAAGTATATACTGTCGATGTCATCTAAACAGTGTGTGCATGCTGATGGGGAACGTAGTAGTAAATCAAAAATTTTCCTACGCGTTCACCAAGATCCATCTATGGAGAAACCAGCAACGAGCAAGGGGAGAGTGGATCTTCATACCTTTGAAGATCGCTAAGCGGAAGCGTTACAAGAACGCGGTTGATGGAGTCGTACTCGCAGCGATTCAGATCGCGGTAGATCCGATCAAGTGCCGAACGGACGACACCTCCGCGTTCAACACACGTGCAGCCCGGTGACGTCTCCAACACCTTGATCCAGCAAGGAGGAAGGAGAGGTTGGGGAAGGGCTCCAACAGCAGCACGACGGCGTGGTGGTGGTGGAGTAGCAAGGTATTCCGACAGGGCTTCGCCTAAGCGCTGCGGAGGAGGAAGAAGAGAGGTAGGGCTTTGCCGTGAGAGAGAGAGAGAGATCAAATCCTGTCTCAAAACATCCAAAACCTCAAGTATATATAGGAGGAGGGACGTGGAGGGCTGGCTTGGCCTCTACTCCAAAGAGGAGAGGGCCGGCCGAATTAAAGGGAGAGTCCACCTCCCACAAGGGAGGTGGATCTCCTCCTTTTAAATCCCTTTTGCCTTATCTCCTTATCTCCAGCCACATGGGCCCACATAGATGGTCTTGGCCGACCCAATATGGGATGGCACACCTCCTCTAAGGGCCCATGAGGTCCTTTGGTCGTCACACCCCTCTCGGGGGTCCTCCGGCACCCTCCCGGCACTCCCGGTACACTACCGATGAGCCCGTAAACTTTCCGGTGACCAAAACTGGACTTCCTATATATCAATCTTTACCTCCGGACCATTCCGGAGCTCCTCGTGACGTCCGGGATCTCATCCGGGACTCCGAACAACCTTCGGTAATCACGTATACCATTTCCCTATAACCCTAGCGTCATCGAACCTTAAGTGTGTAGACCCTACGGGTTCGGGAGACACGTAGACATGACCGAGACACTTCTCCGGCCAATAACCAACAGCGGGATCTGGATACCCATGTTGGCTCCCACGTACTCCACGATGATCTCATCGGATGAACCACGATGTCGGGGATTCAATCAATCCCGTATACAATTCCCTTTGTCTATCGGTATGGTACTTGCCCGAGATTCGATCGTCGGTATCCCTATACCTTGTTCAATCTCGTTACCGGCAAGTCTCTTTACTCGTTCCGTAACACATCATCCCGTGACTAACTCCTTAGTCACATTGAGCTCATTATGATGATGTCTTACCGAGTGGGCCCAGAGATACCTCTCCGTCACACGGAGTGACAAATCCCAGTCTCGATTCGTGCCAACCCAACAGATACTTTCGGAGATACCCGTAGTGCACCTTTATAGTCACCCAGTTACGTTGTGACGTTTGGCACACCCAAAGAATTCCTACGGTATCCGGGAGTTGCACAATCTCATGGTCTAAGGAAACGATACTTGACATTGAAAAGCTTTAGCAAACGAACTACACGATCTTGTGCTATGCTTAGGATTGGGTCTTGTCCATCACATCATTTCCTAATGATGTGATCCCGTTATCAACGACATCCAATGTCCATGGTCATGAAACCGTGACCATCTATTGATCAACGAGCTAGTCAACTAGAGGCTCACTAGGGACATGTTGCGGTCTATGTATTCACACATGTATTATGGTTTCCGGTTAACACAATTATAGCATGAACAATAGACAATTATCATGAACAAGGAAATACAATAATAACCATTTTATTATTGCCTCTAGGGCATATTTCCAACAGTCTCCCACTTGCACTAGAGTCAATAATCTAGTTCACATCACCATGCGATTAACACTTACATGACCATATGATCATAACATCATGTGATTAACACCCAATAAGTTCTGGGGTTTGTTCATGTTCTGCTCGTGAAAGAGGTTTTTAGTCAACGGGTCTGCGACATTTAGATCTGTGTGTACCTTGCAAACCTTCCATGTCATATTTGTAGATACTACTCCCATGCTCCACATGGAGCTATTCCAAATGGCTGCTCCACTATACGTAGCTGGATTTCTACTAAGAGTCATCTGGATTGGCTTTAAAGCTTGCATCATCGTAACACTTTACGATGAACTCTTTATCACCTCCATAATCGAGAAATATTTCCTTAGTTCTCAAGTTACTAAGGCTAACTTTGACCGCTGTCCAGTGATCCACTCTTGGATTACTCTTGTACCCCTTGACAGACTCATGGCAAGGCACACACAGGTGCGGTACACAGCATGGCATACTATATAGAGCCTATGGCTAAAGCATAGGAGATGACACTCATCTCTTCTTTATCTTCTGCCGTGGTCGGGTATTGAGTCTTACTCAATTTCACACCTTACAATACAGTCAAGAACTCCTTCTTTGACCCATCTATTTTGAACTCCTTCAAAAACTTGTCAAGGTATGTCTTCGTCGAAAAAAACTTATCAAGCGAATAGATCTATCCCTATAGATCTTGATGCTCAATAAAATAGTAGCTTTATCTGGGTCTTCCTTTGAAAAAAAAAACTTTTCAAACAACCCTTCATGCTCTTCCAGAAATTCTACATCATTTCCGATCAATAATATGTCAACTACATATTCTTATAAGAAATTCCATAGTGCTCCCACTCACTTTCTTGCAAATACAAGTTTCTCATAAACTTTGTATAAACTTAAACACTTTGATCACCTCATCAAAGCATATATTCCAACTCCGAGATGCTTGCTCCAGTCCATAGAAGGATCGCTGGAGTTTGCATATTATTAGCATCCTTAGGATTGACAAAACCTTCTGGTTGTATCACATACAACTCTTCCTCACAGAAACCATTACGGAAACCTTGTTTTGTCATCCATCTGCCAGATTTCATAATCGAAAAATGCAGCAACTGCTAACAAAATTTTAATAGACTTTTAGCATCGCTACAGATGAGACAATCTCATTGCAGTCAACTCCTTGAACTTGGCGGAAACTTCTTTGCGACAAGTCGAGCTTTATAAACGGTGACATTTCACCATTAGCGTCTATGTTTATCTCAAAGGTCCATTTGTACTCAATGACCCGCCATTCAACAGGCAAGTCTACCAAAGTCCATACTTGGTTTTCATACATGGATCCTTTCTCGGATTTCATGGCTCCTAGCCATTTGTTGGAATCCGGGCCCACCATCGCTTCTCCATAGTTCGTAGGTTCATCGTTGTCCAACAACATGATTTCCAAGACAGGGTTGTCGTACTACTCAGGAGCAGTACGCGTCCTTGTCGACCTACGAGGTTCGATAGTGACTTGATCCGAAGCTTCATGATCATCATCATTAACTTCCTTTTCAACTGAGTAGGCTCTACAGAAACATCTTTCTGTGTTGCGCTATTCTCTGGTTGAAACAAAGGTTCAACAACCTCATCAAGTTCTATCTTCCTCCCACTCAATTCTTTCGAGAGAAACTCTTTCTCAAGAAAGGACCCGTTCTTAGCAACAAACACCTTTTGCGCTTGGATCTGAGATAGAAGGTATACCCAATGTCTCATTAGGGTATTCTATGAAGATGCATTTGTCTGCTTTGGGTTCGAGCTCGCTAGGTGAAAAACCCATTTTCACATAAGCGTCGCAGCCCCAAACATTAAGAAATGACAGCTTAGGCTTCTGTCAAACCATAATTCTCACGGTGTCATCTCAACAGACTTAGATGGTGCCCTGTTAAAGTGAATGGATTTGTCTTTAATGCATAACCCCATAACGATAGTGGTAAAACGATAAGAGACATCATAGTACTCACTATATCCAATAGAGCACGACTACGACGTTCGAACACACCATCACACTATGGTGTTCCAGGAGGCGTGAGCTGTGAAACAATTTCCACATTGTCTAAAATTGCATACCAAACTCGTAACTTAGATATTCACCTCCATGATCATATCATAGACATTTATCTTCTTGTCACGATGATCTTTAACTTCACTCTGAAACTCCTTGAACCTTTCAAACATTTCAGATTCGTGTTTCATTAAGTAAATATCCCCATATTTACTCCAATCATCAGTGAAGGTAAAGAAAAACAACGATATCCACTGTGTGTTTCAACACTCATTGGACCACATACATCAACATGTATTAATTCCAATAAGCCACTTGCCCGCTCCATCATATTGGATGACGGGGTCTCAGTCATCTTGCCCAAGAGGCATGGCTCGCATGTCTCAACCGATTCGAAATCGAGTGAGTCAAAAAAAATTCCATCATCATGGAGTTTCTTCATGCGATTTATACCAATATGACATTACGTGGCAGTGCCACAAGCATGTGGTACTATCATTATTAACTTTGTATCTTTTGGTACCAATGTTATGAATATGTGTACTACTATGATCATGATTCGATAAACCATTTCGAGTGGGTGCATGACCATTGAAGGCATTATCCATGTAAACAGAATAACCATTATTCTCTAACTTATATGAATAACCGTATCGCACTAATCATGATCTAATCATGTTCATGCTTAACGCAAACACCAAATAACATTTATTTAGGTTTATCACAAATCCTGAAGGTAGAGAGAGCGTGCGATGGTGATCACATCAATCTTGGAAATACTTCCAACACACATCGTCACCTTTCACCTAGCTAGTCTCCATTTACTCCGTAGCTTTTGTTTCGAGTTGCTAACACTTAGCAACCGAACCGGTATCCAATACCCAGGTGCTACTAGGAGTACCAGCAAGGTACACATCACTAACACGTATATCAAATATACTTCCATTGACATTCCCAGCCTTCTTATCTACCAAGCATCTAGGGGTTTTCCGCTTCAGCGAACATTCTCCTCATAACAGAAGCACTTAGTCTCGGGTTCAGGCTCAACCTTGGGTTTCTTCACTAGAGCAACAACTGGCTTGCCATTCCTGAAGTTTTCCGTTCTTGCCCTTGCCCCTTTTGAAACTAGTGGTTTCACTTAACCATCAACACTTGATGCTCCTTCTTGATTTCTACCTTCGTGGTGTCAAACATCACGAACAACTCAGGGATCATCTTATCCATCCCTGGCATGTTATAGTTCATCACGAAGCTCTAGTAGCTTGGTGGCAGTGACTTGGAGAACTGCATTAATCACTATCTCATCTGGAAGATTAACTCCCACTTGATTCAAGTGATTGTAGCACCCAGACAATCTGAGCACACGCTCAGCGATTGAGCTATTCTCCTTTATCTTGTAGACAAAGAATCTTGTTGGAGGTCTCATACCTCTCAACATAGGCACGAGCCTGAGATCACAATCTCAGCTCCTAGAACATCTCATATGTTCCGTGACGTTCAAAACGTTTTGGAGCCTCAATTCTAAGCCGTAATGCATGACGCATTGAACTATCACGTAGTCACCAAAAAGTGCCTGTCATATGTTCACAACATCTACAGACAATGCTTGAGGGAGTGATGCAGTTAGCGGTACATAAAAAACATAAGCTTTCTGTGCAGCAATGAGGACAATCCTCAGATCACGGACCCGGTCCGCATTATTGCTACCATCAACTTTCAACTTACTTTTCTCTAGGATTGTATCAATAAAACTGTGGAGCTACAGCGTGAGCTATCTACGACATAATTTGCAAGGACATTTTTAGACTAAGTTCATGATAATTAAGTTCATTTAATCAAATTATTAATGAACTCCCACTTAGATAGACATCTCTCTAGTCTTCCAAGTGATACATGATCCATGTCAACTAGCCCGTGTCCGATCATCACGTGAGACGGACTAGTCATCCATGGTGAACATCTCTATGTTGATCGTATCTTCTATACGACTCATGTTCGACCTTTCGGTCTTCCGTGTTCCGAGGCCATGTCTGTACATGCTAGGCTCGTCAAGTCAACCTAAGTGTTTCGCATGTGTAAATCTGGCTTACACCCGTTGTATGCGAACGTTAGAACCTATCACACCCGATCATCACGTGGTGCTTCGGAACGACGATCCTTAGCAACGGTGCACAGTTAGGGTGAACACCTTTCTTGAAATTTTATTGAGAGATCATCTTATTTACTACCGTCGTTCTATGCAAATAAGATGTAAACTGATAAACATCACATGCAATCAATATAGTGACATGATATGGCCAATATCATCTTGCTCCTTTGATCTCCATCTTCGGGGCACCATGATCATCACTGTCACCGGCTCGACACCATGATCTCCATCATCATGATCTCCATCATTGTGTCTTCATGAAGTTGTCTCACCAACTATTACTTCTACTACTATAGCTAACGTTTAGCAATAAAGTAAAGTAATTACATGGCGTTTATGATTGACACGCAGGTCATACAATAATATAAGACAACTCCTATGGCTCCTGCCGGTTGTCATAGTCATCGACATGCAAGTCGTGAACCCTATTACAAGAACATGATCAATCTCATACATCACAATGCATCACATCACATCCTTTTGGCCATATCACATCACACGGCATATGCTGCAAAAACAAGTTAGACGTCCTCTAATTTGTAGTTGCAAGTTTTTACGTGGTTGCTATAGGTTTCTAGCAAGAACGTTTCTTACCTACGTCCAAACCACAACGTGATATGCCAATTGCTATTTACCCTTCATAAGGACCCTTTTCATCGAATCCAATCCGACTAAGGTGGGAGAGACAGACACCCGCTAGCCACCTTATGCAACTGGTGCATGTCAGGCGGTGGAACCGGTCTCACGTAAGCGTACGTGTAAGGTTGGTCCGGGCCGCTTCATCCCACAATACCGTCGAATCAAGATAAGACTAGTAACGGCAAGCATATTAACAAAATCGACGCCCACAACTGCTTTGTGTTCTACTCGTGCATGGATTCTACGCATAGACCTAGCTCATGATGCCACTGATGGGGAACGTAGTAGTAAATCAAAAAATTTCCTACGCGTTCACCAAGATCCATCTATGGAGAAACCAGCAACAAGCAAGGGGAGAGTGGATCTTCATACCTTTGAAGATCGCTAAGCGGAAGCGTTACAAGAATGCGGTTGATGGAGTCGTACTCGCAGCGATTCAGATCGCGGTAGATCCGATCAAGTGCCGAACGGACGACACCTCCGCGTTCAACACACGTGCAGCCCGGTGACGTCTCCAACACCTTGATCCAGCAAGGAGGAAGGAGAGGTTGGGGAAGGGCTCCAACAGCAGCACGACGGCGTGGTGGTGGTGGAGTAGCAAGGTATTCCGACAGGGCTTCGCCTAAGCGCTGCGGAGGAGGAAGAAGAGAGGTAGGGCTTTGCCGTGAGAGAGAGAGAGAGATCAAATCCTGTCTCAAAACATCCAAAACCTCAAGTATATATAGGAGGAGGGACGTGGAGGGCTGGCTTGGCCTCTACTCCAAAGAGGAGAGGGCCGGCCGAATTAAAGGGAGAGTCCACCTCCCACAAGGGAGGTGGATCTCCTCCTTTTAAATCCCTTTTGCCTTATCTCCTTATCTCCAGCCACATGGGCCCACATAGATGGTCTTGGCCGACCCAATATGGGCTGGCACACCTCCTCTAAGGGCCCATGAGGTCCTTTGGTCGTCACACCCCTCTCGGGGGTCCTCCGGCACCCTCCCGACACTCCCGGTACACTACCGATGAGCCCGAAAACTTTCCGGTGACCAAAACTGGACTTCCTATATATCAATCTTTACCTTCGGACCATTCCGGAGCTCCTCGTGACGTCTGGGATCTCATCCGGGACTCCGAACAACCTTCGGTAATCACGTATACCATTTCCCTATAACCCTAGCGTCATCGAACCTTAAGTGTGTAGACCCTACGGGTTCGGGAGACACGTAGACATGACCGAGACACTTCTCCGGCCAATAACCAACAGCGGGATCTGGATACCCATGTTGGCTCCCACGTACTCCACGATGATCTCATCGGATGAACCACGATGTCGGGGATTCAATCAATCCCGTATACAATTCCCTTTGTCTATCGGTATGGTACTTGCCCGAGATTCGATCGTCGGTATCCCTATACCTTGTTCAATCTCGTTACCGGCAAGTCTCTTTACTCGTTCCGTAACACATCATCCCGTGACTAACTCCTTAGTCACATTGAGCTCATTATGATGATGTCTTACCGAGTGGGCCCAGAGATACCTCTCCGTCACACGGAGTGACAAATCCCAGTCTCGATTCGTGCCAACCCAACAGATACTTTCGGAGATACCCGTAGTGCACCTTTATAGTCACCCAGTTACGTTGTGATGTTTGGCACACCCAAAGCATTCCTACGGTATCCGGGAGTTGCACAATCTCATGGTCTAAGGAAACGATACTTGACATTGAAAAGCTTTAGCAAACGAACTACACGATCTTGTGCTATGCTTAGGATTGGGTCTTGTCCATCACATCATTCTCCTAATGATGTGATCCCGTTATCAACGACATCCAATGTCCATGGTCATGAAACCGTGACCATCTATTGATCAACGAGCTAGTCAACTAGAGGCTCACTAGGGACATGTTGTGGTCTATGTATTCACACATGTATTATGGTTTCCGGTTAACACAATTATAGCATGAACAATAGACAATTATCATGAACAAGGAAATACAATAATAACCATTTTATTATTGCCTCTAGGGCATATTTCCAACACATGCGTGGTATCCATTGTTTGTCTGTCCTGAAAGGTTACTGAGAGCAGGCCAATCGTTAATGGTTACAAACAACAACACATGTAGGTCAAATTCCCTGTTCATTATCATCCCACACACATACACCTCTTCCATTCCATAGCTGTAAAAGTTCATCAACTAATGGCCTTAGGTAAACATCAATGTCATTGCCGGGTTGCTTAGGGACTTGGATGAGCACTGGCATCATAATGAACTTCCGCTTCATGCACAACCAAGGAGAAAAGTTATACATACATAGAGTCACATGGCATGTGCTATGCTTGCTGCTCTGATTCCCAAAAGGATTAACGCCATCTGCACTTAAACCAAACCATACGTTCCTTGGGTCACCTATAAAGTCACTCCACTTTCTCTCGATCTTTCTCCACCGCGTCCCGTCAGCGGGTGCTCTTAACTTCCCGTCTTTCTTACGATCCTCTTTGTGCCATCGCATCAATTTGGCATGCTCTTTGTTTCTGAACAGACGTTTCAACCGTGGGATTATAGGATCATACCACATCACTTTGGCAGGAACCCCCTTCCTAGGGCGCTCGTCGTCAACATCACTAGGGTCATCTCGTCTGATCTTATACCGCAATGCACTGCATACCGAGCATGCGTTCAAATCCTCGTACGCACCGCGGTAGAGGATGCAGTCATTAGGGCATGCATGTATCTTCTGCACCTCGAACCCTAGAGGGCATACAACCTTCTTTGCTGCGTACGTACTGTCGGGCAATTCGTTATCCTTTGGAAGCTTCTTCTTCAATATTTTCAGTAGCTTCTCAAATCCTTTGTCCGGTACACCATTCTCTGCCTTCCACTGCAGCAATTCCAGTGTGGTACCGAGCTTTGTGTTGCCATCTTCACAATTGGGGTACAACCCTTTTTTGTGATCCTCTAGCATGCGATCGAACTTCAACTTCTCCTTTTCACATTCGCATTGTCTCTTTGCATCAACAATGACCCGTCAAAGATCATCATCAGGCACATCGTCTGGTTACTCTTGATCTTCATCTTCCCCCGTTACAACATTGTCTGGTTCCTCTTGATCTTCATTTTCCTCTTCTTCCTCGTTGTCTTCCATCATAACCCCCTCTCTTTCCGTGCTTGGTCCAAACATTATAGTGTGGCATAAAACCCTTATCAAGCAGGTGGAAGTAAAGGGTTTTAGAGTTGGAGAAAGTCTTCGTATTCTCACAGAAAGTACATGGACAATGAATAAAACCATACATCCATTGTCGGTTCATCTGCATGCGTTATATAATAAAGTGTATTAAAAACCATTACAACATATCATGAATAAAGAAGTGACCAAATTAATAGAAATTCATCATCACATTAAAGCCAAAAAGTACAATAGTGACCAAAATAAATACATACAGTTCATACAGTATCATTCTCGATAAAAAATATAATTAAGCAACATTATATACTTTTAAGCAACATTTTAGTAGGTTAGGGACATTATATACTGCAATTAAGCAAAAAAATCTAATTCAGCATATATACTAATTAAACATATATATTAATGAAACACTAATTATAGAAAAACAAGATTATATAAAAAATTCAAAATTCATCTAATTAATATTTATATATCTAAAATTCATCTAACATTTCTATAATTAAAAGTATAAAAAACTAAAAAATCATTCATCTAAAATTTATATATCTAATTCATCTAACATTTCTATAACTAAAAGTATAAAAAACAAAAAACAAAAAACAGAAAATAAGAAAATGTATGTGTGTGTGTGCGTGTGTGTTCATGCATATGTGTATGTGTGTGTGAGGGCTCGATCGATGGGAGGGCGTCCATGGCGGCAGGTGCTCACAGCGGGGCGACGGACGGCGAGGCGAGGCGAGTCGTCGGCGACGACGACGGAGCGCGAGCTCAAGGAGGGGGCGGCGTGCGACGGGGGCGGCGACAGCGTGGGCGGCGCGTCGGGGGCGGCGCGTTGGAGGCGGCGACGGCATGGGGGAGGTGGTGCGTCGGGGGCAGCGACGGCGATCTCTGTTGGTCGAAGAGACAAAGAAGCAGAGGGAAAATGAAAAACATTTAGTCGCGGTTGGTGGCTTCAACCGCTAATAGAGACCCCCCTTTAGTCGCGGTTGGAGCCACCAACCACGACTAAAGGTGAATTTCACCAGCCGAATCGGCGGGAAGCGAAACCCTTTAGTCGCGGTTCGTGGCTCCAACCGCGACTAAAGGTGGGGGGGGTCTTTAGTTGCGGTTGGAGCCACCAACCGCGACTAAAGTCCTGATCCTGGCACGGCGTACTGCGATGGAAGTTTAGTCCCACCTCGCCAACCGAGGGGCAGCCACACTGGTTTATAAGCCCTGCTGTGGCTGCTCCCTCGAGCTTCTCTCTAAGAAGGCCTATGTGGGCCTATTGAACATGTGCGACCTTGTTGGGCCTATTGGGCCTTGCGGGCATGCATCCTAGCCCAGGTTGGGTTTCTAGTCGTATGCAGGCCGTGGCGGCCTAGTAGGCGGCCTATTATTTATTTATTTATTGTTTTTTTGTTTTTTTCTTTATTTATTTTCTTTTGTTTCTGAGTTTTTTTATGCTTTATTAAGAGTTAATTAGTGAATCTTTTTGCGTTAGGTCATAAAAATTATAAAATTTTTGTTAGTGCCAGTAGTTTTCAAATTTGAATAGTGTAAATTTGAATTATTTGAAATTTGTGTGAATCACTAGTTTGTGAATAACTTTACTTTAATAATAGTTTTTCCAGTGATTCTTTTTTCTATTGTTTAATATTATCGTGTTTTATCATTATATCCAATTTGATAATTCTTAGGTTATTTTAAAAATGAAATGTCTTTGTAACAGACGAGTTTTCGTTTGAAACCCTGATACTTCGAAAGAGATTGTCCATTTTGTACACGAAGTGCATCCAGTTTTTGTCGTAACCCTCTCAACTTTTTAGCACATGTTATGTGGGTGAAATGATGATACCATGCCAAATTTCAACCTTTTCAGAGTTCATTTGAAGTGCTTATTAATTTCAGGGTCATTTAGATCAAAAAAAATCAGTAAATGCATGAAAAATAGCAAATGAAGTCGGAAAGGGTTGAAAATTGGTGGCCTCCCTTCAAATGGTGCATACTGAACGCACAAAAAGTCCAGAGTTAAAATTAGTTAAAAAAATAAAATGCCTTAGTAACAGGCGAGTTTTTGTCTGAAACCGTGATACTTCGAAAGAGATTGTCCATTTTGTATACGAAATGCATCCAGTTTTTGAGGTAACCCTCTCAACTTTTTAACACATGCTATGTGGGTGAAATGATGATACCGTGCCAACTTTCTACATTTTCAGAGTTCATTTGTAGTGCTTACCAATTTCAGGGTCATTTAGCTCAAAAAAAATCAGTAAATGCATGAAAAATAGACAATGAAGTCGGAAATGGTTGAAATTGATGGCCTCCCTTCGAATGGTGCATACTGAACGCACAAAACACATAAGTACAGTACTATTACAAAGATTCCCTTCGGTTTGTCCGAAGTGGGACTTTCTAGATATATAAGTCCGGAAACTGACTAGAGAAGCCGGTCACATCCCAGAGTGGGACCTTTGGGTGTAAAACTGTTTCTTCACGTGTGTCCCTTTGCATCGTAACCATGAGCAATCTTCCTCGTTTAACTTGATGCTCAGGTCAACATTCACTATAAAGGGACCAATTTCATGAAACTTTTCATAATCTTCTAACATGTCTGTCTTGTCCTCCACTCCCACAATGTTTCTTTTCCTTGAAAGAACTATGTGGCACTTTGGCTCATCGCATGATGCATTTGCTTCCTTATATTTTGTTTTTCTCGGCTTGGTAGACATGTCCTTCACATAAAAAACCTGCGCCACATTATTGGCTAAGACGAATGGTTCGTCTGTGTACCCAATATTGTTGAGATCCACTGTTGTCATTCCATACTGCGGGTCTTCCTTTACCCCATCTCCTGTTATATTGACCCATTTGCACCTAAACAAAGGGACCTTCAAATCAAGTCCATAGTCAAGTTCCCATATCTCCTCTATGTAACCATAGTATGTGTCCTTTGGCCCATTGGTGTTTGCTGCATCAAAGCGGACACCACTGTTTTGATTAGCGCTCTTTTTATCTTGGGAGATCGTGTAAAATGTATTCCCATTTATCTCGTACCCTTTGAAAGTAAATATAGTCGAAGATGGTAACTTGGACAACAAGTACATGTCATCTTCAACAGTGTTGTCATGCATGAGACGTGTCTGCAACCAACCGGCGACAGTCACCGTTTGTTCATGTGTAATCCAGTCGTGAGACTTCTCCGGGTGTTTGTAGCGTAGAATATTCTTGTGTTGCTCGATATATGGAGCCACCAAGGCAGAACTTTGTAGAACTGTGTAGTGTGCTTGCGCCAAAGAATGCCCGTCCCGACATATTAGTGAATTCTTTCCTAGCATGCCTTTTCCATCCAGTCTGCCCTCATGCCGCGATTCAGGAACACCTATCGGCTTAATGTCAGGAATAAAGTCACCACAAAACTCAGTGACCTCCTCTGTTTCATGGCCCTTGGAGATGCTTCCTTCTGGCCTAGCACGATTATGAACATATTTATTTAAGACTCCCATGAAACTCTCAAAGGGGAACATATTGTGTAGAAATATAGGACCCAGAATGGCAATCTCCTCGACTAGGTGAACTAGGACATGCGTCATGATATTGAAGAAGGATGGTGGGAACACCAACTCGAAACTGACAAGACATTACACCAAATTGTTCTCTAACCTTGGTAGGATTTCTGGATCGATTACCTTCTAAGAGATTGCATTCTGGAATGCACATAGCTTCACAATGGCTAGTCGAACGTTTTCTGGTAGAATCCCCCTCAATGCAACCGGAAGCAGTTGCGTCATAATCACGTGGCAGTCATGAGACTTTAGGTTCTGAACCTTTTTCTCTGCCATATTTATTAGTCCCTTTATATTCGATGAGAAGCCAGATGGGACCTTCATACTGAGCAGGCATTCGAAGAAGATTTCCTTCTCTTCTTTGGTAAGAGTGTAGCTAGCATGACCCTAAAACTGCTGTGCATCCATGCCGTCTTTTCCGTGCATACGTTCCAGGTCCTCCCGTGCCTCCGGTGTATCTTTTGTCTTCCCATACACGCCCAAGAAGCCTAGCAGGTTCACGGAAAGATTCTTTGTCACCTGCATCACATCGATTGCAGAGCGGACCTCGAGGTCTTTCCAATACGGTAGGTCCCAAAATATAGATTTCTTCTTCCACATGGGTGCGTGTTTGTCAGCGTCATTCGGAACAGATTGTGCACCAGGACCCTTGCCAAATATTACTTTTAAATCCTTGACCATATCAAGTATTTCATCACCCGTACGGTGGCGAGGCTTCTTCCCATGATCTGCCTCACCTTTGAAATGCTTGCCTTTCTTTCTTATGGGATGCCTTCTCTAAAGAAATCGACGATGCCCCAGATACACATTCTTCTTACATTTATCCAAATATATATTGTCGGTATCATCTAAACAGTGTGTGCTTGCGTGGTATTCCTTGTTTGTCTATCCAGAAAGGTTACTGAGAGCAGGCCAATCATTGATGGTTAGAAACAACAACGCATGTAGGTCAAATTCCTCCCGATCTTTCGCATCACACGCAGGTACACCTATTCCATTCCACAGCTGTAAAATTTCTTCAACCAATGGCCTTAGGTACACATCAATGTCGTTGTCGGGTTGCTTGGGGCCTTGTATGAGCACTGGCATCATAACGAACTTCCGCTTCATGCAGGACCAAGGAGGAAGGTTATAGGTACATAGAGTCACATGCCATGTGCTATGATTGCTATACTGCTTCCCAAAAGGATTAATGCCATCTGCACTTAAACCAAACCATACGTTCCTTGCATACTTTGCAAAGGCCTTCCACTTTCTCTCGATTTTTATCCACTGCGACCCGTCAGCGGGCACTCTCAACTTCCCGTCTTTCTTACGGTCTTCGTTGTGCCATCCAATGAACTTGGCATGCTCTTTGTTTTGGAGCAAACGTTTCAACCATGGTATTATAGGAGCATACCACATCACCTTGGCAGGAATCTTCTTCCTGGGATTCTCATGCTCAACATCACCAGGGTCATCGTGGCCGATCTTATAGCGCAATGCACAGCATACCGGGCATGCATTCAAATCCTCGTACTCACCGCGGTAAAGGATGTAGTCATTAGGGCATGCATGTATCTTCTCGAACTCTAATCCTAGAGGGCAGACAACCTTCTTTGCTTCGTACGTACTCTCTAGCAATTCGCTGTCCTTTGGTAGCTTCTTCTTTAATATTATCAGCACCTTTTGAAATGCCTTGTCAGATACACCATTCTCTGCCTTCCATTGCAGCAATTCTAGTGTGGTACCCAACTTTTTATTGTCATCTTCGCAATTTGGGTACAACCCTTTTTGTGATCCTCTAAGATGCGCTTCAACTTCCGCTTCTCCTTTTCACTTGCGCAGTTTCTCTTTGCATCGACAATGGCCCGACGAAGATCATCAGCAGGCTCATCTGATGCCTCTTCTTCAGCTCCTTTCCGCATTGTCAGCTCAGCTTCTTCCTCCATTGTTGTACCATCGTATCCATGGAACCCATGGCCAGGATAGTTGCCGTCATTCTCCTCTTCTTCACTCTCTTCCATTAGGACCCCTCCTTCTCCGTGCTTGGTCCAACAGTTATAGCCAGACATGAAACCGGACTCAAATAGGTGGACGTGAATGGTTCTTGAGTTAGAGTAATTTCGATCATTCTTACAGTCAGCACATGGACAATACATAAAACCATCCGACCGCTTGTTTGCCTCAGCCGCAACCAAAAAAGTATGCACGCCATTAATGAACCGGGGAGAGCGTCGGTCTTCGTACATCCATTCTCGGCTCATCTTCATTACACAACACCGAAAAGACCAAATTAATACAAGTTCGTACATAAAGTTCATACACACTTGTTCTCATAAAAGAACATACAAACTCAATAGCTAAAGCATTTAAATGCAACAACAAATGCGATCAACATCGCAACTAAGGTAACAATTGATCCAACAGCATAGTGATACCAAGCCTCACTATCAATAACATATCTTTTAAAATATCTTTTAAATTTTTTAATCTTCAAGCGCATTGCACCCATCTTGATCTTGTGATCATCGACAACATCGGCAACATACAACTCCAGTTTCATCTTCTCTTCTTCAACTCTTTTTAATTTTTCTTTCAAATACTCGTTTTCTTTTTTAACTAAATTTAACTTTTCGACAAGAATATCTATGTCGGTTGGAATCTCCGGTTCACATACCTCCTAGATAAGAATATCTATGTCAACTTAATTGGCATAATTGTCATAAACACGAAATGCAACAAAGTGTTATAAAAAAGAGTATATACCACATCTGTATCATAAACCGGATGAGGGCCGACGGGGACGGATTTCAAAACCATGCCACTATGTATAACAATCAACCATATAGGTAAGAAAACTATACAAGTAACTAACTAAATCTTACAAACATGATTTTTTTTATAAAAAGGATAAGAACAAGAAGTTCACCAAGGTGGTGCTGGCAACGGGACGGTGCGGGCGATCGATAGTGGTTAGGACGGGGAAGGGAAGGCACTAAGTAAACCACACCTACAAATGCAAAGTAAGAAGTTAATTTGAGCTCAAATTGCATAAATCAAATAAACTACAACTTACAAAATAAAACCCATAAATTACTATACTTATAGAGCATTGCAAGAGCTAATCTAGCAATGAGAGATGAAAGGACAAAGTTGCTAACCTTTGTGAACACTTGGAACGATGGGATGCCTCCAAATCTTGAATTTTTTTTGGCAAAAATGGAGGTTGAGCTTGAGGAAGAGAGAAAAAACAGAGAGGAGAGGAAAGGTGAAGAACAGAGGACTCTGCTCTGGCTGGCGCCGAAGGGTTAGCCTATAGTCACGGTTGGAGCCACCAACCGGGACTAAAGGTTTCCGTGGGGGCCCAGGCTGACGCCGGCCTGGCACCACAAGTTTAGTGCCGATTCGTGACATGAACCGGGAGTAAAGATCCGTAACAAACCGGCACTAATGATCCCCGTCATGAACCGACACTAATGATCACATTATTGCCGGTTCAAAAGCCAACCGCGACTAATGAGGCGGACGAAAGGTGTGTTTTCTACTAGTGAACGCCACCACCTCCCACGTCGCCACCTCCCATGTCGCCCTGCTCCCCGCCATCTTGCCGCCGGGGAATTGAAAGCTTCCCGGCCCTACTCTCCCGACACAGCTGAGGCCGCGGCCAAGAAGCCGAGGCCGCGACCAATAGATGTATCTCTTTAATTCGGCTTGCAAAACTATGTGAGACTTTTTTTTATTCGGCTTGTAAAATTATGTTATTTATTTGGTTGGAACCATGCTATTTTTTTGTGGACTATATATTTGCTTTGTGAAATTTAAATGCAAAACATATGTGTGTAGCAAATGCAAAATTTGTGTTATGTGTTTAAAAAGGGCGGCTAGCCGGCCACGCCGGCATATATGGGTCCGCGCGTTGGGCGCACACTCGATCCAAATGTTAGAGAGGGCAGGCGTCGTGCGGGCGGCCGACCCAAAAGGACTAAAAACGGACCAATCCGTCGTTCGTTTGGATCGGCCCGTTGGAGTTGCTCTTACGCGGGCTGAATCGAGTGGCCATGGGCAGACTGGCCGAAATTTCGGCCGGTGCGCGTGCGTCTAGCACTGTCCATATACATTGGTTTTTCAGCCCGGAAGTCGCAACCTCCTTTGTGAAAAAGAATACATTTAACTTTGGAAATTTTCAATATAGTTACGTAGCAAATTACAAAAAAATCATGCAACTTCTTTGTGAGAATAATGTTTCATTGACCATCCTTGCTTTCAGCACTCCTTCACGTGGTAAGTCAATGGCTTAATCCGTAGAACGTACAGACATTTTCATCAAGTTTATACAATTCGGTTAGTGGTATTATTTAGTTGCCACTAGAAAAAAAAGTAGTAATAGTATTTTGGCATTTGAGTCGTTGTCACCAACTCAGCATAACGTAACGTGGCAACTACCACGTTAATATAACAAAACGTGTTTTCCAACTTTCCGGCCCTTTCCGACGAGGAGTTTTCGTTGCTAAAAACATTTTGAGGTCGGCTTGCAGAAATGGGAAGCCCTGATCACCAGGTGAATAAACTCTCCAATCAAATTTTGTGCATCTTTCTTAACCCAACTTTAAGGTATGCCGAGTTTTCATTCAACGAAAAAGCGTGGACATAATCCAGGTTCTAGTTCATCCTCTCATTTTTCTGCCAAACTGTAACCATGGATTTACTAGTTTTGCGCAGATCGTTAGAAGTTATCTACCACCTGGGTCCCATGATTTTCTTTGTGCGCACGCAGATGAATTCTTGCGCCATCTCCCAGGGCCGCTTGGTCGCCGGTGCTGGGCAGGCTATCCTCACGGCGGAGTGCTCCCACACGTTCCACTTCCGCTGCATATCCGACAGCGTTGCTCGCGGCCACCACATGTGCCCGCTGCCTCTATGTAAGGCGCAGTGGCGCGAGCTGCCGTCTACGCTACCTGCGCCGCCACAGCCTATATGGATCCAGCCGAGTGCATGGCGACGGCGAGGGCAGCGGCAGAGCGGGGCGCGCCTCAGGAGGCGGTGACCATACTCGAAAACCAGCAGCGGGCGACTCTTCGAACGGGGACAGCACAAATCGGCGAACCCATGCTTGCAGAACTGGGAGCCGAGCTGCTCAAGATGCGCAGGCAAATGCGCGTTGGCGGGCCGGTAGAGCTACTACACGTACGCGCCGCCGGCATTCATGGTCGCCGCCCGCATGAGCGCGCCGACGATGCAGCCATGTGCGCCCATGTAGACCCGCATGAGTGCCTGCATGAGCGTGCCAAGCATGCACGTCGTCCGCATGAAAGAAAAGTTCGAAAGTCGTGAGCCATTCCAGATCGACTTGATTTTTAGCTCGACTTGAAAATAAACAAACTGAGGTTAAACACTTTGTGTAGTTTGACCAAGAAACGAATCGGTCTTGAGCATTGAAAAAAGGGAAAGTAGTGGCTGAACTCCCGCTCCGTGCATCCACGGTACACCCACGCAAGAAAACGTATTAAAACATTTTAAAAAATTCTGAAATTTTATGAAAATGTTCTTTAACAAATGTTATGGACACATGCAAAGTTTGGTGGTCAAATAACATTCAAAAAGCTCTATACAAAAAAGACAAAATTACGAAATCTACGCAAACAGTGTACTTACATTTTTAGTGGTTCTTTTCTTTTTTGTACAGCATTCCTCGAATGTTATTTGACAACCAAACTTTGCAGGTGCTCACAACATTTGTTGAAGATCATTCCCACAAAGTTTCATATTTTTTCAAAATGTTTTGATACGTTATCTTGCGTGGATGCATCGTGGGTGCACCGAGCGTGGGTGTAGAAAAACCACTCTCTTGAAAAAATAGGACGTTATACCATAGCTAATAGCACGTTATAGCGTATAGGAAATTGTCTTGTTACATTGATCAATGTACAATGTCTCGCTAATAGCACGTTATAGCGCGTTATAACACGTAAATAGCATATTTTTAGGGATCATGCTATTTTATATAGCGCGTTATTTTTTCCTTGATCTTGAGCCAATACTAACTCACTTGATTTTGATCGATAGCTCGACATAATTTTTTATGTTAAATAATAATGCCATATATTAAATGAAAATAAGATATTTTTGTACCATATAAGTTGTCCATGATTTTTCTTCATTTTATTTACCAGCAAACATGAAAGTTTAATTATGTGCAAAGAAGATTTATGCTTGTTATATGGTCTTTGGTCAACAATTTGTGTTCCCAATTATATGCAAAGAACGCAATCAAACCCCCCTCCTTTGGTAGTGTATAACTCGCGGTCGGGCCGATGCCCGCCGCCGTTGCTTGCAGCCGCACCGTCGCCGTGCGCCGCCGCTGCTTCTCCCAACCGCGCTGCTGCCTGGCCTAAAAAAAAAGAAAACCACGCTGCTGCCGCTGCTCGTACTGCTCGCCACCGTCGCTACTCGATGTCGCCCCACGTGCTGGCCAAACTCGCAGCGGCGCACGGCTCGGTGCTGCTCCTCTCCTTCGGCTCCAACCGCGCGCTGCCCCTGCCGGTCAAGCTAGCTGGCCAAGCAGGTTGATTGTTCTTTTCTTCACTAGATGTGCACGCACAGACCTACACACAAGCTGTTGGATTGATTTTGGCCGCCGGCCCAGCTAGTGAATCTCGCTTAATCGTAACAAGATGACGAGCAAGGGAAGCTTCTAGGCCGGGCGTGCTCCTGCTCGTGCGTCCACGGCTCTTGCTGCACCTAGAGCGGCCGCCCGGAGCAGCACGATGGACAGGATAGGAGGAGAGGAAGTTGATTGCTTTTCTATTTAAGGTCTAGGGGTGTGTTTGTATTTTCTTTTGCTAATTTAACTCCTTACAGTTCGGCCTCACTTATCAGAAAGTGATCAAACGAACTAAATCACTCAATCAGTGTTTTTTGCAAAACAATTACTGAATACGTGGTGACTTTTGTAACAAATTAGTGACTAGGTAATTTTCTGCAACACAAGGTGTTTTATGCTTTTAACTTCTTGTTGAGGAAATAAGCCTGACAATACTACTAGGGGTACGAATGGACGGGCGAAATCTAAATACGGCTCAGGTGTTTCATTCAGATGTTTACGAGTTCAGACCCCACTCGGGAGTGGTAAAGACCCAACGCGTGGAGCACGTAGGCTGGTCTGTTTTGCTTATGGTGGGATAGAGGATTACAGGAGTCCGAACATAGTTATGAAGACCGGGAGTGGCTTATATTGAGTACGCCACCACCGACTAAGCACCGTAATAATGACAATTAAGGTAGCGTTACAGAAACTGCCGCTTTAACTAGAGCGTTAATGATAACGCATGTTTATTACAGAAAAGACGTCTCTTCGGGTCCCTTCAACGTTATGCCTCCGAGGCTGTTGAGCTTCAGCTGTCGAATGAACGACATGGCCAACCGAATGACTTTGCGGGTCTTCCCAAGTACTTATGAAGACCTGTCCGAGTGCTCATGGAGATTTGTCCGAGTGCAATTTTACTTCTCAAGCTTCAGTGCCAATGAGGGTCTATAGGTGGGCCTAGAAGTCAGCCTTGTGACCCTACCCATGTTAGACGACCTCGTTAGTAGCCCCTGAATCCGTGAGGTTTGAAAGGTCGAGTGATCGACACTCGGGAGTGCCGACGACACCTCGGAGGTGTCTTAGGAAATGACTTTTGCCATTTCCCACTCGTATTCATGCCTCGACGGATTCATGATCAACATTCTTCGGCCGAATGTTCCAGTTTGCATTTCTGAAGTTTCTCTAAGGGTTGTCCCGAATGTTGTGTCATTGTGCCCGAGTGCTTCACTACAACAGACTAGTCGTCCGGTTTGCAAACAAATCGTTAGGCTATTCGGTGCATTGAGCTCTCTTCTCTTTGTAAAGCGTGACGGCACTTCTGCGTTTTCAAACCCGCGGAGGGCGTGAGCAGTAGTGCGACAAAATGGTTGATTCGCGGAATTTGTGGTTAAGTGGACGTGACGCCTTGATAACAGTGCCATAATTTCCGCCACGTGTCCACGATATCCTGGGTGTGGGATTCGCAGATCTCGCTCTGTCCAGGGATTAACGGCTAGAGATTACGCCTAATTATTGCCATAAAAGGCAGAAACACCGTGCAGAGGAAAACATATCTCACTTCTTCTTCCTCCTCTCGACTTCTTCGTTGCCAACCACCCCACTCCACGAAGCACTCCATTGTGAGCCCAACCTCACCGGAGATGAACCGCGCGATGACCGCAAAAGACGAGCGGGTGAAGAGGGGTTCGGGTGACTCCTTCTCCAGTACCGGCACGCCGGCGGGGTGGGTCCAGGGCGACTGGATGGCATCGCGGGTCACCAAGGCCCGGTTGCACACGATGGAGGATCAGGGGATACTGGCCATAGGGAGTTGGAGACTGCCGGAGGTGGCTGAGGACGTTCCTTCGTCACATGGGAGTGAGCGCGCGCTCCTGGTGACCCACCTCAAATGAGGTTTTTCCCTTTCGCCTCATTCGTTTTTCCACCGTTTCCTCGATTTCTTCGGTGCCCAGCTCCACCACATTACGCCCAATGCCATGGTGTATTTAGCTGCTTTCGCGTCTTTGTGCGAAAACTTCCTGGGCTACCACCTTCACTGGGGTCAGTTTAAGCACTTGTTTACCTACCGAGTGATGACGGTTAAGATATCCACTCGGTCAAAGGATAAGAGCAATGTGACCCATCTCTGCGGGGGGTTAGGCATCCAGTTGAGAGGCAAGGGATGTTTTCCAACCATTTATTTTCCCGACTCATGGAAAAGCTGGCAGGAGAATTGGTTTTGTTGCCAATATGTTCCAGTCGGAGACAACCAGCCGGGACTTCCCTTGTACATGTTGGTACGAATTCGGTAGCTTCCCAAGCTGATTATGATGAAGGAAGAAAAGGTGGACATGGACATCTTGGTGATCGCCCTGGTGGCCCTGGTGCAGAAGGGTGTTAACAGTCTGGACCTGCTCAAAGTCTTCTATCAGAGGACAATTCAACCACTTCAAGCGAGTGTTCACCCTATGTGGGAGTACACCGGAGCAGATGACGCCACTCGAACACACCTCGAGGAACTCGACGAGGAGTCAGTCGAAGACAGGATCACGGCGATCACTGCGGCGCGCGACAATCCCAAGGGGAGTAGGCAGGTGCCTCCGTTCTCTCCAGAAAATAAGCCGAATGAGGTAACTTCTGGAGACTTGTAAGCCGAATGACTCTGTTGTGCTTGTGCTGCTTTAACTCTATTTTTTATTTCCATTCGATAGGCTTTCATGGGCTTGATCGGCGAGATTCCGATCGCGAACAGGAACCTGATTGACATGGCGAGCGATACGGATATCGCGGACAATTCCATCGGAGTGGGGAAAGAAGAAGAAGACGGCGATGACGAAGATGAAGACAATGAAGAAGACTCGGGTGAGAGTTGCGAGGTGGAGTCCTCGCGTTCAGAAGGTGGTGTGCCCGAGTCTCGCTCCATGTCCCGCCATGACCCGGGGTTGCTGGTGGTGGACAAAAGACAAGTGTTGTCAAGCCGATTGCCAATGCACCCTCGACCAGTAGTACGAAGCATGGTCGTGTGAAGGTGGCCTCGTTGCTTGAGAAGGTAGCGAAGCAAGCCAGGGTTATTGCAGCCAAGCCCCGGAAGGCAGTTCTCATTCCAAAAATCAAGATGGCCATCCCGGTTGCTTCAACGTAAGAGTTTTCACCTGAATGTTGTTGTTGTGAATTTATATCCGAATGAAATTTGAACACTTGTAGCTCCGACTGATGTGATTGACAAAGCTGATCCGCCGAATCCAGCTGCAAGTATGGAGGGTGTCGTGCCGGAGCCATCTCTTGCCGGTGCCTTGGCAACATCACAGGGGACCAGCTCGGGCGCTGGAGTTGCATTCGGAATAGGTACGTCGTCTCTTGCAATGATTCCCCATGAGACCAACATCTTCTCTCTGCACCATGTCCTAGAGGACCAGATGGGAGCGAGTAAAGAAGCATTGATCCAGCTAGAGCTAATGTGTGACAGGCTGAAGACGACATATGACACAAGCACGACGCTGCAGAAGAACATCGAAGTAAGTACTCTTGTCAGTACCTTCCTCATTCGGTGTCTTGGTTGATCTGTCAGTAGTTTTAATCCCGAGTGGGTTTGCATCTGCATACACCCACTAGGTGTCGACTTTCTAGTGGGGGCGCGCTGAGCGCACCCACTGGGTATAGTCCCTAAGACTGCGGTCGACTGAAGCAGTCGGCGGTAGTCTAATAACGTAGAAATACCTTGTACTTAAAATTTTCCAGTTGGGGCGCGCTGAGAGCACCCACTGGGTGTAGTCCCCGAGGCTACCATCGACTGAAGCAATCGGCGGGAGTCTTAGAGTTTTGCATCTTGATTTGAATATCATATCCGACTGACGAATTGTATGTCTTGTGTGACTGAAATTTTGTTCTCTATTTATTGAGTGTAGTCTGTTAGTGAGCTCGAAAGCCACTAAAACGACTTGAAGGAGGAAGTGTTGACTTTGCGGCTTGACTTAGATGCTGAGAAAGCCAAGAACGCCTGATGCTACTTTTCGAGCTTGCGTTGGTTTTTCCCTTGAAGAGGAAAGGGTGATGCAGCAAAGTAGAGATAAGTATTTCCCTCAGTGTGAGAACCAAGGTATCAATCCAGTAGGAGTATCAAGATGAGGCACCAAGAAACCTGCACAAACATAAACAAACTTGCACCCAACGTGATAAAGGGGTTGTCAATCCCTTCACGATTACTTGCAAGGTGAGATCTGATAGTGATAGTAGATAAATATAAATAAGTAAATAAAATTGCAGCAAGGTATTTTTGGTGTTTTTGTGTTTGGATCTGAATATATAATATGTAAAATAGACCCAGGGGCCATAGTGTTCACTAGAGGCTTCTCTCATGATAGCAAGTATTACGGTGGGTGAACAAATTACTGTTGAGCAATTGATAGAATAGCGCAAAGTCATGATGATATCTAAGGCAATGATCATACATATATGCATCATGTCCAAGACAAGTAGACCGATACTTTCTGCATCTACTACTATTACTCCACACATCGACCGCTATCCAGCATGCATCTAGTGTATTAAGTTCATAAGAAACGGAGTAACGCTTTAAGCAAGATGACATGATGTAGAGGGGTAGATTCATGTAATATGATATAAACCCCATCTTTTTACCCTTGATGGCAACAACACGATGCGTGCCTCGCTCACCCTTCTGTCACTAGGTGAGGACACCGCACGGTATGAACCCAAAGCCAAGCACTTCTCCCATTGCAAGAACCATAGATCAAGTTGGCCAAACGAAACCCATAACTCGAAGACACTTACAAGGATATGAAATCATGCATATAAGAATTCAGAATTGACTCAAATAATATTCATAGATAATCTGATCATAAATTCACAATTCATCGGATCTCAACAAACACACCGCAAAAGAAGATTACATCGGATAGATCACCATGAAGATCATGGAGAACTTTGTATTGAAGATCAAGGAGAGAGAAGAAGCCATCTAGCTACTAGCTATGGACCCATAGGTCTGATTTGAACTACTCACGCATCATCGGAGAGGCAATGGTGTTGATGAAGATGGCCACCGGAGATGAATTCCCCTCCGGCAGGATGCCGGAACGGACTCCCGATTGGTTTTGTGGTGGCTCTGGAGGCTTGCGGCGGCGGAACTTGCGATCTAGGTATAGTTCTAGAAGTTTGGGTATTTATAAGACCGTATGGTGGCGGAAACAAGTCGAGAGGGGCCACGAGAGGTCATGAGCCCCCTAGCCGCGGCCTAAGGGTGGGGCTGCGCCTGGCAGGCTCGTGGCTCCCTCGGGCCGCCTCTCCGGTATTTTTTCCTTCAGGTATTTTTGATATTTTCCGGAAAAAATCACGGCGAATTTTTTATTCCATTTGCACACCGTTTGATATTCCTATCTGAAAAAGGTCAAAAACACGAAAAAAACTGAAACTGGCACTGGGCACTGAGTTAATAAGTTAGTCCAAAAAATAATATAAAATAGCATATTCATGCATATAAAACATCCAAAGTTGATAATATAATAGCATAGAACAATCAAAAATTATAGATATGTTGGAGACGTATCTAGCATCCCAAGCTTAACTCCTCCTCGTCCTCGAGTAGGGAAGTGATAAAGAACGAATTTTTGATGTGGAATGCTACCTAACATATTTGGTTTATGTAATATCTTTATTGTGGCATGAATGTTCAGATCCATAAGATTCAAAACAATAGTTTAATATTGACATGAAAACAATAATACTTCAAGTATAATAGCAAAGTAAGCATGAACTTTTGAAATAACAAGGCCAAAGAAAGTTATCCCTACAAAATCATATAGTCTGACTATGCTCCATTATCCCCACACAACGGATTTAAATCATGCACAACCTCGGTATTGGCCAAGTAATTGTTTTTGCACTCTTATTTTTTCAAACTTTTTCAACTCTCACGCAATACATGAGCGTGAGCCATGGATATAGCACTATAGGTGGAATAGAGTGTGATGGAAGTTGTGAGGCAAAAAGGAGGAGATGGTCACATCGACTCGGTGTATCAATGGGCTATGGATATGCCCATTAATAGATATCAATGTGAATGAGTAGGGATTGCCATGGAACGGATGCACTAGAGCTATAAGTGTATGAAAGCTCACAAATGAAAACTAGTGGGTGTGCACCCAACTTGCTTGCTCACGAAGACCTAGGGCAATTTGAGGAAGCCCATCATTGGAATATACAAGCCAAGTTATATAATGAAAATTTCCACTAGCATATGAAAGTGACAAAACAAGAGACTCTCTATCATGAAGAACATGGTGCTATTTTGAAGCACAAGTGTGGAAAAAGATAGTAGCATTGTCCCTTCTCTCTTTTTCTCTCATTTTTTTGGCTGGGCTCTTTGGCCTCTCTTTTTTTATTTGTTGGGCATCTTTGGCCTCTTTTATTTCCTCACATGGGACAATGCTCTAATAATGATGATCATCACACTTTTATTTACTTACAACTCAATACTTAGAACAATAATGACTCTATATGAATGAAAGTGATGGCACATGTCATGAGACGGAACGATGGAAGTTGCATGGGAATATATCTCGGAATGGCTATGAAAATTCCATAATAGGTAGATATGGTGGCTGTTTTGAGGAAGATATATGGTGGGTTTGTGCACCGGCGAAAGTTGCGCGGGACTAGAGAGGGTAGCAACGGTGGAAGGTGAAAGTGCATCTATACCATGGACTCACATTAGTCATGAAGAACTCATATACTTATTGCAAAAGTTTTATTAGTAATCGAAACAAAGTGCTAAACGCATACTCCTAGGGGAAGGGTTGGTAGGAGTTAACCATCGCGCAATCCTGACCTCCACACAAAGGATGACAATCAATAAATCAATCATGCTCCGACTTCCTAACACAGCGGTTCACCATACGTGCATGCTACGGGAATCACTAACCTCAACACAAGTATTTCTAGATTCATAACACCCTACTAACATAACTCTAATATTATCACCTCCATATCTCAAAACTAATCATGAGGAATCAAACTTCTCTTACTAATCAATGCACTTGAATATGAAAGTTTTTATTATATCCTCTTTGGATGCCTATCATGTTTATGACTAATTTCATAACACTCGCCAATTACCAATTTACTTATATAGGGAGCACTCTCAAAATTATATAAGTGAAGATTCTAGAGTTTTTATTTCTACAAAATATGACACCGCCGTTCTCTACAAAGATTTAAGTGAAGAACTAGAGCAAAATTATCTAGCTCAAAAGATATAAGTGAAGCACATGTGAGCAAAATTACCAATCTCAAAAGATATAAGTGAAGCACATGGCAGAAAAATTACTAAGCTCAAAAGATATAAGTGAAGCATATGGGAGCTAAATCATCAAGCTCAAAAGATATAAGTGAAGCACGTGTGAGCTAAATTGCCTAACTCAAAAGATATAAGTGAAGATCATTGGGTATTCTAACAAATTCACGATGAGTGCATGTCTCTCTAAAAAGGTGTGCAGCAAGTATGATTGTGACAAAACAAAAAGCAAAGACTCCTATCATACACGACGCTCCAAGAAAAACACATATCATGTGGTGAATAAAAATATAGCTCCAAGTAACGTTACCGATGGATTGAAGACGAAAGAGGGGATGCCTTCCCGGGGAATTTCCAAGCTTAGGCTTTTTGGTGTCCTTGAATTTGGCTTGGGATGCCTTGGGCATCCCCAATCTTAGGCTCTTTCCACTCTTTATTCCATTGTCCATAAGAACATCACCCAAAACTTGAAAACTTCACAACACAAAAGTTAAACAGAAACTCGTGATAGTATTAGCATAAGAAAACAAACCACCAACTTTTTAGGTACTGTATTAAACTTTAATTTCCATTTATATTGATATTATATTACTGTATTCTCACTTTTCCATGGATCATACCCCCCTATACTAACCATAGTTTCATCAAAATAAGCAATCAACACAACAAAAAACAGAATCTGTCAAAAACAGAATAGTCTTTAGAAATCTGTATATTTCGTGTACCTATACTAACTCAAAAATTATGAAACAATTATTAAAATTAGGGAAATTTTCATATAAATCAGCAGAAAAAAGAATCTACTCAAAATCTCTTTCTGGATAGGAAATAAAAATAATTTCGTGAGCACAAAGTTTCTGTCTTTTTCCAACGTGATTAAAAAACTATCACCAAAACTAATCATAAATGTTCTACTTGGCACAAACACTAATTAAAACATAAAAAACACAATCATGATAGAATCATGATGGTGACGACTCAATAAAACAGAAAGTAAAAAGCAAGAAATAAACCTATTCATTGGGTTGCCTCCCCACAAGCGCTATCGTTTAACGCCCTTAGCTAGGCATAAGGCAATAGAATCAAGTATTGTCATCTTTAGTGCTCAAACCATATGTAGCTCTCATAATAGATTCATAAGGCAATTTTATTCTCTTCCTAGGAAAATGTTCCACGCCCTTCTTTAATGGAAATTTAAATTTAATATTCCCTTCCTTCATATCGATAACATCACCAATAGTCCTAAGGAAAGGTCTACCAAGAATAATGGGACATGTAGGATTGCAATCAATATCAAGCACAATCAAATCTATGGGCACATAGTTCCTATTTGCAATAATAATAACATCATTAATCCTTCCCATAGGTTTCTTAATAGTAGAATCCGCAAGATGCAAATTAAGAGAGCACTCATCAATCTCATTGAAACCTAGAACATGACATAAAGATTTTAGAATTGTGGAAACACTAACACCCAAATCACACAAAGCATGACATTCATAATTTTTAATCTTGATATTTATAGTAGGTTCCCACTCATCATGAAGTTTTCTAGGAATAGATATTTCCATCTCAAGTTTATCTTCAAGAGATTTCATCATAGCATTAACGATATGTCTAGTAAAAGCCTTATTTTCGCTATAAGCATGTGGAGAGTTTAACATGGATTGCATCAAGGAAATACATTCAATCAAAGATCAATTATCATAATTAAATTCCTTGAGATCCAAAGTAGCAATCTCATCACTATTCAAAGTTTTGATATCCTCTACTCCACTTTTAGTATTTTTAGCATCAAGATAAATAGACTTCGAATCATTGGGGCGTTTCTCAACAAAAGTGGATTCATATCCAGCCCCATCATTATTAAGATTGACATTAGAAAACAAGGATTCAATAGGAGTCACATCAAGCACTTTAAGATCTTCGTGATTCTCATCACATATTTCAGGTTTCGCAGCCATTTTATTGACTAAGGTAGCTTGTTCATCAGAAATCTGGCCTACCAATTTCTCAAGATGAGCAAATTGAGAATTCAACGCAAGGAATTCTTTGGCCATATCATCAACCTCTTTATTCATATATGCCATAAAAGAATTTTGCTCCCTTAGTTATCTAAGACAGTAACTATTATGATCAAACTGTGTAGACATGAAGCTTTTGACATTAGTTTCAATTTCTTCCAACTTTTTATAGTAAGCATCATAATCATTTGGTTGGGCCATGAGGATAAATAAAATAGCACACATGAGCAAACAGAAAGCAAGTGAAAGAAAAGGGCGAACGGAAAAGGCAAATAAAGAAAGGCAAATATTTTTGTAAATTTTTGTTTTAGAAGTGGGGGAGAGGAAAACGAGAGGCAAATGGCAAATAATGTAAATGCAAGAGATGAGTTTGCGATAGGTACTTGGTAGGTATGCTTCACTTGAACACTCCCCGGCAACGGCGCTAGAAATTCTTCCTGCTACTTCTTGAGCTTACGTTGGTTTTCCCTTGAAGAGGAAAGGGTGATTCAGCAAAGTAGAGATAAGTATTTCCCTCAATTTGAGAACCAAGGTATAAATCCAATAGGAGTATCAAGATGAGGCACCAAGGAACCTCCACAAACACAAACAAACTTCTACCCAACGCGGTAAAGGGGTTGTCAATCCCTTCGTGATTACTTGCAAGGTGAGATCTGATAGTGATAATAGGTGAATGTAAATGAGTAAATAAAATTGCAGCAAGGTATTTTTGGTGTTTTTATAATTAGATCTGAATATATAATATGTAAAATAGACCCGGGGGCCATAGTGTTCACTAGAGGCTTGTCTCATGATAGCAAGTATTACGATGGGTGAACAAATTACTGTTGAGCAATTGATAGAATCGCGCAAAGTCATGACGATATCTAAGGAAATGATCATACATATAGGCATCATGTCCTAAACAAGTAGACCGATATTGGCTGCATCTACTACTATTACTCCACACATCGACCGCTATCCAGCATGCATCTATTGTATTAAGTTCATAAGAAACAGAGTAACGCCTTAAGCAAGAAGACATGATGTAGAGGGATAGATTCATGCAATATGATATAAACCCCATATTTTTACCCTTGATGGCAACAACATGATACGTGCCTCGCTACCCCTTCTTTCACTAGGTGAGGACACCGCACGGTATGAACCCAAAACCAAGCACTTCTCCCATTGCAAGAACTATAGATCAAGTTGGCCAAACGAAACCCATAACTCGAAGACACTTACAAGGATATGAAATCATGCATATAAGAATTCAGAATTGACTCAAATAATATTCATAGATAATCTGATCATAAATCCACAATTCATCGGATCTCAACAAACACACCGCAAAAGAAGATTACATCGGATAGATCACCATGAAGATCATGGAGAACTTTGTATTGAAGATCAAAGAGAGAGAAGAAGCCATCTAGCTACTAGCTATGGACCCGTAGGTCTGATGTGAACTACTCACACATCATCGAAGAGGCAATGGTGTTGATGAAGATTACCACCGGAGATGAATTCCCCTTCGGTAGGATGCCGGAACGGACTCCCGATTGGTTTTTGGTGGTTCTGGAGGCTTGCGGCGGCGAAACTTGCGATCTAGGTTTAGTTCTGGAAGTTTGGGTATTTATAAGACCATATGGCAGCGGAAACAAGTCGAGAGGGGTCACGAGGAGGTCACGAGCCCCCTAGTCGCGGCCTAAGGGTGGGGCCGCGCCAGGCAGGCTCGTGGCTCCCTCGGGCCGCCTCTCCGGTATTTTTTCCTTCAGGTGTTTTTGATATTTTCCGAAAAAATCATGGCGAAAGTTTTATTCCATTTGGACTCCGTTTGATATTCCTATCTGAAAAAGGTCAAAAACACGGGAAAAAAAAGAAACTGGCACTGGGCACTGAGTTAATAAGTTAGTCCAAAAAATAATATAAAATAGCATATTCATGCATATAAAACATCCAAAGTTGATAATATAATAGCATGGAACAATCAAAAATTATAAATATGTCGGAGACGTATCACCCGACTGAAGCAGGAGAAGAATGCGTTGGAAGGTATAGTTTTCCCTGTCCGACTGTCATTTCACTATTCTTTCTCCCCATTCAATTGAATCCACTTCATCAGATCTTCGTGGAGAAAATCGTAACCTTGTTGAGAGATTGAAGAATTCTATTTCTTTAGTAATTGTGAAGTTGGCCCTAGAGAAGAAGGAACCAGAGCTGGCAGAGGCTCGGAAAGAGGCCAGTCGGAAGACCAAGGAGGGTGAAGAGAAGCTGAAGACAGTCGGGAAGCTGGAAAAAGAGAAGAAGACCCTTGATGCTACTATGAAGAAGACCAAGGAGGAGCTCACCGAGTGGAAGACCAAATTTGAACATATCACTGCCAAGAAAGCTGAGCTGGAGCACTTCGTCGAAGAGTTTGGTGACACCGTGAGCGAAAAACTCAAAGGTAAACTCTCCCGAAGGATTCACGTGTATTTTTGAATGACCGAATGAAGTTTGCTTGACTTTGATTTCTCTTTCCATTCGGCTGAACTCAGAATTCTATTTCGACGTTACCAAGGAGACTGCGAAGATCGAGAAAGAGCTGGATCCGTCCCGAGAGCTGCTCAAGGATAGCATGGCCATGGCCTTTCTCCGACTGGAAGAACGCGTCGACGAAGCAGTTTCATACATCAGGCGGCTCTGCCTTGGCATCATGGACACCGAAAAAGAGCTCTTCTCTGACAAAGAAGCTTCAAAGACCTTGACTCCATTCAGACCTAAGTTAGAGACGTCCCACACCGAGTGAAAATGTGGAAGAAATCAGCAGCCTGAGCCGGAGCTGACATTGCTCTTTCACTGGTACGATTCCACTTCAAGGGAGTGGACGAGAAGAAACTAAAGTCCTTGCAGGTCATCAATCCGAAGCACGATAGGGTTGAAGACTTCATGGAGATGTTCATGGAGGCGGCTACCTGAATTGAAGAAAGCCTTGACCTAGACACGTTCCTTGAAGCAGTGCCTAGCCCCAAGTGATCGTCGGGCCAGAAACTTCTTTAAATATTTGGCTCGGAATGCCGAGTAGTATCTTTAAGACTTTTAAACGAGCCTGAGGCTCCTATCTCTCGTACTTCCGCTTCGGGCGATGCAGTTCCTTATCTGCCTTATCTTAACTTGATATTTTGTGTGCATCGTATTTGAATGTGAATTTTAACTTAGGCAACGCGGAGCCGCAACGAAGTCCCCGAGTGTAAGCAAGACCTTCACCCGGAGATTTTTGTCTGTAGATGAAAAATTATGGTCCTGTAACTCTTGTTCATATTGACAATCAAGTGCATAGAATGTCTAACTCGAAAAGTTTTCTTACTTAAGCGATGCGGAATCGCAGCTAAGCCCCCGAGTGTTGGCAAGACCTTCACTCGGAGAAGTTTGCCAACTTAGGCAACGCCGAGTCACAGCTATGTCCCCGAGTGTGAGTAAGACCTTAACTTGGGGTGGTTTGTGATCTTGATGAAAAATGATGGCCCTGTTCATCTTGACAATCGAGTGTGGAGAATGTCCCACTCGAGAAGTGTTTTAACTTAGGCGATGCGGAGTCACGACTGAGCCCTCGAGTGTAGGTAAGACCTTCACTCGGAGAAGTTTGTTATCTAGATGAACAATGATGGTCCTGTTCATCTTGACAATGAGTGTGGAGAATGTCCCACTCGAGAAGTTTTTTAACTTAGGCGATGCGGAGTCACAACTAAGCCCCCCGAGTGTAAGTAGGACCTTCACTCAGAGTAGTTTTTCATCTAGATGAACAATGATGGTCTTGTTCATGTTGACAATCGAGTGTGAAGAATGTCCCACTCGAGAAGTTTTTTAAGTTAGGCGACGCGGAGTCACAACTAAGCCCCCAAGTGTAGGTAAGACCTTCACTCGGAGTAGTTTTTCATCTAGATGAACAATGATGGTCCTGTTCATTTAGATAATCGAGTGTGGAGAATGTCCCACTCGAGAAGTTTTTTTTAACTTAGGCGACGCGGAGTCACGACTAAGCCCCCAAGTGTAGGTAACACCTTCACTCGGAGAAGTTTGTCATCTAGATGAACAATAATTGTCTTGTTCATCTAGACAATTGAGTGTGGAGAATGTTCCACTCGAGAAGTTTTTTAACTTAGGCGACGCGGAGTCACGACTAAGCCCCCCGAGTGTAAGTAAGACCTTCACTCGGAGTTGTTTTTCATCTAGATGCATAATGATGGTCCTTGTCATCTTGACAATCGAGTGTGGAGAATGTCCCACTCGAGAAGTTTTTTAAGTTAGGCGACGCGGAGTCATGACTAAGCCCCCGAGTGTAGGTAAGACCTTCACTCGGAGTAGTTTGTCATCTAGATGAACAATGATGGTCCTGTTCATTTTGACAATCGAGTGTGGACAATGTCCCACTCGAGAAGTTTTTTTTAACTTAGGCGACGCGGAGTAACGAATAAGCCCCCAAGTGTACGTAAGACCTTCACTCAGAGAAGTTTGTCATCTAGATGAGCAATAATGGTCTTGTTCATCTTGGCAATTGAGTGTGGAGAATGTCCCACTCGAGAAGCTTTTTAACTTAGGCGACGCGGAGTCATGACTAAGCCCCCCGAGTGTAAGTAATACCTTCACTCGGAGTAGTTTTTCATCTAGATGAACAATGATGGTCGTGGTCATCTTGACAATCGAGTGTGGAGAATATCCCACTCACGAAGTTTTTTGAACTTAGGCGACTTGGAGTCATGACTAAGCCCCTGAGTGTAGGTAAGACCTTCACTCGAAGTAGTTTGTCATCTAGATGAACAATGATGGTCTTGTTCATCTTGACAATCGAGTGTGGAGAATGTCCCACCCAAGAATTTTTTTAACTTAGGCGACGTGGAGTCATGACTAAGCCCCCTAGTGTAGGTAAGACCTTCACTCGGAGAAGTTTGTCATCTAGATGAACAATGATGGTTCTGTTCATCTTGACAATCGAGTGTGGAGAATGCCCACTCGAGAATTTTGTTTAACTTAGGCGACGCGGAGTCACGACTAAGCCCCCGAGTGTAGGTAAGACCTTCATTGAGAGTAGTTTGTACTTAGGCAAAATCTGGTTTGCAGTTAAGTGTTTTCCATTTTACACCCACTAGAGGTGGTAGTCAAATTTCAACAAGGTACAATGAAACAAAGCTTTATTCATTGAGATCACTCGGATTTGTTACAAAAGTCTTAATTTACATTCATCGCGTTCTAAGCGTAGAACTTGCGGAGCAGATCCGCGTTCCAAGTCCGAGGTTCCTCTCATCCTTAATGTTGTAAAATCGGTACACTCCATTTTGTTGGACTTTGGAGATGACATACGGCCCCTGCCATGGGGGAGCCAACTTGTGGGGTCTCTGTAGATCCAGTCGGAGAACCAGATCTCCTTTCTCAAAGGCTTGACCTCTGACCTGTCTCTCGTGGTAACGCCTCAGATCCTGTTGATAAACTGTAGATCTGATGCGGGCTAACACTCTCTTTCTTCCTCCAGGAGGTCGAGTCCATTTTGTCGGGCTGCTTCAGCTTCGGCTTTGTCATACTGTTCCACTCGGGGGGAATTATACTTGAGATCACACAGGAGCACGGCTTCTGACCCATAGACCATGAAGAAGGGAGTGCGCTGCGTAGAGCAGTTGGGGGTCGTCCAAATGCCCCATAAGACTAAAAGTAGTTCTTCGATCCAGGCCCCAGCCACATGTTTCAGATCTCTCATCAGTCGGGGTTTCAATCCTTGGAGGATCATCCCGTTTGCTCGCTCTGCCTATCCATTTGACTGCGGGTGAGCCACGGAGGCGTAATTGATCCGAGTTCCTTGAGAGAAGCAAAACTCATGGAAAAATTCCGAGTCGAAGTTCTTCCGATTATCTGTAATGATGTCGTGCGGCACACCGAGCCTGTAAATAATCTGTCGAATGAAGCTGACGGCAGTGCCTACATGAAGACTCTTGATAGGTTTAGCTTCGACCCACTTAGTGAATTTTTCGACAGCCACGAGCAGGTGGGTGAATCCACCTGATCATGTCCGCAAGGACCCAACCATGTCAAGGCCCCCACATGAGGAATGGCCAAGTGAGCGGGATCGTCTTCAGTGCAGAGGCGGGTTTGTGAGACTTGTTCTTATAGAACTGACATCCAACACACTTATCAAACAGCTCTTTGGCATCTTTGTTAGCTCGGGGCCAGTAAAAACACGCTCGGAAAGCCTTAGCAACTAGTGTCCGAGAGAACGCGTGGTGGCCGCAAGTTCCCGTGTGCATATCATGCAAGATCTAGAGTCCATCTTCCAGAGAGATGCATTTCTGAGTGACCCCTATGGTGCTTTTCTTATATAAGTGGTCTCCCAACAGTTCAAACGATTTAGATCGACGGATGATCTAGAGAGCCTCTTCTTAGTCTTCGAGGAGTTCTTGCCGGAGCAAACACACTAAATATGGTTGAGTCCACTCGGGAGTGATCACCAGTACTTCTTGGACTAGATCGACCACTCCAGGAACTTCAACTTGAGTCGGATTTGAAGGACCGACTGCTTGCGGGGGCTCCTCTGTGTAAGGATCTTCTACGATTGTAGGCGCGTACAGATGTTCGAGGGATATATACTTGGGAACTACCCGCCGAGTGGATCCAATCGTTGCCAAGTCATCAGCCCCTTGATTCTTTGCACGAGGGATGTCATGTAGTTCCAAACCGTCAAAATTCTTCTCCACTTCCTAACTGCGTTGCAGTAGCCAGTCATGGCTGGGCTCCGAATGTCCCATTCTTTCATCACTTTGTTGACAACAAGGTCTGAATCCCCATAGAACATTAAACGACGAACACCGAGTGAAATTGCCATTCGGATTCCATATTGGAGTTTTTCATATTCGGCTTCATTATTTGACGAGTCGAAATGTATTTGGAGGACGTAATTCAGCCGGTCCTTTGGGAGAGACCGAGACAACGCCAGCCCCAGAACCATTCAGTATCTTGGATCCATCAAAGAACATGGTCCAATGTTCAGAAGCACACGGGGTCGGCTGCTCTTGCTCAATCCACTCGGCCATAAAGTTGACCAATGCTTGGGACTTAATTGCCTTTTTGGCTTCAAACTTTATCTCCAACGATAGGAGCTCAATTGCCCATTTTGCCACTCGGCCAGCTGCATCTCGATTGTGTAAGAACTCCGACAGGGGAGCATTGTTGACAACTGTAACCGAGTGGTCTCAGAAATAATGAACCACCTTCTTTGCAGTCAAGTAAATACCATAGACTAACTTATGGTAATGTGGGTATCCATGCTTAGAAGGAGTTAAAACTTCTGAGATGTAATAGATGGGTCGTTGGACTTTGAATGTTTTTTCCGGCTCTTCGCTCTCGACTGCCAGGACGGTGCTCACCACTTGATTAGTAGCTGCAATATATAGCAGCAATGGTTCCCGACTGCCCGGAGCAGCTAACACCGGCTGGGTGGAACGAAACGTCGTGAGTTCTTCAAACGCGGCTTGAGCTTCGAGAGTCCAATCAAAACTGTCAGATTTGTTCATCAATCGGTAAAGTAGGAGGGATTTTTCATAGAGTCTTGAAATGAATCGGCTCAGAGCTGCCAGACACCCTGTTAACCTCTGCACATCATTGATAACCCACAAGTATAGGGTATCAATTGTAGCCTTTCTCGATAAGTAAGATTGTCGAACTGCAAAAGGTAGAACAAATATTCCCTCAAGTTCTATCGACCACCGATACAACTCTATGTACGCTTAACGTTCTCTTTACCTAGAACTAGTATGAAACTAGAAGTACTTTGTAGGTGTGATAGGATAGGTTTGCAAGAAAATAAAGAGCACATAAATAAAAACTAGGGGCTTCTAAGACAAAGAAACAACTAAGTTAGTTTAACGAGTGTGGAAAAGTGGTGGTAGGAGTTGTGGAATTGTCCCTAGGAAATCGATAACTAGACCGGTAATCATTATTGCAATTTTATATGAGGCAGAGGCATAATCTAACATACTTTCTCTACTTGGATCATATGCACTTATTATTGGAACTCTAGCAAGCATCCGCAACTAATAAATATCATTAAGGTAAAACCCAACCATAGCATTATAAGATATTAAGTCCTCTTTATTCCCATATGAAACAACCCACCTACTCGGGTTTATGCTTCTGTCACTGAAGCAACCCACCATAGGCAAATCATGAACACACTGCAAAACCCTACAGCGAGGATCCCTCGTGCTTGCACGACATGGAGAGCACCGTAGGACAACACCAATATTAAAACATGCAGCTCAAACCAATCATGATCATCAATCAACCCATAGGACAACAAAAATCTACTCCGACATCATAGGATGGCAACACATCATTGGATAATATATGAGGCATAAAGCACCACGTTCAAGTGGAGGGTACAGCGGGTTGTGGGAGAGTGGACCTTTATAGATATATGGGGGAAGGTGATGGAGGTGTTTGTGAAGATGGCGGAGTTGTTGGAGTAGATCACCGTCATGATGATGGCCCCGGCGGTGTTCCGGCACCACAGGGAGAGTGGGTGAGAGGGGCCCCTCCTCCTTCTTCTTCCTTGACCCCCCCCCTATATGGGAGAAGGATTTCCCCTTTGGTCACCGTTTCTTAAATATCTGGAGACCCGTCACTCCGATTAGGCTGAAATTTTGAGGGGATATTTATCGAAAAATTATCTTTCTTGTGGCAAAAGGAAAGCTCCAACCAACCTAAGAGCTGGTCACAAGGTCCCAGGGCACGGCCAGGGTGTAGGCCGCACCTGGCAGGCTTGTGACCTCCTCGGGCATCGTCTCGCGTTGAGTCTTTGTACCCAAAAATCACTTATATTCCAAAAAAATCTCCGTAAGTTTTTATTGCGTTTGGACTTTATTTGATATGGATTTTTTGCAAAACAAAAAATATGCAACAAACAGGAACTGACACTAGGCACTGGATCAATATGTTAGTCCCAAAAAATAGTATAAAAAGTTTCCAAAAGTATATGAAAGTTGTAGAATATTGGCATGAAACAATGAAAACTTATAGATACGACGGAGACGCATCGGCATACCCAAGGTTAATTCCTACTCGTCCTCGAGTAGGTAAATGGTAAAAAAAGATAATTTTTGATGTGGAATGCTACCTAGCATAATCTTGATCATATAATCTAATAATGGCATGAATATTAAGACACGAGTGATTCAAAGCAATATTCTATCACTTGACATTAAGACAATAATACTTCAAGCATACTAATAAAGCAATTGTATCTATTCAAAATATAATGGCAAAAGAAAGTTATCCCTAGGATATCATATAGTCTGGCTATGCTCCATCTTCCCCACAAAAAGTATTTATATCAAGCACAACCCCAATGACAAGTCAAGCAATTGTTTCACACCTTTTATGCTCTCAAACTTTTTCAACCCTCACGCAATACATGAGCGTGAGCCATGGATATAGCACTATATGTGGAATAGAATATGGTGGACATTATGAAGAAAAAGGAGAAGATAGTATCACATCAACTAGGCGTATCAACATGCTATGGATATGTCCAATAACAGATATTAATGTGAGTGAGTAGGGATTGCCATGCAACGGATGCACTAGAGCTATAAGTGTATGAAAGCTCAAAAAGAAACTAAGTGGGTGTGCATCCAACTTACTTGCTCATGAAGACCTCGGGAAATTTGAGGAAGCCCATCATTGGAATATACAAGCCGAGTTATATAATGAAAAATTCTCACTAGTATATTAAAGTGACAAAATAGGAGACTCTTTATCATGAAGATCATGGTGCTACTTTGAAGCACAAGTGTGGAAAAAGGATAGTAGCATTGTCCCTTCTCTCTTTTCTCTCTCTTTTTTATTTATTTATTTTTGGTGGGCATCTAATGCCTCTCTTTTTTTCTTGGGCTTCGCTGGCCTCTTTTATTTTTCATAAGGTTCGGAGTCTCATCCCAACTTGTGAGGCAATCATAGCTTCGATTATCCTTTCCTCAGAAGGGACAATGCTCTAGTAATGATGATCATCACACTTCTATTTACTTACAACTCTAGAACAAAATATGACTATATATGCATGCCTCCGGCAGTGTACCGGGATATGCAATGATCTAGCATAGCAAATGACATCAAAAAATGGACAAGCCATGAAAACATCATGCTAGCTATCTTATGATCATGCAAAGCAATATGAAAATGATGATGTGTGTCATAATAAACGGAATGGTGGAAGTTGTATGGCAATATATCTCGAAATTGCTATAGAAATGCCATAATAGGTAGGTATGGTGGCTGTTTTGAGGGAGGATATATGGTGGGTTTAATGCACCGGCGAAAGTTGCGTGGTACTAGAAAGGCTAGCAAAGGTGGAAGGGTGATAGTGCGTATAATCCATGGACTCACATTAGTCATAAAGAACTCACATACAAATTGCAAAAGTCTATTAGTCATCAAATCAAAGTATTATATGCATGCCCCTAGGGGAGAGGTTGGTAGGAGTAAACCATTGCGTGCCCCTGACCCTCACACAAAGGTTGACAATCAATAAACAAATCATGCTCCGACTTCCTTACATAACGGTTCACCATACGTGCATGCTACGGGAATCACAAACCTTTACACAAGTATTTCTACCAATCCACAATTACTCACTAGCATGACTCTAATATCACCATCTTTATATTGCAAAACTATTGCAAGGAATCAAACACATCATATTCAGTGATCTACAAGTTTTATGTAGGATTTTATGACTAACCATGTGAATGACCAATTCATGTTGACTCTCTAAATAGATATAAGTGAAGCAGGATAGTTTAATTATTTATACAAAATATATGCCCACGCTCTAACAAATATAATTGAAGCAAAAGAGCATTCTACAAATGGCGGTTTTCTATGTGTAGAGAAACAGGCAATCCAAACTTCAAATGATATAAGTGAAGCACATGAAGCATTCTATAAAGCTATACTCAAAAGATATAAGTGATGTGCAAAGAGCCTTCTACAAAAGAACCAATGAATTTCTCCTACCATCATGGTGCATTATTAAAGGAAAAATAAAAAGCACACGGCGCTCCAAGATTTACGCATATCATGTGACAAATAAAAATATAATTGCAAGTAAAATTACTGATGGTTGTTAGAAGATTTACGCTTAGTTTCTTGGGAGTCCTTGAATATTACCTTGGTGTTCCTAGGGCATCCCCAATATTAGTCTCTTTCCACTTCTTATTCCTTTATCCATCGTGATCTCACCCAAAACTTGAAAACTTCAATCACACAAAACTTAACAAAACTCTCGTGAGATCCGTTATTATAATAAAGCAAATTACCACTTTATGTACTATTGCCAACCAACTCATATTTTTTATTTTCATTGAAGTTGTTGTAATATAACTTTTCCATGGCTTATACCGTCGATACAATCGATAGTTTCATCAAAACGAGCAAAACAATACATCAAAAATAGAATCTGTCAAAAACCAGATAGTTTGTAGTAATCTGAACATTCACCATACTTCTGTAACTCTAAAAATTCTGAAAAATTAGGAAATAAGAAAAAAAATTACATAGCAGTACTTTTTAAAAAAATTAGAAACTTTTGGCATTCCAATAAAAAATATAAATTCACGCACTACAGTAAAAGTTTCTGTTTTTGCATTGCAGAAACCAAACAAGCAATCTAATTATCCTAACGGATAATCTTGGCACATTATTTTTATAATACAATGGATTTATACAAGGGGATTTTTTTGGAAATGTTTCTGTAATAAAGATTCACAAATTTTCCATGGGCATGAACAAAGTTCTAGGCTAGCCCCCACTTCAACGTTGCTCGTCTTTCTCACTTTCACTTTTCTTTTTGAAAAAGTTTTAAGTTCCCCACTTTATTTTTGTTTTGTTTTGAAACTGTATAAAAACACACAACAAAATAAAATGACTCTCTAGAACTTTCGGGTTGTCTCCCTGGTAGCGCTTTCTTTAAAGTCTTTAACCTAGGCATAAAGTGCTCAAGTAGTGGATCCACCCAGATCCCAAGGTATATCAAAGCCAAATTTAATTAGCAATGATTTGTAATTAAATAGTGAGCACAAAGTGATATAAATCATGTGACAATGAAGTCTAACTATCTTCATATGCATTGGTATGGCATACAAGAATAATTCATTCACACCAAGTAAAGGCCAATGCATAACATACATAGTTTCTTGGAATTTTATTGTATCGAAAACATAGAGAGGTGCATATGTAGTTCCTCTCTCATAATAATTGCAAGTAGGAGCAGAAAGCACATGAATATTGTATTCATTAAAATCATCTTGTGCAATAGTAAAAGGCAACCCATCTATATAATGCTTAATAAGTGCAAACTTCTCCGATATAGTGTAGTTGGAAGAATTCAAAAAGATAATAGGACTGTCATGCGTGGGTGCAATAGCAATAATTTCATTCTTAACATAGGGAACTATAGCAAGTTCATCTCCATAAGAATAATTCATATTGGCATTTTGGCCACAAGCATAGAAAGCATCAATTTCATCAAAAAAGATATTTCAAATGAATCCAAGGGATCATAGCAATCAACATAGCATTCATCCTTCGGTAAGCACGAAGGGAAATTAAACAATGTATGAGTTGAAGAGTTACTCTCATTAGAAGGTGGGCCCGGGTAGCTAATCCGCTCTTCCTCCTTTTGTTCTTCGCTCTCCTCCTCATCTTTTTCATATAATGAGCTCATAGTTTCAACAATTTCTTCTTCCATAGATTCCTGCAAAATATTAATCTGTTCCAAGGCAGCGGTCATTCTTTCAATAAACTCTTTAACATAAGCATTGGAAGCATAGTTTTCATTGAAATATTTAAGTATGAATTTTTTTCCAGATTTGTAAGGACTAGCATCATACATTTTAGTGAAAGAAGTAATTTCATAGGTACCCTTAAAGGAAACAAATTCTTCAATTTGTTCAACATCATTATAGCAATAGGCCTCCTTGGCATAAGAGTATAATATTTCATTATCATTAAACACACATTGGTAGGGAAACTCTTGGCTTCTTTAGAACAACAAGTAAAATCATGTAATTCACACAAGTTCCAAGCATAACAACACAAAGTATTAATTTGATGCCACAAGAGTTTCCCATTTTGAGATATTGGGTATCGCACATAAGGAGCATCCTCATTTAATGAATTTCCCTCATTTAATGGTTTTCAGCATCAGCGCAAGTGGATCGAAGATGACCCAAGTAATTTTCTTCGGTGGTACGGCACACTAGTGGTTCCTCAACTTTTGGAGCAGCAAGTACAACTATTTTTTTCGGTATTTTACATTTCCTACCCATATCTAAAGATAAAAAAAACAACTTAGAACATAAAATAAAATCTATTTACTGATAAAGCAAAGAAGCACACACGAGAATATTCGCCCCACGCTATTGCTCCCCGGCAACGGCGCCAGAAAAAGGTCTTGATAACCCACAAGTATAGGGGTCAATTGTAGCCTTTCTCGATAAGTAAGAGTGTCAAACCCAAGAGGAGCTAAAGGTAGAACAAATATTCCCTCAAGTTCTATCAATCATCGGTACAACTCTACGCATGCTTAACGTTCTCTTTACCTAGAACAAGTATGAAACTAGAAGTACTTTGTAGGTGTGATAGGATAAGTTTGCAAGATAATAAAGAGCACATAAATAAAAACTTGGGTCTGCTAAGATAAAAAAAACTAAGTTAGTTTAACGAGTGTCGAAAAGTGGTGGTAGGAGTTGTGGAATTGTCCCTAGGCACTCGATAACTAGACCGGTAATCATTATTGAAATTTTATACGAGGGAGAGGCATAAGCTAACATAATTTCTCTACTTGGATCATATGCACTTATGATTGGAACTCTAGCAAGCATCCACAACTACTAAATATCATTAAGGTAAAACCCAAGCATAGCATTATAAGGTATCAAGTTCTCTTTACTCCCATATGCAACAACCCATCTACTCAGGTTTATGCTTCTGTCACTCAAGCAACCCACCATAGGAAAATCATGAACACATTGCAACACCCTACAACCAGGATCCCTCATGCTTGTGCGTCACGGAGATCACCATAGGACAGCACCAATAATAAAACATGCAACTCAAACCAATCATGATCATCAATCAACCCATAGGACAACAAAAATCTACTCACACATCATTGGATGGCAACACATCATTGGATAATAATATGAAGCATAAAGCACCATGTTCGAGTAGATGGTACAACGGGTTGCGGAAGAGTGGACCGCTATAGATAGATGGGGGAAGGTGATGGAGGTGTTGATGAAGATGACTGAGTCGTTGGAGTAGATCGTCGTCCCAATGATGGCCCCAACAACGTTCGGGCGCCACCAGGAGAGAGGGAGACAGAGCCCCCCACCTTCTTAATCTTCCTTGACCTTCCCCCTAGATGCAAGAAGGGTTTCCCCTCTGGTCCATGGCCTCCATGGCAGTGGAGGGGCGAGAGCCCCTCTGAGATTGGATCTCTCTCTCTGTTTCCTTCTGTTTCTGCGCTCCTCGATTCTAGCCTTTCACCTTTTCTTAAATATCTAGAGATCCGTAACTCTGATCGGGCTGAAATTTTGAGGGGATCTTTACCCCAAAATTACCTTTCTTGTAGTGAAAGGACAGATCCAACCGACCTAAGGGACGGTCAAAGGGCCCAGGGCGCGGCCAGGGGGTAGGCCACGCCTGGTAGGCTTGTGACTTCCTCGGGCATCGCCTCACGTTGATTCTTTTTCCCAAAAATCACATATATTCCAAAAAATCTCCATAAGTTTTATCCCGTTTGGACTTCGTTTGATATGGATTTTCTGCGAAACGAAAAACATGCAACAAACAAGAACTCGCACTTGGCACTGGATCAATATGTTAGTCCAAAAAATAGTATATAAAATTTCCAAAGTATATGAAAGTTGTAGAATATTGGCATGAAACAATCAAAAATTATAGATACGATGGAGAAGTATCAATCATGTAGGCGCTACGCCTGCTTCATTCAGATAATGGCTCCGATCTTGTCCGGGTAAGCATCTATTCCTCGTTCAGAAACGAGGAAACCGAGTAGCTTGCTTACAAGAACTCTGAATGTGCACTTGGCTGGATTGAAATTTATTCCAAATCACTGTAAATTGGCGAAGGTTTCAGGTAGGTCGGCAAGGAGGTCGGAACCTTTCTTGGATTTGACCACAATGTTGTCCATGTAGGCTTCCACATTCCAACTGATTTGTTTCTACAAGCACTTTTGAATCATTCGCTGGAAAGTGGCACTAGCATTCTTTAGACCAAAAGGCATCGTGACACAGAAAAAACACCCGAATGGGGTGATGAAGGCCATTTATATTTCGTCAACACCATACATACGGATTTGGTGGTACCCAGAGTACGCATCCAGGAACGACATGTGTTCACATCCGGCTATAGAGTCTGCTATTTGGTCTATGCGACGTAAAGGAAAATGATCCTTCGGACACACCTGATTGAGGTGCTTCAAGTCAATACACATTCAGAGGGATTTATCCTTCTTGGGCACCAAGACAACATCCCCAAGCCACTCTGAGTGGTATATCTCCCGAATGAACTCAATGGCTAGGAGCCGAGGTATTTCTTCACCAATTGCCTTGTGATTCTCTACGGAGAATCGGCGCAAGTACTCCTTGACTTGTTTAACTTTGGGATATGTCCGTAGTCGGTGCTGAGCCAGCTCTCTGGGAACACCTAGCATGTCAGACGGCTTCCATGCGAAGATGTCCCAGTTCTCATGGAGGAACTAGATGAGCTTGGCTTCCTATTTTTCGCTGAGTTGGTGCGGCATTAGGATCAGTCGGATGAACACGGACTTTCTTGGTCTCGTTGACTGATTGGGAAGCCGACTCAGAAGCAGGCCGTTTTGACATAAGCAAATCACCCGTGTCCAACTCCTTCTTTTATCCTTCAAGTTCTGCCGCTAGCACTTGTTCATTGGCAATCTTGGAACTCTGTTGGAGAATCAACTCTCTATACCGAACCTGTGCCGGCCTTAAAGGCGCACACGACTTGATGCTCAGTTACGTTTTCCATCGTGTTGTGTAGCATGGTCCAGCGCTGAATTTACTCTCGGAGAGTTTAATTGCTCTTTTGGACGCAATGTTGCAGCTTTGTTAAGCCACTTGGGCCCTTTTAAGTACCCTCGAAGTTCTTGATGAACACTCGAGCCAAATCTTCCTAGCAGTAGATGCAGCTCGGCGGCAATTGATTCAGCCACACATGCGCTGACCCTTCCAACATGAGCGGAAGGTGCTTCATAGCAACAAAATTGTTGCCTGTTCCGATCTGAACTGCCACTCGGTAGTATTCGAGCCAAGTTTCTGGCTTAGACTCTCCATTGAGCATGTCGATTCCCATTGCTAGACGGTAATTGGACGGGATCTCATCTTCGCGAATATACCTGCTGAAACAGCCGAGTCCGGACACTCCCTGATGTCGCTTGAAGCTACGTCGGTATTTCCCCAAAGAGGAAGGGATGATGCAGCACAGTGGTGGTAGATATTTCCCATAGATATGAAACCAAGGTTATCGAACCAGTAGGAGAACCAAGCAACACAACGTAAAAAGCCCCTGCACACAAATAACAAATACTCGCAACCCGGCGTGTTAAAGGGGTTGTCCATCCCTTTCGGGTAACGACGCCAGAAAGGCACGTAGACAGGAGAAAGTTGTAAAATGTTGATAGATTGAATGCCAAATAAAATAAAGTGCAGGAAGGTATTTTTGTATTTTTTGTTTAATAGATCTGAAAATAAATGCAAGAGAAAAGTAGATCGCAAAGGCAAATAGCATGCATCTAGTGTATGGTGCGTGAACAAATTACTGTTGGGAAATTGATAGAACTTAGAATACTCATGAGGATATCCAAGAAATAATTATTACATAGGCACCACGTCCAAGATTAGTAGACCGACTCCTGCCTGCATCTACTATTATTACTCCACACATCGACCGCTATCCATCATGCATCTAGTGTATTAAGTTCATGGAGAAACGGAGTAATCCAATAAGATCGATGACATCATGTAGACAAGATATAGCTATGTAGAGATAGACCCCATCGTTTTATCCTTAGTAGCAACGATACATACATGTCATTTCCCTTTCTGTCACTCAGATCAAGCACCGTATGATCGAACCCAGTACAAAGCACCTCTTCCCATTGCAAGATAAATAGATCAAGTTGGCCAAACAAAACCCAAATATCAGAGAAGAAATACGAGGCTCTAAGCAATCATGCATATAAGAGATCAAAGAAACTCAAATAACTTTCATGGGTATAAAAAGATAGATCTGATCGTAAACTCGAAGTTCATCCATCCCAGCAAACACACCGCAGAAGAGTTACATCATATGGATCTCCAAGAGAGCACTGTATTGAGAATTCAGTGAGATAGAGAGAGAGCCATCTATCTAGTAACTACGGACCCGAAGGTCTACAAAGAAATACTCATGCATCATTGAAGAGGCACCAATGGGGGTGGTGAACCCCATCCGAGATGGTGTCTAGATTGGATCTGGTGGTTCTGGACTCTCCGGTGGCTGGATGAATATTTCGTCTTCTGCTCTAGGTTTTCTAGAATATTACGGTATTTATAGAGCAAAGAGGCGGTCCGGAGGCACCCGAGGTGGGCACAACCCACCAGGGCGTGCCTGGGCCTCCTGGCGCGCCCTGGTGGGTTGTGCCTCCCTCGGGGCACCCCCCAGGCACAGCTAGGGCCTGTTGTGTTCCTTCTGGACCATTAAAATCATTGTGAAGTTTCGTTGCATTTGGACTTCACCTGGTATTGATGTTCCGCGATGTAAAAAACATGGAAAAACAGCAACTTGCACTTGGCACTATGTCAATAGGTTAGTACCAAAAATGATATAAAATGACTATAAATGATTATAAAACATCCAAGATTGATAAAATAACAGCATGGAACAATCAAAAATTATAGATACGTTGGAGACGTATCAGCATCCCCAAGCTTAACTCTTACTCGTCCTCGAGTAGGTAAGTGATAAAAACAGAATTTTTGATGTGGAATGCTGCCTAACATGTCATATCATATTCTTTTTCTTATAGCATGGACATCTGGACTTTTAGTTGTTCAAAGCAATATTCTAGTTTTGACATAATAATTTATATACTCAATCATCTCAACAAGCAACCATGTGTTTCAAAATATCAATGCTAAAATAAGTTATCCCTAGCCCATCATGCTCAAACATTGATCCATTCATGAAACACACTCGAACATCAGGTACACCCAATACTTAAGTACGATCAAATTGCTTCCTAGTTGGTGCTTTGGTAAGAGAAGATAGAGACTCAAATTCAAAAATAAAAATTGCATAAAGTAAAATAAAGGCCCTTCACAGAGGGAAGTAGGGATTTGTAGAGGTGCCAGAGCTCAAAGCAAAAAACTTAGAGATAAAATCATTTTGGGACGTGTATCCATCCCACCAACGAAAATGACTTAGAGTTCCCAACACTTTCCATGCTAGATATATCATAGGCGGTTCCCAATTGGAAAATAAAGTTTATTCCTTTTTCCACCATGCTTTCACTTTCCATGGCTAACCGTATTAACGGATGCCATCCATACCAACACTTTCCAAGGAATTTATTATTTGAAAACATAAAGTGAATTCATTTTTGCATTTCGGGACTGGGCATCCCTAATACCTTTGCCTTACTCTCGTGCAATGATAAGTGAATAAACACTCATCGTGAGAATAACACATCTAGCATGGAAAATATTAGCCACCCCTCACCGCTCTGCGAGCGAAAGAAACAAACAAAATAGAAGTTTATTTTGAAAATTAGAGATGGCACATACAAATTTGCTTAGAACGGCACGGAAATACTGCATATATGTAGGTATAGGGGACTCATGTGGCAAAAACTGGGTTTAAGGATTTCGATGCACAAGTAGAGCTCATACTTGGTGCAAAATGAAGGCTAACAAAAGATTGAGAAGTGACTAAACAACAAACGGATAATCTCATAAGCAAGCATTAAGCATAAATAACACTGAATAATGCACCACAAGTAGGATATAATTTCATTGTATGACTATTTACTTTCGTACTTGCATAGGGAATCACAAACCTTCACACCAACATTCTTACTAAAGCATAATTACTCATCAACATAACTCACATATCAGATCATCATATCTCAAAACTATTACTTTGAATCAAGTTTATTTTGTCCAATGATCTTCATGAAAGTTTTTATTATATCCTTCTCGGATATCTATCACTTTGGGACTAATTTTCATGTGTTGCTTTTCATAAGCTCGAACAAATATAAGTGAAGATCAAGAGCATAATTTTTCTTCTTTCTCTCAAAATAATTTAAGTGAAGCAAGAGAGAATTTCTTGAAAATTTTACTAACTCTCAAATAAATCTAAGTGAAGTAAGAGAGCATTTCTTCAAAAATACTAAGCACAACGTGCTCAAAAAGATATAAGTGAAGCACTAGAGCAAGTCCATTGCTCATAAAAAATTTAAGTGAAGCATAGAGAGCAATTCTAACAAGTCATGAAATAATTTTGGATCTATAAAATAGGTGTGTCCAGCAAGAGATCAAGACTTAAAACACAAAATAAAACAAGCAAAGACGCATATCATACAAGATGCTCCAAGCAAAACACATATCATGTGATGAACAAAAATATAGTTTCGAGTAAAGTATCGATGATCATTGGAAGAAAGCAGGGATGCCACTCGAGGGCATCCCCAAGCTTAGGCTCTTCCATCCTTCCTTCATCCATCGTAAGATAACCCAAAACTTGAAAACTTCAATCACACAAAACTCAACAAAACCTTCGTGAGATCCGTTAGTATAAGAAAACTAAATCACTACTATAAGTACTGTATTAAACCAATTCATATTTTTTTCTTGCATTATAACTACTGTATTCCAACTTTTCTATGGCAAAAACTCATCAAAGAGAACCATAGAGCCATCAAAATAAGCACACAACACAAACAAAACAGAATCTGTCAAAACAGAATAGTCTGTAGTAATCTGATTTGTTAGAATACTTCTGTAACTCAAAAAAATCTGAAACATTAGGACAACGTGTTAAATTAGTATATAAATATTGTGTAAAAATTTCAGAATTTTATCGTGTATCTGTAATTTGTAATAATTCTGTGACTGGCGCACAAAGTTTCTGTTTTTCCACAAGATCAAAGCAACTATCACCCAACATGATCCCAAAGGCTTTGCTTGGCACAAACACTAATTAAAACACAAAAAACACAATCATAACAGTAGCATAATTGTGTAAAAACTCAATACCAGAAAGCAAAAAGCAAAAATAAATTTTATTCATTGGGTTGCCTCCCAACAAGCGCTATTGTTTTACGGCCTTAGCTAGGCATATAGCAAGGATCTAAGTTTTGTCATCTTTGTTCTGAGATCCATAAGATGCCCTCATGATTGATTCATATGGTGGACTAATTCTTGTTCTAGGAAAGTGTTCCATACCCTTCCTCAAAGGAAATTGGAACTTCATATTGCCTTCTTTCATATCAATCACGGCACCGATAGTGCGTAAAAACGGTCTACCAAGAATAATTGGACAAGACGGATTGCAATCAATATCAAGAAAAATAAAATTGATGGGCACATAATTCCTATTTGAAATAATAAGAACATAATTAATTCTTCCCATAGGGTTTCTAATAGTAGAATCCGCCAAGTGCAAATTTAAGGAACATGATTCAATATCGGTAAGACCAAGCACATCACATAAAGATTTCGGAATTGTAGAAACACTAGCACCCAAGTCACTCAAAGGAAAACAGTCATAATTTTTAATCTTGACTTTGATAGTAGGTTCGCATTCATGACTAGGAATTGATACTTCTAATTCCAATTTTTCTTCGAAAGCTTTCATCATAGCATCAACAATATCTTTAGTAAAAGCTTTATTTTGTTCATAAGCATGGGGTCAATTTATCATGGATTGCAACAAATAAATACAATCAAACAAAGAGCAACTATCATAATTAAAGTCTTTGTAATCAAAAAGAGTGGGCACATCACTAGTTATAGTTTTGACCTCTCCAAACCCACTTTCATCAATTTTCTCAACAAGATTTTCACCCTCCAAAATATTGGGACGCCTTCTACCTAAAGTTGACTCATCTCCAGTCCCTTTTTCATCACTCTTAACTTTACCAAACAAGGAATCAATAGAAGAAACACCAATCATTTTAATATCCTCATCACTTTTATCTTCCAATGAGATTGGTTTAGCAGCCATTTGATTTACAAAGGTAGCTTGTGCATCAGTTATTTTTCCCAACAAACTTTCAACAAAGGCATACTTAGATTGAAGTTTGCAAACTTCTCTACTAATATAATCAAGTTTTTTTGTAATAGCATCTAGCACAACAGAGTGTTCCTTAATTTCTTCGGTAAAATACTTACTGTGCTCAAATTGTGTAGTCATATATTCCTTAGTACTTCTTTCAATTTCAAGCAAAATATTTGGGTAAGGAACATCATAATATTTCCTTTGAGGCGTCATGACTATGCAAACAAGAAAGCACACAAAAATAGATCCGGCAAGAAAACGGCGAACGGAAAAAGAGAGGCGAATAAATGGCAATTTTTTGTGAAGTAGGGGAGAGGAAAACGGGAGGCAAATGGCAAATAATGTAAATTGCAAGGAGATGATATTTGTGATTAGGAACATGGTATATGTTGAAGATCCTCCCTGGCAACCGCGCCACAAATTCCTTTTGATGTCGCTTGAAGCTACGTCGGTATTTCCCCAAAGAGGAAGGGATGATGCAGCATGGCGATGGTAGGTAATTCCCTCAGAGATGAAACCAAGGTTATCAAACCAGTAGGAGAACCAAGCAACACAACGTAAACATCCCCTGCACACAAATAACAAATACTCGCAACCCGACGTGTTAAAGGGGTTGTCAATCCCTTTCGGGTAATGGCGCCAGAAAGGCACGTGGATGGGAGAAAGTTGTAAAATGTTGATAGATCGAACGCTAAATAAAATAAAGTGCAGAAAGGTATTTTTGTATTTTTGGTTTAATAGATCTGAAAATAAATGCAAGAGAAAAGTAGATCACAAAGGCAAATAAGATGAGGAAGAGACCCGGGGGGTATTGGTTTCACTAGTGGCTTCTCTTGAGAAAAATAGCAAACGGTGGGTGAACAAGTTACTGTTGGACAATTGATAGAACTTCAAATACTCATGACGATATCCAGGCAATGATCATTACATAGGCATCACGTCCAAGATTAGTAGACCGACTCCTGCCTGCATCTACTACTATTACTCCACACATCGACCGCTATCTAGCATGCATCTAGTGTATTAAGTTCATGGAGAAACGGAGTAATGCAATAAGAACGATGACATGATGTAGACAAGATCTATCTATGTAGAGATAGACCCCATCCTTTTATCCTTAGTAGCAGCGATACATACGTGTCGTTTCCCTTTCTGTCACTCGGATCAAGCACCGTAAGATCGAACCCACTACAAAGCACATCTTCCCATTACAAGATAAATAGATCAAGTTGGCAAAAAAAACAAATATCGGAGAATAAATACGAGGCTATAAGCAATCATGCATATAAGAGATCAAAGAAACTCAAATAACTCTCATGGATATAAAAAGATAGACCTGATCATAAACTCAAAGTTCATCGACCCCAACAAACACACCGCAAAAGAGTTACATCATATGGATCTCTAAGAAAGCATTGTATTGAGAATTCAGCGAGAAAGAGAGAGAGCCATCTAGCTACTAACTACAGACCCGAAGGTCTACAAAGAACTGGATGAATATTTCGTTTATTGCTCTAGGGTTTGTGGAATATTGGGGTATTTATAGAGCAAAGAGGTGGTCCGGGGGAAACCCGAGGTGGGCACAACCCACCAGGGCGCGCCTGGGCCTCCTGGCGCGCCCTGGTGGGTTGTGCCTCCCTTGGGGAACCCCCCCCCCCCAGGCGCAACTAGGGCCCGTTGTGTTCCTTCTAGCCTATAAAAAATGATCGTGAAGTTTCGTGGCATTTGGACTTCGTCTGGTATTGATTTTCTGCGATGGAAAAAATGGAAAAAACAGCAACTGGAACTTGGCACTATGTCAATAGGTTACTACCAAAAAATGATATAAAATTATTATAATACATCCAACATTGAGAGTATAATAGCATGGAACAATCAAAAATTATAGATACCTTGGAGAAATATCACTCCTCAGCCACTCGCTTAGTCTCGCTTGTCTCTGTTCCAGTCCACCACGTGCTAGGTGATGATGGATCTGGCGTTGAATTGAAGAGGTGTATGGCCGTTGTCTCCATAACACCTTTGCCGGATGGGGCTTCGCTCTTGGTCTCTGGCTTGAGGGCAACTGCCATCGTAATGATGAATGTCGTATGAATCGCCCCTCAGAGGGGGTGTCTGGCTTGCGTCACAATCATCATGCCAACGTCCTCCATATGGACCTCTCGGATGAGGAGGATTCCGTTGTTCTTTCCTTGGTCTGAGTGGGCTATGAGCCGACTGGACCGTTTCTGCCATAGCGAACTTGCTGTGAATACGCTGATGGGACTGCGACAACTCCAAGTTCTGCTCCAAAGCTGTTTTCAGAAGTGCCTGGATTTGCCGAATACCTTCACCCGCCGCCGAATCAGATGCCTGGAGCGAATCGGTGATCCGAGTAGCCGCAGCCAAGTTCAGCAAAGGCGTCCGCATCACCGGGATGGTGTACGACTGCTCCTTGGTGAATAGCTGACGTAGGCTCCGACTAGAGCTGAGAATATCCTTTGCGGCACGCTCGTTGAGTTATCGTTGAAGTCGCTCCAACCGCTCGCGCTCCGCCAGGGTGGCCTGGTGAGTGGCCTCTAGAGCCATCTCCTTTGGGGAAGTTCCTGCAATAGGTGTGAGGAGCACTTCGTCGTTTTTGTGCCGGATCTCCTCCCTCTTATCCCGAGTGAGAGGTCTGGGGACGTAGCCGTCGGAGGAAGCTTTTCCGCGGTTTCCGTTCTGTCCGCGAGTGTTTCCCGCGGAATACCCGGGTAGAGCTTCATCCCTAGATGGGCCGGCCATCAGGACTTCGGCGACATCTCCGCTGCCCTCGCAGTCGGTTGCGTCGGAGGAATCGTCATCCGGTGACGGGAAAAGGCAACGCATAGACTCGTCAGAGATGCGTGCCAGAGCTTGCTCAGCTGCGACCTGAGCTGCCACAACATGCTTAATCCAGCGCTGCAGCCGCGAGCGCCTAGAGCGCAGGCGACAAGCGGCAACGCGAGTCGGTGAAGTAGGTCGATAAGGAGTCGACGGCTGTCGGAGTAAAACTCCGAACATCGTCGCAATGAAGTGCACTGCGCCTCGGGCGGGCAGTGCACCAATGTCCAGTGGGGCTTCCTGCAGCCACACCGAATTGGCGATGATGAAGCCAAGGGACCCAAAGAGGATCTCGCCGTCGGGAGTCACCATGGTGATGGAAGAATGGAAATTCCACCTACGCCGGAATTCGCTAGAAGCGCAGCCCGAAGGTGGGTGTCAACTGTCGAGGGAATAAGCCTAACAATACTACTAGGGGTACGAATGGAGGGGCGAAGTCTAGCTACAACTCAGGTATTTCACTCAGATATTTACGAGTTCAGGCCCCACTCGGGAGTGGTAAAGACCATACGTCTCGAGCCTAGAGGCTAGTTTGTTTTGCTTATGGTGGGATAGAGGATTACAAGAGTCCGAACCTAGTTACGGCGCCCGGGAGTTCCTTATATAGAATACGCCGCCACCGGCTGAGCGTCATAATAATGACAATTAAGGCAGCACTACGGAAACTGTCGCTTTAACTAGAGCGTTACTAATAACGCATATTTATTACAGAAATGACTTTGCCGACGTCTCTTCGGGTCCCTTCAACATTATGCCTCTAAGGCTGTTGAGCTTCTGCTGCCGAATGAACGACATGGCGAACCGAATGACTTTGCGGGTCTGCCCGAGTGCTTATGAAGACCCGTCTGAGTGCTCATGGAGATTTGCCCGAGTGTAATTTTACTTCTCAAGCTTCAGTGCCAATGAGGGTCTATAGGTGGGCGTAGAATTCAACCTTGTGACCCTACCCATAGTAGACAACCTCATCACTCCCCTTCACCATCTCCCATCGCCTTGCTGGTCCCAAGTCAACAATCCCACTAAAATTCCCCGCAAACTGATTTCTCCGACGAGCCCACGCACCCCTCCCGCATCAGCTAACCCTCTTCCTTGTCTCCGCTAGCAACATTGCATCTTGCTGCTACTCGTGACTCGTCCTCGTATGTCGCTTGCAAGGTCCTGGATGGGCCTTGCCAAGGTCGATGCTCCTCCCTACTGCTCATCACATTGTCCCTGCCTTTGGCCTAGGAGCTCCACCTCGCCTCATTCTTCCTTCGCAAATAAAATGGACCGACCCAAATTATAAGAGCAAGCAACTTTTTGTTTGGAAAAGGAGGTTAAACCTCCGGCCTCTGCATCAATCGATGCATGCAACCATCTTTATTAATTATTCCACAAATATCTGACAAGAAAATACATCAATCCATCTGAAGCCACCACTCACACCTACAAGCTCGATTATGGAGTGATCTCACTCCCCATATCTAAAGCCGGTGTCGTCACCAATCCATCAACATAACGTATCGGGACCAACAACCAGTGCAGCAGACCTAAAGTGCACACCACATGCACACAATTTAAGAGCCGCCATCATCATCAGACCACCGACCCATCTTTAGGAGAGAGATTTGTATCATCCTTCCTAGCCTGGACATCCATCGACGCCACCGCCTTGTGCTCATCCATCCAGTCGCGAAGACTCTGGAAGAACTGTCATGCGTAGCACCTGCCAACCAGGCATGACTCAGCATAGCACCTGTCGGCCAGGCTTGACTTGAAAACTCCACCAAACCTCCATGCAAAACAAAGCCTCTCCACTTCCTGCCTTTGTCATCTAGCCCTCCTCCACAAACGATGCCCCCAAGAGAGAAACGGCACCACAGTACCACCACCGTCTAATCCAGAAGACCGGACCCTATGGTTTTCCATGAAGCAGTGCCCACCACCAGCAACCGTCAAGGACCCACACAGTGCCCACCACCACTCGGCCCTCAAGGCGACGCCTTCAGGAAGGTCACGACGTCAAGGACGCCACCGCCGCCCACCAGATTTAGGGTTTTCACCTGAAAGGCAGGTACGGGGGAAGTGCAGGAGCAGAAGTAGACCGACGCTCCAAGAAGAAAAGCGACACCCTTGAGCATCGTCATCGGTGCGGCCGGCCAGGGCCAATCAAGTGGTTTCCAACAATTTGGATCTCCTCCACCAACTTCACCCGCGGCCACCCGCCAGGGTCCGGGCAAGCCACGTCGGCACCGTGAGGAACCCGCAGGAGAGAAGCACACCGATCAGGGCTGAAGGACAGCGGCCAGATCAGGAACATATACTTGACATGCAGAAAACAGTAGCAATAAACTGACACGATCATATGCTATGTTTGTAGTTTGGGTCTTATCCATCACATCATTCTCCTAATGATGTGATCCCGTTATCAAATGACATCTCATGTCCATGTCTAGGAAGCCTTAACCATCCTTTCATCAACGAGCTAGTCCATTAGAGGCATACTAGGGACATGGTTTTGTCTATGTATCCACACATGCATTTAAGTCTCTGATCAATACAATTATAGCATGGATAATAAACGATTATCATGAACAAGGACATATGATAATAACTAATTTATTATTGCCTCTAGGGAATATTTCCAACAGTCTCCCACTTCCACTAGATTCAATAATCTAGTTCACATCACCATGTGATTCACATTGTTATGAATCTAACACCCAATGAGTTCTGGGGCTCGATCATGCTTTGCATGTGAGAGAGGTCTTATAGTCAACGGGTCTGCGATATTCAGATCCGTATGTACTTTGCAAATCTCTATGTCAAACCGTAAACACTACTACCACACTCCACTTGGTACTATTTCCAAATGGCTGCTCCACTATACGTATCCAGATTGCTACTACGAGTCATCCGGATTAGTGTTAAAGCTTGTATCGACGTAACTCCTTACGACGAACTCTTTATCACCTCCATAATCGAGAAACATCTCCTCAGTCTCTTAGTTATTGAGGATAATCTTGACCGCTGTCCAGTGATCCACTCCTCGTTCACTCTTGTACCCCCTGACAGACTCATGGCAAGGCACACACAGGTGCGGTACACAGCATGGCATAATATAGAGCCTATGGCTAAGGCATAGGGGACGACGTTCGTCCTTTCTCTTTCTTCTGCCGTTGTCGAGCTTTGAGTCTCACTCAACTTTCACACCTTACAAATTAGGCAAGAACTCTTTCTCTAACTGATCCATTTTGAACTCTTTCAAAATCTTGTCAAGGTATGCACTCATTGAAAGTCTCATCGAGCATCTTGATCTATCTCCATAGATTTTGATGCTCAACAATTAGGTAGCTTCATCCAGGTCTTCCTTTGAAAATCACTTTCCAAATGACCGTTTTATGCTTTCCAGAAACTCTACATTATTTCTGATCAACAATATGTCATACACATATACTTATCAGAAATTCTATAGTGCTCCCACTCACTTTATTGCAAATACAAGTTTCTCGTAAACTTTGTATAAACATCAAAACTTTGATCACCTCATCAAAGCGTATATTCCAACTCCGAGATGCTTGCTTCAGTCCATGGAAGGATCACCGAAGCTTGCACACCTTTTAGCATCCTTAGGCCTGACAAAACCTTCTGGTTGTATCACATACAACCTTTCCTCAAGTAAACCGTTAAGGAAACGATGTTTTGACATCCATCTGCCAGATTTCATAATTGAAAACACAGCAACTGCTAACATAATTCCAACAGACTTTAGCACCACTACGAGTGAGAAAGTCTCATCGTAGTCAACTCCTTGAACTTGTCACAAACATCTTTGCAACAAGTCGAGCTTTACAAATAGTGACATTCACCATTAGTGTCTGTCTTCATTTTAAAGATCCATTTGTACTCAACGACGTGCCATCCAACGAGCAAGTCTACCAAAGTCTACACTTGGTTTTCATACATGGATCCTATCTCGGATTTCATGGCCTCTAACCATTTGCCGGAATCCGTGCCCATCATCGCTTCTCCATAGCTCGTAGGTTCATCGTTGTCCAACAACATGATCTCCAAGACAGAGTTGTCGTACCACTTAGGATCAGTACACATCCTTGTCGACCTACGAAGTTCGATCGTAACTTGATCCTGAAGCTTCATGATCATCATCATTAACTTCCTCTTCAATTAACGTAGGCTTCACAGAAACATCTTTCTGCGCTGCGCTACTCTCTGGTTGAACAAAGGTTTAACAACCTCATCAAGTTCTATCTTCCTCCCACTCAATTCTTTCAAGAGAAATATTTCCTCGAGAAAGGATCCGTTTAAGCAACAAACATTTTGCACTAGGATCTGAGATTGAAGGTTCACCCAACTGATCTTAGGGTATTCTATGAAGATGCAATTTGTCCGCCTTGGGTTCGACCTCATTAGGTGAAAACATTTTCCACACAAGTGTCACATCCCAAAATATTAAGAAATGACAGCTTAGGTTTCTATCAAACCATAATTCACATGGTGTCATCTCAACGGATTTAGATGGTGCCCTATTTAAAGTGAATGTAGTTGTCTCTAATGCATAACACCAAAATTATAGTAGTAAAACGACAAGAGACATCATATTACGCACCATGTCCAATAGAGCATAACTATGATGTTCGGACACACCATCACACTATGGTGTTCCAGGTGGCGTTTAGTTGTGAAACAACTTTCACATTGTCTTAAGTTGTATGCCAAACTCGTGACTCAGATATTCACCTCCACGATCATATCGCAGTCATTTTTATCTTCTTGTCACGATGATCTTTAAACTTCACTCTGAATTTGCTTGAACCTTTCAAATGATTCAGACTTGTGTTTCATTAAGTAAATATACACTATATCTACTCAAATCATCAGTGAAGGTAAGAAAATAACGATATCCACTGCACGCTACAAGACTCACTAGATTGCATACATCAACATGTATCATTTCCAATGAATCACTTGCCCGCTCCATCCAACGGGGTCCTTTCATCTTGCCCAAGAGGCATGGTTCGCATGTCTCAACCGATTCGAAATCGAATGAGTCCAAATATCCATCACCATGGAGTTTCTACATGCGCTTTATACCAATATGACATTTAGCGGCAGTGCCACAAGTATGTGGTACTATCATTATTAACTTTGTATGTTTTGACATCAATGTTATGAACATGTGTAATACTACGATCAAGATTTCAACAAACCATTCTTACTGGGTGCATGACCATTGAAGGTATTATTCATGTAAACAGAATAACCATTATTCTCTAACTTAAATGAATAACCGTATTGCAATAAACATGATCTAATCATGTTCATGCTCAACGCAAAACACCAAATAACATTTATTTAGGTTCGTCACTAATCCTGAAGGTAGAGAGAGCGTGCGATGTTGATCACATCAACCTTGGAAACACTTCCAACACATATCGTCACCTCACCCTTAGCTAGTTCTCCCTTTATTCCGTAGCTTTTATTTCGAGTTACTAACATTTAGCAACCGAACCGGTATCCAATACCTAGGTGCTACTAAGAGTACTAGCAAGGTACACATTAGTAACTCGTATATCAAATATACTTCTATTAATGTTGCCAGCCTTCTTATCTACCAAGTATCTAGGGTTGTTCCGCTTCAGCGACCGCTCACCTCATAATAGAAGCACTTAGTCTCGGGTTTGAGTTCAACTTTGGGTTGCTTCACTGGAGCAGCAACTGACTTGCTATCCATGAAGTTTCCCTCCTTGCTCTTGCCCTTCTCGAAACTAGTGGTTTGATTAACCATCAACACTTGACGCTCCTTCTTGATTTCTACCTTCGCGGTGTCAAACATTGCAAACAGCTCAGGGGTCAATATTTCTTTCCTTGGCATTTTATAGTTCATCACCAAGTTCTAGTAGCTCAGTGACAGTGACTTGGAGAACTACATCAATCACTATCTTATCTGGAAGATCAACTCCCACTCGATTCAAGCGATTGTAGTACCCAGACAGTCTGAGCACATGCTCAACGATTGAGCTATTCTCTTTCATCTTGCAGGCAAAAAATCTCGTTGGAGATCCTATATCTCGCAACTCGGGCACGAGCCTGAGATCACAATCTCAGCTCTTAGAACATCTCATATGTTCCGTGACATTCAAAACGTTTTGGAGCCTCAATTCTAAGCCGTAATGCATGACGCACTAAACTATCAAGTAGTCATCGAAACGTGCTTGTCAGATTTTCACAACATCTACAGACGACGCTAGATGGGGTGGCGCACCGAGCGGTGCATTAAGGACATAAGCCTTCTGTGCAGCAATGAGGACAATCCTCAGATCACGGACCCAGTCCGCAATTTTGCTACCAACATCTTTCAATTCTATTTCTCTAGGAACATATAAAAATACAAGGGAGCTACAGCGCGAGCTAGTAATCTACAACATAATTGCAAAGACACTTTGACTATGTTCATGATAATGAGTTCAATTAATCATATTACTTAAGAACTCCCACTCAAATTGACATCCCTCGGGTCATTCGAGTGATACATGATCCAAATTCACCAAGTCAAGTCCGATCATCACGTGAGTTAAGGTGGCTTCAATGCTGAACATCATTATGTTGATCATATCCACTATATGACTCATGCTCGACCTTTCGGTCTCTTGTGTTCCGAGGCCATGTCTGTACATGCTAGGCTCGTCAAGTTTAACCCGAGTGTTCTGCGCGTGCAAATCTGGCTTGCACCCGTTGTATGTGAACGTAGAGTCTATCACACCCGATCATCACGTGGTGACTCAACACGACGAACTTTCGCAACGGTGCACACTCGGGGAGAACACGGTTCATCTTGAAATTCAAGTGAGGGATCACCTTATAATGGTACCGCCATACTAAGCAAAACAAGGTGCATAAAAGGATTAACATCTCATGCAATTCATAAGTGACATGATATGGCCATGAACTTGTGTTTAAGATCTCCATCTTCGAAACACCGGCATGATCTCCATCGTCACCGGCACAACACCATGATCTCCATCATCTTGATCTCCATCAATGTGTTGCCATTGGGGTTGTGGCACCAGCCCTGCTTCTACTTCTATTGCTACCACTTAGAGATAAAGTAAAGCATTACATAGCGCTTAATGATTGACACGCAGGTCATACAATAATTAAAGACAACCCTATGGCTCCTGCCGGTTGCCGTACTCAACGACATGCAAGTCGTGAAATTCTATACATCACATGATCATCTCATACATCACATATATCTCATCATGTAATTGGCCATATCACATCACAACATACCCTGCAAAAACAAGTTAGACGTCCTCTAATTGTTGTTGCATGTTTTACGTGGCTGCTACGGGTATCTAGCAAGAACGATTCTCACCTACGCATAAACCACAACGGTGATACATAGATTGCTTTTCAACCTTCTCAAGGACCGCCTTTGTCGGATCCGATCCAACTAAAGTGAGAGAAACTGTCACCCGCAAGCCATCTAAGCAACAAGTTGCGTCGAGGGAACCGGTCTCTCGTAAGCGTACGAGTAATGTTGGTCCGGGCCGCTTCATCTCACAATCCCGCTGAACCAAAATCCGACCAAGGGAGGAAGCAATATAAGCATCAACGCCCACAAACCTTTTGTGTTCTACTCGATATCTCATCGAACCATCAACCTAGCTCATGATGCCACTGTTGGGGAACGTCGCATGGGAAACAAAAAATTTCCTACGCACACGCAAACCTATCCATGGTGATGAGCATCTACGAGAGGGAGAGTGGATCTACATACCCTTGTAGATCGCTAAGCGGGAAGCGCTAAGAAACGCGGTTGGTGTAGTCGAACATCTTCGCGATCCAAATCGCCGAGCGTCCCGCGATCTCATCACGATCCGTCCCGCGATCCAATCACGATCCGTCCCGTGAACTCATCACGATCCATCCCGCGATCTCATCACGATCCGTCTCACGATCTTGATCACGATCTATCCCGTGAACTCATCATGATCCGTTTCGTGATCTCATCACGAACCGTCTCGCGATCTCGATCACGGTCCTTCCGATCTAGCGCCGAACGGATGGCACCTCCGCGTTCAGCACACGTGCAGCTTGATGACGATCTCCACCGTCTTGATCCAGCAAGAGGAGGTGGAGAGGAGATAGAGTTCACCGGCACTGTGACGGCGCTCCGGTGATGGTGGTGGAGTGATTCCGGCAGGGCTTCGCCTAAGCGCTGCGGAAAACCGATCTAGAGGAGAAACTGTGCACCGGTGAAACGGGTAGCACGTGGCCGGAAATTCTATCCAAAAACCACCCAATCCACTAGTATATATAGGAGGAGAGGAGAGGAGAGGCAGCCAAAGCCTTTGGGTCGGCCGAAATAGGAGGTGGGAAGCAATCCTACTTCACCTCCAATCCTAGTTGGAGTAGGATTGCCTCCTATTGGCTGATTTTCCACTTTTTGCTTTAGGACTTTCTCTCCTGCGCCATGGGCCTTTGTGGCTGTTTTCCCAGCCCACTAAGGGCTGGTTATTGTTCTCCCACAGCGGACCTCTTGGGGTCGAAATACCCCTCCCGGAGGCCTCACGGTACACTACCGGCACTCCCGGTACACTACCGGCACTCCCGGTACACTACCGATGAGCCCGAAACTTTTCCGGAAACCAAACTGGGACTTCCTATATATGAATCTTTACCTCCGGACCATTCCGGAGCTCCTCGTGATGTCCAGGATCTCATCTGGGACTCCGAACAAACTTCGTTCACCACCATACATAACTCTACACTACCGAACGTCACCGAACCTTAAGTGTGTAGACCCTGCGGGTTCGAGAACTATGTAGACATGACCGAGACACCTCTACGGTCAATAACCAATGGCGGGACCTGGACATCCACATTGGTTCCTACATATTCTACGAAGATCTTTATCGGTCGAACCTCTATGTCAAGGATTCAGTTAATCCCGTATAACGTTCCCTTTGTTCTTCGGTATGTTACTTGCCCGAGATTCGGTCGTCGGTATCTCCATACCTAGTTCAACCTCGTTACTGGCAAGTCTCTTTACTCGTTCTGTAATACAAGATCCCATGACTAACACTTAGCCACATTGCTTGCAAGGCTTGTTGTGATGTTGTATTACCGAGTGGGCCCTGAGATACCTCTCCGTGACACGGAGTAACAAATCCCAGTCTCGATCCATGCCAACTCAACAGACACCATCGGAGATACCTGTAGAGCACCTTTATAGTCACCCAGTTACGTTGCGACATTTGATACACACAAGGCACTCCTACGATATCCGTGAGTTGCATGATCTCATGGTCATAGGAACATATACTTGACATGCAGAAAACAGTAGCAATAAACTGACACGATCATATGCTATGTTTGTAGTTTGGGTCTTATCCATCACATCATTCTCCTAATTATGTGATCCCGTTATCAAATGACATCGCATGTACATGGCTAGGAAACCTTAACCATCCTTTGATCAACGAGCTAGTCCATTAGAGGCATACTAGGGACATGGTTTTGTCTATGTATCCACACATGCATTTAAGTCTCCGATCAATACAATTATAGCATGGATAATAAACGATTATCATGAACAAGGAAATATGATAATAAATAATTTATTATTGCCTCTAGGGCATATTTCCAACATGTCCGGCCAAGGTGGAGGAGTCCTACTCCTCCTCCAATCCTAGTAGGAGTAGGATTCACCCTTTTTGCCTTTTTTCCACCTTTTTCTTTAGGCCTTTTTCCTCCTGGTGCCATGGGCCTTTTGTGGCTGTTCCACCAGCCCACTAAGGGCTTGTTATTATTCTCCCACAGCCCATGGACTCTCTAGGGTCGAAATACCTCTCCCGGAGGTCTCCCGGTACACTACCGGCACTCCCGGTACACTACCGATGAGCCCGAAACTTTTCCGGCGATCAAACTGGGACTTCCTATATATGAATCTTTACCTCCGGACCATTCCGGAGCTCCTCATGACGTCCGGGATATCATTCGGGACTCCGAACAACCTTCGGTCACCACCATACATAACTCTACACTAGCAAAACGTCACCAAACCTTAAGTGTGCAGACCCTGCGGGTTCGAGAACTATGTAGACATGACCGAGACACCTCTACGGTCAATAACAAATGGCGGGACCTGGACGTCCACATTGGTTCCTACATATTCTACGAAGATCTTTATCGGTCGAACCTCTATGTCAAGGATTCAGTTAATCCCGTATAACGTTCCCTTTGTTCTTCGGTATGTTACTTGCCCGAGATTCGATCGTCGGTATCTCCATACCTAGTTCAACCACGTTACCGGCAAGTCTCTTTACTCGTTCCGTAATACAAGATCCCGTGACTAACAATTAGTCACATTGCTTGCAAGGCTCATTGTGATGTTGTATTACCGAGTGGGCCCTGGGATACCTCTCCATCACACGAAGTAACAAATCCCAGTCTCGATCCATGCCAACTCAACAGACACCATCGGAGTTACCTGTAGAGCACCTTTATAGTCACCCAGTTACGTTACGACGTTTGATACACAAAAGGCACTCCTCCGATATCCGTGAGTTGCATGATCTCATGGTCATAGGAACATATACTTGACATGCAGAAAACAGTAGCAATAAACTGACACGATCATATGCTATGTTTGTAGTTTGGGTCTTGTCCATCACATCATTCTCCTAATGATGTGATCCCGTTATCAAATGACATCACATGTCAATCGCTAGGAAACCCTGACCATCTTTGATTAACAAGCTAGTTCACTAGAGGCATACTAGGGACACAGTGTTGTCTATTTACCCACACATGCAATGCGTTTTCAATCAATACAATTATAGCATGGATAATAAACAATTATCATGAACAAGGAAATATAATAATAAACACTTTATTTATTGCCTCTAGGGCATATTTCCAACAACCTTAACCATCTTTTGATCAACGAGCTAGTCTATTAGAGGCATATTAGGGACATGGTTTTGTCTATGTATCCACACATGCATCTAAGTCTCCGATCAATACAATTATAGCATGGATAATAAACGATTATCATGAAAAGGGAAATATGATAATAACTAATTTATTATTTCCTCTAGTGCATATTTTCAACATCATATGCATTAGCCCCTCCTAAAAATACGAGTCAATCTGTCTAGCTGTAACCTTGGCCAATGTTTTAGAAATGTTGAAATTAATTACAACTAGAAGCAAAACCTGAGCTTTTCCGTGGCCGCTCCATTATCCCGGCAAAGAAAACAGAGATTTAGTTCTTGTGATTCTTCTTGGCAAAGAAAGGACTGCAATTTTTTTTGTCCATTAGCGACAAAAACAGGAAACACGACCTAGCAAAAAATGAAGAGCCGACATCTTAATGATGAACTAAAATATCTGCACAAGAAAATTAGCCGGCACAAGAGGGCGAACACAAATAGAATGGGACTGATGAAAAAAAATAGAAAAGAGAACCAAGGAATCAAGTGATGGAAACTATGTGACATAATATGAATATAAATGCAGTGTCACTAATTAAAGTTTAACAATCATGAGACTCCATGGGAGTAGTAAATCATAGGCCTTAACACTGGGATGCATTTTACTTCAAGATGACTATAGAAAACTAAAGCAATGCTCTATTCTCTCAAACTTTGTGGTATAAATGTCTTCATTAAAAGTACTCTTAATTCCAAATAGAGCTGCATTTGTTTCAAACAGACCCGAGCTCCTTGCAATATTATGTATTAATTCTTAGTCAATGCAATACTAAGCGAACACATGATTACAGTCAGAATTGTGGTTTTCACAATAACAGAATGAATTCACAGATTAAAAATAATATATAATTCCTAAATCCACTTATCCATTGCTCGGCTCATTACTTCCTAGCATATTTATGTACTTATTATGAAACCACAAGTATGTGTTCATGGGCTGTCTAGTAAACATGGTTGCTTTTTTCGAAAGGGATGCTTCATTACTTAAAAGATTTAAGTATACACCCGGCCTCTGCATAACTAAGATGCACACAGCTAAAAAATTTCTTCACACTGAAACGGAAAAATAAAAGGCGAGATACGAAGAACATGTAGAGTCTGTATGACGCCTGAAAAGAAGGGGGGCCAATTCTAAGATCATGCTGCCACCCATGTCGAGTAAAAGTATCCCTCCCCGTAGCATCCAATCATGTACACAGTTCCGTAAACAGGTCTCGATTCTCCACGCGTTGTAGAGAGGACCATAGACGAAGAATCCCGGTACATCTATAGATAACCTGCATAAGAGAAGTACTTTTATCGTTAAAAACATTATCATTTCTACATAGGCAAAGCGACCAAATAACGGCAAACGCTCCCACCCTGAGAAGAGTTCTAAACCTGTAATCAATCTCATGTAACCAGTTGCCAAATGCATTAGCAACACTACAAGGGGGATACAAGACAGAAACTATTTGTATGACTGACCATATAGAACAAGACAATTTGCATTGGAAGAATAAATGTTTTATTGTCTCATCATGGTGACAAAATACATAACGCGGAATTCCATGTCAATTTCACTTAATAAAGTTATCTTTAGTAAGAATGACTCCGCGATAAAGATACCATGCAAAGATTTTATTCGTAAGAGGTATCTTCATCTTTAGATCTTCTTGTTATTATCCACTGGCACGTCGGACTGGATTAAAGCTCTATACATCGAGATCAAATAAGTAAGATGACACAATGTTGCAACAATCTCAAAGCTAAAACAGATCAAGTACCTAGCTATCGCCATATTGTCCCTAAATTCACATTAAGAACAATCCGAACAACAAGAGGCTTTCAACACACACCGGATGGTTTAAGAATTTACGACGAATCATCATGCCGCACTAGTAGAAAACGGGCCTTTAGTCCCGGGCCCTCCGGTTGGTGTTACCAACCTGGACTAAAGGAATTTTTTTATTTTTTTATTTTTTCAAATTTTGAATTATTTGATAATTTAATCTCTAATCATCATTCCTCACTGCTCCAGCATGGAATACTCATTCCAAATCGTCTAACTTTCCAATCGGTCACCCATCCTCTCAACCCCTAGTTTCCAAGTCTGCACTTATTGTTGTCCTAACAAAAGTAAGTTATCAATCCTATTAACCCTTAGGTATTTATGTCACATGATTTAATTTTTTGAATTCTAAACAATTATTAAAATAAACAAAATAAGTAATAATAATATTAAATTACAATGAAAATAAAATAAGTAATAATACGATTTTACTCATTTTTTGCCATTTATTCATTTAATATGGCATAATTAATATCTTTAAATTTGTAAATCGAAATTTGACAAATAATATATCCATTATTATCAGAAAAATGTGAGGAATCCAAATATGAAATCATTTATTTATTTTTAAATAAAAATATTTTAAAAATATATTTTTTGATTTTTCTAGAAAAAAAATTCTTTTTGAAATAACTTTTTTTACTTTTGGAATTTTGAGAATCTGAGAAAACTTCACACGGTAAACCCAGGTGAAATTGAGTCCCAATTTTTGTTTAGTTTTTTATATATTAAACTGTTTTTTCGACGTCGTATTCAAAAGTTATGGCCGTTTTATATTGTTTTCCATTTTTTTGCAAAAACGGTCAAAATTCATATTTCAAAATTTCTATACCAACTAGACACTAAAACCTAATAACTCCCTCCGTTCCTAAATATAAGTCTTTTTAAAGATTTCACTAGGAGACTACATACAGACCAGAATAAGTGTATCTACATTCTAAAGTATGTCTATATAAATCCGTATATAGTTCCCTAATGAAACATCTAAAAAGACTTATATTTAGGAACGGAGGGGGTACATCTCAAAGGATTTTATTTTTTGAAGATTTTATCATTTTTTTTATTTTCTACAAAACTAAAAAGGCGGTCCACCGAGGGGGTGTAGAGTTCAAAATTTTCACAACCCCTTTAGTCTGGATTGTTCTCCATCCAATCATACCGTCGACTATATCTACTAGTACCGTCCCAGCGAGAGTCACAACTAACGTTAACCAAGTCAGAGTTAACCCTTTCTAACTTCATTTGCTATTTTTCATGCATTTAATGATTTTTTTGAGCTAAATGACCATGAAATTAAAAAAACTACAAATGAACTCTGAAAAGATTGAAACTGTGCATGGTATCATCATTTTACCCACATAGCTTGTGCTAAAAAGTTGAGAGGTTTACAGCAAAAACTGGATGCACTTCGTGTACGAACTGGATCATCTCCTTCGAAGTATCAAGGTTTCGAATGAGAACCCATCTGTTACAAAGAAATTTCATTTTTTGTTAACTTATTTAACCTCCAGACTTTTTGTGCATTCAATATGCACCATTCAAAGTCACATCCTCAAAGTTCAACCCTTTCTAACTTCATTTGCTAATTTTCATGCATTCAATTTTTTTTGAGCTAAATGACCATGAAATTGAAAAACCCTACAAATAAACTCTGAAAAGGTTGAAACTTGGCATGGTATCATCATTTCACCCGCATAGTTTCTCCTAAAAAGTTAAGAGGTTTACGGCAAAAGCTGGATTCACTTCGTGTACAAACTGGACCATCTCCTTCGAAGTATCAAGGTTTCAGATGAAAACCCATCTGTTACAAAGACATTTCATGTTTTGTTAACTTATTTCAACTCTGGAATTTTTGTTTATTCAATATGCACCATTCAGAGCCACATCCTCAAAGTTCAACCCTTTCTAACTTCATTTGCTAATTTTCATACATTCAATTTTATTTTTTTGAGATAAATGACCCTGAAATTGAAAAGCCCTACAAATAAACTCTGAAAAGGTTGAAACTTGGCATGGTATCATCATTTCACCCACATAGCTTGTGCTAAAATGTTGAGAGGGTTACGAAAAAAATTGGATGCACTTTGTTTACAAACTGGACCATCTCCTTAGAAGTATCAAGGTTTCGGACGAAAACCCATCTGTTACAATGACATTTCATCTTTTTTAACTTATTTCAACTCCAGACTTTTTGTGTATTCAATATGCACCATTCAAATCCACATCCTCAAAGTTCAACCCTTTCTAACTTCATTTGCTAATTTTCATGCATTCATTGATTTTTCTGAGCTAAATGACCCTGAAATTAAAAAGCACTACAAATGAACTCTGAAAAAGTTGAAACTTGGCATGGTATCATCATTTCACCCACATAGCTTGTGCTAAAAAGTTGAGAGGGTTACGGCAAAAATTGAATGCACTTCGTGTACAAACTGGACCATCTCCTTCTAACTGGACGAACTATTTTTAAACTCAAGTTATTCACAACCTAGGGTTTGAAGCAAATTTGAACAAATTCATATTTAAAACATTCAAATTTGAAAACTAATGGCATAAACAGAAGCTAGACAAATTTTTGAATCTAATGCAAAAAAGTATCACTCAAAAACATCGAATATACTAAAAGATATAGGCAATTTAAAACAGAAACTTTCAGAACCCCTTTAGTCCGGGTTCGTGGCACGAACCGGTCCGGAACGAACCAGGACTAATGATGCCCGTCCCGAATCGGGACTAATGGTCTCAATAGTGTCGGTTCAAAAGCTGATTGCAACTAATGCTATGGACAAAAGGTCTGTTTTCTACTAGTGCCGATGTACTAACTTTAGGGGAAAAGCCCTGCCATTGGGCCGTAGACCACATATGTTACGGAAGTTGATCAGAAGCCTGTCAATTTGGAAATATGTCACCTGCACAACATGAACATATGATAATGAGACACTTGGCACAGATAGCTAGAATGTGTCTCTTCTGTAATTGTTGCAAGCCAGAGACTATACTAAAGGGAAATGGCTGAAACGTGTGTTGTTGTAATTGTTGGCACCAAAACTAGGCAAAAGTATCACTACTCGTTGCATAAACTATCTTTCTTACTCTTTTTCCTTACTATGGTTGAAGTGATTCATATGAGGAAAGTGATATACAGATAAATCATAGCTGACAGGTGCACCATTAGTGTACTATTCTCTCCGATCCAAAATAAGTGTCCAGTTTTGAACTAAGTTTAGTTCAGCCTAAATTCAAAACTGCAACACTTATTATGGATCATAGGGAGTATCATTTACCACTAATTATGGAGTGTAAGTTGCAGCAAAAGATAAAAAATCAAATTCAAGAGTTGTTGAGCAAATGTAGTGACAAAAATAAAAAACATAAGTAACGCTACTAATTAAGATGGCTTCCATGCATAGAGCAAGAAAAACAAAGAATTTACCATTCATGTCCAAAGATGAAAGGCTAAGGCTAAGGGGGAGCACATGCAACTGGAACACTAATTTTTTTTTGAAAAGGAGGTTTAAATCCTATCGATGCATACGACCTTCTTTATTTGTTATTCAACATAGGTCTAACAAGAACATACATCTAACCATCCGAAGCCATCAGTCACACCTACAAAACTTGATAATGTGGAGTGCTCTCACTCCCCATATCTAAAACCGGTGTCGTCGCCGATCCATCCACATAACGTATCGGTACCTACAGCCGGTGCAGCAGACCTAAAGCATACAGCCAGTGGAACACTGATGAGAAGAAACAATTGATACATTCTTGTTGCTTGTTGGCAAAGAAACAAAGGGGCAACAACATCGACCCAGCCAGAGGCACACTAGTGAAACACAACAAAGAGGAAGATTGTCGAATTATGTCCTTTAAAACTGTTTCTTTGCCTAAGTCCATAATGTACACGCTATAAAATCAGTTCTTAGCATAGCAATTTATTTTCCTTGTTTTAGATCAAGGTGTGGGCATCAATCAGGAAGAAGAGCAGTAGTTTAAGACAATGAGAGAGAAAATGTGTTTACTGTTGGGTATTATTGTTTCTGGTAGGTACTAATAACTACATTTATTTTAGCAAAAAATTAGGCGGCCCAAAAATGTTGTAGACAGGGAAAGATAAGTCCAGGAGCAGGAAGGTTGACCATGTTTAACATTTGTTTTTGTAAATGGGGGAAAACAGAAGTATTTCTGCTTATCAATAAATCTCCACAACATCATACAATTTCTAATTATTTTCTTACTGGCGGACAATTTCTTGGCAACATACTTTATTAGAGGGATAAAAACTGCATTAACAACCTATTAACTTCATGCTTGCTTCTGGCACAAATTACAGTAATAGCAGAAAGCATCCTACGCCATATAACAGGATTAGACGGGGCTGATGATTGTGAAAAAGCTGAAAAAAATCATGATCACATATACGTATGATATAAGAGTACACATACTAACCTGAACCTGATCAGTGGCCATCACAAACTATGAGCTTTCGGATTCCAAATCAACACACAGAACAAATATACAATCTCTGGACTGACATCATATGGACCAAATTAGGAGGGAAAATTCATCACCAAAATAGTATGAATCCAATGGTAGATACAGGATTGGGGGTAGTATCAATATGGAGTCCTATTGGGTGGAGCCCTAGTACCCAACGTCCTCCCAGAAACAATGACAACAACAGGAAGATAACTAAGAGAGATGAAGCAAACAAGAATAGTCCATATCCCTACTTAGGCACCTCCTGCTCCACCCGTAGTCGTCACCACGACAGGATCAGGGAGCTCTTCCCACGCGCTTACTCCCCGCAGCGAAACCATGAGGAGTTGGCCGAGCGAAGACCGGTGGCCATAACAGCCATAGCGAGGCTGGGGAGCATCATATTTATGAGTGGGGGCGGTGTGGAGGCGTTGAATCAATCACAGTAAGAACTTAGCAGTACCTTTGAACTTTCTCCTCAATCCGAAACAACTTCTGTCTGCAACAAATTGAAGGAGACAGAGAGCGATGTAGGAGCTACAATACATGATAATTAACAAAAAGTGTCAAAGTATTAGCAAGTGCAAGAAGTTAAATTTCATATTAATATATAAGCAGCTCAGTATGGTTGGAAGAAATCTGCAACAAATCGAAGGATACATAGAGAGATGTGGGAGCTACAATACATGAGCATGAATAAAAGATATCAATGCATTAGCAAGTGAAAGAAGTGAAATTACACATTAATACATAAGCAGCTCACTATGCTTGGAACAAATCTGCAAAAAACCAAAGGAGGCAGAGAGAGATGTGGGAGCTATAATATATAAGCATGAACAAAAAAAATATCAGCGCTTTAGCAACTGGAAAAGTGAAAATTCACATCAATATATAAGCAACAACATTATCTCTGTTCTCTGTTATGTATAAGCAAGAGCAGTTGCGCACAAACACAACCCGAAACCGCGTCATCTCATATAGCTAGAGAACTAATTAGGCAGAACAAAAGAGTTTCTGAGTAGTCTCCACCCATGGTGCCGACCGGCACCGCGCAGAAGAATAATACTTGTTGCGTGCCCCCTCTGCTGGCAATCCTACTACCGCTGCCTGTCTTCCCGGTCTTGCTGCTCGCAGGAGGAACATGAAGGGTCAAGTGGAGTAGAGGTGCAGCAAGACACGCTGCCAAGAACACCATGTGTCGTGCATGTTCAAGGAAGAAGGCTCAATCCTGGGGAAACTGAGCCATGGATCATACTCCTTTTGCACATTTTATCAAATAGCTGATCCGCGTATAGTAGGCGTTGCTTCTATCTTAGCTAGCTGATCCGCGTGTTGCTCCTTGGTGAGGAAAGTGATGAAGATGGGAAGGGACGCACCTCGAAGCAAGTCGATGCGACGGGCAGCGACACCTCCTAGAAGGCACGCGGCGGCCGTGGACAGAAGGCCGAAGCAATAGGGGACATGTCGAGGCCACCACTCGCTCGACACCCACCTCGAGCCGGTGATGGCGATGCCGCCTGATCCAAAGCAGGGAGGAAGAGTCACCAATGTGTCCGACAGAAGCGACAGGGGAACTGGGACATAGACAAAACAGCCACTGCATGAATCACGGTCTATACTTACAGTTAAAACCCGTAGGCAAAACGCATAAAACCGCTATGCCTATGGTCACCGTAGGCATAATAGCGTCGGCATACCTGCACCACCCGTCTATGTAGGAAAACCGTCAACATACCTGATCTATGCCTACGGTCACCGTCGGTATATATACCCGTCGGCAAAAATATTTGACGGCGTGTCCGTCATGTACCGTACACACACGTGCACACTTCAGATGCCGACACGTACTAACAATATACCTACGGTTTAGCCGTTTAGCCGTCGACGTATATCAACCGTAGGCATATATTGTACACGTGACGGTATCTAGAGAAATTTTACGATACATCATACTACCTAATATAATAGGTAGTATTAATCTAATCCGACGGTCTTGATAATTCCCAATTAGGGGCAAATTTGTCCTTTTTGACTTTAGACTGTAACGATTTATCAGATAGTTAATTAAAATATGATTCATCTGGACGTGGTCGTCCCCAACCTCCAGCATCCCGACGCCGCCAATAATCAGAGTTGACACAGTCTCCAGGCCGTCGCCGCCGACCGCCCCCAACCTCCGCATCCCAACGCCACTTGCAAGCCTGCACCTCACCAAGACTTCCATCATCTTGACGCTGCATGCAATCTTCCAGGTGCGCACCCTCGTCCATGGCAGTGTGAGTCAACAGGGCTGCAGGTTGGAATGGACTAGCAAGCCTATGTCGCTGAAGACTCATGCACGTATATTATTTGTATACAATTTCGTACGCAGCAGCCAGCACACACTAATCCATCAGTCACACTACGCTCCAGCGCCCCGCGCGCGTACTGACGCACACACGGACACACCCATCATTAAGCTAGCATAGACACCCATCATTCATCCAGCGCTCGCATACAAATCACCAAAACATCAAGGCCACCGAAGGAGAGATAAAGACGAGGGACTGAACTGTCTTCGTGAGGGAGGGGGGTTTACGATGGGCGCCAGTGGTGACACAGGGAAGGAATCGATCTCGGAGCAATGGCTGGAGGAGTGGAGGTGGTGTCTATGGTGTGGGGCTCCGTGTGATGAAGAACGGCCGCTGAGCGTCCGAGTAGACGGCCGCCGAGCGGCGTGGTGGGCGGCTCCGTTGAATTGTCGAGTCCGCCTGCGTCTGTCGGTGACTTCAACGCCTCCTTGGCCTGGCTGAGTTTTAACTGATTACTACCCAAAATGCCCCTACTGTCTTAATATACTATCCAAACCATGCTGTAGTATTGGTTAATCTAAAGCGTTCGTCCACCTAAATGGATGGCTAATATATCTTAGATGTACTGTAAAAGGTCTCGGCATCTAACGCGCCTACAGCCGCACGTCTATGCCTACAGTTCCCCTATGCCTACGGTGTAACCATAGGCATAGATCAGATATATGCCTACGAGGTACCGTAGGCATATATGACACGTGTCATGATCTGGTAGCTCGATATAGGGCTATGCCTACGATTAAACGGTAGGCATAGTTTTGGCCTTTTTTTTGCCAGTTTTTGCATTTGCACATCAGCAAAACCAATATATATATATATATATATATTTGAACAAAGCAAGGCACCAAAGGTGCCAAATTTCCATTCAGCTTGGAGAGGAATACAAGTCTGTTACAAAGAAGCAACAGAAAATACTAGGGAGAGAGCTGAAAGGAGGATCCTAAAGAGGCAGTAGAACAACAGTTCAATGCCTTGAACCACATGATCAGAATACATGAGCTAACATATGACCAGCAATTGACTAGCTTAAAGAAGAGGTCTTGAGAAAACGATCTTGAAGAACTACTCTTAATTCCGGAGCAGCAAGAGAATCCATCATGCTTTAGAAGCAATACACCATATGCAGCTGGATACCTGCAAAATTAAATTATGAAAGTAGGGCTGCCACTGGACAGGAAGCAGACACATGAGAGTGAGAAGAACACGTCAGGATGGGTCCTCCAACAGATTGGTAAACCTATTGAGCAAGATTTTGAGCCACTCCACTAAAATCCCTGGAAATATGAAACACTTGATTAAGATTAGAAGTGGACTTAACAAAAGAAGCCAATTCCTTTCTGACATTCCAAGGAGCAGCAGAATGAGAAATATTCCTAGAAGCAGCAACTGAGGGAAGCGACAGACAGTCAGTCAAAAAAGTGGGATACTGACATAGCATCAATATAGCATGAGCATCAAACATAGAGCATCCAATACATATCATCAATATAGCATGAACATCAAACATAAAGCATCCACTACAGGAAAAAAAATTATAAGCCGAGTGCCCGAAACACTAGGCTTATGCTGGTTTGCACTCGGTTTATATATAAGCCGAGTGTTTTCCCCGGCTTACAGGACACAGCTTACTAAGGACCGGCTTATCAAGAGTAAGACGAGAGCCATGTGAAAACACTCGGCTTATATATAAGCCGAGTACTTCTACATACGCCGAGGGCCAACTAAACACACGGTTTACATATGACGGCAGCCAGACATTAACGGCAACACCACGTGTCCGTCTATCTAAGCCGAGGGCCACCCATTCACACGGTTAATGGTATGTCATGAGATATGACAACAATAGCTGGTTCTTAAACCGACTGAAAGTTTCTCAATTTAGCGACAGATCCCAATAGAGAAGTACCACGTGCGAAGAAACTTTATTTCAGATATGTCATCATTGATGTATGTATCATCCACAAGCCTTACCACCGGCTAGGCCCCTAAAAGCAGAAATAAACAGAGGTAGGAAAACATAATAACTTAATAAGGGAACTTCTTTATCTTGGTATTAGACAAAATAAAATCATGCATAAATGGAAGATGACAACATAATGAGAAAACAAAAGCTTGTAAAATGGAAGAGGGCAACGTAATTGTATCCCCTGCTTGAGAAATAATCACACCCTCTGTCCCACAATATAAGATGTTTTTGTTTGCAAAAACATCTTATATTGTGGGATGGAGTGAGTATTTATTAAAGCCAAACATCTAGCACAACATGGCACTATAATTGTTTTTCAATAATGATGTATCACACCAACAAAATATATGCATCGATCAGATATCTGCATAACAAATATGAAGATAATCAACCTACTCCAACATTGTTCTTTCATTGTAGAAATACATGAAGCATGCTCTGCTTTATGAACAAAAAGATCCACATCTGGACCTAAAAAAACACCTAGGTATAATCCTGGGAAAATAAAAAAGTCTGCAACCTGAATACATGATATTTCATATCCCACAAACTGAATCATCTAATGCAAAGAAATAAAATCATAATTAGGCCATCCATGAAGTTAAATAGGCAAACAGCATATAGCAATAATCTTGGAAAAACAAGTCACATCTGAAACTTCTTAGCATCCGCAAGCTCATAGACCAAACTGCACATCAGAAAAGATACTTACTTCAGTAGCTTAGTAGACATAGACAAAAGAACCATATAAACAAATACTCCCATCAAGTAGTCATACTTCCCGATCATCATTTATTGGAGCTAAATTTTGGAAAAAAGAAATTACCTGAAATGCATAAACAGTCTTCCCCTGTCAGCTAGGTGCTAGGTGGGCTGAGGATAATTGCCCATGAGCAATTTAGTTGGAAGGCCTCCCTGCGAGTCTTCTTCCTCCAAACTGACGAAATTGACAAGAACATTGACTCGGCTCAAATCTTCATACGGAGGGATTGAACAAGAGTACACTGAAACTCTTGAAATTGCCCCTGAAGTCAGGTTCTTTTCGACAGCCAAGAACAAAAGTACACTGAAACTAATGAAATCGTTTGTGCGCCTCGCCTTTATTCATAAAAAATAGCACAGCACGCACATATGAGAGAGATAGAAGTTGAGGGGCGCTACCTTGGGCCTCGATGCGTGGTGGCGACCGTGGATGGAGGAGAGGAGTTGAAGAGGACGGCGGAGCACGCGGCTGGCAGCGTCGGGGACTAAGAGGAACGGGCGGCGGCACCTGAGGAGAAGCTGGTCGGGGCGGCAGTGTCGGTGACCTCGGGCCGAGAAGAGACGCTCCCGGCGTTCTCCTCCTCCTCGCCGAGCACCTTGCCGTCGGAGGAGGCCCGGCGACCTCAACCCTAGCGGACGGGGGACGGGGGGCGCCGGCGGCCAGGCATCCTCAGGGGGAAGACAGCGCGACAGGGGGCGGGAGTTTAGAGGAGAGGGACGGTGCCGGGGGAGGGGGGCGGCGCGGCGGCCGGCGGGTGGGTGGAGACGCCGGGGCGGGCGCAGAAGCGGCGGCGCACGGAATGGGGGATTTGGGAGATTTCGGCGAGGCGGGCACTGAGCGAGCAGTCGATTTGGGAGGATTTCGGCCGCGCGGGGAGAGGATTTTGGCTGCGCGCGTGATTTTGCCAAGTCCCGCGCCTTCTGTTCTGTGTGAGCGAAAAATGTAAGCCGAATGTTAAATAGTAGAGTAGTACGTAGTACACGGTTTACATTCTTATTTCATTACAATTTTTTTATTTTACTTTTTGTATTTTTCTTTTATATTTTTTGTTGATTTATTTCAGTAAAAACTGTTGAACTGGTCAATTTTTAAAAAAACCGGTTAGACCAGTTGTTTTTTCTAAAAACCGGCCGGCCTTTGTTTTATCCACAGACAAACCCTATCGGGCGCCACCACACCCCTCCGTAATGACACTTGTCTGGTGCCGCGCCACGGCAACGCCGTCCCTCCCTCACCGCGACAATTCTCTCGTGTGCTCTTTCGACCCTCCCTCGCACAGTTTTCGGATATGAGTCGATCAGTAGGGTCCTCGTGATCTATGCCTTTAACCGAAGTCGAGAGGGGTTTGACCGGGGTGAACTCCTCTTTGTTTGTGTTACGGTAGGCCATGGTGACATGCTAGACCAAGTTTGAGCACATGACTTCATAAGATTCTCTGCCGGTGGCGCTAAGTGCAGCACTAGCACTACAGGTGCAGAACCATTCTGTGGTACTGTCATGTTTGTGAGGCAAATGTCACATCAAAGTGTTGTATTGGGTATGTAGACATCACAACACCCTTCATACATATATTTGGGCCCCATGCATGTGGGTGTGGTCTTTCGACACTCCCTCGCATGGTTTTCGGAGATGAGTTGATCCGTAAGGCCCCCGTGATCTACGCCTTTGACCCGACTTGAGAGGGGTTTCATCGGTGTGAACTCCTCTTAGTTTGTGTTACGGTAGGCCATGGTGACATGCCAGACCAAGTTTGAGCACATGACGTAACTAATGGTGAGCTGGACCATGCTGGCAAGAACCCCTGAGGGGCCATGTGGTCTGCCATGTGCAGACATAGCCACCGCCGTCTCATCGGTCTCCGACACTATGGGATCAGCACCAGGAGGATTCCACTCACTAAATGATGCCTTATAGTTTTTCAGATGCTCCTCTAACCTGCCATGGTAAGGGCTCTCCCCCTCCTTAGGATCGTTCCGCACACGGCCAAGCAACCACGCCTCAATATGTGAGATGGACCTCTTCAACACGGTCTCCTGCAACGGCAAAAAGATGTTACGCATGCATACCAACATGTCAGGAAATGAAAGCAATGATGTTTCATATATATACCTTGTGCCTCTTAAGCGATGGTGGCTTCGGTTTCCTTGAATATGTGTTCCATCAGATCCTCTATTTTCGTGTTGATTGTGCTCGCGACCGCAAATGATTCATCATCCCCGAGTAACCCAGGGCATTTGAGTACCCGAACCCGCTACCCGAACGTAAACCGAACCGAACTACCCGAATTATCGGGTAACTCGGGTATGGGGTTAGGGTTCGGTTCTCATTTTCTGACTCTTCGGTTTTCGGGTTAGGGTTCGGGTTCCAGTCTGTAAAACCCGAAATACCCATACTACCCAAATTATTCATACTAGCCAAATATTTCATGCTATTATTACATTGTGGTGTTACCCATACTAACTAAAATACCCATACTAGTTGATGTGTGCTCCAAATATTTTGGGTATTTTGGGTACCTGAATTACCCGAACCAAAACTTCGGGCAACTTGGGTTCGGGTATTTTTTGGGCAGAAACAATTTCGGTTCTCATTTTTGAATACCCGAATTACCCATAAACCGAACTACCTGAACCGAAATAACCAAAATACCCGAACACCCAGGGTGATCCCCGAGCCACCTATCCACCAACGCCGACCATCCATCAGCCTTTCCATCACACCAACCCGGAATCACCTAAACAAGGAAAGCATGGAATTTCAAGATCAAACAATCAAATTTAGCACAAACGTGAGAACAAGAAGGATGTGCTACTTACGTCCATGTACTACTCCTTGGGCATATATAGGGGGCGTTACGCCCTTGCTTTCGTCTTGGTCATCTTCTGGTGCGGAATAGTGTGGTACAACTGTAAATAAAATAGGTACAACAACAAAACAAATATATAACACCCATAGGCAAAGGTCTATATGCCTACGATTAAACCAATGCAACTATAACAACAAAACTATCGAACGTTATTTTGGTGTTATCACCGTCCGTGAAGGGGGCACACTATGGAGCTATGTGCTGGGTGTCTGAACCTACCGCCACACTTTAAGACCTCCGCCACACTTTAAGACATCTGGGTGTCTGACCCCCCCCCTAAGGACGCCGACCGGGCTAATCCTGACCCCGTTGACCCAGAGATCTAGCCCTTTGAGTTTTACTGGACACCCTTTGACCAATGGACTTATCCACCTGATTGTGACATGTAAGCCAAGAGGAACATTTCATAACAAAGTCTCGGCCCAACCCACCACAAGATTCCATCCATATTGAACCTCTGTCACAGTTTCCCCCTGTAAGTGTTGGCGGTAGTGCAGTTCTTGAAGGAGGTCACACTCCGAAGCTGCATGTTGGGTGTTAGATCCTACCACCACACTTTTATACATGTATGAGGACCCACTGCAAGTTTTGGTGGGATTGCTACCCCCGAAGGCCCCTGAGCGGCCTAAGCCTAGGGCGGTTGACCTAGAAATCTATGGGGGTAGCTTTCTCTATTGCAGCAAAGCATCAAAGTAATAATTAAATTTTTTAAAATGAATACATGATTTTTATTTGCTATTTAGTGATATAAACATTAAACAAACAGATATGCGCAACCAATGCAACTATAACAACAAAACTCTCAAACGTTACTTTGGTGTTATCGTCGTCCATGAAGGGGGTCACAATGCGGAGCTGCGTGCTGGGTGTATGAACCTACCACCACACTTTGAGACGTGTGGTAGGACCAAGTGTGATGTTTTGGTGGCATTGCTACCCCTCAAAGCCCCCGACCAGGCTAAACCTACCCCCCTTGACCTAGAGACCTAGCCCTTTGACTTTCACCGGACGCCTTTTGACCGATGGACTTTTCCACCTGATTCTGAAAGGTAAGCCCATAGGAACATTTCAAAACATAGTCAGGGCCTAAATCACCACAAGATTCCCTCTGTATTAAAACTCTATCACAGTTTCCCTTATAAGTGTTGGCAGCAGTGTCGTTCTTGAAGGGGGTCGCACTCCGGAGCTACGTGTTGGGTGTTATATCCAACCACCACACTTTTGTACATGTGTGAGGACTCATTGCAAGTTTTGGTGGGATTGTTACACCTTGAAGTCCCCCGAGCGGCCTAACCATGGTCCGGTTGACCCGAAAATCTACGGGGGTAGCCTTTCTATTGCAACAAAGCATCAAAGTAACAATTAAACATTTCAAGCTAAACACATGATTTTTAATTGCTATCCACTGATATAAAAATTAGTCAAATAGACATGAGGAACCAATGCAAGGATAACAACAAAACTACCAAACGTTATTTCAGTGTTATCGCCGTCCGTGAAGGGGTCACACTCCGGAGCTGCGCATTGCCTCTTTAAACATCCCACCACACTCTCGGAAATTTACGAGGGCACAACGCAAGTTTTGGTGGCATAGCTACCCCTCGAAGGCCCCCGAGCACCTTAACCCTAGGCCGGTTGACCATGAAATCTAGGGGGTAGCTTTCTTTATTACAACAAAGCATCAAAGTAATAATTAAACATTTCAAACCGAACACATGATTTTTAGTTGCTATCCAGTGATATAAGCATTAAACAGACAAACATGAGCAAACAATGTAACTATAAAAAACAAAAATGTTAAACCTTACTTCTGTGTTATCGTCGTCCGTAAAGGGGTTCACACTCCGAAGCTGCGTATTGCCTCTTTAAATATCTGACCACATTCTCACACATGTCTGAGGGCCCGATGCAATTTTTGGTGGCATAGGTACCCCGCTCTGGCCTCGGACCGGCCTGACCCTAGCCCGATTGACCCGAAAAACTGCCCATTTTGACTTTCACGGGACGACCTTTGACCAATGGACTTTTCTACATGGTTGTGATAGGTCAGCCCCTGGGAACATTTTAGAACCAACTTCGGAACCAACCCATCACAAGATTCCCTCCGGGTTGAACCTTCGTCATAGTTTCCCCCTCTAAGTGTTGGTGGTAGTGTCGTCCATGAAGACATGAAGACTAGTTGTACCCTCTAGGGGATCACCACACTTTTAGACATGCATGAGGACCCAATGCCAGTTTTGGTGGGATGGCTACCCACAAAGGCCCTGAGCGGCCTAACCCTAGGCATGTTGAGTCGAAAATTGGAAGGGGGTAGCTTTCTCTATTGCAGCAAAGCACGAAAGTAATAATTAAACAATTTAAACTAAACACATGAATTTGGAAAATCCGTGAAACTTTTTGATTCAAATAGATATAAAAATTGCCTCATTTAGAAATCAAAACAAGAGGGGCCACGTGGCGGTATCGTATATATGCCTACGGTTTAACCATAGGCATTCATGGGACACGTGGCGGCATCAACATCTACGCCGATGGCCGCTGTTAGGTCCGTTGGCACAACTTTAATGGGTCAGCCTTCCGTCCATCTCTGGGCTCTATGCTGACGGCCCATTATATGCCTACAGGGCCCGTCAACATAATTAGGAGCTTTACCGACGGGATATTGTTTCTGGCGGGACCCGTCGGTTCTGACGTGTTATTTGCCGACGACTAACATATGCCTACGGGCACCGTAGGCAAATCTCCAGCTTTGCCGGCGGTTTCGGCTCGGCCGTAGGCTAAGCTCTCACTATGCCTATGGGGCCTGTAGGCATATCTTCAGCCGTAGGCATTTTCGATGTTTCCCGTAGTGAGCGCACCTCCCATCGACCTCCTCCATCGGCACCCGCCCGGACCGTCCAGCTTCATGATCCACTGGCGCACACCACAACACCTGTCCGTCAACCTCCTCCACCAGCACCCACCACTGCAACCAAATCTCGACCTCCAACAAAGTTGAGAGCGCTCCCCAAACCACCTCTCGCCATATAAACAAATAAGCGAATAGACACGTATCCGTTGAGCCACCCGACGCCGCCACGACGCACATCAGTTTTGAACAGTAGGAGCCAACCCTTCCGTACCAACAACACAGGCCCGCACCAAACATTCGAGGCCCACCTAATGGAAAATCGATTGATAGGAACTAGGCAACGATCGAAATCACTACTTAGCGAGCCAGAAAGTTGTATGGTATTTTCCGATCATTCCTCGTCTGCAACGGTATTTCGTAGATCCTAAGGAAGCAAAGCTCATGCGCTAGCAGTGGAGAAAGAAACCCAACGATGGAGATGAACCGAAGCTGAGACACCTTGCAGATGCTAGCAGTGGAGAAGATGCAAGGAACATCATGCTTGGTGCGAGTACTGATGGCATGAATCCGTTTGGAAACCAGAGCACCAACCACAGCACATGGCCTGTTTTTATATGGATGTACAATGTCCCCCCATGGTTGTGCATGAAGAAAAAATACATACACATGAGCATGCTGATTCAAGGGTCGAAACAACCGGGAAATAATATTAACCTGTTTATGGGGCATCTCAAAGAGGAGTTAGACAAGTTATGCAAATTGCCGGTCAAGACATGTGATGCCAACACAGGAGATTATTTCTATATGAGAGTCACGGTGATGACGACGATGCATGAATATCTCGGTTACGGGTACACTTCAGGCCAGGTGTGCCACGGATACTGCGGATGCACGAGGTGCATGGATGATACAACATCTCAGCAGCTTACGTAAACGAAAGATGGCGGGTCTGGAAAAATCATGCATATGGGGCATCGTAGATGGCTCGAGAAGGATAAACCGTGGAGAAAACGTGCATATCTATTCAATGGTTTGGATGAGCATCAAGGACCTCCACGTAAGATGAGCGACGCCGAAATCAACGAGCTATAGAATACTGGGAATAGCGCCTGGCGCCGAGAAAGATGGAAAAGGCGCTGGAGCCGCTGCTGAAGGTATGGAAAACAAGGTCTGTTTTCTGGGACTTGGAGTACTGGCACAGTCACGACACACCTCATTCCCTTGATCAAATGCACATCACGAAGAATATCCTCGAGAGCTTGCTTGGCACACTGATGAACATGCCGGACAAGACCAAGGATGGGCCGAAGGCAAGGAAAGACTTGGAAGATTTGGAGACTAGGAGAGATCTCCACATGCCCCATAAATAGACAATAGAGAAGACGGAGGCGGAGGCGGGGCCAAGGGGAAAAAGTCAACAAGAAGGAGGATAATTATTGCCCTCCTTCTTGCTTCACCTTAAGTACGAAGGAGATCGATCAATTCATCAAGTACCTTACGGGAATCAAAGTCAGTTTTGATTACTGTGGGAAGATAAGCAGATTTCTAGACACCAAGAAGAAAAGGTTCGGTGGGATGAAGTCTCAAGATTGTAACGTGATGATGACGCAGATACTCCCAGTTGCCATCCGAGGGATAATGGAAAAGCACGACCATGACACGCTTACTAGTCTCTGCAACTTCTTCAACGTTATCTCTCGAAAGTCCATCAGTGTGAAGCAACTCCGAAGGCTACATGAAGAGATCGTTGTCATACTATGTGAGCTTGATATGTACTTCCCGCCTGCGTTCTTTTGCTTCATGGTGCATCTGTGTGTCGACATCATGGACGACATCATCGACCTCGGGCCGACATTCCTTAACAACATGATGTCGTATGAGAGGATGAATAGGGTCATCAAAGGATCTGTTCGTAACATATCCCGTCCCGATGGGAGCATCATCCAGGGTTATCTAACCCAAGAGTGCATCTCCTTTTGCAAGAATTATATAGGCGGCGGAGACCCTATTGTTGGTTTGCTCGTCAATAAGCACCATGGGAGGCTCGATGGAGAAGGTCACAACAACGGACGGAGGGAATTGCATGTGGACTACTCGGATCGACGGGATGACTTTGACATGGCTAACTTAGTAGTGCTACAACACCTAGATGTTGTAGATGATTATGTGACATTGCACAAAGAAACCATCGCAAAGAAGTACCATGACCAGGGGATGCGCAAGACAGACGACGAAGTTACTGTAGAGCACAATGCCACTTTCTTGTGTTGGTTCAAAGAGAAAATTCTTGCTAATCCCCCTGAAGAGGGCAGTTCGGACAGATTGCCCATACACGCCTTAGCACATGGCCCCGCGCCCAAACTCACGTCCTATCAAGCATACGATATCAGCAGGTACATGTTCGACACGGAGGCCAAAGACATGGACAGTGATTACCAGAACTCAGGGGTGACGATTGAATGCGTGACCGACGCCAACGACACAATTGAAAGATTCTATGGAAGGGTCGAAGAGATCTGGGAGCTTGACTATTGAACTCAGAGGTGACGATTGAATTGCAGGATGCGACGATGTTCCGTGTTAAATGAGCTAAGGTTGTCGTAAGAGAAAACAAGTATTTCACTACCATGTCTATACCCGACGCGAATAGCGCTACCGTGAGCGGTAACGTCATCGCCAAAACTGAACCATGGATACACGCTAAGCACATGACACAATGCTCCTTCATAACTGACCCGACCAATCCCGGCCGTGTTGTCGTGAGGAGAAGCAAAAGGAGCATCCCGCCCGGGTACCTAGGCACTCTCTATGAACAGTAAAATAAAAAAAACTTTTTTTGAAACTTTACAGTATCAAAGATGGTCAAATTTCCTAGGTGCCGTCAAGTTTTCATGCCAAAAATTTTGTAGAGAAAGGTGTACAAACAAGTTTCAGATTTCAGTGCTAAAAGTGTTCAAAACTTGAAGCACTAAAATGTTTTTCCTCTGTAGAGCTCCTCGAATATTTTTTTGGCACGAAAACTTGCAAGCACCTAGGAAGTTTGATCATCTTTGATGTTGCAAAGTTTATTTTATTTTTTTGACTTTTTTCTATTTGTTTTGATTTTACTATTTATAAAGGGTGCCTAGGCACCCAGGAACTGAAAATCCACTCTCATGTGAAGGGTTAACCCTCGAATTCTCCCGGGTGGGTCCCCGACTACGGACGCATCCCGGTCACCACCCACCTCAACCCATTCCTTGCTTGGTCCTCACCACCAACAACCAGTGGCGAATCCATCTTTGGGACGAGTTAGGGCGGACGCCCCGGCTTCCCAGCGATGGAGCAGGGTATCTCTTATGCCTAGCGACCAGCGGTGCAGGGCAATGAAGCTCCATCGTCATCCGCCACCCCGACAAATCTTAATATTTTCGTTCGCCATTGCTGACAACAGTGGCCTTCATGGTCGGCCTGCCAGCGGCAGCGGGCCTTCTGTCTGTGTTTGCTTCCCATCCCTAAGAGCATCTCCACCCGCGGCCGCAAAGGACCTCCCATGCCCCATTTTTATCGCCAGCGGGCGAAAAAATGCCCCCCAGCCGCGGCCCCAAGTCATTGATTTTTGCCGTTTGGGTCCCTTTTTTGGGCCGGTGAACCCAGGCCGAACCGAGGGTGCTGGGGGTCTCCTGGGGGCGCCGGCTGAAGCGAAAAGGTGGGTGGGGCCAAGGTGACAGCGGGACCGGCTGCCACTTCCCGCCGTTTCCCCTTTCTTTTCAATCTATCCCGCCATTTCTTCCCTCTATCCTCTCCATTTCCCTCCATCTCCCTCTCTTCATTGCCATGCCACCGAAGAAATACGTTGCCCGTCGGCAAGCTCCCGGCCCCGCCGTCGCCAAACCGCACAAGGCACGTGCGCCGATGGCAAGGCCGCTGGGGTTGACAACAAGGACGGCGCGCTCAACGCCGGCTTCGACTTCAAGTTCCTGCATGTCTTCACCGAGATCGATTCCTACGAGAAATGGGCCGAGGTCCGGCATCAGCTCGCCAACAAGGACGACGCGCTCAACCCGAACGCACCTATTCCTGGGGTGGCAGAAGGATGGCTAAATGGGAACAAGAAGGCGAAGAAGGCCAGGAACGACGCGTCAGCTACCGAGCGACTGTAGGCGTCAATCGAGCAATGCATTGCCGATGCAACGACACACTCTGCCCTGAGGGAGGAGAAGACGGAGGCGAGGTGGTGGGCATTGATGATGAAGCAGAACGCCAAGCTCGACCTCCTCAGGACCAACGTCGCCACGAAGAAGCGCAACACCGACCTGGCGTTTCTCATGGGAGGCGTCACGGCGGACATGGACCCGATGGTGAAGGCGTGGTACATGGCGGAGCGCGACCTCATCCTCAACCGCATGCCGGTGCAGCTTGCTACTTCTCAAGTGTGCGTTGGTTTTTCCCTTGAAGAGGAAAGGGTGATGCAGCAAAGTAGAGGTAAGTATTTCCCTCAGTTTGAGAACCAAGGTATCAATCCAGTAGGAGTAACAAGATGGAGCAACAAAGGAACCTGCACAAACACAAACAAACTTGCACCCAACGCGATAAAGGGGTTGTCAATCCCTTCATGATTACTTGCAAGGTGAGATCTGATAGTGATAATGAGTAAATATAAATAAGTAAATATAATTGCAGCAAGGCGTTTTTGGTGTTTTCATACTTAGATCTGAATATATAATATGTAAAATAGACTCGGGGGCCATAGTATTCACTAGAGGCTTCTCTCATGATAGCAAGTATTACGGTGGGTGAACAAATTACTGTTGAGCAATTGATAGAATAGCGCAAAGTCATGATGATATCTAAGGCAATGATCATACATATAGGCATCATGTCAGAAACAAGTAGACCGATACTTTCTGCATCTACTACTATTACTCCACACATTGACCGCTATCCAGCATGTATCTAGTGTATTAAGTTCATAACAAACGGAGTAATGCTTTAAGCAAGATGACATGATGTATAAGGGTAAATTCATGCAATGTGATATAAACCCCATATTTTTACCCTTGATGGCAACAACACGATACGTGCCGTGCTACCCCTTCTGTCATTAGGTGAGGACACCGCATGGTACGAACCCAAAACCAAGCGCTTCTCCCATTGCAAGAATCATAGATCAAGTTGGCCAAATGAAACCTATAACTCGAAGAGACTTACAAGGATATGAAATCATGCATATAAGAATTCAGAATTAACTCAAATAATATTCATAGATAATCTGATCATAAATCCACAATTCATCGGATCTTAACAAACACAACGCAAAAGAAGATTACATCGGATAGATCACCATGAAGATCATGGAGAACTTTGTATTGAAGATCAAAGAGACAGAAGAAGCCATCTAGCTACTAGCTATGGACCCGAAGGTCTGATGTGAACTACTCACGCATCATCGGAGAAGCAAGGGAGGCAATGGTGTTGATGAAGATGGCCTTCGGCGATGAATTCCCCTCCGACAGGATGCCGGAATGGTCTCCCGATTAGTTTTTGGTGGCTCTGGAGGTTTGCGGCGGCGGAACTTGCGATCTTGATCTGTTTTCGAGGGTTTCCGTATTTATAAGGTCGTCTGGAGTCAGGAACAAGTCAAGAGGTGGCACGAGGAGGTCACGAGCCCCCTAGCCGCGGCCAGGGGGCGCGCCTCCCAGGCTCGTGGCTCCCTCGGGCCGCCTCTCCGGTATTTTTTTCTTGAGGTATTTTTCATATTTTCCATAAAAAATCATGGCGAAAGTTTTATTCCATTTGGACTCCGTTTGATATTCCTATCTGAAAAAGGTCAAAAACACGAAAAAAACAGGAACTGGTACTGGGCACTGAGTTAATAGGTTAGTCCCAAAAATCATATAAAATAGCAAATTCATGCATATAAAACATCCAAAGTTAATAATATAATAGCATGGAACAATAAAAAATTATAGATATGTTGGAGACGTATCAAGCATCCCCAAGCTTAACTCCTGCTCGTCCTCGAGTAGGGAAGTGATAAAGACCGAATTTTTGATTTGGAATGCTACCCAACATATTTGTTTTATGTAATCTCTTTATTGTGGCGTGAATGTTCAGACCCATAAGATTCAAAACAATAGTTCAATATTGACATGAAAACAATAATACTTCAAGCATAATAGCAAAGTGATCATATACTTTCGAAATGACAAGGCCAAAGAAAGTTATCCCTACAAAAATCATATAGTCTGGCTATGCTCCATCATCCCCACACAAAGAATTTAAATCATGCACAACCTTGGTATTGGCCAAGTAATGGTTTTCACACTCTTACTTTCTCAAACCTTTTTCAACTCTCACGTAATATATGAGCGTGAGCCATGGATATAGCACTATAGGTGGAATAGAGTGTGGTGAAGGTTGTGAGGCAAAAAGAAGGAGATAGTCACATCAACTCGACGTATCAATAGGCTATGAAGATGCTCATCAATAGATATTGATGTGAATGAGTAGGGATTGCGATGAAACGGATGCACTAGAGCTATAAGTGTATGAAAGCTCAAAAATGACAACTAGTGGGTGTGCACCCAACTTGCTTGCTCACAAAGACTAGGGCAATTTGAGGAAGCCCATCATTGTAATATACAAGCCAAGTTATATAATGAAAATTTCCACTAGCATATGAAAGTGACAAAACAAGAGACTCTCTGTCATGAAGAACGTGGTGCTATTTGAAGCACAAGTGTGGTAAAAGATAGTAGTATTGTCCCTTTTCTCATTTTCTCTCATTTTTTTGTTTGGGCTCTTTGACCTCTTTTTTCTGGTGGGAATCTTTGGCCTCTTTTATTTCCTCACATGGGACAATGCTCTAATAATGATGATCATCACACTTTTATTTACTTACAACTCGATACTTAGAACAATATATGACTCTATATGAATGCCTCCGGCGGTGTACCGGGATGTGCAATGATCTAGCGTAGCAATGACATCAAAAAACGGACAAGCAAATGATGGTGCGTGTCATAATAAACGGAACGGTGAAAGTTGCATGGCAATATATCTCGGATGGCTATGAAAATGCCATAATAGGTAGGTATGGTGGCTGTTTTGAGGAAGATATATGGTGGGTTTGTGCACCGGCGAAAATTGCGCGGCACTAGAGAGGCTAGCAATGGTGGAAGGTGAAAGTGTATCTATACCATGGACTCACATTAGTCATGAAGAACTCACATACTTATTGCGAAAGTTTTATTAGTAATCGAAACAAAGTGCTAAACGCATACTCCTAGGGAAAGGGTTGGTAGGAGTTAACCATCGCGCGATCCCGCCCTCCACACAAAGGATGACAATCAATAAATGCATTATGCTCCGACTTCCTAACATAGCGGTTCACCATACGTGCATGCTACGGTAATCACTAACCTCAACACAAGTATTTCTAGATTCACAACACCCTACGCCGACCTCGCCTACGACGACCGCTACGCCGGCCTCTCCGGCAGACGACATGGAGCTGGCCATTTGAGAAGTTGTATGCTTACGTCTCCCGCATTTTTTGTACGCCAGTTTATTGGCATGTTTTGATCGCCGAACCTATGGCATGATGGGTGCCGACTGTGGCATGGCCGATGCCGAACCGCCGAACTCGCGTCGTTTTTAGACAACGAAAAATGCAATGTTTAAATTTACATGCGCCGTGCTGGGGCCACGACTGGGAAGCCGAGACCACCAGACCGATTTTAGCGTCGGCCTAGAAGGCATTAAAATCGGCCGCTGCGGAGGCAAAGGGCAGGAGATGCTCTAAATTGCAGACCTTCGAAGGGAATGGCTCCTCCGTGCAGGTTCCGGCGTGGCTGGCAGCAGTCAACGGTCGGGAGGCGCAGAATTCTATGGCCTGGCTGCAGACGTGATGCGACACTCCTATCACACCTGCTATGGGGACCCTGGTCTAGACCACCGGAGGCACCGATTGTAATGCCTCAAAGAGCCCATGACCAGTGTGTCGCTAAGTATAGTTGGATTGACTTCATAAGAACATCCATACATACCGAGTATAATTTATCTTACTGTGGTCATTATGGTCGAATTCTTGAACACTAAGAGCATCTCCAGTCGTCTCCAACAGGCCTCCCAAGGTCTTTTTTATCGTTGGCGGTGAAAATTGGCCCACTCGTATCCCATGAGTCCAAATTTCGCCGGTTAGGACCAAATTTGGCGTCAGCGTACCCAGGCCGAACCCGATGCGCTGGAAGGTGCCTGGGGCTGCCGGGCGAAACATTTTTTGGCGTGAAAACGGATGGGTCCGTCGAGTCAGCGACCGCACGGGCTTCTCGTATTCATCGCCTTGGTTTCCCCAGGGAATGAATGCAAGGCTGCCGGCCGGTCAACCTTCTACTGATGCGGCGGGTTCACAAGGCGTCGGTCATGGGCGGCGCAGTCAGTACGGACGATGCGCGTCCACACCTCTCCCTCCATGCGGCCGCACGGTGCCGCCCGCTCGCCCCCTATAAAAGCCGACCCTCTTCGCCGGTGGCCACCACTCCTCGCCTTGCCACATCGCGTGCCCCAGTCTCCCCGCGGACGCCCCTCTGACCCTCTCTGCGGTGATCTTCTCTCCCCCTCTGTCTCCCAATGACGGCGCGCTACCCAGGAGACGGTGCGGCACTCAACGGCTTCGCTCGCCGACACCTCCACGAGGATGAGGCCTGCCTCCTGTACGAGGCGGAGTACCCGACGCCACCGGACATGCGGGTGCCGGGCGCGTGGAGGCTCAGCGCCAGCGGGGTCCCCGTGCCACCGGTGCCCACCGAAGCCGAGCGGCGCGTCGAGATCGCTAGGATCCGGTCGTTGCTATCTAAGGAGGTGCGCCGGCAGCCGAGGTACGTCCCGGACAGCGTCACCCTATGGACTGCCTACTTCTAGCGCCGCCACGAGGAGCAGCTTGCCTCCACCAACGGCGCCCAAGTGCGTGGGCACTTCAACTCCGAGGGGCGCCGTCTATGGTGGTGTGACCCCGACCGCACGCTCGACACCGTCCTCGAGCACATCGAGGGCGGCAACGAGCCACGCCTCGAGTACCCGCAAGAGGCGACGTCCATCTCCCGCTAGAGGGGCTCCTCATGGAAGCCACGACGCATGGACGCGCCGTCGTCGTCATCGTCCTCCCACTCCTCCGGCGCAGCGCGCACGCCGCTAGTCGTCGTGAAAGTCGAGTCCGGCGAGATGCCACTCCAGCCCAGTGGGCGTAGTGGAGGTAGCGGCATCACCATCAATGAGGGCCACCGCCACAAGCCCTCACCTTCCCGCGACCACCTCCGCCTTGTCAGGCTGAAGACAGAGCCTGGCACGACAGCGGCGAACAAGCAGGAGCATCTCACCATGGTCGCCGACGACGAGACCGTCCTGAAATGGGCGCGGGACAACTACGTCCGGGAGGAGATGGAGCGGCAGCACCGTGTCCTCGAGGAGATCGTCGCTCGTCATCGCGGCCGGCAGGAGGCCGGTCTCATCATCCTCGATGACGACAGCGACGGGAAGGCGTCCGGGCCCTCCAACCCCAACCTACACCGTCTCTACGACCCTGGTCAGGGTTGCAGCTGGGACGGCCCGGCCACGCCGCGCAGGATGGCAACGGCAACGATGACGGGGACGAGGGCGGCGACTACACCGCTTTCTACAAGCTCCTCGGCATGTAGAAAGTGTCGGCGGCGGCATAAGTGGCGTAGTCTAGTTTTTTTCTGTTTTTGTATTATATGAATGAAATCGCTCGAACTTTACGAATTTGGTTAAATAATTTTAAAATTTGCTGTTTTATGGCCATTTTTGGGCCTATTCCGCGTCAATACTGCGTCAAAATCACCAGCTTGGGGGCGACCATGGGGCGAAGGCTGGGAACCCGAGCCCCCCACGCCGATTTTAGCACCGTTGGCCCCCAAGCGATGCTATTTTGGGCCCCTGGGAGCGAGAACGGCTGGAGATGCTCTAATAAATCTTGCAGCCGGAAAAATAGAAAACTGTGCGTAAGCCCGTCAACATGCCGCATTCAACTGACGACTTGAGGGATGCTCCTAATGCATGTACAATGGTTGATAAGATAGTCTTATCTTAAGTCTTGTATGTAATTTAGAGATGACAAAAAAAATACAATGGGTCATCTCTTAGCCTTATCTTTAATAACTAGCTATTCCTAAAAACGTAGTGAGACATATTATGCTAAGAGGTCATCGTTTCTCTTAAGTAAGAGAAGACAAAACTTTTCTTATGAGTTTTTTCTCCTTCACCTCATCATTTATGCTATGTGGCACTCCTAAAATAGCATCATTGTACATACCCTTAGTTCACTTGGACGTCGTCAAGACACTCTTCTTCCAGATATCCGTCAAGATTTGGCCAAATGAACAAGTCAGTTGAAAACTCTGAACATACTCGCAAACTACCCATAAGAAGGTGTAAAAATCATTAAAAATAGCCATGCATGGTTGAAAGCATATTGAAGCTCATACCCCTTCACTTGTACGCAAGGGCACCCATCCGCTAGGATTTCCCATTCCTCCCGCCACTACCGTTGTCGGTCTGCCTTGCATCCTATGGCCTCAGGAGGTGCAATGGATCCCGGATCCTACCTGCCGGGGATCATTTTTAAATGTTTTTTCAGTTTTGTTAGGGTATTTGTCCTACTTAGAGAGGATAGACGGCGATGACTCCTTGAAGATGTAATAAGGTTCTTCATGTTTAACCCCCATACCGACGATGCTTCTAGCGAACCCGGAGGTGTTGTGGAGGTTTTTCTTTGACGGATCTAGTGTGATTTAGTCGGCGTTTGTCTTTATCGGGTCCACGTGGAACCAGTATTAGTTCGTCTATGTTCGTGTGCCTATACCATGGATCCTTTTGATCTACGCTTCTCTTCAATGGTGAAGGTTGTTGTTCTAGTACGTTGATCATGTAGGGCCTTAGCACGATGACTTTCGACTATCTACTACAACAAGGTTCGCCTCGCTCCGATAAGGAAGGGCGATGATGGGACGCGGCTTCGATTGCTTCAGTGTTTATAGTCGTCCCTAGGTGCTCCACGAAATTGTAGTGACCAGTCTATATCACGACTCATGTATGATTATCAAGTGTGTCCAACCTGGTCACCACAACACTCCTCCATCTGAAAAAACACATTACTCTCACAGCCAGCCAGCCAAACTCCTAAACATTACATCTTAGCACTCCAGAATAAAATCTCACCAAAAAGACAGTCTACCTCAATCCTACTACAACTCAAAAACTGAATGCATGGAACACAAGATGTCGAAATCCGCCAACTGAAGCCTACTCTTTGCTCTTATTTACCATCCAATCTCTCTTTTTAATCTCACTCAGCAATGCAAAGTGCCAAAGGTTCCCATCCCTGCTTCCTACCGAAGATCTCAGCTGCAACTCCCAACATTAGTCTTGTTAACGTGATTAATGCCCGTCTTATCTCGTGCCTTATTTGTAATGATGACAAAATTCCTCCCAATGAGCAATTTGAGTTATCACACCCGACGGATGATACGGAAATACATTATCAATGAACGGTCTGTTCCTAGTTTTTCAAATAGACCAAAAGTGGCAGCTACTCCCACCGCCACTGCAGTCCTAACTCTACGAGCGAAACCCACAATCCATCTAAAATTTTTGATTGCCCATGTTTTATATTAAAATTATCTAAGAAATATCTGCTACAATATTTTTAATCACCACATTTTGCCACGATCCATAACTGCATTCTTACTCCGACATCCACTTACTGAATAAACATATGTTCATAACATGCAAATCTACCACTCCTAGTCCTCCTTGATTAGTCGGTCTACAGACATCAGGCCATTAACAAGATGATATTTTTTTTTACTTTTGTCATCTTCTTGCCATCAGGCTCATCGTCCGATGGTCTCGATCTTATAATGCAGGTAGAGTAGTCTTTTTTGATATAGATTTTATCTATTTCTTTTTTAGAAAAGGAGATTAAACCCCCGGCCTCTTTATCAATTGATGCATGCAGCCATTTTTATTAATTATTTCACTAAGTTCTGACAAGAATTTTATCTCTTAGCTATTAAGAATTTTTATATTGAGTTTGTGCTGAAACGAAATTGCTAGTTTTCCATTGAAGTATCATTTAAGATTTAACATAGGAACTAGATTTGTATCCTTCTTCTACTAATATTCCTACTATATTTACTTAGAACCTAAGTATCCATAGGAATACAATCCCTCAGTGTTTCATAACTGTAGCCCTTTGTGCACACCACCAAAGTCAAAATTTCGAAGACTATATATATATATCTTTCCAAGTATTTGGATTTGATGCTTAAAAATCACATCAGAAAATTTATCTAACAATATTCTTATTTCAGATTATATTATGTAATGCTTATATATAAAAATGTAAAAACTGTTGAATTTCTATAAACAATCAGACCGAATGTATTAATTCTCAAAGTTTTGGATGCTTGACTTCATCTAAACTACTACTTCGGATCCATATTACTTGTAAAGTTGTAGTAAAGCAACGACAAGTAATATGAAGTGGAGGGACTAGATGTTTTGTGTTGGGAAAATATAGTTATATATTTATCTGTACTTTTGTTTAATTTGCAGACTCTACGTAGATTATATACGTATATGCAGTGATCGAGATGAATACAACTAGGGAGAAGGAAATCTATCTACAGGCATGTAATAACTGCACGGTGCGTTGGATCAATAGATATCTGAAACCAAGGAAGACAGTAGACAGTGTAGAAGGTTATGTGATCGTGGTGGCTGTGTTTATGATGGTCCTTGGCATCGGAGCACCCATGCGCCGTCGAAGTCGGAGCATCATTATAAGATACGGAGTCGGGTGTGTGTATATATTGACCTTCCCACTCCTCTCCTACACGGTGGGACTGATGCAGGCGGGGCAAATCAAACACGAGTTGTACCCGGTGTGGGCAATCTTTCTGGCCATGCTTTTTGGGGGAACAAGTGCTATTTCTGTCCAAAAGCTCGACCAGAACAACCAACAAATGAAGCTCTACTTCGACACTATTTTGTTCTCATGGTACATCGACACAGTTTTAGCCGGCTTTTTTGGTACTCTTGGTAGAGAGATTGGATACTTCCGTTACATTCTCTATCCCATGTCATTTATATTGGGTATTAGAACTATTGAACAATGGGGCGCGGCAATGTTAGCAAGCACACCGTCGCGAGAGAATGGCATCCACTGGTTGGCCCTCTACATGAAGAGTGAGCACCTGATCAGCACTTCCTACAACCCTCGTACCATGCAGGGATACAAGTACCTAGTGTTGATCTACCATGGGAGCGCTAAAATTGGAGAAAGGGAAGTAACACTGGATAACATTTGGTGTGATAACATGGGTATCTTATCATCTTACAATACAGCTCCTCCTATCCGTCATCTCAAGGATCTATGTCTCTCATTCACCTTGTTCCATCTCGTGGTTCGGCGATACTTTGGCTACACTTGTCCTGAATCTAAGCTTGACAAGACTCGTGATCTTGTTTTTGATGGATTGTTGCAAGGGGAACAAGACTATGAAAGGGCATTCCAAGTGATTGAAGCAGAGCTAGGTTTTCTCTACGACTTCTTCTTCACCAAGTATGCTTACATTATGTATGGAAGAGAGGTACGATGGTGTGGTATTTCACTCGGCCTCACAATTCTGAGTATAGCAGCTGGCACATGGTCTCTTAGTGTTTCGAACACGCATCATTCCATTATGGGCTATCGTGTGGTAGAAACTAGCACAAGGGGTGTCCTGGTCACCAAGATAGCATTGGTTGTACTATCAATATTTCAGTTTCTCAATATATCGTCATATTGTCTCACAGATTGGGCAAAGGTATCCATGGTTTGCAAGTATGTAACTCATCCATCGTGGCAACAGAATGGCTTTATCAAGAAGCTCCTTTTGCTTCTAGGAAGACCTCATAAATGGATTCAGTATTGGAGCGACAACCTTGGCCAGTACTCAATACTTGATTCCTTTAGTTCCAGGTACTGGGATCGGTTGAAGCGTTGCCTTCCAAGTGGCAAAGCAGGCAGGCCTATAGAGTTGACAACGGAGGTGAAGAGGAAAGTCGCAAGGGCTATCAAGAACTCAAGAAATGGACTTCTATCAAATGGAACCTCTGCATTGGTGAGACACAAGTGTGAGGAGCTACATTGGGCATGTATGATCAGTCAGGAGTTTACAACCACTCACAGCATACTGGTGTGGCACATCGCAACTAGCTACTGCGAGATTTCCGAAACCATAAGGAGCCCAGACGAAAATGATGTGCTCCAAAACCAAGTTGTTGCCACTAGCTTGTCCAAGTATTGTGCATATTTGGTCGCATTTGCCCCGACATTGCTTCCAGGCAGCTCAATCGAGACAGAGTGTGCGCTCTTTGAGCTAATGAAAGAAGCAAAAAGAGTTTTTCAGGGTCTCATATCGCCAAGGGAAAAGTATGAAAAGCTTAGAGGAGTGCGCAATGTAGCAATAGAGACAAGACATGCGGAACTGTTGGCCAAGGGTGTTATGCTGGGGAAGGCACTAGAGAGCATTGGAAATCATAGAGTCCGGTGGGATGTATTGGCAGATTTCTGGGTCGAAATGTTGGTGTATATCGCTCCGTCTGATAATGTAGCTAGTCACATAGAACTTCTCGCTGAAGGCGGCGAGTTTGTGACGCACGTCTGGGCGTTGCTCATGCACGCTGGCATCCTGGAGCGGCCTGCTCCAGCTGCTGCTGCTGCAGTTCCATAGGTGAAGGAGAGCAAGACCAAGGTCTAAGGTGATCAATGAGCTACACTCTGTGTCCATGGACTGTATATCTTATACGATTTGTGCAATTAAGACATTGCGTCTGTCATGAATGTGTGCTTGTCGATTGATTTGCTGTAAGATTATGATTATGTGTTATACTACTAGCTTGTACCAATATAATAGTACCATATATAATAAATGGTTTGATTGTGCATGTATCATTGGTCCGTTGAACAAGCCGGAGCAGGATTTTGTTGCTTTGGCAGCACAGCGCTCGTGGCGTTGTGTTGTGGACGTGCTTTGTTCGGGGGTTGATTTTTTTAGTCGCACTAGAGACACTACCAGAATAATTGCTTACGCCGACGGTCACCGTCGGCACAGATACATGTATGCCGACGGCTGGCCAAACGCCGTAGGCGTAGAAAAGCCGTCAGCAAAGTGAGCCCTACGCCGACGGGGGCCGTAGGCGTATAAAAGCCGTCGGCATACCTTGCTCTATGCCGACCCAGGCCGTCGGCATATGCGGGTCGTCGGCTTAGAGCTGACGTAGGAGCCCCGTGGATCTGACGTCGTCAGATCTATGCCGACGGCTCTGATGGAGGCCGTCGGTATAGCTATGCTGACGGTTTGGCCGTCGGCATAGCTATGTGTCCACGTCATCGATCCGAGGCGCGTGGCACGTCATTGATCCGAGGCGCGTGGTGGGCTGTTCCTGGCCGATGCAAGCACATGTGTGCCGACGGTTATGCCGTCGGCATATATTTTTGTCTGTTTTTTTATGTGTTTGCTAAATACAAACCATATATTTTTTAGTATGTTTATTTTTATTAAATTTTTTGATCTGTTTTCTGGCATATCTTTTTTATTCTGTTTTTAGGTAAATGTGTCTTATATAAACATAAAAATGCAAAAAATATATATTGATTTGGTGTGACCTTATGTTCTTTCGCATGAATTTATTTGTATATATATGATCACATGTTCTTTCGGATAAATTATATCTCTGTAATGTGATCTTGATACGAAGTCTATCTATGGGAAAGTCAAAGGAGTAGACCCGCACGGTCAATAATGCTAGGGTTATACGGGACGGGGGACTTGCGGGGGTAGCAATGTCGCCAGGTCTTGCGCCGGGACCTCTTACACATGTGGAAGTGTGCTGGCAGGTGCAAGCACTCGACACGTGGCTACGCAGTGTGACCCCCCTCATGAACGTCGCTGCCACCGTCGCATGGAGGATGGAAACGACCGACCACGTCAAGAGACACAGAGGGAATCTTGCACTGGGTTGGGCCCGGACCATAATCCGGAGTGTATCTATGGGTTGACCTATCACACCCAGGTGAAACTTTCCATCGGTCATACGTCGTCCGGGCAAAGTCAAAGGGGTAGACCCGTCCGGTCAACGCTGCTATGGTTATACGGGACGGGGTACTTGCGGGGGTAGCAATGCCGCGAGGTCTTGCGCCGGGACCTCTTATACAGGTGAAAATGACCCTCGGTCAAACCCCGTCCGATGGAAGTCAAAGGGGTAGATCCGTCCGGTTAAGAGTGTCGGGGTTAGACGGGACGAGGGACCTGGAGGGGGCTATGCCACGAGGTCTTGCCCTGGGCCCTCTTAATTACATTCAGAAAACGTGGCATCGGGTCGACACCGAGGGAATCTTGTGGTTGGTTGGGTCCGGAGCTTGTGCTAACATGTTTCTATGGGCTGGCCTATCATAGACAGGTGAAAATGACCCTCGATCAAACCCCGTCCGGTGGAAGTCAAAGGGGTAGATCCTCTCGGTGAACAGTGTCAGGGTTAGACGGGACGAGGGACCCGGAGGGGGCTATGCCACGAGGTCTTGCCCTGGGCCCTCTTAATTACGTTCGGAAAATGTGGCATCAGGTCGACACCGAGGGAATCTTGTGGTGGGTTGGGCCCAGACCTTGTGCTAAGATGTTGCTATGGGCTGGCCTATCACAGACAGGTGAAAATGACCCTCGGTTAAACCCCGTCCGGTGCAAGTCAAAGGGGTAGATCTGTCCGGTCAAGAGTTCACGGTTAGACGGGACGGGGGACCTACAGGGGGCTATCCCGTGAGGTCTTGCCCTCGGCCCTCTTAATTACGTTCGGAAAACGTGGCATCAGGTCGACATCAAGGGAATCTTGTGGTGGGTTGGGCCCAGACCTTGTGCTAAGATGTTGCTATGGGTTGGCCTATCACACACAAGTGAAAATGACCCTCAGTGAAACCCCGTCCGGTGGAAGTGAAAGGGGTAGATCCGTCCGGTCAAGAGTGTCAGGGTTAGACGGGATGGGGGACCTAGAGGGGTCTATGCCGCGAGGTCTTGGCCTGGGCCCTCTTAATTACGTTCGGAAAACGTGGCATCGGGTCGACACCGAGGGAATCTTGTGGTGGGTTGGGCCCGGAGCTTGTGGTAAGATGTTGCTATGGGCTGGCCTATCACAGACAGGTGAAAATGACCCTCGGATCGGTGGAAGTCAAAGGGGTAGACCGTCCGGTCAAGAGTGTCAGGGTTAGACGGGATGGGGGACCTGGAGGGGGCTATCCCGCGAGGTCTTATCGTGGGCCCTCTTAATTAATTTCGGAAAACGTGGCATCGGGTCGACACCGAGGGAATCTTGTGCTGGGTTGGGCCCAGACCTAGTCCTAAGATGTTGCTATGGGCTGGCCTATCACAGACAGGTGAAAATGACCCTCGGTCAAACCATGTCCAATGGAAGTCAAAGGGGTAGATCCGTCTGGTCAAGAGTGTCGGGGTTAGACGGGACGGGGGACCTGGAGGGGGCTATGCCGCGAGGTCTTGCCCTGGGCCCTCTTAATTACGTTCGGAAAACGTGGCATCGGGTGGACACCAAGGGTATCTTGTGGTGGGTTGGTCCCGGACCTTGTGCTAAGATGTTTCTATGGGCTGGCCTATCACAGACAGGTGAAAATGACCCTCGGTCAAACCCCGTCCGGTGGAAGTCAAAGGCGTAGATCCTCTCGGTGAACAGTGTCAGGGTTAGACGGGACGGAGGACTTGGAGGGGGCTATGCCGCGAGGTCTTGCCCTGGGCCCTCTTAATTACGTTCGGAAAACGTGGCATCAGGTCGACACCGAGGGAATCTTGTGGTGGGTTGGGCCCAGACCTTTTGCTAAGATGTTGCTATGGGCTGGCCTATCAAACACAAGTGAAAATGACCCTCGATCAAACTCGTCCGGTGGAAGTGAAAGGGGTAGATCCGTCCGGTCAAGAGTGTGAGGGTTAGACGGGATGGGGGACCTGGAGGGGGCCATCCCGCGAGGTCTTGCCCTGGGCCCTCTTAATTACGTTCGGAAAACGTGGCATCGGGTCGGCACCGAGGGAATCTTGTGGTGGGTTGGGCCCGGAGCTTGTGCTAAGATGTTGCTATGGGCTGGCCTATCACAGACAGGTGGAAATGACCCTCGGATCGGTGGAAGTCAAAGGGGTAGATCCGTCCGGTCAAGAGTGTGAGGGTTAGACGGGATGGGGGACCTGGAGGGGGCTATCCCGCGAGGTCTTATCGTGGGCCCTCTTAATTAATTTCGGAAAACGTGGCATCGGGTCGACACCAAGGGAATCTTGTGCTGGGTTGGGCCCAGACCAAGTCCTAAGATGTTGCTATGGGCTGGCCTATCACAGACAGGTGAAAATGACCCTCGGTCAAACCATGTCCAATGGAAGTCAAAGGGGTAGATCCGTCCGGTCAAGAGTGTCGGGGTTAGACGGGACGGGGGACCTGGAGGGGGCTATGCCGCGAGGTCTTGCCCTGGGCCCTCCTAATTACGTTCGGAAAACGTGGCATCGGGTCGACACCAAGGGAATCTTGTGGTGGGTTGGTCCCGGACCTTGTGCTAAGATGTATCTATGGGCTGGCCTATCACAGACAGGTGAAAATGACCCTCGGTCAAACCCCGTCCGGTGGAAGTCAAAGGGGTAGATCCTCTCGGTGAATAGTGTCAGGGTTAGACGGGACAGAGGACCTGGAGGGGGCTATGCCGCGAGGTCTTGCCCTGGGCCTTCTTAATTACGTTCGGAAAATATGGCATCAGGTCGACACCGAGGGAATCTTGTGGTGGGTTGGGCCCAGACCTTTTGCTAAGATGTTGCTATGGGCTGGCCTATCACACACAAGTGAAAATGACCCTCGATCAAACCCCGTCCGGTGGAAGTGAAAGGGGTAGATCCGTCCGGTCAAGAGTGTGAGGGTTAGACGGGATGGGGGACCTGTAAGGGGCCATCCCGCGAGGTCTTGCCCTGGGCCCTCTTAATTACGTTTGGAAAACTTGGCATCGGGTCGACACTGACGGAATCTTGTGGTGGGTTGGTCCCGGAGCTTGTGCTAAGATGTTTCTATGGGCTAGCCTATGACAGACAGGTGAAAATGACCCTCGGTTAAACCCCGTCCGGCGGAAGTCAAAGGGGTAGATTCTCTCGATGAACAGTGTCAGGGTTAGACGGGACGGGGGACCTGGAGGGGGCTATGCCGTGAGGTCTTGCCCTGGGCCCTCTTAATTACGTTCGGAAAACGTGGCATCGGGTCGACACCAAGGGAATCTTGTGGTGGGTTGGGCCCAGACCTTGTGCTAAGATGTTTCTATGGGCTGGTCTATCACAGACAGGTGAAAATGACCCTCGGTCAAACCACGTCTGGTGGAAGTCAAAGGGGTAGATCTATCCGGTCAAGAGTCCAGGGTTAGACGGGACAGGGGACCTAGAGGGGGCTATCCCGCGAGGTCTTGCCCTGGGCCCTCTTAATTACGTTCGGAAAACGTGGCATCGGGTCGACACCGAGGGAATCTTGTGGTGGGTTGGGCCCGGAGCTTGTGCTAAGATGTTGCTATGGGCTGGCCTATCACAGACAGGTGAAAATGACCCTCGGATCGGTGGAAGTCAAAGTGGTAGATCCGTCCGGTCAAGAGTGTCAGGGTTAGACGGGATGGGGAACCTGGAGGGGGCTATCCCGCGAGGTCTTATCATGGTCCCTCTTAATTAATTTGGAAAACGTGGCATCGGGTCGACACCGAGGGAATCTTGTGGTGGGTTGGGCCCAGACCTAGTCCTAAGATGTTGCTATGGGCTGGCCTATCACAGACAGGTGAAAATGCCCTCGGTCAAACCATGTACAATGGAAGTCAAAGGGGTAGATCCGTCCGGTCAAGAGAGTCGGGGTTAGACGGGACGGTGGACCTGGAGGGGGCTATGCCGCGAGGTCTTGCCCTGGGCCCTCTTAATTACGTTCGGAAAACGTGGCATCACGTCGACACCGAGGGAATCTTGTGGTGGGTTGGGCCCAGACCTTTTGCTAAGATGTTGCTATGGGCTGGCCTATCACACACAAGTGAAAATGACCCTCGGTCAAACCCCGTCCGGTGGAAGTGAAAGGGGTAGATCCGTCCGGTCAAGAGTGTGAGGGTTAGACGGTATGGGGGACCTGGAGGGGGCAATGCCACGAGGTCTTGCCCTGGGCCCTCTTAATTACATTCGGAAAACGTGACATCGGGTCGACACCGAGGGAATCTTGTGGTGGGTTGGGCCCAGACCTTTTGCTAAGATGTTGCTATAGGCTGGCCTATCACACACAAGTGAAAATGACCCTCGATCAAACCCCGTCCGGTGGAAGTGAAAGGGGTAGATCCGTCGAGTCAAGAGTGTGAGGGTTAGACGGGATGGGGACCTGGAGGGGGCTATCCCGCGAGGTGCTTGCCCTGGGCGCTCTTAATTACGTTCGGAAAACGTGGCATCGGGTCGACACCGAGGGAATCTTGTGGTGGGTTGGTCCCGGAGCTTGTGGTAAGATGTTTCTATGGGCTAGCCTATGACAGGCAGGTGAAAATGACCCTCGGTCAAACCCCGTCCGGTGGAAGTCAAAGGGATAGATTCTCTCAATGAACAGTGTCAGGGTTAGACGGGACGGGGGACCTAGAGGGGGCTATGCCGTGAGGTCTTGCCCTGGGCCCTCTTAATTACGTTTGGAAAACGTGGCATCGGGTCGACACCAAGTGAATCTTGTGGTGGGTTGGGCCCAGTCCTTTTGCTAAGATGTTGCTATGGGCTGGCCTATCACACACAAGTGAAAATGACCCTCGGTCAAACCCCGTCCGGTGGAAGTGAAAGGGGTAGATCCGTCCGGTCAAGAGTGTGAGGGTTAGACGTGATGGGGGACCTGGAGGGGGCTATGCCGCGAGGTCTTGCCCTAGGCCCTCTTAATTACGTTTGGAAAACGTGGCATCGGGTCGACACCGAGGGAATCTTGTGGTGGGTTGGTCCCGGAGCTTGTGCTAAGATGTTTCTATGGGGTAGCCTATGACAGACAGGTGAAAATGACCCTCGGTCACACCCGTCCGGTGGAAGTCAACAGGGTAGATTCTCTCGATGAACAGTGTCAGGGTTAGACGGGACGGGGGACCTGGAGGGGGCTATGCCACGAGGTCTTGCCCTGGGCCCTCTTAATTACGTTCGGAAAACGTGGCATCGGGTCGACACCAAGGGAATCTTGTGGTGGGTTGGGACCAGACCTTGTGCTAAGATGTTGCTATGGGCTGGCCTATCACACACAAGTGAAAATGACCCTCGGTCAAACCCCGTCCGGTGGAAGTGAAAGGGGTAGATCCGTCCGGTCAAGAGTGTGAGGGTGAGACGGGCTGGGGGACCTGGAGGGGGCTATGCCGCGAGGTCTTGCCCTGGGCCCTCTTAATTACGTTCGGAAAACGTGGCATCACGTCGACACCGAGGGAATCTTGTGGTGGGTTGGGGCCAGACCTTTTGCTAAGATGTTGCTATGGGCTGGCCTATCACACACAAGTGAAAATGACCCTCGGTCAAACCCCGTCCGGTGGAAGTGAAAGGGGTAGATCCGTCCGGTCAAGAGTGTGAGGGTTAGACGGTATGGGGGACCTGGAGGGGGCTATGCCACGAGGTCTTGCCCTGGGCCCTCTTAATTACATTCGGAAAACGTGACATCGGGTCGACACCGAGGGAATCTTGTGGTGGGTTGGGCCCGGAGCTTGTGCTAAGATGTTGCTATGGGCTGGCCTATCACAGACAGGTGAAAATGGCCCTCGGATCGGTGGAATACATAGGGGTAGATCAGTCCGGTCAAGAGTGTCAGGGTTAGATGGGACGGGGGACCTAGAGGGGGCTATCCCGCGAGGTCTTGTCATGGCCTATTAATTACGTTCGGAAAACGTGGCATCGGGTCGACACCGAGGGAATATTGTGGAGTGTTGGGCCCAGACCTTTTGCTAAGATGTTGCTATGGGCTGGCGTATCACAGACACGTGAAAATGACCCTCGGTCAAACCCCGTCTGATGGAAGTCAAAGGGGTAGATCCGTCCGGTCAAGAGTGTCGGGGTTAGACGGGATGGGGGACCTGGAGGGGGCTATGCCACGAGGTCTTGTCCTCGGCCCTCTTAATTACATTCGGAAAACGTGGCATCGGGTCGACACCGAGGGAATCTTGTGGTTGGTTGGTCCCGGAGCTTGTGCTAAGATGTTTCTATGGGCTAGCCTATGACAAATAGGTGAAAATGACCCTCGGTCAAACCCCGTCCGGTGGAAGTCAAAGGGTTAGATACTCTCGATGAACAATGTCAAGGTTAGACTGGACGGGGGACCTGGAGGGGGCTATGCCATGAGGTCTTGCCCTGGGCCCTCTTAATTACGTTCGGAAAACGTGGCATCGGTTCGACACCAAGGGAATCTTGTGGTGGGTAGGGCCCAGACCTTGCGCTAAGATGTTGCTATGGGCTGGTCTATCACAGACGGGTGAAAATGACCCTCGGTCAAACCACGTCCGGTGGAAGTCAAAGGGGTAGATCTGTCTGGTCAAGAGTTCAGGGTTAGACGGGACGGGGGACCTAGAGGGGGCTATCCCGCGAGGTCTTGCCCTGGGCCCTCTTAATTACGTTCGGAAAACGTGGCATCAGGTCGACACCGAGGGAATCTTGTGGTGGGTTGGGCCCAGTCCTTTTGCTAAGATGTTGCTATGGGCTGGCCTATCACACACAAGTGAAAATGACCCTCGGTCAAACCCCGTCCGGTGGAAGTGAAAGGGGTAGATCCGTCCGGTCAAGAGTGTGAGGGTTAGACGGGATGCGGGACCTGGAGGGGGCTATGCCGCGAGGTCTTGCCCAGGGCCCTCTTAATTACGTTTGGAAAACGTGGCATCGGGTCGACACCGAGGGAATCTTGTGGTGGGTTGGTCCCGGAGCTTGTGCTAAGATGTTTCTATGGACTAGCCTATGACAGACAGGTGAAAATGACCCTCGGTCAAACCCCGTCCGGTGGAAGTCAACAGGGTAGATTCTCTCGATGAACAGTGTCAGGGTTAGATGGGACGGGGGACCTGGAGGGGGCTATGCCACGAGGTCTTGCCCTGGGCCCTCTTAATTACGTTCGGAAAGCGTGGCATCGGGTCGACACCAAGGGAATCTTGTGGTGGGTTGCGACCAGACCTTGTCCTAAGATGTCGCGATGGGCTGGCCTATCACACACAAGTGAAAATGACCCTCGGTCAAACTCCGTCCGGTGGAAGTGAAAGGGGTAGATCCGTCCGGTCAAGAGTGTGAGGGTTAGACGGGCTGGGGGACCTGGAGGGGGCTATGCCGCGAGGTCTTGCCCTGGGCCCTATTAATTACGTTCGGAAAACGTGGCATCAGGTCGACACCTAGGGAATCTTATGGTGGGTTGGCCCCAGACCTTTTGCTAAGATCTTGCTATGGGCTGGCCTATCACACACAAGTGAAAATGACCCTCGATCAAACCCCGTCCGGTGGAAGTGAAAGGGGTAGATCCGTCTGATCAAGAGTGTGAGGGTTAGACGGGATGGGGGACCTGGAGGGGGCTATGCCGCGAGGTCTTGCCCTGGGCCCTCTTAATTACATTCGGAAAACGTGACATCGGGTCGACACCGAGGGAATCTTGTGGTGGGTTGGGCCCGGAGCTTGTGCTAAGATGTTGCTATGGGGTGGCCTATCACAGACAGGTGAAAGTGACCCTCGGATCGGTGGAAGTCAAAGGGGTAGATCCGTCCGGTCAAGAGTGTCAGGGTTAGATAGGACGGGGGACCTGGAGGGCGTATCCCGCGAGGTCTTGTCATGGGCCCTATTAATTACATTCGGAAAACGTGGCATCGGGTTGACACCGAGGGAATATTGTGGTGGGTTGGGCCCAGACCTTTTGCTAAGATGTTGCTATGGGCTGGCGTATCACGGACAGGTGAAAATGATCCTCGGTCAAACCCCGTCCGATGGAAGTCAAAGGGGTAGATCCGTTCGGTCAAGAGTGTCGGGGTTAGACGGGACGGGGGACCTGGAGGGGGCTATGCCACGAGGTCTTGTCCTCGGCCCTCTTAATTACATTCGGAAAACGTGGCATCGGGTCGACACCGAGGGAATCTTGTGGTGGGTTGGGCCCGGAGCTTGTGCTAAGATGTTTCTATGGGCTAGCCTATCACAGACAGGTGAAAATGACCCTCGGTCAAACCCCGTCCAGTGGAAGTCAAAGGGATAGATCCTCTCAGTGAACAGTGCCAGGGTTAGACAGGACGGGGGGACCTGGAGGGGGCTATGCCGCGAGGTCTTGCCCTGGGCCCTCTTAACTACGTTCGGAAAACGTGGCATCGGGTCGACACCGAGGGAATCTTGTGGTGGTTTGGGCCCAGACCTTGTGCTAAGATGTTGCTATGGGCTGGCCTATCACAGACAGGTGAAAATGACCCTCGGTCAAACCCCGTCCGGTGGAAATCAAAGGGGTAGATCTTTCTGGTCAAGAGTTCAGGGTTAGAAGGGACGGGGGACCTGGAGGGGCCTATCCCGCGAGGTCTTGCCCTGGGCCCTCTTAATTACCTTCGGAAAACGTGGCATCAGGTCGACACCGAGGGAATCTTGTGGTGGGTTGGGCCCAGACCTTGTGCTAAGATGTTGCTATGGGCTGGCCTATCACACATAAGTGAAAATGACCCTCGGTCAAACCCCGTCCGGTGGAAGTGAAAGGGGTAGATCCGTCCGATCAAGAGTGTGAGGGTTAGACGGGATGGGGGACCTGGAGGGGGCTATGCCGCGAGGTCTTGCCCTGGGCCCTCTTAATTACATTCGGAAAACGTGACATCGGGTCGACACCGAGGGAATCTTGTGGTGGGTTGGGCCCGGAGCTTGTGCTAAGATGTTGCTATGGGGTGGCCTATCACAGACAGGTGAAAATGACCCTCGGATCGGTGGAAGTCAAAGGGGTAGATCCGTCCGGTCAAGAGTGTCAGGGTTAGATGGGACGGGGGACCTGGAGGGGGCTATCCTGCGAGGTCTTGTCATGGGCCCTATTAATTACATTCGGAAAACGTGGCATCGGGTTGACACCGAGGGAATATTGTGGTGGGTTGGGCCCAGACCTTTTGCTAAGATGTTGCTATGGGCTGGCGTATCAAGGACAGGTGAAAATGACCCTCGGTCAAACCCCGTCCGATGGAAGTCAAAGGGGTAGATCCGTTCGGTCAAGAGTGTCGGGGTTAGACGGGACGGGGGACCTGGAGGGGGCTATGCCACGAGGTCTTGTCCTCGGCCCTCTTAATTACATTCGGAAAACGTGGCATCGGGTCGACACCGAGGGAATCTTGTGGTGGGTTGGGCCCGGAGCTTGTGCTAAGATGTTTCTATGGGCTAGCCTATCACAGACAGGTGAAAATGACCCTCGGTCAAACCCCGTCCGGTGGAAGTCAAAGGGATAGATCCTCTCAGTGAACAGTGCCAGGGTTAGACAGGACGGGGGGACCTGGAGGGGGCTATGCCGCGAGGTCTTGCCCTGGGTCCTCTTAACTACGTTCGGAAAACGTGGCATCGGGTCGACACCGAGGGAATCTTGTGGTGGTTTGGGCCCAGACCTTGTGCTAAGATGTTGCTATGGGCTGGCCTATCACAGATAGGTGAAAATGACCCTCGGTCAAACCCCGTCCGGTGGAAATCAAAGGGGTAGATCTTTCTGGTCAAGAGTTCAGGGTTAGAAGGGACGGGGGACCTGGAGGGGCCTATCCCGCGAGGTCCTGCCCTGGGCCCTCTTAATTACCTTCGGAAAACGTGGCATCAGGTCGACACCGAGGGAATCTTGTGGTGGGTTGGGCCCAGACCTTGTGCTAAGATGTTGCTATGGGCTGGCCTATCACACATAAGTGAAAATGACCCTCGGTCAAACCCCGTCCGGTGGAAGTGAAAGGGGTAGATCCGTCCGGTCAAGAGGGTCAGGGTTAGACGGGATGGGGGACCTGGAGGGGGCTATGCCGCGAGGTCTTGCCTTGGGCCCTCTTAATTACGTTCAGGAAATGTGACATCGGGTCAATACCGGGCGAATCTTGTGGTGGGTTGGGCCTGGAGCTTGTGCTAAGATGTTGCTATGGGCTGGCCTATCACAGACAGGTGAAAATGACCCTCGGTCAAACCCCGTCTAGTTGAAGTCAAAGGGGTAGATCCTCTCGGTGAACAGTGTCAGGGTTAGACGGGACGAAGGACCTGGGGTTGGCAATGCCGGACGTTGCTCCCAAGTGTTCCTATGGGCTGACCTACCATAACCGGGTGGAGATATGCACTTGTCAAAGCCCGTCCAGGGAAAGTCAAAGTGTTAGATCTCGTGCTTAACGACGCCAGGGTTAGACGCAACGGGTGTAGTTTGGGGTGGAGGTAGTAGCTATGCCACCAGGTCTTTAGCTGGGCCCTCCTACACGTCCGGAAGTGCGATGGCGGGTGCAAGCACCCGACACGGGGCTCTGTGGTGTGACCCCGTCACCGACATCGTCGGTGTCGTCGCATGGAAAAGGGGGAACAACCACGTTTGGCAGACTGGGCCCAACAGACACGGGTGGTGTGTTTATGTATGTTTATATTTAGATAAGACACATTTAAATTATTCAAATTTCTATTTAGGAAAAAATATAAGAAATATAAAAAATAATTTTTTTTTAAAAAAACTATGCCGATGGCCAGGCCGTCGACATAGCTCCTTTTCCCTTTTTTTGGTTCATCTTATCCTCTCGCGCATTAATTCCTCCTGGCACCCCCGCCGCCGCAGCTTCCCACACCCGCACCCGCACCCGACCATGCCGCCGCCTCCCCCGCCCTCCCCGCGGCCCTCCCCGCCGCCCCGCCCTCCTCCCAACCCCGTCGCCGCCTCCCTCCACCTGGCCCGCCCACCACGCCGACCGCCTCCCCACACCCGCACCCGGCCCCGCCGCCGCCTTCCCCACCTGCCCTGCCCACCCCGTCGGCCGCCACGCCACCCCGGCCTCTTCCCGACCCCGCCGCCGCCTCCCCCCACCATCCCCGCCCACCCCGCGCCGCCTCCCCCTGCCGGCAGCCCTGATCATGGCTGGCCACGCCCCTGCCCGACCGGCCCTGCTGGTATGGGCACCGCCGCCCCGAGCACGGCTGGCCGCGGCTCTGCCCGGTCCCGTCCCGGCCCTCCCGTCCCCGACCTCCGCCTCACTAGCCCGTCCACCACCGCCGGCCCCTGCCACCCCCTCGCAGTGAGCTACCATTCCTATTTTTTTCATTTTTTTGCTACTTTAGATGTTGGATGTTGTTAGGTTGATAGATGGATGTTGGATGGTGGATGTTGCATGTTGGATGTTGTTAGATTGATAGATGGATGTTCGCTGTTGGATGTTGTTAGGTTGATAGATGGATGTTGGATGTTGGATGCATGGATGTTGGATATTGTTAGGTTGATAGATGGATGTTGTTAGGTTGTTGTTAGATGATAGATGAATTGATGATAGTTAGAAATGTGAGAAATGCAAGAATAAATGCAAAAATTTAACAAAATGCAAGATATGCAAATGATAGATGATGATGCTGCTGATGATGATTTTTTTATGCTCCGATGATTGTTAGGTGATGATAGATGATGATGATGATGATGAAGATATTGTGATGTTCTTAAGTTTGGTCACGGTGCAATTTGCAGGTTGTGTGGTGTTCCATCTCGGTGGAATGATCGTCGTAGGAGCTGTTGGTCCTCGATCGTCCCTCCGCTGTTGGACTACTTCCTCTACTGCCGAGGGTGAGCTATGAATCATGCCAGTAGAATTTATTTTCGAGTCAAGTCGCGTAACCTAGGTGTCTCCCGTCCGAAAGGGTTGCATCGATAAATATGCATTCAATTGCATATTTATCACCGCAAGTCTTTCGGATTGTCCAGCATTTTCCACGGATAGCCCGAGGATGTGTAGATGGGATACGTTCTCCATGCCCTACCCCGTTCCGAGATAGGATTTCGGTGGCGCCTCCCCATTGTTCTCCAAAGCACATTATCTCGGCTATTTGTCGAGACGTGTATCTGGAGAACAACGGGGAGGTGCTGCTGAAATTTTGTCTCAGAATGGGTAGAGCATGGAGAACGTACTGAATCTACACATCTTCGGGTGGGATTAGGACCCATCTTTACCTATTAGAGATGTAGGTGGATTCAACGCGGTAGAAACTGAAAATTTGATGTGATTAATTTAAGTGAATCCCTAATTATGTTGTGTGGCTTGAAAAGAGCAGAGGATGGCAGATAATCAGTGGATGTACAATGGTTTTATCCGTCGGAATCGAGTAACATCAGAGTGGATCGCGAAAACCGATGTGTATTTGAAGGAGATATTCCTTTGTCCAATGAGAATTATCCCACCATGCCCCTGTGCGAGATGTGAAAGACATCACCATAGAAACCAGAAGGACATGAGTGAGCACCTTCGCAAGCACGGATATATGCCAAACTTTGACATGCCGCCGATAAACATAGCCGAGCAGGACCGTGGTAGAGAGGAGGTGATGCGACAACACATCGATGGATATGAGGACGACGGGGTCAGGAACATGCTAGATGATGTCATTGTTGTAGAAACGGCAAATGCGACATCTTCAGAGAATGAACCAGAGGAGCCGGAGGCAACCGCAAAGGCCTTCTTGGAGGTCTTCGCCTCGTCGAAGAAACCTCTTTATGCGGGTGCGAAAATATCTTAGCTGGATGCCATCTCGCAACTGGTTGCAGTCAAGGCTGAGTATGGTTGTAGCGAGAAATGCTTCGAAGCGTTCCTAGGAGTATGGGCTAACAGCCTCCCTGAGGGTCATGAACTGCCGAAAAGCATGTACGCTACAAAGAAAATCATGAAGGCACTCTCTATGGATTATGAGAAAATACATGTTTGTCCGAAGAATTGCCTTTTGTTTAGGCACAAGTATGAGGATGACAAGTACTGTAGGGAGTGCGGTTCATCTCAGTACCTTGAGGTGGTCGGTGAGGATGGTGAGACGAGGCAGCTAGACATCCCTGCAAAGGTGCTTCGGCTTCTCCATTTCATTGAAAGACTACAACGCCGTTTCCTCATGGAGGAGACTGCGAAAATGATGAAGTGGCACAATCAAGGTATAAGGTACCTTCCGCATAAAATCGTACATCCATCGGAAGCAGAAGCATGGAAGTCGTTCGATGAAGAATACCCCGAGGAAGCAGCCGAGGTTGGGAATGTCAGAATTGGCATATCAGGTGATGGGTTAAATCCATATGGTATGTCGTCCAACCCATACAGCTGCTGGCCCGTGTTTGCAATTTTGCTCAATCTCCCTCCCGGTGCCCTAATGCAATGGAAGACCATGTTCTTGTCGCTCATCATTCCGGGGCCTGAATACCCGGGGAAGCAAATGGGTGTGTTTATGCAGCCGCTGGTGGATGATTTGCTCCATTCTTGGTACTTTCCGAGGTTGACATACGATCGGGATCTGGAGAGAAATTTCTTGATGAAAGTTTGGTTTCACTATTGCATGCATGACTTTCCCGGCTATGCTCTATTCTGCGGATGGTGTACCAGTGGGAAGATGCCATGCCCAGTGTGCATGCAGGCTCTGCGAATGATTTGGCTGAGTAAGGGAGGCAAGTATGTAGCCTTTGACCTGCATCGACAGTTCCTCCCTCCAGACCATCCAGACAGGGAAGACAAGAAGAACTTCACGAAAGGCCGGGTTGTCCATGAAGTAACCGAGATTCCAACGTTTTCAGGGGCAGATGTTATTGCTCAGCTAAAAGCTCTCAAGCCTAAAGGCAAAGGCAAAGGCAAAGCCAAAGACAAAGGCTTTGAGGGATATGGTGAGACGCACAACTGGACTCACATTACCCCCTTCTCGCAGCTTCCCTATTTCAAGGACCTCAAACTTCCTTACAACATCGATGTGATGCACACAGAAAATAATGTCGTAGAGTCTCTTTTCCACATGATCCTAAATAATCCTGGTAAGACGAAGGATAACGTTAAAGCTAGAGCCGATCAACAGAAAATTTGTGATAGACCACGACTAAACATGAAGCCTCCCACAGGTAGTCGAATAAACTGGTTCAAGCCAGATGATGACTTCGTTCTTAAAAAGCCTGAAAAGACAGAGGTACTTAAGTGGCTCAAACACATAGTGAAGTTCACTGATGGTTATGCATCGAATCTAAGTAAGGGAGTCAATCTTTCAACGGGCAAAGTGACCGGGCTCAAGAGTCATGACTATCATGTATGGATTGAGCGGATAATGCCGGTGATGGTTCGAGGCTATGTCCCCGAGCATGTCTGGTGAGTGCTTGCCGAGCTAATCCATTTCTTCCGCACGCTCTATGCTAAAGAAGTAAGTAAAGATGTGATTGAACAATAGCATAAGAAGGCATCGGAGTTGATAGTCAAGCTAGAGAAGATCTTTCCGCCACGCTTTTTCACTCTGATGACACACGTCATTCTGCACCTCACGAAAGAGGTATTGTTGGGGGGGGCCTGTGCAAAATCGTTGGCAGTATGGCCCTGAGAGACAGAACAAGCATCTTCGCCAGAAATGTGGAAACAAAGCTAAGATTGAAGCTTCCATAGCTGAGGCAGTGATCCTAAAGGAGGCGTCAGACCTCAGGACATCATACTATCCAAACCACGTTCCCCATGTGCATAACAAGGTGCCTCGATACAATATAGAAGAGCCCAAGTATCAACCCAAGCTCCATCTATTCAACGTGCAAGGTGGCAGGGCTGGGGCCTCGAAATCTTATAACATGCCACGACAAGAGTGGGAGGACCTCATGTTCTATATCTTGCACAACATCAAGGAAGTTGAGGAAGTGTGGATGAGGTAATACCACTACACAATTCCTTTATCTCTTCCACATCATCATGTTCTATGTTCACTTATTCCTGGTCTAACACCTCTTTTCTTCTTTTAGCGATTTCCTTCAAGAGGAATGGACAGGAATTAATCCTCCTACCGAGGCGGAGGCACTTACTCTTCTCCATCATGGAAACCCTGGATGTAAAATTTTTGTTGCTTGGTTCATGGAGAAAGTAATTTTCTACATTCCCCTATTAAATACGTAGTTCAACATTTATTAGTTAACCAAACTAATGCACCCAACAATTTCAATTATACTTGTAGGGAAATAATCTGAACATATCTATGGATGACGAATTGAGATGGGTTTCCGTGGGTTTTGACCCTGCTGTCATGACATGTAAAAAGTATGATGTGAATGGGTATCGCTTCCATACAGAGGAGCACCAGAACAGCCGTCCTGATCCCAAAACTATAAATACCGGAGTGTACACCCCTGGTCAAAATTCAGTAGACTACTACGGAAGGGTAGAAAATATATACGAGATTAAATTCCACACAGGGCGCGAAACCCTAAGTCTGCCTGTGTTCAAATGCCGATGGTTCGATCCGCGGGAGGGGTAGAGACATCCACCTTCTATTGGTTTGGTTGAAGTTAAACCATCAACCATCTATGCAGGAGCCGATCTCTTCATTGCGGCTACCCAAGCTACACAAGTTTATTATCTGCCTTACCCATGCCAGAAAGAGTACCTAAAGGGTTGGGAAGTTGTGTTCAAGGTGTCGCCACATGGTAAGCTACCAGACCCGAATCAAGACGATTACTACAACATTAACCCCGTGACATATGAGGGAGTGTTCTATCAAGAGCAACCTGATGATGATGTGGTTAGAAACGATGACTCTAGACCATTGGCTGATGATGATGTGGATCCAAACGAGGACGATGCACGGAATGATGGTGAGACCATTGTCAATAAAAGTGACATACTTATGCTACAAAAGTTAAACGAAGACGCTGACGACGAGGAAGAGCCTCCACCTCCGTCAGACAACAAAGATGATATGATTGATAGTGATGATGAGACTGACCGAGAAATAGGTTACAACAGTGATGATTCGTATGGGTTCTAGCAGATGTACGTTTCAAGACTTTTTTTTCTATGGTTTAGGATTATGCCTTTTTATGATTATTTATTACTATGCTTTTTCCTTCATTACTAATGCTTTTCATAATGCTTTTTCCTTCATTATTAATGTACTAATTGTTTATTCTCTTTTCAATGCAGGTTCGTGGAACATGGGCAAGGGGAAGGCCGACGGCGTGGGTATCCTATGCAAGGTCGTCGGAATGCCTAGTCGGAGTGGTCGAGCACGTAATCCTACCCCCGACTACTTGAGGATGACTCCTCACAGGGAGGTCGAGGGAGAGGTGCCCCTAGAGGAGGAGGGGGCAGTGGGAGAGCCCCTAGAGGGCGAGGGGGTCGCGGCCAGAAACAACGCAACCTCACCGACTTAGGGGTGTTGTCTTCGAGGCCCTCCTCTAGTGAGGTACCCTCTTATGAGGAGGAGGAGGAGGAGGAGGACGTGGAGGTTCAGGAGGAGGAGGAGGAGGAGGAGGCGGAGGTTCGAGATCGGGGCGAGGAGGAGCGGGTTGAGGATGAGGAGGAGGAGGCAGGCGAGGAGGATGGTGGTGGCAGGGATGATGGTGCTGGCGGGGAGGGGGGTGGTAACAACAAGGGGTGGCTGCGTGGTAACGCAAAGCTACCAAAGCAAGTTCCTGCTACTGAGGATCATAAGTGGCTCATTGAGCCCACGGGGAAAGAGTAAGTGTCACTTTAGAATAATTTCATTATTTTTCTTGTCACATGCTCATTCCGGTTGTTATTTATTTTCCTTGTCACACGCTAATAGTTCATTCTTTTGCAGCAACTGGATATATTCTAAAGGGGACCGTATTCCCAACGGCCTCATCACTGTCTTGCTGAAGTTATACTGGTCGGGGTTGTACTGTCTGGATCCAGTCAGGCACCCGGAAAGTCAGGTTTTGGCCACGAGATGGGACCACTGGAAAGCGGCCCTCCACGCGGAGCATGAGACCCATGCCAAGGCCGTGATCACTACTTTCTGGGTGAGTTCTCTTCAGAAGCACAAGTCCATTCTAGTTTCATGAATGATTTAACTCATGGCTTCTTCCATTCTTGTTTCATGCATGATTGTAGAAATTCTATCGAGTTCTTCCGGAGCACAAGGCTAGAGCCGATGAGATCGTGCTGCGCCAATGCAGGAAGAAGGCTCGCCAGATGCAGTACAAGGCGCACTATGTGGCCATCTCGACATACTATCACGACGCGCTTGGTGTGAAGATGACCAAGGAAGAAGCGCGGAGGATGGGCATTACCTTGGAGAGGGACCAGTACTTGGCGGTAAGTATAAAAGATTTTTCATTCCGATGTTTGTGGTACATTTTACCGTTTCGTGTTGACATGCCATTATGCTTTCATTATGTAGGTGTGTCCAAATTGGTGTTATGGAAAAGACGAGTCTTGGGCGGCATTGGTGGATGTTTGGTATGATAAGGATGGAGCCTGGGCGGCTACGAGCATTAAAAACAAGGCTAACCGAGGGACAGAGGGAGTACATGCTTAGGGAAACCGAAACCGCTTTCTCCATAATGCATTTAATGTATGACTAACCTCATTAAACATTCTTCTTCTTCTATTTACCGTCACTTTCTTATGTATGACTAACCTCTGTTTGGTGGTGCAGGAGGAGAAACTGAAGCAGCCCCTCTCACACATGGAGGCGTGGGAGATCGCCCATACGCGGAGGAGCACCAAGCCTGGCGAGCCCAAGTACTACGGCAACACCGCGGAGAAGAAGCAGGCCTACTCTCAGGAGTATCTCAGGTTACATCCTGGCACATCTGACCCCATGAGTGCTGATCTGGACGAGAGGGTGGTGGTGGGCATGGGGCCCAAGAAGCACGGTCGGTAGGTGGTTCTCGATGCTGTTATCACTCTGACTATGTCCTACACGCAGCTCCGAGCTACCGACCCGAGCCTGAGCCAGTGCACGAGCACGCCCATGACCAGTGCATAGTCATAGTCCCTCTTTTAGGAGCGGCAATCTGTAAATATTTTCCCTCTTATCTACATTGCTCACTTTATTTTTCAGCATTGAGATGTTTATGAGTTCCATCATGTCATACCGTAGGCCTACATGGAGTACACACGCCAGGATACCATGACGTGGCACACGAGCCTTTATGCATACCATGAGCAGAACAATGCCAGGATGCAGCACGCTCTTGAGGAGATGGCAGCCGGACTGGTTCCTCAATTTGCAGCAGCACCACCTCCTCCAGCATAACCAACGTTGCTTACCTTTGAGGAGTTTTTGGCACAACAGCACGATGGCCCCTCGCCGGTATGTACATCCCCCAACTATTCACCCAAAGCATATCATGCCTTTCAACACAGTCATATATCCTATTAATATGTCTGTTCAACATCCAGGGAACCGGTACATCAACCATTGGCGGTGGTCGTCGCAGCACTCCTGAGTGACGGAGCCCGACCACTCCAATCCACAGAGGCGGAGGTGGAGGCGATCTTGGCGGTAGCGCTGCCGCTAGCAGTGACAACCTGGGCTTCGGCGGTCTTGGCGGTGATGACCTCTACGGTGCTCGACGTCCTGGCGCTTAAGACTTTCGGTTACTTGTGTGCTTATGACTTGTGTGTGGTGATGATGATGATAATCTTGTGGTCTTTGATGGTCCTTTAGATGACTTGTGCACTTCTTTATATGCTTATGCTTATGTTTATGTTGATTGTGATGATGCTTATGCATATATTGTTGTGACGGTGCTGGATGATACTTAGATGTGTTCTATATGTCTATTTCCATCATATATATCTGATGTATATTTGAATTGAATTGATCTGAAAACAAATAGAAAAAAGAAAAAGAATTAGCCGTCGGCATAGAGCTGGCGTGAGCACCCAGCTGCTGACACGTGGCCTCTATGCCGACGGTTTAGCCATCGGCTTAGTTTGAAAGTATGTCGTTGGCTAGGCCGTCGGCATAGCTGCCATGTGCTAGCAACTGGCCACACCTGGGGAAGGGCTATGCCGACGGTTAGGCCGTCGGCATAGTTTTAAACTATGCCGATGGCTCGGCCGTCGGCATAGCTCTGCCCCAGGTGTGCCCAGTTGCTGACACGTGGCGAGCACCCATTGGTTAGCACTTGACGGTGGACGGCGTTAGGCGGGAACGTTGCCGATGGCCTGGGCCGTCGGCATAGACGTACGAACACCGTCGGTATAAAACCTATGCCGATGGCCTTTCTATGCCGACGGCCTCCCAACTACGCCGACGTATATGTTACCGACGGCCCTATGCCGACGGGGGCCGTCGGCATAGGCCTGTCCCGACGAGAATCAAGGCTATGCCGATGGCCAGGGCCGTCGGCATAGGGTGCGATTCTGGTAGTGAGATAAGATTTCTCGCAGACATTTCAGGCAAACCATTGTATGGTTGCATCCCTACAGATGGCCCCCGGCTAGTTGCTCCCATTTTGGAGTCAGTAATCACTACCAGAATTGACGCCGACACCGACGGCCTTATCTATGTCGACGGCTACCGTCGGCATAGACGGCGGTATGCCGACGGCCTAGAGCCAGCCGTTGGCGTACCCTACCGTCGGCATACCTCTGTCTATGCCGACGGTGGCCGTCGGCATAGGGAGGCCGTCGGCATATCTCTGACTATGCCGACAGTGGTCGTCGGCGTAGCCCGACCATCGACATATGTGTGGGCCTGGCCGCCCCGGTTTTAACAGCCTATGCCGACAACCCTAACGTAGGCCGTCGGCATATCTATCTCCTGCCACATCAGCGATCCGCGGCACCGTGGGCCCGGAGCTATGCCGACGGTTATGCCGTCGGCATATCTCCGGCCCCAAGGTGCCGCGGATCACTGACGTGGCAGGGAGCTATGCCGACGCCTATGCCGTCGGCAAATCTACGTTCAATTTTTTTCCTTTTTTTATAATTTTTTTTAAAAATTAACTAAATAGAGCTATGCCGATGGCTATGCCGTCGGCATAGCCCGGTCAATTTTACATTTGTTTTCTGTTTTTAGTTTCTGTTTTAAATTGCTTATATCCTTAAAGATATTTGATGCTTTTGAGTGATTCTTTTTGCATTAGATTCACAATTTTGTCTAGTTTCTGTTTGTGCCATTAGTTTTCAAATTTGAATGGTTTAAATTTGAATTTGTTCAAATTTGCTTCAAACCCTAGATTGTGAATACCTTGAGTTTACAAATAGTTTTTAATTTAATTCTTTTTGCTCCTAGTCACGTGTTAGATTGTTGTCACAGTAAGATTTATTTGGTTATTTTTAGAATAAATGAAATTAGAATTTTAATTTCAGGGTCATTTAGCTCAAAAAATCATTAAATGCATGAAAAAAGCAAATGAAGTTAGAAAGGGTTGAAATTTGAGGATGTGACTTTGAATGGTGCATATTGAATGCACAAAAAGTCTGGAATTGAAATAAGTTAAAAAAATGAAATGCCTTTGTAACAGACAAGTTTTCGTCCGAAAGCTTGATACTTCGAATCAGATGGTCCAGTGTGTACACGAAGTGCATCCAATTTTTGCCGTAACCTTCTCAAATTTTTAGCATAAGCTATGTGGGTGAAATGATGATACCATGCCAAGTGTCAACCTTTTCAGAGTTCATTTGTAGTGCTTTTTAATTTTAGAGTCATTTAGCTAAAAAATCATTAAATGCATGAAAAATGGCAAATGAGGTTAGAAAGGGTTGAAATTTGAGGATGTGGATTTGAATGGTGCATATTAAATGCACAAAAAGTCTGGAGTTGAAATGAGTTAAAAAATGAAATGCCTTTGTAACACACGAGTTTTCGTCCGAAAGCTTGATACTTCGAATCAGATGGTCCAGTTTGTACACGAAGTGCATCTAGTTTTTGCCGTAACCCTCTCAACTTTTTAGCATAAGCTATGTGGGTGAAATGATGATACCATGCCAAGTTTCAACCTTTTCGGAGCTCATTTGTAGTGCTTTTCAATTTTACGGTCATTTAGCTCAAAAAAATCATTAAATGCATGAAAAATAGCAAATGAAGTTAGAAAGGGTTGAAATTTGAGGATGTGGATTTGAATGGTGCATATTAAATGCACAAAAAATCTGGAGTTGAAATAAGTTTAAAAAAATTAACAGACGAGTTTTCGTCCGAAAGCTTGATACTTCTAATCAGATGGTCCAATTTGTACACGAAGTGCATCCAGTTTTTGCCGTAACCCTCTCAACTTTTTAGAATAAGCTATGTGGGTGAAATGATGATACCATGCCAAGTTTCAACCTTTTCAGAGTTCATTTGTGGTGCTTTTCAATTTTAGGGTCATTTAGCTCAAAAAAAATCATTAAATGCATGAAAAATAGCAAATAAAGTTAGAAAGGGTTCAAATTTGAGGATGTGGATTTGAATGGTGCATATTGAATGCCGTAATCTAATGGTCCAGTTTTTGCGTAATCCGAGGTCATATGCAAAAGTTAGAGCCATCTGAGTGCGGTTGTGTCCCTCTAGAGCGGTAGTACCGCTCCCATAAGGGGAAATACCGCTTGAGCGGTACTACCGCGCTTCCACTACCGCTCTACTACCGCTTAGAAATTACTTCTGAACCCCCGAGCGGAAGTAGCGCGACACTTAGCCGTGCCCAGAGCGATACTACCGCTGGAGCGGTACTACCATGCCCAGAGCGATACTACCGCTCATTTCAAATTAAAAAATAATAATTTGAATTTTTAAAAAAATTAATTTGATTTAAAAATAAATAAATGATGTCATATTTGGATTCCTTGCATTTTTTTGATAATAATGGATATATTATTTGTCGAATTTCAATTTACAGATTTAAAGATATTAATTATGTCATATTAAACGAATAAATGGCAAAAAAAATATTATTACTTACTTTATTTTCATTGAAATTCTATATTATTACTACTTATTTTGTTTATTTAAAAATTGTTTAGAATTCAAAAAATTAAATTATGTGACATCAAGACCTAAGGGTTAACACGATAGATAGCTTAAGATTGTTAGGAAAACAACAAGTGGAGACTTGGAAACTATGGAAGATAGAACCTGTGCTGATTAGAGAATAAAGATTAAATTCTGAAGAAGTGAGGAGAGGTGATTAGAGATTAAATTGTCAAATAATTCAAAATTGTGAAGATTAAAAACAAACCAAAAAAATTGATTTTTTTGAAAAAAATTATTAATTAAATTGAGCTGTGTCGATAGCCGTCGGCATAGCTTCAAAAAAAAATTGAATTTTCCGTCGACATAGCTTCATTCTATTTTTGACGGCGGCACCGTCGGACGCCGTTGGCGCCGAACTATGCCGACGGCCTGAGCCGTCGGCATAGTTGTACGCACACCGTCGGGGTATCATCTATGCCGACGACCTTTCTATGCTGACGGCTACCCGGACTACGCCGACGTGTATGTTGCCGACGAGCCCTATGCCGATGGCAGCCGTCGGCATAGGTCTATCTCGACGGGAATCAGGCCTATGCCGACGGCCTCAGGCCGTCGACATAGAGGTTTATTCTGGTAGTGAATCAATACATTTGAATTCAAAAGCAGCCTCGCTGTTCTTCATAAAAAACAGTAGAGTATATTTTTTTTAAAAGGAGTTTATTACTTAAAAGATATAAGCATTACATCCAGCCTCTGCATAATTAAGATGCACACAGCCAAACAAAATCATCTCACAAAAACTGTAGAGTCCATATAACGCCTAGGGGGAGGGGGCAGTCATAAGATCATGCTGCCACCCATTCTGGATAAAAGTATCCCTCGTCATAGCCTCCAATCTTGTACACACGTGTGTACACAGGTCTCGATTCTCCACACTTTGTAGAGAGGGCCATTAACAAAGAGTCCCGTTATATCTATAGAAAACCTGCAACAGAGACGTACTTTTATTGTTAAAAACATTATCATTTTTACATAGCCAATGTGACCAAATAATGGCAAGCGGTCCCGGCCTAAGAAGAGCTAGTAAAAAACCGACCTTTTATCCGCATCATTAGTCCTGTATGGATCTTGGGCCGGCACTAATGTGATCGTGACGAGGATCATATGTGCCGGTTCGTTACGGACCTTTAGTGCTGGTTCGTTACGGACCTTTAGTCTCGGTTGGTAGCTCCAACCGGCACTACAGGTGTGGTGGCAGGCTGGCGTCAGCCTATGGCCGCACGGGAACCTTTAGTCTCGGTTGGTGGCTCCAACCACGATTATAGGCTAACCTTTAGTCGCGGTTGGAGCCACCAACCGGGATTAAAGGTTGGTCATGGCTGTGGTGGGAGTTTAGTCCCACCTCGCCAAGCGAGGGGCGCTCGCACCGATTTATAAGCCCACCCTTCTCTGCCTTGTTGAGTTCCCCTCAAATTAAAAATAGATGCCCTTATATGGGTAAATTTGACCTTAAATCAAACTGAATTCCAGTCTAATTTCAGGTCAAATTTTCCCTACATAAGCGCATCTATGTTTATTTATTTATTTATTATGATAATTCAATTTTTTAAACATATTTTAACTCAAGAATTTTTTCTGCATTAAATATGCACCATTCAAAGCTACATCATCACTTTTCAATCCTTTTCTGACCTCATTTACTATTTTTCATGCATTTCACGATTTATTTTGAGCTAAAATGACCTTCAATTGAAAAGCAGTGCAAAGGAACTCTGAAATGATTGAAAGTTGCCATGGTATCATCATTTCACCCCACATAGCATGTTATAAAAAGTTGAGTGGGTTACGGCAAAAACTTGATGCACTTCGTGTACAAAATGGACAATCTCTTTCGAAGTATCAAGGTTTCGGATGAGAACTCGCCTGTTACAGTTCAAAATGCACCATTCAAAGCCACATCATGACTTTTCAACCCTTTTCTGACCTCATTTACTATTTTTCATGCATTTCATGATTTATTTTGAGATAAAAAGACCCTTAATTGAAAAGCAGTGCAAATGAAGTCTAAAATGGTTGAATGTTGGCATGGTATCATAATTTCACCAACATAGCATGTTATAAAAAGTTGAGAGGGTTACGGAAAAAACTGAATGCACTTCGTGTACAAAATGGACAATCTCTTTCGAAGTATCAGGGTTTCGGACGAAAACTTGCCTGTTACAAAGGCATTTCATTTTTTTAACCTATTTGAACTCCATACTTTTTGTGTGTTCAAAATGCACCATTCAAAGCCACATCATCAATTTTCAACCCTTTCTGACTTCATTTGCTATTTTTCATGCACTTAGTGATTTTTTTCACCAAATTAACCCTGAAATTGAAAAGCACTCCAAATGAACTATGAAATGGTTGAAAGTTGGCATGGTATCATCATTTCACCCAGATAGCATGTTATAAAAAGTTGAGAGGGTTACGGCAAAACCTGGATGCACTTCGTGTAAAAAATGGAGAATCTCTTTCGAAGTATGAGGGTTTCGGATGAAAACTCGCCTGTTACAAAGGCATTTCATTTTTTAACTTATTTGAACTCCATACTTTTTGTGTGTTCAGAATGCACCATTCAAAGCCACATCATCAATTTTGAACCCTTTCTGACTTCATTTGCTATTTTTCATGCACTTAGTGATTTGTTTCACCAAAATAACGCTGAAATTGAAAAGCACTTCAAATTAACTCTGAAAAGGATGAAAGTTGGCATGGTATCATCATTTCACCCACATAGCATGTTATAAAAAGTTTAGATGGTTACGACAAAAACTGGATGCACTTCGTGTACAAAATGGACAATCTCCCTCGAAGTATCATGGTTTCGGACGAAAACTTGCCTGTTACAAAGGCATTTCATTTTTTAACTTATTTGAACTCCATACTTTTTGTGTGTTCAAAATGCACCATTCGAAGCCACATCATCACTTTTCAACCCTTTCTAACTTCATTTGCTATTTTTCATGCACTTACTGATTTGTTTCACCAAAATAACCCTGAAATTGAAAAGAACATCAAATGAACTCTAAAAGGTTGAAAGTTGGCATGGTATCATCATTTCACCCACATAGCATGTTATAAAAAGTTCAGAGGATTACGGGAAAAAATGAACACTTCGTGTAGAAAATGGACAATCTCTTTCGAAGTATGAATGTTTTGGACGAAAACTCGAATGTTACAAAGGCATTTCATTTTTTTAACTTATTCGAACTCCATACTTTTTGTGTGCTCAAAATGCACCATTCAAAGCAACATCATCACTTTTCAACCCTTTCTGATTTCATTTGCTATTTTTCATGCACTTAGAGATTTTTTTCACCAAAATAACCTTGAAATTGAAAAGCACTTGAAATGAACTACGAAAAGGTTGAAATTGGCATGGTATCATCGTTTCACCCAAATAACAAGTTATAAAAACTTGAGAGGGTTATGGAAAAAACTCGATGCATTTCATGTACGAAATGAACAATCTCTTTCGAAGTATCAGAGTTTCGAACGAAAACTCGCCTGTTACAAAGGCATTTCATTTTTTTAAACTTATTTGAACTCGATAATTTTTGTGTGTTCAGAATGCATCATTCAAAGCCACATCATCACTTTTCAACCCTTTCCGACTTCATTTGCTATTTTTCATGCACTTATTGATTTGTTTCACCAAAATAACCGTGATATTGAAAAGCACTTCAAATGAACTCTGAAAAGGTTGAAAGTTGGCATGGTGTCATCATTTCAGCGATGTAGCATGTTATAAAAAGTTAAGAGGGTTACAACAAAAAATGGATGAGCTTCCTGTACAAAATGGACAATCTCTTTCGAAGTATCAGGGTTACGGATGAAAACTCGCCTGTTACAAAGGCATTTCATTTTTTTTAACTTATTTGAACTCCATAATTTTTATGTCTTCAAAATGCACCATTCAAAGCCACATCATCACTTTTCAACCCTTTCTGACTTCACTTGCTATTTTTCATGCACTTATTGATTTGTTTCAGCAAAATAACCCTGAAATTGAAAAGCTTTTCAAATGAACTCTGAAAAAGTTGAAAGTTGGCATGGTATCATCATTTCACCCACATAGCATGTTATGAAAAGTTGAGAGGGTTATGGCAAAAACTGGATGCACTTCGTGTATGAAATGGACAATCTCTTTTGAAGTATCACGGTTTCGAACGAAAACTTGCGTGTTACAAAAGCATTTCATTTTTTAACTTATTTGAACTCCATAATTTTGTGTGTTCAGAATGCATCATTCAAAGCCACATCATCACTTTTCAACCCTTTCCGACTTCATTTGCTATTTTTCATGCACTTATTGATTTGTTTCACCAAAATAACCATGAAATTGAAAAGCTAGCTCTTCAAATGAACTTTGAAAAGGTTGAAACTTGGCATGGTATCATGATTTCATCCACATAACATGTTATAAAAAGATGAGAGGGTTATGGTAAAAACTGGATGCACTTTGTGTACAAGATGGACAATCACCTTCGAAGTATTAGGGTTTCGAACGAAAATTCGCTTGTTACAAAGGCATTTCATTTTTTTAACTTATTTGAACTCCATACTTTTTGTGTGTCCAGAATGCACCATTCACAGCCACATCATCACTTTTCAACCTTTTCTGACCTCATTTACTATTTTTCATGCATTTGATGATTTATTTTGAACTAAAATGACCCTCAACTGAAAAGTAGTGCAAATGAACTCTGAAATGGTTGAAAGTTGGCATGGTATCATCATTTCACCCACATAGCATGTTATAAAAAGTGGAGAGGGTTACGACAAAACCTGGATGCACTTCATGTAAAAAACGGACAATCTCTTTCGAAATATGAGGGTTTCAAATGAAAACTCGCCTGTTACGAAGGCATTTCATTTTTTAACTTATTTGAATTCCATACTTTTTGTGTGTTCAAAATGCACCATTCAAAGCCACATTATCAATTTTGAACCCTTTCTGACTTCATTTGCTATTTTTCATGCACTTAGTGATTTGTTTCACCAAAATAACCCTGAAATTGAAAAGCACTTCAAATGAACTCTGAAAAGGTTGAAAGTTGCCATGGTATCATCATTTCACCCACACAACATGTTATAAAAAGTTGAAATGGTTACGACAAAAACTGGATGCACTTCGTGTACAAAATGGACAATCTCCTTCGAAGTATCACGGTTTCGGACGAAAACTTGCCCCTTACAAAGGCATTTCATTTTTTTAACTTATTTGAACACCATACTTTTTGTGTGTTCAAAATGCACCATTCGAAGCTACATCATCACTTTTGAACCCTTTCTGACTTCATTTGTTATTTTTCATGCACTTAGTGATTTTTATCAGCAAAATAAGCCTATAATTGAAAAGCACTTGAAATAAACTATGAAAAGGTTGATATTTGGCATGGTATCATCATTTCACCCACACAGCATGTTATACAAAGTCGAGAGGGTTACGGAAAAAACTGGACGCACTTCGTGTACGAAATGGCCAATCTGTTTCAAAGTATAACGGTTTCAGACGAAAACTCGCCTATTACAAAGGCATTTCATTTTTTTAACTTATTTGAACTCCATAATTTTTGTGTGTTCAGAATGCATCATTCGAAGCCACATCATCACTTTTGAACCCTTTCTGATTTCATTTGCTATTTTTTCATGCACTTACTGATTTGTTTCACCAAAATAACCTTGAAATTTAAAAGCACTGCAAATGAACTCTGAAATGGTTGAAAGTTGACATGGTATTATCATTTCACCCATATAGCATGTTATAAAAAGTTGAGAGGATTACGGCAAAAAATGTACACTTCGTGTAAAAAATGGACAATCTCTTTCGAAGTATCAGAGTTTCACACGAAAACTCACCTGTTACAAAGGCATTTCATTTTTTGAAACTTATTTGAACTCCATAATTTTTGTGTCTTCAGAATGCATCATTCAAAGCCACATCATCACTTTTCAACCCTTTTCGACTTCTTTTGCATTTTTCATGCACTTATTGATTTGTTTCACCAAAATAACCATGATATTGAAAAGCACTTCAAATGAACTCTGAAAAGGTTGAAAGTTGGCATGGTGTCATCATTTCAGCCACGTAGCATGTTATAAAAAGTTGAGAAGGTTACAGCAAAAAATGGATGCACTTCGTGTACAAAATGGACAATTTCTTTCGAAGTATCAGGGTTTCGGATGAAAACTCGCCTGTTACAAAGCCATTTCATTTTTTAAACTTATTTGAACTCCATACTTTTTGTGTGTTCAAAATGCACGATTCAAACAACATCATCACTTTTCAACCCTTTCTGACTTCATTTGCTATTTTTCATGCACTTACTGATTTGTTTCAACAAAATAACCCTGAAATTGAAAAGCACTTCAAATGAACTCTGAAAAGGTTGAAATTTTGCATGGTATCATAATTGCACCCACATAGCATGTTATAAAAAGTTGAGAGGGTTACGGCAAAAACTGGATGCACTTCGTGTACAAAATGGACAATCTCCTTCGAAGTATCAGGGTTTCGAACGAAAACACGCCTGTTACAAAGGCATTTCATTTTTTTAACTTATTTGAACTCCATACTTTTTATGTGTTCAAAATGCATCATTCAAAGCCACATCATCACTTTTGAACCCTTTCAGACTTCATTTGCTATTTTTCATGCACTTACTTATTTGTTTCAGCAAAATAACCCTGAAATTGAAAAGCTCTTCAAATGAACTCTGAAAAAGTTAAAAGTTGGCATGGTATCGTCATTTCACCCACATAGCATGTTATAAAAAGTTGAGAGGGTTAAGGCAAAAACTGGATGCACTTCGTGTATGAAATGGACAATCTCTTTCGAAGTATCACGGTTTCGAACGAAAATTCGCCTGTTACAAAAGCATTTCATTTTTTAACTTATTTGAACTCCATAATTTTGTGTGGTCAGAATGCATCATTCAAAGCCACATCATCACTTTTCAACCCTTTCTGACTTCATTTGCTATTTTTCATGCACTTAGTGATTTGTTTCACCAAAATAACCCTGAAATTTAAAAGCACTTCAAATGAACTCTGAAAAGGTTGAAAGTTGGCATGGTATCATCATTTCACCCACATAGCATGTTATAAAAAGTTGAAATGGTTACGACAAAAACTGGATGCACTTCGTGTGCAAAATGGACAATCTCCTTCGAAGTATCACGGTTTCGGACGAAAACTTGCCTCTTACAAAGGAATTTCATTTTTTAACTTATTTGAACACCATACTTTTTGTGTGTTCAAGATGCACCATTCGAAGCCACATCATCACTTTTCAACCCTTTCTGACTTCATTTGCTATTTTTCATGCACTTAGTGATTTTTATCAGCAAAATAACCCTATAATTGAAAAGCACTTGAAATAAACTATGAAAAGGTTGAAATTTGGCATGGTATCATCATTTGACCCACACGGCATGTTATACAAAGTTGAGAGGGTTACGGCAAAAACTAGACGCACTTCGTGTACGAAATGGCCAATCTGTTTCTAAGTATAACGGTTTCAGACGAAAACTCGCCTATTACAAAGGCATTTCATTTTTTTTAACTTATTTGAACTCCATAATTTTTGTGTGTTCAGAATGCATCATTCGAAGCCACATCATCACTTTTGAACCCTTTCTGATTTCATTTGCTATTTTTTCATGCACTTACTGATTTGTTTCACCAAAATAACCTTGAAATTTAAAAGCACTGCAAATGAACTCTGAAATGGTTGAAAGTTGACATGGTATCATCATTTCACCCATATAGCATGTTATAAAAACTTGATAGGATTACGGCAAAAAATGTACACTTCGTGTAAAAAATGGACAATCTCTTTCGAAGTATCAGAGTTTCACACGAAAACTCGCCTGTTACAAAGGCATTTCATTTTTTTTAAATTATTTGAACTCCATAATTTTTGTGTCTTCAGAATGCATCATTCAAAGCCACATCATCACTTTTCAACCCTTTCCGACTTCTTTTGCATTTTTCATGCACTTATTGATTTGTTTCACCAAAATAACCATGATATTGAAAAGTACTTCAAATGAACTCTGAAAAGGTTGAAAGTTGGCATGGTGTCATCATTTCAGCCACGTAGCATGTTATAAAAAGTTGAGAGGGTTATAGCAAAAAATGGATGCGCTTCGTGTACAAAATGGAAAATTTCTTTTGAAGTATCAGGGTTTCGGATGAAAACTCGCCTGTTACAAAGCCATTTCATTTTTTAAACTTATTTGAACTCCATACTTTTTGTGTGTTCAAAATGCACCATTCAAACAACATCATCACTTTTCAACCCTTTCTGACTTCATTTGCTATTTTTCATGCACTTACTGATTTGTTTCAGCAAAATAACCCTGAAATTGAAAAGCACTTCAAATGAACTCTGAAAAGGTTGAAAGTTTGCATGGTATCATAATTTCACCCACATAGCATGTTATAAAATGTTGAGAGGGTTACGGCAAAAACTGGATGCACTTCGTGTACAAAATGGACAATCTCCTTCGAAGTATCAGGGTTTCGAACGAAAACACGCCTGTTACAAAGGCATTTCATTTTTTTAACTTATTTGAACTCCATACTTTTTGTGTCTTTAAAATGCACCATTCAAAGCCACATCATCACTTTTGAACCCTTTCAGACTTCATTTGCTATTTTTCATGCACTTACTGATTTGTTTCAGCAAAATAACCCTGAAATGGAAAAGCTCTTCAAATGAACTCTGAAAAAGTTAAAAGTTGGCATGGTATCGTCATTTCACCCACATAGCATGTTATAAAAAGTTGAGAGGGTTAAGGCAAAAACTGGATGCACTTCGTGTATGAAATGGACAATCTCTTTCGAAGTATCACGGTTTCGAACGAAAATTCGCCTGTTACAAAAGCATTTCATTTTTTAACTTATTTGAACTCCATAATTTTGTGTGTTCAGAATGCATCATTCAAAGCCACATCATCACTTTTCAACCCTTTCTGACTTCATTTGCCATTTTTCATGCACTTATTGATTGGTTTCACCAAAATAACCCTGAAATTGAAAAGCTAGCTCTTCCAATGAACTTTGAAAAGGTTGAAAGTTGGCTAGGTATCATCATTTCAGCCACACAGCATGTTATACAAAGTTTAGAGGGTTACGGCAAAAACTGGACGCACTTCGTGTACGAAATGGCCAATCTCTTTCCAAGTATAACGGTTTCAGACGAAAACTCGCTTGATACAAAGGCATTTCATTTTTTTTAACTTATTTGAACTCCATAATTTTTGTGTCTTCAGAATGCATCATCCGAAGCCACATCTTCACTTTTCAACCCTTTTCTGACCTCATTTACTATTTTTCATGCATTTCATGATTTATTTTGAGCTAAAAAGACCCTTAATTGAACATCAGTGCAAATGAACTCTAAAATCGTTGAATGTTGGCACGGTATCATAATTTCACCAACATAGCATGTTATTAAAAGTTGAGAGGGTTACGGCAAAAACTGCATGCACTTCGTGTACAAAATGGACAATCTCTTTCGAAGTATCAGGGTTTCAGACGAAAACTTGCCTGTTACAAAGGCATTTCATTTTTTTAAACTTATTTGAACTCCAAACTTTTTGTGTGTTCAAAGTGCACCATTCAAAGCCACATCATCAATTTTCAACCCTTTTTGACTTCATTTGCTATTTTTCATGCACTTAGTGATTTTTTTCACCAAATTAACCCTGAAATTCAAAAGCACTCCAAATGAACTATGAAATGGTTGAAAGTTGCCATGGTATCATCAATTCACCCACATAGCTTGTTATACAAAGTTGAGAGGGTTACGGCAAAACCTGGATGCACTTCGTGTAAAAAATGGACAATCTCTTTCGAAGTATGAGGGTTTCGAATGAAAACTCGCCTGTTACAAAGGCATTTCATTTTTTAACTTATTTGTACTCCATAATTTTTGTGTGTTCAGAATGCACCATTCAAAGCCACATCATCAATTTTGAACCCTTTCTGACTTCATTTGCTATTTTTCATGCACTTAGTGATTTGTGTCACCAAAATAACGCTGAAATTGAAAAGCACTTCAAATTAACTCTGAAAAGGATGAAAGTTGGCATGGTATCACCATTTCACCCACATAGCATGTTATAAAAATTTGAGATGGTTACGAGAAAAACTGGATGCACTTCGTGTACAAAATGGACAATCTCCTTCGAAGTATCATGGTTTCGGACGAAAACTTGCCTGTTACAAAGGCATTTCATTTTTTTAACTTATTTGAACTCCATAATTTTTGTGTGTTCAAAATGCACCATTCGAAGCCACATCATCACTTTTCAACCCTTTCTAACTTCATTTGCTATTTTTCATGCAGTTACTGATTTGTTTCACCAAAATGACCCTGAAATTGAAAAGCACTTCAAATGAACTCTGAAAGGTTGAAAGTTGGCATGGTATCATCATTTCACCCACATAGCATGTTATAAAACGTTGAGAGGATTACGGCAAAAAATGAACACTTCGTGTAGAAAATGGACAATCTCTTTCGAAGTATCAAAGTTTCGGACGAAAATTCGAATGTTACAAAGGCATTTCATTTTTTTAACTTATTCGAACACCATACTTTTTCTGTGTTCAAAATGCACCATTCAAAGCAACATCATCACTTTTCATCCCTTTCTGATTTCATTTGCTATTTTTCATGCACTTAGAGATTTTTTTTCACCAAAATAACCTTGAAATTGAAAAGCACTTGAAATGAACTATGAAAAGGTTGAAAGTTGGCATGGTATCATCGTTTCACCCACATAACAAGTAATAAAAACTTGAGAGGGTTATGGCAAAAACTCGATGCATTTCGTGTACGAAATGAATAATCTCTTTCGAAGTCTCACAGTTTCGAACGAAAACTTGCCTGTTACAAAGGCATTTCATTTTTTTAAACTTATTTGAACTCCATAATTTTTGTGTGTTCAGAATGCATCATTCAAAGCCACATCATCACTTTTCAACCCTTTCCGACTTCATTTGCTATTTTTCATGCACTTACTGATTTGTTTCACCAAAATAACCATGATATTGAAAAGCACTTCAAATGAACTCTGAAAAGGTTGAAAGTTGGCATGGTGTCATCATTTCAGCCACGTAGCATGTTATAAAAAGTTAAGAGGGTTACAACAAAAAATGGATGCACTTCGTGTACAAAATGGACAATCTCTTTCGAAGTATCAGGGCTTCCGATGAAAACTCGCCTGTTACAAAGGCATTTCATTTTTTAAACTTATTTGAACACAAAACATTTTGTGTGTTCAAAATGCACCATTCAAACAACATCATCACTTTTTAACCCTTTCTGACTTCATTTGCTATTTTCACGCACTTACTGATTTGTTTCAGCAAAATAACCCTGAAATTGAAAAGCACTTCAAATGAACTCTGAAAAGGTCGAAAGTTTACATGGTATCATCATTTCACCCACACAGCATGTTATAAAAAGTTGAGCGGGTTATGACAAAAACTGGATGCACTTCCTGTACAAAATGGACAATTTCTTTCGAAGTATCACGGTTTCGAACGAAAATTCGCCTGTTACATAAGCATCTCATTTTTTAACTTATTTGAACTCCATAATTTTGTGTGTTCAGAATGCATCATTCAAAGCCACATCATCACTTTTCAACCCTTTCTGACTTCATTTGCCATTTTTCATGCACTTATTGATTGGTTTCACCAAAATAACCCTGAAATTGAAAAGCTAGCTCTTCCAATGAACTTTGAAAAGGTTGAAAGTTGGCTAGGTATCATCATTTCAGCCACACAGCATGTTATACAAAGTTTAGAGGGTTACGGCAAAAACTGGACGCACTTCGTGTACGAAATGGCCAATCTCTTTCGAAGTATAACGGTTTCAGACGAAAACTCGCTTGATACAAAGGCATTTCATTTTTTTAACTTATTTGAACTCCATAATTTTTGTGTCTTCAGAATGCATCATCCGAAGCCACATCAACACTTTTCAACCCTTTTCTGACCTCATTTACTATTTTTCATGCATTTCATGATTTATTTTGAGCTAAAAAGACCCTTAATTGAACATCAGTGCAAATGAACTCTAAAATCGTTGAATGTTGGCACGGTATCATAATTTCACCAACATAGCATGTTATAAAAAGTTGAGAGGGTTACGGCAAAAACTGAATGCACTTCGTGTACAAAATGGACAATCTCTTTCGAAGTATCAGGGTTTCGGACGAAAACTTGCCTGTTACAAAGGCATTTCATTTTTTTAACTTATTTGAACTCCAAACTTTTTGTGTGTTCAAAGTGCACCATTCAAAGCCACATCATCAATTTTCAACCCTTTCTGACTTCATTTGCTATTTTTCATGCACTTAGTGATTTTTTTCACCAAATTAACCCTGAAATTGAAAAGCACTTCAAATGAACTCTGAAAAGGTTGAAAGTTGGCATGGTGTCATCATTTCAGCCACGTAGCATGTTATAAAAAGTTAAGAGGGTTACAACAAAAAATGGATGCACTTCGTGTACAAAATGGACAATCTCTTTCGAAGTATCAGGGCTTCCGATGAAAACTCGCCTGTTACAAAGGCATTTCATTTTTTAAACTTATTTGAACACAAAACATTTTGTGTGTTCAAAATGCACCATTCAAACAACATCATCACTTTTCAACCCTTTCTGACTTCATTTGCTATTTTTCACGCACTTACTGATTTGTTTCAGCAAAATAACCCTGAAATTGAAAAGCACTTCAAATAGCATGGTATCATCATTTCACCCACATAGCATGTTATAAAAAGTTGAGAGGGTTACGGTAAAAACTGGATGCACTTTGTGTACAAGATGGACAATCACCTTCCAAGTATTAGGGTTTCGAACGAAAACTCGCTTGTTACAAAGGCATTTCATTTCTTTAACTTATTTGAACTCCATACTTTTTGTGTGTCCAGAATGCACCATCCAAAGAAACATCATCACTTTTCAACCTTTTCTGACCTCATTTACTATTTTTCATGCATTTCATAATTTATTTTGAGCTAAAATGACCGTCAATTGAAAAGCAGTGCAAATGAACTCTGAAATGGTTGAAAGTTGGCATGGTATCATCATTTCACCAACATAGCATGTTATAAAAAGTTGAGAGGGTTACGGCAAAACCTGGATGCACTTCGTGTAAAAAATGGACAATCTCTTTCGAAGTATGAGGATTTCAGATGAAAATTCACCTGTTACAAAGCCATTTCATTTTTTTAACATATTTGAACTCCATACTTTTTGTGTGTTCAAAATGCACCATTCAGAGCCACATCATCAATTTTGAACCCTTTCTGACTTCATTTGCTATTTTTCAAGCACTTAGTGATTTGTTTCACCAAAATAACCCTGAAATTGAAAAGCACTTCAAATTAACTCTCAAAAGGTTGAAAGTTGGCATGGCATCATCATTTCACCCACACAACATGTTATAAAAAGTTGAGATGGTCACGACAAAAACTGGATGCACTTCATGTACAAAATGGACAATCTCCTTCGAAGTATCACGATTTTGGACGAAAACTTGCCTGTTACAAAGGCATTTCATTTTTTTAACTTATTTGAACTCCATACTTTTTGTGTGTTCAAAATGCACCATTCGAAGCTACATCATCACTTTTCAACCCTTTCTGACTTCATTTGCTATTTTTCATGCACTTAGTGATTTTTATCAGCAAAATAACCCTGAAATTGAAAAGCACTTGAAATAAACTATGAAAAGGTTGAAATTTGCCATGGTATCATCATTTTAGCCACACAGCATGTTATACAAAGTTGAGAGGGTTACGGCAAAAACTGGACGCACTTCGTGTACGAAATGGCCAATCTCTTTCGAAGTATCACGGTGTCAGACGAAAACTCGCGTGATATAAAGGCATTTCATTTTTTTAACTTATTTGAACTCCATAATGTTTGTGTGTTCAGAATGCATCATTCGAAGCCACATCATCACTTTTCAGCCCTTTCAGACTTCATTTGCTATTTTTCATGCATTTGATGATTTATTTTGAACTAAAATGACCCTCAACTGAAAAGTAGTGCAAATGAACTCTGAAATGGTTGAAAGTTGGCATGGTATCATCATTTCACCCACATAGCATGTTATAAAAAGTGGAGAGGGTTACGGCAAAACTTGGATGTACTTCGTGTAAAAAATGGACAATCTCTTTCGAAATATGAGGGTTTCAGATGAAAACTCGCCTGTTACAAAGGCATTTCATTTTTTAACTTATTTGAACTCCATACTTTTTGTGTGTTCAAAATGCACCATTCAAAGCCACATTATCAATTTTGAACCCTTTCTGACTTCATTTGCTATTTTTCATGCACTTAGTGATTTGTTTCACAAAAATAACCCTGAAATTGAAAAGCACTTCAAATGAACTCTGAAAAGGTTGAAAGTTGGCATGGTATCATCATTTCACCCACATAGCATGTTATAAAAAGTTGAGATGGTTACGACAAAAACTGGATGCACTTTGTGTACAAAATGGACAATCTCCTTCGAAGTATCACGGTTTCGGACGAAAACTTGCCTGTTACAAAGGCATTTCATTTTTTTCACTTATTTGAACTCCATACTTTTTGTGTGTTCAAAATGCACCATTCGAAGCCACATCATCACTTTTCAACCCTTTCTGACTTCATTTGCTATTTTTGATGCACTTAGTGATTTTTATCACCAAAATAACCCTATAATTGAAAAGCACTTGAAATAAACTATGAAAAGGTTGAAATTTGGCATGGTATCATCATTTCACCCACACAGCATGTTATACAAAGTTGAGAGGGTTACGGCAAAAACTGGACGCACTTCGTGTACGAAATGGCCAATCTGTTTCTAAGTATAACGGTTTTAGACGAAAACTCGCCTATTACAAAGGCATTTCATTTTTTTAACTTGTTTGAACTCCATAATTTTTGTGTGTTCAGAATGCATCATTCGAAGCCACATCATCACTTTTGAACCCTTTCTGATTTCATTTGCTATTTTTTCATGCACTTATTGATTTGTTTCACCAAAATAACCATGATATTGAAAAGCACTTCAAATGAACTATGAAAAGGTTGAAAGTTGGCATGGTGTCATCATTTCAGCCACGTAGCATGTTATAAAAAGTTGAGAGGGTTACAGCAAAAAATTGATGCGCTTCGTGTACAAAATGGACAATTTCTTTCGAAGTATCAGGGTTTCGGATGAAAACTCGCCTGTTACAAAGGCATTTCATTTTTTAAACTTATTTGAACTCCATACTTTTTGTGTGTTCAAAATGCACCATTCAAACAACATCATCACTTTTCAACCCTTTCTGACTTCATTTGCTATTTTTCATGCACTTACTGATTTGTTTCAGCAAAATAACCCTGAAATTGAAAAGCACTTCAAATGAACTATGAAAAGGTTGAAAGTTTGCATGGTATCATAATTTCACCCACATAGCATGTTATAAAAAGTTGAGAGGGTTACGGCAAAAACTGGATGCACTTCGTGTACAAAATGGACAATCTCCTTCGAAGTATCAGGGTTTCGAACGAAAACACGCCTGTTACAAAGGCATTTCATTTTTTTAACTTATTTGAACTCCATACTTTTTGTGTCTTTAATATGCACCATTTAAAGCCACATCATCACTTTTCAACCCTTTCACACTTCATTTGCTATTTTTCATGCACTTACTGATTTGTTTCAGCAAAATAACCCTGAAATTAAAAAGCTCTTCAAATGAACTCTGAAAAAGATAAAAGTTGGCATGGTATCGTCATTTCACCCACATAGCATGTTATAAAAAGTTGAGAGGGTTAAGGCAAAAACTGGATGCACATCGTGTATGAAATGGACAATCTCTTTCGAAGTATCACGGTTTCGAACGAAAACTCTCCTGTTACAAAAGCATTTCATTTTTTTAACTTATTTGAACTCCATAATTTTGTGTGTTCAGAATGCATCATTCAAAGCCACATCATCACTTTTCAACCCTTTCTGACTTCATTTGCTATTTTTCATGCACTTATTGATTTGTTTCACCAAAATAACCCTGAAATTGAAAAGCTAGCTCTTCCAATGAACTTTGAAAAGGTTGAAAGTTGGCATGGTATCATCATTTCACCCACATAGCATGTTATAAAAAGTTGAGAGGGTTACGGTAAAAACTGGATGCACTTTGTGTACAAGATGGACAATCACCTTCGAAGTATTAGGGTTTCGAACGAAAACTCGCTTGTTACAAAGGCATTTCATTTTTTTAACTTATTTGAACTCCATACTTTTTGTGTGTCCAGAATGCACCATTCAAAGAAACATCATCACTTTTCAAACTTTTCTGACCACATTTACTATTTTTCATGCATTTCATAATTTATTTTGAGCTAAAATGACCCTCAATTGAAAAGCAGTGCAAATGAACTCTGAAATGGTTGAAAGTTGGCATGGTATCATCATTTCACCAACATAGGATGTTATAAAAAGTTGAGAGGGTTACGGCAAAACCTGGATGCACTTCGTGTAAAAAATGGACAATCTCTTTCGAAGTATGAGGATTTCGGATGAAAATTCACCTGTTACAAAGCCATTTCATTTTTTAACTTATTTGAACTCCATACTTTTTGTGTGTTCAAAATGCACCATTCAGAGCCACATCATCAATTTTGAACCCTTTCTGACTTCATTTGCTATTTTTCATGCACTTAGTGATTTGTTTCACCAAAATAACCCTGAAATTGAAAAGCACTTCAAATTAACTCTCAAAAGGTTGAAAGTTGGCATGGCATCATCCTTTCACCCACACAACATGTTATAAAAAGTTGAGATGGTCACAACAAAAACTGGATGCACTTCGTGTACAAAATGGACAATCTCCTTCGAAGTATCACGGTTTTGGACGAAAACTTGCCTGTTACAAAGGCATTTCATTTTTTTAACTTATTTGAACTCCATACTTTTTGTGTATTCAAAATGCACCATTCGAAGCCACATCATCACTTTTCAACCCTTTCTGACTTCATTTGCTATTTTTCATGCACTTAGTGATTTTTATCAGCAAAATAACCTTGAAATTGAAAAGCACTTGAAATAAACTATGAAAAGGTTGAAATTTGGCATGGTATCATCATTTTAGCCACACAGCATGTTATACAAAGTTGAGAGGGTTACGGCAAAAACTGGACGCACTTCGTGTACGAAATGGCCAATCTCTTTCGAAGTATAACGGTTTCAGACGAAAACTCGCCTGATATAAAGCCATTTCATTTTTTTAACTTATTTGAACTCCATAATGTTTGTGTGTTCATAATGCACCATCCGAAGCCACATCATCACTTTTCAGCCCTTTCTGACTTCATTTGCTATTTTTCATGCACTTACTCATTTGTTTCACCAAAATAACCTTGAAATTGAAAAGCACTGCAAATGAACTCTGAAATGGTTGAAAGTTGACATGGTATCATCATTTGACCCACATAGCATGTTATAAAATGTTGAGAGGGTTACGGCAAAAACTGGATGCACTTCGTGTAAAAAATGGACAATCTCTTTCGAAATATCACGGTTTCGAACGAAAACTTGCGTGTTACAAAAGCATTTCATTTTTTTAACTTATTTGAACTCCATAATTTTGTGTGTTCAGAATGCATCATTCAAAGCCACATCATCACTTTTCAACCCTTTCCGACTTCATTTGCTATTTTTCATGCACTTATTGATTTGTTTCACCAAAATAACCCTGAAATTGAAAAGCTAGCTCTTCAAATGAACGTAGAAAAGGTTGAAAGTTGGCATGGTATCATCATTTCACCCACATAGGATGTTATAAAAAGTTGAGAGGGTTACGGTAAAAACAGGATGAACTTTGTGTACAAGATGGCAATCACCTTCAAACTATTAGGGTTTCGAACGAAAACTCGCTCGTTACAAAGGCATTTCATTTTTTTAACTTATTTGAACTCCATACTTTTTGTGTGTCCAGAATGCACCATTCAAAGCCCCATCATCACTTTTCAACCTTTTCTGACCTCATTTACTATTTTTCATGCATTTCATGATTTATTTTGAGCTAAACTGACCCTCAATTGAAAAGCAGTGCAAATGAACTCTGAAATGGTTGAAAGTTGGCATGGTATCATCATTTCACCAACATAGGATATTATAAAAAGTTGAGAGGGTGACGGCAAAACCTGGTCGCACTTCGTGTAAAAAATGGACAATCTCTTTCGAAGTATGAGGGTTTCGGATGAAAACTCGCCTGTTACAAAGGCATTTCATTTTTTTAACTTATTTGAACTCCATACGTTTTGTGTGTTCAAAATGCACCATTCAAAGCCACATCATCAATTTTGAACTCTTTCTGACTTCATTTGCTATTTTTCATGCACTTAGTGATTTGTTTCACCGAAATAACCCTGAAATTGAAAAGCACTTCAAATTAACTCTGAAAAGGTTGAAAGTTGGCATGGTATCATCATTTCACCCACACAGCATGTTATAAAAAGTTGAGATGGTTACGACAAAAACTGGATGCACTTCGTGTACAAAATGGACAATCTCCTTCGAAGTATCATGGTTTCGGACGAAAAGTTGCCTGTTACAAAGGCATTTCATTTTTTTTAACTTATTTGAAGTCCATACTTTGTGTGTGTTCAAAATGCACCATTCGAAGCCACGTCATCACTTTTCAACCCTTTCTGACTTCATTTGCTATTTTTCATGCACTTAGTGATTTTTATCAGCAAAATAACCCTGAAATTGAAAAGCACTTGAAATAAACTATGAAAAGGTTGAAATTTGACATGGTATTATCATTTCAGCCACACAACTTGTTATACAATGTTGAGAGGGTTACGGCAAAAACTGGACGCACTTCGTGTACAAAATGGCCAATCTCTTTCGAAGTATAACGGTTTCAGACGAAAACTCGCATGTTACAAAGGCATTTCATTTTTTTAACTTATTTTAACTCCATAATTTTTTTGTGTTCAGAATGCATCTTTCAAAGCCACATCATCACTTTTGAACCCTTTCTGACTTCATTTGCTATTTTTCATGCACTTACTGATTTGTTTCACCAAAATAACCTTGAAACTGAAAAGCAGTGCAAATGAACTCTGAAATGGTTGAAAGTTGACATGGTATGATCATTTCACCCATATAGCATGTTATAAAAAGTTGAGAGGATTACGGCAAAAAATGTACACTTCGTGTAAAAAATGGACAATCTCTTTCGAAGTATCAGAGTTTCACACGAAAACTCGCCTGTTACAAAGGCATTTCATTTTTTAAAACTTATTTGAACTCCATAATTTTTGTGTGTTCAGAATGCATCATTCAAAGCCACATCCTCACTTTTCAACCCTTTCCGACTTCATTTCCATTTTTCATGCACTTATTGATTTGTTTCACCAAAATAACCATGATATTGAAAAGCACTTCAAATGAACTCTGAAAAGGTTGAAAGTTGGCATGGTGTCATCATTTCAGCCACGTAGCATGTTTTAAAAAGTTGAGAGGGTTACAGCAAAAAATTGATGCGCTTCGTGTACAAAATGGACAATTTCTTTCGAAGTATCAGGGTTTCGGATGAAAACTCGCCTGTTACAAAGGCATTTCATTTTTTAAACTTATTTGAACTCCATACTTTTTGTGTGTTCAAAATGCACCATTCAAACGACATCATCACTTTTCAACCCTTTCTGACTTCATTTGCTATTTTTCATGCACTTACTGATTTGTTTTAGCAAAATAACCCTGAAATTGAAAAGCACTTCAAATGAACTATGAAAAGGTTGAAAGTTTGCATGGTATCATAATTTCACCCACATAGCATGTTATAAAAAGTTGAGAGGGTTACGGCAAAAACTGGATGCACTTCGTGTACAAAATGGACAATCTCCTTCGAAGTATCGGGGTTTCAAACGAAAACACGCCTGTTACAAAGGCATTTCATTTTTTTAACTTATTTGAACTCCATACTTTTTGTGTCTTTAAAATGCACCATTCAAAGCCACATCATCACTTTTCAACCCTTCCAGACTTCATTTGCTATTTTTCATGCAGTTACTGATTTGTTTCAGCAAAATAACCCTGAAATTGAAAAGCTCTTCAAATGAACTCTGAAAAAGATAAAAGTTGGCATGGTATCGTCATTTCAGCCACATAGCATGTTATAAAAAGTTGAGAGGGTTAAGGCAAAAACTGGATGCACTTCGTGTATGAAATGGACAATCTCTTTCGAAGTATCACGGTTTCGAACGAAAACTCGCCTGTTACAAAAGCATTTCATTTTTTTAACTTATTTGAACTCCATAATTTTGTGTGTTCAGAATGCATCATTCAAAGCCACATCATCACTTTTCAACCCTTTCCGACTTCATTTGCTATTTTTCATGCACTTATTGATTTGTTTCACCAAAATAACCCTGAAATTGAAAAGCTAGCTCTTCAAATGAATGTAGAAAAGGTTGAAAGTTGGCATGGTATCATCATTTCACCCACATAGGATGTTATAAAAAGTTGAGAGGGTTACGGTAAAAACAGGATGAACTTTGTGTACAAGATGGCAATCACCTTCGAACTATTAGGGTTTCGAACGAAAACTCGCTTGTTACAAAGGCATTTCATTTTTTTAACTTATTTGAACTCCATACTTTTTGTGTGTCCAGAATGCACCATTCAAAGCCACATCATCAATTTTCAACCTTTTCTGACCTCATTTACTATTTTTCATGCATTTCATGATTTATTTTGAGCTAAACTGACCCTCAATTGAAAAGCAGTGCAAATGAACTCTGAAATGGTTGAAAGTTGGCATGGTATCATCATTTCACCAACATAGGATGTTATAAAAAGTTGAGAGGGTGACGGCAAAACCTGGACGCACTTCGTGTAAAAAATGGACAATCTCTTTCGAAGTATGAGGGTTTCGGATGAAAACTCGCCTGTTACAAAGGCATTTCATTTTTTAACTTATTTGAACTCCATACTTTTTGTGTGTTCAAAATGCACCATTCAAAGCCACAGCATCAATTTTGAACCCTTTCTGACTTGATTTGCTATTTTTCATGCACTTAGTGATTTGTTTCACCGAAATAACCCTGAAATTGAAAAGCACTACAAATTAACTCTGAAAAGGTTGAAAGTTGGCATGGTATCATCATTTCACCCACACAACATGTTATAAAAAGTTGAGATGGTTACGACAAAAACTGGATGCACTTCGTGTACAAAATGGACAATCTCCTTCGAAGTATCACGGTTTCGGACGAAAACTTGCCTGTTACAAAGGCATTTCATTTTTTTAACTTATTTGAACTCCATACTTTGTGTGTGTTCAAAATGCACCATTCGAAGCCACGTCATCACTTTTCAACCCTTTCTGACTTCATTTGCTATTTTTCATGCACTTAGTGATTTTTATCAGCAAAATAACCCTGAAATTGAAAAGCACTCGAAATAAACTATGAAAAGGTTGAAATTTGGCATGGTATCATCATTTCAGCCACACAACTTGTTATACAATGTTGAGAGGGTTACGGCAAAAACTGGACGCACTTCGTGTACGAAATGGCCAATCTCTTTCGAAGTATAACGGTTTCAGACGAAAACTCGCATGTTACAAAGGCATTTCATTTTTTTAACTTATTTGAACTCCATAATTTTTTTGTGTTCAGAATGCATCTTTCAAAGTCACATCATCACTTTTTAACCCTTTCTGACTTCATTTGCTATTTTTCATGCACTTACTGATTTGTTTCACCAAAATAACCTTGAAACTGAAAAGCAGTGCAAATGAACTCTGAAATGGTTGAAAGTTGACATGGTATGATCATTTCACCCATATAGCATGTTATAAAAAGTTGAGAGGATTACGGCAAAAAATGTACACTTCGTGTAAAAAATGGACAATCTCTTTCGAAGTATCAGAGTTTCACACGAAAACTCGCCTGTTACAAAGGCATTTCATTTTTTAAAACTTATTTGAACTCCATAATTTTTGTGTGTTCAGAATGCATCATTCAAAGCCACATCCTCACTTTTCAACCCTTTCCGACTTCATTTCCATTTTTCATGCACTTATTGATTTGTTTCACCAAAATAACCATGATATTGAAAAGCACTTCAAATGAACTCTGAAAAGGTTGAAAGTTGGCATGGTGTCATCATTTCAGCCACGTAGCATGTTTTAAAAAGTTGAGAGGGTTACAGCAAAAAATTGATGCGCTTCGTGTACAAAATGGACAATTTCTTTCGAAGTATCAGGGTTTCGGATGAAAACTCGCCTGTTACAAAGGCATTTCATTTTTTAAACTTATTTGAACTCCATACTTTTTGTGTGTTCAAAATGCACCATTCAAACGACATCATCACTTTTCAACCCTTTCTGACTTCATTTGCTATTTTTCATGCACTTACTGATTTGTTTTAGCAAAATAACCCTGAAATTGAAAAGCACTTCAAATGAACTATGAAAAGGTTGAAAGTTTGCATGGTATCATAATTTCACCCACATAGCATGTTATAAAAAGTTGAGAGGGTTACGGCAAAAACTGGATGCACTTCGTGTACAAAATGGACAATCTCCTTCGAAGTATCGGGGTTTCAAACGAAAACACGCCTGTTACAAAGGCATTTCATTTTTTTAACTTATTTGAACTCCATACTTTTTGTGTCTTTAAAATGCACCATTCAAAGCCACATCATCACTTTTCAACCCTTCCAGACTTCATTTGCTATTTTTCATGCAGTTACTGATTTGTTTCAGCAAAATAACCCTGAAATTGAAAAGCTCTTCAAATGAACTCTGAAAAAGATAAAAGTTGGCATGGTATCGTCATTTCAGCCACATAGCATGTTATAAAAAGTTGAGAGGGTTAAGGCAAAAACTGGATGCACTTCGTGTATGAAATGGACAATCTCTTTCGAAGTATCACGGTTTCGAACGAAAACTCGCCTGTTACAAAAGCATTTCATTTTTTTAACTTATTTGAACTCCATAATTTTGTGTGTTCAGAATGCATCATTCAAAGCCACATCATCACTTTTCAACCCTTTCCGACTTCATTTGCTATTTTTCATGCACTTATTGATTTGTTTCACCAAAATAACCCTGAAATTGAAAAGCTAGCTCTTCAAATGAACGTAGAAAAGGTTGAAAGTTGGCATGGTATCATCATTTCACCCACATAGGATGTTATAAAAAGTTGAGAGGGTTACGGTAAAAACAGGATGAACTTTGTGTACAAGATGGCAATCACCTTCGAACTATTAGGGTTTCGAACGAAAACTCGCTTGTTACAAAGGCATTTCATTTTTTTAACTTATTTGAACTCCATACTTTTTGTGTGTCCAGAATGCACCATTCAAAGCCACATCATCAATTTTCAACCTTTTCTGACCTCATTTACTATTTTTCATGCATTTCATGATTTATTTTGAGCTAAACTGACCCTCAATTGAAAAGCAGTGCAAATGAACTCTGAAATGGTTGAAAGTTGGCATGGTATCATCATTTCACCAACATAGGATGTTATAAAAAGTTGAGAGGGTGACGGCAAAACCTGGACGCACTTCGTGTAAAAAATGGACAATCTCTTTCGAAGTATGAGGGTTTCGGATGAAAACTCGCCTGTTACAAAGGCATTTCATTTTTTAACTTATTTGAACTCCATACTTTTTGTGTGTTCAAAATGCACCATTCAAAGCCACAGCATCAATTTTGAACCCTTTCTGACTTGATTTGCTATTTTTCATGCACTTAGTGATTTGTTTCACCGAAATAACCCTGAAATTGAAAAGCACTACAAATTAACTCTGAAAAGGTTGAAAGTTGGCATGGTATCATCATTTCACCCACACAACATGTTATAAAAAGTTGAGATGGTTACGACAAAAACTGGATGCACTTCGTGTACAAAATGGACAATCTCCTTCGAAGTATCACGGTTTCGGACGAAAACTTGCCTGTTACAAAGGCATTTCATTTTTTTAACTTATTTGAACTCCATACTTTGTGTGTGTTCAAAATGCACCATTCGAAGCCACGTCATCACTTTTCAACCCTTTCTGACTTCATTTGCTATTTTTCATGCACTTAGTGATTTTTATCAGCAAAATAACCCTGAAATTGAAAAGCACTCGAAATAAACTATGAAAAGGTTGAAATTTGGCATGGTATCATCATTTCAGCCACACAACTTGTTATACAATGTTGAGAGGGTTACGGTAAAAACTGGACGCACTTCGTGTACGAAATGGCCAATCTCTTTCGAAGTATAACGGTTTCAGACGAAAACTCGCATGTTACAAAGGCATTTCATTTTTTTAACTTATTTGAACTCCATAATTTTTTTGTGTTCAGAATGCATCTTTCAAAGTCACATCATCACTTTTGAACCCTTTCTGACTTCATTTGCTATTTTTCATGCACTTACTGATTTGTTTCACCAAAATAACCTTGAAACTGAAAAGCAGTGCAAATGAACTCTGAAATGGTTGAAAGTTGACATGGTATCATCATTTCACCCATATAGCATGTTATAAAAAGTTGAGAGGATTACGGCAAAAAATGTACACTTCGTGTAAAAAATGGACAATCTCTTTCGAAGTATCAGAGTTTCACACGAAAACTCGCCTGTTACAAAGGCATTTCATTTTTTTAAACTTATTTGAACTCCATAATTTTTGTGTGTTCAGAATGCATCATTCAAAGCCACATCATCACTTTTCAACCCTTTCCGACTTCATTTGCATTTTTCATGCACTTATTGATTTGTTTCCCCAAAATAACCATGATATTGAAAAGCACTTCAAATGAACTCTGAAAAGGTTGAAAGTTGGCATGGTGTCATCATTTCAGCCACGTAGCATGTTATAAAAAGTTGAGAGGGTTACAGCAAAAAATTGATGCGCTTCGCGTACAAAATGGACAATTTCTTTCGAAGTATCAGGGTTTCGGATGAAAACTCGCCTGTTACAAAGGCATTTCATTTTTTAAACTTATTTGAACTCCATACTTTTTGTGTGTTCAAAATGCACCATTCAAACAACATCATCACTTTTCAACCCTTTCTGACTTCATTTGCTATTTTTCATGCACTTACTGATTCGTTTCAGCAAAATAACCCTGAAATTGAAAAGCACTTCAAATGAACTATGAAAAGGTTGAAAGTTTGCATGGTATCATAATTTCACGCACATAGCATGTCATAAAAAGTTGAGAGGGTTACGGCAAAAACTGGATGCACTTCGTGTACAAAATGGACAATCTCCTTCGAAGTATCGGGGTTTCGAACGAAAACACGCCTGTTACAAAGGCATTTCATTTTTTTAACTTATTTGAACTCCATACTTTTTGTGTCTTTAAAATGCACCATTCAAAGCCACATCATCACTTTTCAACCCTTCCAGACTTCATTTGCTATTTTTCATGAAGTTACTGATTTGTTTCAGCAAAATAACCCTGAAATTGAAAAGCTCTTCAAATGAACTCTGAAAAAGATAAAAGTTGGCATGGTATCGTCATTTCAGCAACATAGCATGTTATAAAAAGTTGAGAGGGTTAAGGCAAAAACTGGATGCACTTCATGTATGAAATGGACAATCTCTTTCGAAGTATCACGGTTTCGAACGAAAACTCGCCTGTTACAAAAGCATTTCATTTTTTTAACTTATTTGAACTCCATAATTTTGTGTGTTCAAAATGCACCATTCAAAGCCACATCATCAATTTTGAACCCTTTCTGACTTCATTTGCTATTTTTCATGCACTTAGTGATTTGTTTCACCGAAATAACCCTGAAATTGAAAAGCACTACAAATTAACTCTGAAAAGGTTGAAAGTTGGCATGGTATCATCATTTCACCCACACAGCATGTTATAAAAAGTTGAGATGGTTACGACAAAAACTGGATGCACTTCGTGTACAAAATGGACAATCTCCTTCGAAGTATCACGGTTTCGGACGAAAACTTGCCTGTTACAAAGGCATTTCATTTTTTTTAACTTATTTGAACTCCATACTTTGTGTGTGTTCAAAATGCACCATTCGAAGCCACGTCATCACTTTTCAACCCTTTCTGACTTCATTTGCTATTTTTCATGCACTTAGTGATTTTTATCAGCAAAATAAGCCTGAAATTGAAAAGCACTCGAAATAAACTATGAAAAGGTTGAAATTTGGCATGGTATCATCATTTCAGCCACACAACTTGTTATACAATGATGAGAGGGTTACGGCAAAAACTGGACGCACTTCGTGTACGAAATGGCCAATCTCTTTCGAAGTATAACGGTTTCAGACGAAAACTCGCATGTTACAAAGGCATTTCATTTTTTTAACTTATTTGAACTCCATAATTTTTTTGTGTTCAGAATGCATCTTTCAAAGCCACATCATCACTTTTGAACCCTTTCTGACTTCATTTGCTAATCTTCATGCACTTACTGATTTGTTTCACCAAAATAACCTTGAAACTGAAAAGCAGTGCAAATGAACTCTGAAATGGTTGAAAGTTGACATGGTATCATCATTTCACCCATATAGCATGTTATAAAAAGTTGAGAGGATTACGGCAAAAAATGTACACTTCGTGTAAAAAATGGACAATCTCTTTCGAAGTATCAGAGTTTGACACGAAAACTCGCCTGTTACAAAGGCATTTCATTTTTTAAAACTTATTTGAACTCCATAATTTTTGTGTGTTCAGAATGCATCATTCAAAGCCACATCATCACTTTTCAACCCTTTCCGACTTCATTTGCATTTTTCATGTACTTATTGATTTGTTTCACCAAAATAACCATGATATTGAAAAGCACTTCAAATGAACTCTGAAAAGGTTGAAAGTTGGCATGGTGTCATCATTTCAGCCACGTAGCATGTTATAAAAAGTTGAGAGGGTTACAACAAAAAATTGATGCGCTTCGTGTACAAAATGGACAATTTCTTTCGAAGTATCAGGGTTTCGGATGAAAACTCGCCTGTTACAAAGGCATTTCATTTTTTAAACTTATTTGAACTCCATACTTTTTGTGTGTTCAAAATGCACCATTCAAACAACATCATCACTTTTCAACCCTTTCTGACTTTATTTGCTATTTTTCATGCACTTACTGATTTGTTTCAGCAAAATAACCCTGAAATTGAAAAGCACTTCAAATGAACTATGAAAAGGTTGAAAGTTTGCATGGTATCATAATTTCACCCACATAGCATGTTATAAAAAGTTGAGAGGGTTACGGCAAAAACTGGATGCACTTCGTGTACAAAATGGACAATCTCCTTCGAAGTATCGGGGTTTCGAACGAAAACACGCCTGTTACAAAGGCATTTCATTTTTTTAACTTATTTGAACTCCATACTTTTTGTGTCTTTAAAATGCACCATTCAAAGCCACATCATCACTTTTCAACCCTTCCAGACTTCATTTGCTATTTTTCATGTAGTTACTGATTTGTTTCAGCAAAATAACCCTGAAATTGAAAAGCGCTTCAAATGAACTCTGAAAAAGATAAAAGTTGGCATGGTATCGTCATTTCAGCCACATAGCATGTTATAAAAAGTTGAGAGGGTTAAGGCAAAAACTGGATGCACTTCGTGTATGAAATGGACAATCTCTGTCGAAGTATCACGGTTTCGAACGAAAACTCGCCTGTTACAAAAGCATTTCATTTTTTAACTTATTTGAACTCCATAATTTTGTGTGTTCAGAATGCATCATTCAAAGCCACATCATCACTTTTCAACCCTTTCTGACTTCATTTGCTATTTTTCATGCACTTATTGATTTGTTTCACCAAAATAACCCTGAAATTGAAAATCTAGCTCTTCCAATGAACTTTGAAAAGGTTGAAAGTTGGCATGGTATCATCATTTCACCCACATAGCATGTTATAAAAAGTTGAGAGGGTTACGGTAAAAACTGGATGCACTTTGTGTACAAGATGGACAATCACCTTCGAAGTATTAGGGTTTCGAACGAAAACTCGCTTGTTACAAAGGCATTTCATTTTTTTAACTTATTTGAACTCCATACTTTTTGTGTGTCCAGAATGCACCATTCAAAGAAACATCATCACTTTTCAACCTTTTCTGACCTCATTTACTATTTTTCATGCATTTCATAATTTATTTTGAGCTAAAATGACCCTCAATTGAAAAGCAGTGCAAATGAACTCTGAAATGGTTGAAAGTTGGCATGGTATCATCATTTCACCAACATAGCATGTTATAAAAAGTTGAGAGGGTTATGGCAAAACCTGGATGCACTTCGTGTAAAAAATGGACAATCTCTTTCTTAGTATGAGGATTTCGGATGAAAATTCACCTGTTACAAAGCCATTTCGTTTTTTTAACTTATTTGAACTTCATACTTTTTGTGTGTTCAAAATGCACAATTCAGAGCCACATCACCAATTTTGAACCCTTTCTGACTTCATTTGCTATTTTTCTTGCACTTAGTGATTTGTTTCACCAAAATAACCCTGAAATTGAAAAGCACTTCAAATTAACTCTCAAAAGGTTGAAAGTTGGCATGGCATCATCATTTCACCCACACAACATGTTATAAAAAGTTGAGATGGTCACGACTAAAACTGGATGCACTTCGTGTACAAAATGGACAATCTCCTTCGAAGTATCACGGTTTTGGACGAAAACTTGCCTCTTACAAAGGCATTTCATTTTTTTAACTTATTTGAACTCCATACTTTTTGTCTGTTCAAAATGCACCATTCCAAGCCACATCATCACTTTTCAACCCTTTCTGACTTCATTTGCTATTTTTCATGCACTTAGTGATTTTTATCAGCAAAATAACCCTAAAATTGAAAAGCACTTGAAATAAACTATGAAAAGGTTGAAATTTGGCATGGTATCATCATTTTAGCCACACAACATGTTATACAAAGTTGAGAGGGTTATGGCAAAAACTGGACGCACTTCGTGTACGAAATGGCCAATCTCTTTCGAAGTATAACGGTTTCACACGAAAACTCGCCTGATATAAAGGCATTTCATTTTTTTAACTTATTTGAGCTCCATAATGTTTGTGTGTTCAGAATGCATCATCCGGAGCCACATCATCACTTTTCAGCCCTTTCTGACTTCATTTGCTATTTTTCATGCACTTACTGATTTGTTTCACCAAAATAACCTTGAAATTGAAAAGCACTGCAAATGAACTCTGAAATGGTTGAAAGTTGACATGGTATCATGTTATAAAATGTTGAGATTGTTACGGCAAAAACTGGATGCACTTCGTGTAAAAAATGGACAATCTCTTTCGAAATATCACGGTTTCGAACGAAAACTTGCGTGTTACAAAAGCATTTCATTGTTTTAACTTATTTGAAGTCCATAATTTTGTGTGTTCAGAATGCATCCTTCAAAGCCACATCATCACTTTTCAACCCTTTCCGACTTCATTTGCTATTTTTCATGCACTTATTGATTTGTTTCACCAAAATAACCCTGAAATTGAAAAGCTAGCTCTTCAAATGAACGTAGAAAAGGTTGAAAGTTGGCATGGTATCATCATTTCACCCACATAGGATGTTATAAAAAGTTGAGAGGGTTACCGTAAAAACTGGATGCACTTTGTCTACAAGATGGCAATCACCTTCGAAGTATTAGGGTTTCGAACGAAAACTCGCTTGTTACAAAGGCATTTCATTTTTTTAACTTATTTGAACTCCATACTTTTTGTGTGTCCACAATGCACCATTCAAAGCCACATCATCACTTTTCAACCTTTTCTGACCTCATTTACTATTTTTCATGCATTTCATGATTTATTTTGAGCTAAACTGACCCTCAATTGAAAAGCAGTGCAAATGAACTCTGAAATGGTTGAAAGTTGGCATGGTATCATCATTTCACCAACATAGGATGTTATAAAGAGTTGACAGGGTTACGGCAAAACCTGGATGCACTTCGTGTAAAAAATGGACAATCTCTTTCGAAGTATGAGGGTTTCGGATGAAAACTCGCCTGTTACAAAGGCATTTCATTTTTTTAACTTATTTGAACTCCATACTTTTTGTGTGTTCAAAATGCACCATTCAAAGCCACATCATCAATTTTGAACCCTTTCTGACTTCATTTGCTATTTTTCATGCACTTAGTGATTTGTTTCACCGAAATAACCCTGAAATTGAAAAGCACTTCAAATTAACTCTAAAAAGGTTGAAAGTTGGCATGGTATCATCATTTCACCCACACAGCATGTTATAAAAAGTTGAGATGGTTACGACAAAAACTGGATGCACTTCGTGTACAAAATGGACAATCTCCTTCGAATTATGACGGTTTCGGACGAAAACTTGCCTGTTACAAAGGCATTTCATTTTTTTAACTTATTTGAACTCCATACTTTGTGTGTGTTCAAAATGCACCATTCGAAGCCACGTCATCACTTTTCAACCCTTTCTGACTTCATTTGCTATTTTTCATGCACTTAGTGATTTTTATCAGCAAAATAACCCTGAAATTGAAAAGCACTTGAAATAAACTATGAAAAGGTTGAAATTTGGCATGGTATCATCATTTCAGCCACACAACATGTTATACAATGTTGAGAGGGTTACGGCAAAAACTGGACGCACTTCGTGTACGAAATGGCCAATCTCTTTCGAAGTATAACGGTTTCAGACGAAAACTCGCATGTTACAAAGGCATTTCATTTTTTTAACTTATTTGAACTCCATAATTTTTTTGTGTTCAGAATGCATCATTCGAAGCCACATCATCACTTTTGAACCCTTTCTGACTTCATTTGCTATTTTTCATGCACTTAGTGATTTGTTTCACCAAAATAACCTTGAAATTGAAAAGCACTGCAAATGAACTCTGAAATGGTTGAAAGTTGACAAGGTATCATCATTTCACCCATATAGCATGTTATAAAAAGTTGAGAGGATTACGGCCAAAAATGTACACTTTGTGTAAAAAATGGACAATCTCTTTCGAAGTATCAGAGTTTCACACGAAAACTCGCCTGTTACAAAGGCATTTCATTTTTTTAAACTTATTTGAACTCCATAATTTTTGTGTGTTCAGAATGCATCATTCAAAGCCACATCATCACTTTTCAACCCTTTCCGACTTCATTTGCATTTTTCATGCACTTATTGATTTGTTTCACCAAAATAACCATGATATTGAAAAGCACTTCAAATGAACTCTGAAAAGGTTGAAAGTTGGCATGGTATCATCATTTCAGCCACGTAGCATGTTATAAAAAGTTGAGAGGGTTACAGCAGAAAATGGATGCGCTTCGTGTACAAAATGGACAATTTCTTTCGAAGTATCAGGGTTTCGGATGAAAACTCGCCTGTTACAAAGGCATTTCATTTTTTGAACTTATTTGAACTCCATACTTTTTGTGTGTTCAAAATGCACCATTCAAACAACATCATCACTTTTCAACCCTTTCTGACTTCATTTGCTATTTTTCATGCACTTACTGATTTGTTTCAGCCAAATAACCCTGAAATTGAAAAGCACTTCAAATGAACTCTGAAAAGGTTGAAAGTTTGCATGGTATCATCATTTCACCCACATAGCATGTCATAAAAAGTTGAGAGGGTTACAACAAAAACTGGATGCACTTCGTGTACAAAATGGACAAGCTCCTTCGAAGTATCAGGGTTTCGAACGAAAACACGCCTGTTACAAAGGCATTTCATTTTTTTAACTTATTTGAACTCCATACTTTTTGTGTGTTCAAAATGCACCATTCGAAGCCACATCATCACTTTTCAACCCTTCAGACTTCATTTGCTATTTTTTATGCACTTACTGATTTGTTTCAGCAAAATAACCCTGAAATTGAAAAGCTCTTCAGATGAACTCTGAAAAAGTTAAAAGTTGGCATAGTGTTGTCATTTCACCCACATAGCATGTTATAAAAAGTTGAGAGGGTTAAGGCAAAAACTGGATGCACTTCGTGTATGAAATGGACAATCTCTTTCGAAGTATCACGGTTTCGAACGAAAACTCGCCTGTTACAAAAGCATTTCATTTTTTTTAACTTATTTGAACTCCATAATTTTGTGTGGTCAGAATGCATCATTCAAAGCCACATCATCACTTTTCAACCCTTTCTGACTTCATTTGCTATTTTTCATGCACTTATTGAATTGTTTCACCAAAATAACCTTGAAATTGAAAAGCTAGCTCTTCCAATGAACTTTGAAAAGGTTCAAAGTTGGCATGGTATCACCATTTCACCCACATAGCATGTTATAAAAAGTTGAGATGGTTACGGTAAAAACTGGATGCACTTTGTGTACAAGATGGACAATCACCTTCGAAGTATTAGGGTTTCGAACGAAAACTCGCTTGTTACAAAGGCATTTCATTTTTTAACTTATTTGAACTCCATACATTTTGTGTGTCCAGAATGCACCATTCAAAGCCACATCATCACTTTTCAACCTTTTCTGACCTCATTTACTATTTTTCATGCATTTCATGATTTATTTTGAGCTCAAATGACCCTCAATTGAAAAGCAGTGCAAATGAACTCTGAAATGATTGATAGTTGGAATGGTATCATCATTTCACCAACATAGGATGTTATAAAAAGTTGAGAGGGTTACGGCAAAACCTGGATGCACTTCGTGTAAAAAATGGACAATCTCTTTCGAAGTATGAGGGTTTCGGATGAAAACTCGCCTGTTACAAAGCCATTTCGTTTTTTTAACTTATTTGAACTCCATACTTTTTGTGTGTTCAAAATGCACAATTCAGAGCCACATCACCAATTTTGAACCCTTTCTGACTTCATTTGCTATTTTTCATGCACTTAGTGATTTGTTTCACCAAAATAACCCTGAAATTGAAAAGCACTTCAAATTAACTCTCAAAAGGTTGAAAGTTGGCATGGCATCATCATTTCACCCACACAACATGTTATAAAAAGTTGAGATGGTCACGACTAAAACTGGATGCACTTCGTGTACAAAATGGACAATCTCCTTCGAAGTATCACGGTTTTGGACGAAAACTTGCTTGTTACAAAGGCATTTCATTTTTTTAACTTATTTGAACTCCATACTTTTTCTGTGTTCAAAATGCACCATTCGAAGCCACATCATCACTTTTCAACCCTTTCTGACTTCATTTGCTATTTTTCATGCACTTAGTGATTTTTATCAGCAAAATAACCCTGAAATTGAAAAGCACTTGAAATAAACTATGAAAAGGTTGAAATTTGGCATGGTATCATCATTTTAGCCACACAGCATGTTATACAAAGTTGAGAGGGTTATGGCAAAAACTGGACGCACTTCGTGTACGAAATGGCCAATCTCTTTCGAAGTATAACGTTTTCACACGAAAACTCGCCTGATATAAAGGCATTTCATTTTTTTAACTTATTTGAACTCCATAATGTTTGTGTGTTCAGAATGCATCATCCGAAGCCACATCATCACTTTTCAGCCCTTTCTGAGTTCATTTGCTATTTTTCATGCACTTACTGATTTGTTTCACCAAAAGAACCTTGAAATTGAAAAGCACTGCAAATGAACTCTAAAATGGTTGAAAGTTGACATGGTATCATGTTATAAAATGTTGAGATTGTTACGGCAAAAACTGGATGCACTTCGTGTAAAAAATGGACAATCTCTTTCGAAATATCACGGTTTCGAACAAAAACTTGCGTGTTACAAAAGCATTTCATTGTTTTAACTTATTTGAAGTCCATAATTTTGTGTGTTCAGGATGCATCCTTCAAAGCCACATTATCACTTTTCAACCCTTTCCGACTTCATTTGCTATTTTTCATGCACTTATTGATTTGTTTCCCCAAAATAACCCTGAAATTGAAAAGCTAGCTCTTCAAATGAACGTAGAAAAGGTTGAAAGTTGGCATGGTATCATCATTTCACCCACATAGGATGTTATAAAAAGTTGAGAGGGTTATGGTAAAAACTGGATGCACTTTGTCTACAAGATGGCAATCACCTTCGAAGTATTACTGTTTCGAACGAAAACTCGCTTGTTACAAAGGCATTTCATTTTTTTAACTTATTTGAACTCCATACTTTTTGTGTGTCCAGAATGCACCATTCAAAGCCACATCATCACTTTTCAACCTTTTCTGACCTCATTTACTATTTTTCATGCATTTCAGGATTTATTTTGAGCTAAACTGACCCTCAATTGAAAAGCAGTGCAAATGAACTCTGAAATGGTTGAAAGTTGGCATGGTATCATCATTTCACCAACATAGGATGTTATAAAGAGTTGAGAGGGTTACGGAAAAACCTGGATGCACTTCGTGTAAAAAATGGACAATCTCTTTCGAAGTATGAGGGTTTCGGATGAAAACTCACCTGTTATAAAGGCATTTCATTTTTTTAACTTATTTGAACTCCATACTTTTTGTGTGTTCAAAATGCACCATTCAAAGCCACATCATCAATTTTGAACCCTTTCTAACTTCATTTGCTATTTTTCATGCACTTAGTGATTTGTTTCACCGAAATAACCCTGAATTTGAAAAGCACTACAAATTAACTCTGAAAAGGTTGAAAGTTGGCATGGTATCATCATTTCACCCACACAGCATGTTATAAAAAGTTGAGATGGTTACGACAAAAACTGGATGCACTTCGTGTACAAAATGGACAATCTCCTTCGAAGTATCACGGTTTCGGACGAAAACTTGCCTGTTACAAAGGCATTTCATTTTTTTTAACTTATTTGAACTCCATACTTTGTGTGTGTTCAAAATGCACCATTCGAAGCCACGTCATCACTTTTCAACCCTTTCTGACTTCATTTGCTATTTTTCATGCACTTAGTGATTTTTATTAGCAAAATAACCCTGAAATTGAAAAGCACTTGAAATAAACTATGAAAAGGTTGAAATTTGGCATGGTATCATCATTTCAGCCACACAACTTGTTATACAATGTTGAGAGGGTTACGACAAAAACTGGACGCACTTCGTGTACGAAATGGCCAATCTCTTTCGAAGTATAACGGTTTCAGACGAAAACTCGCATGTTACAAAGGCATTTCATTTTTTTAACATATTTGAACTCCATAATTTTTTTGTGTTCAGAATGCATCTTTCAAAACCACATCATCACTTTTGAACCCTTTCTGACTTCATTTGCTATTTTTCATGCACTTACTGATTTGTTTCACCAAAATAACCTTGAAACTGAAAAGCAGTGCAAATGAACTCTGAAATGGTTGAAAGTTGACATGGTATCATCATTTCACCCATATAGCATGTTATAAAAAGTTGAGAGGATTACGGCAAAAAATGTACACTTCGTGTAAAAAATGGACAATCTCTTTCGAAGTATCAGAGTTTCACACGAAAACTCGCCTATTACAAAGGCATTTCATTTTTTAAAACTTATTTAAACTCCATAATTTTTGTGTGTTCAGAATGCATCATTCAAAGCCACATCATCACTTTTCAACCCTTTCCGACTTCATTTGCATTTTTCATGCACTTATTGATTTGTTTCACCAAAATAACCATGATATTGAAAAGCACTTCAAATGAACTCTGAAAAGGTTGAAAGTTGGCATGGTGTCATCATTTCAGCCACGTAGCATGTTATAAAAAGTTGAGAGGGTTACAGCAGAAAATGGATGCGCTTCGTGTACAAAATGGACAATTTCTTTCGAAGTATCATGGTTTCGGATGAAAACTCGCCTGTTACAAAGGCATTTCATTTTTTAAACTTATTTGAACTCCATACTTTTTGTGTGTTAAAAATGCACCATTCAAACAACATCATCACTTTTCAACCCTTTCTGACTTCATTTGCTATTTTTCATGCACTTACTGATTTGTTTCAGCAAAATAACCCTGAAATTGAAAAGCACTTCAAATGAACTATGAAAAGGTTGAAAGTTTGCATGGTATCATAATTTCACCCACATAGCATGTTATAAAAAGTTGAGAGGGTTACGGCAAAAACTGGATGCACTTCGTGTACAAAATGGACAATCTCCTTCGAAGTATCGGGGTTTCGAACGAAAACACGCCTGTTACAAAGGCATTTCATTTTTTTAACTTATTTGAACTCCATACTTTTTGTGTCTTTAAAATGCACCATTCAAAGCCACATCATCACTTTTCAACCCTTCCAGACTTCATTTGCTTTTTTTCATGCAGTTACTGATTTGTTTCAGCAAAATAATCCTGAAATTGAAGAGCTCTTCAAATGAACTCTGAAAAAGATAAAAGTTGGCATGGTATCGTCATTTCAGCCACATAGCATGTTATAAAAAGTTGAGAGGGTTAAGGCAAAAACTGGATGCACTTCGTGTATGAAATGGACAATCTCTTTCAAAGTATCACGGTTTCGAACGAAAACTCGCCTGTTACAAAAGCATTTCATTTTTCTAACTTATTTGAACTCCATAATTTTGTGTGTTCAGAATGCATCATTCAAAGCCACATCATCACTTTTCAACCCTTTCTGACTTCATTTGCTATTTTTCATGCACTTATTGATTTGTTTCACCAAAATAACCCTGAAATTGAAAAGCTAGCTCTTCCAATGAACTTTGAAAAGGTTGAAAGTTGGCATGGTATCATCATTTCACCCACATAGCATGTTATAAAAAGTTGAGAGGGTTACGGTAAAAACTGGATGCACTTTGTGTACAAGATGGACAATCACCTTCGAAGTATTAGGGTTTCGAACGAAAACTCGCTTGTTACAAAGGCATTTCATTTTTTTAACTTATTTGAACTCCATACTTTTTGTGTGTCCAGAATGCACCATTCAAAGAAACATCATCACTTTTCAACCTTTTCTGACCTCATTTACTATTTTTCATGCATTTCATAATTTATTTTGAGCTAAAATGACCCTCAATTGAAAAGCAGTGCAAATGAACTCTGAAATGGTTGAAAGTTGGCATGGTATCATCATTTCACCAACATAGCATGTTATAAAAAGTTGAGAGGGTTACGGCAAAACCTGGATGCACTTCGTGTAAAAAATGGACAATCTCTTTCGAAGTATGAGGATTTCGGATGAAAATTCACCTGTTACAAAGCCATTTCGTTTTTTTAACTTATTTGAACTTCATACTTTTTGTGTGTTCAAAATGCACAATTCAGAGCCACATCACCAATTTTGAACCCTTTCTGACTTCATTTGCTATTTTTCATGCACTTAGTGATTTGTTTCACCAAAATAACCCTGAAATTGAAAAGCACTTCAAATTAACTCTCAAAAGGTTGAAAGTTGGCATGGCATCATCATTTCACCCACACAACATGTTATAAAAAGTTGAGATGGTCACGACTAAAACTGGATACACTTCGTGTACAAAATGGACAATCTCCTTCGAAGTATCACGGTTTTGGACGAAAACTTGCCTATTACAAAGGCATTTCATTTTTTAACTTATTTGAACTCCATACTTTTTGTGTGTTCAAAATGCACCATTCGAAGCCACATCATCACTTTTCAACCCTTTCTGACTTCATTTGCTATTTTTCATGCACTTAGTGATTTTTATCAGCAAAATAACCCTGAAATTGAAAAGCACTTGAAATAAACTATGAAAAGGTTGAAATTTGGCATGCTATCATCATTTTAGCCACACAGCATGTTATACAAAGTTGAGAGGGTTATGGCAAAAACTGGACGCACTTCGTGTACGAAATGGCCAATCTCTTTCGAAGTATAACGGTTTCACACGAAAACTCGCCTGATATAAAGGCATTTCATTTTTTTAACTTATTTGAACTCCATAATGTTTGTGTGTTCAGAATGCATCATCCGAAGCCACATCATCACTTTTCAGCCCTTTCTGACTTCATTTGCTATTTTTCATGCACTTACTGATTTGTTTCACCAAAATAACCTTGAAATTGAAAAGCACTGCAAATGAACTCTGAAATGGTTGAAAGTTGACATGGTATCATGTTATAAAATGTTGAGATTGTTACGGCAAAAACTGGATGCACTTCGTGTAAAAAATGGACAATCTCTTTCGAAATATCACGGTTTCGAACGAAAACTTGCGAGTTACAAAAGCATTTCATTGTTTTAACTTATTTGAAGTCCATAATTTTGTGTGTTCAGAATGCATCCTTCAAAGCCACATCATCACTTTTCAACCCTTTCCGACTTCATTTGCTATTTTTCATGCACTTATTGATTTGTTTCACCAAAATAACCCTGAAATTGAAAAGCTAGCTCTTCAAATGAACGTAGAAAAGGTTGAAAGTTGGCATGGTATCATCATTTCACCCACATAGGATGTTATAAAAAGTTGAGAGGGTTACGGTAAAAACTGGATGCACTTTGTCTACAAGATGGCAATCACCTTCGAAGTATTAGGGTTTCGAACGAAAACTCGCTTGTTACAAAGGCATTTCATTTTTTTAACTTATTTGAACTCCATACTTTTTGTTTGTCCAGAATGCACCATTCAAAGCCACATCATCACTTTTCAACCTTTTCTGACCTCATTTACTATTTTTCATGCATTTCATGATTTATTTTGAGCTAAACTGACCCTCAATTGAAAAGCAGTGCAAATGAACTCCGAAATGGTTGAAAGTTGGCATGGTATCATCATTTCACCAACATAGGATGTTATAAAGAGTTGAGAGGGTTACGGCAAAACCTGGATGCAGTTCGTGTAAAAAATGGACAATCTCTTTCGAAGTATGAGGGTTTCGGATGAAAACTCGCCTGTTACAAAGGCATTTCATTTTTTTAACTTATTTGAACTCCATACTTTTTGTGTGTTCAAAATGCACCATTCAAAGCCACATCATCAATTTTGAACCCTTTCTGACTTCATTTGCTATTTTTCATGCACTTAGTGATTTGTTTCACCGAAATAACCCTGAAATTGAAAAGCACTTCAAATTAACTCTAAAAAGTTGAAAGTTGGCATGGTATCATCATTTCACCCACACAGCATGTTATAAAAAGTTGAGATGGTTACGACAAAAACTGGATGCACTTCGTGTACAAAATGGACAATCTCCTTCGAAGTATCACGGTTTCGGACGAAAACTTGCCTGTTACAAAGGCATTTCATTTTTTAACTTATTTGAACTCCATACTTTGTGTGTGTTTAAAATGCACCATTCGAAGCCACGTCATCACTTTTCAACCCTTTCTGACTTCATTTGCTATTTTTCATGCACTTAGTGATTTTTATCAGCAAAATAACCCTGAAATTGAAAAGCACTTGAAATAAACTATGAAAAGGTTGAAATTTGGCATGGTATCATCATTTCAGCCACACAACATGTTATACAATGTTGAGAGGGTTACGGCAAAAACTGGACGCACTTCGTGTACGAAATGGCCAATCTCTTTCGAAGTATAACGGTTTCAGACGAAAACTCGCATGTTACAAAGGCATTTCATTTTTTTAACTTATTTGAACTCCATAATTTTTTTGTGTTCAGAATGCATCATTCAAAGCCACATCATCACTTTTGAACCCTTTCTGACTTCATTTGCTATTTTTCATGCACTTACTGATTTGTTTCACCAAAATAACCTTGAAATTGAAAAGCACTCCAAATGAACTCTGAAATGGTTGAAAGTTGACAAGGTATCATCATTTCACCCATATAGCATGTTATAAAAAGTTGAGAGGATTACGGCCAAAAATGTACACTTCGTGTAAAAAATGGACAATCTCTTTCGAAGTATCAGAGTTTCACACGAAAACTCGCCTGTTACAAAGGCATTTCATTTTTTTAAACTTATTTGAACTCCATAATTTTTGTGTGTTCAGAATGCATCATTGAAAGCCACATCATCACTTTTCAACCCTTTCCGACTTCATTTGCATTTTTCATGCACTTATTGATTTGTTTCACCAAAATAACCATGATATTGAAAAGCACTTCAAATGAACTCTGAAAAGGTTGAAAGTTGGCATGGTGTCATCATTTCAGCCACGTAGCATGTTATAAAAAGTTGAGAGGGTTACAGCAGAAAATGGATGCGCTTCGTGTACAAAATGGACAATTTCTTTCGAAGTATCAGGGTTTCGGATGAAAACTCGCCTGTTACAAAGGCATTTCATTTTTTAAACTTATTTGAACTCCATACTTTTTGTGTGTTCAAAATGCACCATTCAAACAACATCATCACTTTTCAACCCTTTCTGACTTCAGTTGCTATTTTTCATGCACTTACTGATTTGTTTCAGCCAAATAACCCTGAAATTGAAAAGCACTTCAAATGAACTCTGAAAAGGATGAAAGTTTGCATGGTATCATCATTTCACCCACATAGCATGTCATAAAAAGTTGAGAGGGTTACAACAAAAACTGGATGCACTTCGTGTACAAAATGGACAAGCTCCTTCGAAGTATCACGGTTTCGAACGAAAACACGCCTGTTACAAAGGCATTTCATTTTTTTAACTTATTTGAACTCCATACTTTTTGTGTGTTCAAAATGCACCATTCGAAGCCACATCATCACTTTTCAACCCTTCAGACTTCATTTGCTATTTTTCATGCACTTACTGATTTGTTTCAGCAAAATAACCCTGAAATTGAAAAGCTCTTCAGATGAACTCTGAAAAAGTTAAAAGTTGGCATGGTGTTGTCATTTCACCCACATAGCATGTTATAAAAAGTTGAGAGGGTTAAGGCAAAAACTAGATGCACTTCGTGTATGAAATGGACAATCTCTTTCGAAGTATCACGGTTTCGAACGAAAACTCGCCTGTTACAAAAGCATTTCATTTTTTTAACTTATTTGAACTCCATAATTTTGTGTGTTCAGAATGCATCATTCAAAGCCACATCATCACTTTTCAACCCTTTCTGACTTCATTTGCTATTTTTCATGCACTTATTGAATTGTTTCACCAAAATAACCCTGAAATTGAAAAGCTAGCTCTTCCAATGAACTTTGAAAAGGTTCAAAGTTGGCATGGTATCATCATTTCACCCACATAGCATGTTATAAAAAGTTGAGATGGTTACGGTAAAACCTGGATGCACTTTTTGTACAAGATGGACAATCACCTTCGAAGTATTAGGGTTTCGAACGAAAACTCGCTTGTTACAAAGGCATTTCATTTTTTAACTTATTTGAACTCCATACATTTTGTGTGTCCAGAATGCACCATTCAAAGCCACATCATCACTTTTCAACCTTTTCTGACCTCATTTACTATTTTTCATGCATTTCATGATTTATTTTGAGCTCAAATGACCCTCAATTGAAAAGCAGTGCAAATGAACTCTGAAATGATTGATAGTTGGCATGGTATCATCATTTCACCAACATAGGATGTTATAAAAAGTTGAGAGGGTTATGGCAAAACCTGGATGCACTTCGTGTAAAAAATGGACAATCTCTTTCGAAGTATGAGGGTTTCGGATGAAAACTCGCCTGTTACAAAGCCATTTCGTTTTTTTAACTTATTTGAACTCCATACTTTTTGTGTGTTCAAAATGCACAATTCAGAGCCACATCACCAATTTTGAACCCTTTCTGACTTCATTTGCTATTTTTCATGCACTTATTGATTTGTTTCAGCAAAATAACCCTTAAATTGAAAAGCACTTCAAATTAACTCTCAAAAGGTTGAAAGTTGGCATGGTATCATCATTTCACCCACACAACATGTTATAAAAAGCAGAGAGGGTTACGACAAAAACTGGATGCACTTTGTGTACAAAATGGACAATCTCCTTCGAAGTATCCGGGTTTCGGACGAAAACTCGCCTGTTACAAAGGCATTTCATTTTTTTAACTTATTTGAACTCCTTAATTTTTTTGTCTTCAAAATTCACCATTCAAAGCCACATCATCACTTTTCAACCCTTTGTGACTTCATTTGCTATTTTTCATGCACTTAGTGATTTGTTTCAACAAAATAACCCTGGAATTGAAAAGCACTTCAAATGAACTCTGCAAAAGTTGAAAGTTGGCATGGTATCATTATTTCACCCACATAGCATGTTATAAAAAGTTGAGAGGGTTACGGCAAAAACTAGATCCACTTCGTGTACGAAATGGACAATCTCTTTCGAAGTAGCACGGTTTCGAACGAAAAATCGCCTGTTACAAAGGCATTTCATTTTTTTATCTTATTTGAACTCCATAATTTTTGTTTGTTCTGATACGTCCATTTTGCATCATTCTTTTATATTGATATATATTGCATTATGAGCTGTTATTACACATTATGGTACAATACGGATGCCTTTTGTCTCTTATTTTACAAGGTTTACATGACGCGGGAGAATGCGGGCAGCTGGAATTCTGGGCTGGAAAAGGAGCAAGGTTGAGATGCCAATTCTGCACAACTCCAAAAGCCGTGAAAATTGACGAGGAATTAGTTTGGAATATATAAAAAATACAGGGCAAAAGAAATACCAGAGGAGAGCCACCAGGAGGACACGAGCTTCCCAGGCGTGGCCTACCCCCCCTAGCCGCGCCTTGGGGGCTCGTGGGCCCCCTGTGGCTCCTCTGGCCCCCATCTTCTCCTATATGGTGGCTTTCGTTCCAGTAAAAATCAATCTACACCTCTCGGGAAGAAACGCCGCCACCACGAGGCAGAACTTGAGCAGAACCAATCTAGAGCTCCGGCAGGACCGTCCTGCCGGGGAAACTTACCTCCCGGAGGGGGAAATCGTCGCCAGCGTCATCACCAATACTCCTCTCATCAGAGGGGACTCATATCCATCAACATATTCATCAACACCATCTCATCTACAAACCCTAGTTCATCTCTTGTATCCAATCTACGTCTTGCAAATCCGATAGGTACTTGTGAGGTTGCTAGTAGTGTTAATTACCTATTGTGGTTGAGGCTAGTTGGTTTACTTGGTGGAAAATCATATATTCAGATCCTTAATGCTATTCAAATCCTCTATGATCATGAACAGAATTATGGTTTGTGAGTAGTTACTTTTGTTCCTGAGGACATGGGATAAGTCTTGCTACTAATAGTCATGTGAATTTGGTATTCGTTCGATATTTTGATGCGTTGTATGTTGTCTCTCCTCTAGTGGTGTTATGTGAACATCGACTACATGAAACTTCACCATTATTTGGGCCTAGAGGAAGGTATTGTGAAGTAATAAGTAGATGATGGGTTGCTAGAGTGACAGAAGCTTAAACCCTAGTTTATGAGTTGCATCGTAACGAGCTGATTTGGATCCACTAGTTTAATGCTATGGTTAGACTTTGTCTTAATTCTTCTTTCGTAGTTGCATATGCTTGCGAGAGGGGTTAATCATAAGTGGGATGCTTGTCCAAGTAAGGACAGCACCCAAGCACCGGTCCACCCACATATCAAACTATCAAAGGAGCGAACGCGAATCATATGAACATGATGAAAACTAGTTTGACATTAATTCCCATGTGTCCTCGGGAGCACTTTACTTTATATAAGAGTTCGTTCAGGTTTGTCCCTTGCTACAAAAGGGATTGGGCCATATTGCTGCACCTTTGTTACTATTGTTACTTGCTAACCGTTACAAATTATCTTATCACACAACTATCTGTTACCGACTATTTCAGTGCTTGCAGAGAATACCTTGCTGAAAACCGCTTATCATTTCCTTTTGCTCCTCGTTTGGTTCGACACTCTTACTTATCGAAAGGACTACGATAGATCCCCTATACTTGTGGGTCATCAAGACTCTTTTCTGGCGCCGTTGCCGGGTAGTGAAGCGCCTTTGGTAAGTGGAATTTGGTAAGGAAACATTTATATTTTGTGCTGAAATTTATTGTCACTTGTCACTATGGAAACTAATCCTTTGAAGAGCTTGTTCGGGGTATCTTCACCTCAACCGGAAGAACAAAGAGTTGATCCTCAACCTACTGCACCCACTGAAAATATTTATTATGAAATTCCTTCGGGTATGCTAGAGAAACTGTTGGCTAATCCTTTTACAGGAGATGGAACATCACACCCCGACTCCCATCTAATCTATGTAGATGAAGTTTTTGGTTTATTTAAGCTTCCAGGTTTGCCCGAAGATGAGGCCAAGAAGAAAGTCTTTCCCTTATCTTTGCGGGATAAATCATTGACATGGTATAGGCTATGTCAAGATACTGGATCATGGAACTACAAACGATTGAAATTGGAATTTCATCAAAAGTTTTATCCTATGCATTTGGTACATCGTGATCGGAATTATTAATTGTTGGCCTCGTGGTAGAGAAAGTATCGCTCAAGCTTGGGGGAGGCTTAAGTCAATGTTATATTCATGCCCCAACCATGAGCTCCCCAGAGAGATTATTACTATGAACTTTTATGCTCGACTTTCTCATGATAATCGCACCATGCTCGACACTTCTTGTACCGCTTCTTTCATGAAGAGAGATATTGACTTCAGATGGGATTTATTGGAAAGAATTAAATGCAACTCTGAAGATTGGTAGTTTGATGAAGGTAATGAGTCAGGTATGAATCTTAACTTTGATTGTGTTAAATCTTTCGTGATTTTAGCACTAAACATGGACTTGACTCTGAGATGGTAGCTTCTTTATGCGAATCATTTGCTACTCATGTCAATCTCCCTAAGGAGAAGTGGTTTAAATATCATCCTCCTATAGAAGTTAATGTAGCTAAACCTATTCCAGTTGAAGAGAAAGTAATTCCTTATAATGATTCTATTGTTCCTACTGCTTACATTGAGAAACCACCTTTCCCTGTTAGAATAAAGGATCATGCTAAAGCTTCAACTGTGATACGTAAGGGTTAGATTAGAACACCAATACCCCCTGAGCAAATTAAAGTTGAACGTAGTATTGCTATTATTAAAGATGTCTTGACCGACAATGTTGACGGGCATGTTATTCAATTCTGTGCAGCTTCTGCTAGAATTGCTAAACCTCATACTAGTGATAAACATAAACATTTGGTTGGCATGCCTGTTGTTTCCATTAAGATAGGAGATCATTGTTATCATGGTTTATGTGACGTGGGTGCTAGTGTTAGTGCAATACCTCAATCTTTATATAATGAAATTAAAGATGAAATTGCACCTGTCGAGATGGAATTTATTGATGTTACTATTAAACTTGCTAATAGAGATACTATTTGCCCTGTGGGAATTGTTAGAGATGTTGAAGTCTTGTGTGGTAAAACTAAGTATCCTACTGATTTTCTTGTTCTTGCTACCACGCAAGATAGCTTTTGTCCCATCATATTTGGTAGACCTTTCCTCAATACTGTTAATGCTCAAATTAATTGTGAGAGACAAACTGTTACTGTTGACTTTGGAGGTGTGTCACATGAATTTAATTTTTCTAAGTTTAATAGACAACCTCATGAAAAAGAATTGTCTAGTAAGGATGAAATAATTGCTCTTACTTCTATTGTTGTGCCTCCCGCTGATCCTTTAGAGCAATACTTGCTTGAACATGAAAAAGATATGCATATGGATGAGAGGAATGAGATAGATAGAGTTATCTTCGAACAACCTCCTATCCTTCAAAATAATTTGCTTGTTGAATTACTTGGGGATCCACCTCCACCCAAGGGTGATCCTGTGTTTGAGCTTAAACACTTACCCGATACTCTTAAGTATGCTTATCTTGATGAAAAAAAGATATATCCTATTATTACTAGTGCTAACCTTTAAGATCATGAAGAAAAGAAATTATTGAAAACTCTAAGGAAGCACCATGCTGCTACTGGATATACTCTTGATGATCTTAAGGGCATTAGTCCCACTCTATGCCAGCATAAAATTAAAACGGATCCTGATTCCAAATGAGTTGCCGACCCTCAACGAAGACTGAATCCTAAGATGAAAGAGGTGGTAAGAAAAGAAATATTAAAGCGCCTGGAAGCAGGTATTATTTACCCTGTGGCTTATAGTGATTGGGTAAGTCCGGTGCATTGTGTCCCTAAGAAGGGAGGTATTACTGTTGTCCCTAATGATAAAGATGAATTGATCCCACAAAGAATTGTTACTGGCTATAGGATGGTAATTGATTTTAGAAATTTAAATAAAGCTACTAAGAAAGATCATTACCCTCTACCTTTTATTGATCAAATGCTAGAAAGATTGTCTAAACATACACACTTTTGCTTTCTATATGGTTATTCTGGTTTCTCCCAAATACCTGTTTCACAATCTGATCAGGAGAAAACCACTTTTACTTGCCCGTTCGGTACCTTTGCTTATAGATGTATGCCTTTTGGTTTATGTAATGCACCTGATATCTTTCAAAGATGTATGATGGCTATATTCTCTGACTTTTGTGAAAAGATTGTTGAGGTTTTCATGGATGATTTCTCCGTTTACGGATCTTCTTTTGATGATTGCTTGAGCAACCTTGATCGAGTTTTGCAGAGATGTGAAGATACTAACCCTGTCTTGAATTGGGAGAAGTGCCACTTTATGGTTAATGAAGGCATTGTCTTGGGACATAAAATTTCCGAAAGAGGTATTGAAGTTGATAAGGATAAAGTTGATGCCATTGAGAAGATGCCATGCCCCAAAGACGTTAAAGGTATAAGAAGTTTCCTTGGTCATGCTAGTTTCTATAGAAGGTTTATTAAAGACTTCTCTAAGATTTCTAGGCCTCTCAATAATCTCTTGCAAAAAGATATTCCGTTTGTTTTTGATGATGATTGTGAGGAAGCATTTGAAATTCTCGAGAAGGCCTTGATAACTGCACCTATTGCTCAACCACCTATTTGGAACCTACCTTTTGAAATTATGTGTGATGCTAGTGATTATGCTGTTGGTGCTGTCCTAGGACAAAGAGTTGATAAGAAATTAAATGTTATTCATTATGCTAGTAGAACTCTAGACAGTGCCCAAAGAAATTATGCTACTACTGAAAACGAATTTTTAGCAGTTGTGTTTGCATGTGATAAGTTCAGACCTTATATTGTTGATTCTAAAGTTACTATTCACACTGATCATGCTTCTATTAAATATATCATGGAAAAGAAAGATGCTAAACCTAGACTTATTAGATGGGTTCTCTTGCTACAAGAATTTGATTTGCATATCGTTGATAGGAAGGGTGCTGAGAACCCCGTAGCAGATAACTTGTCTAGGATAGAGAATGTTCTTGATGACCCACAACCTATTGATGATAGCTTTCCTGCTGAACAATTAAATGTTATCAATGCTTCACGCAGTACACCGTGGTATGCTGATTATGCTAATTACATTGTTGCTAAATATATACCACCTAGTTTCATGTACCAACAAAAGAAAAGGTTCTTTTATGATTTGAGACATTACTTTTGGGATGATCCTCACCTGTATAAAGAAGGAGTAGACAGTGTTATTAGACATTGTGTACCTGAGCATGAACAGGGACAGATCTTACAGACGTGCCACTCCGAGGCTTACGGAGGACACCATGCTGGAGATAGAACTGCACACAAGGTATTGCAATCTGGTTTTTATTGGTCTACTCTCTTTAAGGATGACCGTAAGTTTGTCTTGTCTTGTGATGAATGTCAAAGAATAGGTAATATTAGTAAACGTCAGGAAATGCCTATGAATTATTCACTCGTTATTGAACCATTTGATGTTTGGGGTTTTGATTATATGGGACCTTTTCCAAAGTCCAATGGGTATACTCATATTTTAGTTGTTGTTGATTATGTTACCAAGTGGGTAGAAGCTATTCCTACTAGTAGTGCTGATCATAACACCTCTATTAAGATGCTTAAAGAAGTTATTTTCCCTAGATTTGGAGTCCCTAGGTATTTAATGACTGATGGTGGTTCACATTTTATTCATGGTGCTTTCCGTAAAATGCTTGCTAAGTACGATGTCAACCATAGAATTGCATCTCCTTATCATCGTCAGTCTAGTGGTCAAGTAGAGTTAAGTAACAGAGAAATTAAATTAATTTTGCAAAAGATTGTTAATAGGTCTAGGAAGAATTGGTCTAAGAAACTTGATGATGCACTGTGGGCTTATAGAACTGCTTATAAGAATCCCATGGGCATGTCCCCTTATAAAATGGTTTATGGTAAAGCATGTCATTTACCTCTTGAGCTAGAGCATAAGGCTTATTGGGCAATCAAAGAACTTAACTTTGATTTTAAGCTTGCTGGTGAGAAGAGGTTATTCGATACTAGCTCAGTTGATGAATAGAGAACTCAGGCATATGAAAATGCCAAGTTGTTTAAAGAGAAAGTTAAGAGGTGGCATGATAAAAGGATACAAAAACGTGAGTTCAATGTAGGTGATTTTGTCTTGCTATACAATTCTCATTTATGATTATTTGTAGGCAACTTCTCTCTAAATGGGAAGGTCCTTACATTGTCGAGGAAGTATATCGTTCCGGTGCCATCAAAATCAACAACGCAGAAGGCACTTTTCCGAGAGTTGTGAATGGGCAAAGAATCAAGCATTATATCTCAGGTACTCCCGTAAATGTAGAAAGCAATATAATTAATACCATAACCCCGGAGGAGTACATAAGGGATGTTTATCGGCCTGTTTCAGACTCCGAAAACGAAGAGCTATGTGATACGGTAAGCAAACTGACCCCAAAACTTTTCCAATAGAAATTTTTCTCAGTTTTGGAATTTATAAAAAAATGCAAAAAATTAAGGTAGTCCGGAAAGCGCACCAGGAGGCCACGAGCCTGCCAGGCGCGGGCCCACCCCCTGGCCACGCCTCCTGGGCTCGTGAGCTCCTCGTGTGCCTCCCGGACTCCGTTTTCTTGTGGAGCACTCCTTATGGAAGGTTAAAATTCATTATAGAATCTCCCAAAAGGTCTGACCCTCGTATCACGCAAATATCCTCTGTTGTCGTTTCGAGCTGTTGTGCAGACAGATTTAGATCGCTATGACGTCCACAAAGGTCTCAAAGGACAAGTTCTTTGAGAAGGTCATCAACCCCTACCTCGCGGAGGTGCTGCAACACCCTCAAACCATTGAGATGCGTGAGGGGGTGCTGCACATCCGTGACGTTGAGGGGCCCAAGAAGACCGAAAGCGTGGAGATGAGGCTCGAAGCAATGGACCAGCAAGTCATCAAGTGCCAAGGGATGGTGGAACGTGGACTCAACGCCAACCACATGATGATTACGTAGTTCACCAACAAGCACAAGATCGACGCCAAGGACATCGGGGAACACCTCCTCAAGCTCTATAATAGAATCGATCGTCTCCAAGCCCAGATCTACGACCTGCAAAACCAAAACTATGAGTATGAGTATAGATTTAAAGCAATGCGGTTGGCTGCAAATTTGAGGATCCCGGAGACTCGATCATCTTTACATGAGGGAGAACCTATGCCTTGGAAGACGGAGGATCAACCCCAGACTCCAACGACTCCACCACCATCACCTCCGAAGGAAGACAATTAAAAACATGGGTATGTGCACTCCCCTTGGCTTGTGCCAAGCTTGGGGGAGTTGCCCCGGTATCGTATCACCATCACATCTTTTGCCTTTACTTTTATATATTAGTTCGATCCTTTTGGTATTATCTTTATCTAGTAGAATAAAGTTCTTAGTATGATCTAGGCTTGAATTTTTCTTTGTGTTATCCCCAATGTAATCGAGTTCATGAGTTATATAATAAATAATGTTTTAGTTAAGGGCTTTGCTTCTTACCATGATCTAAAGAAAATAATAATAAAGCAACAAAAGCATGAAAGATCATGTGATGATCTTATGGGGAGTGATGACTTCACATATAAAAAGAATGTTGACTGAAACTTGTTGTGGGTAGACAAACGTAGAACTTGGTAATTGTTGCAATTAATAGGAAGTAATAAAGAAAGAGAGGTTCACATATAAATATATCATCTTTGACACCATCTATGATTGTGAACACTCATTAAACTATTACATGCTAAGAAGTAGATGTTGGACAAGGAAGACAGCATAATGAATTATGTTTGCTTGGTTCCGAACAATATTATATGATTATGGATCCTTTAGCATGTGACGCTTGCTTCCACCTCATACTAGCCAAAACTTCTGCACTAAGTAGAGATACTACTTGTGCATCCATAAAACCCTTAACCCAGTTTTGCCATAAGAGTCCACCATACCTACCTATGGATTGAATAAGATCCTTCAAGTAAGTTGTCATTGCTGCCAGCAATGAAAATTGCTCCCTAAATATGTATGATCTATTAGTGTGTGGAAAATAAGCTTTCTACGAACTTGTCATGAGGAAGACATAAAAGCGACATACTGCATAATAAAGTTCTTTATCACAAGGGGCAATATAAAGTGACGTTCCTTCACACTAAGAGATCACACATCCAAACCTTAAGAGCGCATGACAACCTCTGCTTCCCTCTGCGAAGGGCATATCTTTTACCTTTACTTCTTATCTTTAAAAGAGTCATGGTGATCAACACCAATTCCTTATTTTGCCATTATGTTGGCAAGCGTCATGTGCTAGGGAAAGATCTATATTCATATATTAACTTGGAAGTAAGTAATCATGAATTATTATTATTGACATTACCCTTGAGGTAAATCGATGGGAGGCGAAACCATGAGCCCCTATCTTCCTCTGTGTCCAACTGAAACTTTGATCTCATGAGTACTACGTGGGTTTTAGCAATTGTGGAGGGCTAAAAGATGATTGAGTACATGGATTTTCCTTGCAAGCTCTTATTTGAATCTTTCCGATGTTATGATAAATTGCAATTGTTTCAATGACTAAAGACTATTGCTTGTTAATTCTCAATAAGATGCTTGATGCATGCTTTACATTGTGAATGAATTGTCACTTTGGCATAAGGGATTATATGTAGATATTGCTGTTCTGAATATGATCTTGATGCCTGCATGTCCGTATTTTATATTATCGACACCTCCATCTCTAAACATGTGGGCATATTTATTGATCTCGGCTTCCGCTTGAGGACGAGCGTGGTCTAAGCTTGGAGGAGTTGATACCTCCATTTTGCATCATGCTTTTATATTGATATATATTGCATTATGAGCTGTTATTACACATTATGGTACAATACTTATGCCTTTTCTCTCTTATTTTACAAGGTTTACATGAAGAGGGAGAATGCCGGCAGCTGGAATTCTAGGCTGGAAAAGGAGCAAGGTTGAGATGCCAATTCTGCACAACTCCAAAAGCCGTGAAAATTGACAAGGAATTATTTTGGAATGCGAAAGAAATACCAGAGGAGAGCCACCAGGAGGCGACGAGCCTGCCAGGCGTGGCCTACCCCCCTGGCCGTGCCTGGGGGGATCGTGGGCCTCCTGTGGCCCCTCTGGCCCCCATCTTCTCCTATATGGTGGCTTTAGTTCTAGAAAAATTCAATCTAAACCTGTCGAGAAGAAACGCCGCCGCCATGAGGCGGAACTTGAGCAGAACCAATCTAGAGCTCCGGCAGGGCCGTCCTACCGGGGAAACTTCCCTCCCGGAGGGGGAAATCGTCGCCATCGTCATCACCAACACTCCTCTCATTGGAGGGGACTCGTCTCCATCAACATCTTCATCAACACCATCTCATCTATAAACCCTAGTTCATCTCTTGTATCCAATCTCTGTCTTGCAACTCCGATTGGTACTTGTGAGGTTGCTAGTAGTGTTAATTACCTATTGTAGTTGACGCTAGTTGGTTTACTTGGTGGAAAATCATATGTTCAGATCCTTAATGCTATTCAAATCCTCTCTGATCATGAACACAATTATGGTTTGTTAGTAGTTACTTTTGTTCCTGAGGACATGGGATAAGTCTTGCTACTAATAGTCATGTGAATTTGGTATTCGTTCGATATTTTGATGCGTTGTATGTTGTCCCTCCTCTAGTGGTGTTATGTGAACGTCTACTACATGATACTTCACCATTATTTGGGCCTAGAGGAAGGTGTTGGGATGTAATAAGTAGATGATGGGTTGCTAGAGTGACAGAAGCTTAAACCCTAGTTTATGAGTTGTGTCGTAAGGGGCTGATTTGGATCCACTTGTTTAATGCTATGGTTAGACTTTGTCTTAATTCTTCTTTCGTAGTTGCGGATTCTTGCAAGAGGAGTTAATCATAAGTGGGATGCTTGTCCAATTAAGGACAGCACCCAAGCACCGGTCCACCCACATATCAAACTATCAAAGTAGCGAAAGCGAATCATATGAACATGATGAAAACTAGTTTGACATTAATTCCCATGTGTCCTCGGGAGCACTTTACTTTATATAAGAGTTCATTCAGGCTTGTCCTATGCTACAAAAGGGATTGGGCCATATTTCTGCACCTTTGTTACTATTGTTACTTCCTACCCGTTACAAATTATCTTATCACACAACTATCTGTTACCGACAATTTCAGTGCTTGCAGAGAATACCTTGCTAAAAACCGCTTATCATTTCCTTTTGCTCCTCGTTGGGTTCGACACTCTTACTTATCGGAAGGACTATGATAGATCCCCTATACTTGTGGGTCATCAAGACTCTTTTCTCGCGCCATTGCCGGGGATTGAAGCGCCTTTGGTAAGTGGAATTTGGTAAGGAAACATTTATATTGTGTGCTGAAATTTATTGTCACTTATCACTATGGAAACTAATCCTTTGAAGAGCTTGTTCGGGGTATCTTCACCTCGACCGGAAGAACAAAGAGTTTCTCCTCAACCTACTGCACCCACTGAAAATATTTATTATGAAATTCCTTCGGGTATGCTAGAGAAACTGTTGGCTAATCCTTTTACAGGAGATGGAACATCACACCCCGACTTGCATCTAATCTATGTAGATGAATTTTGTGGTTTATTTAAGCTTGCAAGTTTGCCCGAAGATGAGGTCAAGAAGAAAATCTTTCCCTTATCTTTGAGGGATAAAGCATTGACATGGTATAGGCTATGTGATGATACTGGATCGTGGAACTACAACGATTGAAATTGGAATTTCATCAAAAGTTTTACCCTATGCATTTGGTACATCGTGATCGGAATTATATCTATAATTTTTGGCCTCGTGATAGAGAAAGTATCGCTCAAGCTTGGGGGAGGCATAAGTCAATGTTATATTCATGCCCCAACCATGAGCTCCCCAAAGAGATTATTATTATGAACTTTTTTGCTCGGCTTTCTCATGACAATCGCACCATGCTCGATACTTCTTGTACCGGTTCTTTCATGAAGAGAGATATTGACTTCAAATGGGATTTATTGGAAAGAACTAAACGCAACTCTGAAGATTGGGACTTCAATGAAGGTAATGAGTCAGGTATGAATCTTAAGTTTGATTGTGTTAAATCTTTCGTAGAAACAAATACCTTTCGTGATTTTAGCACTAAACATGGACTTGACTCTGAGATAGTAGCTTCTTTATGCGAATCCTTTGCTACTCATGACAATCTCCCTAAGGAGAAGTGGTTTAAATATCATCCTCCTATAGAAGTTATTGTAGCTAAACCTGTTCCAGTTGAAGAGAAAGTAATAGCTTATAATGATTCTATTGTTCCTACTGCTTACATTGAGAAACCACCTTTCCCTATTAGAATAAAGGTTCATGCTAAAGCTTCAACTATGATATGTAAGGGTTACATTAGAACACCTACACCCCCTAACCAAATTAAAATTGAACCTAGTATTGCTATTATTGTAGATCTCTTGACCGACAATGTTGACGGGCATGTGTCATAGCCCTAGAGTTGCTTGAAATTGTTTGCCTCAACATCTTCATGTGCATCATGTCATCATGTCTAATTTCAAATGAAACCTAAAATGGGGATGTCAAACCCTAGCACCACATTAAATATACAAAATTCCAACAATTGAATTTTCCAATGACTTCAAAATGCTCTTAAAAAATGTTCACTGTTTCTGATAAATCTTGGAATCAACATACCAGGGGTGAACCATATTTTCACAACCATTTTGGAAATTTAAATAAATCAGCAAAGTTTCTGAAAGTAATCAATAAAGCAATATAATTATTTTAGTTGTTTCATAAATGCTGAAACTTTTTGTGGGACTTTGTAATGTTATTTTTGTATCCCATAAATTATTGTAGAGTATTTGGCTATATGTAATTTTGCCCCACAATTAAACAAAAAGCAAATAAAAAAACAGGAAACATGAAAAAAAAGCAGAGGGGAGAGGACCTACCTAGTCGGCCCATGTGGGAGGCCCAGCCCACCCTAGGTGAGAGGCGAAGCCGAGCATGCTGAGCCGGGAGGCCTCCACCTCCTGCTTCGCCATGGCGCGGGCGGGCTTCTACAGTCGCCTCGAGGACGCCAGACCCCCCCCCCCCCGAGCTCATTCCCTTTCCCCTCTGTTTCCTTTCCCCTGTCCCCTCCTCCCGGACCCGAAGGCCGCCGTCGCCGTTGCTCGCCCCCGTCATTGCCCCCGGCCACCCCTTGCCTCTCGAGCCGGTCCAAGAGCTCTGCCGCGTCGAGTTGCCCATCCACGCTGGAGGAATCACGCCGGGAAGGCCCGAAGACGATGACCGTTCCCTTCTTCTCCGACCCCGGCCATCGACCGCCGCCATCGAATTCATCGCCCCGCTGACGCATCCCCGAGCCCGCTGGCTAGTCCGTTCGACTCCCTGTGAGCTCCCTGTCCTTCTCCCCCTCTCCCCGTGGTCCTCCTCGCCCCCTAGCCGCTAACCTCGCCGTTGCCGAGCTCCGGTCGCCGCCTTGAGCTTGTCTCCGGCGAGCCCCCACCACCCCAGTCCCTTTTGACCGCCTAGATGGATGCGGGAGAGCCCCAGCTTCTCTCCGAGCCCTTCCGCGTAGCAAACGGCACCCTGTGTCGCGTTTCCGAGCCGCCCCGTCGTCCCGGACCTCGCCGGCGTCGAGCCGACGGCGGGTTTGACCCTCTGACCGGTTTGACCACCCCTAGAGACATTGATAGGTGGGGCCCAGCCCTGTTTAACTCTGGGTTAGATTAAAATAAATAATTTGCTTAATTAACTTAATTAGCCACTGACATATGGGCCGGACCCTTTTAATTTAACGGTTAGAATTAACTTAAAACTCTGTTTTGGACTGTGTCATTGATAGGTGGGGCCCAGCCATCAGGTTTGACCTGAGCTGGCGCCTTTGACCTGCTGATGTCACAATGACATCATGATGACGTAGTAAATACCTCTGGAATTAAAACAAATCAGTAAATGATTTAATATTTTCAAAAAATATTTAAAACTTCTAAAAATCATAGAAAGTAATCTATAACTCAGATGAAAATTATTTATATATGAAAAATGATCAGAAAAATCCAATGAATCTGTTTATGCCATGACCATGCATGTTTGAACAAGTTAACATCACCAAGTAGGACATTTTATGATTAGGGCAATATATTAAATATCATTTGGAGTAGGAATTCAAACAAGTTTGAATTCCACTCCAATTAACTTGGACAATTATTCCTCCAGATCAATTCGGTACCTTAACATGCCATGTCATACATCATGATTGTTGCATTGCATTGAATGTGTTCTTTCTTCCTTTTTGCTGGTGCTTGTTCCCTCTCGGTAGACGATGGTTCCGACGATGTGAACGTTGACACCGATGAAGAAAAGTGATATCTCCAGGATTGTCAGGCAAGCAAAAAAACTTGAGCATACTGATATGAACCCACTCTCTCGCTCCTGCTCTCTTTTACCGCATTAGGACAACAACGATGCAATTGTTACATGTCATCGGTAGTTGAACCCATTCCTTTGCTTGACCTGTCTTTGCCACAGTAAATAGTTGAAACCACTTAGCATGAGTAGCAACTGTTTGAGCCTTGTTGTGCTTACTCATACATGCAAGCTTAATTATTGCGCCTGCTATGCTTAGAGTCATGTTGTATCGGGTCTAATACATCTGGGTGATGGATCGGAATGGCAGTATTCATGTCCTACTGTGTCGAAGCTAAGTGTGTGAACACGATTTGGTAAAGGTAGCGATGAGAGGTCATGTAGGAGTACATGGCGGGTTGTCTCATTGGGACCGTCTTTAAGAACTGAGTTCTGTGTTTGTGATCCAAGACAGTTACTACCACACATTGGGCCCTGAAATATGACCCCGCTCGACTTATTAATCGCTTAGACCTCTGTCCAGCAGTTGCAACTAGTTTCTGGTGTTTGTAGGGAAAGTGTTGGCGGCCGTGCATAGTGCTGCCCGACGGGGGGGACTATGATGTGGTACAGGCACAGTGGCACGGTGTACCAAGTGGCACCCGAACGGTGGGCTTGGGAACCCTGCGCACATCGTTTGAGGCCGTAGCGGAAACTTCGGCCGGACTTTCGTGCGGGTTGTGGCCGACGCCCACGCCAGTGCTTCCGCTTGAAGGTTGCCGAGATGCATGACGTGCATATGGTGCTAAGTGGCGAGAGCGTGTGTGAAGAAGTATACCCCTGCAGGGTGAAATAATCTGTTCGAATAGCCGCGTCCTCGGATATGGACTACTTGGAGAACTTATGTGGTTCATAGACAATTGGAAGTGGATACTCTAAAATACGCAAGATAAGCGTGAGTGCTATGGATGGCCTTCTCGTAGGGAGAAGGAAGTGGATCCATAGTGGTGTATGTATTGGTGAATATGTGGACTCGTGTGCGCTACCCCACCTCAGAGAAAGTACTTGTAGTCGTAGTATAGGTTAGCCAAGAGTCAAAGTTGGCTTGCTGCAATAACTCCACTACCCCCTTCATTGATACTGATGCATATGTAGTTAGTTCTGATGTAAGTCTTGCTGAGTACTCTTGTACTCACGTTTGCTTAATTTATGTTTTTGCAGAGCAGACGTCAGTCTCGTTAGTGTTATTTGCGAGGTGAAGTTCGATGTTGACCGGGTTAGCTTGGAAATCCCAGACAGAGATCTGGTTCCTTTGGTAGGGTCGTTATAGCTTTTCAGGCTCCTCCAGCCACTTTTGTAGATGTCTGTACCCAGACATGTTTAACTTCCGCTTGCTTGTTTGAATGCTCTATATGTTGGGTCATGTGACCCCTGTTTGTCACATCCTATTGTAATGGCTCTTCCGAGCCTTCTAAATAAATGTTGTAATGTTGTATGGTTATGTTGTGATGCCATAGTTGTATCTATGCATATCGGGCATGTCGTGCGTACATGTGAAGTGCAACGGTATGTATGGGATCCGACACCTAGTTGTGTGCCTTTAGTAGTACTCTTTACGGGGAACTGCCTCTTTGTGCTTCCACCGAGCCTTGGTAGCTTGCTACTGCTCCGGACACATTGATTGACCGGCATGTATCCTTCTTTGCTGATGTGTCTGTCCCTTCGGGGAAATGTCTCGCAGTGTAATGGAGTCCCTGTAGCCTGCTACGACTCGTCTACGTGTAGTCATGGCATTTATGTCCCACGACGTAATGGAGTCCTTGTAGCTTGCTATGACTCGTCTACACACGCTAGAGATCGACACCTGCATTGCTGGGTTATGTATGCCTGTCCCTGTACGGATGTACCACTTGGGTTCTACGACTAGTCATGTCGGCCCGGGTTCTTTGACATTTGAATGCTAGCGACACTTTCACATACGTGAGTCAAAAGACGCAAACGGTCCCGGCCCAGGTAAGGTGGCAGCCGTGGAGATAACCGTGCGTGAGACCGCAAAGTTATGTGATGTGTTACAGGCTAGATTCTTATGGCTTAGGATCGTGGTCCCGATAGCTTTGGTATCAGAGCTTGACTGCCCATAGGATTACCAAGCCAAACTGGTCGATGTTGAGTCTGGAACTACTTTAGTTATAAGGGGAATTGATTGTGGAAGGGAACGTAAGGCTCTTTTTATTCCTTTCCTTGTGTCATTCTAATTCTGAGTCACCGTCTTCTTTATTCTATGGGGATTAAGAACTAGGCCTTCTCATCTATCTATTAGGAGGACGAGTTACTATGTTGGAGACCTATAGGAAAGATGTTGTCTTCTGGATCGATGTCTCTATAAGAAATTCAATGTCATGTTGTCAGTTGTCATGCAGGTTGCCTCATATTTCATGCCCGTACAACCGTTATGTTGTCCGAGTTATCCAAAAATTCTAAATTATCTGATGCAATTGCAAAAACTCTTCCCTCTCGATTTAATGTCTTCCAGGCCAGACAAAGCACACTAAATTTTGAGTTGAGGTACTGTATTACCTCGACATGTTTGATAAAGGTGTTTAGGAAACTATGTTGTTTTAGTGAACCACCTAACCATTTAGCTGTGTCTTTTGTTTCCAGTGTGATAATTCTGGCCATCATTATCAAAGGCATGCTCTGATGCTATGTAGTCAATAGGTACTCTATTTCTGGGTTCCTGAACCCAAGGATCATTCTGCTCATTCCGTCGATAGTATTTGCTCATTCCTTTAGGATATTAGTAACCTTGTCATAGTCTTCAAGGTTTGTGGTATATCATTCTTCCACTACCATGAATCAGTTGTGGCAGAAGTTCTTTGTGAACGAAAGATCACAACATGAGTGCCCTTGATGAGTTCTCCATTCCATAGTTGTGACTCTACCAATCCTTCATTTCTACATGGATTGTCTGGAAGAAACATGTTGAACTATGTTCGACATATCCAATCTATGCATCTACAACTCAAGAAAAATCATGAGCTCTTGAGTTACTCCTCTTCAATTGTATTCCGACCTTCAGCAATCAGTGGATAGTCAGGAGTATGTCATGCATTGATTTATCGATGTCGACTATTCTTGTGGTCTGTCAAGCCATTCTATTCCAAAATGACTAGGAGGAGCAAACTCCCGTACCTCATCCATCTCTTGGATTGGGTCAAAGCAGTTGTATTCTGCAGATCAAATGCCAATCCACCTTTTGCTCTGTTCTACCTTGAGGTATTACCCTCTTCATGTCAAGATTATCACGAGAACTGAACTCCCTCTTATGAAATCTTGATGTAGTGATACTTCTCGCCATCATCATTCATCTCTCGGTCTCTGTGTTGATGAAACCAGAATGCCGACAAGTGAATCGTGATGTGTGAAATCAATACTCCTAGCAACTTTGTTGCTTGGTAGTTAACGGACAATAATCTCACTCTTAGTGTGATGATGATTGAATTGTCATACTAAGAATGATCGTGCCACCTAGTCCATTTTCCATGGTGCACTTTTCGATCAACGAGTTAGGATTGTATTAATCTTTCGCTCTGTTGATCATGTCATCTTGTCTTGAAAAGCAAGATTGTTCTCGAGCTTGTTGACATATTGGTGGAACGTGATTTTCTGAATATCTTCTCGGAAGTATTACCAAGGTGTTCCTTGACCGTTATGTTGAGCTCGTGATTAAGGTGGTTTTTCCTATAAACCATCCTATCTCCAAGAATACGTGTTGGATATCCCTGAACTAGTTGGTTAAGCTAAAAAACAACTTGGAGAGTTGGAACATAGAAGCTTGATCTAACTTAGCTCATGATAAAGGGATATCTTGTGTCTTTGTGCTCGTATGTGTAGAAGAAAGGTGATATCTTCATCGATTGATCCTTGTGACCAATTGGTGCACCTATCATCCTGTTCAGCTATTGATTTGAGTATGGGCTATCGTCAGATCAAAATTAGAACCAAAGATTTCTCTAATGTTGTTTTACTCGTGGATGTATCCTCGAGCACACACCATTATATCTTTCGTTCTGACCAATGCTGTCGCCTTGTTCTCATAAGTTGTGGAAATCCATCTACATGGTTATCTCGATGAATTGTTGTTAAGCCCATTGACAACCTTTTCATCTCTTACATGACTCATGATGAACATGAGGCTACTGTTGGAAACTTTGTGGGCATATCTTCGTGTTCCGTACATGAAGTATATGTGTGATGTAAGAAGTGACTTACTCTTGTTTCATGTGCTTATGGTGCAAGTTGTTGCCATGAACTTGAGAAAGGTTGTTTTGTTTTCATTGGAATCATCCCAAGTCAGTCATGCACGTGCGAAGTATTCTATGGTTTGGTAGACTGATCATCTCCATTGCACATGCAATCCCCAGCACACTAAGCCACTGATTGAGCTGTTCAAGGAAAAGAAGTTCTTTCTTAAGAGCTAATCCGGACTTATGTAAGAACTTCGCTAATTCCTAATGATGGTTCCTAACCAGAACTCGGAAGTGTTTTGTTGTAAGGTTATGTATCTTGCAATCCAGCTCAAGTTTTGGAATTGGCTTCCATAGTTCATTCCCCGAGAATCTTGCAACGTCGTCTCTTCGATTTGTGTTGCAACCTTTCACTTTTCAGACATGCTGAGTCTGGAATATCATGACACCAACCATATCTGAATCTCGGGCAGATATGATGGTTGGAACATTTCCCAAGAATTATAATATTGGTCTCGTTGTAACCGGCAAAGGGATGTTGTGGCTAACATACCTAGCCGGAAGGCCTACTATTATAAAAATCTTGTATCAGCAACTTGGCCACTTGGCCATGAAGACCTTGTATGACTTGCTTTAGAAGTAATTTCTCATTGACCCTTTGAGATCCCAAAGTCTGACCTTTACTTGATGTTCTAGAGAGTAAACCTGACCTACGGTTGGGGTTACACTAGTACGTCAAGGAGAACATTAGAAGGGAGTGCTAAATGTCTCTCGGTCGATCATCCAGATTTCGCTCCTTTGGCATAGCTAAGGTGAAATCTGAGAAAGTGTGGTCTTCCTTTGCATCTGCATCCTCCATCTTTATTCATCATTGTAGTATGGAGTGTTGCCAGGATCCTTGGCACGGATGTTGGTAAAACTTTGATGAATATGGAGATGCTCAAGTTCCTGAGAGCATGCTCAGACACTAGGTTATACTCTCGGTATTACTTGGAATGTGCCTTCCATCGCCGAGTTGTTTTATAGCTCTAGTTTCCATCCCGATCTGAGTATGCCATTCTTTCGAATTGCTTCAAATGATCGTTGTGAACTGCCTTAGGATGGAGTGAAGAGTTTCAATGATCTCTGTATCAAAAGTAATTCTTTTTGCCACTTAAGGGATAATCCTATGAGTCACCTTCCCTAAGGTGCCCCGTAATGGTATTATGGCAATTAACTCCTCGCTACTTTCAAACATCTTCACCATCTATTTAGCATGGAATTGTTGCCTACCAATTGAACCTCCGTCATCTGCCTCATTCTTTATTCTCAATGTGTGTTTGTGTCCCAGCTCGAGAGATGTTATTATTTCTCATTCCATGAGTTGGTCATGAGTGCTCGATCTTCGGGAAGATCGAATCTTGTAGAGCTCTCTATCCCTGTTATCTTTCTACTGGATGAAGATCCCAAAGACAAAGATGTCAAGATCAGCAAGATGCAATGAATCAACATCTTCGAGAAGAGCAACTGGATCGTGAAGATTGTGGTAGTTAGTGCCCCCTTTGTCCTCTTACCCTACGCTTGAATCTCGGGGCGAGATTCTTGTTTAGGGGGGTGAGTTGTCACAGACCTAGAGTTGCTTGAAATTGTCTGCCTCAATATCTTCATGTGCATCATGTCATCATGTCTAATTTCAAATGAAACCTGAAATGGGGATTTCAAACCCTAGCACCACATTAAATAAACAAAATTCCAACAATTGAATTTTCCAATGATTTCAAAATGCTCTTAAAAAATGTTCACTCTTTCTGATAAATCTTGCAATCAACATACCAGGGGTAAACCATATTTTCACAACCATTTTGGAAATTTAAATAAATCAGCAAAGCTTCTGAAAGTAATCAATAAAGCAATATAATTATTTTAGCTGTTTCATAAATGCTGAAACTTTTTATGGGACTTTGTAATGATATTTTTGTATCCCATAAATTATTGTAGAGTATTTGGATATATGTAATTTTGCCCCACAATTAAACAGAAAGCAAACAAAAAAATAAGAAACATGAAAAAAAAGCAGAGGGGAGAGGACCTACCCAGCCGGCCCATGTGGGAGGCCCAGCCCACCCTGGGTGAGCGGTCGTCTTCAACAACTGCCAGTAGGCAGAGGCGAAGCCGAGCATGCTGAGCTGGGAGGCCTCCACCTCCTGCTTCGCCGTGGCACGGGCGGGCTTCTAGCGTCGCCTCGAGGACGCCAGACCCCCCCCCCGAGCTCATTCCCTTTCCCCTCTGTTTCCTTTCCCCAGTCCCCTCCTCCCGAACCCGAAGGCCGCCGTCGCCGTTGCTCGCCCCCGTCGTTACCCCCGGCCAACCCTCGCCTCTCCAGCCGGTCCAAGAGCTCCGCAGCATCAAGTTGCCCGTCCACGCTGGAGGAATCACGCCGGGAAGCCCCGAAGACGACGACCGTTCCCTTCTTCTCCGACCCCGGCTATCGACCGCCGCCGTCGAATTCATCGCCCCGCTGACGCATCCCCGAGCCTGCTGGCCAGTCCGTCCGACTCCCTGTGAGCTCCCCGTCCTACTCCCCCTCTCCCCGTGGTCCTCCTCGCCCCCTAGCCACTAACCTCGCCGTTGCCAAGTTCTGGTCGCCGCCTTGAGCTTGTCTCCGGCGAGCCCAGACCACCTCAGTCCCTTCTGACCGCCTAGATGGATGCGGGAGAGCCCCAGCTTCTCTCCGAGCCCTTCCGCATAGCAAACGGCATACTGTGCCACGTTTCCGAGCCGCCCCGTCGTCCCGGACCTCGCCGGCGTCGAGCCGCTGGCGGGTTTGACCCTCTGACCGGTTTGACCAACCCTGGAGACATTGACAGGTGGGGCCCAGCCCTGTTTAACTCTGGGTTAGATTAAAATAATAATTTGCTTAATTAACTTAATTAGCCACTGACATATTGGCCGACCCTTTTAATTTCACAGTTAGAATTAACTTAAAACTCTGTTTTGGACTGTGTCATTGACAGGTGGGGCCCAGCCATCAGGTTTGACCTGAGCTGGCGCCTTTGACCTGCTGATGTCACAATAACATCATGATGACGCAGTAAATACCTCTGGAATTAAAACCAATCAGTAAATGATTTAATATTTTCAGAAAATATTTAAAAATTCTAAAAATCATAGAAAATAATCTATAACTCAGATGAAAATTATTTATATATGAAAAATGATCAGAAAAATCCAATGAATCTATTTATGCCATGACCATGCATGTTTGAACAAGTTAACATCACCAAGTAAGACATTTTATGATTAGGACAATATATGCAATATCATTTGGAGTAGGAATTCAAACTTGTTTGAATTCCACTTAACATGACAATTATTCCTGCACATCAATTCAGTACCTTAACATGACATGTCATACATCATGATTGTTGCATTGCATTGAATGTGTTGTTTGTCGGTGCTTGTTCCCTCTCGTTAGACGATGGTTCCGACGATGTGAACGTTGACACCGATGAAGAAAAGTGATATCTTCAGGATTGTCAGGCAAGCAAACCCCCTTGAGCATACTGATATGAACCAACTCTCTTGCTCCTGCTCTCTTTTACTGCATTAGGACAACAAGGATGCAATTGTTACTTGTCATCGGTAGTTGAACCCATTCCTTTGCATGACCTGTCTTTGCCACAGTAAATAGTTGAAACCACTTAGCATGAGTAGCAACTGTTTGAGCCTTGTTGTGCCTACTCATACATGCATGCTTAATTACTGCCTGCTATGCTTAGAGTCGTGTCGTATCGGGTCTGATACATCTAGGTGATGGATCGGAATGGCAGTATTCATGTCCTACTGTGTGGAAGCTAAGTGTGTGAACACGATTTGGTAAAGGTAGCGATGAGAGGTCATGTAGGAGTACATGGCGGGTTGTCTCATTGGGACTGTCTTTAAGAACTGAGTTCTGTGTTTGTGATCCAAGACAGTTACTACCACACATTGGGCCCTAAAATATGACCCTGCTCAACTTATTAATCGCTTAGACCTCTGTCCAGGAGTTGCAACTAGTTTCTGGTGTTTGTAGGGAAAGTGTTGGCGGCCGTGCATAGTGCTGGCCGACGGGGTGGACTATGATGCGGTATAGGCACAGTGGCACGGTGTACCAAGTGGCACCCGAACGGTGGGCTTAGGAACCCTGCGCACATCGTTTGAGGCCGTAGCGGAAACTTTGGCCGGACTTCCGTGCGGGTTCAACCTCGGATAGGCGATAAACCTTGACTAGGGTCTTGTGTGGTTAACGGTTGTGGCCAACGCCCATGCCAGTGCTTCCGCTTGAAGGTTGCCGAGATGCATGACGTGCATATGGTGCTAAGTGGCGAGAGCGTGTGTGAAGAAGTATACCCCTGCAGGGTGAAATAATCTCTTTGAATAGCCGCGTCCTCGGATATGGACTACTTGGAGAACTTATGTGGTTCATAGACAATTGGAAGTGGATACTCTAAAATACGCAAGATAAGCGTGAGTGCTATGGATGGCCTTCTCGTAGGGAGACGGAAGTGGATCCATAGTGGTGTATTGATTGGTGAATATGTGGACTCGTGTGCGCTACCCCACCTCAGAGAAAGTACTTGTAGTCGTAGTGTAGGTTAGCCAAGAGTCAAAGCTGGCTTGCTGCAATAACTCCACTACCCCCTTCATTGATACTGATGCATATGTAGTTAGTTCTGATGTAAGTCTTGCGGAGTACTCTTGTACTCACGTTTGCTTAATTTATGTTTTTGCAGAGGAGACGTCAGTCTCGTTAGTGTTATTTGTGAGGTGAAGTTCGATGTTGACCGGGTTAGCTTGGAAATCCCAGACAGAGATCTGGTTCCTTTGGTAGGGTCGTTATAGCTTTTCAGGCTCCTCCAACAACTTTTGTAGATGTCTGTACCCAGACATGTTTAACTTCCGCTTGCTTGTTTGAATGCTCTGTATGTTGGGTCTTGTGACTCCTGTTTGTAACATCCTATTGCAATGGCTCTTCCGAGCCTTCTAAATAAATGTTGTAATGTTGTATGGTTATGTTGTGATGCCATAGTTGTATCTATGCATATTGGGCATGTCGTGCATACGTGTGACGTGCAACGGTATGTATGGGATCCGACACCTAGTTGTGTGCCTTTAGTAGTACTCTTTACGGGGAACTACCTCTTTGTGCTTCCACCGAGCCTTGGTAGCTTGCTACTGCTCCGGACACATTGATTGACCGACATATATCCTTCTTTGCTGATGTGTCTGTCCCTTTGGGGAAATGTCTCGCAGTGTAATGGAGTCCCTGTAGCCTGCTACGACTCGTCTACGTGCAGTGATAGCATTTATGTCCCACGGCGTAATGGAGTCCTAGTAGCTTGCTATGACTCGTCTACACACGCTAGAGATCGACACCTCCATTGCTGGGTTACGTATGCCTGTCCCTGTATGGATGTACCACTTGGGTTCTACGACTAGTCATGTCGGCCCGGGTTCTTTGGCATTGGAATGCTAGCGACACTTTCACATACGTGAGTCAAAAGACGCAAACGGTCCCGGCCCAGGTAAGATGGCAGCCATGGAGATAACCGTGCGTGAGACTGCAAAGTGATGTGATGTGTTACAGGCTGGATTCTTATGGCTTAGGATCGGGGTCCCGATAGCAAGTTATTCAAATGAACTGTGAAAAGCACTTCAAATGAACTGTGAAAAGGATTTTTCATGACAATCGCACCATGCTCGACGTATCTTGTACCAGTTCTTTCATGAAGAGAGATATTGACTTCAGATGGGATTTATTGGAAAGAATTAAACGCAACTCTGAAGATTGGGAGTTTGATGAAGGTAATGAGTCAGGTATGAATCTTAAGTTTGAATGTGTTAAATCTTTCGTAGAAACAAATACCTTTCGTGATTTTAGCATTAAACATGGAATTGACTCTAAGATAGTAGCTTCTTATGCGAATCATTTTGTACTCATGTCAATCTCCCTAAGGAGAAGTGGTTTAAATATCATCCTCCTATAGAAGTTAATGTAGCTAAACCTGTCCCTAAGGAGAAAGTAATTGCTTATAATTACTCTATTGTTCCAACTACTTACATTGAGAAACCACCTTTCCCTGTTAGAATAAAGTATCATGCTAAAGCTTCAACAGTGATACGTAAGGGTTACATTAGAACACCTACACCCCCTAAGCAAATTAAAGTTGAACCTAGTATTGCTGTTATAAAAGATCTCTTGACCGACAATGTGGACGGGCATGTTATTCAAATGAACTCTGAAGACCACTTCAAATGAACTCTGAAAAGGTTGAAAGTTTGCATGGTATCATCATTTCACCCACACAAAATGTTATAAAAAGTTGAGAGGGTTACGACAAAAACTGGATGCACTTCATGTACAAAATGGACAATCTACTTCGAAGTATCAGGGTTTTGGACGATAACACGCCTGTTACAAGGGCATTTCATCTTTTAAACTTATTTGAACTCCATACTTCTTGTGTCTTCAAAATTCACCATTCAAAGCCACATCATCACTTTTCAACCATTTCTGACTTCATTTCCTATTTTTCATGCACTTACTGATTTGTTTCAGCGAAATAACCCTGAAATTGCAAAGCACTTCAAATGAAGTCTGAAAAAAGTTGAAAGTTGTCATGGTATCATCATTTCACCCACATAGCACATTATAAAAAGTTGAGAGGGTTACGACAAAAACTGGATGCACTTCGTGTACAAAATGGACAGTCTCTTTTGAAGTATCACGATTTCTGACGAAAACTCGCTTGTTACCAAGGCATTTCATTTTTTTAACTTATTTGAAATCCATAATTTTTGTGTGATTAAAAGCCACATCATCACTTTTCAACCCTTTCTGACTTCATTTGCTATTTTTCATGCACTTACTGATTTGTTTCACGAAAATAACCCTGAAATTGAAAAGCACTTCAAAGGAGCTCTGAAAATGTTGAAAGTTGGCATGGTATCATCATTTTAGCCACATAGCATGTTATAAAAAGTTGAGAGGGTTACGACAAAATATGGATGCACTTCATGTACAAAATGGACAATCTCTTTCGAAGTATAAGGGTTTCGGACGAAAACTCACCTGTTACAAAAGCATTTCATTTTTTTAACATATTTAAACTCCATAATTTTTGCGTGTTCAAAATGCACCATTCAAAGCCACATCATCACTTTTCAACCCTTTTTGACTTCATTTGCTATTTTTCATGCACTTATTGATTTGTTTCAACAAAATAACCCTGAAATTGAAAAGCACTTCAAATGAACTCTGAAAAGGTTGATAGTTGGCACGGTATAATCATTTCAACCACACAGCATGTTATAAAAAGTTGAGGGGGTAACGACAAAAACTGGATGCACTTCGTGTACAAAGGTGACAATCTCCTTCGAAGTATTAGGGTACCGGACGAAAACTCGCTTGTTACAAAAGCATTTCATTTTTTTAACTTGTTTGAACTCCATACGTTTTGTATGTTCAAAATGAACCATTCAAATCCACATCATCACTATTCAACCCGTTCTGACTTCATTTGCTATTTTTCATGCACTTACTAATTTGTTTCAACAAAATAACCCTGAATTGGAAAGCACTTCAAATGAACTCTGAAAAAGTTGAAAGTTGGCATGGTATCATCATTTCATCCACATAGCATGTTATAAAAAGTTGAGAGGGTTACGACAAAAACTGGATGCACTTCATGTACAAAATGGACAATCTCCTTCAAAGTATTAGGGTTTCGGACGAAAACTCGCCTGTTACAAAAGAATTTCATTTTTATAACTTGTTTGAACTCCATACTTTTTTCAGGTTCAAAATGCAACATTGAAAGCCACATCATCACTTTTCAACCCTTTTATGACCTCATTTACTATTTTCATGCATTTCATGATTTATTTTGAGCTAAAATGACCCTCAATTGAAAAGCAGTGCAAATGAACTCTGAAATGGCTAAAAGTTGGCATGGTATCATAATTTCACCCACATAGCATGTTATAGAAAGTTGAGAGGGTTACGATAAAAACTAGATGCACTTCATGTACAAAATGGACAATCTCTTTCGAAGTATCAGGGTTTCGGACGAAAACTCGCCTTTACAAAGGCATTTCATTTTTTTAACTTATTTGAACTCCATACTTTTTTTGTGTTCAAAAGCCACATCATCAATTTTCAACCCTTTCTGACTTCATTTGCAATTTTTCATGCACTTAGTGATATATTTTCACCAAAATAACTCTGAAATTGAAAAGCACTTCAAATAACTCTGAAAAGGTTAAAATTTGTGATGGTATCATAATTTCACCCACACAGCATGTTATAAAAAGTTGAGAAGGTTACGACAAAAACTGGATGCACTTCGTGTACAAAATGGACAATCTCTTTCGAAGTATCAAGGTTTCGGATGAAAACTCGCCTGTTACAAAGGCATTTCATTTTTTTAACTTATTTGAAGTCCATACTTTTTGTGTGTTCAAAATGCACCATTCAAACTACATCATCACTTTTCAACCCTTTCTGAATTCATTTGCTATTTTTCATGCACTTACTGATTTGTTTCAGCAAAATAACCCTGAAATTGAAAAGCACTTCAAATGAATTCTGAAAAGGTTGAAACTTTGCATGGTATCATCATTTCACCCACACAACATGTTATAAAAAGTTGAGAGGGTTACGACATAAACTGGATGCACTTCATGTACAAAATGGACAATCTCCATCGAAGTATAAGGGTTTCGGACGAAAACTCACCTATTAGAAAGGCATTTAATTTTTTTAACTTATTTGAACTCCATACTTTTTGTGTCTTCAAAATGCACCATTCAAAGCAACATCATCACTTTTCAACCCTTCCTGACTTCATTTGCTATTTTTCATGCACTTACTGATTTGTTTCAGCAAAATAACCCTGAAATTGAAAAACGCTCCAAATGAACTCTGAAAAATTTGAAAGTTGGCATGGTATCATCATTTCACCCACATAGCATGTTATAAAAAGTTGAGAGGGTTACGGCAAAAACTGGATGCACATCGTGTACGAAATGGACAATCCCTTTCGAAGTATCACGGTTTCGAACGAAAACTCGCTTGTTACAAAGGCATTTCATTTTTTTAACTTATTTGAACTCCATAATTTTTGTGTGTTCATAATGCATCATTCAAAGACACATCATCACTTTTCAACCCTTTCCGACTTCATTTGCTATTTTTCATGCACTTATTAATTTGTTTCACCAAAATAACCCTAAAATTGAAAAGCACTTCAAATGACCTCTGAAAAGGTTGAAAGTTGGCATGGTATCATCATTTCACGCACATATTATGTTATTTAAAGTTGAGAGGGTAACGGCAAAAACTGGATGCACTTCGTGTACAAAATAGACAATCACTTTCGAAGTACCAGGGTTTCGGACGAAAACTCGCCTGTTACGAAGCCATTTCTTTTTTTTAACTTATTTGAACTCCATGCTTTTTGTGTGTCCAGAATGCACTATTCAAAGCCACATCATAAATTTTCAACCCTTTTCTGACCTCATTTACTATTTTTCATGAATTTCATGATTTATTTTGAACTAAAATGACCCTCAATTGAAAAGCACTGCAAATGAACTCTGAAATGGTTGAAAGTTGGCATGGTATCATCATTTCACCCACATAGCATGTTAAAAAAGATGAGAGGGTTACGGTAAAAACTGGATGCACTTTGTGTACAAGATGGACAATCACCTTCGAAGTATTAGGGTTTCGAACGAAAACTCGCGTGTTACAAAGGCATTTCATTTTTTTAACTTATTTGAACTCCATACTTTTCGTGTGTCTAGAATGCACCATTCAAAGCCACATCATCACTTTTCAACCTTTTCTGGCCTCATTTACTATTTTTCATGCATTTCATGATTTATTTTGAGCTAAACTGACCCTCAATTGAAAAGCAGTGCAAATGAACTCTGAAATGGTTGAAAGTTGGCATGGTATCATCATTTCACCAACATAGGATGTTATAAAAAGTTGAGAGGGTTACAGGAAAACCTGGATGCACTTCATGTAAAAAATGGACAATCTCTTTCGAAGTATGAGGCTTTCGTATGAAAACTCGCCTGTTACAAAGGCTTTTCATTTTTTCAACTTATTTGAACTCCATTATTTTTGTGTGTTCAAAATGCACCATTCAAAGCCACATCATCAATTTTCAACCCTTTCTAACTTCATTTGCTATTTTTCATGCAATTAGTGATTTTTTCACCAAAATAACCTTGAAATGGAAAAGCACTTCAAATGAACTATGAAAAGGTTAAAAGTTGGCATGGTATCATCATTTCCCCCACACAACATGTTATAAAAAGTTGAGATGGTTACGACAAAAACTGGATGCACTTCGTGTACAAAATGGACAATCTCCTTCGAAGTAGGGTTTCGGACGAAAACTTGCCTGTTACAACGGCATTTCATTTTTTAACTTATTTTAACTCCATACTTTTTGTGTGTTTAAAATGCACCATTCAAAGCCACATCATTACTTTTTAACCCTTTCTGATTTCATTTGCTATTTTTCATGCACTTAGTGATTTTATCAGCAAAATAACCTTGAAATTGAAAAGCACTTGAAATAACCTATGAAAAGGTTGAAATTTGGCATGGTATCATCATTTCACCCACATAGCATGTTATACAAAGTTGAGAGGGTTACGGCAAAAACTGGATGCACTTCGTGTACGAAATGGACAATCTCTTTCGAAGTACAACGGTTTCAGACGAAAACTCGCCTGTTACAAAGACATTTCAGTTTTTAACTTATTTGAACTCCATATTTTTGTGTGTTCAGAATGCATCATTCAAAGCCACATCATCACTTTTCACCCCTTTGTGACTTCATTTGCTATTTTTCATGCACTTACTGATTTGTCTCACCAAAATAACCCTAAAATTGAAAAAGCACTTCAAATGAACTCTGAAAAGGTTGAAAGTTGGCATGGTACCATCATTTCAGCCACATAGCATGATATAAAAGTTGAGAGGATTACGGCAAAAAATGTGCACTTCCTATACAAAATGGACAATCTCTTTCGGAGTATCAGAGTTTCCGACGAAAACTAGCCTATTACAAAGGCATTTCAGTTTTTTAACTTATTTCAACTCCATACTTTTTGTGTGTTCAAAATGCACCATTCAAAGCCACATCATCACTTTTTAACACTTTCTGATTTCATTTGCTATTTTTCATGCACTTAGTGATTTTTTCACCAAAATAACCCTGAAATTGAAAAGCACTTGAAATGAATTGTGAAAAGGTTGAAAGTTGGCATGGATCATCATTTCAGCCACATAGCATGTTATAAATAGTTGAGAGGGCTACAGCAAAAACTGGATGCATTTCATGTATGAAATGAACAATCTCTTTCGAAGTATCACGGTTTCGAAGGAAAACTCTCCTGTTACAAAGGCATTTCATTTTTTAACTTATTTGAACTCCATAATTTTTGTGTGTCCAGAATGCATCATTCAAAGCCACATCACCACTTTTCAACCCTTTCCGACTTCATTTGCAATTTTTCATGCACTTATTGATTTGTTTCACCAAAATAACCATGATATTGAAAAGCACTTCAAATGAACTCTGAAAAGGTTCAAAGTTGGCATGGTATCATCATTTCAGCCACGTAGCATGTTATAAAAAGTTGAGAGGGTTACGGCAAAAAATGAATGCACTTCGTGTACAAAATGGACAATCTTTTTTGAAGTATCAGGGTTTCGGACGAAAACTCGACTGTTACAAAGGCATTTTATTTTTTTAACTTATTTGAAGTCCATAAATTTTGTGTGTTCAGAATGCATCATTCAAAGCCACATCATCACATTTCAATCCTTTCTGACTTCATTTGCTATTTTCCATGCACTTACTGATTTGTTTCAGCAAAATAACCCTGAAATTGAAAAGCACTTCAAATGAACTCTTAGAAGGTTTAAAGTTTGCATCGTATCATCATTTCACCCACACAGCATGTGATAAAAAGCTGAGAGGGTTACGACAAAAACTGGATGCACTTCGTGTACAAAATGGACAATCTCCTTCGAAGTATCAGGGTTTCGGACGAAAACTCGCCTGTTACAAAGGCATTTCATTTTTTAACTTATTTGAACTCCTTACTTTTTGTGTCTTCAAAATGCACCATTCAAAGCCACATCATCTTTTTTCAACCCTTTCTGACTACATTTGCAATTTTACATGCACTTACTGATTTGTTTCAGCAAAATAACCCTGAAATTGAAAAGCACTTCAAATGAACTCTGAAAAAGTTGAAAGTTGGCATGGTATCATAATTTCACCCACATAGCATGTTATAAAAAGTTTAGAGGGTTACGGAAAAAACTGGATGCACTTCGTGTACGAAATGCACAATCTATTTAGAATTATCACAGTTTCGAACGAAACTCGCCTGTTACAAAGGAATTTCATTTTTTTAACTTATTTGAACTCCATAATTTTTGTGTGTTCAGAATGCATCATTCAAAGCCACATCATCACTTTTCAGCCCTTTCCGACTTCATTTGCTATTTTTCATGCACTTATTGATTTGTTTCACCAAAATAACCATGAAATTGAAAAGCAATTCCAATGAACTGTGAAAAGGTTGAAAGTTGGCATGGTATCATCATTTCAGCCACGTAGCATGTTATAAACAGTTGAGAGGGTTATGGCAAAAAATGGATGCACTTTGTGTACAAAACTGGTAATTGCTTTCGCAGTATCAGGGTTTCGGCCGCTCGCTTGTTACAAAGGCATTTCATTTTTTTAACTTATTTGAACTCCATAATATTTGTGTGTTCAAAGTGCACCATTCAAAGCCACATCATCACTTTTCAACCATTTCTGACTTCATTTGCTATTTTTCATGCACTTAGTGATTTTTTCAGCAAAATAACGCTGAAATTGAAAAGCACTTGAAATGAACTATGAAAAGGTTGACAGTTGGCATGGTATCATCATTCACCCACACAACATATTATAAAAGGTTGAGAGGGTTACGACGAAAACTGGATGCACTTCGTGTACGAAATGGACAGTCTCTTTTGAAGTATCACGGTTTCGGACGAAAACTCGCCTATTACAAAGGCATTTCATTTTTTAACTTGTTTGAACTCCATAATTTTTGTGTGTTCAGAATGCATCATTCAAAGCCACATCATCACTTTTCAACCCTTTCTAACTTCATTTGCTATTTTTCATGCACTTAGTAATTTTTTTCACCAAAATAACTCTGAAATTGTAAAGCACTTCAAATGAACTCTGAAAATGTTGAAAGTTGGCATGGTATCATCATTTCAGCAACATAGCATGTTATAAAAAGTTGAGAGGGTTACGACAAAAAATGGATGCACTTCGTGTACAAAATAGACAATCTCTTTCGAAGTATAAGGGTTTCGAACGAAAATTCGCGTGTTACAAAGGCATTTCATTTTTTAACTTATTTAAACTCCATACTTTTTATGTGTTCAAAATGCAGCATTCAAAGCCACGTCATCACTTTACAACCCTTTCTGACTTCATTTGCTATTTTTGTTGGAAATATGCCCTAGAGGCAATAAATAAAGTGTTTTCTTATATTTCCTTGTTCATGATTATAGTTTATTATCCATGCTATAATTGTATTGATTGGAAACACATTACATGTGTGGGTAAATAGACAACACACAGTCCCTAGTATGCCTCTAGTGAACTAGCTCGTTGATCAAAGATGGTCAAGGTTTCCTAGCCATTGACATGAGATGTCATTTGATAACGGGATCACATCATTAGGAGAATGATGTGATGGACAAGACCCAAACTACAAACGTAGCATATGATCATGTCAGTTTATTGCTACTATTTTCTGCATGTCAAGTATGTGTTCCTATCACCATGAGATCATGCAACTCACGAACATCGGAGGAGTGCCTTGTGTTTATCAAACATCGCAACGTAACTAGGTGACTATAAAGGTGCTCTACACGTATCTCCGAGGGTGTCTGTTGAGTTGGCATGGATCAAGACAAGAATTTGTTACTCCGGGTGACGGAGAGGTATCTCAGGACCCACTCGGTAATACAACATCAACAAGCCTTGCAAGCAATTTGGCCAAGTGTTGGTGACGGGATCTTGTATTACGGATCGAGTAAAGAGACTTGCCAGTAACGAGGTTGAACTAGGTATGGAGATACCGACGATCGAATCTCGGGCAACTAACATGCCGAAGAACAAAGGGAACATCATACGAGATTAACTGAATCCTTGACATAGAGGTTCAACCGATAAAGATCTTCGTAGAATGTGTAGGAACCAATGTGGACATCTAGGTCCCGCCATTGGTTATTGACCGTAGAAGTGTCTCGATCATGTCTACATAGTTCTCGAACCCGCAGGGTCTGCACACTTAAGGTTTGGTGACGTTTTGGTAGTATAGAGTTATGTATGGTGGTGACGGAAGTTTGTTAGGAGTCCCAGATGAGATCCCGGACATCACGAGGAGCTCCAGAATGGTCCAGAGGTAAAGATTCATATATAGGAAGTCCTGTTTTGGTCGCCGAAAAAGTTTCGGGCTTATTGGTAGTGGACCGGGAGTGCCGGTAATGTACCGGGAGACCTCCGGGAGGGTTATTTCGAGCCAAGAGGCTACATGGGCTGTGGGAGAGTGGAAAGTAGCCCTTAGTGGGCTGGTGGAACATCCACAATAGGCCCACGCGGCTAGAAGAAAAAGGCCCAAGAGAAAAGGTGGAAAAAAGGCAAAAATAGGTGAATCCTAGTCCTACTAGGATTGGAGGTGGACTCCACCTCCTTCGGCCGAAGGACTTGGCTTGGAAAGCCATGGCTGCCTCCTCTCCTCTCTTCCCCTTATATGTACTAGAGGTTTTAGGGTTTTTGCACTAGTTTTTTCAGCCACGTGCTACCCTATTCTCTAGTGCATAGTTTCTCCTCTAGATCGGATTTTTGTAGTGCTTAGGCGAAGCCCTGCTGGAATTGCTCCACCACCATCGTCGGAGCGCCGTCATTATGCCAGCAAACTCTTCTACCTCTCCGCCAACCGCGTTAGGACGAGGTTCTTAGGACGAGGTTCGACTACACCAACCGCGTTACTAAGCAAAACAAGGTGCATAAAAGGTTTAACATCACATGCAAATCATAAGTGACATGATATGGCCATGATCTTGTGCTTTTGATGTCCATCATGAAAGCATCGGCATGATCTCCATCGTCACCAGCACGACACCATGATCTACATCATCTTGATCTCCATCAACGTGTCGCCATCGGGGTTGTCGCACCCAACATGCTTCTACTACTATTGCTACCATAGCGATAAAGTAAAGCATTTGATACCGCTTAATGATTGACACGCAGGTCATACAATAATTAAAGACAACCCTATGGCTCCTGCTGGTTGCCGTACTCACCGACATGCAAGTCGTGATAATCTATACATCACATGATCATCTCATACATCACATATATCACATCATGTAATTGGCCATATCATATCACAACATACCCTGCAAAACCAAGTTAGACGTCCTCTAATTGTTGTTGCATGTTTTATGTGGCTGCTACGGGTATCTAGCAAGAACAATTCTCATCTACGCAAAAACCACAACGGTGATACACTAGTTGCTTTTCAACCTTCTCAAGGACGTCCTTTGTCGAATCCGATCCAACTAAAGTGAGAGAAACTGTCACCCGCAAGCCATCTATGCAACAAGTTGTGGTTGAGGGAACCAGTCTCTCATAAGTGTACGAGTAATGTTGGTCCGAGACGCTTCATCTCACAATACCGCTGAACCAAAATCCGACCAAGGGAGGAAGCAATCTAAGCATCAACGCCCACAAACCTTTTGTGTTCTACTCGAGATCTCATCTACACATAGACCTAGCTCATGATGCCACTGTTGGGGAACATTGCATGGGAAACAAAAAAATTCCTACGCACACGCAGATCTATCCATGGTGATGAGCATCTACGAGAGGGAGAGTGGATCTACGTACCCTTGTAGATCGCTAAGCGGGAAGCGTTAAGTAACATGGTTGGTCTAGTCGAACGTCTTCACGATCCAAATCACCATGTGTCCCGCGATCCAATCACGATCCATCCCGCGATCTAATCACGATCCATCCCGCGAACTTGATCACGATCCGTCCCACGAACTTGATCACGATCTTTTCGATCTAGCGCCGAACGGACGACACCTCCGCGTTAAGCACACGTACTGCTTGATGACGATCTCCGACGTCTTGATCCAGCAAGAAAGAGAGGAGAGGTAGAAGAGTTCGTCGGTAGTGTGACGGTGCTCCGGCGATGGTGGTGGAGCAATTCCGGCAGGGCTTCGCCTAAGCACTGCAGAAATCCAATCTAGAGGAGAACTATGCACTAGAGGGTAGGGTTGCACGTGGCTGAAAAACTAGTGCAAAAACCCAAAAACCTCTAGTATATATAAGGGTAAGAGATGAGAGGAGGCAGCCTTGGCTTTCCAAGCCAAGGCCTTCGGCCGAAGGAGGCGGAGGAGGTGGAGTCCACCTCCAATCCTAGTAGGACTAGGATTCACCTATTTTGCCTTTTTTTCCACCTTTTCTCTTGCGCTTTTCTCTTACGGACGCATGGGCCTCTTGGGGTTGTTCCACCATCCCACTAAGGGCTGGTTTAAACTCTCCCACATCCCATGTAGCCTCTTGGGTCGAAATACCCCTCCCGGAGGTCTCCCGATACACTACCGGCACTCCTGGTACACTACCAATGAGCCCGAAACTTTTCCGGTGACCAAGGACTTCCTACATATGAATCACCTCCGGACCATTCCGGAGCTCCTCGTGACATCCGGGATCTCATCCGGGACTCCTAAAAACCTTCGGTCACCACCATACATAACTCTATACTACCGAAACGTCACCAAACCTTAAGTGTGCAGACCGTGCGGGTTCGAGAACTATGTAGACATGAACGAGACACCTCTATGGTCAATAACCAATGGCGGGACCTGGATGTACAAATTGGTTCCTACATATTCTACGAAGATCTTTATCGATTGAACCTCTATGTCCAGGATTCAGTTAATCCCGTATGATGTTCCCTTTGTTCTTCGGTATGTTACTTGCCCAAGATTCGATCGTCGGTATATCCATACCTAGTTCAACCTCGTTACTGGCAAGTCTCTTTACTCATTCCATAATACAAGATCCTGTGACCAACACTTAGTCACATTGCTTGCAAGGCTCATTTGGATGTTGTATTACCGAGTGGGCCCTGAGATACCTCTCCGTCACACGGAGTAACAAATCCCAGTCTTGATCCATGCCAACTCAACAGACACCATCGGAGATACCTGTAGAGCACCTTTATAGTCACCCAGTTACGTTGCAATGTTTGATACACACAAGGCACTCTTCCTATGTCCGTGAGTTGCATGATCTCATGGTCATAGGAACACATACTTGACATGCAGAAAACAGTAGCGATAAACTGACACGATCATATGCTACGTTTGTAGTTTGGGTCGTGTCCATCACATCATTCTCCTAATGATGTGATCACATTATCAAATGACATATCATGTCAATGGCTAGGAAACCTTGACCATCTTTGATCAACGAGCTAGTTCACTAGAGGCATACTAGGGACGGTGTGTTGTCTATTTACCCACACATGTAATGTGTTTCCAATCAATACAATTGTAGCATGGATAATAAATGATTATCACGAACAAGGAAATATAATAATAAACACTTTATTTATTGCCTCTAGGGCATATTTCCAACAAATTTCAAGATAAATTGTGTTCTCCCCGAGTGTGCACCGTTGCAAAAGTTCGTCGTGTCGAGACACCACATGATGATCGGGTGTGATAGACTCTACGTTCACATACAACGGGTGCAAGCCAGTTTTGCACGCACAGAACACTCAGGTTAAACTTGACAAGCCTAGCACGTACAGACATGGCCTCGTAACACAAGAGACCAAAAGGTCGAACATGAGTCATATAATAGATATGATCAACATAATGATGTTCACCATTGAAGTCACCTTAACTCACGTGATGATCGGACTTGAGTTGGTGAATTTGGATCATGTGACACTCAGATGACCTGAGGGATGTCAATTTGAGTGGGAGCTTTAGTAATTTGATTAACTAAACTCATTATCTTGAACAATAGTCTAAGTAACCTTTGCATTTTTATGTTCTAGATCAATGGCTCACGCAGTAGCACCCCTGAATTTTAATGCGTTCCTAGAGAAAGCTAAGTTGAAAGATGATGGAAGTAACTTTGTTGACTGGGCCCGTAATCTGAGGATTATTCTCATGGCTTCCCAGAAACAATATGTCATTGATGCACCGCTTGGTAACCAACCAGAAGACATGACCTCCGAAGATGTTAAGAACACTTGGAAGGCTCGTGCTGGAGACTACTCAATAGTTCAGTGTGCAATATTGTATGGCTTAGAACCGGGACTTCAAAGACGTTTTGAACGTCATGGAGCATATGAGATGTTCCGGGAGTTGAAGTTTATCTTTCAGAAGAATGCTCGGATCGAGAGGTATGAGACCTCCGATAAATTCTATGCTTGCAAGATGGAGGAGAACGGGTCTATCAGTGAGCATATACTCAGAATGTCTGGGTATTCAAATCGTCTAGAGGAGTTGGGAATTACCCTTCCACCAGAGGCAATCACTGACAGAGTTCTTCAATCACTCCCACCTAGTTACAAGAGCTTTGTAATGAACTATAACATGCATGGGATGAACAAGTCAGTGCCGAGCTGTTTGCGATGCTAAAAGTCGTTGAGTCTGAAATCCAGAAAGAACATCAAGTGTTGATGGTCAATAAAACCACTAGTTTCAAGAAAAATGGCAAGGGCAAAGGAAAGAAGGGTAAAACCAAGAAGGATGGCAAAGCAGTTGCTACTCCTACAAAGAAGCCTAAGCATGGACCTAAGCCAGAAACTGAGTGCTTTCATTGCAAAGGAACTGGTCACTGGAAGCGGAACTGCCCCAAGTACCTGGCTGACAAGAAGGCGGTCAACGACAAACAAGGTATATATGATATACATGTTATTGATGTGTACCTTACTAGCTCTCGTAGTAGTGCCTGGATGTTTGATACCGTTTCGGTTGCTCACATTTGCAACTCAAAGCAGGAACTACGGAATAAACGAAGGCTAGCGAAGGACGAAGTGACGATGCGCGTGGGAAATGGTTCCAAGGTTGATGTGATTGCCGTCGGCACGCTCTCTCTTCGATTACCATCGGGATTAGTGATGAACATGAATAATTGTTACTTAGTGCCTGTGTTAAGCATGAACACTATATCAAGATCTTGTTTATTGTGAGACGGTTACTCATTTAAATCAGAGAATAAAGGTTGTTCTATTTATATGAGTAATATCTTTTATGGTCATGCACCCAATGTTAGGGGTTTATTCATATTGAATCTTGATAGTGATGACACACATGTTCATAACATTGATGCCAAAAGATGTAGAGTTGATAATGATAGTACCACTTTCTTTTGTCAGTGTCGTTTAGGTTATATTGGTGTAAAACGCATGAGGAAGCTCCATGCTGATGGACTTTTGGAGTCACTTGATTTTGAATCACTTGACACATGTGAACCATGCGTCATGGGCAAGATGACTAAAACGCCGTTCTCTGGAACAATGGAACGGGCAAGTGACTTATTGGAAATCATACATACTGATGTGTGCGGTCCAATGAATGTTGCAGCACGCGGTGGATACCGTTATTTTCTCACCTTCACTGATGACTTAAGTAGATATTGGTATATTTACTTAATGAAAGACAAGTCTGAAACATTTGAAAAGTTCAAGCAATTTCAGAGTGAAGTTGAGAATCATCGTAACAAGAAGATTAAGTTCCTGCGATTTGATCGAGGAGGTGAATATCTGAGTTATGAGTTTGGCAGTCACTTAAGACAATGTGGAATTGTTTCACAGTTGACACCGCCCGGAACACCATAGCGTAATGGTGTGTCCGAACGTCGTAATCGAACCTTATTAGATATGGTGCGTTCTATGATGTCTCTTGCTGATTTGCCACTATCCTTTTGGGGTTATGCATTAGAGACAGCTGCATTCACTTTAAATAGGGCACCATAAAAATCCGTTGAGACGACGCCATATGAACTATGGTTTGGCAAAAGGCCAAAGTTGTCGTTTCTTAAAGTTTGGGGATGTGATGCTTATGTCAAAAAAGCTTCAGCCTGAAAAGCTAGAACCCAAAGCGGAGAAATGCGTCTTCATAGGATACTCGAAAGAGACAGTCAGCTATACCTTCTATATTAGATCCAAAGGCAAAGTGTTTGTCGCTAAGAACGGAACATTTCTTTAGAAAGAGTTTCTTTCAAAAGAATTGAGTGAGAGGAAGATAGAGCTTGATGAGGTTATTGAACCTTTACTTTAGCCAGAAAGTAGCGCAGCACAGAAAGTTGTTTCTGTGGAACCTACGATGGTAGAACAGGAAGTTAATGATGATGATCATGAAGCTTTGGATCAAGCTACTATTGAACCTCGTAGGTCGACAAGGGCGCATACTACTCCCAAGTGGTACGGCAACCCTATCTTAGAGGTCATGTTGTTGGAAAACAATGAACCTATGAGCTATGGAGGAGCAGTGATGGGCCCGGATTCCGAGAAATGGTTACAGGCCATGAAATCCGAGATGGGATCCATGTATGAAAACAAAGTATGGACTTTGGAAGTATTACCTGAAGGTCGAAAGGCCATTCAGAACAAATGGATCTTTAAGAAGAAGACAGACGCGGACGGTAATATCACTGTCTATAAAAGCTCGACTTGTGGCAAAGGGTTTTTCACAAGTTCAAGGAGATGACTACGATGAGACATTCTCAACCATAGAGATGCTTGAGTCTGTCAGAATCATGTTGGCAATAGCTGCTTATTTCGACTATGAAATTTGGCAGATGGATGTCAAAACGGCGTTCCTCAACGGTTTCCTTGAGGAAGAGTTGTATATGATGCAACCCAAAGGTTTTGTCGATCCAGAGAATGCTGACAAAGTTTGCAAACTCCAGCGATCCATTTATGGACTGGTGCATGCATCTCAGAGTTGGAATAAGCGCTTTGATGAGGTGATCAAAGCGTTTGAGTTTATACAAGTTGATGGAGAGGCTTGTATTTACAAGAAAGTGAGTGGTAGCCCTATAGCGTTTCTAATATTATATGTCGATGACATATTGCTGATTGGAAACAATATAGAAATGCTGGAAAGCGTGAAGGAATATTTGAACAAGAGTTTTTCAATGAAGGACCTAGGAGAAGCTGCTTACATATTAGGCATTAAGATCTATAGAGATAGATCGAAACGCTTAATAGCACTTTCACAGAGCACATGCCTTGATAAAGTTTTGAAGAAGTTCAAGATGGATCAGTCCAAGAAGGGGTTCTTGCCTGTGTTACAAGGTGTGAAGTTGAGTAAGACGCAATGCCCAGTGACTGCAGAAGATAGAGAAAAGATGAGTGCCATCCCCTATGCTTCAGCCATAGGCACTATCATGTATGCAATGTTGTGCACAAGACCCGATGTCAGCCTTGCCATAAGTATGGCCGGAAGGTTTCAAAGTGATCCTGGAATGGAGGACTGGCAAGCGGTCAAGAATATCCTTAAATACCTGAAAAGGACTAAGGAAATGTTTCTCGTTTATGGAGGTGATGAAGAGCTCATCGTAAGGGGTTACGTCGATGCAAGCTTTGACACCGATCCGGACGACTCTAAGTCGCAAACCGGATACGTATATATTCTCAACGGGGGAGCGATAAGCTGGTGCAGTTCCAAGCAAAGCGTGGTAGCCGATTCTACGTGCGAAGCGGGGTACATCGCAGCCTCGGAGGCGGTGAAGGAAGGGGTCTGGATGAAGCAGTTCATGACAGATCCTGGAGTAGTGCCTAGTGCACTGAATCCAATGAACCTGTTCTGTGACAACACTGGTGCCATTGCTCTAGCCAAGAAACCAAGGTTTCACAAGAGGACCAGACACATAAAGCGACGCTTCAACTCCATCCGGTACTACATCGAGGAGAAGGACATAAATATTTGCAAAGTGCACATGGATCTTAGTGTTGCAGACCCGTTGACTAAACCTCTTCCAAGGGCTAAACATGATCAACACAAGAACTGCATGGGTGTTCGATTCATTACCATATAAATCACACAGTGATGTGAACTAGATTATTGACTCTAGTGCAAGTGGGAGACTGTTTGAAATATGCCCTAGAGGCAATAAATAAAGTGTTTTATTATATTTCCTTGTTCATGATAATCGTTTATTATCCATGCTATAATTCTATTGATTGGAAACACATTACATGTGTGGGTAAATAGACAACACATGGTCCCTAGTATGCCTCTAGTGAACTAGCTCGTTGATAAAAGATGGTCAAGGTTTCCTAGCCATTGACATGAGATGTCGTTTGATAACGGGATCACATAATTAGGAGAATGATCTGATGGACAAGACCCAAATTACAAACGTAGCATATGATCGTGTCAGTTTATTGCTACTGTTTTCTGCCTGTCAAGTATGTGTTCCTATGACCATGAGATCATGCAACTCACGAACATCGGAGGAGTGCCTTGTGTGTATCAAACATCGCAACGTAACTGGGTGACTATAAAGGTGCTCTACAGGTATCTCCGAGGGTGTCTGTTGAGTTGGCATGGATCAAGACTAGGATTTGTTACTCCGTGTGACGGAGAGGTATCTCAGGGCCCACTCGGTAATACAACATCACAACAATCCTTGCAAGCAATGTGGACAATTGTTGGTCACGGGATCTTGTATTACGGATCAAGTAAAGAGACTTGCCAGTAATAAGGTTGAACTTGGTATGGAGATACCAACGATCGAATCTCGGGCAAGTAACATGCCAAAGAACAACGGGAACATCATAGGGGATTAACTGAATCCTTGACATAGAGGTTCAACCGATAAAGATCTTCGTAGAATGTGTATGAACCAATGTGGACATCGAGGTCCCGCCATTGGTTATTGATCGTAGAGGTGTCTCGGTCATGTCTACATAGTTCTCGAACCCGCAGGGTCTGCACACTTAAGGTTTGGTGACGTTTCGGTAGTATAGAGTTATGTATGGTGGTGACCGAAGGTTGTTCGGAGTCACGGATGAGATCCCCGACGTCACGAGGAGATCCGGTAAAGATTCATATGTAGGAAGTCCTGTTTTGGTCGCCGGAAAAGTTCCGGGCTTATCGGTAGTGTACCGGGAGTGCCGGTACTGTACCGGGAGACCTCCGGGAGGGGTGTTTCGACCCAAGAGGCTACATGGGCTGTGAGAGAGTGGAAACTAGCCCTTAGCGGGCTGGTGGAACATCCACAATAGGGCCATGCGGCTGGAAGAAAAAGTCCCAAGAGAAAATGTGGAAAAAAGGCCAAAATAGGTGAATCCTAGTCCTACTAGGATTGGAGGTGGACTCCACCTCCTTCGGCCGAAGGCCTTCTCTTGGAAAGCCAAGGCTGCCTCCTCTTCTCTCTTCCCCTTATATATACTAGAGGTTTTAGGGGTTTTGCACTAGTTTTTTCAGCCACGTGCTACCCTATTCTCTAGTGCATAGTTTCTCTTCTAGATCGGATTTCTGTAGTGCTTAGGCGAAGCCCAGCCGGAATTGCTCCACCACCATTGCCGGGGCGCCGTCACGCTGCCGGCGAACTCTTCTACCTCTCCGCTCTCTCTTGCTGGATCAAGACGGCGGAGATCGTCATCAAGCTGTACGTGTGCTGAACGCGGAGGTGTCGTCCGTTCGGCGCTAGATCGGAAGGATCGTGATCAAGTTCGTGGGACGTATCATGATCAAGTTCGCGGGACGGATCGTGATTGGATCGCGGGACGCACGACGATTTGGATCACGAAGACGTTCGACTACACCAACCGCGTTACTTAACGCTTCCCTCTTAGCGATCTACAAGGGTATGTAGATCCACTCTCCCTCTCGTAGATGCTCATCATCATGAATAGATCTACGTGCGCGTAGGAAATTTTTTGTTTCCCATGCAACGTTCCCCAACAATTTTTCATGCACTTACTGATTTGTTTCAGCAAAATAACCCTGAAATGTAAAAGCACTTCAAATGAACTCTAAAAATGTTGAAAGTTGGCATGGTATCATCATTTCACCCACACAACATGTTATAAAAAGTTGAGAGGGTTAAGATAAAAACTAGATGCACTTCTTGTACAAAATGGACAATCCCCTTCGAAGTATCAAGGTTTCGGACGAAAACTCGCTTGTTACAAAGGCATTTCATTTTTTAACTTATTTGAACTCCATACTTTTTGTGTGTTCAAAATGCACCATTCAAAGCCACATCATCACTTTTCAACCCGTTCTGACTTCATTTGCTATTTTTCATGCACTTACTGATTTGTTTTAGCAAAATAACCCTGAAATTGAAAAGCACTTCAAATGAACTCTGAAAAGGTTCAAAGTTGGCATGGTATCATCATTTCACCCACATAGCATGGTATAAAAAGTTGAGAGGGTTACAGCAAAAACTGGATGCACTTCGTGTACAAAATGGACAATCTCCTTCGAAGTATGAGGGTTTCGGAGAAAAACTCGCCTGTTACAAAGGCATTTCATTTTTTTAACTTATTTGAACTCAATACTTTTTTTGGTTCAAAATGCGACATTGAAAGCCACATCATCACTTTTCAACCCTTTTCTGACCTCATTTACTATTTTTCATGCATTTCATGATTTATTTTGAGCTAAAATGACCCTCAATTGAAAAGAAGTGCAAATGAACTCTGAAATGGTTGAAAGTTGGCATGGTATCATAATTTCACCCACATAGCATGTTACAAAATGTTGAGAGAGTTACGGTAAAAACTGGATGCACTTCATGTACAAAATGGACAATCTCTTTCAAAGTATGAGGGTTTCGGACGAAAACTCACCTGTTACAAAGGCATTTAATTTTTTTAACTTATTTGAACTCCATACTTTTTGTGTGTTCAAAATACACCATTCAAAGCCACATCATCAATTTTCAACCCTTTCTGACTTCATTTGCAATTTTTCATCCACTTAGTGGTATTTTTTCACGAAAATAACCGTGAAATTGAAAAGCACTTCAAATGAACTCTGAAAAGGTTGAAAGTTGGCATGGTATCATAATTTGACCCACACAGCATGTTATAAAAAGTTGAGAGGGTTACGACAAAAACTGGATACACTTCGTGTACAAAATGGACAATCTCCTTTGAAGTACCAGAATTACCAAATTCGATATAATGATAAAACACGATAATATTAAACAGTAGAAAAAAGTATCACTAGAAAATATATTTTTAAAGTAAAGTTATTCACAAACTAGTGATTCACACAAATTTCAAATAATTCAAATTTAAACTATTCGAATTTGAAAACTAGTACCGCTAACAGAAAGTTTGTATTTTTTATGAACTAAGGAAAAAATATTCTCTCAATAAAGCACAAAAAACTAAGAAACAAAAGAAAATAAATAAAGCAAAAAATAAAAAATAATCAAAAATAGGCCGCCTACTGGGCCGCCATGGCCTGCATACGACTAGAAACCCAACTTGGTCAGGATGCACGCCCGCAAGGCCTAGTAGGCCCAACAGGGCTGCACAGGTTCGATAGGCCCACATAGGCCTGCTTAGAGAGGAGCTCGAGGGAGCAGCTACAGTGTGGCTTATAAACCAGTGCGGCTGCCCCTCGCTTGGCGAGCAGGGACTAAACTTCCACCGCAGTGCCCCGTGCTAGGAACTGGCCTTTAGTCGCGGTTGGTGGCTCCAACCGCGACTAAAGACCTAAAGACCCCCCTTTAGTCACGGTTCGAGCCACCAACCGCAACTAAATGGTTTCGCTTCCCGCCACTTCGGCTGCTGAAATTCACCTTTAGTCGCGGTTGGTGGCTCCAACCGCGACTAAAGGGGCGGTCTTTAGTTGCGGTTGGAGCCACCAACCACGACTAAAGGTCCTCCTATACAAGCAGCACTTGAACTTTTTTCATTTTCCCTCAGCTTTCTTCATCTCTTTGACCATAGAAGAGATCGCCCCCCGGGCACGCCCGACGCCGTCGCCGCACATGCCGTCGCCGCCCCGATGCCGTTGCCGCCTCCGACGTGAGGCCCATGCCGTTGCCACCCCAGACGCGCCACCTGTCGTCACACGCCGCCCGGCCCCGCCTCCCCGAGCTCGCGCACGGTCGCCATCAACGTCGCCTCGTCGGCAGTCGCCCCGCTGTGAGCCCCTTACTCGCCTCTGGATTTTTTTCTTAATAATTAGATAAATTTTAGATATATTAGATGTATATTAGTTGTTAGTTAGATATTAATTAGATGAATTTAGAATGTTAATTAGATGTTAATTAGACGATAGATTAATTAGATGTTAATTAGATGTTAGATGTATATTAGATGCTAATTAGAGGTATATTAGTTGATTTTTGAATGTTAAATATATGTTAATTAATAAGATGTTAGATGAATAAGTTTTATATTAGATGTTATATGTATATTAGATGTTAATTAGATGTATATTAGATGAATTTTGAATGTAAATTAGATATTAATTAGATGTTAGATGAATTTTAATTAGATGAATTTTGAATTTTAATTAAATGTTAGAGCAAAAAATTTCTCGGAGTCAACGATGCCTAGCCCCCATCCTTGTCGTCGACTCGTTCGCGACGACGTCTTGCTTCAGAGGGGCAACGTTCGGGACTGGGCCCCGCCTAACTGGCATTGGGAGGTGCTACCTTCAAAGGTGCAAAGCTTAGTGAGGAACCCGGGTCCCGTCGTCGACCCGGAGCTTCTTTGGTGGCGTTCGCGTGGGCCACTTTCCGTGCGGAGGCAACCGACCCCGCTAGAGGTGGTACATCACCGTGTCAGGGAGGAGGACGAGTCGTCCGGTGGTACATGGATGTGTTGGACGTCGGGTTCTCCAATACCTGACAGGTTCTTTAGGGATCTCACCCGGGCTATGATCCTGTCATAGTTCTTCTCTTTGGGTGCCACAGCCTGCCGCGCAAGACATCAACTGGATCTGTAGTAGTGATATTATATAATCAATAATATTTGAGATGTATTAATAATAATATTCGAGATGTATTCGAGATTATATTCGATAATATTCGAGACGATTTATTCGAGATTATATTCGATCATGCATATTATGTACTATGATTCAGTTTTCCTTATTGATTGCATGCATTCTAATTTGAATACTAAATTGTTTTATCTTTCTTCTAGGTTAGTTAAATATAAGCTATGGACAATACCGACAGAGAAGGAGAAGAGGCTCCGTTCGACATCATACGCTCCACGAGCCCAGAGCATGAACATGAAGATCATGACTGCTCGCAATATCTGAAAAATTCTGGTGAGGGTTGTATGTTTGATGAAGACGAAAAGAATAGATGAATTAGACAATCGATGTTGATGAAGAAAATATTCTTCAAATAACAAGGACCGGCGAGGTATATATATTATATAAGTCATCCGGTGATCATTACATGTCTTAATTGAGTTGTATATGTATTAACGAATCGATCTTTCTTCTATTAGGCCTCCAGATCGAGCAAATCTTCTACAAGACACATGGTAAAGCGAGGCCCAGCCAGAAAGTTGGACGCTGGCGTAAAGTTCAGCATCGATTCCTAAGAAAAATGCAACCAAGTTCAAGAATCAATGCGGAGTTATTGTCAGGGACCTAATCCCGATCTCCACACAAGAATGGAAAAAGCCAGCAAAGGGAGATCGACAAGGAGTTACTTTTGTCGATGAAAGAGCAAAAGATGTGCTTTGGACCGAGCTGCTGTCACATTTCACACTACCAGATAACTTGACAGAGGCAGATCTGAATAAAGTCAGAAACTATGCTCTTAAAAAGATGGCGATCGCATTCAACACACTACAATGATTCGGGTCTATTGCAACAAATTCGTTTGTCATAATACATGTCGATTTGTGGCGATAAGTACCTATTGCCACAAAACGACTTTTGTTGGCAGCCGTTGCGACTGGACGCATGGTAATAGGTTATTGCCACAAAAAAAGCAATTGTAGCAATAAAGCTTTCTATTGCAACATCCATGTGGGAAGTTGCCACATGTTTCCAGAGGCAACACTCACCTAATGCCACAAATTGACTTGTGGAGATATCTTTAATGCAACATGTAGCAAATCGTGGCGAGTGATAGCTCGTGGCGATAGATATTTGTGGCAACAACCTATTCCAACGAAAAATTCGAAAAAGATACGATTAGTGCAAATGTCACTCCAGTTACAGTGACCTGGCCATCGAGGTGCAGGACATGGTTTTACGCGCATGGGGAAGTTGGACCCAAAGACAGGGGCTATTATTGTGAAGGCAAGTCTTAAAAAAGTGACATATGAAATTCTGATGAAAATAGAAGAAACTCGAACGGGGGTGTTCACGCCCAACAGAGAGGACGATGAGCTGACGCGCGCCCTGGCGAATCCTGAACACGCGGGACGAACACAAGGGAAAGTTGTTGTTCGGTGGTTTGAGGGGTTTGCTGGTTGGAACGACGACTATAGAAGCCGTACGAGAAAGAAGATGCAGGAGGAGCGTACTAATAAGGAGGAAGCACTCCACCTTGAAGGCCTCGAATCAAAGCACCTGAAGTTGAAATCTAGAGTCAGGCAGCAGCAGGAGCAGATCGACTCACTCAGCCAGGAAAGGGCGTCTCAGCGGCAGCATGAGCAGATCGATCCATCATTGGATACCACCAACCCATCTATGCCGAGAAGCAACGTGGGTTCCTCCCCGTCTGATATCGATGACGATGCACTGCTAGCTAGGTACCCTGTGGATGATATCAAAGACAGGACTAACTGTGAGCTACACATGAAAGTGAAGAGCTTATCCATGAACGTGGCGGACGGCTATGCTTTAGCAAATCCCCAAGAAGCAACCTTCCATTGCAATCCCATTCTAGCTGGCTATGCTCGTGTAGGGGTTGATGAAGTGATGTTATCATATCACGAGCTACAACTTGACATTCCTGGAGGTGACGAGGAGAGAACACTGGGAGAGGCCATACATCGTATCATTCTATGGAAAAAGGATTGCATCGTATTTTCAAGGCCACTGACTCCTCCTCCTCCAAGTCCGTCGCCGCGCCAGTGGACTCCGACTCCTCCTCCAAGTCTGGCACAACATCAGCCAACTCCTCCTCCTCCAAGTCCGGCACCGCATCAGCGACTCCTCCTCCAGGTCCGGCACCGCGTCAGCCGACTCCTCCTCCTCCAAGTCCAGCACCGCGTTAGCCGACTCCTCCTCCTGGTCCGGCACGGCGTCAGCGTGCTCCGTCGACTCAGCGTGCTATGTCGCCAAAGCAACAACAAAAGAGAGAGGCCGCAGCTACGAGGACTAGCGGTACAACAAGCAAGAAATTCAAATATGGTCCAAGCAGCCTGAAGCCTCTTCCGAAGTTGCCTTACCACCTGACCAACGAGGAACTCGACAACGTAGTGGATGCCAATTTGAAGGCCCATTTTGGACCGAAACCGCCCCAGCCGCCAAAGGAAAAAGTACCTGAGCATGTCTCACAACACTTCATTAATATGGCTCAACCGGCTCAGAAGGACAGCGACTATGTGCGGTCTATCAAGAAGTCATATCTTGTAGGAAAAAAGGAGTCGAGCTCGAGCTCGAGCCAAGGAGTTGGCAAAAACAGCGGAAAAACTATCCCCCAGTTGGGAGAACATGCAGTACAATCGATCCCCTCGCCCATTGTACAAACACCTATGAGTATCACCGGTCAGCCAGAAGTAACCGAAGAACATATTAGGATGGCTAAAGAGGCTGGTGTCACTGTTGAACAACCCCTGGGCCTTCAGGAAATGCTCGTGCTTAAAGAGTCATATTTCTGCACCTTTGTTACTATTGTATGTATATGTATGTGTGTGTGTGTATATATGTATATATATATATAACTTGTACTACAAATTCTATTTTTTGCTTACTAGATGTTAATAAGTGTTGTTGATGAATTATGCAGTTACCACTGGATCTTGTTAATCATTGAAGTTGACAAGGAAAAAGTTGAAGTACTCGACTCGCTATTAAAGGATGCATCCGAATACGCAATCATGAAGGGCCTGGTTCCAATTAAATGTCTCTAAAGGCACAATTGGTGGAAATGATTCCATTCCCGTGGCAACGGTATCATCCTTGTGGCGCACAATGTTGTATAGAGCCGGATATTGTTTCCGGAATGTGGCATTTCCTAGCCACTTGTTCTTTCAGGATCTAATTTCTGAGCCATACTTAATCAAGAAGGATCCATAGCAGAAGAAATATTTTTTCGTAACCATTAGACTCGTCCAAAAGTGAGAATTCCTAGGCTTCCGGTATAATTGGGATATCACCTTGGAACCCACATATTTCCACCTCACAAGGGTTTGCCATACACCATTTTCTCTTAGAAATTTAAACAACCATTGCCGAGGATGGCCCTATTCTTAACCTTAAGGTCATGAATGTCCAACCCGTCTTGGTCTTTGAGACGGCAAATCACACTCCATTTAGCTAGTCAATATTTGTTTATCTCATTATCTCTTTGCCAAAAACATCTTTACCGAAAGTAATTTAATCTATATAAAACTCTTTTCAGCAACTGGAAGAAGGAAATCATACATAGTACCATATTAATTAGTACCGAATTTATGAGGACCAATATTCCATCCAGAGTCAACAGTTTAGCTTTTTTAACTGCTAATTCATTTTTGCAGTCTCTTCTCAACGTGTTTCCATTCAACAATTGGGAGTCTCCTATGCATGCTTGAGCTAACGCCTCTGCGTAGCAGCCACCGATACACATTGACTATTTTAAGGCAAAGGCACACGATGCATGTGAATGTCTTCAGGTTTGTCCGGCGCTCGGAGTAGCAAATATTGGCGACAGTCCATGAGGCAGGAGACTTTGCCCAGAATAGCGGGATTTCGATGAAATTCACTAAATTTCAGTAGATATTGAAATAATTACGTTTCGGCCAAAATACTTCAGCAATTTCAGTAGTGTAAACGAATTCAAAAATAGTTTCCAAAATATTCTCTAAAAAGTTAAAATGTTAACTGATTCAAGTAAAATATTTCATTCATTTGGCTGAAATGCAAACCAAATCATTAAAAAATATTGAATTTCCATTATTTCGATTGATGCTGAATTTTTTCTGAAACTAAAATAGAAAACCATGTCTCGTAGTGACCTCTTCTGTCTAGAAGTCGTTGCCTCATAGCTCCTGCTGAGGTCTTACGCCGATCGAGTCAATTGACAATTTAAAATGCTGGACATTTTTATATACCGAAGAGTCGGACACCTTTGTTAGCAGCCTCCCTCAAAACATAAAGTAACAATTTCTGAATTAGCAGCCACGGATCAGACCATTGACGGTTGCTGGGTGCTCGCGATTTGTTTTCTGTTTCTTTGTACGCCGTTGTCAAAGTGGTCGGCTTCAAGAAATGATTTACCATGTGTTTGTGGTGGACCGTCTTCACGTACTTTATGCCAATCGCAGATCGAAATGCATCGATGCGGATGAGGCGGCCGTCACCATGTGGACTGGTAATTCGTTGCCTGATCGAGCTAACTTTGGCATGTTGCTCCCTTTCTACCCAGAGATCATAAGATATGTTCTTAGAAGACCCCATGCATGAGGACATGAAACAAAAACTTGCTTAACTAGCACCCAGGAAGCAACCACTCACGATGGCTACCTGCGGGTCTATTCTCTATTTGTTTAAAGAGGCGATTTTCTGTTTTTAGTGAGCCCTGGATGCAGGAGGTGAGGTATACATAATGTGGTTGAAGAAGGAGTCTGTATGTTCCCGCGGTTGGTGTCCAAGTGCTGAGTTAATCTCGGCTTGTTTACTTCACTGACGTTCCACCGTAGACTTGTAGACCGTGTTGAGATTGACGTGTTGGGACACGGCGGTGATTTGAGGTAGTAGGCGGTGCAGTTCCCACATGAGTTGCCAAAGCCAGCTAGCCTCGGCGATGGTGCGGTACTCAGCTTCAACGTTGGACAGAGAGAGAGATGGTGTGTTGCTGTTTGAGAAGAAGGGCCAAAATGGAAGGTCCTCACTGAGGAAGACACAATAGCCCGAAGTCGAATGACAGGTGTTGGGGCAGCCGCCCAGATGGTGTCGGTGTCTGGGTAGACTGTAGGGTTATCGAACAGGGTGTCGGCAATTGTAGCGAGCTTCGAAGAAGTGTCGATGGGATTTACCACAGACTTGCAAGTGATCATACCGGCATTAATTCTAGAGGATCTCAAGTCCATACTTGCTTTGTGAGAGAAATAATCAGCTGAGCCGCGTCAAACCGCCAGGCCAAGGAAGTAATCGAGGTTGCCCTAGTCATTCAGGGAGAACTTGGAGTCGTGGGCAGTGATGACGTGCTCGAGGAGAGTGGGCAAAGCAAACGTTTGGGTCATGTTGTCAGTATAGAGGACAAGGAACGTCTTGTCTTGTAGGAAAAAAAAAGAGGTTGGAGCATGTGAAACCAATGGCCGCAAATAAAGTTGGCAAATCGTCGATACCAAGTATTTGGTGCCTCCTTCGGTCCACAAAGAGAGTTCTTGAGGCGGCACACCTGGTTGGGTGGGAGGTGTCACCAAACCCCGTTACGTTGGCAACAAAAGAACACTCAAGAAGGCGCTCTTCACATAAAGTAGACAAATCTTATAGTTTAGGGAGAGTGGGATGGAAAGGATGATCCGGATCAATGTTGATTTGACAACCAGGCTGAACAACTATTAATGTACAAGTCCAGAGATCCCAATGGGCAAGTTCAACCGGGCATGGTGTGCAGCTAGCAGGGGCTAAAGAAGACAAATTAACAGGGCGCCCAAACTAGAACGAATGGCTAAACTTATGCTCGTTTATTGTTTTAGTGCCTGAAAGTGAAGATGATGATGCGAACAAATGAAGAATGTCATGATCAGGGCGTCCAAGCCAAGCATACCATATATCTGAATCAACGGTGGAAAAGACAAGAGCAGAACATGACCATACAAAAGGAGAGTGCAAGTCGAGAGTGCCTGTACTATTGCAGATGAGAGTCATGGCCTTGGTTCCAAGGTTCTTCATAGAAAAGACCCGCGCGTAATCAAATCCAGCGGTTCAATTATTACGATAAGTACATTGACTAACAAAGATCAAATGTGAGTCCAAATATAGAAGAGATAGATTACAATTCAAACTACCAAAAATAAACTGGCCGAATATACTCTAATATCCCCGCAGGGTCAACGTCGGGCGTGACGATGTTGAGACTGGATCGTATGTCTACGAAGGATGCATTGGGAAGCCTTTTGGTGAAGATAACAGCAAATTGCGCACTTGTTTGAACATGTAGAACCCGGACCTCTCCAAGAGCCACCTTCTCACCAACAAAGTGGATGTCGATCTCAATGTGCTTCGTGCGACGACGCTGAACTGGATTAGATGCCATATAGACTGCTGAAATGTTATCGCAGTAACCAATTGTAGCACGCTGGAGTGGTCGATGAAGCTCCAAGAGAAGTTGTCGGAGCCAGACGGTCTCGGCTACAGCATGTGCAACAACCCGATACTCAAATTCAGCGGAGGACCTGGAAACTGTATACTACCTTTTCAAATACCAAGAAACAACATTATTACCCAAATAAACACAATAGCCGGAAGTAGATCGTCGAGTGTCGGGACATCCCGTCCAGTCTGTATCAGAATATACTGCCAAGCTTGTTGGAGAGGAAGAGTTAATAAGGAGGCCATGGTCAAGAGTACCTTTGAGATAGCGAAGTATGCGTCTAACATGAGCAAGATGAGGAGCACGAGGATCATGCATATAAACATAGGCTTGTTGAACAGAGTAGGAAATATCGGGACGAGTGAGAGTAGCGTATTGAAGAGCGCCAGTGATGCTGCGATAAAGATTGGGATCAGGAACATGCCCATCATCAGCCAACAATTTTGCACCGGTGTCAGCAGGTGTGTGACAGGGTTGACAATCAGACATGCCGGCATGTGAGAGCAAATCGATAACATATTGGCGTTGGGAGAGAAAAAGAGTAGAGGGAGTACGAGAAACATTGATGCCAAGAAAATGATGTAGAGGTCCAAGATCACTCATAGAAAATTCATGATTGAGAGAAGAGATTATTTGGTGGAGAAAAGTATCGGAAGAAGCGGTTAGAATAATATCATCTACATATAATAAGATATAGGCGGTGTGATTAGAGGAATGAAATACGAAGAGAGAGGAGTCGGTTTTAGAAGGGACAAAGCCAATGGTTGGAACAAAGGAAGCAAAACGTTGGAACCAGGCTCGAGGAGCCTGCTTTAGTCCATACAATGATTTCTTAAGAAGACAAACAAGATTTGGTGAGGAGGGATTTTCAAAACTAGAGGGTTGCTCGCAGTACACAGTTTCATTTAGTGTTCCATGGAGGAAAGCATCTTTGACATCCACTTGGTGAATAGGCCATGAAGAGGAGACCGCAAGACTAAGAACAACACGAATGGTGCTAGGTTTTACCACAGGAGAGAAGGTCTCATCAAAATCAATGTCGTGCTGCTGGAAAAAACCACGACAAAACCAGCAAAATTTGTAGCGGGCAAGAGAACCATTGGCATGAAACTTGTGGGGAAAAACCCATTTGCCAGAGACAATATTAACACCAGGAGGCTTGGGAACTAACATCCAGGTGTTGTTTTGCTGAAGCGCATCAAATTCGTCCCGGATAGCAGAAAACCAAACGGGATCAAGAAGAGCCCATTTGTATGAAGTGGGTAGAGGGGAGACAGTCGGTGTGGCCGTGAGATTAAGACGACGAGTAGGGAGATGAAAACCATGTTTGCCACGAGTACACATGACATGATCGTTGGTGGTAGCTTGAATGGGTACATCATGAGGAGGAATTGGTGGGGAAGAGGGTGAGGATGAAGAGGAAGAAGAGCTAAAAGTGTCGGGTGTGGAGCTGTCTGCAGTGGTAGGAAATGGTTTGCTGGCGGCCTTAGGCTTGCCGACCTCCTCAGTGGCTGCACTAGGCTTGCCGGGCCTGCCGGTTCCCCGGACTTGTCGGGCCTACGGGTTGCTCTTGCCGGGCGTGCCGATTGCCGGGCTGGTCAGGCCCGCCGGTTGCCGGGCTTGCCGGTTGTAAGGCTTGACGGCTACCAGCTGCCTCATGTTGCCGGTTGCCGGGCTCGCCATGCCTGCCGGGCTTGTCGGGCTTGCCGGACCTGCTGGGCTTGCTGGACCTACCGGCTACCTCAGACTTGCCGGCCTCGCCGCGGGAGAGGGAGAGATCGCGGCAGAGGTGGTGGTGGTGGTAGTGATTGATGCGGTGGTAGTGATAAAATAAGAAAAAGTGTTTTCAACGAATGTGACATGGCGAGAGACAAGCACGCGACCAAAAGATGGATCAAAACAAGGATATCCTTTGTGATCGTCACAAAGACCAAGATGAATGAAAGGTAGTGAATGTGGTTCGAGTTTGTTGGAGGCGGTAGATGCAGTGTTCGGAAAGCAAAGACAGCCAAAAACACGCAAAAGAGAATAATCGGGGTGGGAGAGAAAAAGAGATTGAAAAGGAGAATAAAGAGGACATGTCTTGGATGGTCGAATATTTACAAGTAGTGTAGCAGTGCGAAGGGCTTTGGACCAAAAAATGGGGAGGAAAAGATGCTTGGATAAGTAGATTACGTAGGATATCGTTGATGGATGATACGTCCATTTTGCATCATACTTTTATATTGATATTTATCGCATTATGAGCTATTATTACACATTATGGTACAATACTTATGCCTTTTCTCTCTTATTTTACAAGGTTTACATGAAGCGGGAGAATGCCGGCAGCTGGAATTCTAGGCTGGAAAAGGAGCAAGTTTGAGATGTCTATTCTGCACAACTCCAAAAGCTGTGAAAATCAGCGAGAAATTATTTTGGAATATATAAAAAATACTGGGAAGAAGAAATACCAGAGGGGAGCCACCAGGAGGCCACGAGCCTGCCAGGCGCGCCCCACCCCCTGGGCGCGCCTGGAGGGCTCGTGGGCCCCCTGTAGCCCCTCTGGCCCCCATCTTCTTCTATATGGAGGGTTTCATCCCAGAAAAAATAAGAAGAGAGCTTTCGGGAAGAAACGCCGCCGCCACGAGACGGAACTTGAGCAGAACCAATCTAGAGCTCCGGCAAGGCCGTCCTATCGGGGAAACTTCTCTCCCGGAGGGGGAAATCATCGTCATCATCATCACCAACACCCCTCTCATTGGAGGGGACTCATCTCCATCAACATCTTCATCAGCACCATCTCATCTCCAAACTCTAGTTCATCTCTTATATCCAATCTCCGTCTCGCGACTCCGATTGGTACTTGTAAGGTTGCTAGTTGTGTTAATTACTTCTTGTAGTTGATGCTAGTTGGTTTACTTGGTGGAAGATCATATGTTCAGATCCTTAATGCTATTCAATCCTCTCTGATCATGAACATAATTATGCTTTGTGAGTAGTTACGTTTGTTCCTGAGGACATAGGATAAGTCTTGCTACTGGTAGTCATGTGAATTTGGTATTCGTTCGATATTTTGATGCGTTGTATGTTGTCTCTCCTCTAGTGGTGTTATGTGAACGTCGAATACATGACACTTTACCATTATTTGGGCCTAAAGGAAAGCATTGGGAAGTAATAAGTAGATGATGGGTTGCTAGAGTGACAGAAGCTTAAACCCTAGTTTATGCGTTATTTCGCAAGGGGCTGATTTGGATCCACTAGTTTAATGCTATGGTTAGACTTTGTCTTAATTCTTCTTTCGTAGTTGCGGATGCTTGCGAGAGGGGTTAATCATAAGTGGGATGTTTGTCCAAGTAAGGACAGCACCCAAGCACCGGTCCACCCACATATCAAACTATCCAAGTAGCGAATGCGAATCATATGAACATGAGGAAAACTAGCTTGACAATAATTCCCATGTGTCCTCGGGAGCGCTTTACCTTATATAAGAGTTCGTTCAGGCTTGTCCCTTGCTACAAAAGGGATTGGGCCATATTTCTGCACCTTTGTTACTATTGTTACTTGCTACCCGTTACAAATTATCTTATCACACAACTATTTGTTACCGACAATTTCAATGCTTGCAGAGAATACCTTACTGAAAACCGCTTGTCATTTCCTTCTGCTCCTCGTTGGGTTCGACACTCTTACTTATCGAAAGGACTACGATCGATCCCCTATACTTCTGGGTCATCAAGACTCTTTTCTGGCGCCGTTGCTGGGGAACGAAGTGCCTTTGGTGAGTGGAATTTGGTAAGGAAACATTTATATAGTGTGCTGAAATTTATTGTCACTTGTCACTATGGAAACTAATCCTTTGAGGGGCCTGTTCGGGGTATCTTCACCTCGACCGGAAGCACAAAGAGTTTCTCCTCAACGTACTGCACCTACTGAAAATATTTATTATGAGATTCCTTCGGGTATGCTAGAGAAACTATTGGCTAATCCTTTTACAGGAGATGGAACATCACATTCCGACTTGCATCTAATCTATGTAGATGAAGTTTGTGCTTTATTTAAGCTTGCAGGTTTGCCCGAGGATGAGGTCAAGAAGAAGGTCTTTCCCTTACCTTTGAGGAATAAAGCATTGACATGGTATAGGCTATGTGATGATACTGGATCATGGAACTACAACCGACTGAAATTGGAATTTCATCAAAAGTTTTATCCTATGCATTTGGTACATCGTGATCGGAATTATATCTATAATTTTTGGCCTCGTGATAGAGAAAGTATCGCTCAAGCTTGGGGGAGGCTTAAGTCAATGTTATATTCATGCACCAACCATGAGCTCCCTAGAGAAATTATTATTATGAACTTTTATGCTCGGCTTTCTCATGACAATCGCACCATGCTTGACACTTCTTGTACCGGTTCTTTTATGAAGAGAGATATTGACTTCAGATGGGATTTATTGGAAAGAATTAAACGCAATTCTGTAGATTGGGAGTTTGATGAAGGTAAGGAGTCAGGTATGAATCTTAAGTTCGATTGCATTAAATCCTTCGTTGAAACAAATACTTTTCGTGACTTTAGCGCTAAACATGGGCTTGACTCTAAGATAGTAGCTTCTTTATGTGAATCATTTGCTACTCATATTAATCTCCTTAAGGAGAAGTGGTTTAAATATCATCCTCCCATAGAAGTAAATGTAGTTAAACCCGCTCTAGTTGAAGAGAAAGTCATTGCCTATAATGATCCTATTGTTCCTACTGCTTACATTAAGAAACCACCTTTCCCTGTTAGAATAAAGGATCATGCTAAAGCTTCAACCGTGATACTTAAGGGCTACATTAGAACACCTACACCCCCTGAGCAAATTAAAGTTGAACCTAGTATTTATATTATTAAAGATCTCTTGGCTGATAATGTTGATGGGCATGTTATTCAATTCTGTAAAGCTGCTGCTAGAATTGCTAAACCTCATGCTAGTGAAAAACATAAACCTGTAGTTGGCATGCCTGTTTTTTCTGTTAAGATAGGAGATCATTGTTATCATGGTTTATGTGACATGGGTGCTAGTGTTAGCGCAATACCTCAATCTTTATGTAATGAAATTAAAGATGAGATTGCACCTGTCGAGATGGAATTTATTGATGTTACTATTAAACTTGCTAATAGAGATACTATCTGCCCTCTGGGAATTGTTAGAGATGTTGAAGTCTTGTGTGGTAAAACTAAGTATCCTACTGATTTTCTCGTTCTTGATACCACACAAGATAGCTTTTGTCCCATCATATTTGGTAGACCTTTCCTGAATATTGTTAATGCTCAAATTGATTGTGAGAAACAAACTGTTACTGTTGGCTTTGGAGGTGTGTCACGTGAATTTAATTTTTCTAAGTTTGGTAGACAACCTCATGAAAAAGAATTGTTTAGTAAGGATGAAATTATTGCTCTTGCTTCTATTGTTGTGCCTCCTACTGATCCTTTAGAGAAATACTTGCTTAAACATGAGAATTATATGCATATGGATGAAAGGAATGAGATAGATAGAGTTATCTTTGAACAACGTCCTATCCTTAAGAATAATTTGCCTGTTGAATTACTTGGAGATCCACCTCCACCAAAGTGTGATCCTGTGTTTGAGCTTAAACAATTACCTGATACTCTTAAGTATGCTTATCTTGATGAAAAGGAGATATATCCTGTTATTATTAGTGCTAACCTTTCAGAGCATGAAGAAAAGAAATTATTGAAAACTCCAAGGAAGCACCATGCTGCTATTGGATATACTCTTGATGATCTTAAGGGCATTAGTCCCACTCTATGCCAGCATAAAATTAAAACTGATCCTAATTCCAAACCAGTTGTCGATCACCAACGAAGACTGAATCCTAAGATAAAAGAGGTGGTAAGAAAAGAAATACTAAAGCTCCTAGAAGCAGGTATTATTTACCCTGTTTCTCATAGTGATTGGGTTGGTCCGGTGCATTGTGTCCCTAAGAAGGGAGGTATTACCGTTGTTCGTAATGATAAAGATGAATTGATCCCACAAAGAATTGTTACTGGCTATAGGATGGTAATTGATTTTAGGAAATTAAATAAAGCTACTAAGAAAGATCATTACCCTCTACCTTTTATTGATCAAATGTTAGAAAGATTGTCTAAACATACACACTTTTGCTTTCTAGATGGTTATTCTGGTTTCTCCCAAATACCTGTTGCACAATCTGATCAGGAGAAACCCACTTTTAGTTGCCCTTTCGGTACCTTTGCTTATAGACGTATGCCTTTTGGTTTATGTAATGCACCTGCTACCTTTCAAAGATGTATGATGGCTATATTATTTGACTTTTGTGAAAAGATTGTTGAAGTTTTCATGGATGATTTCTTCGTTTACGGATCTTCTTTTGATGATTGTTTGAGCAACCTTGATCGAGTTTTGCAGAGATGTCAAGATACTAACATTGTCTTGAATTGGGAGAATTTCCACTTTATGGTTAAAGAAGGCATTGTCTTGGGACATAAAATTTCCGAAACAGGTATTGAAGTTGATAAGGCTAAAGTTGATGCCATTGAGAAGATGCCATGCCCTACAGACATTAAAGGTATAAGAAGTTTCCTTGGTCATGCTGGTTTCTATAGAAGGTTTATTAAAGACTTCTCTAAGATTTCTAGGCCTCTCACCGTTTGTTTTTGATGATGATTGTGAAGAAGCATTTGAAATACTCAAGAAGTCCTTGATAACTCCACCTATTGTTCAACCACCTGATTGGAACCTACCTTTTGAAATTATGTGTGATGCTAGTGATTATGCTGTCGGTGCTGTCCTAGGACAAAGAGTTGATAAGAAATTAAATGTTATTCATTATGCTAGTAAAACTCTAGACAGTGCCCAAAGAAATTATGCTACTACTGAAAAAGAATTTTTTTAGCAGTTGTGTTTGCATGTGATAAGTTCAGATCTTATATTGTTGATTCTAAAGTTACTATTCATACTGATCATGCTGCTATTAAATATCTCATGGAAAAAGAAAGATGCTAAACCTAGACTTATTAGATGGGTTCTCTTGCTACAAGAATTTGATTTGCATATTGTTGATAGGAAGGGTGTTGAGAACCCCGTAGCAGATAACTTGTCTAGGTTAGAGAATGTTCTTGATTACCCACAACCTATTGATGATAGCTTTCCTGATGAATAGTTGAATGTCATCAATGCTTCACATAGTACACCATGGTATGCTGATTATGCTAATTATATTGTTGCTAAATATATACCACCTAGTTTCACGTACCAACAAAATAAAAAGTTCTTTTATGATTTGAGACATTACTTTTGGGATGATCCTCAACTGTATAAAGAAGGAGTAGATGGTGTTATTAGACGTTGTGTACCTGAGCATGAACAGAGACAGATCCTACAGAAGTGCCACTCCGAGGCTTACGGAGGACACCATGCTGGAGATAGAACTGCACACAAGGTATTGCAATCCGGTTTCTATTGGCCTACTCTCTTTAAGGATGCTCGTAAGTTTGTCTTGTCTTGTGATGAATGTCAAAGAATAGGTAATATTAGTAAACGTCTGGAAATGCCTATGAATTATTCACTTGTTATCGAACCATTTGATGTTTGGGGTTTTGATTATATGGGACCTTTTCCAAAGTCCAATGGGTATACTCATATTTTAGTTGTTGTTGATTACATTACTAAGTGGGTAGAAGCTATTCCAACTAGTAGTGCTGATCATAACACCTCTATTAAGATGCTTAAGAAGTTATTTTCCCTAGATTTGGAGTCCCTAGATATTTAATGACTAATGGTGGTTCACATTTTATTCATGGTGCTTTCCGTAAAATGCTTGCTAAGTATGATGTCAACCATAGAATTGCATCTCCTTATCATCCTAAGTCTAGTGGTGAAGTAGATTTAAGTAATAGAGAAATTAAATTAATTTTGCAAATTCTGGTTAATAGGTCTAGAAAGAATTGGTCTAAGAAACTTGATGATGCACTCTGGGCTTATAGAACTGCTTATAAGAATCCCATGGGCATGTCTCCGTATAAAATGGTTTATGGTAAAGCATGTCATTTACCTCTTGAGCTAGAGCATAAGGCTTATTGGGCAATCAAAGAGCTCAACTTTGATTTCAAACTTGCTGGTGAGAAGAGGTTATTTGATATTAGCTCACTTGATGAATGGAGAACTCAGGCATATGAAAATGCCAAGTTGTTTAAAGAGAAAGTTAAGAGGTGGCATGATAAAAGGATACAAAAATGTGAGTTCAACGTAGGTGATTATGTCTTGCTATACAATTCTTGTTTAAGATTTTTTGCAGGCAAGCTTATCTCTAAATGGGAAGGTCCTTATATTGTCGAAGAAGTATATCGTTCCGGTGCCATCAAAATCAACAACGCGGAAGGCACTTTTCTGAGTGTTGTGAATGGCCAAAGAATCAAGCATTATATCTCAGGTACTCCCATAAATGTAGAAAGCAATATAATTAATACCATAACCCCGGAGGAGTACATAAGGGATGTTTACCAGCCTGTTTGAGACTCCGAAAACGAAGAGGTATGTGATACGGTAAGCAAACCGACTCCAAAACTTTTCCAAGAGCAATTTTTCTCCGTTTTGGAATATTTAGAAAAATACAAAAATTTAAAGTAGTCCGGAAAGTGCACGAGGAGGCGACGAGCCTGCCAGGCGCGCCCCTACCCCCTAGGCGCGCCTGGGGGGCTCGTGAGTACCTCGTGTGCCTCTCGGACTCCGTTTTCTTGTAGAATACTCCTTATGGTCGGTAAAAATTCATTATATAATCTCCCGAAAGGTTTGTCCCTCGTATCACACAAATATCCTTTATTTTCGTTTCGAGCCTGTTTCTGCAATAGATTTAGAGCAAAGATGTCCTCTCAAGATTCAGAGGGGGAGAGCTATGTGGCTGATTACCTTGCTAACCCCAAGGTTTACGAAGACTTAGATCCTTATGGTTGGACGACAGATGAGGAAGAAGATTATGATCCTAAGGGGAAGTAAGGAACAAGTTCCGACGAAGAGGAAGTTCCTCTACCCCAACCTGGGGACATGCATGTGGAGTTCAAGAAGTCGAGTCTCCCTAACTCAAGGAAGAAGCCTAGGTTTCGTTTACCCCTTCTCGTCTTTTCTAGGAGAGTAAGCAGGAATTATGTCAAAGGGTGTTGAGGCTTGAAGAGGAAGTTAACGATCTAAAAGAGCAGAACTTTGTGCTAAAAAGGAAACTAAACAAGCTTAAGCATTCTGCCCCAACTCCACCACCATCACCTCCGAAGGAAGACAATTAAACACGTGGGTATGGGCACCCCCCTTGGCTTGTGCCAAGCTTGGGGGAGTTGCCCCGGTATCGTATCACCATCACATCTTTTGCCTTTACCTTTATCTTAGGTCGATCCTTTTGGTAATATCTTTATCTAGAAGAATAAAGTTACTAGTATGATCTAGGCTTGAGTTTTGCTTTGTGTTACCCCCAATGTAATCGAGTTCGTGAGTTATATAATAAAGAGTGTTTTAGTTAAGGGTGTTGCTTCTTGCCATGAGCTAAAGAAAATAATAATAAAAGAACAAAAGCATGAAAGATCATGTGATGATCTTATGGGAAGTGATGGCTTCACATATAAAAAGAACGTTGACTGAAACTTGTTGTGGGTGGACAAACATAGACCTTGGTCATTGTTGGAATGAATAGGAAGTAATAAAGAAAGAGAGGTTCACATATAAATATATCATCTTTGACACCGTCTATGATTGTGAACACTCATTAAACTATTACATGCTAAGAAGTAGAAGTTGGACAAGGAAGAAAACATAATGAATTATGTTTGCTTGGTTCCGAACAATGTTATGTGATTATAGATCCTTTAGCATGTGACTCTTGCTTCCACCTCATATCAACCAAAATTTCCGCACTAAGTAGAGATACTACTTGTGCATCCATAAAACCCTCAACCCAGTTTTTCCATGAGAGTCCACCATACCTACCTATGGATTGAATAAGATCCTTCAAGTAAGTGGTCATCGGTGCAAGAAATAAAAATTTCTCCCTAAATATGTATGATCTATTGGTGTGTGGAAAATAAGCTTTGTACGAACCTGTGATGAGGAAGACATAAAAGCGACAGACTGCATAATAAAGTTCTTTATCACAGGAGGTAATATAAAGTGACGTTCCTTCACACTAAGACATCACACATCCAAACCTCAGAAGTGCATGCCAACCTCTGCTTCCCTCTGCGAAGGGCCTATCTTGTACCTTTACTTTTTATCTTTAAAAGAGTCTTGGTGATCGACACCAACTCCTTATTTCGCCATTATCTTGGCAAGCATCATGTGCTAGGGAAAGATCTATATTCATATATTAACTTGGAAGTAAGTAATCATGAATTATTATTGTTGACATTACCCTTGAGGTAAATAGCTGGGAGGCGAAACTATAAGCCCCTATGTTTCTCTGTGTCCAACTGAAACTTTGATCTCATGAGTACTGCATGAGTTTTAGCAATTGTAGAAGACTAAAAGATGATTGAGTATGTGGATTTGCTTTACAAGCTCTTATTTGACTCTTTCCGATGTTATGATAAATTGCAATTGCTTCAATGACTAAAGACTATTGGTTGTTAATTCTCAACAAGGTTCTTCATGCATGCTTTATATTGTGAATGAATTGTCACTTTAGCATAAGGGATTATATGACAATATTGCTGTTCTAAATATGATCATGATGCCTGCATGTCCGTATTTTATTTTATCGACACCTCTATCTCTAAACATGTGGGCATATTTATCAATCTCGGCTTCCCCTTGAGGACAAGCGAGGTCTAAGCTTGGGGGAGTTGATACGTCCATTTTGCATCATACTTTTATATTGATATTTATCGCATTATGATCTGTTATTACACATTATGGTACAATACTTATGCCTTTTCTCTCTTATTTTACAAGGTTTACATGAAGAGGGAGAATGCCGGCAGCTGGAATTCTGGGCTGGAAAAGGACCAAGTTTGAGATGTCTATTCTACACAACTCCAAAAGCCGTGAAAATCAGTGAGGAATTATTTTAGAATATATAAAAAATACCAGAGGGGATCCACCAGGAGGCCACGAGCCTTCCAGGCGCGCCCCACCCCCTGGGCGCGCCTGGGGGGCTCGTGGGCCCCCTGTAGCCCCTCTGGCCCCCATCTTCTACTAGATGGAGGGTTTCATCCTAGAAAAAATAGAAGAGACCTTTCGGGAAGAAACGCCGCCGCCACGAGTCGGAACTTGAGAAGAACCAATCTAGAGCTCCGGCAGGGCCGTCCTACCAGGGAAACTTCTCTCTCGGAGGGGGAAATAGTCGCCATCGTCATCACCAACACCCCTCTCATCGGAGGGGACTCATCTCCATCAACATCTTCATCAGCACCATCTCATCTCCAAACCCTAGTTCATCTCTTGTATCCAATCTGCGTCTCGCGACTCCGATTGGTACTTGTAAGGTTGCTAGCTGTGTTAATTACTTCTTGTAGTTGATGCTAGTTGGTTTACTTGGTGGAAGATCATATGTTCAGATCCTTAATGCTATTCAATACCTCTCTGATCATGAACATAATTATGCTTTGTGAGTAGTTACGTTTGTTCCTGAGGACATGGGATAAGTCTTGCTACTGGTAGTCATGTGAATTTGGTATTCGTTCGATATTTGATGCGTTGTATGTTGTCTATCCTCTAGTGGTGTTATGTGAACGTCGACTACATGGCACTTTACCATTATTTGGGCCTATAGGAAGGCATTGGGAATTAATAAGTAGATTATGGGTTGCTAGAGTGACAGAAGCTTAAACCCTAGTTTATGCGTTGCTTCGCAAGGGGATGATTTGGATCCACTAGTTTAATGCTATGGTTAGACTTTGTCTTAATTCTTCTTTCGTAGTTGCGGATGCTTGCGAGAGGGGTTAATCATAAGTGGGATGTTTGTCCAAGTAAGGACAGCACCCAAGCACCGGTCCACCCACATATCAAACTATCAAAGTAGCGAACGTGAATCATATGAACATGACGAAAACTAGCTTGAAAATAATTCCCATGTGTCCTCGGGAGCGCTTTACCTGATATAAGAGTTCGTTCAGGCTTGTCCCTTGATACAAAAGGGATTGGTCCATACAGCTGCACATTTGTTACTATTGTTACTTGCTACCCGTTACAAATTATCTTATCACACAACTATCTGTTACCGACAATTTCAGTGCTTGCAGAGAAAACTTACTGAAAACCGCTTGTCATTTCCTTCTGCTCCTCGTTGGGTTCGACACTCTTACTTATCGAAAGAACTACGATAGATCCCCTATACTTGTGGGTCATCAATGGAACGAAGAGAGCGCCCAGCCTTCCTGTTTTGAATGGAGGTATAGGGGCTAGAAAACCGGAGAAGAATGCCATGGGAGAGGAAAAAGGTACGATTGGTGGCGTTGTCGAACTCGCGCCCATTGTCACATTGGATAAAGCGAATAGGTAGGCCAAAATATGTTTGGATGTAGGTGCGAAAGGTTAGAAAAAAGTGATGTACATCAGATTTAGTGAGAATAATCATCTAACATCACAAGATAATACTTGTAGCCAGAGACACTAGGAATAGGGGAGGTCCAGAGATCACAATGTAAAAGCTCAAAAGAAAAGGTGCTAACAGTATATGATGTTCCAAAAGGTAGTTGAACATGTTTGCCGCATTGACATGCCTTAGAAAGAGAAGAATCATGTGACACACTAGTACTAGGAATAGAAAATTCTTGTTGTAGAGATGACAACGTTGAATTATTGGGGTGACCAAGCCGACGAGGCCATGCCACAGATCAACTGAACCAAGCATGGTGCAAGGAGAGGATGCAAGTGCACCATGAAGTGGATAGAGATCGTCCATCTATTGTAGCGAGCGAGAAGTGTCCTCATTCTCAGATCCTTCACAGATAATCCAAAAGGATCAAATGCTAGAATGACAAGATTATCGATGGTAAATTTTCAAACAGAAATAAGGTTTTTGATTAAAAAGGGAACAACAAGAATATTGCGTAGTTGAAAGTTGGCATGTTCTGTTTGTATGGAAGAGTGACCGGTGCAAGAAATGGGAACAAGGGAGCCGTCGCCTATGGTGATGGAAGAATAAGCGGAAGGAAGACAAGCCAATAGAATATCCATATTTGAAGACATATGCAAAGGTGCACCGGAGTCGAAGATCCAATCCGTACCTTCGTTATTGAGTGTAAAGTAATTCATAGCGGCGATGAAGGTGGCTTGATCCCAGACTGGCTATTGATGAGTAGCTGGCGGTGCGGCCGCGGGCGCGTGCGCATACGGCATGGGTGAAGCAGGGTCGTACGCGTAGGGCGCATAGGGTACCGGCAGGGAGCTATGGTGGGATCCTTGGACGGCCGGTGATGGAGAGGTCTTGGCAGTGTGGACATGAGGCGGTTGCCGCAAACCAAGGAGGCCGGGAGCACCGGTAGCAGGGCGAAGGCCGAGGCTCCAGTTGTCGGTGTACGCGAACTAGTAGAAAACAGGGCATTTGTTCGGGCCAGGCCAGCCCATTAGTCCCGGTTCAGTCATGAACCGGGACCAATGAGGGCAACGGTCCCGGTTCATGAGGCCAGGGGGCCGGGCGGGCCACGTGGGGCATTGGTCCCGGTTCCAAACACGAACCGGGTCGAATGTGCCTCGCTCCTGGCCCACACCCATTGGTCCCGGTTCGTGTCTGGAACCGGTACCAAAGGTGGTCCTTTAGTCCCGGTTCTAGCCACGAACCGGGACCAATGAGATGCCTATATATACCCCCTCGCCGGCGAGCACTCCACACACTGCTCTGTTTTTTTGCCGACGAGGGAAGAGCTTTGTGGTGCTCTAGCTCACCTCCTATGCTGAAGCTCGACAAGTTAACTAAAGCTGAAAAAGAAATCGATCATTTGAAAGAAAAATTGAAAAGAACTGAAGATGACAAGATGGGATTGGAGTTGCATGTTGCCGATATCATCGACAATCACAAGACCAAGATGGGTGAAATGCGCTTGAAGCTTAGAAAGTTTAGAAAATATGCCACTCATAGTGACACTTGGTATCATTATGCCGTTGGATCAATTGGTACCTTAGTAGCGGTTATGATTGCATTTGTTGTTGCATTAAAAAAAATTACATAGTTTCAGTGTATGTTTTAATTAGATGCTCTAGAGACCTATATGTTGTTCAATAATGATAGCTATGTATGAACTGTACTTATTTATTTTGGTCATTATTGTACTTTGGCTGTAATGTGATGATGGATTTCTAATAATTTGGTCACCTCTCTATTCATGATATGTTGTAATGGTTTTTAATACACTTTATTATATAACACACGCAGATGAACCGGCAATGGATGTACGATTACCGACGCACCACCGAGTATATTCAGGGCCTGCATAATTTTCTCGAAGCGGCTGAGGCAAACAAGCGGAATGGTTTTATGCCTTGTCCATGTACCATCTGTGAGAATATGAAGTCTTTATCCAACTCTAAAACCCTTCACTTCCACCTGCTTCAGAAGGGTTTTTATGCCACACTATAATGTTTGGACCAAGCACGGAGAAAGAGGGGTTATGATGGAAGACAACGAAGAAGAAGAGGATGACGACAACTACCCTCCCCCTAAAGACGGTGATGCTGCAATGGGGGAAGCTCAAGATCAAGAGGAACCAGACGATGTGCCCGATGATGATCTTCGCCGGGTCATTGTTGATGCACAAAGAGACTGCGAAAGTGAAAGGGAGAAGTTGAAGTTCGATCGTATGTTAGAGGATCAGAAAAAAGGGTTGTACCCAAATTGCGAAGATGACAACAAAAAGCTCGGTACCACACTGGAATTGCTGCAATGGAACGCAGACAATGGTGTATCTGACAAGGGATTTAGTTCGCTACAGAAAATAATGAAGAAGAAGCTTCCAAAGAATAACGAATTGCCCGACGGTACGTACGCAACAAAGAAGGTTCGATGCCCTCTAGGATTGGAGGTGCAGAAGATACATGCATGCCCTAATGACTCCATCCTCTACCGCAGTGAGTACGAGGAACGGAATGCATGCCCGGTATGCGATGCATTGCGGTATAAGATCAGAAGAGATGACCCTGGTGATGTTGAGGGCCAGCGCACCGGGAAGAGGTTTCCTGCCAAGGTGATGTGGTATGCTCCTATAATACCATGGTTGAAACGCCTGTTCAGAAACAAAAAGCATGCCGAGTTGATGCAATGGCACAAAAAAGACCGTAAGAAAGACGGAAAGTTGAGAGCACCCGCTGACGGGCCGCACTGGAGAAAGATCGAGAGAAAGTGGAGCGACTTTACAGATGACCCGAGGAACGTATGGTTTGGTTTAAGTGCAGATGGCGTTAATCCTTTTTGGGGAGCAGAGCAGCGAGCATAGCACGTGGCCTGTGACTCTATGTATATATAACCTTCCTCCTTGGTTGTGCATGAAGCGGAAATTCATTATGATGCCAGTGCTCATCCAAGGCCCTAAGCAACCCGACAATGACATTGATGTGTACCTAAGGCCATTAGTTGATGAACTTTTACACTTATTGAATGGAAGAGGTGTACATGTGTGGGATGAGAACGAACAGGAGGATTTTGACCTACATGCGTTGTTGTTTGTAACCATCAACGATTGGCCTGCTCTCAGTAACCTTTCAGGACAGACAAACAAGCGATACCACGCATGCACACACTGTTTAGATGACACCTACAGAATATATTTGGACAAATGCAGGAAGAATGTGTACCTGGGGCATCGTCGATTTCTTCCGACCAACCATCAATGTCGAAAGAAAGGAAAGCATTTCAAAGGTGAGGCAGATCACCAGAAGAAGCCCGCCCTCCGTACTGGTGATCACATACTTGATATGGTCAATGATTTACAAGTAATATTTGGAAAGGGTCCTAGCGGACTATCTGTTCCGACTGACGATGCAGGACGTGCACCCATGTGGAAGAAGAAATCTATATTTTGGGACCCGCCCTATTGGAAAGACCTAGAGGTCCGCTCTGCAATCAACGTGATGCACGTGACGAAGAATCTTTGTGTGAACCTGCTAGGCTTCTTGGGAGTGTATGGGAAGACAAAAGATACACCGGAGGCACGGGAGGAACAGCAACGTATGCATGAAAAAGACGACATGCATCCAAAGCAGTATGAAGGTCCTGCCAGCTACGCTCTTACCAAAGAAGAGAAGGAAATCTTCTTTCAATGCCTGCTCAGTATGAAGGTCCCATCTGGTTTCTCGTCGAATATAAAGGGAATAACAAATATGGTAGAGAAAAAGTTCCAGAACCTAAAGTCTCATGACTGCCACGTGATTATGACGCAACTGTTGCCGATTGCATTGAGGGGGCTTCTACCGAAAAACGTTCGTTTAGCCATTGTGAAGCTAGGTGCATTCCTCAATGCAATCTCTCAGAAAGTGATCGATCCAGAAATCCTGCCAAGGTTAAGGAGTGATTTGGTGCAATGTCTTGTTAGTTTCGAGCTGGTGTTCCCACCGTCCTTCTTGAATATCATGACGCATGTCCTAGTTCATCTAGTCAACGAGATTGCCGTTCTGGGCCCTGTATTTCTACACAATATGTTCCCCTTTGAGAGGTTCATGGGAGTCTTAAAGAAATATATTCGTAACCGCACTAGGCCAGAAGCAAGCATCTCCATGGGCCATCAAACAGATGATGTCATTGGGTTTTGTGTTGACTTCATTCGTGACCTTAAGCAGATTGGTCTCCCTCAATCGCGTTATGAGGGGAGACTGACTAGAAAAGGCACGCTAGGAGCGGCCTCAATAATATGTGGGGATGGGCATTCTTGGTCCGAAGCACACTACACAGTTCTACAGAATTCCACCTTGGTGACCCCGTATGTCGATGAACACAAGAATATTCTGCGCTCCAAACACACGGAGTAGTGTGACGACAGGATTACATGTGAACACATCAGGACTTTAGGCAGTTGTTTGCAAACACGTCTCATGGGTGACAACACTGTTTCTGATGAGCTGTACTCGTTGGCCAGGGGACCATCTTCGATTATATTAACTTACAAAGGGTACGAGATAAATGGGAATACATTTTACACGATCGCCCAAGATGAAAAGAGCACCAATCGAAATAGTGGTGTCCGCTTTGATGCAGCAACAAAGAGGGGAAAGGACACATATTATGGTTACATAGTGGACATATGGAAACTTGACTATGGACATGATTTCGAGGTCCCTTTGTTTCAGTGCAAATGGGTCAATCTGTCAAGAGGCCGGGTACAGGAAGAACCACAGTACGGAATGACAACAGTGGATCTGAACAATCTTGGGTACATAGACGAACCATTCGTCCTAGCCAATGATGTGGCACAGATTTTCTATGTGAAGGACATGTCTACCATACCGAGAAAAAGAAAAGATAAGGAAGCGAATACCGATGAGCCAAAACGCCACATAGTTCTTTCAGGAAAAAGAGACATCGTGGGATTGGAGGGCAAGACAGACATGTCTGAAGATTATGAAAAGTTTCATGAAATTCCTCCCTTCAAAGTCAAGGCTGACCCAAGCACACTGTTAAACGATGAAGATTATCCATGGTTACGGCGCAATAAGCAAAGGACACAAGCGAAGAAGAAGTGAAGACTTTCTCTCCACAACTATATCATTGCAGTGACATGTGAATAAATGAAATGCCTTTTGTAACACATGAGTTTTCGTCGGAAACCCTAATACTTCGAAAGAGATTTTCCGTTTTGTACATGAAGTGCGTCTAGTTTTTGTTGTAACCCTCTCAACTTTTAATGACATGTTATGTGGGTGAAATGATGATACCATGCCAACTTTCAACCTTTTTAGAGTTCATTTGAAGTGCTTTTCAATTTTAGGGTCATTTAGCACAAAAATCACTAAGTGCATGAAAAATACCAAATGAAGTCAGGAAGGGTTCAAAATTGATGATGTGCCTTTGAATGGTGCATTTTGAACACACAGAGAGTCTGGAGTTCAAATGAGTTCAAAAAATGAAATCCCTTTGTAATAGATGAGTTTTCGTCCGAAACCGTGATACTTCGAAATAGATTGTCCATTTTGTACACGAATTGCATCCAGTATTTGTCGTAACCCACTCAACTTTTTAGCACATGCTATGTGGGTGAAATGATGATACCATGCCAACTTTCAACATTTTCAGAGTTCGTTTGAAGTGCTTTTCAATTTCAGGGTCATTTAGCTCAAAAAAATCAGTAAGTGCATGAAAAATGCCAAATGAAGTCAGAAAGGGTTGAAAAATGTTGATGTGCCTTTGAATGGTGCATTTTGAACACACAAAAAGTCTGGAGTTCAAATAAGTTCAAAAAAATGAAATCCCTTTGTAACAAATGAGTTTTCATCTGAAACCGTGATACTTCGAAATAGATTGTCCATTTTGTACACGAAGTGCATCCAGTTTTTGTGGTAACCCACTCAACTTTTTAGCACATGTTATGTGGGTGAAATGATGATACCATGCCAACTTTCAACCTTTTCAGAGTTCGTTTGAAGTGCTTTTTAATTTATTTCAAAACATCGTAGGAGTGGAGTTCAAAAAAGAATGAGCTAAAAAGCTTTTATAAACCTCTAGTATTTTTGAAACAATAATTATATCAAAGTATTTGAGAAGGGGAGCCTTGGCGCAGTGGTAAAGCTGCTGCCTTGTGACCATGAGGTCACGGGTTCAAGTCCTGGAAACAGCCTCTTACAGAAATGTAGGGAAAGGCTGCGTACTATAGACCCAAAGTGGTCGGACCCTTCCCCGGACCCTGCGCAAGCGGGAGCTACATGCACCGGGCTGCCCTTTTTTTTAATTATATCAAAGTATTTATTTGTTAAAAAGTATGAACTAAAATAACAGAAGAAAATACTGGAAAAAAATTAAAACAATAAATAAAGCAAAAAAACGAAAATACTGTAAAAAATATATATAAATGCCACCTACTGGGCCATCACGGCCTGAATATGACTAGAAACCCACCAACATTGTTGGGCCAGGATTCAGGCCCGCAATGGGCCTAGTAGGCCCATAGGCAAAGACAGATTAGGCCCGGAAGCCTGTAGTTGAGAGGAGCTCGAGATGGTGTGTGCAATAGCGCTTATAAACCACTCTCGAGCTCTCTCGGCTAGCGAGGTGGGACTAAAGTTTTGGCCCCGGGCAACACCACCCTTTGGTCCCGGTTGGTGCCACCAACCGGGACCAATAGCAACCATTGGTCCCGGTTGGTGGCACCAACCGGGACCAATGCCCATCTTTAGTCCCGGTTGGTGCCACCAACCGGGACCAAAGGTCTCTGCTTCCCACCCTTTGGGTTGCCGAAAAGAGACCTTTGGTCCCGGTTGGTGGCACCAACCGGGGCTAAAGGTGGCATTGGTCCCGATTGGTGCCACCAACCGGGACCAATGCTCTATGTATATAAGCGGCAGTTTCAGTTTTTTCAGATTTCATCTAGCACTTGCCCCCGACGACGCCGAGCACATCGACGCCGCCAGGCTGTTCGTTGCCCCTCGCCGCCGTCCTCGTCCCCGTCACCTCCCCGAGCCATCGTCCTCATCGCCGGCCCCGTCGCCTCCTTGAGCTGCCGTCCCTCGTCGCCTCCCCGTCGCCGCCATCCTCGTCCTTGTCGCCTCACCGTCATCGTCGTCCTCGTCCCCGTCGCCGCCCTCCCCGTCCCCTTCCCGAGCTGCCGTCCCCCGTTGCCGCCGTCCTTGTCCTTGGCACCTCACCGTCGCCGCCGTCCTCGTCCCCGTCACCGCCCTCCCAGTTGCCGCCGTCCCCCATCGCCTCTCCGCCGCCGCCGTCCCCGTCGCCAGTGAGCCCTCCTGCTCGCCGTGTATATGTGTGTATATATATGTTCATGTCTATATATATATCATGTATATTTGTGTATATGTTTATGTATATGTGTGTATATGTTTGTATATGTATATGTGCATATGTTCATGTATATTATTTTTCATGTATATGTGTGTATATGTTCATGTAAAAAGTCTTCATTGTTTTTCATATGTACGAAAATGTAGAGTGAAAACAGAAACAACTATCGAGGCCACCCTCCCGATAACTTCGACATGAGGGGTACGTCGGACATGCGTGACTGAGAGAGGCGGTCCGCTCGCCCGACCAACTATCGAGGCCACCCAAACCCTAGAATAAAGAGCGTCGTTGCCGATCTACCCCCTCCCCGATAACTTCGACAAGAGAGGGGATATCGGACATGCATGAGAGAGAGGCGGTTCGCTCACCCGACCAACTATCGAGGCCACCCAAACCCTAGAAGAAATAGCGTCGTTGTTGATCTACCCCGTCCCTACCCGATAAACTCTCGAGGCCACCTCAAACCATAGAAGTGTTGTCAAGGCCACCCCAAACTCTAGAAGCGTTGTCGAGGCCACCCAAATTTACCAAGTTAAATGAAGAAAACTCTGGTAACATAGATTTATCAAGTTAATTGTCATGTTGTAACATTTGCAGAAACTATGGATCCAAGAGATAAAGAACAAGACAGTTCTTGGGGGACATAATCCACGAAGGACGTGATATCTTGTCATATCTCAACTTCACCGATGTTCTGGAAGGAGTGGATTATGACGGCTCTGGTGATCGAACAATGGTGGAGGAAAGACAGGATCATGATGGCTCTGGTGACCGAATGCCGGAGGAAGAAGGAGACCATGATGACGGCTCCGGTGGCCGATCGAAGGAGGGAGCTGTAGCAAAGTCCGGCGAGGTATATATATTAATTAAGCTTGTGCTGACTCTACCTAATTGATGCATTAACTGTTTTGGTATGTACATATATTAATGAACTCTTCTTTCTTCTATTATAGCCCTCCGGATCGAGCCAAACTTCGGTAACGAGACGAGGCCCGAAGAAGAGGTTGCGCAAGGATGAAAAGTTCACGATCACAGCACTCGCGGACGATGGCCATCCGATTGAACCCAAGCGGACCAAGAACGCATTTTCTGCTCAGTGCGGAGCTATTTTTAGGGACAACATCCCGATCAGCATCAAGCAATGGAATAAGCCTAAGGATGGCGCCCCTGATGGTGATTATGTCACCGATAGACAGAAAGAAGATCTTTGGACCGAGCTGAATGCAAATTTCACCCTACCGCCAGAGGAGGATCCGAATAAGCCAGTTATAGAGCCACAGGTCAAGGAGTGTGCTCTTAAGAAGATGGCAGATCTATTCAGGAGGTGGAAGAATGAGTTGAAATCAAAGTTTGTCAACAAAGGGAAGACTCCAGCATTCGTCGGCCGATATGAGAAGATAGGAGATTACTGGCCCGCATTTGTGGCCTACAAGACATCGGAGAAGAGTAAGAAAATGTCAGAGACAAACAAGAACAATGCTGCAAAGAAGCAGTTTCACCATCACACGGGGTCAGGTGGCTACCTTAAAGCCTGGCCGTTGTGGGATAAAGCTGGGAATGACCTGCTTGCTAAAGGGGTCCAACCACAGACATATAACTGGCCAGACCGTTCAAGGACTTGGTGCTACTTCTTGAGCTTGCGTTGGTTTTTCCCTTGAAGAGGAAAGGATGATGCAGCAAAGTAGAGATAAGTATTTCCCTCAGTTTGAGAACCAAGGTATAAATCCAGTAGGAGTATCAAGATGAGGCACCAAGGCACCTGCGCAAAAACAAACAAACTTGCACCCAACGCGATAAAGGGGTTGTCAATCCCTTTACGATTACTTGCAAGGTGAGATCTGATAGTGATAATAGGTAAATGTAAATAAATAAATAAAAGTGCAGCAAGGTATTTTTGGTATTTTTGTATGTACATGTGAATATATAATGTGTAAAATAGACCCGGGGGCCATAGTGTTCACTAGAGGCTTCTCTCATGATAGCAAGTATTACGGTGGGTGAACAAATTACTGTCGAGCAATTGATAGAATCGCGCAAACTCATGATGATATCTAAGGCAATGATCATACATATAGGCATCACGTCCGAGACAAGTAGACCAATACTTTCTGGATCTACTACTATTAGTACACACATCGACCGCTATCCAGCATGCATCTAGTGTATTAAGTTCATAACAAACAGAGTAACACCTTAAGCAAGATGACATGATGTAGAGGGATAAATTCATGCAATATGATAAAAAACCCATCTTTTTTTCCTTGATGGCAACAAAACGATACGTGCCTCGCTACCTCTTCTGTCACTAGGTGAGGACAGCGCACGATATGAACCCAAAACCAAGCACTTCTCCCATTGCAAGTATTATAGATCAAGTTGGACAAATGAAACCCATACCTTGAAGAGACTTACAAGGATATGAAATCATGCATATAAGAAATCAGAGGAGACTCAAATAATATTCATAGATAATCTGATCATAAATCCACAATTCATCGGATCTCGACAAACACACCGCAAAAGAAAGTTACATCGGATAGATCCCCATGATGATCATGGAGAACTTTGTATTGAAGATCCAAAAGAGAGAAGAAGCCATCTAGCTACTAGATATGGACTCGAAGGTCTGTGGTGAACTACTCACGCATCATCGGAGAGACAATGGTGTTGATGAATAAGCCCTCTGTGTCCGAATCCCCCTCCGGCAGGGCACCAGAACGGTCCCCAGATGAGAGCTCATGGAAACAGAAGCTTGCGGCGGTGGAAAAGTGTTTTCGTGGCTCTCCCTCTTGATTCTGGGATTTTAGAGAATTTATAGGCGAAAGAGGTAGGGCAAAGGAGGCACGGGGGGCCCACGAGCCTGCTAGGCGCACCCATCCCCCTGGGGCGTGCCTAGGGGGCTCGTGGCCTCCTCCGTGGCCCTCTGCCTTGGTTCTCAAGTCTTCTGGATCCCTCCTGTTGCGGAAAAGATCATCCCGAAGGTTTTATTCCGTTTGGACTCCGTTTAATATTCTTATCTGAAAAGGGTCAAAAACACGAAAAAAACAGAAACTGGCACTGGGCACTGAGTTAATAAGTTAGTCCCAAAAATGATATAAAATAGCATATAAATGCATATAAAACATCCCAAGTTGATAATATAATAGCATGGAACAATCAAAAATTATAGATACGTTGGAGACGTATCACTTGGTTCTTCGGGGTTGGGGGAACTTTGCACCCTAAAACAGGGAAGTGCTGTTGGACGGACGAGCAACTTGCAATACCCGTGAACAACCTTCAGAACTATATCACCGCAGCGTAGGAAGGGACGTTCATTCCCGACAGAGAGAAGGATGAGCTGACTGAGGCCCTAGGGAATGCTGAGCACCTTGGACGAACACGAGGCACACTAGGCTCCGCTCCGTGGAAGCTTGGGTTTCCCGATGCAGGCGGTTATAGAAGCCGGGAGAGAAAGAGGAAAGCGGAGCTGAGCGAAATTCAGAAGCTCAATGCAAGACTACAAAAGCTAGAGGAAGCTGAGAGCCAGTGAGCTGTCGGCCAACCATCTCAGCGGCACGAAGCTACCCCAGAAGCTACTACCCTGCCATCTCAGCGGAGAAGCAGCATCGCTTCCATGGAGCCCGTTAAGCCCGACTTCACGTCTCCTAGCTACCCCGTGGATACTATCACGGAGGCTCAACATTGCGATCTTATGACGAAATGCCGGAACCTCACTTTCAAGGAGGTTGTCGGCTCTGTTTCACTTCCTCAACCCAACGGAACTTTTCACTGTCGTCCGATTCCACATGGCTATGCTGTTGTGATGGTGGATGAAGTAATGCCAGAATTTGAGGAGCTCGAGCTTGACCACTGTACAGGTGAAGGAGAGAATAAGTTGGTTCGTGCCCTGAGGAGTACATGTCTATGGAAGAAGGAGTACATCAATCTTCCAAAGTGGATGCCTCCGCCTCCTCCTTCTCCTAAGGCGAATCAGGGCACTCCGGCTCCTCCTCCTTCTCCTCAGGCGAATCAGGGCACTCCGGCTCCTCCTACTCCTCCAGCGAGTGATCAGGGCACACCGCCTCCTTCTCCGGCTCCTCCGGCGCGTGGGGGAACTCCACCTCCTCCTTCGCCTACTCCGGCAGGTCGGAGCAGTACGCCTCCTCCTCAGCCTCGTCGGCAACGGTGGAAGACAGACGCCACTGGTGTGGCTCCTCCGGCGCCTAGTAATAAGCAACGACGGAAGGGAGCCGCCGCTGCTCTGGCGGCTAGCAGTACAAGCATAGGCAGTAGGGGATACACATATGGTCCATCTCGCAAGCCTCTAGAAAAGTTACCATATGAGAGGACCGACTCTGAAAACATGGAGATAAGTTACGCCGAAGTGAGGGACCATTTTGAAAAGAAAACTCCAGCTCCGAAGGAGAAGATAGATCCGGTGAAAGCGATGCGCACTGTCGATGCCCTGAAGCGACCACCACCGCCTCCGCTGGATTCCAACTATGTTCGCACTCTTAAAAAGACATATCAAGGTGCTCGGCGGTCGGGAAGTACTTCCAGTGATGCAAAGTTAGCAGAACGAAGAAGTGGAAAAAAATTCCCCAGCTCGGCGAACAGGCGAACCAATCGTGCCCCCTGCTCAAGGTGTCTAGCGATATCGCCAATGATCATCTCGGGATCATGCCCAGTACCAATCCCGGTGATTACATGAGCGATGATGTACTGTTTCAAATTCAGCCATTGGAGGTGGACGGATTCAAATACCGGTACGGGCATCCTCTCGTCAAACCCGATCATCCTCCTCTAACAACGATGATGCAAAGATTCCATGAATGGTACATGCAAACCTGCCACGAGTCTGAGAAGGATTCTTTGGTATTGTCAGTTAAAGATCAGCACGACCTCATTGGAACTGAAATATCGAATATTCAATTTGAGGAGATATGGCAGTTATACAATCAGAAGGACATTGACAAAACAATCGTGACTTGCTACTTTCTGTAAGTACTACTTCTGTAATTAAGTCTCTCTATGTATATAGCTCAGCTCTTTCATTGCATGTATATATAATTATCCTCACTACTATATTAGGCAGATTAAAGATTGTCGAATGCAGAAAAGCACAAATGTATGACATTGCGTTCATTTACCCAGATGTCATACATGAGGATAATGTAAAACATTATCCTACATAAACCGAGGAGAACTTGGTACAATCATTGCTTAAAAATGAAAACAAAGGGACAATACTATTTCCTTACAACTTCAAGTGAGTTTTACTGTCTTGTGCATATTCGGTTTCCCTTATTACTCGAGGTTTATAGTAATGTAATTGATGAGTTATGCATGTGTGCGCAGTTTCCACTTTATTCTGCTAGAGATTCATGTTGAGCAGGGACTAGTAATCGTCTTAGACTCGAAATGAGAAGATCCCCGGAATTATGTGGTCATGACTAAAATTCTCCAAAAGTAAGTTCAATCGATCATTATCGCATCATATCGGCAACTTTAATTTGTTCATTTCCTGATATCAAGTAATTATTTTCTTTGTCTGGCAGGGTTTGGAAAGAGTTCACAACAATTGTTCCGGCAATGCCGAGGGAGCTGCGATTTACACACCCGAAAGTAAGTACTACTAGCTAGTTCCGCGCATCTCCCATGGGTTCTAGTTTCATCAATACCATTTATCATGCTTGATTATCAGTTTGATTGAACTCTATTTCTCGTAAAGGGCTTGTGGCAGGAAGGCGGGATTATTTTATGTGGATACTACGTTTGCGAGTTCATCTACAACGGGACGACCCCTAAGCGGGGCTACTCTAAAAAACAATTTGAAGTGCGTAAGCAATAATATTCACACTTTTATTTTATTACCATATATATGTATTGACCCCCTTCTTCAAATTAGATATGGAAGATGCGGGATGAACTCCTACCACATGATCGCATACGAGCAATTCAAGATGAATTGGCGGGATTCTTTCTTGAACACGTCATAAATAAAACCGGAGAATACCATGTGGAACTTACCATCAAATGTTAGGGATTGTAAGAGATCTTATATTGTATATATGTAGCTAGTAGCGTCAGATATATATACGAAAACTTGTTATATGACCAATCTCTCGGAGAAAGAGAGGTCAATCACTTCTATCTCTATATGTTTATGATGATCTTTTGTACTTAATGGTTCCTTCATTTGCTTACTAGCTAGCATGTCAAGTTCTCTCTATAGTAGCTAGCATCGACCAAGCACGAAGAAAGAGAGGACACTTCTCTCTATCAATTAGATAGCTATAACAATATAAAACACCTAAATTAACTCTCTAAAACCCCCTAAACCCCCTCCCTTTCAAAAAAAATAAGCAACTGATAGAGGCCACGTGGTGCCCCATCTGTCCCGGTTCGTAAGTGAACCGGGACTAATGGTCATGGGGTTTAGTCCCGGCACTTTAGTCCCTGTTTCAGAACCGGGACAAATGGGCCTTACGAACCGGGACAAATTGCCCTTTTTCCACTAGTGGCGGGAAGAGCGTCGTAGGGAGACAGCGCAGTCCAGGGCATGGGCCACACCTGAACTAGACTAGTCCAGGGGTCTAGCTGAGGCTGCCAAGACGCGGAGGCAGCGGCCGATGGAGGAGCTGCCGGTGGTGCACCCGGTGGTGGAGGAGGAGGCGTCGGTGGTGGTGGAGCAGCAGGTCGTGGCTGTGGCAGCGACAGCAAGGAAGGAGGAGTTGGCGGGGAAGCCATGCCGGGGGGCGGAAACCTAGGCGTTTGATACCGTGATAGTTGATATAATTGATGATAATTGTATATTGATTGATGCCTCAATCACTACTGCAATCAGAAGATTTGCCATCTGCCACCTCTTTGTCGTCTGCTAGCGGACGACAAAGAGTGGCTTTGCCATCAGCTAGAAGAAAGCTGACGGCAAAGAGCTAGCAGACGGCAAAGGTTAGCTTTTCCATCAGCCACTTCTTTGTCATCTGCTAGCGGACGGCAAAGGAGGTTTGTCGTCCGCTAGCAGACGGAAAGAGAGAGGGTGGCCACCCTAACCCCAGCCCGCTAGTTGACCTAACGGCCCCCCTCTTTGCCGTCCTCTAGCGGAAAGAAAACCGCCTTTGCCGTCCGCTAGCAGACGGCAAAGAGGGGGTTAGCTAATGGCTAACACCCCCTCCGGCCCGCCTCTCTCTCTCTTTCTCTCCTCTGTCCTCCCCGTCGCTCGTCGCCCCCGTCGCCCGTGCCCACCGACCCAGCCGTCGCGCGCCCCCGCCGCCGAGTGGCCCCCGCCTCCGCGCGCCCCCGAGCCCCCGCCGTCACGCGCCCGCGCCACCGCCGTCGTGCGCCCCCGCTGTCGCGCCCCCGCCCCCGCCACCGCGCTACTGCGCCCCACCACCGTCGTGCTCCTGCCCCCCGCCACCTCGACCCCGTGCTCCCGCCCCTGCCCCCGCTGCCCCTCCCCTATGGCGTCCGCTCGACCACGGCCGTGAGGAAGGCCGTGGCGCCGCCCCCTCCCCTGTAGTAGGCCTCCCCTCCATCGGCAGACCCCCTACCTGCGGTGAGCTCCTCCTCCTCCTCTTTTTTTCTGTTTTTTTAGTTTTAGGTTTATACTTAGTTTAGATTTAGTTTTAGTTTTAGTTTTAGGTTTACATTTAGTTTAGTTTAGTTTTAGTTTTAGTTTTACATTTAGTTTAGTTTAGTTTAGTTTTAGTTTTAGTTTTAGGTTTAAGAATAATTAGAAAATGAGGAAGAAGAAGAAGAAGAAGAAGAAGAAGAAGAAGAGGAAAGAAGAAGAAGAAGAAGAAGAAGAAGAGGAAGAAGAGGAAAGAAGAAGAAGAGGAAAGAAGAAGAAGAGGAAGAAGAAGAAGAAGAAGAGAGGAGCCCCCAAACCCCGACGCCACTAACCCCCAACCTCCGACGCCACCGATTCTCAACCCCCGACGCCACCGACCCCAACCCCCGACACGACACCCGACACCCTGACCCCGACACAGCACCCCGACACCCCGACCCGACACGGCACCCCCGACACCCGACCCCGACACAGCACCCCCGACACCTGACCCCGACACGGCACCCCCGACACCCCGACCCCGACACGACACCCCCGACACCCTGACCTCGACACGACACCCGACACCCTGACATGGCACCCCCGACGCCACTAACCCCAACCTCCGACGCCACCAATCCTCAACCCCCGACGCCACAAACCCCAACCCCCGACATGACACGACGACACCATGACACCACGACACCCTGACACCCAGACACCCCGACACGACACCCTGACATGGCGCCCCCGACCACGACACATCACTCCTACCCTGACACGACACCCCCGACACCCTGATCCCGACACAACACCCCAGACACCCCAACCCCGACACGACACCCCCAACGTCGATGGAACCCTAAATAGCAAGTATCGTCGGTGTGAGATACATGTGGCCGTAAGTGTCGAACACTACATCCATGTCCCACAAGTTACACCGGCGTCCGGCGTCCTGCAACAACAGTTCTCGGGGTCGATGGCGGTTGAACACCTATGCGAATTTGTGTTGCAGCCTCTGCGATGACGATTAAAAGCCAAGTGTTGAAACTTGAAACACCCTAACTGACTCAAGTCGGTTTGGTTGTTTGAAGTTTCAAAACTTGGCGTTAATCCTCATCGCAGAGGCTGACAGACAAATTTGCCAAGGTGTTCGACCATCATCGGCCCCCAGAACTATTGTTGCGCGCGGGACACCGGGCGCCGGCGTCACTTGTGGGATGTGGATCTAGTGTTCAACACCGAGCGCCACATGTATCTTGCACCGATGATACTTGCTATTTAGGGTTTCATCGACGTCGGGGAACCCCCTAACCCGACACAGCACCCCTACCCCGACACGACATCCCCGACACCCCGACCCTGACATGACACCCCGAAATCCCGACCCCGACACGTCACCCCTGACCACGACACAGCACCCCTACCCCGACACGATACCCAGACACCCCGACCCCGACACAACACCCCTGACACCCTGACCCCGACACGACACCCCCGACACCCCGACCCGACACGGCAAGGGTCATATATTTGTGAATTATGAGTTAGGTCATATATTTTTCAATTTTGTTATACAAAACATCATTTCCTTTGTTTCGGTCTTCGTGCCGATGAAACTTGCTAGCTATAGGTGTCTTCAATCATTAGTATTTTGTGTGTGTCTGGTTGCTAGGCAAGATGAGTGATCGTGGGTGGATGTACATCGGTATAATGCGTGTGTGATTTCGGTCTGTCGTTGCTCCTTGTGTGACTTTCATGTGTGTTCTTGATGGAGGAATACCGACTATTGTCGTGGGGGGAGCCTCATCATTCTTCTATTCTTTGCGATATACTCGTCGATATATTGCACAAGAAGAGAAGAGGTGAGGCGTCCATCACCAACTGTCGAACTATTACTGTGAGAGAGTGCCCACCAACATATATACACCACCATATCAGTCTGAGAGAGAGTGCACCAACACACCATGAGATATGAGAGTTACTTAAGGAAAGCCTCGACGAACCGAAAGTCACACACGCATTATACCGATGTACATCCACCCACGATGTAATACCAATTACTATTATGTACATATATATTATTAATTAGTTCATGTTATTAGGTATTCAATTTTTTTATGTTGAACGAATTTCGTTCACTCTTTGTCATTCCAGGTGTTGACAGATGGTGGGCGGGGGTCGAGAGGGCTCTGAGCCTCCTTCCTCGGCGCGTGCTGGGAGGGGTGCTATTATTCCACCCCAGCAACTCCGGAGAGAGCTGGTACACAGCATGCTTATACGTCTCCAACGTATCTATAATTTTTGATTGTTCCATGCTATTATATTGTCAACTTTCGATGTTTTATATGCATGAATATGTTATTTTATATTATTTTTGGGACTAACTTATTAACTCAGTGCCTAGTGCCAGTTCCTGTTTTTTCCGTGTTTTTGACCTTTTTCAGATAGGAATATCAAACGGAATAAAACTTTCGTCGTGATTTTTTATGGAAAATATCAAAAATACCAGAAGAAAAAGATACCCGAGAGGAGTCCCGAGGAAGCCACGAGCCTGGGAGGCGCGGCCTCCCCCCCTGGGCGCGCCTAGGGGGCTCGTGACTCCCTCGTGGGTCCTCCTGACTTGTTCTCGACGCCATCTGGTCTTATAAATATAGAAACCTCCAGAACTAAACCTAGATCGAAAGTTCCGCCGCCGCAAGCCTCTATAGCCACCAAAAACCAATCGGGAGACTGTTCCGGCACCCTGCCGGAGGGGAATCCATCTCCGGTAGCCATCTTCATCAACACCATTGCCTCTTCGATGATGCGTGAGTAGTTCACCACAGACCTTCAGGTCCATAGCTAGTAGCTAGATGGCTTCTTCTCTCTCTTTGATCTTTAATACAAAGTTCTCCATGATCTTCATGGAGATCTATCCGATGTAACTTTCTTTTGCGGTGTGGTTGTCGAGATCCGATGAATTGTGGATTTATGATCAGATTATCTACGGATATTATTTTAGTCTCCTCTGATTTCTTATATGCATGATTTCATATCCTTGTAAGTCTCTTCGAGTTTTGGGTTTCATTTGGCCAACTTGATCTATAATTCTTGCAATGGGAGAAGTGCTTGGTTTTGGGTTCATACCGTGTGGTGTCCTCACCTAGTGACAGAAGGGCTAGCGAGGCACGCATCGTGTTGTTGCCATCAAGGGTAAAAAGATGGGGTTTATATCATATTGCATGAATCTATCCCTCTACTCATGTCATCCTCCTTAAGGCGTTACTGTGTTTGTTATGAACTTAATTCACTAGATGCATGCTGGATAGCGGTCGATGTGTGGACTAATAGTAGTAGATGCAGAAAGTATCGGTCTACTTGTCTCGGATGTGATGCCTATATGTATGATCATTGCCTTAGATATCGTCATGACTTTGCGCGATTCTATCAATTGCTCGACAGTAATTTGTTCACCCACCGTAATACTTGCTATCATGAGAGAAGCCTCTAGTGAACACTATGGCCCCCGGGTCTATTTTACACATTATATATTCAGATCTACATACAAAAATACCAAAAATACCTTGCTGCACTTTTATTTATTTATTTATATTTACCTAGTATCACTATCAGATCTCACCTTGCAAGTAATCGTAAAGGGATTGACAACCCCTTTATCTTGGGTGCAAGTTTGTTGTTTTTGTGCAGGTGCCTTGTTGCCTCATCTTGATACTCCTACTGGATTAATACCAAGGTTCTCAAACTGAGTGGAATACTTATCTCTACTTTGCTGCATCACCCTTTCCTCTTCACGGGAAAAACCAACGCAAGCTCAAGAAGTAGCAGGAAGAATTTCTGACGCCGTTGTCGGGGAGTATTCAAGTGAAGCATATCTACCAAGTACCTATCGCAAACTCATCTCTTGCATTTACCTTATTTGCCATTCGCCTCTCGTTTTCCTCTCCTCCACTTCTAAAACAAAAAAATTACAAAAATATTTGTCTTTCTTTATTTTCCTTTTTCTTTCGCCCTTTTCTTTCGCTTGCTTTCTGTTTGCTCGTGTGCTTGTCTGCTTGCTAAGTCACCATGTCTGAAAACACTAAATTGTGTGACTTTTCTAATAGTAATAACAATGATTATATTAGTACTCCAATTGCTCCCGCCACTAGTGCGGAATCATATGAAATTAATGCTGCCTTGTTGAATCTTATTATGAAAGAGCAATTTTCCGGCCTTCCGAGTGAAGATGCCGCATCCCATCTTAATACCTTTGTTGAGTTATGCGTTATGCAAAAGAAGAGATATGTGGATAATGATATGATTAAATTGAAGCTATTTCCGTTCTCACTACGAGATCGAGCAAAAACTTGGTTTTCATCTTTACCCAAAAATAGTATTGATTCATGGAACAAGTGTAAAGATGCCTTTATTTCCAACTATTTTCCACCTGCTACGATTATCTCTCGACGTAATGATATCATGAATTTTAAGCAACTAGATCATGAACATGTTGCACAATCTTGGGAGAGAATGAAATTGATGATTAGAAATTGTCCCGCTCATGGCCTAAGTCTTTGGATGATTATACAAATTTTCTATGCTGGTTTGAATTTTGCTTCTAGAAATATCTTGGATTCCGCCTCTGGTGGAACTTTTATGCAAATCACACTAGGATAAGCTACAAAACTTTAGATAATATCATGAAAAATTATTTTCAATGGCACACTGAAAGGTCACCTACTAGTAAAAAAGTGCATGATATAGAAGAAATTAACTCTTTGAGTGCAAAGATGGATGAGTTCATGAAGTTGTTTGCTCGTAAAAGTGCTCCTCTGGATCCAAATGTTATGCCTTTATCTTCCTTGATTGAGAATAGAAATGAAAATTTGGAGTATAATTTTATTGGTAGGAATAATTTTGGTAACAACAATGCTTATAGAGGTAACTTTAATCATAGGCCTTTTCCTAGTAATCCCTCTAATAATTTTGGCAATTCCTACAACAATGCTCATGGAAATTATAATAAAATATCCTCTGATCTTGAGAGTAATATTAAGGAGTTTATTAATTCGCAAAAGATTTTCAATGCTTCCATAGAAGAAAAACTGCTTAAAATTGATGACTTGGCTAGGACTGTTGATAGAATGTCTCTTGATATTGATGCTTTGAAATTGAGATGTGTTCCTCCCAAGATTAATATGGATGAAATTTTGAAAGCTATGCGTGTTTCTATGAATGAGAGTAAAGAAAGAACCGCCCAAATTCGTGCTAGACATGAATGGCTCAAAAAGGCGTGTTCTCGTGATGAGAATCACGATGATCTTAAAGAGCTTGGTGTGACTCCTATTGAATACTTGTTTTCTAATGTCAATTTTAATGATGATGGGGCTGGATGTGAATCCACTTTGGTTGAGAAACGCCCCAATGATTCGGAGTCTATTTATCTTGATGCTAAAAAATACTAAAAGTGGAGTAGAGGATATCAAAACTTTGAATAGTGATGAAATTACTACTTTGGATTTCAAGGAATTTAATTATGATAGTTTCTCTTTGATTGAATGTGTTTCCTTGATGCAATCCATGCTAAACTCTCCACATGCTTATAGCCAAAATAAGGCTTTTACCAAACATATCGTTGATGCTATCATGAAATCTCTTGAAGAGAAACTTGAGTTGGAAATATCTATTCCTAGAAAACTTCATGATGAGTGGGAACCTACTATAAAAATCAAGATTAAAAATTATGAATGCCATGCTTTGTGTGATTTGGGTGCTAGTGTTTTCCACAATTCCAAAATCTTTATGTGATGTTCTAGGTTTCAATGAGATTGATGAGTGCTCTCTTAATTTGCATCTTGCGGATTCTACTATTAAAAAACCTATGGGAAGGATTAATGATGTTATTATTATTGCAAATAGGAACTATGTGCCCGTATATTTCATTGTGCTTGATATTGATTGCAATCCGACATGTCCCATTATTCTTGGTAGACCTTTGCTTAGGACTATTGGTGTTGTTATTGATATGAAGCAAGGGAATATTAAATTTCAATTTCCATTAAAGAAGGGCATGGAACACTTTCCTAGGAAGAGAATAAAATTGCCTTATGAATCCCTTATGAGAGATACTTATGGTTTGATCACTAAAGATGACAATACTTGATTCTTTTGCCTTACGCCTAGCTAAGGGCGTTAAACGATAGCGCTTGTTGGGAGGCAACCCAATGGATAGATTTATTTTTTATTTTTAATTTCTATTTTTTTGAGTCCACACCAACATGATTCGGTTATTATTGTGTTTTTTATGTTTTAATTAGTGTTTTTGCCAAGTAGAACCTTTATGATTAGTTTTGGTGATAGTTGTTTAATCACGCTAAAAAAAGACAGAAACTTTGTGCTCACAACGTTATTTCTAATTCCTATCCAGAAAGAGATTTTGAGTTGATTCTTTTTGCTCCTGATTGATATGCAAATTGCCCTAATTTTCAAAATTTGTTCAGAATTTTTGGGTTAGCAGAGGTATACGAAATATACAGATTGCTACAGACTGTTTTGTTTTTGACAGATTCTGTTTTTGTTGTGTTGATTGCTTATTTTGATGAAACTATGGTTAGTATCGGGGGGTACGAGCCATGGAAAAGTTATAATACAGTAATATAACATCAATCTAAATGTAAATTAAGTTTACTACAGTAGCTAAAAAGTTGGTGGTTTGTTTTCTTATGCTAATGCTATCACGAGTGTCTGTTTAAGTTTTGTGTTGTGAAGTTTTCAAGTTTTGGGTGATGTTCTTATGGAAAATGGAATAAAGAGTGGAAAGAGCCTAAGCTTGGGGATGCCCAAGTCATCCAAAGCCAAATTAAAGGACACCAAAAAGCCTAAGCTTGGGGATGCCCCGGGAAGGCATCCCCTCTTTCGTCTTCAATCCATCGGTAACGTTACTTGGAGCTATATTTTTATTCACCACATGATATGTGTTTTGCTTGGAGCATCGTGTATTATAGGAGTATTTTCTTTTGGTTTTATCACAATCATCCTTGCTGCACACCTTTTGAGAGGTACATGCACTCATCGTGAATTTTTTAGAATACTCAATGAGCTTCACTTATATCTTTTGAGTTAGGCAATTTAGCTCACATGTGCTTCACTTATATCTTTTGAGATTATTAATTTTGCTCCCATGTGCTTCACTTATATCTTTTGAGCTTGGTAATTTTGCTCCCATGTGCTTCACTTATATCTTTTGAGCTTGGTAATTTTGCTCCCATGTGCTTCACTTATATCTTTTGAGCTTGGTAATTTTGCTCCCATGAGCTTCACTTATATCTTTTGAGCTAGATAATTTTGCTCTAGTGCTTCACTTAAATCTTTGTAGAGCACGGCGGTGTCATATTTTGTAGAAATAAAAACTCTCGATCTTCACTTATATCATTTTGAGAGTGCTCTCTCTAAGTAACTTGGTAATTGGCGTGTGTTATGAAATTAGTCCTAAATATGATAGGCATCCAAAGAGGATATAATAAAAACTTTCATATTCAAGTGCATTGATTAGTAAGAGAAGTTTGATTCCTCACGATTAGTTTTGAGATATGGAGGTGATAATATTAGAGTTATGATAGTAGGGTGTTCTGAATCTAGAAATACTTGTGTTGAGGTTAGTGATTCCCGTAGCATGCACGTATGGTGAACCGCTATGTTAGGAAGTCGGAGCATAATTGATTTATTGATTGTCATCCTTTGTGTGGCGGTCGGTATCGCGCGATGGTTAACTCCTACCAACCCTTCCCCTAGGAGTATGTGTTTAGCACTTTGTTTCGATTACTAATAAAACTTTCGCAGTAAGTATATGAGTTCTTCAGGACTAATGTGAGTCCATGGTATAAATGCACCTTCACCCTTCCACCATTGCTAGCCTCTCTAGTGCCGCGCAACTTTCGCCGGTGCACAAACCCACCATATACCTTCCTAAAAACAGCCACCATACCTACCTATTATGGCATTTTCATAGCCATTCCGAGATATATTGCCATGCAACTTCCACCATTCCGTCTCATGACATGTGCCATCACTTTCATTCATATAGAGTCATTATTGTTCTAAGTATCGAGTTGTAAGTAAATAAAAGTGTGATGGCCATCATTATTAGAGCATTGTCCCATGTGAGGAAATAAAAAAAAGAGGCCAAAGATGCCCACAAAAAAAGAGGCCAAAGAGCCCAAACAAAAAAATGAGAGAAAAAGAGAGAAGGGACAATGCTACTATCTTTTCCACACTTGTGCTTCAAAATAGCACCTTGTTCTTCATGATAGAGAGTCTCTTGTTTTGTCACTTTCATATGCTAGTGGGAATTTTCATTATATAACTTGTCTTGTATATTCCAATGATGGGCTTCCTCAAATTGCCCTACATCTTTGTGAGCAAGCAAGTTGGGTGCACGCCCACTAGTTTTTTATTTTTGAGCTTTCATACACTTATAGCTCTAGTGCATCCGTTCCATGGCAATCCCTACTCATTCACATTGATATCTATTGATGGGCATCTCCATAGCCCATTGATACACCGAGTCAATGTGACCATCTCCTCCTTTTTGCCTCACAACCTCCACCACACTCTATTCCAACTATAGTGATATATCCATGACTCACGCTCTTGTATTGCGTGAGAGTTGAAAAAGTTTGAGAAAGTAAGAGTGTGAAAACAATTACTTGGCCAATACCGGAGTTGTGCAAGATTTAAATTCGTTGTGTGGGGATGATGGAGCATAGCCAGACTATATGATTTTGTAGGGATAACTTTCTTTGGCCTTGTTATTTCAAAAGTTCATGATTACTTTGCTATTATACTTGAAGTATTATTGTTTTCATGTCAATATTAAACTATTGTTTTGAATCTTATGGATCTGAACATTCATGCCACAATAAAGAAGTTACAAAGAACAAATATGTTAGGTAGCATTCCACATCAAAAATTCGGTCTTTATCACTTCCCTACTCGAGGACGAGCAGGAGTTAAGCATGGGGATGCTTGATACGTCTCCAATGTATCTATAATTTTTGATTGTTCCATGCTATTATATTACCAACTTTGGATGTTTTATATGCATGAATATGCTATTTTGTATTATTTTTGGGACTAACTTATTAACTCAGTGCCCAGTGCCAGTTCCTGTTGTTTCCGTGTTTTTGACCTTTTTCGGATAGGAATATCAAACGGAGTCCAAACGGAATAAAACTTTCACCATGATTTTTTATGGAAAATATCAAAAATACCAGAAGAAAAAGATATCAGAGAGAAGTCTCGAGGAAGCCACGAGCCTGGGAGGCGTGGCCTCCCCCCTGGGCGCACCTAGGGGGCCCGTGACTCCCTCGTGGGTCCTCCTGAATTTTTCTCGATGCCATCTGGTCTTATAAATACATAAACCTCTAGAACTAAACCTAGATCGAAAGTTCCGCTGCCGCAAGCCTCTGTAGCCACCAAAAACTAATCGGGAGACCGTTCCGGCACCCTATCGGAGGGGAATCCATCTCCGGTGGCCATCTTCATCAACACCATTGCCTCTCCGATGATGCATGAGTAGTTCACCAAAGACTTTCGAGTCCATAGCTAGTAGCTAGATGGCTTCTTCTCTCTCTTTGATCTTCAATACAAAGTTCTCCATGATCTTCATGGAGATATATCCGATGTAACTTTCTTTTGCGGTGTGTTTGTCGAGATCCGATGAATTGTGGATTTATGATCAGATTATCTATGAATATTATTTGAGTCTCCTCTGATTTCTTATATGCATGATTTCATATCCTTGTAAGTCTCTTCGAGTTATGGGTTTTGTTTGGCCAACTTGATCGATAATTCTTGCAATGGGAGAAGTGCTTGGTTTTGGGTTCATACCATGCGGTGTCCTCACCTAGTGACAGAAGGGGTAGCAAGGCACGCATCGTGTTGTTGCCATCAAGGGTAAAAGGAGGGGGGTTTATATCATATTGCATGAATCTATCCCTCTAGATCATGTCATCTTGCTTAAGGCGTTACTTTGTTTGTTATGAACTTAATACACTAGATGCATGCTGGATAGCGGTCGATGTGTCGAGTAATAGTAGTAGATGCAAAAAGTATCGGTCTACTTGTCTCGGACGTGATGCCTATATGTATGATCATTGCATTAGATATCGTCATGACTTTGCGCGATTCTATAATTGCTCGACAGTAATTTGTTCACCCACCGTAATACTTGCTATCATGAGAGAAGCCTCTAGTGAACACTATGGCCCCCAGGTCTATTTTACACATTATATATTCAGATCTACATACAAAAATACGAAAAATACCTTGCTGCACTTTTATTTATTTATTTATATTTACCTATTATCACTATCAGATCTCACCTTGCAAGTAATCGTAAAGGGATTGACAACCCCTTTATCGTGTTGGGTGTAAGTTTTTTTTGTGCAGGTGCATTGGTGCCTCATCTTGATACTCCTACTGGATTGATACCTTGGTTCTCAGACTGAGGGAAATACTTATCTCTACTTTGCTGCATCACCCTTTCCTCTTTAAGGGAAAAACCAACGCAAGATCAAGAAGTAGCACATGCAGACACCGGCGGGCGCTTCTTGTTCGATCGGGAGAGGTCGGGGGAAGTCGAAGAGAGGTTCTAGAGGTAGGAAGGCTGCTGCGCCTTCCTCGCCGCCACCCCGAGTTTATTCTCCCGACCATAGGAGTGCTCCATCTCAGGTGGACCCGTCTGACTTGGACCCGTCTCAAACTCCGGTCCACAAGCCTCGGGTCACCGAGCCTTCGTCCCAGGAGACTCTGGTCCCAGAGTCTTTGTCCCAGGAGACTCGGGTCCCAGAGTCTTCGTCCCACGTGACTCCGAAGGCTAGTGGTCATGCTGATGGTGGCGAGGACAACTTGTCTGAGGACACCTATAGCGAGGGCGAGCTGGTTGAGGAGGGCAAGAAGGTCTACCAACATGGTTGTACAAAGCTGCCACCCGTGCCGACGACCCGCGAGCAGAGGTGGTTGATTGCGCCTAATGCGGAGAAGTAAGTGCATTTTCTCTTTTTTAACCTTTTGCCTTCATGTTTCTTCAAATTAATATCTAATGTGATGGCCTTGTCCTACTGCAGGGGTTGGAAATACGAGTGTCGTGTCCGCAGGCCCAACCAGGTCCTTGGTGTGCTTCTCCGGCACCACTTCCCGAGGAAGGTCCAGTTGCCCGGTGAGGGTGAGTCTCCACAGGTAGCACTAGCCTGGGAGCTGTACAGGGCTGCCCCGGCCCCGCCGGAGGAGATGGTCGATGGTGTCTTGTGCGAGACGGTGGCTGACATTGTGATCCATCGCTTTTGGATAATTTCTCCTTTACAGATTAAAAATCAACAACACCTAGTGATTGTACTAATCAGTGTCTAATGTGTTGTCTTGTTTGATTGCAGACCTTCTACAGGTGTCTTGAGGAAGACGAGGCGAGAGCGGCTGTTGTTCTCGAAGACGAGTGCAAGAGCCTACTTTAGAACTTACGGCACGAGGCTCGGGTGCAGGCTATTCGAGACTACTACGCCTCGAGTAACATTAAGAGGGCCAAGAAGAAGTGCCACAAAAATTATCTGAGTAAGGAGAAGTTTATGAAGGTAATTATCTGTTCTTAAGGCCTTGTACTTAGTTTCTTTGATTTGATTCGTAGGCGTAGCGCTGAAATTTCTCTTGTCTAACTTAGGTGCCCCCGAGATGGTGTGCGGATAGGATGGATTGTTGGGAGGCATTGGTGGATGAGTGGAGCTCTCCCGAATGGCTAGCCGAACACAACAAGGCCAAGGAGAAGCGTGCCCAAATGAGAGGTGTGCCACACCATCAAGGGAGCTCCAACCTGTTTGAGTACGGGGATAACTGGGTATGTGGTTTGCTTCATGATTCATGCAATTTCATTCTTCATGCTAGCTTGAGCCCTTAACTAATATTTTGTTCACCTCTTTTAGGCGCGAGAAAACAAGAAGGATGTGCCACCTCTGTTCGACCTCTATGCCATGGCCCATACTGCCTCGTACAAGAAGGCCAAGGCATTCTCTGAGGATGACCTCGATCATCCAGAGAGCTTCAACAACATCTCCTCCCACAACAAGCTCGTGAGGTACAAAGATTTTGGGAAGGCGGAGAAAGGGGGGACTTCAACCCGAGCCAGAGTCCTTTTGATCTAGAGATCATGATGATATCTGGTGGTGGGAGGCCCCATGGCTCGATAACCATAGGGGATGGACTAATACGTTGTCCTAGAACTCTCCCGTAGATCAAGAAGCGCCAGACGAGCTCTGATCCTGAGATAACGCCTCGTCCACGGCCAATGGAGCTCGCCACTGAGGCTAGGGCCCAGGAGCTTCTGGCGGAGGCAAACAGGTAGGTGGTGCAGAGGGAGAGGGACATGGAGGAGAGGACGGCTAGGCTGTTGGAGGAGGAGAGGAACCGGAACGACGCGTCTCACCGGGCCCTATACGAGCTCCTCGTGGTAAGTTTCTCCTGCATATTAGCCAAATCATGCACGTAATGTTCGTTTCATCACTAACTAATATGAATGACTCGTGAAAACAAAATGTGCAGACCGTGTGCCAGAACAATGGTCAGATCCCTCCCTCGATGCCCCATATTGCTATAGCATCCACCGTGAGTTTCATTTAAATGGTCATTAGTTACTAGTATTCACATTTGAGTTGCATCATTCTAAGGAGACATTGCAAATGATCTTTGGTGCAGCGTGCCTCCCGACAAGCATCGACCGATCCTTCTGCGTCCGCCGCAACCCCGACCGGTCCTTCTACGTCTCACCCTGGCCCAAACCATACCGGTCCTTCACCTTCATGTTGGTGATAAGTTTTCCCAAGTGTTTTCATTAACAAATGCATACTTAGATTAAGAAATGACCTACTTAGCTCCAAAATGACCTATACTTAGCTTATTTTCCTAAAAAATGACTTGATATGCTTAGTTAGCTAGAAAATGGTATATTCTACCTAGGATAGCTATAAAATGACCTATACTAAGTTTTTTTTCCTCCAAAATGACTTGATATGCTTAGTTAGCTAGAAAATGGCATTAGTATAGCTCAATAATGACCTATAGCTAGCTTAGCTAGTTCATTTATGACATAATCAGCTCACTTGGGGTACAAAATGGCATAACTACCTAGGATAGCTCAATAATGATCTATAATTAGCTTAGCTAGTTAATTTATGACATAATATGCTCACTTAGGTAGAAAATGGCGTAATAACCTTGATTTAGCTCCAAAATGACCTATACTTAGCTTATTTTCCTCAAAAATACATAATAACCTTACTTACCTCTAAAATGATATATTCTACCTAGTATAGCTATAAAATGACCTATACTTAGCATTTTTTCCTCCAAAATTACTTGATATGATTAGTTAGCTACAAAATGGCATTACTACCTTGGAGAAGAGGAGAGGAGAGGAGAAAAAGACAGAGAAGATAAAATTTTCTTCTTCTTTTTCTTCTTCTTCTTTTCTTCTTTTTCTTCTTTTTCTTCTACCTAGTCTTCTTCTTCTTCTAACTATCATCTTTCCTACCTTGCAGATTTGCTATAGATGAGGAAGAGTGCATTGATGGACTGTACTCTTCTACTTCCGTTACCTTTATGTTTATGGAAAACTTGTTTTGGATACGTATGTATGGATATGTTGTTGGAAACCATATTGTGTGTTGTTGGAAACTTGTATATATGTTGGACTTGTATGTTGGAACCTACTAGCAAAAATGTCTGTGCGTTGCAACGGGATAATAAAATTGTGGTGTTCAAATCAAGTTTTAAATATTCGCTCTATGTATATACACGTATCTGAATATTTGTGCACCAACCGCACAAATGCGAACATAAGACAGGTGCATTTTAACATGCTCACAATGTATTGATGTTGGACTTGATCCTTGATGTGTGTATTTTTTAGTATATCTTTGATGCGTGTATGAGAAGGAAAAGAAAAGGTAAGTCTCTCGATAGATGGAAAACTGTAGGGCCCTACGACGAACGAATATTTCAGAGGAACGCTCGTTTTTTTCACTTTTACAGATGGCGGGGTGTGTAATTTTTTTGACAAATGACGGGTTGTGTAATTTACTTCAACTTCAGGGGCAGTTCGACGACAGACAAAACATCTAAAGAAACAATTCGCAAAGAGTTTTTTTTCACTTACGGGTGGCGGGATCGGTAATTTACTTCAACTTTAAGGACAGTTTCAGTGACATGCAAAAAAAACAGAGAAACAATTAACGAAGAGTTTTTTTTCACTTATGGGTGGCGTGGTGGTTTTTTTTCACTTACGGGTGGTGTGGTGGTTTTTTTCACTTACGGGTGGCGTGGTCGGTAATTTACTTCAACTTTAAGGGCAGTTTTAGTGACATGCAAAAAAATCAGAGAAACAATTAACGAAGAGTTTTTTTTCACTTATGGATGGCATGGTGGGTAATTTAGTTTAATTTTATGGGCTGATAGGTGGACGTACGAAATAAACAGGAGGACGAAAAAAGTGGAGAAACAATCCTTCCTTTAATATTAGGTATAGATATAGATTGGTATTTGCTTGTTTCAACTTATTGTTGGTATGCTTGTATTGTTGGATATATGTGTGATATTGTTGGATATATATGTTTCAAATTGGATGCTTTTTAAAAAAAGGGCTATATAGCCACTTTACCGTCTGCTGGTCTTTGCCGTCTGCTAGATGATGGCAAAGCACGCCGTTAAGCCCCTAACGGAGCTAAGTTGCCACGTGTGCCGTCCAGGCCCTTTGTCGTCCGCTGGCGGACGACAAAGATTCAATGGTCTTTGCCGTCCGCCAACAGACGGCAAAGCGCCCTTTACCGTGGGTTATTCAGCCGGACAGTTGGCCGTCTGCTGGCGGACGGCAAAACCTTTGCCGTTCGGGATGCATGCCTTTGCAGTCCGGGATGGCTGACGGCAAAGTGCCTAATTCCTGTAGTGAATGGGTTGTTTATATATGTATAAAGTCTTGGAGTGCAAGTATAGAAGAGATATATTACAATTCAAACTATCAAAACTAAACCGACCGAATATACTCTAATACTAATGACCCGTTATCCTTGTAAAGTTGGAGGTAATTACTAATTTCTGCCACTGTCACCCTCCTCTTTTTTATCCTCGGGGCAGACATGTCATTATGCAATGTAAAAACCTGGATTACAGTTTATATAATTTGACCCCAAACATGTTCACCTAGATTATTTTTATAAACCTTATATAATCTATTTTCATAATTCAGATTATCATAATCTATTATAGTTCCAAACAAAACCTTAAACAAAGAGTGCGAAGGAGGATGGCCGGGGTTGGACGTGACGACAACGATGGAGCATTCATTAACGATGACGGTTTGTAATAAAATGAATAAAAGGCGATGACGATTTCTCCATAGAAAGCTAGGATGGATGGAGACCGTTTGGCGGATACCTATATAGTTGAGCCTTCATTTTGTTAACAAGAAACTTTAGTCTTTCCTCTATTGCTAAATACTGGACTATCTTTTTTTTCTGGCCTTTCAGTCATGTCAAATCATGCATGCAAGTTATAAAGTTCCATTTTTTTGCATGAACAACTGTCTCCGTGTACAGTGTCCGTCCACGGAGCCGTATTATGCAAGCCGAATAAATCAGAAAATCAAAAATATATAAATGATACGATCATTACTTCCCTTGCTTATCGCGTGTCGTATTTACCGGCCAATTATGATTACGATTGCATTGAGATCCGGTGTATCTTCCGTTGATACGGGATTGCATTACGGCAGGACGGTCACGATTGTGCCGACCTCGTTCTCCCCCTCAGTTTCCAGTTCGGTCGGGGCGCTGAAACGGTCCGACCGGTGGCCCCGTTACAGCCCACCCACCACATGCCGCCGCGCTGTACTGCCACCCACTGCTCGCTCGCCTACTCCGATATCAGCGATGACCGACACTCGGGCCCCGCACGTCAGTCGCGCTCGGTGTGAAACGCAACCTCGTGGCCTGACCGCTTGACCCCGATCCAGCCCCAGGTCAGCACTCGGCACCGCTCACTCCGTAGCTCGCCTCGCTCGATATATATCGAGAGGCAGAGGTAGCAGATAGGGGAAGCAGAGCAGAGCAGAGCAGGCGAGAAGCAAGGGGGAGAGGTCGAGATGGCGCCGATCAAGCTGTACGGGATGATGCTGTCGCCCAACGTGACCCGCGTGGCCACCGTGCTCAACGAACTCGGCCTCGACTTCGAGTTCGTCAGCGTGGACCTCCGCACCGGCGCCCACAAGCAGCCCGACTTCCTCAAGCTCAACGTACGCTCCCTCCCCCTCCCCTGCTTTTTCCCCTGGTTCGTCCTAGTAGTAGTAGTTCGTCGTCAAGATCCAGAAGCTGATTTTGTTTGCGTCGCTTCTCTTGTTGTTTCTTTGCAGCCTTTCGGCCAGATCCCGGCGCTGCAGGACGGGGACGAAGTCGTCTTCGGTAACGATTCTCATCTCATCTGATTATCCACCCAGATCTGGTTTCGTAGATGCACATCAGTCTCGCTAGGATTTAGATTTACTCACACCGAGCCACTGTCTCACTGACCAACACACGGCTCTCTGTAACTGTATCTTGTTCTTCGCTTTTAATTTTATTTTATCATCAGCCGATCTATCCAAACTTGTAGGATCTACTTATAATTTTTCTCGAAAAAGGTACTATAATATACACTTGTAACTTATCTGACATGAAAATATTAGAGCGTGAGGATTTGGTAAATGGCAAAATCAAGCAAGAATCTCAGGAGCAGATCTACTGAAAATTCACAGTCTTCTTGCACGCTGTTGGATTCCACGAGCAGAGCTCGAGATTAACGAACGAATTTGCCTGCAGAGTCGCGCGCCATCAACCGGTACATCGCGACCAAGTACGGGTCCGCGGAGCTGCTGCCGACGCCGTCGGCGAAGCTGGAGGTGTGGCTGGAGGTGGAGTCGCACCACTTCTACCCGCCGGTGCGCACCCTGGTGTACGAGCTGCTCATCAAGCCCATGCTGGGCGCCCCCACCGACGCGGCCGAGGTGGACAAGAACGCCGCCGAGCTCGCCAAACTGCTCGACGTCTACGAGGCCCACCTCGCCGCCGGGAACAAGTACCTGGCCGGCGACGCCTTCTCGCTCGCCGACGCCAACCACATGTCCTACCTCTTCATGCTCACCAAGAGCCCCAAGGCGGACCTGGTGGCCTCCCGCCCGCACGTCAAGGCGTGGTGGGACGAGATCTCCGCCCGCCCCGCCTGGGCCAAGACCGTCGCCTCCATCCCGCTCCCGCCCGGCGTCTGAGCCCTGGCCGATCGACGCCGATGCCGGTTCTGCTTCCTTGCTTAGCTTCGTGAATGGAATAAAATTGTGATGGAATAAACGACATTTTAGAAAGGAAGCTTCGAATTCTTGGTTGTTGCTGCTGTTGAATGTTGAAACTTTGGTGTTGAATGCTTATGGCACATCTGTTTATCCAGTTTTTGGCTTGAACTTTGTTGGGGTCCGGCACTTAATTCTTTGTCAGCACATTCGGTGGCGCGAGACCATACCGTGCAGTGCGAGTGTTTGCTGTGGCAGGAGCTGCGCAATGGCATTGCAGCTGCCAAACCGGTTCAGGGCGAGGACCCGGCTGCCCACACCCACGTTCAGTGCGCGTAGCTGGCGATCGGGTGCGTGGCGTGGCGAGCATGTGAGTAGAAGGGAAAAAAATGTCCATTTTAAACACTGAACTTGTAGAGATTGGTCGGAACGACCCCTGAACTGAAATCCTTCCGTCGAATCAACCTGCAATTTCGGTCTAAATCAAACCTTCGAGTCATTTTTCAAACGGGAATTGTCGACGTGGCACGGATGGCCGGAATTGATTGCATATCGCAAAAAGCACATACCCTGCTCCCCACTGGCCGGACGGCTTTCCTTTTTCTGTTAAAAAACAAAAATTATAAGCGTGCTGCTCCTGCTTGTCCGGCCCGCGTTACTATGTTTTTTTTGTTCTTGAAAAACAGAATACAAGCATGTGGGTGGCCCGCTTTACTATTGTTTTTTGGGGTGAAAAACAGAATACAAGCATGTGGGGTGGCTCGAATGAGAGCATTGTTCCTGTCGATCTATGCAAGTAACCACCAGTAACATCACATGTTTTGTGTTCGCTTGCTTCTTTTTTTCCTTTACTTCTTTCTCTCCTTTTTGTTTTTCATTTTTTGTTGTTTTTAAATTCGTGAATTTTTTTGAAACTGTTGAAATATTTTTCAAATTGCATTTTTAAGTCCCCTGAATTTTTATTTTTTTAGAATGCTCAAATTAGTTTAAACTACATAAGAAATGGTGGCCATCTTAGTGGGAAATAGCAAATGAAAAAAAAGGAACCTCATGAACCAGATTTTCAAAAGAAAAAATTTCACGGATTTTCTAAGCATGGATTTAGAAAAAGTTAAACTACTTTGAAAGGAAGTACACGGATTTTCGGAAGAAAATTCCATGGATTTGGAAAAAAGTTCACAGATTTTAGTAAAAATTGAAAAATGGAAAAGAAGTTCGTGGATTTTAAAAAGTTCACAGATTCGAAAAAGTCCACAAGTTTTCACAAATTCAAAAAACGAATTGAAAACAGTTTCATGCATTAGATAAAAAGAAAAGGAGTATAAGGAGCTTCCACGAACAAAATAAAGAAGAAAATAAGAAAATGGAATTAAGTATTCACAAGCGGTGAGTTGACCTGGTTGGTTAGTGAAGTTTGCACCGAAACAGGAGGTTGTGAGCTCGAATCACCTTGAGGACACCTTTATTTGCAGCGTGGTGGTTAACACTGCCACTCCCTAGCACACTAGCTAGACGAATCCCGGTTGTCATTTATCACATGAGCGTTTTTATGCCGCTGGCTCTTCGCGGACATATGAGTTGGCTCTTCGCGGAGGACGGGGTGCGCGTGGTGGTTAACACTGTCACTCCCTAGCCCACTAGCCAAACGAATCCCGATTGACATTTGTCACATGAGCGTTTTTATGCCGCTGGCTCTTCGCGGACATATGAGTTGGCTCTTCGCGGAGGACGGGATGCGCGTGGTGGTTAACACTGTCACTCCCTAGCCCACTAGCCAAACGAATCCCGATTGACATTTGTCACATGAGCGTTTTTATGCCGTTGGCTCTTCGCGGACATATGAGTTGGCTCTTCGCGGAGGACGGGATGCGCGTGGTGGTTAACACTGTCACTCCCTAGCCCACTAGCCAAACGAATCCCGATTGACATTTTTCACATGAGCGTTTTTATGCCGCAAATGATGCCAGGGTTCGATTTATACGGGATTGCATAGTTCAAGGCCCAATTGACAAAGATTTTGACTTGAGAGTTCGTTTCGTTAGACCTCTATAAGTTCAGGGTTTAAAATGGCCTTTTTCCCGTGGATGGACCATGGAGTGCAGAGTGCAAACCACGAGAAGAGACATGGGTTGTTCTTGTTAAGCTGAGACATACCACACACCCATATTTTTAAAAAGGACCCTGATTAGCTAAGAGAGAGCTTCCTCACATTGAGAAATGTGTGTTCTGCAACACGATGGCCGAGAATAGCCAACATCTCTTCATTGGATGTGCAGTTGTCAATATTATTTGGGGTTCAGTTCTGAACTGGGCTGGTTTGCAGATGGTTGTGCCGTCATTGGACGTAACCCTCCGTTCGTGGTGGCAATCTGCGAGAAACAGACTGCAGCGCACACATAAAACCAGTTTTGACTCTCTGGTTATGCTCACAACTTGGGCGATATGGAGGGAGAGAAATGGTCGTGTCTTTGAGAAGTCAGTTAAACCGATTCAGATCGTCATCGAACAAATCAAAGCCGAAGCAAAACATTGGGCCATGGCGAGCTCTGGACGTTTCAGTCTCAGTCTGTTAGCAGCTTAATGTGGTACCTTGTAGCCGTTTTTGCTTCCTTTTTTCTCTGTTTTTGTACCAGAGACCTGTCGTTTTGGTTGTTCTGTAGTAGGGTCGTTGCAGGTCGTTGTAATGTATTTCTGGGCTTTGCCCATTGCTGTGAACCTTTTGCCTTCTTGGCTTCCTCTTTCTATATATAGTACATGCAGTTCTCCTGCATGGTTCTTCAAAAAGGACCCTAATAAGTGTCACACGTGTGGTACGAAGCAATCCCGTCCCCTCACGTTTTTTGATGGCAAATTTAGTTACCCGAGCGTGGCAACTTTAGTTGTGAAGCATGACAACTTTCTATTTGGATCGCAAATTTTAGTTTTTTGGATTTGGTTTTTTATGTCAATTTTAGTTATAAAAACGCCGGGCGGTGTTACTTCTTGCCACACGTGTGGCGCTTATTATTTGGGTTAACAAAAAGGACCGGTAATCGAACCGGTGACCTGCAGGTTGAGATTTTACTCGATCCGCCCACCGGTTAATTTCTTGGTGTTTTAATCATATCCCCCACCTCGGTTTTTTCCTCCCGATGGCCCACACCCTTTTTGTTTTCTTGTTGATTTTTTGGTACTCTCAATCCATAGCGCACAAAATTAAAACCACATAAATAGAGTAACTTGGAATAATCTAAACCATGTTGATAGTTTTCCGAAATCATGTAGTGCATTTACTCAATAAATCAAATCTTCCCAAAATCAAAACTAAATAAAAAAATTTGTTTTCTTCCCTATGAATATCCAACTCAAATTAAATCTTACTGAAATCCCAACTAAATGAACACTTCTTGCATTCTCTACTCATACTCAAATCAAATTATATCTTATCAAAATACAGAATATGATGGATGTAGAACGTATGTTACGCAGTGGCGGAGTTACGCAGGGGCAAAAGTGTGCTATGGCCTGCCCAAGACAAAGAAAGAACAGTGGAACTTGAGGGCAAACTAGACCACCCAGGGCAAATTTATGTGTTTTTCTCTGTCCTGTATAGCACTGGCCCGCTTAGATTCTTCTAGCTAGTCCCGTTAGTGACGTCAGGTATAATTAGTGTTGAATCAATGTAATATGTATGCATTTATTGTAATGCACGTACAATTAGCTTGTATAAGCCAAATAGAAAGGTTTCCTGCTACTCCATTACTCCATTCGTTCCTAAATATAAGTTCGTTTTAGAGTTTTCAGGATCACAAAAAAATGTACATAGATATATTTTAGAATGTAGATTCATTCCTTCTGTTTTGTATGTGTTCATAGTAAAGTATCTGAATTTTTTTATATTTAGAAACGGAGAAAGTAATAGGCAACAATGTAGCACAGCCAGGGTTGTTATTGGGCCAAGGCTATGTACATCACGCCATCAATTTTCACAAAACAATTTACCCCTTGAACACTTGAACTGCCAGGTTCTATTGCTATTTTTTTCCAAATGACCGTCCGATTAATCTGCTACTTACTGGTCTAGTTGCAGAACGGTCCGTGGAGCTTAAAAAACTGACGTGATCACTGGTTTCATGTTTTTTCTGATGCGACCAAGGTGATTTTTTAAACTATGCACAGGGCCTCAAAGCATTTTTCTTAATGGCGAAGCAACCCGTGGTTGGTTTGTAGTATAGTCGTATCCTCAAACCATCAAGATTCAAGTTCTATACTAGGCATTGGTGCTCGTAATTTTTTAATTTATTTCATACTTTTTGATGATGTGCGTTCAGTGCGAGAAAATATTTCGATTATGAAGGTGTCGTGACAAATTCGTTAATCTCAAAATGATATATCAACCCAGTCTTTCAAATATGCTCACATTGATAGAATATGCTTGCGTGGCTTCCTAGCACTACTAGGAAAAAAACTTATAAACAGACGCTTACTAGTAGCGCGGATTTTTACCCCTCGCTACTGGTACTTACTAGTAGCGCGGTTTATACCAGCCGCTACTACTATGGCCTGTCCCCGGGGGGCACGGTAGAGACCACTTAGTAGTAGCGAGGGTTATAAACCCGCGCTACTACTAAATTGATATTAGTAGCGCGGGTTTATACCCGTCGCTACTAGTAAGTGGTATCTACTGTGCCCCCTGGAACAGGCTCCTAGCGGGTTTATACCCCTCGCTACTAGAGTTTTTCAACAGCCTCATCTCCCCATCTCCTCCTCCAAGTCCTTCTTCTCTCCCGTCCCTCTCGCCCCTCTCTCTCCATAGGCTCTCACATGGACCTCCCCAGGCGCGCCTCCTCCTCCATGGTGCGTAAAGAGGCCGCCGCCTCGGCCGCTGGCGTCCAAAAGCTCGTCGGTCTTCCCCATCATGCCAGAGCACCCCATCACCGGTGACCAAAACCCCGCTGCTCCCTCCATCTCCTTCCTCTCTCCCTTGCTTTTCTTTTTCTCTCTCTCCCACTGGTTTGACTTAACCTCCCATGTCCATGCCCGTGCAGATCGTCGCCATAGACGACCAGGAGCTCTCTGCCTTGGATGCGAACAGAAGCCCCATGCAGCCGCCTTGCTCTGCCTTGGATCAAGGCCCTCTCCAGCAGCCACCACCGGATCTAGTCTCTCGCTGCGCGTCCACGCCTCCGACGCCCTTTGTCGTCGCTGCATCGAACCATTGGGACCATTGACAGCACGCACGGGATCAATATTTTTTTTGGTTTTTGAAATTAGTAGTAGTAGTGCGGGTCACAGGTACGCGCTACAGATAGTTAGTAGTAGCGCGTGTGGCACATGCGCTACTACTAACACACGTATTAGTAGCACGGATGCGCCCGCGCTACTACTATTAGTTAGGTGTAGTGCCGTAGTAGTAGCGCGTAGCTGTTTAACCCGCGCTACTACTAGGCTTTTTCCTCGTAGTGTAGAGGTGGATGTATACACCGATAATCCTACAACCACGGGCCTTTTACGGGGTGATCACGGAGCCTTCCCTTAATCCTCTACATCCCTCCTACTTTAGGTGGGTGGGGCCGTCTATCCCTCTAAACCAATCACAACGTTTTAATTCGATAGTAGTGTTGGAAATGTGCCCTAGAGGCAATAATAAATTAGTTATTATCATATTTCCTTGTTCATGATAATCATTTATTATCCATGCTATAATTGTATTGATCGGAGACTTAGATGCATGTGTGGATACATAGACAAAACCATGTCCCTAGTATGCCTCTAATAGACTAGCTCATTGATCAAAGATGGTTAAGGTTTCCTAGCCATGGACATGAGATGTCATTTGATAACGGGATCACATCATTAGGAGAATGGTGTGATGGACAAGACCCAAACTACAAACGTAGCATATGATCGTGTCAGTTTATTGCTACTGTTTTCTGCATGTCAAGTATATGTTCCTATGACCATGAGATCATGCAACTCACGGACACCGGAGGAGTGCCTTGTGTGTATCAAACGTCGCAACGTAACTGGGTGACTATAAAGGTGCATTATAGGTATCTCCGAAGGTGCCTGTTGCGTTGGCATGGATCAAGACTGAGATTTGTTACTCCGTGTGACGGAGAGGTATCTCAGGGCACACTCGGTAATACAACATCACAACAAGCCTTGCAAGCAATGTGACTAAGTGTTAGTCATGGGATCTTGTGTTACGTAACGAGTAAAGAGACTTGCCGGTAACGAGGTTGAACTAGGTATGGAGATACCGACGATCGAATCTCGGGCAAGTAACATACCGAAGAACAAAGGGAACATCATACGGGATTAACTGAATCCTTGACATAGAGGTTCGACCGATAAAGATCTTCATAGAATATGTAGGAACCAATATGGGCATCCAGGTCCCGCTATTGGTTATTGACCATAGAGGTGTCTCGGTCATGTCTACATAGTTCTGGAACCCGTAGGGTCTGCACACTTAAGGTTTGGTGACGTTTCAATAGTATATAGTTATGCATGGTGGTGACCGAAGGTTGTTTGGAGTCCCGGATGAGATCCCGGACGTCACGAGGAGCTCCGGAATGGTCCGGAGGTAAATATTGATATATAGGAAGTCCTGTTTTGGTCGCCGGAAAAGTTTCGGGCTCATCGGTAGTGTACCGGGAGTGCCGGTAGTGTACGGGCGGACCATCGGGAGGGGTATTTCGACCCAATAGGCTATATGGGCTGTGGGAGAGTAAATACCAGCCCTTGGTGGGCTGGTGGAAGTCCCACACAAGGCCCATGCGGCTGGGAAGAAAAGCCCGAAAGGAAAAAAGGTGGAAAAAGGCAAAAAAGGGCCAAATAAGGAAGGAGTCCTAATCCTACTAGAAGTGGAGGAGGAGGACTCCTCCCTCCTTGGTTTGGCCGACCCAAGGGCTGCCTCTTTGGCAGCCAAGACTCCTCCTCCTCTCCTCCTATATATACTAGAGGATTTTAGGGTTTTGGCACAAGATTTTCAGCCACGTGACACCCATTCCTCTAGTGCATAGCTTCTCCTCTAGATCGGTTTTCTGCAGTGCTTAGGCGAAGGTCTACCGGAATAGTTCCACCACCATCGCCGCAGCACCGTTACGCTGCCGGAGAACTCTTCTACCTCTCCGCTCCCTCTTGCTGGATCAAGAAGGCGGAGATCGTCATCGAGCTGTACGTGTGCTGAACGCGGAGGTGTCGTCCGTTCGGCGCTAGATCGGAAGGACCGTGATCAAGATCGCGAGACGGATCGTGATGAGTTCACGGGACGGATCGTGATGAGTTCGCGGGACGGATTGTGATGATATCGCGGGATGGATCATGATGAAGTTCGCGGGACGTATCGTGATTGGATCGCAGGACGGATCGTGATGAGATCGCGGGACACTCGGTGATTTGGATCGTGAAGACGTTCGACTACACCAACCGCGTTTCTTAACGCTTCTCGCTTAGCGATTTGCAAGGGTACGTAGATCCACTCTCCCTCTTGTAGATGCTCATCGCCATGGATAGATATGCATGTGCGTAGGAATTTTTTTGTTTTCCATGCAACGTTCCCCAACAGTGGCATCATGAGCTAGGCCTGTGTGTAGATGAGATCTCGAGTAGAACACAAAGAGTTTGTGGGCGTTGATGCTTAGATTGCTTCCTCCCTTGGTCTAGTTTTGGTTCAGCGGTATTGTGGGATGAAGCGGCCCGGACCAACATTACTCGTACGCTTACGAGAGACCGGTTCCATCGACTGACGTGTAACTTCGTTGCACAAAGATGGCTAGCGAGTGTCTGTTTCTCCTACTTTAGTTGGATCGGATTCGACTAAGGCGGTCCTTGAGAAGGTTGAAAAGAAACTTATGTATCACCGTTGTGGTTTATGCGTAGGTGAGAATTGTTCTTACTAGATACCCATAGCAGCCACGTAAAACATGCAACAACAATTAGAGGACGTCTAACTTGTTTTTGCAGGGTATGTTGTGATGTGATATGGCCAGTTACATGATGAGATATATGTGATGTATGAAATGATCATGTGTTGTATAGAATATCACGACTTGCATGTCGATGAGTACGGCAACCGACAGGAGCCATAGGGTTGTCTTTAATTATTGTATGACCTGCGTGTCAATAATTAAGCGCTATGTAATGCTTTACTTTATCGCTAAACGGTACCAATAGTAGTAGAAGCATGTTGGGTGCGACAACCCTGATGGCGACACGTTGATGGAGATCAAGATGATGGAGATCATAGTGTCTTGCCGGTGACGATGGAGATCATGCCAGTGCTTTCAAGATGGAGATCAAAAGCACAAGTTCATGGCCATATCATGTCACTTATGATTTGCATGTGATGTTAATCCTTTTATGCACCTTGTTTTGCTTAGGACGACGGTAGTATTATAAGGTGATACCTCACTTAAATTTCAAGATGAATTGTGTTCTCCCCAAGTTTGCGTCGTTGCGAAAGTTCGTCGTGTTGAGACACCACGTGATGATCGGGTGTGATAGACTCTACGTTCACATACAACGGGTGCAAGCTAGTGTTGCACATGCAGAACACTCGGGTTAAACTTGACGAGCCTAGCATGTACAGACATGGCCTCGGAACACCAGAGACCGAAAGGTCGAACATGAGTCATATAGTAGATTTGATCAACATAATGATGTTCACCATCGAAACCACCTTAACTCACGTGATGATCGGACTTGAGTTGGTGAATATGGATCATGTATTACTCGAATGACCGGAGGGATGTCAATTTGAGTGGGAGTTCTTAAGTAAAATGATTAATTTAACTCATTATCATGAACATAGTCAGTAGTGTCTTTGCAAACTGTGTTGTAGATTACTAGCTCACGTTGTAGCTCCCTTGAATTTTTATATGTTCCTAGAGAAATCGAGTTGAAAGATGATGGTAGCAATATTGCGGACTGGCTCCGTGATCTGAGGATTGTCCTCATTGCTGCATAGAAGGCTTATGTCCTTAATGCACCGCTCGGTGCGCCAACTCCTCTAGCGTTGTTTGTAGATGTTGTGAACATATGACATGCACGTTCTGATAACTACTTGATAGTTTAGTGCGTCATGCATTACGGCTTAGAATTGAGGCTCCGAAACGTTTTGAACGTCACAGAACATATGAGATGTTCTAAGATCTGAAATTAGGATCTAAGGCTCATGCCCGTGTTGCGAGATATGAGATCTCCAACAAGATTCTTTGCATGTAATATGAAAGAGAATAGCTCAATCGTTGAGCATGTGCTCAGATTGTCTGGGTGCTACAATCGCTTGAATTGAGTGGGAGTTGATCTTCTAGATAAGATAGTGATTGATATAGTTCTCCAAGTCACCGTCACTAAGCTACTAGAACTTGGTGATGAACTATAAAATGCCAGGGATAGAAATAATGATCCCTGAGCTGTTCGCGATGTTTGACACCGCGAAGGTAGAAATCAAGAAGGAGCGTTAAGTGTTGATGGTTAGTCAAACCACTAGTTTCGAAAAGGGCAGGAGCAAGGAGGGAAAACTTCATGGATAGCAAGTCAGTTGCTGCTCTAGTGAAGCAACCCAAAGTTGAACCCAAACCCGAGACTAAGTGCTTCGATTATGAGGAGAGCGGTCGCTGAAGTGGAACAACCCTAGATACTTGGTAGATAATAAGGCTGGCAACGTCGATAGAAGTATATTTGATATACATGTTATTTATGTGTACCTTGCTAGTACTCCTAGTAGCACCTGTGTCTTGGATACCGGTTCAGTTGCTAAATTTTAGTAACTCGAAATAAAAGCTACGGAATAAACGGAGCACTAGCTAAGGGTGAGGTGACGATGTGTGTTGGAAATGTTTCCAAGGTTGATGTGATCAACATCGCACGCTCTCTCTACTTTCGGGATTAGTGACAAACCTAAATAAATGTTATTTGGTGTTTTGCGTTGAGCATGAACGTGATTAGATCGTGTTTATTGCAACACGGTTATTCATTTAAGTTAAAGAATAATGATTATTCTATTTACATGAATAATACCTTCAATGGTCATGCACCTAGTGAGAATGGTTTGTTGAATCTTGATCGTAGTAATACACATGTTCATAACATTGATGCCAAAAGATACAAAGTTAATAATGATAGTACCACATACTTGTGGCACTGCCGCTAAATATCATATTGGTATAAAGCGCATGAAGAAACTCCATGGTGATGGATATTTGGACTCATTTGATTTCGAATCGGTTGAGACATGCGAACCATGCCTCTTGGGCAAGATGACTAAAGGACCCCGTTGGATGGAGCGGGCAAGTGATTCATTGGAAATGATACATGTTGATGTATGCAATCTAGTGAGTCTTGTAGCATGCGGTGGATATCGTTATTTTCTTACCTTCACTGATGATTTGAGTAGATAATAGTGTATATTTACTTAATGAAACACAAGTCTGAATCGTTTGAAAAAGTTCAAGCAAATTCAGAGTGAAGTTTAAGATCATCGTGACAAGGAGATAAAATGTCCGCGATATGATCGTGGAGGTGAATATATGAGTTACGAGTTTGGTATACAACTTAAGACAGTGTGAAAGTTGTTTCACAACTCACGCCACCTGGAACACCATAGTGTGATGGTGTGTCCGAACGTCATAGTCATGCTCTATTGGATATGGAGCGAATTATGATGTCTCTTATCCTTTTACCACCATCGTTTTGGGGTTATGCATTAGAGACAACTACATTCACTTTAGATAGGGCACCATCTAAATCCATTGAGATGACACCGTGTGAATTATGGTTTGATAGGAACCTAGGCTATCATTTCTTAACGTTTGGGGCTGCGACGCTTGTGTGGAAAAATGTTATCACCTAATGAGCTCGAACCCAAAGCGGACAAATGCATCTTCATAGAATACCCTAAAGACAGTTGGGTAAACCTTCTATCTCAGATCCAAGCATAAAGTGTTTGTTGCTAAAACTTAGTCCCTTCTCGAGAAAGAGTTTCTCTCAAAAAAATTGAGTGGGAGGAAGATAGAACTTGATGAGGTTGTTGAACCTTTGTTCAACCAGAGAGTAGCGCAGCGCAGGAATTTGTTTCTGTGAAGCCTACGTTAGTTGAAGAGGAAGTTAATGATGAGGATCATGAAGCTTCAGATCAAGTTACTATCAAACCTCGTAGGTCGACAAGGATGTATACTGCTCCTGAGCGGTACGACAACCCTGTCTTGGAGGTCATGTTGTTGGACAACGATGAACCTACGAGCTATGGAGAAGCGATGATGGGCCTGGAATCCAACAAATGGTTAGAGGCCATGAAATCCGAGAAAGGATCCATGATGAAAACCAAGTATAGACTTTGGTGGACTTGCTTGTTGGACAGCAGGTCGTTGAGTACAAATGGATCTTTAAATGAAGACAGATACTCATGGTGAATGTCACCATTTGTAAAGCTCGACTTGTCGCAAACAAGTTTCCAGCAAGTTTAAGGAGTTGACTACGATGAGACTTTCTCACTCGTAGCAATGCTAAAGTCTGTTGGAATTATGTTAGCAGTTGCTGCATTTTTCAATTATGAAATCTGGCAGATGGATGTCAAAACATCGTTTCCTTAACGGTTTACTTGAGGAAAGGTTGTATGTGATACAACTAGAAGGTTTTGTCAGTCCTAAGGATGCTAAAAGGTGTGCAAGCTTCAGTGATTCTTCTATGAACTGAAGCAAGCATCTCGGAGTTGGAATATACACTTTGATGAGGTGATCAAAGTTTTTGAGTCTATACAAAGTTTATGAGAAACTTGTATTTACAATAAAGTGAGTGGGAGCACTATAGAGTTTCTGGTAAGCATATGTGGTTGACATATTGTTGATTGGAAATGATGTAGAATTTCTGGACAGCATGAACGGTTGTTTGAAACGAGTTTTTCAAAGGAAGACATGGATAAAGCTACCTAATTGTTGAGCATCAAGATCTATAGAGATAGATCAAGAAACTTGATGAGACTTTTCAATAAGTACATACCTTCACAATGTTTTTGAAAGAATTCAAAATGGATCAGTCATAGAAAGAGTTCTCGCCTGATTTTTAGGGTGTGAAGTTGAGTAAGACTCAGTGCCCAGTGACTGCAGAAGATAGAGAAAATATGAGTGTCATACCCTATGCATCAGCCATAGGCTCTATCATGTATGCAATGTTGTGCACAAGACCCGATGTCAGCCTTGCCATAAGTATGGCCGGAAGGTTTCAAAGCGATCCTGGAATGGAGCACTAGACAGCGGTCAAGATTATCCTTAGTAACTAAAAGACTAAGGAGATCTTTCTCGATTATGGAGGTGATAAAGAGTTCTCCGTAAAGAGTTACGTCGATGCAAGCTTTAACACCAATCCGGACGACTCGTAGTAGCAATCTGGATACGTATAGTGTTGCAGCCATTTGGAATAGTACCAAGTGGAGTGTGGTAGCAGTGTTTATGGTTTGACATAGAAATTTGCAAAGTACACACAGATCTGAATGTCGCAGACCCATTGACTATAATACCTCTCTCACATGCAAAGCATGATCAAGCCCCATAACTCATTGGGTGTTAGTTTCATAACAATGCGAATCACATGGTGATGCGAACTAGATTATTGACTCTAGTGCAAGTGGGAGATTGTTGGAAATGTGCCCTAGAGGTAATAATAAATTAGTTATTATCATATTTCCTTGTTCATGATAATCGTTTATTATCCATGCTATAATTGTATTGATCGGAGACTTAGATGCATGTGTGGATACATAGACAAAACCATGTCCCTAATATGCCTCTAATAGACTAGCTCGTTGATCAAAGATGGTTAAGGTTTCCTAGACATGGACATGAGATGTCATTTGATAACGGGACCACATCATTAGGAGAATGGTGTGATGGACAAGACCCAAACTACAAACGTAGCATATGATCGTGTCAGTTTATTGCTACTGTTTTCTGCATGTCAAGTAGATGTTCCTATGACCATGAGATCATGCAACTCACGGACACCGGAGGAGTGCCTTGTGTGTATCAAACATCGCAACGTAACTGGGTGACTATAAAGGTGCATTAAAAGTATCTCCGAAGGTGTCCGTTGGGTTGGCATGGATCAAGACTGGGATTTGTTACTCTGTGTGACGGAGAGGTATCTCAGGGCCCATTCGGTAATACAACATCACAACAAGCCTTGCAAGAAATGTGACTAAGTGTTAGTCACGGGATCTTGTGTTACGGAATGAGTAAAGAGACTTTCCGGTAACGAGGTTGAACTAGGTATGGAGATACCAACGATCGAATCTCGGGCAAGTAACATACCGAAGAACAAAGGGAACATCATATGGGATTAACTGAATCCTTGACATAGAGGTTCAACCGATAAAGATCTTCGTAGAATATGTAGGAACCAATATGGGCACCCAGGTCCCGCTATTGGTTATTGACCGTAGAGGTGTCTCGGTCATGTCTACATAGTTCTCGAACCTGTAGGGTCTGCACACTTAAGGTTTGGTGACGTTTCGGTAGTATAGAGTTATGCATGGTGGTGACCGAAGGTTGTTTGGAGTCCCGGATTAGATCCCGGACGACACGAGGAGCTCCGGAATGGTCTGGAGGTAAAGATTGATATATAGGAAGTCCTGATTTGGTCGCCGGAAAAGTTTTGGGCTCATCGGTAGTGTACCGGAAGTGCTGGTAGTGTACCGGGGGACCATCGGGAGGGGTATTTCGACCCAAGAGGCTGTATGGGCTATGGGAGAGTAAATACCAGCCCTTTGTGGGCTGGTGGAAGTCCACACAAGGCCCATGCAGCTGGGAAGAAAAGCCCAAAAGGAAAAAGGTGGAAAAAGGCAAAAAAGGGCCAAATAAGGAAGGAGTCCTAATCCTACTAGGAGTGGAGGAGGAGGACTCCTCCCTCCTTGGTTTGGCTGACCCAAGGGCTGCCTCTTTGGCAGCCAAGACTCCTCCTCCTCTCCTCCTATATATACTAGATGATTTTAGGGTTTTGGCACAAGATTTTCAGCCACGTGCCAACCATTCCTCTAGTGCATAGCTTCTCCTCTAGATCGGTTTTCTACAGTGCTTAGGCGAAGCTCTGCCGGAATAGTTCCACCACCATCCCCGCAGCGCCGTCATGCTGCCGGAGAACTCTTCTACCTCTCCGCTCCCTCTTGTTGGATCAGGAAGGTGGAGATCGTCATCGAGCTGTACATGTGCTGAACGCGGAGGTGTCGTCCGTTCGACGCTAGATCGGAAGGACCGTGATCAAGATCGCGAGACGAATCGTGGTGAGTTCGTGGGACGGATTGTGATGGGATCGCGGGAAGGATCGTGATGAAGTTCGCGGGACGGATCGTGATTGGATCGCAGGACGGATCGTGATGAGATCGCGGGACACTCGGCGATTTGGATTGTGAAGACGTTCGACTACACGAACCGCGTTTCTTAACGCTTCCCGCTTAGCGATCTGCAAGGGTACGTAGATCCACTCTCCCTCTCGTAGATGCTCATTGCCATGGATAGATATGCGTGTGCGTAGGAATTTTTTTGTTTCCCATGCAACGTTTCCCAACAAGTAGATCATAAAACGACTGTAATATTCCGCATTACAATAGATGTGAAGGGTCAGATCGGATCTACACCTCGGGCTCCCTCCGGCCTGCTGTCCTTCACCTCGGGCTCCCTCGTATCGCTCCCTTCAAGGCGATCAGGGGGCCAACCCCAGCGCCTAGCCGCCACCCCCTCCCACCTCTCCTCCACCTCGTCGTCCCCAGAGAGATGCGCCAGCTAAGCACGGGCGCCGTCGGTGATGGGATCGGCGGGGATCTAGGCTGCAGCCGCACGGTCTGGAGGGACCGGGAGCACGAGATCGTCCTTCGGTCTTCGTCTTTCTCGATGGTTCGGCGCTGCTCCTGCGGCTTCGTGGGGAGGGCGGATCAGGAGGGGATGTGGCCATGGTTGACTAGTTGGTGGCACCTCTGGTCAGATCTGATCTGGCCGGTGCCGCTAGCGGTGGTGGCCATCTCCTCCGTCAGAGGTGGTCGGCCTGAGGCTGGATGGTCAGATCTCGAGATCCGCCATCTAGTTCGTGTCGGGAAGACATAGTTGCTAGTGAAAATCGAGCCGATGGCAGCGTTCTGCGGTGCTACCTTGATGAAGGCATCGTCGTGTAACTACTGTCAACCCACTCGTCCTGCTCCGGGGGAAACCCTAGGATTTGGTCTTCCAGATCGGACGGTGACGACAGTGTGGTGTCGTTTTCTCTCTTGGGAGCATCATTTGTGGAGCAGATCTGAAAGACAGGGGCAGGAGGTGGTGCAGCTTTGTCTTGAACGGAGCTTGGGTGGAGATGTCAAGTCATGCCTGGCCGACAGGTGCTACGCTGTGTCATGCCTAGTCGGCAGGTGCTACGCACGACAGATCTTCCAGAATCTTCGCGTCTGGATGGACGGGCGCCGGACGGTGGCGCCGTTGGGCGTCGTCGTGGCGTCGATGGATGGACGTACTGTTGGAAATATGCACTGGAGGCAATAATAAATTAGTTATTATCATATTTCCTTGTTAATGATAATCGTTTATTATCCATGCTATAATTGTATTGATCAGAGACTTAGATGCATGTGTGGATACATAGACAAAACCATGTCCCTAGTATGCCTCTAATGGACTAGCTCGTTGATCAAAGATGGTTAAGGTTTCCTAGCCATGGACATGAGATGTTATTTGATAAACGGGATCACATCATTAGGAGAATGGTGTGATGGACAAGACCCAAACTACAAACGTAGCATATGATCGTGTCAGTTTATTGCTACTGTTTTCTGCATGTCAAGTATATGTTCCTATGACCATGAGATCATGCAACTCACAGACATCGCAGGAGTGCCTTGTGTGTATCAAACGTCGCAACGTAACTAGGTGACTATAAAGGTGCTCTACAGGTATCTCCGAGGGTGTCTGTTGAGTTGGTATGGATCAAGACTGGGATTTGTTACTCCGTGTGACGGAGAGGTATCTCAGGGCCCACTCGGTAATACAAACATCACAATAAGCCTTGCAAGCAATGTGACTAAGTGTTAATCGCGGGATCTTGTATTACAGAACGAGTAAAGAGACTTGCCGGTAACGAGGTTGAACTAGGTATTGAGATACCGATGATCGAATCTCGGACAAGTAACATATCGAAGAACAAAGGGAATATCATACGGGATTAACTGAATCCTTGACATAGAGGTTCGACCGATAAAGATCTTCATAGAAAATGTAGGAACCAATATGGTCATCCAGGTCCCGCTATTGGTTATTGGCCGTAGAGGTGTCTCGGTCATGTTTACATAGTTCTCGAACCTGCAGGGTCTGCACACTTAAGGTTTGGTGACGTTTCGGTAGTATAGGGTTATGTATGGTGGTGACCGAAGGTTGTTCGGAGTCCCGGATGAGATCCCGTACGTCACGAGGAGCTCCGGAATGGTCCGGAGGTGAAGATTCATATATAGGAAGTCCTATTTTGGTCGCCGGAAAAGTTTCGGGCTCATCGATAGTGTACCGGGAGTGCCGGGAGTGTACCGGGGGACCATCGGGAGAGGTATTTCGAGCCAAGAGGCTACATGGGCTATGGGAGGGTGGAAACCAGCCCTTGGTGGGCTGGTGGAAGTCCTCTAAGAGGCCCATGCGGCTGGAGTTGAAAGAGAAATAAAAAAACGCAAGGTGGAAAGAGATTCCAAGTAGGAAAGGAGGAATCCTAGTCCTAATAGGATTGGAGGAGGATTCCTCCTCTCCTCCTTGCGCAAGGGCTGCCTTGTGCGCCAACCCTTCTCCTCCCTCCCTCTTATATATACTGGTGGTATTGGGTGTTTTGCACTTGATTTTACGGCCACGTGCTACTCGTTCCACCGGTGCTCCTCTAGATCGGATTTCCGTAGTGCTTAGGCGAAGCCCTGCCGGAATTACTCCACCACCATCGCCGGAGCGTCGTCACGCTGCCGGTGAACTCTTCTTCCTCTTCACTTCCTCTTGCTGGATCAAGACGGTGGAGATCATCATCAAGCTGCACGTGTGCTGAATGCGGAGGTGCCGTCCGTTCGGCGCTAGATCGGAAGGACCGTGATCAAGATCACGAGACGGATCGTGATGAGTTCGCGGGACGGATCGTGATGAGTTCGGGACAGATCGTGATGAATTCGCGGGACGGATCGTGATCAAGATCGCGAGACGGATCGTGATGAGTTCGCGGGACGGATCGTGATGAGTTCACGAGACGGATCGTGATTGGATCACGGGACGGATCGTGATGAGATCGCGGGACGCTCGGCGATTTGGATCGCGAAGATGTTCGACTACACCAACCGCGTTTCTTAACGCTTCCCGCTTAGCGATCTACAAGGGTATGTAGATCCACTCTCCCTCTCGTAGATGCTCATCACCATGGATAGATCTGCGTCTGCGTAGGAAATTTTTTGTTTCCCATGCGACGTTCCCCAACACGTATTAGCAAGGATGATGTAGATCTCTATCCTGAAAATGCGTCAATGGTCCGATGATGATGGCGGCATCTTAAACATGTGCATGTGGTGTATGTTTTAGGTCTGCTGCACCGATTGTGGGTTCCGATACGTTATGTGGATGGATCGGCGACGACACCGGTTTTAGATATGGGGGTGAGAGCACTCCACATTATCGAGTTTTGTAGGTGTGTGTGGTGTTTCAGGTGGCTTGATGTATATTTTTGTTAGACCTACGTTGAATAATAAATAAAGATGGCCGCACCGATTGATCCTGAGGCCAGGGGTTTTAACTTTCTTTAAAAGAATAAAAATAAATGTATATAGGTATGTATGAGTTTTGGTGTGGTGTGGAAAATGGCATTTATCCGAATGTGTCGGGTGGATTGTGGAATTAACAATTAACCAAGTGGGCTTGATTCCTTGGCAGTACTAGCGCCAGCTGCAGAGCAGACCCAACCAATCATCAGTTGGTTAAGCGGCGTGTTAGCTAGCGTTAGGTGGGCTGCGATCGGTGCTGCTCTGCAAGCCACCTACCGCGCTCGATCCGCAGACGGTGCAGCTCGATCTTCCAGTCTTCGGTCGATCTCGCCGGTCGCCACATCGTACGTGTTGGGCGCAATGGTTGAGCCAGCGGCGGCGGCGGCGGCGGCGGTGAGCACACGGAAGCTGTACGGGTACGCGCTGTCGTCCAACTCGGTGCGCATCGCGGCGCTGCTCAACGAGAAGGGCCTAGACTACGAGCTCGTCGTCGTCGACGACACCAAGTCGCCGGAGTTCCTCGCCATCAACGTACGTCCACCCACGCACTTCCCTTTCTAATCTGCTTACTAATCGCCTACTAATCTACTGCGTTTGCGTGCGTCGTGCAGCCCTTGGGCCAGGTCCCGGCGTTCCAGGACGGCGACGACATCCTCTTCGGTACGCCCAAGAAATTCAGACTCGCCGGAGTTAGTTGTCAACATTTTGGGCTAATCCTCTGAGCGAATTTTCCCGGACTTGGGATCGCGTGCAGAGTCGCGGGCCATAAGCCGGTACATCGCGACCAAGTACCGGTCAACGGGCACGGACCTGCTGCCGGCGACGCCGTCGGCCAAGCTGGAGGTGTGGCTGGAGGTGGAGTCGCACCACTTCTACCCGGCCGTGGCCGACCTGGTGTACGAGATCCGCGTCAGGCCACGGCTGCCGGGCGGCGCGTCGCCCGACCCGGCCGTGGTGGACGGGTTGGCCCGCAAGGTGGCCGACGTGCTCGACGTCTACGACGCGCACCTCGCCGCCGGGAACAGGTACCTTGCCGGCGATCAGTTCACGCTCGCCGACGTGAACCACATCGCGCAGCTGTTCGTCATGAGCCGGACTCCACGGGCGGCGGAGATGGTCGCGGCCAGGCCGCACGTGCAGGCGTGGTGGGACGAGATCTCCGCCCGCCCCGCCTGGAAGAAGACCGTCGCCGCGCTGCCCCTCCCGCCGGCTTGAGGGCGCCGGTGGTAGGGTGTGGAATAAAGGCGTGTAATGTTTTTAGCAGGAGCAGATGATCAAGTTCCCCAAGATTGTTGTTGATGTGACATACTGGTCTGGCATGAACGAGTGACTCGAGATCCATTGTATACCAAGGCAATGTGATGGCTTCTTAGGGCTCAGTTCAGGCCAAAGAAACTATCCTGTTTCTTGCATCATCTGTGTAAAATTCAGGCCAAAGAAGCTCTTACATGTTCGTTATCGCTCCGCTCCACAGCTCTGCCCCCGGAGCTGGCGGAGCTATAGTTGAAAATGATTGAGCTGCAGTTTTTCAGCTCCGCGAATTCCAGGAGCTGAAGGATTACCGAACAGGGTCGAGGTAACCGAATTGTGCCGAGTGCTAGCGGACAGCTTCATAGAACAGTTTTTAGAGACATACATTTTCCTTCTGGCGACGACGGTACTGGTTGGGCAGCGGCTTTGCAGCTATCAGACCAGGTTCCGCCGAACATATCCTCTGTTTTCAAGAATGGACAGAGCAACAGAGGTGACGAGGGATACGCTGGAGACAAGGAATACTTGATCTATGCTGGGTGGCGAAAGAAATTATGAAAATGGAATTGTGGGGGCATAAAGACGATTTATGCAAGGTTAGGCCCTCGAGGCGAGTAACAAGCCTGCTTTCTTTTTCCAAACGGGCATCCCCTTTCCATTAATTGCTCAACTAAAAGATACTACACAGTATTTAGTTATTACAACCATAATTTTGCTAGAGCACCTTAAAAGCAAGCTAGAACAGGGGACTAGGAGAGTGAGAGCGAGTAAAAGCCTATTTGATATGAACACCAACAGAAACCGTGCAGCTTTTCTTTTCGTGACCCATTTGAACCATGCTTTAAAAAAAATTAAAATCCCCAACCTATATATCAATCGATGCATACAACCATCTTTATTTATTATTTAACATAGGTTTAATAAGAACATACATTAATCCACCTGAAGTCATCACTCACACCTACAAAACTCGATAGTGTGGAGTGCTCTCTTTCCATATCTAAAACCGGTGCCGTCGCCAATCCATCCACATAACGTATCGGAACCCACGTCCGGTGCAGCAGACCTAAAGTGTACATCACATGCACACGTTTTAGACGTCGCCGTCATCATTGGACCGCTCACCCATCTTCAGGAGAAAGATCTGCATCATCCTTGCCAGTCCGTCCATCCGTCGACGCTACCATAGCGCCCAACGGTGCCACTGCCCCGCGCTCGTCCGTCCAGATGAGAAGATTCTGAAAGATCTGTCGTGCGTAGCACCTGCCAACCAGACATGACACGACGTAGCACCTGTTTGCCAGACATGACTTGATATCTCCACCGAAAGCTCTGTGCAAGACGAAGCCACTCCACCTCCTTCCATTGTCTTTCAGGTCTGCTCCACAAATGATGCTCCCAAGAGAGAAAACGACACCGTAGTATCGCCATCGTCCGATCTGGAAGACCAGATCCTAGGGTTTTCCTCGGAACAGTACGAGGGGTTCGATAGTAGTTACACGACGATGCCTTCATCAAGGTAATAACGCAGAATGCCGTCATCGTCTGCCATCGGCTCCTTTTTCACAGGCAACTATTTCTTCTCGACTCGAGCTGAAACTAGATGGCGGATCTCGATATCTGACCATCCAGCCCCAGTCCGACCATCACCGCCAGTGGCACCGGCTAGATCAAATCTAACCGGAGGCGCCGCCGATCAGTCAACCGTGGCCACATCCCCTCCTGATCTGCACTCCCCACGAAGCCGTCGAAGCGGCGCCGAACCGCCGGGAAAGAGGATGACCGAGGGGTGATCTCGCGCCGACGGTCCCTCCAGACCGTGGGGTTGCAGCCTAGATCCCCGCCATCCCCATCACCGGCGGCGCCCGGGCTTAGCCAGCGCACGTCTCTAGGAACGACGAGATGGAGGAGAGGTGGGAGGGGCCGGCTGCCGTGGCGCTAGGGTTGCCCCCCGATCGCCCTGGAGGGAGCGATACGAGGGAGCCCTGGAGGAAGATGTGCTTCTTCTTCTGCACATTTGAACCATGCATGACAGCAGAAGCAACCAAACCACCGATGTTCGTAAGTAGAATCAAATCAAACAACTAATTGCAAACACTTCGGTGCATGAAAGTCTCCCACATTTAATCCAGCAGCAACAACAACAGTTATTGTTTCTATCGCTTCTTTTAGGTTTGACTTATCACAAGATTTACTACAACAATCAACTTACACCACTACACGTAATACTCATCAGCTGATCCAGTTGTGTTCGAATGCCCAAACCGAGCCCTGCGCCTATTCACCTCTGATGGTACGCTCGCCCCTAGGGCTTCGCCGCTAGACATGTCCTCCCAGTCGAGGCTGCTCGTCATGTCGTCAGTTTCCATGGGGATCCCACCTTCAGGTGGCCAGACGAACGTAGGTTTCACAAGTGGTACTTCCGGTGGCAGCACCGATTTGGCTAGGACTTGCAGTACCTCGGCCATGCTTGGTCGGTCAGACGGGTTCGGGTTGCTACATGCCAGTCCAAGAAGCAACAAGCGAGTAGCGTCATTGGGATCAAACTCTTGCGTGGAAGTGACTTTGTCGTCCACCGCATGGAGCAACCTTCGCTCCCGGTGAACCCACCAGACCCAGTCGGTGAGCGGTTGAAGCGTCTCATGGTCATGGTTCCCAGCAAGTGCGCGTTCTCCAGTGACAATCTCGAGGACTAGCACCCCAAAGGCATAGACGTCAGTCTTGCGAGTGGCCTTGTGGCAGACTGAGTACTCTGGCGCGATGAAGCCCCAGGTGCCGGCAACACCCACATCTGTGTAGGAGTTCTTGTTTAGTGTGACGATGCGTGCAAGGCCAAAGTCACCGAGGCGACCATGGAAGGAAGAGTCAAGCATGATGTTGCTCGCTTTTATGTCGCGGTGGATCACCATGTGTTCGTGCTCGTGATGCACGTAGTGGAGCCCTGCGGCTACGTCCATGATGATGTCGTAGCGGGTGTTCCATCCTAAGATGCGCCGCTGCAGCCGAGGGTTTTGCTCAAAGAGGTACTGGTCCAGGCTACCATTGGGCATATACTCGTAGATAAGCAGGAGCTCCCCTTTCTCGTAACACCAACCTGAAATGTCATATTTGCCAACCACAGAAGGAATGTTAGAATTATGTGAACGCCTAGTGTCTTCCGACGGGAAATCACTCACATAAATGGACAACATGGCTATGGGTCCAACTATCCTAGCAGTCAATGTATTTCATTAGAATCTGCGTCCGTTTGGTTTCTTCTCAGTCAGATCTACGTATACTGCTTGATCAATGAGGGTCATATTTTTCAAAGAAAAACATTTGAAAACTCAAAGTACCATTAAAATTAAAATATCCAAATCCATTATGTGTAAGGGAATGGTCTTAACGAAAGAAAACTTTTCTAAGTACAGATGGCTTGGCAGTAAGAAATGATGTTATTGTCAGAAAAACGAACAATACACCACTTGTTTCTGTCATGTCCTTCTGCCACAATTACCCGGTGCACAATTTTCGGTGATTTTAGTTTACTACTACCCAGGAGTATATGTTCAGAAAACTGGATAGGAGGGATGCAACAAAATCTTAGGGTCCAAATGCCGGTGGGCTTATGCCGTTCATGTTGGGCAATTTAGAATTGTCACCATGAGTTCATTTTTAGCAAAGTTCAGGTTTCCAAATTCTTGTAGGTCATCTACAAGGCTGCCTATTATATCTGTATGGAGAGATGGTAGCATGGTCTTTGTTGAACCTTATGGGTTGCGGTCTACTAATAGGATTAGACTCGGGTTTCCTCACTCTATCACAAATCACATACTTGGCGCCCCGACCATCATGACCATATCTTGTCATATCTATTGTGCATTGGCTGTCTTAACCATGGATTATTCGATTTGTATGATTCTTTACTAGAATTGCCATTGTGAAATGAAAGATGGTTGTGTGCATCAATTGATGCAGAGTCCGGTGCTTTTTCCTTATTTTTGCTAGTCAATGCCTAGTGTAATACTAAAAAGCACCTTCGAAAATACTAGTACTACTTACCCTGGGAGACTTAAGTATGTTGTATATCTCTGTGAATTTTTGTTGAATTTTATAGGAAATTATAATTTTAATATTTTTAAGCAAGGTGCAATGCCAGAGAGTAGTTTTGAAAACCTTTTGTACGCGATATGTACCTAATAAACTTCTTTTGACACTATATTATGATTATCTTTACACAATTTTAAGCTTTTTTGATAGTGTAAATATTTTATTAATAAGGAATATATATTAATATCAAGAAAAATATCCATTAACCCTGGCCTCTACACTAACACAATATCAAGAGCTAACCAAGACATCGAATATGCACACAACTGAATGTATGATCAATTTTAATAAACAAGTTTCTGCACACGTATAGGTTCTGTTTGCAATACATTTATTTCCATTCCAGAGGCACCATTGTGTGATCCAAATTCAGTGGCATGAGTGGGCCCTTGTCACTACTATAGTACGCCATTTTTTAACATCATTTTGCAAAATGAACAAAGAATATGGGTCCATAAATTTTCTTTTGTTTCTTAGTGGTCGTATGCTACCTCAAAATAATTATTAAACAGCTGAGATGCATGTACTTGCAAAGACAGAAAAATGAATCTTAAGGCAACCCAGGAAATTCTACCTTAGTCAGTTACGTATTGCAAAGTAGGAAACCTACTGCAAATTTGGCAGCTGATCTATACCCAAGTTTTTTTATTTGCCCAAATTTGCTTTACTGAAAACACTGCAAAGTAGTCTGAACTGTTATCGATGAATTATACAAATTAATCTTGCCTATATGTGACTTGAAGATCATATTTACCATAATAAAGAAACTGCTTCATATAAGGTGGCAAATCTACAAAGTCCATGTGTTGCTCAATTCCAAAATTATGACTGAGAAATTAACTCTTCAGTGTTTTGAATTCTCCACTACAAGCATTACGTCATTTCCCATAAAAACATATGTATTTTGCTAGTGTAGATCTTATTCATACTGACAAAGAACTAAATCATTGCCATCCGGTGATGTTAATGGTAGTTAGCCTCTTTGATCCCGCTAGTTTAAGGAAACTAAGAAACAAAAACTGAGTTTGTTTATAAAGTAACTATCTCATCACCTAATTGTATATACCTAAGAGATCCATCCCCATAAACTTATTTATCTCGATATGAAAGCATGTCATCTTACCATATAATTATGAATAGGATAAGACCCACATCAGCATGCAAACCATGCATGGGAAAAGACCCACTACACTATTCAACCATGCACGTGAAAATGCTATTCATTAAATTATTGAGACTGTTACAACTATAAATAACAATATATAATGAGTATATGTATTTTAAATTTTGATTCTCATGTTGTGAATCCAAATTTTCATCAATCAATTCTCGTAGCAACGCTCATGACTAATTGCGACTTACCCGCAAAAAAGAGAGTAATTCCGACGTTTTCCTTTTCCGTAAAATATACTGTTAGTTCTACTGTATTTCATGTAAGAAAAGTCAACATCTCAATTACATTTGTTTTTTCTTGTATGACAGAGGTTGTTACAAGATAATTTGTATCGCGTCACCTAGAGAGAACAACATTCCATTTCAATTATGTATTATGATAATATGTCACCCGGGAGTATTATTGTTTTGACATAGACCTAATTATATATATAAGGTGATTTACATTAACGTTCAACCATGCATGAAAAAAGGCTCACCTCAGGATATAACTATGCATGGAAAAAATGCTCAAATGTTTTAATTATATTACACAACTTATATTCAATAAATATTTTATAGTTGTACTATAATCATATGTATTTTCAGTTTAATTTAATATGTTATTAATTTGTAATGGTCATGTCCGTATAACTAAATACTGCCTCTGTTCCTAAATATAAGTCTTTTCAAAGATTTACACCCGAACTAAAAGGAGTGAATCTACAGTCTAAAATATGTAGTTTGTAATGAAATCTGTACAAAGACTTATACTTAGGAACGGAGGGACGAAATTTTGTTTCTACACCCGAGCTCAAATTCTCTTGTTGTGAACAATAAAATTTAAAAATTATAAAAGACATAGAAAAATTCTGATTTTTTTGTGGCATACATTTAGAAATGTTTGTTGTGAATGCAAAATTTCATCACGAAATCACATTGGTGCAATTCATGGTAGAAAAATAAAATCAGAACTTCAAAATGCGCTTGAAAGTAACATTTTCATAGTACCAACTTTGTTTTTTTACCATGCCTTCTACAAATGTGATTTTGTGTTAAAATTTTGCATGCACAACAAACATTTTGTGAAGTATGCCAGAAAAAATATATCAGTGTTTTTGTATCTTTTTATTTTTTTATTTTAGTATTTACACAAGGAGCATTTGAGCCCAGGTGTAGAAACTCTACGTCCACGGAGGGAGTACTATTTATAAAAATTGCAAGTGATTCTGGCAGCACCACCAAGGGTATCATCGACCTAGTAAAATTTAGGAGTATTTACATTTATGTCCCTAACTTGCACCCACTCTCAGATGTATCCCTAACTTTTTTTTGTCCTCAAATTTGCCTATAAAAAGCATTTTAGTCATGAGAAGGGCCTTCCAGGTCAAAGTTGTTTGGCCAAAAATTTGAAAGTTCATAACAAATTCATATGAACTTAAAAGAATGTAAATAATATATACAAATATATTCAGAAAAATATCACCTATACGTGCATGTCATTTACGTTCATCACCTACACGTGCATTTGTTTGCATTCATCCTAAATAGTTTCTTAATGTTATAAACCCTAAAAATCTTTAAAGAATGTTTTTATCGTGAACATAAATGACATGTGCATATAAGTGATGTTTGTATGACATTTTAATATCTTACTTTCATTCTTCTGAGTTCATATAAATTTGTCATTTAATTTTGAAGTTTTGGTCAAATAAATTGACCAGATGAAATGACGTTCTTGTGACCTCATATGCTTTTTAGTACAAATGTAAGCACGTTAAAAAGTTAGGGGTAAATTTGAGTAGTGTATTCGAGTTAGGAGCATAATGTGAATGTCCCTAAAATTTAATGTGGTGACAACGAAGTGTTTCGAAAAAAAACGAAGTGTAAGTCATACCAACGAGCGGCACGACATTTCGGTGGCGCAGACGGTTGATGACGCCGACCTCGGCGAGGAAGTCGTCGTAGCAGCGTTCTCTATTGCGCGTGAACTTCTTCACAGCTACCTCCACCAGCTGACATGTATTGTCTGACCGGTGGCGGAGCGTTCCCCTGTACACTGCGCCGAACCCGCCTTTGCCTAGCTTCCTTGCCTCGTCGTAGTTGTTCGTGGCCTTCCTGATCAGGGCGTACCTGAACTCCTTGGGCGTGCCTGGAAGCCGCCGAAGAGCCTCCGACAGTTTCAGCTCCATCTTCAGGGCCTTATACCTTAAGCTGAAGTACAAGACCACGACAGATATTATGACGGCGGTGGCTGCCGCTGACCCAAGAACTGTGGACAGTATCAACTTCCGCTTCCGGAGGGCTTGGTAGTCAGGAAGCTTTCCGACTGTTAGGTTCCATCTCAGGATTTGGTGGAGCTCGATCCCTACCCCCGTCGACGCCGTGAAACCAATGAATGCCTGCTGAGGGATGTGGCTGCTCATGGTGAGGGGCGCGTCAAGGTAGGCCTTGTCAGGCCTGGGCAGACCATCGACGGCCATGTACACCCATATGCGGTGTCCGACTCCGCTGTAGTCGATCCACACGGTGTAATTCACGGTCCTATGAAGTGGCGCGAGGGTCATGTTGTCGGGGAGCGAGACGACGTAGTCGGAGACGACGCTGCCGATGTCGAGGCCGATGTGGTTGTCATCGGGATCGTAGTCGTTCTTCGAGGTGTCGAACTCGATGGCGACGAAGCCGCCCGTGGAATTGGTGGTACTGGTGAGGCCGAGGAAACCGCCCAGGCTGCCCGGCGGTGGGCCGCGGAGGGAGGGGACGATGGTGAACGCAAGGCCGTCGCCTTGTACGTTGTCCCATCTGTGGAGGTTCATGGTGAAGGAGGTGTTGAAGGACGCGTCGTGCTTCACCCCGTCGGAGTCGACGGCCCAGAGCGTGATGGGTGATGGGAGGAGCACAGAACCGGCTCTGCCCTTCATACCGTCTCTGTCGGGAGTGAGCATGAGGACTTCCATTTCCACACCTGCGTCCCCAAGAATCTCCAAGTTCCTTGGGGTATTACGGGGGAAGGAAGGGAAGCTGTAGGACATGATGCCGTCCCGCTTATTTTCTTCACAGGGGCACGATGCCGCCATGCAACAAGGCATAGCTGCAGAGCACAGCAACACAGCCATGGCGAAACATGCAGGATATGGGAATACTTGTGGAGGCATCTTGAAGGAACTAGCTAGGAGACTAGAACATGACAGATATAGAAGTGGGTGGAGATGGAATGCCCACGGGCAGTCCCAATTGCAGCCTGAGTAGTATCTTTTTGAATTTTATCCTGAGTAGGCATCATCTTGCAGACTGAGTAGGACGACTATGATAGACATATATCAATCACACTAGTGCAGCTAGAAATGCTCAGGGGTCATGACCGTTTTATTATTATTTTGGAAGGAAGATGCTAGAAGCGTCCGGCTTTAAATTCAAAAAGCCACCAGGCAGCATCCACAGGTATTAATACAGACATAGCGAACAAAACCGAACAAATACATCAATGAGAGCATACATCTAAACAGCATAGAGTCTGGCACAACCAACATGAAACATAGCATCGCCCACAGGGCCTGATTCCAAAAGACGAAGAAGATAGCACAACATCATCAGCAGTCAGGCGACATGCCGTGTCGAGCCGTTGTCGGAGTGCTCCGAATCTTCTCCATGATCTCCCGCATGCTCTCAGCATCACACCGCTTCCCAGCGGTGCCAAGATGGCATTTGAATAACACGTCAGCCGGGTGAGCAGGGAATTTTTTCTCGATAGTAATTTTGTTGCGAATCGACCAGATTGACCAAAACAGCGCCCCTACACATCTCCAGGCTACCCTAGCATTGGCACCCTTCTGGGTCTTCAGCGACACAAGTAACCTCACTCCGGACGAGTGGTTCCACGCTTGCTGGAGAATTTCACGTACGGCGCTCACGCAAATCTAGCTAAAAAGCTGCGGAAAAGACATGGTTTGCATCTTCCCCTAGCCCACACACCTTATAGGTTCCGTTGGAAGGGCCGTTGCGTTTGGCAATGTTGTCAGACGTCGGTAAACGGTTTCTGAACATTTTCTACAAGAAAAAATTAATTTTGAGTGGCAGCCCCGCCTTCCAAAGCCCCCTATAGCTATGTCTAAAGTGTTACTCTCGGTCAATTTATTCTAGAGGGACTTGACCGAGAACTGACCAGAGGCAGAAAGTCTTCATGTGACCGTATCAGCCCCCAAGCTGACTGTCCTGCCGCCAATTCTGGCCAACACATCTTCCCACTCCACTCTAACAGCCGGGGAGAGGGAGCTAGCAAAGTGTACAACGGGGGGGGGGGGGGGGGGGGGGGGGGGGGATGCGCAAAGCTGAACTCACGAGAATGGCCAGTTGGAAGATCAAAGGGTGACTTCTCCACAGTGGTTCCGGGCCCAACCAACTGTCCAGCCAGAAGCGCGTCGAATTCCCGTTGTTAATCTGAAAACTAGCCCCCCACCGTGAACACCGGTCTAACCGCCTGGATCCTATTTCAAAACGCAGAACCCGAAGACTTAGCTATGAATAGGTTCCCGTCCGGGAAGTATTTGGCATGACGTAAGTCGGCCCATAGCCCCGACTCATTTTGGGCCAGGCGCCACCACCATTTTGTGAGCAAGGCCACATTCATTAGGTTGGAATTGAGAATACCCAACCCACCGAATTTTTGAGGTCTACATACTGCCGGCCACTTGACTAAGTGATATTTATGTTTGACTCCAGTTCCTTCCCAAAAGAACCCCGCCCGGGGAGTGTCTAACTTGGCGTGAACCCCATCAGCCAGCAAGAAGATCCCCATGGTGAAAAGTGGGAGAGAGGAGAGACTCGAATTGGTTAAGATTAGCCTCGCAGCCGAAGACATCAACCTCCCTCTCCACGGGCTTACCCTACCCGCCACTTTCCCATAGATAGGCTCCCATTCCAAGATCGATAACTTCCGTTGCGATATGGGAAGGCCCAAATACCTAGTTGGGAAGCTTCCTAACTTACAATTGAAAAGGTTGGCAACCCTCGAACTATCCAGATCATCCATCCCCATGGTAATGACCTCGCTCTTCAGGAAGTTAATCTTCAATCCCGAAATGATCTCGAAGGCTAAGAGCAGGAGCTTGATGGAAGCTGTACTATGGTGATCTGGCTCAAAAAGCAGCATTGTGTCGTCCGCGTATTGCAAATGAGTCACCCCACCTGGGATCAAATGAGGCACCAACCCTTTGATGTGACCAGTAACCCTACCTTTGGCAATCATGGCCGAGAAGGCATCCACAACAAAGTTAAATATGAGCGGTGAAATGGGGTCGCCCTGGCGCAAGCCTCTCTTGTTACGGAAGAACTTGCCCGCCTCGCCGTTAATCGAGATAGCCGTGTGTCCACCCTGTATCAGATTCATAATCCGATGAACGAAACCTGCCTCAAAACCCTTTTTGAGGAGGACTTCTCGCACAAACTTCCAGTTCACACGGTCGTAGGCTTTCTCGAAGTCCAGCTTGAGAAGGACACCCTTCTGTTTCGTACGCTTCATCTCGTGTACGATTTCAAGCAAAGCAACCGACCCCTCTAAAATATTTGCGGCCTTTGAGAAACACCGTTTGACTTTTAAGGATACTCTTTGCGCAATGGGATCAAGGTGACTGGCGTACACTTAGCGCATATCTTGAAAGGGACATTGTTGGCGCTCCAACCCTTAAGGAAAGCACGTTAAGCGGCACCCGACACAGTCCAAATCTTGATTGGACCTCGCTGAGGGCTGGGGTTACGACCACTAGCTCTTCGAATTGGCTCCGGGGTCAACTTCATTTGGTATCATATAGGAGAACTAGTAGTAAGGGAGGAAATCAGACAATTGAAGCAATTGGTTCATCCTATTGCCAGAGATTCATTGGTTACTAACGAACAATAAAATCTAATGATTTATATAAGGTTGTGCAAGCTTTCAGCATGGTCAACTGAACCCAATGAGACAATACTACTGGGCTAGCTGTACACCTTTTGGTTGTCCGGGAGAAAGTCAGATTGTATTTGTTATATTCTCCCATCCAACTAGACCACTTGTACCATATTGTTGTCTTCTATCATAGCTTCCATTCAAAGTTGATCACACTTTTCCTTCCGACCTTTCACGATCGGATAGGTGTGAGGCTCTATACATGGTGTTATCACTTTGGCCGAGTCATGTGTTTTTAATAAGAAGTTGCTATCCCATCATACATCCCGCTGAGTATGACACACACTACTAGAATTTTCCTATACGCCTGGTGTTCGTCTCTTCGTCGAGAGCAAAACACGGGCACTTGGCAAACGTACAAACGCCGAGAGCCACACTCGGCAACCCTGGCTTCATGGCAACTAGCTAACGTTCCGACATGACTCACGGTGAAAAACAATGCACGGCAAACGGCGCAGACGCCGAGAGCACCACACCGGAAAGAGAAGCCACGTGGTATGCCCGTTCGCAATTGACGACGCCGTCACTTTCTGTTACCTATACCGAGAGCCGTGACCGTCTGCTCGGTAAAAACATGTAACAGAAACATTCGTACCTGACATGTGGTCCGACTGGTCCCAGTTATTAGTAAAACTTTCAAATTATTTGTTAAATCTTTTAAAAGAATAATATCACGTGCTGTTTGTAGCGAGAGTTTCCTTGTACGGCTCCGTATATGACTGTTGACTGAAACCCGTGAAACTGACCAGTGGGCCCGGATGTCCCACATGACAGGCGACCCTTTTCCGTGATGGGCCCTTGGAAAAGAATGGCACAATGGTATTAGTAAAGTGCTCAGGCGATCCCCTTTTGCCAGAGGGGGCCTTGGAAAAGAATGGCACAACAGTAGTTAAAGTGCTCTGGTGACACCGTTTTCGAGAGCTACACTCGTAAATGTCTCTGTTTCTGAGTGTTGCGTTCGAAAATGCGTCCCATTGCTTCTGTTGTGAAGTTGTTTCTTATCTGATCCCTACAACTAGAAACAACCAAAGTGCATTTTCTGTGTCTTCGAGGTAGAAAATGTTATCATAACAAATGAATATGTGAGCTCCCGGTAATGCACGACTACAACCAGAGTGCATTTTCTGTATCTTTCTGTACATGCCGTTATGATATGCCAGCCTAGACATGGTAATGTTATTGGCCTGCTGCAATAATGAACCGTGCAAAATATCAACATTTATAAGTGGCATGCCTGTTCGCCAAAGAGGCTCGTAATTAATAATTGTTTGATGAGGTAATCAAATTAACTCTTTGATTCGTAAGGCAAAGTTGACGTAGTCGCATTGCATTTCCTAAGTTTCAACGGAAAACACTTTCTCTATGATGTAATATTTGAAATTTACAGATGTTTACGTGGAATACTGTAAAATCTACACATATTACTGATGGAAAACTAAACCCCTACCCTATTCTTGTGTAAGCAAGGCCGGGAGGAAAAAAAAAATCTACAAATGACTCTCAATAAAACAATGGTACTTATGCTAGTAGCCCCGATTGTACCCCATCCTACACAGCAAACACCAGCTTCTACTCACTCCATTCAAAATACTTGTCGTCCATGGATCTATGCTTTCATCCCTCCCCCCGCCCCCCTCTCGAAATTAACCACGACAAGCATTTCAGAACAGAGGCTGTACTAAACTGCAGAGGGAAATTTGGAGGGGGGGGGGGGGGGGATCTTAGATCCATGGCCAATGCATGTAAATATCCTCGTAATCCTATTCTACACACTGATTTCGCACTAGTTTTAGATGCTGGTTGTACCGCGTGATAGGTCTTAGAGGATGGCTGTACTATGATGATTGGTCCGAGGGGATGGTTTAACCATGTGGACATTGGTACTGGTATTTGTTTATACGACGCTTGGGTTCAAATATGTTGTTGTAAGAAAAAAATTGTATTCCTTAGGAAAAGTAACATTATATTTGAGCACAGTAAATGTCTAGTCAAAGAAGGTCGGCTTAGAAAAATATGAACATTATGTTTGTATGAAAAACAACAAATACCGATATAATTACTTTCACCATTTCGCATGATGAAAGCGTAGATCCATAGCCAATGCATTTAATATCCTCGTAATCCGGTTCTACACACTGATTTTTCACTAGTTTTAAAGACTGGTCGTATCGCATGATAGGTCTTAGGGCATTCACAGTGTGTCAATTTGCTGCCTCCAAGGCATCTTCTGAGCCCTTAGAGGCTCGCGCTATACATTGCATGTAGGAGCCTCTAAGCAAATATTGCTAGCGTCGATGCTTAGCTTAGAGGCTGCCTCCAACATTTTCCTTGAAATGAAATAATCTATATGCGCTACTTGTCATTGAAAGGAAACACACAAAACGATGGGACCGAGCCAGTTAGGAAGAGTTGTATATTCTACACGCATCCGCCTTAGAGGCATCAACTCGTTCGCTATACACTACAACATTTTGTGCTGAGCTTAGAGGCTGGGCATGTGTCCCGGCTTAATGGCTAGCCTGCCTCCAATCACCGTGGATGTCCTTAGAGGATGGTTGTACCATGATGATTGGTCCGAGGGGATGGTTTTACCATGTGGACATTGGTACAGGTATTTGTTTATATGACGTTTGGGTTCAAATATTTTGTTGTGAGAAAAAAATTATTATTAAGGGAAAATAATATTATATTTGAGCACAGTAGATGTCTAGTCAAAGAAGATCGGCTCAGAAAAACATGAAGATTATGTTTGTATGAAAAACAATAAATACAGATATAGATACTTATAGAGGAGTGCATTTCTCATGGTGAAACCCGAACCAAAATTGTGCTACCTGCAAATCATAGTTTAATTCCATATAGCTGGGTTAACTTAGAAATAACTTTCACTAGTAGAAAAAATGGCATTGCTTCGGGCCTCCTAATCCTATTAATCCCGGTTCGTTCACGAACCAGGACCAAAGGTGACAACTGTCCCGGTTTGTGAGCCCAGGGGGCCGGCCAGGCCACGTGGGCCATTGGTTCCGGTTCGTGTGACCCCTTTGGTCCCGGTTTTAGGCACGAACCGGGACCAATGCGCCTCGCTCCTGGCCCACGACCATTGGTCCCGGTTCGTGGATGGAACCGGGACCAAAGGGAGACCTATTGTCCCGGTTCTAGTCACGAACTGGGACCAATGATATGTCTATATAAACCCTTGCCCGCCGCTAGCAGAGCCGTGGAGTGCTATGTTTTTCCAGGACAACAGTGTTAGAGCTTTGTGGTACTCTAGCTCACCTCCTATGCACATGAGGTGTTCGATGAAATGCCCGAGCCACACTTAACCTTTCTCCTCTCGAAGCTCCTTGTCCAAACTCCATTTTCGTCAAGATTTGTCTAGGTTTGGCGGCCAGTCCTGTCCCGTCCCCGTCCTAAAAGCACCGTCAATCGCCCGCGCGTGGTGAGCCTTTTGATCTTATCTTCTTTCTAAAAGAAAATATACTTACTCATATGATTTTCTTACTTTTATTATTGCTTGTTATTATATAGTGCCATGGTTATGGGACCAAAGGGAGACCTATTTTCCCGGTTCCAGCCACGAACCGGGACAATTGATCTGCCTATATAAACCCTCGCCCGCCGCTAGCAGTGCCGTGGAGTGCTTTGTTTTTTCAAGACGGCAGTGTTAGAGCTTTCTGGTGCTCTAGCTCACCTCCTATGCATATGAGGTGTTCGATGAAATGCCCGAGCCACACTTAAGCTTTCTCCTCTCGAAGCTCCTTGTCCAAACTCCATTTTTGTCAAGATTTGTCTAGGTTTGGCGGTCCATCCTGTCCCGTCCCTGTCCTGAAACCGCTATCGATTGCCCGCGCGTGGTGAGCCTCTTGATCTTATCTTCTTTATAAAAGAAAATATACTTACTCGTATGATTTTCTTACTTTTATTATTGTTTGTTATTATATAGTGCCATGGTTATGGGACCAAAGGGAGACCTATTGTCCCAGTTTCAGCCACGAACCGGGACCAATGATCTGCTATATAAACCCCCGCCCGCCGCTAGCAGAGCCGTGGAGTGCTCTGTTTTTCCAGGACAGTAGTGTTAGAGCTTTGTGGTGCTCTAGCTCACCTCCTATGCACATGAGGTGTTCGATGAAATGCCCGAGCCACACTTAAGCTTTCTCCTCTCGAAGCTCCTTGTCCAAACTACCTTTTCGTCAAGACTTGTCTAGGTTTGGTGATCCGTCCTGTCCCGTCCCCGTCCTGAAACCGCCCTCGATCGCCCGCACGTGGTGAGCCTCTTGATGCTATCTTCTTTCTAAAAGAAAATATACTTAGTCGTATGATTTTGTTACTTTTATTATTGTTTGTTATTATATAGTGCCATGGTTATGGTATCCGCCCACGTCGGCCCTCGTCTAGTCTATGATTCAGATGTGGTATATTATCTTTTATAACTATTTCACACATCTAATGTCTATGACAAAATTATTCCATTAACTTGACGTAGATGTTGTTATCTATAGGAAGTAGTTGAACCAGAAATGGATACCGACTATGCAATTCTGCTCGACAAGTTAACTAAAGCTGAAAAAGAAATCGATCATTTGAAAGAAAAATTTGAAAAGAACTGAAGATGAGAAGATGGGATTGGAGTTGCATGTTGCCGATATCGTCGATGATCACAGGACCAAGATGGCTGCAATGCGCTTGAAGCTTAGAAAGATTAGAAAATATGCCATTGATAAAGAGGCTTGGTATCATTATGCCGTTGGATCAATTGTTACCTTAGTTCTGATTATGATCGCATTTGTTGTTGCATTGAAATGTTTCAAATAGTTTCAATGTATGGTTTAATTAGATGCTGTGAAGAGCTATATGTTGGACAACGAGAACTATGTATGTACTTTGGTTTTAGTGTGATGATGGACTTCTATTAATTTGGTCACTTCTGTATTCCTGATGTTCTGTAATGGTTTTTGACACACTTAATTATATATAATGCACGCAGATGAACCGACAATGGATGTACGGTAACAGAAGCACCGACGAGTATATTAAGGGGGTGCATCATTTTCTCGAAGTGGCCGAGGCAAACAAGCAGAATGGTTTTATGTGTTGTCCATGCCCTACGTGTGGGAATTTGACGTCTTACTCTGACCAGAAAATCCTTCATAGCCACCTGTTTGTGAAGGGTTCCATGCCACACTATAATGTTCGGACCAAGCACGGAGAAATAGGGGTTATAATGGAAGACGACGAAGAAGAAGAGGATGATGACAACTATGTGCCCCCTGAATACGGTAATGCTGCAACCGGGGAAGCTGAAGATCAAGAGGGACCAGACGATGTGCCCGATGATGATCTTCACTGGGTCATTGTTGATGCGAAGAGACATTACGAAAGTGAAAAGGAGAAGCTGAAGTTCGATCGCATGTTAGAGGATCACAAAAAAGGGTTGTACCCCAATTGCGAAGATGGCAACACAAAGCTCGATACCACACTGGAATTGCTGCAGTGGAAGGCAAAGAATGGTGTACGTGACAAAGGATTTGAGAAGCTACTGAAAATATTGAAGAAGAAGCTTCCAAAGGATAACAAATTGCCCGACAGTACGTACGCAACAAAGAAGGTTGTATGCCCTCTAGGATTGGAGGTGCAGAAGATACATGCATGCCCTAATGACTGCATCCTGTACCGCGGTGAGTACGAGGAATGAAACGCATGCCCGGTATGCGGTGCATTGCACTATAAGATCAAACACGATGACCCTGGTGATGTTGAGGGCGAGCGCCCCAGGAAGAGGGTTGCTGCCAAGGTGATGTGGTATGCTCCTATAATACCACAGTTGAAACGTCTGTTCAGAAACAAAGAGCATGCCAAGAATATGCGATGACACAGAGAGGACCATAAGAAAGACGGGAAGTTGAGAGCACCCGCTGATGAGTCGCAGTGGAGAATAATCGAGAGAAAGTACTGGAAGGAGTTTGCAGGTGACACAAGGAACATATGGTTTGATTTAAGCGCGGATGGCATTAATCCTTTTGGGGAGCAAAGCAGCAATCATAGCACCTAGCCCGTGACTCTGTGTATCTATAACCTTCCTCCTTGGCTGTGCATGAAGCGGAAGTTCATTATGATGCCAGTTCTCATCCAAGGCCCTAAGCAACCCAACAACGACATTGATGTGTACCTAAGGCCATTAGTTGAAGAACTTTTACAGCTGTGGAATGGAAACGGTGTACGCGTGTGGGATGAGCACAAACAGGAGGATTTTGACCGACATGCCTTGCTGTTTGTAACCATCAATGATTGGCTTGCTCTCAGTAACCTTTCAGGACAGACAAACAAGGGATACCACGCATGCACGCACTGTTTAGATGACACCGAAAGTATATACCTAGACAATTGCAGGAAGAATGTGTACCTGGGGTATCGTCGATTTTTTCCGACCAACCATCAATGTCGAAAGAAAGGCAAGCATTTCAAAGGCGAGGCAGATCACCGGAAGAAGCCCGCCATCCGTACCGGTGATCACATACTTGCTATGGTCAATGATTTACAAGTAATCATTGGAAAGGGTCCCGACGGGCTATCTGTTCCGAATGACGCTGAGGGACGCGCACCCATGTGGAAGAAGAAATCTATATTTTGGGACCTACCCTACTGAAAAGACCTAGAGGTCCGCTCTGCAATCGACGTGATGCATGTGACGAAGAATCTTTGCGTGAACCCGCTAGGCTTCTTGGGCATGTATGGGAATACAAAAGATACACCGAAGGCACGGGAGGACCAGCAATGTGTTCACGAAAAAGACGACATGCCTCCAAAGCAGTATGAAGGTCCTGCCAGCTATGCTCTTACCAAAGAAGAGAAGGAAATCTTCTTTGAATGCCTGCTCAGTATGAAGGTCCCGTCTGGCTTCTCGTCAAATATAAAGGGAATAATAAATATGGCAGAGAAAAAGTTCCAGAACCTAAAGTCTCATGACTGCCACATGATTATGACACTACTGCTTCCGGTTGCATTGAGGGGGCTTCTACCGGAAAACATTCGATTTTCCATTGTGAAACTATGTGCATTCCTCAATGCAATCTGTCAGAAGGTGATCGATCCAGAAATCCTACCAAGGTTAAGGAGTGATGTGGCACAATGTCTTGTTAGTTTCGAGATGGTGTTCCCACTATCCTTCTTCAATATCATGATGCACGTCCTAGTTCATCTAGTTGACGAGATTGTCGTTCTGGGCCCTGTATTTCTACACAATATGTTCCCCTTTGAGAGGTTCATGGGAGTCCTAAAGAAATATGTCCGTAACCGCACTAGGCCAGAAGGAAGCATCTCCATGGGCCATCAAACAGAGGATATCATTGGGTTTTGTGTTGACTTCATTCCTGACCTTAAGAAGATTGGTCTCCCTCAATCGCGGTATGAGGGGAGACTGACTGGAAAAGGCATGCTAGGAGTGAAGTCAATAATATGTGGGGACGGGCATTCTTGGTCTCAAGCACACTACACAGTTCTAGAAAATTCTACCTCGGTGACCCCGTATGTCGATGAACACAAAAACATTCTATGCTCCAAACACCCAGAGCAGTGTGACGACTGGATTATATGTGAACACATCAAGACTTTCTGCAGTTGGTTGGAAACACGTCTCAGGTGTGACAACACTGTTTCTGATGAGCTGTACTCGTTGGCCAGGAGACAATCTTTGACTGTATTGACTTACAAAGGGTACGAGATAAATGGGAATACATTATACACGATCGCCCAACAGCAAAGGAGCACCAACCAAAACAGCGGTGTCCGCTTTGATGCAGCAATGACCAATGGGAAGGTTGACACATATTATGGTTAGATAAAGGAGATATGGGAACTTGACTATGGACATGATTTGAAGGTCCCTTTGTTTCGATGCAAATGGGTCATTCTTACAAGAGGCGGGGTACAGGTAGACCTACATTACGAAATGACAACAGTGGATCTCAACAATCTTGGGTACATAGACGAACCATTCATCCTAGCCAATGATGTGGCGCAGGTTTTCTATGTTAAGGACAATTCTACCAAACCGAGAAAAAGAAAAGATAAGGAAGCGAATACATAATACGATGAGGCAAAGCGTCACATAGTTCTTTCAGGCAAAAGAGACATCGTGGGATTGGAGGGCAAGACAGACATGTCTGAAGATTATGAAAAGTTTCAAGAAATTCCTCCATTCAAAGTCAAAGCTGACCCAAGCACCCTGTTAAACAATGAAGATTAGCCATGGTTACGGCGCAATAAGCAAAGGACACACGCAAAGAAAAAGTGAAGAATTTCTCTCCACAACTATTATGATGATGCCTTTGATCTAGAATATGACTGCAGTTACATGTGAAGAAATGAAATGCGTTTTGTAACGGATGAGTTTTCGTCCAAAACCCTGATACTTCGAAAGAGATTGTCCATTTTGTTCACGAAGTGCATCCAGCTTTTGCCGTAACCCTCTCAACTTTTTAGCACATGCTATGTGGGTGAAATGATGATACCATGCCAACTTTCAACCTTTTCAGAGTTCATTTGTAGTGCTTTTCAATTTCAGGGTCATTTAGCTCAAAGAATGAACTAATAGCAAAAAGAATCAACTAAAAAACTTTTATGAAACCCTAATAGCAAAAAGAATGAACTAAAAATAATCAATTTTAATATTATTTTATGAACTATAATATTCTTCAATAGCAAAAAGAATCAACTAAAAATCTTTTATAAAACTCTAATAGAAAAAAGAAACTCTAACAACTTTTAAAAACCTCTAGTATTTTTGAAACTAAAATTATATAAAATTTATGCAACTTAGAGGCCCATAAGCCTGCAGTTGAGAGGAGCTCGAGAGGGTTGGCGCAGCAGCGCTTATAAACCACTCTCGAGCCCTCTCAGCTAGCGAGGTGGGACTAAACATTTTCCCCGGGTAGCACCCCCCTTTCGTCCCGGTTTGTTCAAAAGAATGAACTAAAATAATAGAAGAAACATACTGGAAAAAAATAAAAAAAACAAAAAAACAAAAAAACAAAACAAGAATACTGGAAAAATAAGAAAAATAAAGAAAAAACAAAACTAAACTAAAAAAATGGCAAAAGTGAAAATAGGTGCGCTTATAGAGAAAATTGAACCTAAATTCAAAGTGCTAGTTAGGCACCTAACTAGCATTTTAAATTTAGGTCCAATTTCCTGTATAAGGACATCTATTTTCAATTTGAGAGGAGCTCAATGTAGGTGCCACGGCGGGGCTTATAAACAGGTTTGTGCTCCCTTCGCTTGGTGAGGTGGGACTAAACTCCCACCACACCGCTACGCCACCCTTTAGTCCCGGTTGGTGCCACCAACCGGGAGCAAAGGTCTCTGCTTCACAAAAAGGGGCCTTTGGTCCTGGTTGGTGGCACGAACCGTGACGAAAGGTGCTGCTGAAAACAAAAAACAAAAAACAAAAAACAGGATTAAAAAAAATGCCGCCTGCTAGGCCACCACGGCCTGAATACGACTAGAAACCCAACCAGCTAGTTGGGCCAGGATTCAGGCCCGCAACAGCCCTAGTAGGCCCATAGGCACAGGATTGTGCGATTAGGCCCATAAGCCTGCAGTTGAGAGGATCTTGAGAGGGTTGGCGCAGCAGTGCTTATAAACCACTCTCGAGCCTTCTTAGCTAGCAAGGTGGGACTAAACATTTGTCCCCAGATAGCATCCCCCTTTCTTCCCAGTTGGTGGCACCAACCGGGACCAATACTCACCTTTGGTCCCGGTTGGTGACACGAACCGGGACGAATACCCACCTTTGGTCCCGGTTCGTGCCACCAACAGGGACGAAAGGGGGGGGGGGTGCTTTCCCGCCCTTTGGGCTGACGAAAAGGGACTATTGGTCCCGGTTGGTGGCATCAACCGGGACTAATACACCCCTTTAGTCCCGGTTGGTGCCACCAACCGGGACGACAGGAGGGTGCTTTCCCGCCCTTTGGGATGATGAAAAGGGACCATTGGTCCCGGTTGGTGGCATCAACCGGGACTAATACACCCCTTTAGTCCCGGTTGGTGCCACCAACCGGGACGAAAGGAGGGTGCTTTCCCGCCCTTTGGGCTGACGAAAAGGGACCTTTGGTCCCGGTTGGTGGCACGAACCGGGACCAAAGGGGGCATTGGTACCGGTCCGTGCCACCAACCGGGACCAATGCTCCCTGTATGAAAGCCCACACTTAGCAGTTTTCGACCCATATCGCTCCCCCGAAGGCCAGATCCCACCCACGCCGTGAGGTTGCCCGAATCCCGCACGCTCTCTGTCGCCATCGCCGCCGCCAGCCGCCGTCCCCAACCTCCCTGACCTCGCTCCGCCGCCCCGCCTCGTGCCACCCCGCTCCGGCCACCCCGCTCCGGCCGCCCCGCCCCGCGCTGGACGCCCCGCCCTGCTTCGGCCGCCCCTCGCCGGCCGCCCCACCTCGCTCTAGGCACTTCTCTATCCCGCTGTGGCCACATCCCCTAACCTATACGTGCGCAGTTTATTAATGTGTTCATATATGTGTATGTATGTGTTCATATATGTGTATGTGTATGTATGTGTTCATATATATGTGTGTTCATATATGTGTATGTATGTGTTCATATATGTTTATGTGTATGTATGTGTTCATATATGTGTTCATGCAAGCAAGTTAAAAAATCATGTTCAATGTGTATTTAAAAAATCATCATGTATTGTGAAAAAAAGGCAATGAGCTTCACAAAAATGTTTCACGTTTTGTTACAGCCGCCGCGTGATGATATGTCCGGCCCGCATTTTTTTGTTCATATAGAAAACTCCAGTAATTTCGACATGAGGTGGGACGTCGATCAACCCCCTCTCGCCCGACCAACTCTCGAGTCCGCCTAAACCGGGACTGAAAAAGTGTTGTCGATCTCCTACCCCCTCTCGCCCCTACCCGACAAACTCTCGAGGCCACCCAAACCACTAGAAGAAAACTTTGGTAACTTCGATCAACCCCCTCTCGCCCGACCAAACCCTAGAAGCATTGCCAAGGCCACCCAATCCCTAGAAGTGTCGCCGATGCCACCCAAACCCTAGAAGCGTCGAGGCCACCTAATCCCTAGAAGCGTTGTCGAGGCCACCCCAAACCATAGAAGCGTCGAGGCCACTAATATGATCCCTTGTCTATGTTTGCCACTAATTAATATATCCATATCTCATGTTTGTATATTAATTGCCATGTTGTAATATTTGCAAAAACCATGGATCCAACTGAGACCAAAGGTTGGTGCCTCCAACCGGGACCAAAGGTCCCTTTTCGTCAGCCCAAAGGGCGGGAAACAGGGCTTTGGTCCCGGTTGGTGGCACGAACCGGGACCAAATGGGCATTGGTACCGGTTCGTGCCACCAACCGAGAACAATGCTCCCTGTATAAAACCCACACTTAGCAGTTTTCGAATCATATCGGTCCCCCGAAGGCCAGATCCCACCCACGCCGTTAGGCTGCCCGAATCTCGCGCGCTCTTCGTCGCCGTCGCCGCCGCCGGCCGTCGTCCCCGACCTCCCCGACCTCGCTCCAGCCGCCCTGCCCCGCGCCACCCCGCTCTGGGCACCCCGCTCCGGCCGCCCCGCCCCGTAACGGCCGCCCTGCCCCGCTCCGGCCACCCCGTGCCGGCCGCCCCGCCCTGCTCCGACCACTTCTCTGTCCCGCTCCGGCCACATCCCCCTAACCTATACGTGAGATGTTCATTAATGTGTTCATATATGTGTATGTATGTGTTCATATATGTGTATGTGTATGTATGTGTTCATATATGTGTGTGTTCATATATTTGTTAATATATGTGTATGTATGTGTTCATATATGTTCATGTGTATGTATGTGTTCATATATGTGTTCATGCAAGCAAGTTAAAAAAATCATGTTCAATGTGTATTTTAAAAAAATCATCATGTATTCTGAAAAAAAGTCAATGAGCATCAGAAAAATGTTTCACATTTTGTTACCGCCGCCACGTGATGATATGTCTGACCGGCATTTTTTTGTTCATATAGAAAACTCCGGTAATTTCGACATGAGGGGGGACGTCGATCAACCCCCTCTCGCCCGACCAAATCTCGAGTCCGCCTAAACCTGGATTGAAAAAGTGTTGTCGATCTCCTACCCCCTCTCACCCTACCCAACAAACTCTCGAGGCCACCCAAACCACTGGAAGAAAACTCCGATAACTACGATCAAGCCCCCCTCGCCCGACCAAACCCTAGAAGTGTTGCCAAGGCCACCCAATCCCTAAAAGCATTGTCGAGGAAACCAAAACGCTAGAAGCGTCGAGGGCACCCAATCGCTAGAAGCGTTGTCGAGGCCACCCCAAACCGTAGAAGTGTCGAGGCCACTAATATGATCCCTTGTCTATGTTTGCCCCTAATTAATATATCCATATCTCATGTTTGTATATTAATTGTGATGGGGAACGTCGCATGGGAAACAAAAAATTTCCTACGCACACGCAGATCTATCCATGGTGATGAGCATCTACGAGAGGGAGAGTGGATCTACATACCCTTGTAGATCGCTAAGCGGGAAGCGTTAAGAAACGCGGTTGGTGTAGTCGAACGTCTTCGCGATCCAAATCGCCGAGCGTCCAGCGATCTCATCACGATCCGTCCCGTGAACTCATCACGATCCGTCCCGCGAACTCATCACGATCCGTTTCACGATCTTGGTCATGATCCGTCCCGCGAACTCATCACGATCCGTCCCACGAACTCATCATGAACCGTCTTGTGATCTTGATCATGGTCCTTCCAATCAAGCGCCGAACGGATGGCACCTCCGCGTTCAGCACACGTACAGCTTGATGACGATCTCCACCGTCTTGATCCAGCAAGAGGGAGTGGAGAGGAAGAAGAGTTCTCCGGCAGCCTGACGGCGCTTCGGCGATGGTGGTGGAGCAATTCCGGCAGGGCTTCGCCTAAGCACTGCAGAAATCCAATCTAGAGGAGAAGTATGCACTAGAGATTAGGGTTGCACGTGGCTGAAAAAACTAGTGCAAAACCCTAGAAATCCACTAGTATATATATGAGGGAGGGAGGAGGAGAGGCAGCCTTGCCTCCAAGCCTTGGAGGCTTCGGCCGAAGTGGGAGGTGGAGGAGGACTCTCCTCCTCCACTCCTAGTAGGACTAGGATTCCACCTTTTGCCTTTTTCAACCTTTTCTCTTTGGGCTTTTTCTTCCCAGCCGCATAGACTTCCTGTGGGCCTTCCACCAGCCCACTAAGGTCTGGTAAACCTTCTCCCACAGCCAATGTAGCCTCTTGGGTCGAAATACCCCTCCCGATGGTCTCTCGGTACACTACCGGCACTCCCGGTACACTACTGATGATCCCGAAACTTTTCCGATGACCAAAACAGGACTTCCTATACATCAATCTTAACCTCCGGACCATTCCGGAGCTCTCCGTGACATCCTGGATCTCATTCGGGACTCTGAATAACCTTCGGTCACCAACATGCATAACTCTATACTACCGAAACATCACCAAACCTTAAGTGTGCAGACCATGCGGGTTCGAGAACTATGTAGACATGACCGAGACACCTCTATGGTCAATAACCAATAGCGGGACCTGGATGCCCATATTGGTTCCAATTGGGGAATGTCGCATGGGAAACAAAAATTTTCCTACGCACACGCAGACCTATCCATGGTGATGAGCATCTACGAGAGGGAGAGTGGATCTACGTACCCTTGTAGATCGCTAAGCGGGAAGCGTTAAGAAACGCGGTTGGTGTAGTCGAACGTCTTCGCGATCCAAGTCGCTGAGCATCCTGCGATCTAATCATGAAGAGTCCCGCGATCACGTCACGATCCGTCCCGCGATCCAATCACGAACGTCCCGTGGCCTTGATCACGATCCTTCCGATCTCGTACCGAACGGACGGCACCTCCACGTTCAGCACACGTTCAGCACACAGACGACACCTCAAGCAAGAGGAGGTGGAGAGGAGGAAAAGTTCACCGGCAGCGTGACGGTGCTCTGGCAATGGTGGTGGAGAAATTCCAGCAGGGCTTCGCCTAAGCGCTGCGGAAATACGATCTAGAGGAGAAACTATGCACCGGTGGAACGGGTAGCACGTGGCTGGAAAACTGTGCAAAACCCCTCTATTCCACTAGTATATATAGGAGAGAGGGAGCAGAAGAGGCATCCAAGCCTCCAAGCCAAGGAGGCTTCGGCCGAAAACAAGGGGGAGGAATCCTACTCCTCCTCCAATCCTAGTAGGAGTAGGATTCACCCTTTCTGCCTTTTTTCCACCTTTTTCTTTAGGCCTTTTTACTCCTGGCCCCATGGGCCTTTTGTGGCTGTTCCACCAGACCACTAAGGTCTGGTTATTATTCTCCTACAGCCCATGGACCCTCTAGGGTCGAAATACCCTTCCCGGAGGCCTCCCGGTACACTACCGACACTCCCGGTACACTACCGATGAGCCCGAAACTTTTCTGGCGACCAAACTGGGACTTCCTATATATGAATCTTTACCTCCGGACCATTCCGGACTCCTCTTGACGTTAAGGATGTCATCCGGGACTCCGAAAAAACTTCGGTCACCACCATACATAACTCTATACTATCGAAACGTCACCAAACCTTAAGTGTGCAGACCCTGCGGGTTCGAGAACTATGTAGACATGACCGAGACACCTCTACGGTCAATAACCAATGGCGGGTCCTGGATGTGCACATTGGTTCCTACATATTCTATGAAGATCTCTATCGGTCGAACCTCTATGTCAAGGATTCAGTTAATCCCGTATGATGTTCAATTTGTTCTTCGGTATGTTACTTGCCCGAGATTCGATCGTTGGTATCTGTATACCTAGTTCAATCTCGTTTCCGGCAAGTCTCTTTACTCAGTTCGTAATACAAGATCCAGCAACTAACAATTAGTCACATTGCTTGCAAGGCTCATTGTGATGTTGTATTACCGAGTGGGCCCTGAGATACCTCTCCGTCACACGAAGTAACAAATCCCAGTCTCGATCCATGTCAACTCAATAGACACCCTCGGAGACACCTGTAGAGCACCTTTATAGTCACCCAGTTATGTTGCGACGTTTGATACACACAAGGTACTCCTCCGATATCTGTGAGTTGCATGATCTCATGGTCATCGGAGCATATACTTGACATTTAGAAAACAGTAGCAAGAAACTGACACGATCATAAGCTATGTTTGTAGTTTGGGTCTTGTCCATCACATCATTCTCCTAATGATGTGATCCCGTTATCAAATGACATCTCATGTCCATGGCTAGGATACTTTAACCATCTTTCAATCAACGAGCTAGTTCACTAGAGGTATACTAGGGACATTGTGTTTGTCTATGTATCCACACATGTATCCATGTTTCCAATTAATACAATTATAGCATGGATAATAAACGATTATCATGAACAAGGAAATAAAATAATAAACACTTTATTTATTGCCTCTAGGGCATATTTGCAACAGTTCCTACATATTCTACGAAGATCTTTATCGGTCGAACCTCTATGTCAAGGATTCAGTTAATGCCGTATGATGTTCCCTTTATTCTTCGGTATGTTACTTGCCCGAGATTCGATCATCGGTATCTGTATACCTAGTTTAACCTCGTTACCGGATAGTCTCTTTACTCGTTCCGTAATACAAGATACCGTGGCAAACACTTAGTCACATTGCTTGCAAGGCTTATTGTGATGTTGTATTACCGAGTGGGCCCTGAGATACCTCTCCGTCACACGGAGTAACAAATCCCTGTCTTGATCCATGCCAACCCAACAGACACCTTCGGAGATACCTGTAATGCACCTTTATCGTCACCCCATTATGTTGCAACATTTGATACACACAAGGCACTCCTCCGGTGTCTGTGAGTTGCATGATCTCTTGGTCATAGGAACATATACTTGACATACAGAAAACTGTAGCAATAAACTTAGACGTCATATGCTACGTTTATAGTTTGGGTCTTGTCCATCACATCATTCTCCTAATGATGTGATCCCGTTATCAAATGACATCTCATGTCAATGGCTAGGAAACCTTGACCATCTGTGATCAATGAGCTAGACTACTAGAGGCATCCTAGGGACAAAGTGTTGTCTACTTATCCACACATGTAATGTGTTTCCAATCAGTACAATTATAGCATGGATAATAAACGATTATCATGAACAAGGAAATACAATAATAAGCACTTTATTTATTGCCTCTAGGGCATATTTCCAACAGTCTCCCACGTGCACTAGAGTCAATAATCTAGTTCACATCACTATGTGATTTACATTGTATTGAATCGAACACGCATGCAGTTCTGGTGTTGATCATGTTTAGCCCTCGGGAGAGGTGTAGTCAACGGGTCTGCAACATTCAGTTCCGTGTGCACTTTGCAAATATTTATGTCTTTCTCCAAGATGTAATCGCGGATGGAGTTGAAGTGTCGCTTTATGTGTCTGGTCCTCTTGTGAAACCTTGGTTCCTTGGCCAGAGTAATGGCACCAGTGTTGTCACAGAACAGGTTCATTGGATTCAGTGCACTGGGCACTACTCCAAGATCCGACATGAACTGCTTCATCCAGACACCTTCCTTCGCCGCCTCCGAGGCTGCGATGTATTCTACTTCGCACGTAGAATCAGCTACCACACTTTTCTTGGAACTGCATCAGCTTACCGCTCCCCCGTTAAGAATAAATACGTATCCGGTTTGCGACTTAGAGTCGTCCGAATCAGTGTCAAAGCTTGCATCGACGTAACCCTTTATGACGAGCTCTTCATCACCTCCATAAACGAGAAACATTTCCTTAGTCTTTTCAGGTACTTAAGGATATTCTGACCGCTTGCCAGTGCTCCATTCCAGGATCACTTTGAAACCTTCCGGCCATACTTATGGCAAGGCTGACATCGGGTCTTGGGTACAACATTGCATACATGATAGAGCCTATGGCTGAAGCATAGGGGATGACACTCATCTTTTCTCTATCTTCTGCAGTTACTGGGAATTGAGTCTTACTCAACTTCACACCTTGTAATACAGGCAAGAACCCCTTCTTGGACTGTTCCATTTTGAACTTCTTCAAAACTTTATCAAGGTATGTGCTTTGTGAAAGTGCTATTAAGCGTCTCGATCTATCTCTATAGATCTTAATGCCTAATATGAAATCAGCTTCTCCTAGGTCCTTCATTGAAAAACTCTTATTCAAATATTCCTTCACGCTTTCTAGCATTTCTATATTGTTTCCAATCAGCAATATATCATCGACATATAATACTAGAAATGCTATAGAGCTCCCACTCACTTTCTTGTAAATACAAGCTTCTTCGTAAACTTGTATAAACTCAAACGCTTTGATCACCTCATCAAAGCGCTTATTCCAACTCCGAGATGCTTGCACAAGTCCATAAATGGATCGCTGGAGTTTGCAAACTTTGTCAGCATTCTCTGGATCGACAAAACCTTCGGGTTGCATCATATACAACTCTTCCTCAAGGAAACCGTTGAGGAACGTTGTTTTTACATCCATCTGCCAAATTTCATAGTTGAAATAGGCAGCTATTGCTAACATAATTTTGACAGACTTAAGCATCGCTACGGGTGAGAAAGTCTCATCGTAGTCAACTCCTTGAGCTTGTGAAAAACCCTTTGCCACAAGTCGAGCTTTATAGACGGTGACATTGCCGTCCGCGTCTGTCTTCTTCTTAAAGATCCATTTGTTCTGAATGGCACCCTTCAGGTAATACTTCCAAAGTCCATACTTTGTTTTCATACATGGATCCCATCTCGGATTTCATGGCCTCTAACCATTTCTCGGAATCCGGGCCCATCACTGCTCCTCCATAGCTCGTAGGTTCATTGTTGTCCAACAACATGACCTCCAAGACAGGGTTGCCATACCACTCAGGGGTAGTACGCGCCTTGTCGACCTATGAGGTTCAATAGCTACTTGATCTGAAGCTTCATGATCATCATCATTAACTTCCTCTTCTACCGTCATAGGTCCCACAGAAACATCTTTCTGCGCTACGCTACTTTCTGGTTGAATTAAAGGTTCAATAACCTCATCAAGCTCTATTTTCCTCCCACTCAATTCTTTCGAGAGAAACTCTTTCTCAAGAAATGTTTCGTTTTTGGCGACAAACACTTTGCCTTCGGATCTGAGATAGAAGGTATACCCGACTGTCTCTTTTGGGTATCCTATGAAGTCGCATTTCTCCACTTTGGGTTCCAGCTTTTCAGGCTGAAGCTTTTTGACATAGGCATCACATCCCCAAACTTTAAGAAACGACAACTTTGGCTTCTTGCCAAACCACAACTCATATGGCGTCGTCTCAACGGATTTTGATGGTGCCCTATTTAAAGTGAATGCAGCTGTCTCTAATGCATAACCCCAAAACGATAGTGGCAAATCAGCAAGAGACATCATAGAACGCACCATATCTAATAAGGTTCGATTGCGACGTTCGGACACACCATTACGCTGTGGTGTTCCGGGCGGTGTCAACTGCGAAACAATTCCACATTGTCTTAAGTGACTGCCAAACTCATAACTCAGATATTCACCTCCTCGATCAAATCGTAGGAACTTAATCTTCTTGTTACGATGATTCTCATCTTCACTCTGAAATTGCTTGAACTTTTCAAACGTTTCAGACTTGTGTTTCATTAAGTAAATATACCCATATCTACTTAAGTCATCAGTGAAGGTGAGAAAATAACGATATCCACCACGCGCTGAAACATTCATTGGACCGCACACATCAGTATGTATGATTTCCAATAACTCACTTGCCTGTTCCATTGTTCCAGAGAACGGCGTTTTAGTCATCTTGCCCATCAGGCATGGTTCACATGCGTCAAGTGATTGAAAATCAAGTGACTCCAAAAGTCCATTAGCATGGAGCTTCCTCATGCGTTTTACACCAATATGACCTAAACGGCAGTGCCACAAGAAAGTGGTACTATCATTATCAACTCTACATCTTTTGGCATCAATGTGATGAACATGTGTGTCATCACTATCAAGATTCAATATGAATAAACCTCTAACATTGGGTGCATGACCATAAAAGATATTACTCATATAAATAGAACAACCTTTATTCTTTGATTTAAATGAGTAACCGTCTCGCAATAAACAAGATCTAGATATAATGTTCATGCTTAACGCAGGCACTAAATAACAATTATTCAGGTTCATCACTAATCCCGATGGTAATCGAAGAGCGAGCGTGCCGACGGCGATCACATCAACCTTGGAACCATTTCCCACGCGCATCGTCACTTCGTCCTTTGCCAGCCTTCGTTTATTCCGTAGTTCTTGCTTTGAGTTGCAAACGTGAGCAACCGAACCGGTATCGAATACCCAGGCACTACTACGAGAGCTAGTAAGGTACACATTAATAACATGTATATCATATATACCTTGTTTGTCGTTGGCCGCCTTCTTGCCAGCCAGGTACTAGGGGCAGTTCCGCTTCCAGTGACCAGTTCCTTTGCAATGAAAGCACTCATTTTCTGGCTTAGGTCCATGCTTGGGCTTCTTTGCAGGAGTAGCAACTGCTTTGCCATCCTTCTTGGTTTTACCCTTCTTGCCCTTGCCTTTGACTTTGCCATTTTTCTTGAAACTAGTGGTTTTATTGACCATCAACACTTGATGTTCTTTCTGGATTTCAGACTCAGCGACTTTTAACAACGCAAACAGCTCGGCGACTGACTTGTTCATCCCGTGCATGTTATAGTTCATTACAAAGCTCTTGTAACTAGGTGGCAGTGATTGAAGAACTCCGTCAGTGATCGCCTCTGGCGGAAGGGCAATTCCCAACTCCGCTAGACGAGTTGAATACCCAGACATTCTGAGTATATGTTCACTGATAGACCCGTTCTCCTCCATCTTGCAAGCATAGAACTTATCGGAGGTTTCATACGTCTCGATCCAGGCGTTCTTCTGAAAGATAAACTTCAACTCCTGGAACATCTCATATGCTCCATGACGTTCAAAACGTCTTTGAAGTCCCGGTTGTAAGCCATACAATATTGTGTTGGGGAACGTCGCATGGGAAACAAAAATTTTCCTACGCACACGAAAACCTATCCATGGTGATGAGCATCTACGAGAGGGAGAGTGGATCTACATACCCTTGTAGATCGCTAAGCGGGAAGCATTAAGAAACGCGGTTGGTGTAGTCGAACATCTTCGCGATCCAAATCGCCGAGCGTCCCGCGATCTCATCACGATCCGTCCCGCGATCCAATCACGATCCGTCCCGTCAACTCATCACGATCCATCCTGCGATCTCATCACGATCCGTCTCACGATCTTGATCACAATTTGTCCCGCGAACTCATCATGATCCGTTCCGCGATGTCATCACGAACCGTCTCGCGATCTCGATCACGGTCCTTCCGATCTGGCGCCGAACGGACAGCACCTCCGCGTTTAGCACACGTGCAGCTTGATGACGATCTCCACCATCTTGATCCAGCAAGAGGAGGTGGAGGGGAGAGAGAGTTTACCGGCAGCGTGACGGCGCTCCGATGATGGTGGTGTAGCAATTCCGGCAGGGCTTTGCCTAAGCACTGCAGAAAACCGATCTAGAGGAGCACCGGTGAAACGGGTAGCACGTGGCCGTATTTTCTATGCAAAAACCCTCTATTCCACCAGTATATATAGGAGGGAGGGAGAGGAGGGCGCAGCCTTGGCCTCCAAGGCCTGCTGGCTCGGCCGAACCAAGTGGAGGAAGAGTCCTCCTCCACCTGAGAGTCCACCTCTCACACGAGAGGTGGAACTTGGGGAGGAATCCACCCCAATTCGGTTTGGGCCTCTCTCCCTGCACCCAGGCCACCTTGGCCGACCCCACCAGCCCACTAGGGGCTGGTGGGTCGCCACTTGACATGCAGAAGACAGTAGCAATAAACTGACACGATCATATGCTATGTTTGTAGTTTGGGTCTTGTCCATCACATCATTCTCCTAATGACGTGATCCCGTTATCAAATGACATCTCATGTCCATGGCTAGGAAACCTTAACCATCTTTTGATCAACGAGCTAGTCTACTAGAGGCATACTACAGAGATGGTTTTGTCTATGTATCCACACATGCATTTAAGTCTCTGATCAATACAATTATAGCATGGATAATAAACGATTATCATGAACAAGGAAATATGATAATAACTAATTTATTATTGCCTCTAGGGCATATTTCCAATAGTCTCCCACTTGCACTAGAGTCAATAATCTAGTTCACCTCACCATGTGATCCACATTGTTATGAATCTAACACCCAATGAGTTCTGGAGTTCGATCATGCTTTGCATGTGAGAGAGGTCTTTTATAGTCAACGGGTCTGCGATATTCAGATCCGTGTGTACTTTGCAAATCTCTATGTCAAACCGTAAACACTGCTACCACACTCCACTTGGTACTACTTCCAAATGGCTGCTCCACTATACGTATCCAGATTGCTACTACGAGTCATCCGGATTAGTGTTAAAGCTTGTATCAACGTAACTCCTTATGACGTACTCTTTATCACCTCCATAATCGAGAAACATCTCCTCAGTCTCTTAGTTACTGAGGATAATCTTGACCGCTGTCCAGTGATCCACTCCTGGTTCACTCTTGTACCCCCTGACGGACTCATGGCAAGGCACACACAGGTGCGGTACACAGCATGGCATACTGTACAGAGCCTATGGCTGAGGCATACGGGACGACGTTCGTCCTTTCTCTTTCTTCTGCCGTTGTCGAGCTTTGAGTCTCACTCAACTTCACACCTTACAAAGCAGACGAGAACTCTTTCTCCGACTGATCCATTCTGAACTCCTTCAAAATCTTGTCAAGGTATGTACTCATTGAAAGTCTCATCAAGCATCTTGATCTATCTCTATAGATCTTGATGCTCAACAATTAGGTAGTTTTATCCAGGTTTTCCTTTGAAAATCACTTTTGAAACAACCATTTATGCTTTCCAGAAATTCTACATTATTTCTGATCAACAATATGTCATCCACATATACTTATCAGAAATTCTATAGTGCTCCCACTCACTTTATTGTAACTACAAGTTTCTCATAAACTTTGTATAAACCTCAAAACTTTGATCACCTCATCAAAGCGTATATTCCGACTCCGAGATGCTTGCTTCAGTCCATAGAAGGATCACTGAAGCTTGCACACCTTTTAGCATCCTTAGGACTGACAAAACCTTCTGGTTGTATCACATACAACCGTTCCTCAAGTAAACCGTTAAGGAAACGATGTTTTGACATCCATCTGCCAGATTTCATAATTGAAAATGCAGCAACTGCTAACATAATTCCAACAGACTTTAGCATCGCTACGAGTGAGAAAGTCTCATCGCAGTCAACTCCTTGAACTTGTCACAAACATATTTGCAACAAGTCGAGCTTTAGAAATGGTGACATTTACCATCAGTGTCTGTCTTCATTTTAAAGATCCATTTGTACTCAACGACCTGTCGTCCAACGAGCAAGTCTACCAAAGTCTATACTTGGTTTTCATATATGGATCCTATCTCGGATTTCATGTCCTCTAACCATTTGTCGGAATCCGGGCCCATCATCGCTTCTCCATAGCTCATAGGTTCATCGTTGTCCAACAACATGACCTCCAAGACAGGGTTGTCATACCACTTAGGAGCAGTACACATCCTTGTCGACCTACAATGTTCGATAGTAGCTTGATCCTGAAGCTTCATGATCATCATCATTAACTTCCTTTTCAACTAACGTAGGCTTCACAGAAACATCTTTCTGCGCTGCGCTACTATCTGGTTAAACAAAGGTTTAACAACCTCATCAAGTTCTATCTTCCTCCCACTCAATTCTTTCGAGAGAAACATTTCCTCGAGAAAGGATCCGTTTAAGCAACAAACACTTTGCACTAGGATCTGAGATTGAAGGTTCACCCAACTGATCTTAGGGTATTCTATGAAGATGCATTTGTCCGCCTTGGGTTCGACCTCATTAGGTGAAAACATTTTCCACACAAGTGTCACAGCCCCAAATATTAAGAAATGACAGCTTAGGTTTCTATCAAACCATAATTCACATGGTGTCATCTCAACGGATTTAGATGGTGCCCTATTTAAAGTGAATGTAGTTGTCTCTAATGCATAACCCCAAAAAATTATAGTAGTAAAACGATAAGAGACATCATAGTATGCACTATATCAATAGAGCATGACTATGATGTTCGGACACACCATCACACTATGGTGTTCCAGGTGGCGTTAGTTGTGAAACAAATTTCACATTGTCTTATGTTGTATGCCAAACTCGTAACTCAGATATTCACCTCCGCGATCATATCGCGGTCATTTTTATCTTCTTGTCACGATGATCTTTAAACTTCACTCTGAATTTGCTTGAACCTTTCAAACGATTCAGACTTGTGTTTCATTAAGTAAATATACACTATATCTACTCAAATCATCAGTGAAGGTAAGAAAATAACGATATCCACTGCACGCTACAAGACTCACTAGATTGCATACATCAACATGTATCATTTCCAATGAATCACTTGCCCGCTCCATCCAACGGGGTCATTTAGTCATCTTGCCCAAGAGGCATGGTTCGCATGTCTCAACCGATTCGAAATCGAATGAGTCCAAATATCCATCAACATGGAGTTTCTTCATGCGCTTTATACCAATATGACATTTAGCGGCAGTGCCACAAGTATGTGGTACTATCATTATTAAATTTGTATCTTTTGACATCAATGTTATGAACATGTGTACTACTACGATCAAGATTTCAACAAACCATTCTCACTGGGTGCACGACCATTGAAGGTATTATTCATGTAAACAGAATAACCATTATTCTCTAACTTAAATGAATAACCGTATTGCAATAAACATGATCTAATCATGTTCATGCTCAACGCAAAACACAAAATAACATTAATTTAGGTTCGTCACAAATCCTGAAGGTAGAGAGAGCGTGCGATGTTGATCACATCAACCTTGGAAACATTTCCAACACACATCGTTACCTCACCCTTAGCTAGTTCTCCGTTTATTCCGTAGCTTTTATTTCGAGTTACTAACATTTAGCAACCGAACCGGTATCCAATACCTAGGTGCTACTAGGAGTACTAGCAAGGTACACATCAATAACTCGTATATCAAATATACTTCTGTCGATGTTGCTAGCCTTCTTATCTACCAAGTATCTAGGGTTGTTCCGCTTCAGCGACCTCTCACCTCATAATAGAAGCACTTAGTCTCGGGTTTGAGTTCAACTTTGGGTTGCTTCACTGGAGCAGCAACTGACTTGCTATCCATGAATTTTCCCTCCTTGCTCTTGCCCTTCTCGAAACTAGTGGTTTGATTAACCATCAACACTTGACGCTCCATCTTGATTTCTACCTTCACGGTGTCAAACATCGCGAACAGCTCCGGGATCAACATTTCTTTCCCTGGCATTTTATAGGTCATCACCAAGTTCTAGTAGCTCAGTGACAGTGACTTGGAGAACTACATCAATCACTATCTTATCTGGAAGATCAACTCCCACTCAATTCAAGCGATTGTAGTACCCAGACAGTCTGAGCACATGCTCAACGATTGAGCTATTCTCTTTCATCTTGCAGGCAAAGAATCTCGTTGGAGATCTTATATCTTGCAACTCGGGCACGAGCCTGAGATCACAATCTCAGCTCTTAGAACATCTCATATGTCCCGTGACGTTCAAAATGTTTCGGAGCCTCAATTCTAAGCCGTAATGCATGACGCACTAAACTATCAAGTAGTCATCGAAACGTGCCTGTCACATGTTCACAACATCTACAGACGACACTAGATGGGGTGGCGCGCCGAGCGGTGCATTAAGGACATAAGCCTTCTGTGCAGCAATGAGGACAATCCTCAGATCACGGACCCAGTCCGCAATTTTGCTACCAACATCTTTCAATTCTATTTCTCTAGGAACATATAAAAATACAAGGGAGCTACAGCGCGAGCTAGTAATCTATAACATAATTTGCAAAGACACTTTGACTATGTTCATGATAATGAGTTCAATTAATCATATTACTTAAGAACTCCCACTCGAATTGACATCCCTCCGATCATTCGAGTGATACATGATCCAAATTCACCATCTCAAGTCCGATCATCATGTGACTTGAGGTGGCTGCAATGGTGAACATCATCATGTTGATCATATCTACTATATGACTCATGTTCGACCTTTCGGTCTCTTGTGCTCCGAGGCCATGTCTGTACATGCTAGGCTCGTCAAGTTTAACCCGAGTGTTCTGCGCGTGCAACACTGGCTTGCACCCGTTGTATGTGAACGTAGAGTCTATCACACCCGATCATCACGTGGTGTCTCAACACGACGAACTTTCGCAACGGTGCACACTCGGGGAGAACACAATTTATCTTGAAATTAAGTGAGGGATCACCTTATAATGTTACCATCTCCCTAAGCAAAACAAGGTGCATAAAAAGGATTAACATCACATGCAAATCATAAGTGACATCATATGGCCATGATCTTGTGCTTTTGATCTCCATCATGAAAACACTGGCATGATCTCCATCGTCATCGGCATGACACCATGATCTCCATCGTCTTGATCTCCATCAACATGTCGTCATCGGGGTTGTCACGCCCTGCATGCTTCTACTACTATTGCTACTGTTTAGCAATAAAGTAAAGCATTACATAGCGCTTAATGATTGACACGCAGGTCATACAATAATTAAAGACAACCCTATGGCTCCTGCCGGTTGCCGTATTCATCGACATGCAAGTCGGGATAATCTATACATCACATGATCATCTCATAGATCACATATATCACATCATGTAATTGGCCATATCATATCACAACATACCCTGCAAAAACAAGTTAGACGTCCTCTAATTGTTGTTGCATGTTTTACGTGGCTGCTATGGGTATCTAGCAAGAACAATTCTCACCTACGCAAAAACCACAGCGGTGATACACTAGTTGCTTTTCAACCTTCTCAAGGACCGCCTTTGTCGGATCCGATCCAACTAAAGTGAGAGAAACTGTCACCCGCAAGCCATCTAGGCAACAAGTTGCGTTGAGGGAACCGGTCTCTCGTAAGCGTACGAGTAATGTTGGTCCGGGCCGCTTCATCTCACAGTCCCGCTGAACCAAAATACGACCAAGGGAGGAAGCAATCTAAGCATCAACGCCCACAAACCTTTTGTGTTCTACTCGAGATCTCATCGAACCATCAACCTAGCTCATGATGCCACTGTTGGGGAACGTCGCATGGGAAACAAAAATTTTCCTACGCACACGCAAACCTATCCATGGTGATGAGCATCTACGAGAGGGAGAGTGGATCTACATACCCTTGTAGATCGCTAAGCGGGAAGCGTTAAGAAACGCGGTTGGTGTAGTCGAACATCTCCGCGATCCAAATCGCCAAGCGCCCGGCGATCTCATCACGATCCGTCCCCCGATCCAATCACGATCCGTCCCGTGAACTCATCATGATCCGTCCTGCGATCTCATCACGATCTATCTCACGATCTTCATCACGGTCTATCCTGCGAACTCATCACGATCCGTTCCGCGATCTCATCACGAACCGTCTCGCGATCTCGATCACGGTCCTTCCGATCTAGCACCGAATGGACAGCACCTCCGCGTTCAGCACACGTGCAACTTGATGACGATCTCCACGGTCTTGATCCAGCAAGAGGAGGTGGAGGGGAGAGAGAGTTCACCGGCAGCGTGACGGCGCTCCGGTGATGGTGGTGTAGCAATTCTGGCAGGGCTTCGCCTAAGCACTGCGGAAAACCGATCTAGAGGAGCACCGGTGAAACGGGCAGCACGTGGCCGTATTTTCTATGCAAAAACCCTCTATTCCACCAGTATATATAGGAGGGAGGGAGAGGAGGGCGCAGCCTTGGCCTCCCAGGCCTGCTGGCTCGGCCGAACCAAGTGGAGGAAGAGTCCTCCACCTGAGAGTCCACCTCTCACACGAGAGGTGGAACTTGGGGAGGACTCCACCCCAATTCGGTTTGGGCCTCTCTCCCTGCGCTCAGGCCACCTTGGCCGACCCCACCAGCCCACTAGGGGCTGGTGGGTCGCCACTTTGGCCCATGGGGTGGGTGGGCCCCACTGGTGGACCCTCGGATCCATTCGTCACTCCCGGTACACTACCGAAAGTGCCCGAAATCTTTCCGAGTCCAAACACCACCTTCCTATATACCAATCTTTACCTCCGGACCATTCCGGAGCTCCTTGTGACGTCCGGGATCTCATTCGGGACTCCGAACAACCTTTGGTCACCACCATACATAACTCTACACTACCGAAACGTCACCGAACCTTAAGTGTGCAGACCCTGCGGGTTCGAGAACTATGTAGACATGACCGAGACACCTCTACGGTCAATAACCAATGGAGGGACCTGGACGTCCACATTGGTTCCTACATATTCTACGAAGATCTTTATCGGTCGAACCTCTGTGTCAAGGATTAAGTCAATCCCGTATAACGTTCCCTTTGTTCTTCGGTATGTTACTTGCCCGAGATTCGATCGTCGGTATCTCCATACCTAGTTCAATCTCGTTACTGGCAAGTCTCTTTACTCGTTCCATAGCACAAGATCCCACAACTAACAATTAGTCACATTTCTTGCAAGGCTCATTGTGATGTTGTATTACCGAGTGGGCCCTGAGATACCTCTCCGTCACACGGAGTACCAAATCCCAGTCTTGATCCTTGCCAACTCAACAGACACCCTCGGAGATACTTGTAGAGCACCTTTATAGTCACCCAGTTACGTTGCGACGTTTGATACACACAAGGCACTCCTCCGATATCCGTGAGTTGCATGATCTCATGGTCATAGGAACATATACTTGACATGCAGAAAACAGTAGCAATAAACTGACACGATCATATGCTATGTTTGCAGTTTGGGTCTTGTCCATCACATCATTCTCCTAATGATGTGATCCCGTTATCAAATGATATCTCATGTCCATGGCTAGGAAACCTTAACCATCTTTTGATCAATGAGCTAGTCTACTAGAGGCATACTAGGGACATGGTTTTGTCTATGTATCCACACATGCATTTAAGTCTCCGATCAATACAATCATAGAATGGATAATAAACGATTATCATGAACAACGAAATATGATAATAACTAATTTATTATTACCTCTAGGGCATATTTCCAACATATTGCACACTGAACTATCGAGTAATCTCCAGTACGTGCCTCCCAAGCGTTATTAACATCTTTGGAGGTCATGTCTTCTGGTTGGTCACCAAGCGGTGCATCAAGGACATATGATTTCTGGGAAGCCATGAGGATAATCACCAGATTACGGGCCCAGTCAACAAAGTTACTTCCATCATCTTTCAGTTTAGCTTTCTCTAGGAACGCATTAAAATTCAAGGGTGCTACTGCGCGAGCCATTGATCTACAACATAAATATGCAAAGTTCATTTAGACTATTGTACAAGATAATGAGTTTAGTTAATCAAATTACTAAAGCTCCCACTCAAATTGACATCCCTCAGGTCATCTAAGCGTCACATGATCCAAATCCTCCAACTCAAGTCCGATCATCACGTGAGTTGAGGTGGCTTTCAATGGTGAACATCATTATGTTGATCATATCTACTATATGACTCATGTTCGACCTTTCGGTCTCTTGTGTTCCGAGGCCATGTCTGTACATGCTAGGCTCATCAAGTTTAACCCGAGTGTTCTGCGCATGCAACACTGGCTTGCACCCGTTGTATGTGAACGTAGAGTCTATCACACCCGATCATCACGTGGTGACTCAACACGGCGAACTTTCGCAACGGTGCACACTCGGGGAGAACAAAATTTTATCTTGAAATTTAAGTGAGGGATCACCTTATAATGCTACCGCCTTACTAAGCATAACAAGGTGCATAAAAGGATTAACATCACATGCAATTCATAAGTGACATGATATGGCCATGATCTTGTGCTTTTGATCTCCATCATGAAAACACTGGCATGATCTCCATCGTCACCGGCATGACACCATGATCTCCATCATCTTGATCTCCATCAACGGGTCGCCATCGGGGTTGTCACGCCCTGCATGCTTCTACTACTATTGCTACTATTTAGCAATAAAGTAAAGCATTACATAGCGCTTAATGATTGACACGCAGGTCATAGAATAATTAAAGACAACCCTGTGGCTCCTGCCGGTTGCCGTATTCATCGACATGCAAGTCGGGATAATCTATACATCACATGATCATCTCATAGATCACATATATCACATCATGTAATTGGCCATATCATATCACAACATACCCTGCAAAAACAAGTTAGACGTCCTCTAATTGTTGTTGCATGTTTTACGTGGCTGCTACGGGTATCTAGCAAGAACAATTCTCACCTACGCAAAAACCACAACGGTGATACACTAGTTGCTTTTCAAGCTTCTCAAGGACCGCCTTTGTCGGATCCGATCCAACTAAAGTGAGAGAAACTGTCACCCGCAAGCCATCTAGGCAACAAGTTGCGTCGAGGGAACCGGTCTCTCGTAAGCGTACGAGTAATGTTGGTCCGGGCCGCTTCATCTCACAATCCCGCTGAACCAAAATACGACCAAGGGAGGAAGCAATCTAAGCATCAACGCCCACAAACCTTTTGTGTTCTACTCGAGATCTCATCGAACCATCAACCTAGCTCATGATGCCACTGTTGGGGAACGTCGCATGGGAAACAAAAATTTTCCTACGCACACGCAAACCTATCCATGGTGATGAGCATCTACGAGAGGGAGAGTGGATCTACATACCCTTGTAGATCGCTAAGCGGGAAGCGTTAAGAAACACGGTTGGTGTAGTCGAACATCTCCGCGATCCAAATCGCCGAGCGTCCCGCGATCTCATCACGATCCGTCCCGCGATCCAATCACGATCGTCCCGTGAACTCATCATGATCCGTCCTGCGATCTCGTCACGATCTGTCTCACGATCTTGATCACGGTCTGTCCCGCGAACTCATCACGATCTGTTCCACGATCTCATCACGAACCGTCTCGCGATCTCGATCACGGTCCTTCCGATCTAGCACCGAACGGACATCACCTCCGCGTTTAGCACACGTGCAACTTGATGACGATCTCCACGGTCTTGATCCAGCAAGAGGAGGTGGAGGGGAGAGAGAGTTCACCGGCAGCGTGACGGCGCTCTGGTGATGGCGGTGTAGCAATTCTGGCAGGGCTTCGCCTAAGCACTGCGGAAAACCGATCTAGAGGAGCACCGGTGAAACGGGCAGCACATGGCCGTATTTTCTATGCAAAAACCCTCTATTCCACCAGTACATATAGGAGGGAGGGAGAGGAGGGCGCAGCCTTGGCCTCCAAGGCCTGCTGGCTCGGCCGAACCAAGTGGAGGAAGAGTCCTCCTCCACCTGAGAGTCCACCTCTCACACGAGAGGTGGAACTTGGGGAGGACTCAACCCCAATTCGGTTTGGGCCTCTCTCCCTACGCCCAGGCCACCTTGGCTGACCCCACCAGGCCACTAGGGGCAGGTGGGTCGCCACTTTGACCCATGGGGTGGGTGGGCCCCATTGGTGGACCCCCGGGACCCATTCGTCACTCCTGGTACACTACCGAAAGTGCCCGAAATCTTTCCGGAGTCAAAACACCACCTTCCTATATATCAATCTTTACCTCCGGACCATTCCGGAGCTCCTCGTGACGTCCGGGATCTCATCCGGGACTCCGATCAACCTTCGGTCACCACCATACATAACTCTACACTACCAAAATGTCACCGAACCTTAAGTATGCAGACCCTGCGGGTTCGAGAACTATGTAGACATGACCGAGACACCTCTATGGTCAATAACCAATGGCGGGACCTGGACGTCCACATTGGTTCCTACATATTCTACGAAGATCTTTATCGGTCGAACCTCTATGTCAAGGATTAAGTCAATCCCGTATAACGTTCCCTTTGTTCTTCGGTATGTTACTTGCCCGAGATTCAATCGTCGATATCTCCATACCTAGTTCAATCTCGTTATTGGCAAGTCTCTTTACTCGTTCCGTAGCACAAGATCCCACAACTAACAATTAGTCACATTGCTTGCAAGGCTCATTGTGATGTTGTATTACCGAGTGGACCCTGAGATACCTCTCCGTCACACGGAGTAACAAATCCCAGTCTTGATCCATGCCAACTCAACAGACACCCTCGGAGATACTTGTAGATCACCTTTATAATGCTACCGCCGTACTAAGCATAACAAGGTGCATAAAAGGATTAACATCACATGCAATTCATAAGTGACATGATATGGCCATGAACTTGTGCTTTAGATCTCCATCTTGAAAGCACGGGCATGATCTTCATCGTCACCGGCACAACACCATGATCTCCATCAACGTGTCGCCATCGAGGTTGTCACACCCTTCATGCTTCTACTACTATTGCTACCGTTTAGATATAAAGTAAAGCATTACATAGCGCTTAATGATTGACACGCAGGTCATACAATAGTTAAAGACAACCCTATGGCTCCTGCCGGTTGCCGTACTCATCGACATGCAAGTCGTCAAGTTATATACATCACATGATCATCTCATACATCACATATATCACATCATGTAATTGGCCATATCACATCACAACATACCCTGCAAAAACAAGTTAGACGTCCTCTAATTGTTGTTGCATGTTTTACGTGGCTGCTACGGGTTTCTAGCAAGAAAGATTCTCACCTACGCATTAACCACAACGGTGATACATAATTTGCTTTTCAACCTTCTCGAGGACCGCCTTTGTCGAATCCGATCCAACTAAAGTGAGAGAAACTGCCACCCGCATGCCATCTAGGCAACAAGTTGCGTCGACGGAACCGGTCTCTCATAAGCATACGAGTAATGCTGATCCGGGCCGCTTCATCTCACAATACCGCTGAACCAAAATCTGACCAAGGAAGGAAGCAATGTAAGCATCAACGCTCACAAACCTTTTGTGTTCTACTCGAGATCTCATCGAACCATCAGCCTAGATCATGATGCCACTGTTGGGGAACGTCGCGTGGGAAACAAAAAATTTCCTATGCACACACAGACCTATCCATGGTGATGAGCGTCTATGAGAGGGAGAGTGGATCTACGTACCCTTGTAGATTGCTAAGCGGGAAGCGTTAAGAAACACTGTTGGTGTAGTCGAACGTCTTCGCGAGCCAAATCGCCGAGCGTCCCGCGATCTAATCACGAACAGTCCCGCGATCACGTCACGATCCGTCCCGTGATCCAATGACGAACGTCCCGTGGCCTTGATCACGATCCTTCTGATCTAGTACCGAACGGACGGCACCTCCGCGTTCAACACACGTGCAGCTTGATGACGATCTCCACCGTCTTGATCCAGCAAGAGTAGGTGGAGAGGAGGAAGAGTTCACCGGCAGCGTGACGGCGCTCCGGCAATGGTGGTGGAGCAATTCCAGCAGGGCTTCGCCTAAGCGCTGCGGAAATACGATCTAGAGGAGAAACTATGCACCGGTGGAACGGGTAGCACGTGGCCGGAAAAACTGTGCAAAAACCTGCTATTCCACTAGTATATATAGGAGAGAGGGAGGAGAAGAGGCAGCCAAGCCTCCAAGCCAAGGAGGCTTTGGCCGAAGCCAAGGGGGAGGAATCCTACTCCTCCTCCAATCCTAGTAGGAGTAGGATTCACCCTTTTTGCCTTTTTTTCCACCTTTTTCTTTAGGCCTTTTTCCTCCTGGCGCCATGGGCCTTTTGTGGCTGTTCCACCAGCCCACTAAGGGCTGTTTATTATTCTCCCACAGCCCATGGACCCTCTAGGGTGGAAATACCCTTCCCGGAGGCCTCTCGGTACACTACCGGCACTCCCGGTACACTACCGATGAGCCCAAAACTTTTCCGGCGACCAAACTGGGACTTCCTATATATGAATCTTTACCTATGGACCATTCCGGAGCTCCTCGTGACATCCAGGATCTCATCCGGGACTCTGAACAAACTTCGGTCACCACCATACATAACTCTATACTACCGAAACGTCACCAAACCTTGTGTGTGCAGACCCTGCGGGTTCGAGAACTATGTAGACATAACCGAGACACCTCTACGGTCAATAACCAATGGCGGGACCTGAATGTCCACATTGGTTACTACATATTCTACGAAGATCTTTATCGGTCGAACCTCTATGTCAAGGATTCAGTTAATCCCGTATGATGTTCCCTTTGTTCTTCGGTATGTTACTTGCCCGAGATTCGATCATTGGTATCTGCATACCTAGTTCAATCTCGTTACCGGCAAGTCTCTTTACTCGTTCTGTAATACAAGATCCTGCAACTAATAATTAGTCACATTTCTTGCAAGGCTCATTATGATGTTGTATTACCGAGTGGGCCCTGAGATACCTCTCCGTCACATGGAGTAACAAATCCCAGTCTCGATCCATGTCAACTCAACATACACCCTCGGAGACACCTGCAGAGCACCTTTATAGTCACCTTGTTACGTTGTGATGTTTGATACACACAAGGTACTCCTCCGATATCTCTGAGTTGCATGATCTCATGGTCATAGGAACATATACTTGACCTGCAGAAAACAATAGCAATAAACTGACACGATCATAAGCTACGTTTGTAGTTTGGGTCTTGTCCATCACATCATTCTCCTAATGATGTGATCCCGTTATCAAATGACATCTCATGTCCATGGCTAGGATACCTTAACCATCTTTCAATCAACGAGCTAGTTCACTAGAGGTATTCTAGGGACATTGTGTTTGTCTATGTATCCACACATGTATCCATGTTTCCAATTAATACAATTATAGCATGGATAATAAACGATTATCATGAACAAGGAAATACAATAATAAACACTTTATTTATTGCCTCGAGGGCATATTTCCAACAGTTCCTACATATTCTTCGAAGATCTTTATCGGTCGAACCTCTATGTCAAGGATTCAGTTAATCCCGTATGATGTTCCCTTTGTTCTTCGGTATGTTACTTGCCCCAGATTTGATCATCGGTATCTGTATACCTAGTTCAACCTTGTTACCGGCAAGTCTCTTTACTCATTCCGTAATACAAGATATCGTGGCAAACACTTAGTCACATTGCTTGCAAGGCTTATTGTGATGTTGTATTACCGAGTGGGCCTTGAAATACCTCTCCGTCACACGGAGTAACAAATCCCTGTCTTGATCCATGCCAACCCAGCAGACACCTGTAGAGCACCTTTATAGTCACCCAGTTATGTTGCGACGTTTGATACACACAAGGTACTCCTCCGATATCTGTGACTTGCATGATCTCATGGTCATAGGAGCATATACTTGACATTTAGAAAACAATAGCAATAAACTGACACGATCATAAGCTATGTTTGTAGTTTGGGTCTTGTCCATCACATCATTCTCCTAATGATGTGATCCCGTTATCAAATGACATCTCATGTCAATGTCTAGGAAACCTTGACCATCTGTGATCAATGAGCTAGTCTACTAGAGGCATCCTAGGGACAAAGTGTTGTTTTCTTATCCACACATGTAATGTGTTTCCAATCAGTACAATTATAGCATGGATAATAAAAAATTATCTTGAACAAGGAAATATAATAATAAACACTTTATTTATTGCCTCTAGGGCATATTTCCAATAGTCTCCCACATGCACTAGAGTCATTAATCTAGTTCACATCACTATGTGATTTACATTGTAATGAATCGAACACCCATGCATCTCTGGTGTTGATTATGTTTAGCCTTTGGAAGAGGTTTAGTCAACGGGTCTGCAACATTCAGATCCGTGGGCACTTTGCAAATATTTATGTCCTTCTCCTCGACGTAATTGCGGATGGAATTGAAACGTCGCTTTATGTGTCTGGTCCTCTTGTGAAACCTTGGTTCCTTGGCCAGAGCAATGGCACTAGTGTTGTCATAGAACAGAGTCATTGGATTCAGTGCACTGGGCACTACTCCAAGATCTGTCATGAACTCCTTCATCCAGAGACCTTCCTTCGCCGCCTCCGAGGCTGCAATGTACCCCACTTGACATGTAGAATCGGCTACCACGCTTTGCTTGGAACTGCACCAGCTTACCGCTCCCTCGTTGAGAATAAATACGTATACGGTTTGTGACTTAGAGTCATCTAGATCAGTGTCAAAGCTTGCATCGACGTAACCCTTTACAACGAGCTCTTCATGACCTCCATAAACAAGAAACATTTCCTTAGTCCTTTTTAGGTACTTAAGGATATTCTTGACCGCCACCCAGTGCAACATTCCAGGATCACTTTGAAACCTTCCGACCATACTTATGGCAAGGCTGACATCGGGTCTTCTGCACAGCATTGCATACATGATAGAGCCTATGGCTGAAACATAGGGGATGACAGTCATCTTTTCTCTATCTTCTGCAGTCACTGGGCATTGAGTCTTACTCAACTTCACACCTTGTAAAATAGGCAAGAACCCCTTCTTGGACTGATCCATTTTGAACTTCTTCAAAACATTATCAAGGTATGTTCTCTGTGAAAGTGCTATTAAGCGTCTCGATCTATCTCTATAGATCTTAATGCCTAATATGAAAGCAGCTTCTCCTACGTCCTTCATTGAAAAACTCTTGTTCAAATATTCCTTCATGCTTTCCAGCATTTCTATATTATTTCCAATCAGCAATATGTCATCCACAAATAATATTAGAAACGCTATAGAGCTCCCACTCACTTTCTTGTAAATACAAGCTTCTCCATAAACTTGTATAAACCCAAACGCTTTGATCACCTCATCAAAGCGCTTATTCCAACTCCGAGATGCTTGCATCAGCCCATAAATGGATCGTTGGATTTTGCAAACTTTGTCAGCATTCTCTGGATCTACAAAACCTTTTGGTTGCATCATATACAACTCTTCCTCAAGGAAACCATTGAAGAACGCTGTTTTGACATCCATCTGCCAAATTTCATAGTCAAAATAAGCACCTATTGCCAACATGATTCTGACAGACTTAAGCATCGCTACGGGTGAGAAGGTCTCATCGTAGTCAACTCCTTGAACTTGTGAAAAACCCTTTGCCACAAGTCGAGCTTTATAGAGGGTGACATTACCGTCTGCGTCCGTCTTTTTCTTAAAGATCCATTTGTTCTGAATGGCCTTTCGCCCGTCAGGTAATACTTCCAAAGTCCATACTTTGTTTTCATACATGGATCCCATCTCGGATTTCATGGCTTCTAACCATTTCTCGGAATCCGGGCCCATCATCGCTCCTCCATAGCTCGTAGGTTTATTTTTGTCCAACAACATGACCTCCAAGACAGGGTTGCCGTACCAATCAGGAGCAGTACACGCCCATGTCGACCTACGAGGTTCAATAGTAACTTGATCCGAAGCTTCATGATCATCATCATTAACTTCCTCTTCAACTGTCGTAGGCTCCACAGAAACATCTTTCTGCGCTGCGCTACTCTTTTGGTTGAAGTAAATGTTCAATAACCTCATCAAGCTCTATTTTCCTCCCATTCAATTCTTTCGAGAGAAACTCTTTCTCGAGAAATGTTCCATTCTTAGTGACAAACACTTTACCTTCGGATCTGAGATAGAAGGTATACCTGACTGTCTCTTTCGGGTATCCTATGAAGACGCATTTCTCCGCTTTGGGTTCCAACTTTTCAGGCTGAACCTTTTTGACATAAGCATCACATCCCCAAACTTTAACAAATGACAAATTTGGCCTCTTGCCAAACCATAGCTCATATGGCGTCATCCCAACGGATTTCGATGGTGCCCTATTTAAAATGAATGCAGTTGTCTCTAATGCATAACCCCAAAACGATAGTGGCAAATCAGCAAGATACATCATAGAACGCACCAAATCTAATAAGGTTTAATTACGACGTTCGGACACACCATTAGGCTGTGGTGTTCCAGGCGGTGTCAACTCTGAAACAATTCCACCCTGTCTTAAGTGACTGCCAAACTCATAACTCAGATATTCACCTCCTCGATCAGATCGCAGGAATTTAATCTTCTTGTCATGATGATTCTCAACTTCACTCTGAAATTGCTTGAACTTTTTAAACATTTCAGACTTGTGTTTCATTAAGTAAATATACCCATATGTACTTAAGTCGTCAGTGAAGGTGAGAAAATAACGATATCCACCGTGCGTTGTAACATTCATTGTACCGCACACATCAGTATGTATGATTTCCAATAAGTCACTTGCCCGTTCCATTGTTCCAGAGAACGACGTTTTGGTCATCTTGCCCATGAGGCATGGTTCACATGTGTCATGTGATTCAAAATCAAGTGACTCCAAAAGTACATCAGCATGGAGCTTCCTCATGCGTTTTACACCAATATGACCTAAACGGCAGTGCCAGAAGAAAGTGGTACTATCATTATCAACTCTACATCTTTTGGCATCAATGTTATGAACATGTGTAACATCACTATCAAGATTCAATATGAATAAACCCCTCACATTGGGTGCATGACCATAAAAGATATTACTCATATAAATAGAACAACCATTATTCTCTGATTTAAATGAGTAACCGTCTCGCAATAAACAAGATCCAGATATAATGTTCATGCTTAACGCAGGCACTAAATAACAATTATTCAGGTTCATCACTAATCCCGATGGTAATCGAAGAGAGAGCGTGCCGACGGCAATCACATCAACCTTGGAACCATTTCCCACGCGCATCGTCACTTCGTCCTTCGCCAGCCTTCGTCTAGTCCGTAGTTCCTGTTTTGAGTTGCAAATGTAAGCAACCGAACCGGTATGAAATACCCAGGCACTACAACGAGAGCTACTAAGGTACATATCAATAACATGTATATCATATATACCTTGTTTGTCGTTGGCCGCCTTCTTGTCAGCCAGGTACTTGGGGCAGTTCTGCTTCTAGTGACTAGTTCCCTTGCAATGAAAGCACTCAGTTTCTGGCTTGGTTCCTACCTTGGGCTTCTTTATAGGAGTAGCAACTACTTTGCCATCCTTATTGGTTTTACCCTTCTTGCCCTTGCCCTTGCCATTCTTCTTGAAACTAGTGGTTTTATTGACCATCAACACTTGATGTTCTTTCTGGATTTCAAACTCAGTGACTTTTAGCATCGCAAACAGCTCGGCGACTGACTTGTTCATCCCATGCATGTTATAGTTCATCACAAAGCTCTTGTAACTTGGTGGCAGTGATTGAAGAACTCTGTAAGTGATCGCCTCTGGTGGAAGGGCAATTCCCAATTCTGCCAGACGAGTCGAATACCCAGACATTCTGAGTATATGTTCACTGATAGACCCGTTCTCCTCCATTTTGCAAGCATAGAACTTATCGGAGGTCTCATACCTCTCGATCGGAGCATTCTTCTTAAAGAGAAACTTCAACTCCTGGAACATCTCATATGCTCCATGATGTTCAATACGTCTTTGTAGTCCCGGTTCTAAGCCATACAATATTGCACACTGAACTGCTGAGTAATCTCCAGAACGTGCCTCCCAAGCGTTGTTAACGTCTTCGGATGACATGTCTTCAGGTTGGTCACCAAGCGGTGCATCAAGGACATATGATCTCTGGGAAGTCGTGAGGATAATCCTCAGATTACAGGCCCAGTCAACAAAGTTACTTCCATCATCTTTCAACTTAGCTTTCTCTAGGAACGCATTCAAATTCAGGGGTGCTACTACACGAGCCATTGATCTACAACATAAATATGCAAAGGTTACTTGGACTATTGTTCAAGATAATTAGTTTAGTTAATCAAATTACTAAAGCTCCCACTCAAATATGGTCAAGTTTAACCCGAGTGTTCCGCATGTGCAACACTGGCTTGCACCCGTTGTATGTGAACGTAGAGTCTATCACACCCGATCATCACGTGGTGTCTCAACACGACGAACTTTAGCAACGGTGCACACTCGGGGAGAACGCAATTTGTCTTGAAATTTAAGTGAGGGATCACCTTATAATGCTACCGTCGTCCTAAGATAAACAAGGTGCATAAAAGGATTAACATCACATGCAAATCATAAGTGACATGATATGGCCGTGAACTTGTGCTTATGATCTCCATCTTGAAAGCACCAGCATGATCTCCATCGTCACCGGCACGACACCATGATCTCCATCATCTTGATCTCCATTAACGTGTCGTCGCCGGGGTTGTCGCGCCCACCATGCTTCTACTACCATTGCTACCGTTTAGCGATAAAGTAAAGGATTACATAGCGCTTAATGATTGACATTCGTAGGTCATACAATAATTAAAGACTACCCTATGGCTCCTGCTGGTTGCCATACTCATCGACATGCAAGTCGTGATATTCTATACAACACATGATCATCTCATACATCACATATATCTCATCATGTAATTGGCCATATCACATCACAACATACCCTGCAAAAACAAGTTACACGTCCTCTAATTGTTGTTGCATATTTTACGTGGTTGCTATGGGTATCTAGCAAGAACAATTCTGCCTACGCATAAACCACAACGGTGATACATAAACTGCTTTTCAAACTTCTCAAGGACCACCTTTGTCGAATCCGATCCAACTAAAGTAGGAGAAATAGGCACCCGCCACCCATCTTTGTGCAACGAGGTTACACGTCAGTCGATGGAACCGGTATCTCATAAGCGTATGAGTAAGGTTGGTCCGGGACGCTTCATCCCACAATACTGCTGAACCAAAATACGACCAAGGGAGGAAGGAATCTAAGTATCAACACCCACAATCTCTTTGTTATCTACTCAAGATCTCATCTACACATAGAACTAGCTCATGATGCCACTGTTGGGGAACGTTGCATGGGAAACAAAAAATTTCCTACACACACGCAAGATCTATCCATGGTGATGAGCATCTACGAGAGGGAGAATGGATCTACGTACCCTTGTAGATTGCTAAGTGGGCAGCGTTAATAAACACGGTTGATGTAGTCGAACGTCTTCGCGATCCAAATCGCCGAGCGTCCCGCGATCAAATCACGATCCCTCCCGATCTAGCACCGAACGGATGGCACCTCCGCGTTCATCACACGTACGGCTTGATGATGATCTCTGCCTTCTTGATCCAGGAAGATGGAGCGGAGAGGTGGATGAGTTCTCTAGTAGCACGATGGCTTTGCGGCAATTGTGGTGGAGCTATTCCGGCAGGGCTTCGCCTAAGCACTACGGAAAACCAATCTAGAGGAGAAACTATGCACTAGAGGAGAGGGTAGCACGTGGCTGAAAATCTAGTGCAAGAACCCTAAAACCTGTAATATATATAAGAGGAAGAGAGGAGGAGGCTTGGCCCAAGGGCCAAGCCCTCTACGCTTCGGCCAAAGGTGGGAGGGAGGAGTCCTCCTCCTCCACTCCTAGTAGGACTAGGACTCCTTCCTTATTCCCACCTTTTGCCTTTTCCCACCTTTTCTCTTTGTGTTTTTTCCCCAGCTGCATAGACTTCCTGTGGGACTTCCACCAGCCCACTAAGGTCTGGTAAACCTTCTCCCACAGCCCATGTAGCCTCTTGGATCGAAATACCCCTCCCGATGGTCCCCAAGTACACTACCGGCACTCCCGGTACACTACCGATGAGCCCGAAACTTTTCCGGCGACCAAAACAAGACTTCCTATACATCAATCTTCACCTCCGGACCATTCCGGAGCTCCACGTGATGTCCGAGATCTCATCCGGGACTCCGAACAACCTTCGGTCACCACCATGCATAACTCTATACTACCGAAACGTCACCAAACCTTATGTGTGCAGACCCTGCAGGTTAAAGAACTATGTAGACATGACCGAGACACCTCTACGGTCAATAACCAATAGCGGGACCTGGATGCCCATATTGGTTCGTACATATTCTATGAAGATCTTTATCGGTCGAACCTCTATGTCAAGGATTCAATTAATCTCGTATGATGTTCCCTTTGTTCTTCGGTATGTTACTTGCCCGAGATTCGATCGTCGGTATCTGTATACCTAGTTCAACCTCGTTACCGCCAAGTCTCTTTACTCGTTCTATAATACAAGATCCCGTGGCTAACACTTAGTCACATTGCTTGCAAGGCTTATTGTGATGTTGTATTACCGAGTGGGCCCTGAGATACCTCTCCGTCACACGGAGTAACAAATCCCAGTCTTAATCCATGCCAACCCAACAGACACCTTCGGAGATACTTGTAATGCACCTTTATAGTCACCCATTTACGTTGCAACGTTTGATACACACAAGGCAGTCCTTCGGTGTCCATGAGTTGCATGATCTCATGGTCATAGGAACATATACTTGACATGAAGAAAACTCTAGCAATAAACTAAGACGATCATATGCTACGTTTATAGTTTGGGTATTGTCCATCACATCATTCTCCTAATGATGTGATTCCGTTATCAAGTGACATCTCATGGCAATGGCTAGGAAACCTTGACCATCTTTGATCAACGAGCTAGTCTACTAGAGGCATACTAGGGAGAAAGGGTTGTCTACTTATCCACACATGTAATGTGTTTCAAATCAATACAATTATAGCATGGATAAGAAACAATTATCATGAACAAGGAAATATAATAATAAACACTTTATCTATTGCCTCTAGGGCATATTTCCAACACGCTCCTCCTCCTCCGGCGCGTCAGAGCACTCCGCCTCCTTCTCTGCCTCGTAAGCAACGACGAAAGAGAGACGCCATCGCTCCGACTGCTAGCAGTACAGCCAGTGGCGGGAGGCCATTCGAATACGGTCCTAAGTCTCTCAAGCCATTGGAAAAGTTGCCATACGAGAGGACCGCGGAGGAAACCGCGAAGATCTCTCAAGACCAAGTGAGGCCCATTTTGCAAAGAAAGATCTACCTCTGAAGTAGACGATAGATCCGATGGCATCAAAGCGCACTGTCGAGGCCCTGAAGCGACCACCACCGCCTCCGCTGGATACCAACTATGTCCATGCTACTAAAAAGGCATATCAAAAAGTGGTGCGGACGGGAACTACTTCTAGTGATGAGATGTTAGCAAAATAATTCCCCAGCTCGGCGAACAGGCTAACCAATCATGCCCCCCCCCCCCGCTGAAAGTGTCTACTGATATCGTGCCTAATCTGGCGCCGGGGGTGTTGGTCGAGGGGATGGCGCCCGGTTATAACAATATTGCCGATTACCTCGATGTCGAATTCCCAATAGCGGAGGTGGAATACAAATACTAGTACGGGAAGCCTCTCGTCAAAGATGGAGGTCCTCCTCTAGGAAGGATGATGAGATAATTGCATAATTGGTACATGAAAACCTTCAGCGAGTGTCGGAAGGATTGTTTGATGATGATTATTAAAGAGGAGCACGACTTCTTTAGCCAGGAGATGACTCATGTTGAATTTGACGAGCTTTTCCAGTTTTACAATCAAAAGGACATCGACATACAAATCATGAATTGCTACTGTCTGTAAGTACTTCTGTAATTATGTCTCTCTATATTGCTCACCTCATTCATTGCATGTATATATATATATAATTATCCTCATCACTATATTATGCAGATTGAATATCGTCGAATGCAGAAAAGCAGAAATGTATGACATTGGGTTCATTAACCCAAATATCATACATGAAGTGATGATTCAAATGTATCCCAAACAAACCGAGGAGAACTTGCTACAATCGATGCTTAAAAATCAAAACAAAGACAAAATACTCCTTCCTTACAACTTCAAGTGAGTGTTACTGTCTTGTGCATATTCGGTTTCTCCCTTATTACTCGAGGGAATAGTAATGTAATAGATGAGCTATGCATGTGTGTGCAGCCACCACTTTATTCTACTAGAGATTAAGCTTCAGCGAGGAGTAGTAACCGTCTTAGACTCGAGACGAAATAAACCCGAGTTGTATGCGAACCTGACTGAAATGCTCCAGAGGTAAGTTCAATCGATCAGTATCGCACAATATCGGCAACTTTGTTCATTTCCTGATATATATCAAGTAATTATTTTCTTTGTCTGGCAGGGTTTGGAAAGATTTAACCAAAATTGCTCTGGGACTGCCTAGTGAGCTGCAATTTAGACAACAGAAAGTAAGTAATATATACTACCTAGTTCCTCCCATCTCCCATTGATTCTAGCTAGTTTCATCAATATATACCATTTAGCATGCTTGCCTATTAATTTGATTGATCTCTATTTCTCGTATAGTGCTTGATTCAGGAACAAGGGACTAATTTTTGTGGATACTACGTTTGTGAGTTCATCTACAACGCGACGATTCCTAATAAGCGGAGCTACACTGAAAAAGAATATGAAGTGCGTAAGAAAAAATATTCACTATTTTATTTTATTACCATCATGTGTGTTGAGTTTCATTCATATACATGTATTGACCCTCTTCTTCAATTTAGATGTTGCAGATGCAGGATGAACTCCTAGCACAAGATCGCATACGAGCAATTCAAGGGAAATTGGCGGGATTCTTTATTGACCACGTCATCAATAAAGCCGGATAATACCATATGGAACTTGATGTTAGATGTTAGGGATTGTAACACAGGATAGATATACGAAAACATGTTGTTTGACCAATCTCTCGGAGAAGGAGGAGGTTGATCACTTCTCTCTGTATATGTTCATGAGGATCTTGTGTACTTAATGGTTTCCTTCATTTGCTTACTAACTATCATGTCGCGAGTTCTCTCTATACGTATAGTACGTAGCGTCGTGACCAAGCACGGAGATAAGAGAGGTCACTTATCTCTATTAGCTAGCTAACAAAATATATGAAACCCCTAAATTAACCCTCCAAAACCCTCAACCCCCCTCTCTTTAAAAATAAACAACTCCTGAGCTGCTGACGCATGGACGCTCTTTGGTCCCGGTTGGTGTTACCAACCGGGACCAAAGGCCCTCCTGCCTGGGCTCGGTGGAGCGGCCACGTGTAGCCCCATGTGTCCTGGTTCATAAGCGAACCGGGACTAAAGGTCATGGGCTTTAGTCCCGACCCTTTAGTCCCGGGTCCAGAACCGGGACAGATGGGCCTCTGGAACCGGGACAAATGGAACTTCTTCCACTAGTGTTTCTTTTCAGTCAATAACTCGACATCAACTCCAGTCCAATCAAATATCCTCTCGCCCATTTTATATTCGCACACATTTTGTAACTAGATCAAATGTTTCTTAGAGGTGACTTAGTAATACTTATTTGTCAAATTTCTGACAAATAGCACAAATATGACAGGAAAAAAACATGTATCTTGCAATGGGTGACCAGAAGCAATAAATTATACTAGCATGTTCACCCTAGATTGGAATTGGACTTGGGACGAGTGTTTGACAAAAAACTATCACATTAAGGTATGTGTCTCAGAGAACTACCCCATTTTCAAAAGTGGCCGAAAACTATCAAATTTCTTAATTTTATGACTAAAAACTATCAAAAACATTTGATGACCATTCTAGACGATTTAAATACGTTTATGACAAGCGGGACCCATCCATCAGGGCTGATGTGGCAGAAAAGTCAATGCTTTTTATTTTGACTAGTATGTTGACCATTATGACAGGTGGACCCCGCATCAACCTTATTCTTCCTCCTACTCCTCTCTCTCTCTCTCTCATTTCAACAAACAATCTTATGTGCACCAATGGAGGGACTAGGTATTGTCAATTTCATATTATCGTAGATGGCGCATATGGCGTGCCACCGCTCCTCCATCACCAGCAAGGTCCTTGCCATGCACGACCAGACATGAAAAGGTGCGCTCCATGAGCACCAAAGCATCGGTTTGGAATGTAGCTTGCTATCATGGCTCAAGCAAAACAGAATATCCATGATGGTGTGGCATACAAAGGTAGAATGTCTTGGCATGTTCTCTGTTGAGTATATGAGTATATTACTACAATATTTAATCCGAATAAGCAGAAAATAAATCATGACAACAAGAGCATAGATTAAATTAATCATGCAGACTAGCATCGTAAACGAGTAGATCGAATCTACGACACAAACTAGACAGATAAATTCTAGCATGATCTCAAACAGAGAAGACAAGATTGCATACGGTGTACCGGGAGTAGAACCGCCAGCGTTGATGTCATCGAAGAAGTCATCGTCGAAGAAGTCGTCGTTGCCAGCAGTCGTGCGAGTGCGCTCTCCAAAAACCTGATCGCCCCTCTCCCGTACAGGATCACGAGAGGCGGGGTTCCGGAGGCCTGCTGTCCCTTCTTACGGTGCACGCCAGAAGGAGGGATGGAGAAGACTTGTATGGCGGCGTAATGATCTAGAATGATGCGAAACCATATGTTGTGACGGAGAAAGAGGTGGAGTGGACCCATGTCCGAGTCGGTTACAGCCCATGATCTGCCGTCTTAGATCGTGGCACGTCTATTAAGGAGTCTGCGTTCCTGACCGGCAAAAATAAGCACGTAGGTAAGATCTTGGCTCGGCTCAATCCCGCAACCCGTGGCGCAGCGCGGCGCGGCGCGACGAGGCGTGGCGTGGTGAGGCAAGCGATGAGGAGGAGTGCGCGAGGGCCTCTTCTCATCCAATTCTCTTACAAGTGCTAGAAGAGCTCACCTTATACAGAGGTGTTACTCTCCCTGCACTAGCCAACAGACAACACACATGGGTTGTATGTCTCCAACGTATCTATAATTTTTGATTCTGTCATGCTATTGTATTATCTGTTTTGGATGTTTTATATGCATTAATATGTTATTTTATATTATTTTTGGGACTAACCTATTAATCTAGAGCCTGGTGCCAGTTTTTGTTTTTTCCTTGTTTTCGAGTACAAACGGAATAAAATCTTCACGATGATTTTATTGGAACAAAAGAGATCTACCAGGCTTGGAGTGCAAGGCAAGGAAGCTGCCAGGAAGTCATAAGCAAGGGGGCGCGACCACCCCCCTGGCCGCGCCTGGCAGGCTTGTGACTCCCTGGCAGGAGTCCTAGCCCCAATCTTCGTCCTATAAATACCCAAATATTCCCCCAATACAAAAAAGAGCAACAAAAATACTTTTTCGCCGCTAGAAGCCTCCGTTCCCAAGAGATCCAATCTGGGAGCATTATCCGGTAATCTGCCGGAGGGGGATTCGATCACGGAGGGCATCTACGTCAACTCCATTGCCCCTCCGATGATGCGTGAGTAGTCCACCACAGACCTACGGGTCCATAGCTAGTAGCTAGATGGCTTCTTCTCTCTCTTTGTGCTTCAATACCATGTTCTTCATGATCTGCATGGAGATCTATCCGATGTAATACTCTTTTGCGGTGTGTTTGTCAAGATCCGATGAATTGTGAGTTTATGTTCAGATTATCCATGAATGTTATTTGAGTATTTTCTGAATACTTATATGCATGATTTTATATCTTTTCAAGTCTCTTCGAGTTATTGGTTTGGTTTGGCTAACTAGATTGGTAATTCTTGCAACGGGAGAAGTGCTTGGCTTTGGGTTCAATCTTGCGGTGTCCTCACCCGGTGACAAAGTAGGGATTGCGAGGCACGTATTTTATTGTTTCCATCAAGGATAACAAGATGGGGTTTTCATCATATTGCTTGAGTTTTTCTCTGTACATCATGTCATCTTACCTAATGCATTACTCTGTTTTTATAAACTTAATACTCTAGATGCAGCCAAGAGTCGATCGATGTGTGGAGTAATAGTAGTAGATGCAGAATCGTTTCGGTCTACTTGACACGGACGTGATGCCTATATGCATAATCATTGTATTGTATATCTTCATAATTATTCGCTTTTCTATCAATTGCAAGACAGTAATTTGTTCACCCATCATGATACTTTCTTTCAAGAGAGAAGCCTCTAGTGAAACCTATGGTCCCCGGGTCTACTTTCCATAATATATTTACAGTTCTATAAACTAAAAATACCAAAAATACCTTGCTGCAATTTATTTACTTTTTACTTTCCGCAATACTTGAGATTTATCTCTATCCGATCCAATCCTTGCAAATAACCGTGAAGGGATTGACAACCTCTTTATAGCGCTGGGTGCAAGAGTTTGATTGTTTGTGTAGGTGCATCCATTGGTGACTTGCTTGTTCCTCCTACTAGATTGATACCTTGGTTCTCATCAACTAAGGGAAATACTTATATACTTTGTTGCATCACCCTTTCCTCTTCAAGGGAAAACCAACACAAGCTCAAGAGGTAGCAAGAAGGATTTCTAGTGCCGTTGCCGGGGTGGATACACATCAAGCCTACCAAGTACCCACTACAAACTCATCTCTTGCATTTACATTATTTTCCATTTGCCTCTCGTTTTCCTCTCCCCCGTTTCTCAAATGATTTTTAGAAAATACCAAAAAGATTTTCCTTTTTATGCGCCCTTCTTCCATTCGCGTTTTCGTTTGCCTTTTGTCTGCTTGTGTGCTTGATTGCTTGCTTTGTCACGATGTCTCAAATACCAAGTTATGTGACTTTTCCAATAATAATAATAATGATTTTATTAGTACTTTGATTTCTCTCGGCACTAGTTCGGAATCTTATGAAATTAATGCTGCTTTGTTTAATCTTGTAATGAAAGAACAATTTTCTGGCCTTCCTAGTGAAGATGTCGCATCCCATCTAAATACTTTCATTGAGTTGTGTGATATGTAAAAGAAGAAAGATGTGGATAATGATATTGTTAAATTGAAGCTATTTGCGTTCTCACTATGAGCTCGTGCTAAAACTTGGTTTTCATATTTGCCTAAAAATAGCATTGATTGATGGAATAAGTGTAAAGATGCTTTCATCTCCATGTACTTTCCGCCCGCTAAGATCATCTCCTTTAGGAACGATATAATGAATTTTAAGAAACTTGATCATCAGTTGCTCAATCTTGGGAGAGGATGAAATTAATGATTAGAAATTTGTGACGCCCCCAATTTCGACCATACGCTAAACATACACGCAATGCGTACGACCAAGATTAGAGACTCATTAATCAATATCACAACACAACTCTAGACACAAACTAAAGTCATACAGCATAATATTACCAGCCAGGGGCCTCGAGGGCTCGAATACAAAGCTCGATAAGCACGAGTCTGTGGAAGCAAATAATATCTGAGTACAGACATAAGTTAAACAAGTTTTGCCTTAAGAAGGTTAGCACAAACATAACACTGATCGAAAGAGGCGAGGCCTCCTGCCTGGGAACCTCCTATCCTACTGCTAGTTGGGGGCCGCCTCCACGTAGTAGTAGGATCCTGTGGTGGTGTAGTTGTTGTCTCCGGCATACTCCATCTCCTGGGCTCTATTGTTTGAACGCAGAATCGTATCGAGGGGGAAAGGGAAAGCAAAGCAGCGGTGAGTACTCATCCAAAGTACTCACAAGACTGACATCAGAACTATGCTAAGTATGCATCATTATCAAGGGGAGGGCTTATATCTGGACTGACTGCAGAAAGCAAGAATAGGGAGAAGGCCTAGTCCTATCGAAGACTAGCATCTTCAGCATCTTGCAGCATTAGAAGAGAGTAGACTGGTATCTCACATAACGCGATATTTTAATGTAGCAATTTCATTAAGTAACCATGCCCAGAGATTCTTCCTCGACTCCCTGCGAGGAAGCAATCCCGGAGCCAACATTAATTTCAATTTAAATTCACAATTTTAGTTGTAGTAGGTCAAAGTACAACTCCAAGTCATCCTGTTACCGTGGACACGACTATTCGAATAGATGAATTCATCCCTGAAGGGGTGCACCGCATTTCCAACACACTTGATCACCTCTGGCCGGACAAACTTTCCGGGGTAATGCCCGGCCTCGGGATCCAAAACGTCGTCGCCCCACCTAGACTCAACGAAGAGGCCAACCCGCCAGTCTAAATCCTAAGTCCACAGGGGTCATGTGCCCACTCACCCTTTGCACTCCTGCACGATGCGAGGGCGGCCGAGGTTAATCCTAGCACCACTTATAACAAGCGCGATGCCGTTGAGGACCACTCGGGCACGTGCCACTCCATTGCTGATGTCCGAAGAGCTTCGGCTGATACAACGACGCTGAGTACCCATAACTTCTCCCACGTGAAGGTTTGGTGCGTAAAAGGTCAAATGACCAACTCAGATCAAATACCCAACCCATTAGCATTTTATTAATGCAGGGAAAGAGCGACCCATAAAGCGCGGCCCCGTTGCCCCATCTTGAGGATGTGTGGCAAGGGCCTCTCCTTCCCGGCCACGCGTCAATATCAGCAAACCGTGGGTACCGCTCAGGGCTGACCCCGCACCAACATGTTTCTATAACCAGTTGATAGTAACTGTGTGTATAAAACATCAAGGTGAGAACTGAGGAATCACCCTCAATGCTCCCCGCTCGATGTAACCGTCAGGTGAACATTAGAGGAATCACCCTAGAGGGTCCCACACTTGAGGGGTTGCACGACAGAGGCATCGCTGGAATGGTGAAGGAGGAATCACCCTCGATAACCACGATCGACTAGTTGCACTACAAGGCTAGCATCATGAGTACTTCACGAGGTGTCACCCTCGGTACTCGATAGTAGCACTATAGAGTCATACAACTAAGGGGAGTGCGGTGATCTGAGGGGCCTGTCTTGTCGTTCGGTTGACCGAGTCTTCGAGTCGTCGAGTCGTCGGTTCATTGATGAAGGAGCAGGGGCAACTGGGACTCAAGGGGTCACTGGGGATTCACTAACCAACCTATACTAAGCAGTTGATTTGATTGCAGGTATAGTAACAGTTTATCAGAAACAGGCTATGCATCAGAATAGGAGCTAGATAATACAATAGAAAAATCTAATGCAAGAATGAGAGGGAAAGAAATGGGCGATATCAGAATGCTCAAGAGGGGGTTGCTTGCCTTGCTTCTCTGTGGCAAAAGACTAATCATGAACAGTGTCGTTGTACCCAACACCACCGTCAGTCTTGGGGTCTACCGGAGAGAAGAGGGGGGAAGAAACAATAAATATAAAGCACAAATGCAACATGATGCATGACATGGCAATATGTGTTGGAAATATGCCCTAGAGGCAATAATAAATTGGTTATTATCATATTTCCTTGTTCATGATAATAATTTATTATCCATGCTATAATTGTATTGATCGGAGACATAGATGCATGTGTGGATACATAGACAAAACCATGTCCCTAGTATGCCTCTAATAGACCTGCTCGTTGATCAAAGATGGTTAAGGTTTCCTAGCCATGGACATGAGATGTCATTTGATAATGGGATCACATCATTAGGAGAATGATGGGATGGACAAGACCCAAACTACGAACGTAGCATATGATCGTGTCAGTTTATTGCTACTGTTTTCTGCATGTCAAGTATATGTTCCTATGACCATGAGATCATGCAACTCATTGACACTAGAGGAGTACCTTGTGTGTATCAAACGTTGCAACGTAACTGGGTGACTATAAAGGTGCTCTATAGGTATCTCCGAGGGTGTCTGTTGAGTTGGCATGGATCAAGACTGGGATTTGTTACTCCGTGTGACGGAGAGGTATCTCAGGGACCACTCGGTACTACAACATCACAATAAGCCTTGCAAGCAATTAGACTAAGTATTAGTCACGGGATCTTGTATTACGGAACGAGTAAAGAGACTTGCCGGTAACGAGGTTGAACTAGGTATGGATATACCGACGATCGAATATCGGGCAAGTAACATACGGACGAACAAAGGGAGCATCATACGGGATTAACTGAATACTTGACATAGAGGTTCAACCGATAAAGATCTTCGTAGAATATGTAGGAACCAATATGGGCATCCAGGTCCCTCTATTGGTTATTGACCGTAGAGGTGTCTCGGTCATGTCTACATAGTTCTCGAACCCTCAGGGTCTGCACACTTAAGGTTTGGTGACGTTTTGGTAGTATAGATTTATGTATGATGGTGACCTAAGGTTGTTCGGAGTCCCGGATGAGATCCTGGTTATCACGAGGATCTCCGGAATGGTCCGGAGGTAAAGATTCATATATAGGAAGTCCTGTTTTGGTCGCCGAAAAAGTTTCGGGCTCATCGGTAGTGTACCGAGAGTGCCGGTAGTGTACCAGGAGACCACCGGGAGGGGTATTTCGACCCAAGAGGCTTCATGGGCTGTGGGAGATTAAATACCAGCCATTTGTGGGCTGGTGGAAGTCCCACACAAGGCCCATGCGGCTGGGAGAAAATGCCCAAAGGGAAAAAGGTGGAAAAAGGAAAAAAAAGGAGGAATCCTAGTCCTACTAGGATTGGAGGAGGAGTCCTCCTCTCCTCCCCACTTTGGCCGACCGAAGGGCTGGCTTTTTGGCAGCCAAGCCTCCTCCTCCTCTCCTCCTATATATACTAGAGGATTTTAGGGTTTTGGCACAGAATTTTCAGCCACGTGCTACCCGTTCCTCTAGTGCATAGTTTCTCCTCTAGATCGGTTTTGTGTAGTGCTTAGGCGAAGCCCTGCCGGAATAGCTCCACCACCATCGCTGCAGCACCGTCATGCTGCCGGAGAACTCTTCTACCTCTCTGCTCCCTCTTGCTAGATTAAGAAGGCGGAGATCTTCATCAAGCTGTACGTGTGCTGGACGCGGAGGTGTCGTCCGTTCGACACTCGATCGGAAGGACCGTGATCAAGATTGCGAGACGGATCGTGGCGAGATCGTGGGACAAATCATAATGAGATCGCGGGATGGATCGTGATGAGTTTGCAGGATGGATCGTGATGAGATCGCGGGACGGATCGTGATGAGGTCGCGGGACGGATCGTGATTGGATCGCGGGACGGATCGTGATGAGATCGCGGGACGCTCGGCGATTTAGATCGCGAAGACGTTCGACTACACCAACCGCTTCCCGCTTAGCGATGTACAAGGGTATGTAGATCCACTCTCCCTCTCGTAGATGCTCATCACCATGGATAGATCTTGCGTGTGCGTAGGAAATTTTTTGTTTCCCATGCAACGTTCCCCAACAGTGGCATCATGAGCTTGGTCTATGTGTAGATGAGATCTCGAGTAGAACACAAAAGGTTTGTGGGCATTGATGCTTAGATTGCTTCCTCCCTTGGTCAGATTTTGGTTTAGCGGTATTGTGAGATGAAGTGGCCCGGACCAACATTACTCGTATGCTTACGAGAGACCGGTTCCCTCGACCGCAACTTGTTGCGTAGATGGCTTGCGGGTGCCAGTTTCTCTCACTTTAGTTGGATCGGATTCGACAAAGGCGGTCCTTGAGAAGGTTGAAAAGCAACTAGTGTATCACCATTGTGGTTTTTGCGTACATGAGAATTGTTCTTGCTAGATACCCGTAGCAGCCACGTAAAACATGCAACAACAATTAGAGGACGTCTAACTTGTTTTTGCAGGGTATGTTGTGATGTGATATGGCCAATCACATGATGTGATATATGTGATGTATGAGATGATCATGTGATGTATAGATTATCACGACTTGCATGTCGATGAGTACGGCAACCGGCAGGAGCCATAGGGTTGTCTTTAACTATTGTATGACCTGCGTGTCAATCATTAAGCGCTATGTAATGCTTTACTTTATCGCTAAACGGTAGCAATAGTAGTAGAAGCATGGTGGGCGCGACAACCTCGATGGCGACACGTTGATGGAGATCATGCTGTCATGCCGGTGATGAAGCACATCATGCCGGTGCTTTCATGATGGAGATCAAAAGCACAAGTTCATGGCCATATCATGTCACTTATGATTTGCATGTGATGTTAATCCTATTATGCACCTTGTTTTTCTTAGGACGACGCTAGCATTATAAGGTGATCCCTCACTTAATTTCAAGATAAATTGTGTTCTCCCCGAGTGTGCACCGTTGCGAAAGTTCTTCGTGTCGAGACACCACGTGATGATCGGGTGTGATAGACTCTACTTTCACATACAACGGGTGCAAGCTAGTGTTGCACATGCAGAACACTCGGGTTAAAATTGACGAGCCTAGCATGTACAGACATGGCCTCAGAACACAAGAGACCGAAAGGTCGAACATGAGTCATATAGTAGATATGATCAACATGATGATGTTCACCATTGTAACCACCTCAACTCACGTGATGATCGGACTTGAGTTGGTGAATTTGGATCATGTATCACTCGGATGACCGGAGGGATGTCAATTTGAGTGGGAGTTCTTAAGTAATATGATTAATTGAACTCATTATCATGAACATAGTCAGTAGTGTCTTTGCAAAATTATGTTGTAGATTACTATCTCACGCTGTAGCTCCCTTGCATTTTTATATGTTCCTAGAGAAATAGAGTTGAAAGTTGATGGTAGCAATGTTGCAGACTGGCTCTGTGATCTGAGGATTGTCCTCATTGCTGCACAGAAGGCTTATGTCCTTAATGCACCGCTCGGTGCGCCAACCCCTCTAACGTCGTTTGTAGATGTTGTGAACGTCACGGAACATATGAGATGTTCTAAGAGCTGAAATTAGGATCTCAGGCTCGTGCCCGTGTTGCGAGATATGAGATCTCCAACAAGATTCTTTGCCTGCAAGATGAAGGAGAATAGCTCAATCGTTGAGCATGTGCTCAGATTGTCTGGGTTCTACAATCGCTTGAATCGTTTGGGAGTTGATCTTCTGGATAAGATAGTGATATATTTAGTTCTCCAAGTCATTGTCACTAAGCTACTAGAACTTGGTGATGAACTATAAAATGCCAGGGATAGAAATAATGATCCCTGAGCTATTCGCGATGTTTGACACCGCGAAGGTAGAAATCAAGAAGGAGCGTCTAGTGTTGATGGTTAGTCAAACCACTAGTTTCGAGAAGGGAAAGAGCAAGGAGGGAAAATTCATGGATAGCAAGTCAGTTGCTGCTCCAGTGAAGCAACCCAAAGTTGAACCCAAACCCGAGACAAAGTGCTTCGATAATGAGAGCGGTCGTTGAAGCGGAACAACCCTAGATACTTGGTAGATAAGATAGGCTGGCAACGTCAACAAAAGTATATTTGATATATGTTTTAATGATGTGTACCTTGCAAGTACTCCTAGTAGCACCTGGGTATTGGATACCGGTTCGATTGCTAAACGTTAATAACTCGAAATAAAAGCTACAAATGGAGCACTAGCTAAGGGTGAGGTGACGATGTGTGTTGGAAATGTTTCCAAGGTTGATGTGATCAACAACGCATGCTCTCTCTACCTTCGGGATTAGAGACAAACCTAAATAAATGCTATTTGGTGTTTTGCGTTGAGCATGAACGTGATTAGATCGTGTTTATTGCAACGCGGTTATTCATTTAAGTTAGAGAATAATGGTTATTCTGTTTACATGAATAATACCTTCAATGGTCATGCACCCAGTGAGAATGGTTTGTTGAGTCTTGATCGTAGTAATACACATGTTCATAACATTGACGCCAAAAGATACAAAGTTAATAATGATAGTACGAGATACGTGTGGTACTGCCGCTAAATGTCATATTGGTATAGAGCGAATGAAGAAACTCCATGATGATGGATCTTTGGACTCATTCAATTTTGAATCGGTTGAGACGTGCAAACCATGCCTCTTGGGCAAGATGACTAAGGACCCCGTTTCTAGATGGATGGAGCGGGCAAGTAATTTATTGGAAATGATACATGTTGATGTATGCAATGCAATGAGTCTTGCAGCGTGCGGTGGATATCGTTATTTTCTTACCTTCACCAATGATTTGAGTAGATATAGTGTATATTTACTTGATGAAACACAAGTCTGAATCGTTTGAAAGGTTCAAGCAAATTCAGAGTGAAGTTTAAGATCATCGTGACAAGTAGATCAAAATGTCCGTGATATGATCGTGGAGGTGAATATCTGAGTTACAAGTTTGGCATACAACCTTAGGCAATGTGAAAGTTGTTTCACAACTCACGCCATCTAGAACGCCATAGTGTGATGGTGTGTCCGAATGTAATAGTCGTACCCTATTGGATATGGTGTGTGCTATGATGTCTCTTATCGTTTTGCTACTATAATTTTGGGGTTATGCATTAGAGACAACTACATTCACTTTAAATAGGGCACCTTCTAATCCGTTGAGATGCACCGTGTGAATTAAGGTTTGATAGAAACCCAAGCTGTCATTTCTTAATGTTTGGGGCTGCGATGCTTGTGTGGAAAATGTTTTCACCTAATGAGCTCGAACCCAAAGCGGACAAATGCATCTTCATAGAATACCCTAAGAACAGTTGGGTAAACCTTCTATCTCAGATCCAAGCATAAAGTGTTTGTTGCTAAAACTGGGTACTTTCTCGAGAAAAAGTTTCTCTCGAAAGAATTGAGTGGGAGGAAGATAGAACTTGATGAGGTTGTTGAACCTTTGTTCAACAAGAGAGTAGCGCAGCGCAGGAAGTAGTTTTCTCTGAAGCCTACGTTAGTTGAAGAGGAAGTAAATGATGATGATCATGAAGCTTCAGATCAAGTTACTATCGAACCTTGTAGGTCGACAAGGATGTGTACTGCTCCTGAGCGGTACAACAACCCTGTCTTGGAGGTCATGTTGTTGGACAACAATGAACCTACAGGATGTGGAGAAGCGATGATGGGCCCGGATTCCGACAGATGGTTAGAGGCCATAAAATATGAGAAAGGATCCATGTATGAAAACCAAGTATAGACTTTGGTAGACTTGCTCGTTGGACGGTAGGTCGTTGAGTACAAATGGATCTTTAAGATGAAGACAGACGCTGATGGTGAATGTCACCATTTATAAAGCTCGACTTGTCGCAAAGAAGTTTCCGCCAAGTTCAAGGAGTTGACTGCGATGAGACTTTCTCACTCGTAGCGATGCTAAAGTCTGTTGGAATTATGTTAGCAGTTGCTGCATTTTTCAATTATGAAATCTGGTAGATGGATACCAAAACATCATTTCCTTTCTTAAGGAAAGGTTGTATGAGATACAACCAGAAGGTTTTGTCAGTCCTAAGGATGCTAAAAGGTGTGCAAGCTTCAGTGAACCTTCTATGAACTGAAGCAAGCATCTCGGAGTTGGAATATACACTTTGATAAGGTGATCAAAGTGTTTGAATCTATACAAAGTTTATGAGAAACTTGTATTTACAATAAAGTGAGTGGGAGCACTATAGAGTTTCTGGTAAGCATATGTGGTTGACATATTGTTGATCGGAAATGATATAGAATTTCTGGAAAGCATAAATAGTTGTTTGAAAAAGAGTTTTTCAAAGGAAGACCTGGATAAAGCTACCTAATTGTTGAGCATCAAGATCTATAGAGATAGATCAAGAAGCTTGATGAGACTTTTCAATAAGTACATACCTTGACAAAGTTTTTGAAAAAATTCAAAATGGATCAGTCAGAGAAAGAGTTCTCGCCTGATTTGTAAGGTGTGAAGTTGAGTAAGACTCAATGCCCAGTGACTGCAGAAGATGGAGAAAAGATGAAGTGTCATCCCCTATGCTTCAGCCATAGGCTCTATCATGTATGCAATGCTGTGCACAAGACCCGATGTCAGCCTTGTCATAAGTATGGCCGGAAGGTTTCAAAGTGATCCTGGAATGGAGCACTGGACAGCTGTCAAGATTATCCTTAGTAACTAAAAGACTAAGGAGATATTTCTCGATTATGGAGGTGATAAAGAGTTCACCGTAAAGAGTTACGTCGATGCAAGCTTTAACACCAATCCAAATGACTCGTACTAGCAATCTGGATACGTATAGTGGAGCAGCCATTTGGAATAGTACCAGGTGGAGTGTGGTAGCAGTGTTTACGGTTCGACATAGAAATTTGAAAAGTACACACGGATCTGAATGTCGCAGACCCGTTGACTATAAGACCTCTCTCACATGCGAAGCATGATCAAGCCCCAGAACTCGTTGGGTGTTAGATTCATAACAATGCGAATCACATGGTGATGTGCACTAGATTATTGACTCTAGTGCAAGTGGGAGACTATTGGAAATATGCCCTAGAGGCAATAATAAATTGGTTATTATCATATTTCCTTGTTCATGATAATCGTTTATTATCCATGCTATAATTTGTTGGAAATATGCCCTAGGGGCAATAATAAATTAGTTATTATCATATTTCCTTGTTCATGATAATCGTTTATTATCCATGCTATAATTGTATTGATCGGAGACTTAAATGCATGTGTGGATACATAGACAAAACCATGTCCCTAGTATGCCTCTAATGGACTAGCTCGTTGATCAAAGGATGGTTAAGGTTTCCTAGCCATGGACATGAGATGTCATTTGATAACGGGATCACATCATTAGGAGAATGATGTGATGGATAAGACCCAAACTACAAACATAGCATATGATCGTGTCAGTTTATTGCTACTGTTTTCTGCATGTCAAGTATATGTTCCTATGACCATGAGATCATGCAACTCACGGATATCGGAGGAGTGCCTTGTGTGTATCAAACGTCGCAACGTAACTGGGTGACTATAAAGGTGCTCTACAGGTATCTCCGATGGTGTCTGTTGAGTTGGCATGGATCGAGACTGGGATTTGTTACTCCGTGTAACGGAGAGGTATCTCGGGGCCCACTCGGTAATGCAACATCACAATAAGCCTTGCAAGCAATGTGACTAATTGTTAGTTGCGGGATCTTGTATTACGGAACGAGTAAAGAGACTTGCCGGTAACGAGGTTGAACTAGGTATGGAGATACCGACGATCGAATCTCGGGCAAGTAACATACCGAAGAACAAAGGGAACGATATACGGGATTAACTGAATCCTTGACATAGAGGTTCGACCGATAAAGATCTTCGTAGAATATGTAGGAACCAATGTGGACGTCCAGGTCCCGCCATTGGTTATTGACCGTAGAGGTGTCTCGGTCATGTCTACATAGTTCTCGAACCCGCAGGGTCTGCACACTTAAGGTTCGGTGACGTTTCGGTAGTGTAGAGTTATGTATGGTGGTGACCGAAGGTTGTTCGGAGTCCCGGATGAGATCCCGGACGTCACGAGGAGCTCCGGAATGGTCCGGAGGTAAAGATTCATATATAGGAAGTCCCAGTTTGGTTTCCGGAAAAGTTTCAGGCTCATCGGTAGTGTACCGGGAGTATCGGTATTGTACCGGGAGTGCCGGTAGTGTACCGGAGGACCTCTGGGAGGGGTATTTCGACCCCAAGAGGTCCATGGGCTGTGGGAGAATAATAACCAGCCCTTAGTGGGCTGGAAAAACAGCCACAAAGGCCCATGGCGCAGGAGAGAAAGTCCTAAAGCAAAAAGTGGAAAATCAGCCAATAGGAGGCAATCCTACTCCAACTAGGATTGGAGGTGAAGTAGGATTGCTCCCACCTCCTATTTCGGCCGACCCAAAGGCCTTAGCTGCCTCTCCTCTCCTATCCTCCTATATATACTAGTGGATTGGGTGGTTTTTGGACAGAATTTCCGGCCACGTGCTACCCGTTTCACCGGTGCACAGTTTCTCCTCTAGATCGGTTTTCCGCAGCGCTTAGGCGAAGCCCTGCCGGAATCACTCCACCACCATCACCGGAGCGCCGTCACGCTGCCGGTGAACTCTCTCTCCTCTCCACTTCCTCTCGCTGGATCGAGACGGTGGAGATCGTCATCAAGCTGCACGTGTGCTGAACGCGGAGGTGCCGTCCGTTCGGCGCTAGATCGGAAGGACCGTGATCGAGATCACGAGACAGTTCGTGATGAGATCGCGGAACGGATCGTGATGAGTTCGCGGGACAGATCGTGATCAAGATCGTGAGACGGATCGTGATGAGATCGCGGGACGGATCGTGATGAGTTCACGGGACGGATCGTGATTGGATCGCGGGACGGATCGTGATGAGATCGCGGGACGCTCGGCGATTTGGATCGCGAAGATGTTCGACTACACCAACCGCGTTTCTTAACGCTTCCCGCTTAGCGATCTACAAGGGTATGTAGATCCACTCTCCCTCTCGTAGATGCTCATCACCATGGATAGGTTTGCGTGTGCGTAGGAATTTTTTTTTTCCCATGCGACGTTCCCCAACATAATTGTATTAATCGGAGGCTATGATGCATGTGTGGATACATAGACAAAACCATGTCCCTAGTATGCCTCTAATAGACTAGCTCGTTGATCAAAGATGGTTAAGGTTTCCTAGCCATGGACATGAGATGTCATTTGATAACGGGATCACATCATTAGGAGAATGATGGGATGGACAAGACTGAAACTACAAACGTAGCATATGATCGTGTCAGTTTATTGCTACTGTTTTCTGCATGTCAAGTATATGTTCCTATGACCATGAGATCATGCAACTCACTGACACTAGAGGAGTACCTTGTGTGTATCAAACGTTGCAACGTAACTGGGTGACTATAAAGGTGCTCTATAGGTATCTCCGAGGGTGTCTGTTGAGTTGGCATGGATCAAGACTGGGATTTGTTACTCCGTGTGACGGAGAGGTATCTTAGGGCCCACTCGGTAATACAACATCACAATAAGCCTTGCAAGCAATGTGACTAAGTATTAGTCACGGGATCTTGTATTACGGAACGAGTAAAGAGACTTGTCGGTAACGAGTTTGAACTAGGTATGGAGATACCGACGATCGAATCTCGGGCAAGTAACATACCGAAGAACAAAGGGAACATCATACGGGATTAACTGAATCCTTGACATAGAGGTTCGACGTATAAAGATCTTCATAGAATATGTAGGAACCAATATGGGCACCTAGGTCCCTCTATTGGTTATTGACCGTAGAGGTGTCTTGGTCATGTCTACATAGTTCTCGAACCCGTAGGGTCTGCACACTTAAGGTTTGGTGACGTTTTGATAGTATAGAGTTATGTATGGTGGTGACTGAAGGTTGTTCAGAGTCCCGGATGAGATCTCGGACGTCACGAGGTGCTCCGGAATGGTCCGGAGGTAAATATTCATATATAGGAAGTCCTGTTTTGGTCGCCGGAAAAGATTCGGGCTCATCGGTAGTGTATCGGGAGTGCCGGGAGTGTACCGGGAGACCACCGGGAGGGGTATTACGACCCAAGAGGCTTCATGGGCTGTGGGAGAGTAAATACCAGCCTTTTGTGGGCTGGTGGAAGTCCCACACAAGGCCCATGCGGCTGGAAGAAAAGGCCCAAAGGGAAAAAGGTCGAAAAAGGCAAAAAAAAGGAGGAATCCTAGTCCTACTAGGATAGGAGAAGGAGCCCTCCTCTCCTCCCCACTTTGGCCGACCCAAGGGCTGGATTTTTGGCAGCCAAGCCTCCTCCTCCTCTCCTCCTATATATACTAGAGGATTTTAGGGTTTTGGGACTGAATTTTCATCCACGTGCTACCCATTCCTCTAGTGCATAGTTTCTCCTCTAGATCGGTTTTCTGCAGTGCTTAGGCGAAGCCCTGCCGGAATAGCTCCACCACCATCGCCGCAGCACCGTCACGCTGCCGGAGACCTCTTCTACCTCTCTGCTCCCTCTTGCTGGATCAAGAAGGCGGAGATCGTCATCAAGCTGTACGTGTGCTGAACGCGGAGGTGCCGTCCGTTCGGCGCTCGATCGGAAGGACCCTGATCAAGATTGCGAGACGGATCGTGACGAGATCGCGGGATGGATCGTGATGAGTTCGCGGGACGGATCGTGATGAGATCGCAGGACGAATCGTGATGAGTTCGCGGGACAGATCGTGATTGGATCGCGAGACGGATCGTGATGAGATCGCGGGACGCTCGGCGATTTGGATCGCGAAGACGTTCGACTACACCAACCGCGTTTCTTAACACTTCTTGCTTAGCGATCTACAGGGGTATGTAGATCCACTCTCCCTCTCGTAGATGCTCATCACCATGGATAGGTCTTGCGTGTGCGTAGGAAATTTTTTGTTTCCCATGCAACGTTCCCCAACAATATGCAGAGGTAGGCATGCACTAACGCAGTATTATACATCACAGACGGGTCGGAAGAATATTCCATAATATTTTCCAGGTCTTGGGCTACTACCGGACATATGAAATTGATGGAAAAGCTCCATGTTGGCTATGATAGGAGCATGCGGCGGACGAACAGACTGTGTATTCGGATTCGTCTCGTCGTTCTCAGCAACTTTCATGTATAAATTATTTTCATCCGAGTTACGGATTATTTTATATTAATTTTTAAAGTTTTATTAATATTCTAGAATTAAAAAAGATTAAATTAAATCAATTAATTGCATTATGATATCAACATGATGTCATGCTGACATCAGCAGTCAACAGGGGCCAGACTGGTCAAACTTACCACTGGCCCCAGATGTCATAGACTCAATTTTAATTCAAGTTTAATTAATATTAATAAATTTAATTAAATATGGTGGGACCCACCTCTCATTTACTAATTAGATTAATTAATTAACAATTTTAAGTAATGATGGGAGTGGTTAATTAATATAATTAACCTTAGTTACATTAATTTACTAATTACTTACTTACTTAATGAAACTAATTAGTTTTTAGTTAATTAGTTAATTTAATAATTTAATATTTTATTAAATTACTTTTATTTCTTTTTTTAAACGTCTTTAGGGGGCGGTGGGCCCCCGTTGTCATTTACACAGGAGGGGATAGTGGGCCGGTTAACCCCCACTAACCCTAAACAGGGCTGGTCGGGGGAGGGGGTAATAGGGGCACGCCGGGGGGAGGGACGCTCACCGGCGAGCGATGAGCGAGGCGTGCACGGCGAGCGGGGCCAGAGCACGCGGTTGGGATGCGGGGGGGGGGGGGGGGGGGGGGGGCGTGACCGGTGTGGCGTGCGCCGGCTAGCGGCAGCGGTGGCGCACGTCCAGGCACGCCGGGCAGAGCGGGGTGCATGGCCGGGGCGCGCGTGCGACATAGTGATTCACCAGGGTGCGCATGTGGCGCAGTTAGCGTGGTGACCGGGGGTTGCGGCCAGCGGCGCTGCGGTGCGCGTGCGCGTGGCTTGGTGACCGCGGTGGCTGTAAGGGCGAAAGGAGAAGGGGAGGAGGAGGGCTCACATCTCCAGCATGGGGGAGGGCAATGGGTTTGGAGGAGAGGTGGCGCCGGTGAGGAGGAGGCGAGGAGGAGGACGGGGAAGAGGTGGTGCCGGTTGCCGGTGAGGGAGGGCGCCGATGGAGCGCTGACACGGGGCGACGTCGGGGCAGCCACCGGCCCCGATCCAGATCCAGCGGGGGGAAGGGAGACAACATGGGGATCGGGGGGGGGGGGGGGGGGGGGGGGGCGAGTGGGGGAGGTTAGGGTTTCGGGGGAGGGGGGTTATCCCCAGGGGGTGGGCTGGTTGGCCAGCCGGGCCAGACCGGCTGGGCCGAGGCCCGGGGGGGCTGTTTTCCTTTTTTCCGTTTTTGTTTTCTTTTTTTCTTTTAAGTGTTTCTATTTATAGGCACCTAAACACATTATAAAGTGTTGGTTCAGTTACCATAAATGTCTAGTGAGTATTTGTAAAATACCCATGACTTTTATTCATAGGTTTGCAAAACTTTTAATTTCACATTTCAAATAATTTGAATTTCATAGGGATTCGAACGAGATTTTGATTCCAACAATGATCACACATGGATTAGCAAAATGGACTAGCATAACCCTCGGATTACCGTAGCTTGATTACATAGATTACTGTCGCACAAAACCAGGGCGTCACAAAATTGCCCCGCACATGGTTTGAGTTTATGGATGATTATACAATTTTTTATGCGGGATTGAATTTTGCATCTAGGAATCTTTTAGATTCAGCCGCGGGTGGTACCTTTATGGAAATCACATTAGGAGAAGCTACTAAACTCCTAGATAATATTATGGCAAACTACTCTCAATGGCATACCGAAAGATCTCCTACTAGTAAAAAGGTGCATGCTATTGAACAAGTAAATACTTTGAGTGAAAAGCTAGATGAATTGATGAAATTGTTTGCTAGTAAGAATGCTCCTATTGATCATAATGATATGCCTTTGTCTTCTTTGATTGGGAATAATAATGAATCTATGGATATGAATTTTGTTGGTAGGAACAATTTTGGTAATAACGCGTATAGAGGTAATTTCAACCCTAGGCCATTTCCTAGTAATTCCACTAACAATTATGATAATTCCTACAAAATATTCTTATGAAAATTATAATAAGATGCCCTCTGATCTTGAGAATATTGTTAAATAATTTATTGGTTTGCAAAAGGTTTTCAATGCTACGATTGAAGAAAAAATGCTCAATATTAATGATTTGGCTAGGAACATTGATAGAATTTCGCTTGAGGTTGATTCTTTGAAAGTTAGATCTACTCCACCCAAGCATCATATTAATGAGTCTTTAAAATCTATGAGAATTTCCATTGATGAAAGTAAGGAACGAACCGCTAGAATTCGTGCTAAGCGTGAATGGCTGGAAAAAGTGTGTTCTCATGATAATAATGATGAAGAGCTCAAAGTGATTGATGTGACTGACAAGGATATATACCTAGGGTAGGGTCCTAGGCCTGACCTAGATACCCTATCTAGGGACACTATATCGGGGGACTTAAAGATTACAAGAGAGATTCCGACTGGATTCACCATGGTGCTCAAGTCACTCGACATCTTCTCCACTCGGTATCTTCTCCATCTACTCAACAGTCAGCTTGCACTCGGAAGTACTCCAGAAGCCACCCCTGGGAGGCCAACACGCAGGCGTTAGTCCAGTCATCATTAGTAGCAATTATGATGGCCGTTACGAGTAATTCTTGTCTTTATTCCCATGATCGAACCCTTGGATGCCTGACACTTATGAGGGGCAGCGTACTCTATATAAGCCGCCCCTCCCCTGTAGCACAGCGGTTCATACCCCCTGTAACACAGACATTCCACACGACAAGAGCTCTCGAGCACTGAGACGTAGGGTTGTTACCTCCATGTGAGGGGCCTGAACTCATACATCGTGTGTACATCCTCGCAGTAGCTAGGACTCTGCCCTCTCCCTTCGTACCCCTACTTTCGACTGTCATGCTCGTTCCTATGACAGTTGGCACCCACCGTGGGGCAGGCGTCTAAGCGACTTCCGGTGAGGTTGCATTTTCCCCTCTTCGTCATGTCTTCTAGCGATGGTTTTTCCTTGGGCCACGAGACCCGTTTCAAAGCGCTCACCTTCATCCCCGACGATTCGGCATGGCTCCGGGAAGCGCCTCTTGACGTTGAGGCGCTCCCGATCCGTGGGGCTACGCACTTCTGCGCGAGTTCCTGCAGAGTACTTCTGCGGCAGCCATCGACCCCGTACTATTCGGCTCTCCCCATTGTTCGCTGTCATAAGCGATTAGGTCTCTCACGGCTCCAGCGCTGGGTGAGGCATGTGGTGGCTCGCCAGGTTTCGTCTCCGTAGATTGCAGCGATCGAGCCCACCGAGTCAATTCACGGTGTGTTCGAGTCGGACTCCGATCAGTCTGGCATTCCCTCCGAGTGCGAGAGCTGCGATCCTGCAATGGAGGTTCTTATGGCTGGTTCTCATCAGAGCCTGCCGCCAAGCTTCGGTCGCGGCATGTGTGAGGCTGGTGGAGCGTCGACTGACCAGCAGCACTGGAACGAGGAGATCCTCCGCACGCCCATCGTCGGTGTGACCGCTGAGGCTCGGGCATTGGAAGCTACACGCATTTGGCTCGAAGAGCTCCAGAATGAGCTGGACGAGCGCGCTCGCAAGTGTCCACCACTTCCCAGTTGACGTCAGCAGCAGCTGTTTCCGAGTGGTTCACAGAACAATGTTGTAGCAGCAGCTAGGATAGCAGATTCCATCCAGCCATCATGATCAGAGTTTGGCAGAGGTTTGCTGCAGATCAGAGCTTTGCTTGATGCAACGCAGCGGCAAAACTCAATTGTTTCACAGTCACACAATAAAATACACAGTAATTCTCCACGAGTAGAGACTGTTTAGTTAGCGCATAGTCCATGTTCACCTCTGCGTCGCAGGGGCGGAGGTTACCGAGAGGATCAGTATCGGGACCAGGCTCGAGATCAGTTTCACCGTGATGACCATCGTCAAGTGCTTACTCCCCCGCGGAGTGGTCCGTACGTGCCCCGGCACCAGGACGAAAGGCGACTGTTTGGTGAGGAGCAGAACCCCGGGTTTGATGCTTGAGACGTCCTCACAAAGAAGTGGATCAACAGAGGCAGAGCCCACAGAGATGGGTATGATAGAGATTACTCGAGTGCCAGCAGTGCTGTCATTTCTGGTCCCGAGTGTTTTAGCAGAGCCATTCGTTCTGCACAGATTCCCCCCAATTTCAGGTCGGCGACGGTTATAAGCAAGTTTTCTGGCGAGTCAAAGCCAGAAACGTGGTTGGATGACTACCGAGTGGCTGTTCAGATTGGTGGTGGCAACGACAACATAGCAATGAAGCATCTATCCTTCATGTTGAATGGTTCGACACGTGAATGGTTGAATCGTTTGGCTCCTTCTATCATCCACTGTTGGGAGGACATTTCCCGAGTGTTTATTAGAACATTCGAGGGCACCTGCAAGCGTCCTGCTGGTCTAGTCGATTTACAACATTGTGCTCAGAAGCCCAACGAGTCCTTGAGGGACTACATCCACTGCAGGTCCACTTTACATCATACCATGGAGAATGTTTCTGAACATCAGGTTGTTTGTGCTTTCAAGGCCGGAGTGAAGTATAGACAACTTTACCTGGAGTTTGGGTGAACATGTGATATTTCACTAAGCAAGATGATGGAAATTTCCACTCGATACGCCAATGGCGAAGAAGAAGAACGCCTCCGCAGCTGCAAAGGAAAAGTAGTCGAGAATGATGCCGGCGGCAATTCCTGTCGGAAGCAGAAGCGGAAGGCTGATGGACCTGTTCAGGCAAAGGCAGCCGCTCTGGTGGCTCAAGGGAAAAACAAGGGGAAGTCCAAGGGACAGTTCAACCCCAAGAAAGGAAAGAATCAGTCTGGAACCCATGTTAAGGATTTACCTTGTGCAATCCACACGAGGAAAGACGAAGAAGGCAATTTGATTTTGCCCAAGCATACCACTCGACAGTGCCGTGTGCTGATCCACCAGTTCAAGGAAGGCCTGTCGAGTGAGAAAACCCTTGATAAAGAGGATGATGAAGACAAAGAAACTTTTCCTGATGTGAACGCCACTCTGATGATGTCTGCTGATGTTGAAAGCAAGAGTCGATTGAAGGTTATAAATAGAGAAGTCAACATGGCCGTGCCTACAACCCCCACATACCTCAAGTGGTCTTAGACTGCCATCACATTTGATCAGTGAGATCATCCAGCTCATGTTGCCACCCCCGGTCGGCAGGCTTTGGTGGTTGATTCCATTGTCGGAGGCACTCGACTCTGCAAGGTCCTCATGGACGGAGGAAGCGGAATGAACATTCTGTATGCAGATACCCTTAAGGGGATGGGCATTTCGATGTCTCGACTCAATGAGAGGAACATGCAGTTCCACAAAGTCATCCCAGGGAAGAAGGCCAGGTCAATTGGCCAGATTGCATTGGATGTGGTTTTCGGGACAGATAAAAAAATTGGCAAAGAGAAATTGACGTTTGAAGTCGTGGACTTCCAAAGCGCGTACCCTGCTATCCTTGGTCGACCAGCTTATGCCCGTTTCAGGGCCCGTCCATGTTACATGTATCTCAAACTAAAGATCCCTGGACCCAAGGTTGTGATCACATTCACTGGCAATCGACAGAGGGTTGAGGAGTGCCTCAAGCAGGGCTCCAAAATTGCCGATCATCAGATGGCTATGGTCGAGCTAGAATAGTACAAGAAGAGCGCTAACCTTGTTGATTTGCTGCATGCTAAGAAGCCTGCTTCAGAGTCAGCTTTTCAATCGACAGGGGCAGTGAAAAAGGTGCACATTCACCTGATAGATTCAACTACTGCCCCGACCAACATATCAACAACACTCGATAGCAAATAGGAAGCTGAGCTCATCCAGTTCCTTTGTGAGAACTGAGACATCTTCGCATGGATGCCTGCTGACATACGGAGGGTTCCCAGGGACCTGGCTGAGCACCGACTTAGAGTTGATCCAAAGGCCAAGCAGGTGAAAGAACATTTACGTTGGTCGGCGGCGGAGAAGCGTAAAGCAATCTGCGAAGAGGTGGCTCGTCTCTTGGAAGCTAAGTTCATTCGAGAGATTTACCACTCCGAGTGGCTCTCGAATGTCATCATGGTCCCCAAGAAGGACAAGTCTCTCCGCATGTGTATTGATTGCAAGCATATCAATCAGGTCCGCCCGAAAGATCATTTCCCGCTCCCTCACATCGATCAGATTGTTGACTTGATTGCGGGGTGTGAGCGTTTGTCATTTCTAGATGCATACTCCGGTTACCATCAGATCCGTCTATTTGGACCGGATGAAATAAAAACAGCCTTCGTGTGTTTCTGCTATATCACCATGCCTTTTGGTTTGAAGAATGCTAGCGCTACTTTCATGCGCATGATTTAGAAGTGTTTACTTGACAAGACCCCTCAGAATGCCGAAGCTTACATGGACGATATTTTCATCATGTCTCGCAAAGGTTCCGACTTGTTGTCTGACTTGGCTGAAATGTTCGCCAATCCGAGGAGGTATGATATCAAGTTGAATCCGGCTAAGTGTACTTTCGGCATTCCTGGCGGCAAGTTACTCGGTTTTCTCGTTTCTGAACGAGGAATCAACGTCAATCCTGAGAAGATCAGCGCCATTACCCGAATGAAAAGCCCCGTGCGAGTGCACGATGTTTAGAAGCTCACAGGTTGCATGGCAGCGTTGAGTCGGTTCATTTCTCGTCTTGGTGAGAAGGCATTGCCTTTGTACCGACTAATGAAGAAGTGTAACACTTTTGAGTGGACTCCAGAAGCTGAAGCAGCGTTTGTGAAGCTCAAAGCCCTGCTTTCCACCCTGCCGGTGCTTGCTGCTCTGCACAGCAAAGAGCCTTTGCTCCTATACATTGCAGCCACCAATCATGTCGTCAGTACAGTTCTGAATGTCGAGCGGGAAGAGGAAGGAAAGGGCTACAAGGTACAACGTCCAGTCTACTACATTTCTGAAGTGTTGACCACTTCGAAGAAAAGGTACCCGCATTACCAGAAGCTTGTCTATGGTATTTATCTGTCAGCGAAGAAGGTGGCACACTACTTTCAGGATCACTCAATTTTATTCGTTAGTGATGCTCCATTGGGTGATATTATCAACAATCGAGATGCGACTGGTCGAGTGGCTAAATGAGCACGTGTATTTTGACACCAAATTCGAAGCCAAAAAGACGATCAAGTCTCAGGCACTTGCTGATTTCTTGGTCGAGTGGGTTGAACAGCAGCATCCAATCCAGATTCACTTGGCGCACTGGACCATGTTCTTTGATAGCTCGAAAATGCTGAATGGGTCTGGTGTAGGTGTGGGCATAAAAACCGACAAACCGAAGGCCGAACCGATACCAAAACTGAATAAACCGAAATCTCGGTTTTTAATGATGGTACATAAAAATTCGGTTTTCACTTCTGATAACCGAACTTGGTTCGGTCGGTTCGGCTTTAGCTCGTTTAACCGTAAGCAAAACCGAATATTTGTAGGGACTGTGTAAACGTATAGGGCAGAAGAGGCTTCTCCCGCGCTCGTGTCGCTACATACGAAATTTCCGTGCCAGTAGCCTCGAGCGCGTGCGCCAGCGACAGAAAATGTCGCATGGTCCAAGCCGATCACCGAGTGCATGCAAGGCACCAAGGCCCACGCTATTTGTAGCTGGCGTTCTTTTTAGTTTTAGCCACCGCACTTAAATCTGCGTTCAGCATTGCCGGTTAATTGTTTAGTCCCACCTCGATCTGCGATGGAAAAAAGGGTGCGTAGCCAGGCTATTTAACAATGCAGGTTGGATACTGATACAGACGAAGCTAAAACTACTTTGGCCTGTCCGAAACCGAAAACTGAACCGAATAGCATGGTTAACCGAAATCTCGGTTAGCTATTTTTGGCTGCCATTCTCGGTTTCTAGTTTTACTAACCGAATTTGAAAAAAAAACGAACTGTAGAAACCGAACTTTCGGTTTATACCGAATGCCTAGGCCTAGTCTGGTGTTGGCATTGTTTTGGTATCCCCAAAAGGCAACAAACTCAGTTATGTCATGCAGAATCACTTCGATTCCTCCAACAACAAAGTAGAATAGGAAGCACTCTAGTATGGGTTGCGCATGTCCATCTCACTCGGCGTCAAGCGTTCGAATGTTTATGGGAACTCTGATCTGGTGGTCAATCATGTGATGAAAGAGTGGGATGTTCGAAACCCCGCTATGACTAGATAATGTAATGCTTTTAGAAAACTTGAGAAGAGGTTTGATGTTTTGGAACTTCATCCTATTCCCCGAGTGAAGAATCAAGCATCCGATGAGCTGGCAAAGATTGGATCCACTCGGCGACCTGTCCCCAACAATGTATCCTTAGAACATCTTCATACTACTTCGGTGCAAGCAGATCCCTTCAACGAAGATCTCTCACAAGCTATGAGCGTCTCTGATTGGACTGAGGTTCATGTCCATACGGTTATTGATCTGATCGCGGTAGTTTTGGTCATCATTCCTGACTGGACAATGCCTTATATTGCATATATTTCGAGGTAAGAACTCCCCGAAGATGAGACTGATGCCCGGCAGATTGTGCGTAGATCCAAATCTTTTACTGTAATGGATGATCAACTCTTCAGAGAAAGTGCAACAAGCATGATTCAGTGATGCATTTCTCTGGAAGAAGGCCGGATGATTCTGGAGGAAATCCAATCGGGGACCTGTGGCCACCCTGCGTCCTCTCGGACTATCATAGCCAAAGCATACCGAGCTGGTTTCTTTTGGCCGAGTGCTAATGAGATGACCAAAGGACATTGTTGATCACTGCGAAGGATGCCAGTTCTACTCTAACTTGTCACACAAGCCTGCGTCTGCCCTGAAAACTATTCCACCCGTATGGACGTTCGCTGTCTAGGGTTTGGATATGGTTGGACCTTTCGGACAGGGCAGAGTGGATTTACTCATTTGCTTGTTGCAGTCGACAAGTTCACGAATTGGATTGAGGCTATACCAATCAAGAAGGTAAACTCCTGTAGTGCAATAAAATTTATGAGAGAGATTATCTCCCGGTATGGAGTTCCACACAGTATTATCACAGATAATGGCTCAAACTTCGACTCCAAAGAGTTCAGACACTTCTGCTCCTCTCAAGGCACTCGGGGGGGATTATGCATCTGTTGCACACCCTCAAACCAATGGTCAAGCTGAGCGAGCCAATGGACTCATCCTACAAGGGCTGAAACCGCGGCTCATGCGCGACCTTGATTATGCAGCTGGAGCTTGGGTTACTGAACTGCCATCTGTGTTGTGGGGCCTGAGGACGACTCCAAATCGGTCGACTAGACGTACTCTTTTCTTCTTGGTTTGTGGAGCGGAAGTTGTCCTGCTGAGTGACCTGCTCCATAATTCCTCCCGAGAGGAACTTTATTCTGAACCTGAAGCTGAGCAAGCAAGATAAGATGGCGTAGATCTCTTGGAAGAGGAACGTGAGATGGCTCTGATTCGGACGACTGTGTACCAACAAGATCTGCGACGCTTCCATGCGAAGCACGTTAAGAGTCGATCGTTTCATGAAGGTGATCTGGTGCTCCGAGTAGATCAACAGCAACCTCATAAACTCACTCAGGCGTGGGAAGGACCTTTTGTCGTCACTAAGGTGTGGAACAACGGAGCCTATCACCTCTACAACCTCAAGAAGATGATTGATTAGCCTCTTTCGTCTTCAATCCATCGGTAAATTTACTTGAGGCTATATTTTTATTCACCACATGGTATGTATTTTGCTTGGAGCGTCTTGTATGATATGAGTCTTTTATTTTAGTTTGCCACAATAATCCTTGCTGAAACATCTTTTGAGAGAAACACACATTAATCGTGAATTTATTAGAACACTCTATGTGCTTCACTTATATCTTTTGAGATAGGCAATTTTGCTCTAGTGCTTCACTTATACCTTTTTACAGCACGGTGGTGTTTGGTTTTATAGAAATTATTAAACTCTCATACCTCACTTATATTATTTTGAGAGTCCTTAAACAGCATGGTAATTGGTTTAGGTTATGAATTTTGTCCTAATGTGATAGGCATCCAAGAGGGATATAATAAAAACTTCCATATTAAGTGCATTAAGTATTATGAGAAGTTTGATTCCATGCATAAAGTTTTGAGATATAAAGCTGGTAATGTTAAGAGTCATGTTAGAAAGTAATTGTGAATTGGTAAAACTACTTGTGTAAAGGTTTGTGATCCCCGTAGCATGCACGTATGGTGAACCGTTATGTAAGGAAGTCGGAGCATGATTTGTTCATAGATTGTCGACCTTTGTGTGAGGGTCAGGAGAGCGCGATGGTTTACTCCTACCAACCTCTCCCCTAGGGGCATGCGTCGAATACTTTGCTTTGATGACTAATAGACTTTTGCAATAAGTATGTGAGTTCTTCATGACTAATGTGAGTCCATGGTTTATACACTCTCACCCTTCAACCTTTGCTAGCCTCTCTAGTACCACGCAACTTTTGTCGGTGCAATAAACCCACCTTCCTCTTAACAGACACCATATATCTTTCCTCAAAATAGCCACCATATCTACCTATTATGGCATTTCCATAGCCATTCCGAGATATGTTGCCATGCAACTTCCACTGTTTCGTTTATTATGACACGCACCATCATTTTCATGTTGCTTTGCATGATCGTAAGATAGCTAGCATGATGTTTTGATGGCTTGTCCGTTTTTGATGTCATTTGCTATGCTAGACCATTGCACATCCCGGTACACCGCTAGAAGCATTCATATAGAGTCATAATTTGTTCTAGTTATCGAGTTGTAATTCTTGAGTTGTAAGTAAATCAAAGTGTGATGACCATCATTATTAGAGCATTGTCCCATGTGAGGAAAGGATGATGGAAGCTATGATTCCCTCACAAGTGGGCACTACTAGGAAAAATGCTACTAGCAGCGCGGATGAAATGGCTACTAGCAGCGCTGGTACCCACGCTACTAGTATCGCGCTACAGCTAAAACTTAGTAGTAGCATGGGTGAAACCCGCGCTACTACTAAGTTTGTTAGTAGTAGCGTGTTCCGCCCACGCTAATGCTATAACGTACACGTGCTACTACTAATGAAATAGTAGTAGCATGGGTAAGCTACCAACGCTACTAGTATCCTATATACTAGTAGCACCTAGTTCCCTGCCCACGCTACTACTAACTTATTAGGAATTAAAATAAAATAAAATGAACCAATTTCATTTTATGTTTACATTTCCAACAACTAGAACAAACAAAGATTTGTAATAAACCAGTACACATCATTACAAATACAAGATTTATAATAAACCACATCCAGTAAGAGCATACATATTTGAAATGGCTTTTCATGCCTTCAATTAAAACACCTACACTTCTTGCCAAGTCACATATTTCCAGATAGTGCAAATAAATTTGCAAGCAAACCAAAATGCATAAAAACACCAAATGGTGGCATCATATCTCTACAAGTGATCTGCTCCCTCTGCATCCTTGCATGCGTCTTCATGATAAGCAAATCCCCAGGAAAAAAGTCAACTTAGCATCTAGATTTTATCCATTGCCCTGGCCATGTTACGGAAGCACTAAATTTAGAACATTTCTACTGTAAGTACATGAGGCATTAGGAGAGAAAACAAAAGATGAGAAATATCATCTGAGCAGAATAAAAATGAGTTTGCACCATAGCATGGATAACAATAAAATATAGTGTTGTAACAAAAGCAGGAGTGCAACACGTTACCATGTCCCCCTTTCAAATATAAACACACTAGAAAAGGCAATATGACTCAACTATTCGATGCCCACTTCAAACAATAATAGGATTATGTAAAACATGCCAGTCCAAAGACCAAGGATAACTGACTGAGCTCCCATAGAATACTCTCAATTCAAACAAGCTTGTTCTCAGTCAGTGGCAGAGGTAGGAATAATGTTTTGGTGTGGCAGATTCGAGGTAAAAAAAATATGTATAACTTAACTATGCAAGAGCTCACTAGAATACTAGTAGATATATATTACTTGGTGTTCAACAAATACAACCAAAATCTAAAAGTTAAATATTGGGTGTCTAAATACCTCACTTGATGGAGATCACGTAGATGATTGATTTCCAATTTATCATCTGTATTAAGTAGATCGGCATAAAAGATGACCTATAAAACATAAAAACATAGATAAATCAAGAATTAGTAACTAGCAGGATATAATGGTAGAAAACACATCATGCAAGCAAAGATAGTTGGAAAGAATATATAACTATAAAGAAGGTTATCTTCATTAAGTAGAACATGGCAATGACATTCTTCTACCTTCGTGTTATATAATTCTTTATTAAGGTATACTGGTACCATTGATTGAAATTTAAGGCAAGAAAGCTATGAGTGAATCAAATTGGATACAGGGCTACAATCAATCAAATTGGACACAAAACAAGCTCAAAGTGAAATTTAAGGCAAAGATCTTTGCCTAGACTACCCTGGGTAGTAGCTCTGCCGCGAGGGTCATGTGTCAACCGATTTCAAGTATGTTCTTGCAAGCTACAAAGACGTTTAAAATTACTTGCAATATGGTTTTCGCAAGCTACAAAGATGTTCAGACTTACTACTTATCTAGTACTAACTAATGTTGAAAACAGATTATGAAGTAGTCCAGACCAATTTATTCCAGCTCCATGGCTACATGTCTAGCGGAAATCAAGATAATACCCACTTGCAAAAATGAATCTACCATGCCAATGTGGTGTTATATTTTCTTCAAAAAACAAGTAAAAGAAGAGCATCTTAGTTTCCAACGTCACCTACGCTGGCATCCGGGGCACCGACAACACGGGCGGCCCACCCATCCAGTTGGGCTGCAGCGATGCCGTGCCGTGCACTAACATTATCCTCTTCGGCATCAAGCTGCTGCATGCCTCCGGTGACACCATTGACAACTGGAACGGGTACGGCAACACCACAACGCCCGTTGTGCCGCCAGTGGCGTGCCAACATGAAGGGCGTGCCCAGGAACAATTCCAACACCTTAAAGTGTTAGTGATGAGTGACATGCGTTATTGGGCATCAGATGATTCGAGAAAGAAACTTAACTAGTTCTTCTATACATGGCAAAGACTCGACTAACAAGCTAGGCATAGAATTCAGTAATGATGCCTATCTACATATGCATATGGATAATTAGTTCCTCTGTACTAATCACAACATGGCCGCTATGGCATGTAGTATCCGGTAAGGACAAAGTTTCAGTTGGGTTCCGAGGACATCTTAGTATCGAACCAACAAATCTTGGTGGACAAGTCAGGTGCCATTCCAGCTACGCACGAGAGCTTCCATTGGAAACACGCATAGTATCCATGTGTGGAAGACTCACCTGCGATGACGACGCAGATGCAAGCCATGATTGACCTGCGTAAAGAGGGGCGGCAGCGGCAGCATGGTGGATTGTGGGGCAGCGGCCGCGGCGGACGCGAAGCTAGATCCGCCTCGTTGGGACGGGATGGGGGGCGAGGTCGTGGAAGAAGGGAGACTGGGGCACCTATCCCTCTGTGTGATAGTACTCGCCGGCGGCGAGTAGGTTGGGAGAGGAGAAAAGGTGGAAGAGAGGCTGGCGGTGGAGGGGATCTGGATCGGGGGTGGATTTCCTTTTTCTTTTTTTGGACAAACGGGGTGGGTGGAGTGGGACTGTTGGTGGCGCGGGGTGGATCAAGGGTGGGTGGTGTGGGAGTATACTAGTAGCGCAGGCATCTCACCTGCGCTACAGCTATTCACATAGTAGTAGCGCAGGTTTTAAAACCCGCGCTACTACTACGGTCTGTTTGCGGGGCATGGAGGGAGATATTTTCTAGTAGCGTGTTTTTTTGCCACGCGCTACCAGTAATATTTACTAGTAGCACGGGTTAATATAGCACACTACTAGTAAATAGAAGTAGCGTGTGGCAAGATAGTGCACTACTAGTAAGCGACTGTCTATAAGCTTTTTCCTAGTAGTGGGGGATGAGACTCTGGACATTATGAAAAATAAAAGAGGCCAGAGAAGCCCAAATAAAAAAAGAGGCCTTACATGCCACCAATAAAAAATGAGAGAAAAGAGAGAAGGGACAATGCTAATATATTTTCCACACTTGTGCTCCAAAGTAGCACCATGATCTTCATGATAGAGAGTCTCCTATTTTGTCAATTTCATATACTAGTGGGAATTTTTCATTATATAACTTGGCTTGTATATTCCAGTGATGGGCTTACTCAAATTTCCCTAGGTCTTCATGAGAAAGAAAGTTGGATGCACGCAAACTTAGTTTCCTTTTGAAGTTTCATACACTTATAGCTCTAGTGCATCCGTTGCATGGCAATCCCTACTCACTCACATTGATATCTATTAATGGGCATCTTCATAGCCCTTTGATACGCCTAATTGATGTCAGACTATCTTCTCCTTTTCATTCACAACCTCCACTATATTCTCTTCCACCTATAGTGATATATCCATGGCTCTCGCTCATGTATTGCATGAGAGTTGAAAAAGTTTGAGAAAATAAAAGAGTGAAACAATCTCTTGACTTTTCATCGGGGTTGTGCAGGATATAAATACTTCGTGTGGGGAAGATGGATCATAGCCAGACCATACGTTATTGTAGGGATAACTTTCTTTTGCCATTATATTTTGAAGATATACAATTTGTTTACCAGTATGCTTGAAATATTACTGTTTTTATGTCAACATTAAGCTTTTTTTTCGAGTCTTACGGATCTGAATATTCATGCTGAAATAAAGAATATTACATGGATAAATATGTTAGGTAGCATTGAACATAAAAAATTCTGTTTTTATCATTTACCTACTCGAGGACGAGCTGCAATTAAGCTTGGGGATGCTGATACGTCTCCAATGTATCTATAATGTTTGATTGTCTCATGCTATTATATTGTCTGTTTTGGATGTTTTATATGCACTAATATGCTATTTATATTATGTTTGGGACTAACCTATTAATCTAGAGCCTAGTGTCAGTTTTTGTTTTTACCTTGTTTTTGAGTATTGCAGATATGGAATATTAAACGGAGTCCAAACGGAATAAAATGTTCGCGATGATTTTTTCTGGAACAAAAGAGATCTGCCAGACTTGGAGTGCAAGGCAAGGAATGTGTCAGGAAGTCACAAGACAGGGGGCACGACCAGTCCCCTCGCTGCTCCTGGTAGGAGTGTGACTCCCTGACAGGAGTCCTAGCCCTAATCTTCGTCCTATAAATAACCTAATATTCCCCCAATACCAAAAATAGCTAAGGAAATACTTTTCCGCCGCCAGAAGCCTCCGTTCCCAAGAGATCCAATCTTGGAGCCTTTTCCGATAATCTGCCGGAGGGGGGTACAATCACGGAGTGCATCTACATCAACTCCATTGCCCCTCCGATGATGCGTGAGTAGTCCACCATAGACCTACCGGTCCATAGATAGTATCTAGATGGCTTCTTCTCTCTCTTCGTGCTTTAATACCATGTTCTTCATGGTCTACATGGAGATCTATCCGATGTAATACTCTTTTGTGGTGTGTTTGTCCAGAACCGATGAATTGTGGGTTTATGTTCAGATTATCCATGAATATTATTTGTGCCTTTTCTGAATTCTTATATGCATGATTTCATATCTTTGCAAGTATCTTCGAGTTATTGGTTTGGTTTGGCCAACTAGATTGGTAACTCTTGCAATGAGAGAAGTGCTTAGTTTTGGGTTCAATCTTGCGGTGTCCTCACCCAGTGACAAAGTAGGGGTAGCGAGGCACGTATTGTATTGTTGTCATCAAGGGTAACAAGATGGGGTTTTCATCATATTGCTTCAGTTTATGCCTCTACATCATGTCATCTTACCTAATACATTACTCTGTTCTTTATGAACTTAATACTCTAGATGCGGGCAGGAGTCGGTCGTTGTGTGGAGTAATAGTAGTAGATATAGAATCATTTCGTTCTACTTGACACGGACGTGATGCCTATATGCATAATCATTGCCTTGGATATCTACATGATTATTTGCTTTTCTATCAATTGCTCGACAATAATTTGTTCACACACCGTGATACTTTCCTTCAAGAGAGAAGCCTCTAGTGAAACCTATGGCCCCGGGGTCTACTTTCCATAATATATTTTCAGATCTATAAACCAAAAATACCAAAAATACCTTGCTGCAATTTATTAACTTTTTACTTTCCGCAATCTTTTACATCTATCTCTATCAGATCTAATCCTTGCAAGTAACCGTGAAGGGATTGACAACCCCTTTATAGCGTTGGGTGCAAGATTTTGATTGTTCGTGTAGGTGCATCCATTGGTGACTTGCTTATTGCTACCTCTCAAGCTTGCGTTGGTTTTCTCTTGAAGAGGAAAGGATGATGCAGCGAAGTAGATAAGTATTTCCCTAAGTTGATGAGAACCAAGGTCTCAATCTAGCAGGAGGAACAAGCAAGTCACCAATGGATGCACCTACACAAACAATCAAACTCTTGCCTCAATGCTATAAAGGGGTTGTCAATCCCTTCACGGTTATTTGCAAGGATTAGATCTAATAGAGATGGATGTAAATGAGCACGGAAAGTAAAAGATAAATAAATTGCATCCAGGTATTTTTGGTTTATATATCTGAAAACATATTATGGAAAGTAGACCCGGGGCCAAAGATTTCACTAGAGGCTTCTCTCTTGAAGGAAAATATCACGGTGGGTAAACAAATTACTGTCAAGCAATTGATAGAAAAGTGAATAATCATGTAGATATCCAAGGCAATGATTATGCATATAGGCATCACGGTCGTGCCAAGTAGACCGAAACGATTCTGCATCTACTACTATTACTCCACACATCGACCGGCTCGTGCATGCATGTAGGTTATTAAGTTCATGAAGAACAGAGTAACGCTTTAGGTAAGATGACATGATGTAGAGGGATAAACTCAAGAAATATGATAAAACCCCATCTTGGTACCCTTGATGGCAACAATACAATACGTGCCTCGCTACCCCTACTTTGTCACTGTGTGAGGACACCGCAAGATTGAACCCAAAACTAAGCACTTCTCCGATTGCAAGAACTACCAATCTAGTTGGCCAAACCAAACCAATAACTCGAAGAGACCTGCAAAGATATCAAATCATGCATATAAGAATTCAGAAAAGACTCAAATAGGATTCATGGATAATCTGAACATAAACCCACAATTCATCGGATCTTGACAAACACACCGCAAAAGAGTATTACATCAGATAGATCTCCATGAAGATCATGAAGAACATGGTATTGAAGATCAAAGAGAGAGAGAAGAAGCCATCTAGATACTAGCTATGGACTCGTAGGTCTGCGGTGGACTACTCATGCATCATCGGAGGGGCAATGGAGTTGATGTAGATGCCCTCCGTCATCGGATCCCCTCCGGCAGATTACCGGAAAATGCTCCAAGATTGGATCTCTTGGTAACGGAGGCTTATGTCGGCGGAAAAGTATTTGTGTTGCTCTTTTTGCTGTTGGGGGATATTTGGGTATTTATAGGACGAAGAATAGGGTTAGGAGACCTGCCAGGAGGTGGCAAGCCTGCCAGGCGCAGCCAAGGGGTGGCCGCGCCTCCCTGGCTTGTGACCTCCTAGCAGATGCCCTGTCGTGCACTCCAAGTCTGGTAGATCTCTCTCCTTCCAGAAAAAATTATTACAAAGATTTTATTCCGTTTGGACTCCGTTTAATATTCCATATCCGCAATACTCAAAAACAAGGAAAAAAGAGAAACTGGCACTAGGCTCTAGACTAATAGGTTAGTCCCAAAAGTAATATAAAATAGCATAACAATGCATACAAAACATCCAAAACAGGTAATATAACAACATGACATCATCAAAAATTATAGATACGTTATAGATGTATCACTTGTTCCTCCTATTGGATTGATACCTTGGTTCTCATCAACTAAGGGAAATACTTATCTACTTCACTGCATCACCCTTTCCTCTTCAAGGGAAAACCAACACAAGCTGGAGAGGTAGCAATGGGCCATGAGAGTTTCAGATTTTTGGATGGGCTTTGGGCCAAAGAACTCTTAGAAAAATCCAACAATCTCCCACAAAGTATCATTGGCACATCAAATCATTTCTTAGTTCCAAAACATTGTTTATATACCAGTTCTTGATGGAGACTGTTAAGTTGAACTTCCATTTAGAAATTCATGCTATGCTAGATCACAACTTGAATAGTGGATTATGCCTTGAACTACAAGTTTTCTGTGAGTCTAGTTTCACACAAATCCTTGACAGATACTAGGCCGCCACAAGGCTTCGCCGCTCGTGGTGCGTATACGTCATACTCCAAGGCCTTTCATGAATTTATTAGAGAACACCCAATTCTCACATACTGCGATGTTTATAGTCAAATTCATATAGATTTATTCCTCAGGAGATGTTCTGCACAACAACATCTCTACTTACCGAAATAAGCCACTTGGAACACAATAAGATAGGTATCAACCTGCCATGCAAATTATGAGAGTATTGCATCTTCACGGAGTGGGATAGCAAATATAGGGATACTCTCCTTCTAGCTGTAACAGTTTGTCTCCCACTTCTACTTCACGGGATCTCCGATCACATAGAGTGGGTTACCCCTATGAACAACTCATACAGTGGGTCTAAAACCCATCTCCATTGATGCATTTTCTATCACATTATGTGATAAACCCTTTGTGAAGGGATCTGCCAAGTTTTTAGACGTTTGGATATAATCCAACGCAATAACTCTAGAGTTCTTCATTTTTCTAACAGATATCAATCTCCTCTACACATGCCTTGAGGACTTCATATTATACTTTGAACTGTTCATCTTTATGATCACATTTTGATTATCATAGTTCATCAGGATCGCGGGTATTGGCTTTTCAACCATAGGTAAGTCCATCAAGAGGTGACAAAACCAATCTGCTTCAATAGTGGTCTGCTTGCAAGACTTCCAGAAAACAGCGCCACCACCAAGTGTAAAAACATAACCACTTGTGGCTTTAATATCATCAGCATCAGATATCTAGTTTGAGTCACTATAACCCTCCAGTAGCCTCGGGTACCCGATGTAGTGAATCACATAGCTTGCGGTGCCTTTCAAATAGTGCATAACTCTCTCAAGAGCATGCCAATGATCATCTCCCAGTTTTGATACAAACCGGCTTCGTTTGCTCATAGCAAACGAGATGCCAAGCCTCATGGCACTCGCCAAATACATAAGCGAGCCAATAATTTGAGAATACCTCAGTTGATCTCTAGCAATTCATCGATTCTTTCGAAGCACCACACTAGCATCATATGGAGTTGGAGAGGGCTTGCAGTCGCTATACCCAAAATGACTCAAGACCTATTCGACGTAGTGAGATTGAAGTAGTGTAATCCCACCATTCTCATCTCTCAAAAGCTTGATGTTCACTATAACATAAGCTACTCCAAGATCCTCATCTCAAAACAGCGAGATAAGAAATCCTTAACCTCCTTGACTAAATCAAGTTTGGTTCCAAAGATCAGTATGTCATCGACATACAGACAGAGAATAACTCCTTCGCCCCCACCATGGCGATAGTATACACATTTTTTCGCTTTGTTTACAATGAAGCCCGCAGCAGTTAATGTTCTTTTGAACTTCTCATGCCACTGCTTAGGAGCTTGTTTAAGGCCATATAAAGATTTCAATAACTTGCGCACCATTCCTTCATGACCAGGTACTACATAACCATTGGGCTGATCCATGCAAATTTCCTCGTCCAACTCTCCATTGAGGAAAGCTGTCTTAACATCCATTTGATGAACGAGAAGACTGTGTGAGGCAACCAGCGATAGTAGCACCTGAATGGTGGTCAGTGTAGCCACAAGTATCAAAGAAGTTTTCACCTTCTTTCTAGGTATAACCCTTGGCCACAAGCCTTGCCTTGTACTTTTCAATTGTACCATCAGGTCTAAGATTTTTCTTGAACACCCACTTACATCCTACAGTTTTGCACCCATAAGGACAATCAGTGACTTCCTAGGTTACATTAGCTAAGATGGAATCCATCTCGGTATGGAAAACTTCCTTCCAGTAGTCAGCATTAGAAGATGCATAGGCTTCTAAAAGAGTCCTGGGTGTGTCATCCACGAGGTAAACAATGAAATCATCAGCAAAAGACTTTAGAGTCCTTTGTCTCTTCTTATAGGAGTTTCATTGTCATCCTCCTCGGGATTCTCAACATGTTCCATTGCAATGGTGCGTTCAGGAATTATAGAAAATTCCCGAGTAGATAGAGTAGGTATCTCCTGATTTGATGAGTTAGACATATCCTTCATAGGAAATATGTCCTCAAAGAAAGTCGCATCATTTGACTCCATAATCGTACCAACATGCATGTTGGGTACCTCAGATTTTACCACAAAAACTCTATAGCCAATGCTATAAAAAGCATAGCCCAGAAGAACACAATCCACGGTTTTTTGTCCAAGCTTGCGCTTCATGGGAATTGGTATATTGACTTTCACCAAACAACCCCAAGTACATAGATAAGAGAGTTTCAGCCTTTTCCTTTCGCATTCCACAAATGGAGTAATGATTTTATGCTTTGTGAGAACTCGGTTTAGGACATGACATGAAATCATTAGCGCCTCCCCCACCATGCCTTAGAGAGACCCGATGTGTCTAACATGGCGTTAACCAAATCAGTTAGAGTATAGTTCTTTCTTTTGGCTACCCCATTTGACTGAGGGGAATAGGGAGGCGTTCTCTCATGGATTATACCATGTTCCGCATAAAATGAATCAAATTCATTGGAAAAATATTCTCCGCCATGATCAGACCTAAGCCATTTAATGTTTCGATCAAGTTGGTTCTCTCCTTTAGCTTTATAGTTTGTGAAGAAGTTTAAAGCCTCATGTTTTGATTTCAGAAGATACACATAGGAATATCTAGTGGAGTCATCAATCAACGTAAGGAAATATTTCTTTCCACATTTTGTCAACACGCAATTGATCTCGCACAGATCAGAATAGATAAGCTCTAGTGGCGCCAAGTCTCTCGCCTGTGCAGTCTTATGGGACTTGCGAGGTTGCTTAGCTTGCACACACACTTGGCACTTGGATCCTTTGACAATTGTGAATTTCGGAATTAAACTCATATTGGCTAGCCACGTCATGCAACCAAAGTTAATATGACAAAGTTGCGAATGCCAAATATCAGACTTATTATTGTGGCAAACATTATTTATAACTTTAGTGCAAATACCTGACAAAGACAGGCGGAACAAGCCTCCGCACTCATATCTTTTTCCAACAAATTGTCCATACATGGAAATAACAACTTTATTGGACTTGAAAACTAACTTAAAACCATCTCGACACAAATGGGAACCGCTGGCGATTTTTTTAATGATGGAGGGCACATGATGAACTTTCTTCAGGCGCACGATCTTCCCCGGAATAAACTTCAGATCAACCATACCGACCCCTCGAACAGTGGCATGTGACGTGTTCCCCATTAGCACGAGAGAAGTCCCTGTGACCTGGTAAGAGGAAAACATAGAGCCATCAGCACAAACATGTACATTAGCACCGGTGTCAAATAACCAATCTAGAGAATGACAAACTGAAAGAATGGTAGGAGAAATACCATACCCAGAATCCTTCATATCAGTATCATCGATGACAACATTAGCGGACTTGCCGCTCTTCTCATGTTTGCGCTCCTCATCACGGTTAGGACATCTCATAGCCCAGTGAATAGGATCACCGCAAACATGGCATAGTCCCTTACCCTTCTTATGAGAATTCTTCTTGAAGTTGGTAGATTGTGATGGCTTGTTCTTAGCAACAACCTTGCCTTTGCCCTGAGATTTGTTCTTGTTGTTTTGAGTCTTATTGAGACGGAAGTTCTTCTTCTGCACCACATGGGCACTAGAAGCTCCCTCAACAGCTCGAACACGTGTGTCTTTTGCTTGCGCCTTCTCTTCAACATCAAGAGCTCCAATGATATCTTAAATGGAAAACTCCCGTCTCTTGTGTTTCAGAGAAGTAGCAAAATTGTTCCATGAAGGTGGAAGCTTGGCAACGATGCTCTTAGCCACAAACTTGTCCGACAACACACACTTGAAGTACTCAAGCTCTTTGGCAAGAGGTTGTGCCTCATGAGCTTGTTGAACAGTCGAGCCCTCATCAGTCGTCTTGTAGTCATAGAATTGCTCCATGACGTACAACTTGCTGCCAGCATTCGAGGCTCCAAACTTGGCCTCGAGTGCAGCCCACATGTCCTTGCTGTTGTCAAACGACATATACGAATCCACAATGGAATAGTCAAGAACACTCAGAAGGACGCCCTTGGAGAGGGTATCGAACTTCTCAAAAGCTTCCTGCTTTGCAGGATTAAGATCGCCCTTGGGCTTACCCTTGGTGGCGTCATAGCAGTACATGGTCTGAAACTAGTAGACTTCTCTCGTGCGCCACCTCTTATATTGCACCCCCTTGAAGGTGTGCGGCTTCAGATGCGCAGCAAAACCATTTGGAGTAAATTGCCTATAATCAGGTTTTTGGATTGTTGAGTATATGAGCAAATTACTACAATATTTAATCCGAATAAGCAAAAAATAAATCATGAGAACAAGAGCATAGATTAAATTAATCATGCAGACTAGCATCGTAAATGAGTAGATCAAATCTACGGCACAAACTACACACATAAATTCTAGCATGATCTTAAACTTAGAAGACAAGATTGCATACGGTGCAGCGGGAGTAGAACTGCCTGCGTTGATGTTTTTTCCCATGTCATTGAGGAAGAGCTTGCCGAGATCGGGGAAGAAGTCATCATCGAGGAATGCGTCGCTGCCAGCAGTCGCGCGAGTGCGCTCCCGAAAAACCTGATCGCCCCTCTCCCATACAGGATCACGAGAGGTAGGGTTCCGAAGGCCTCCTGTGCCTTCTCGTGGAGTATGCCGAAAGGAGGGACGGAGAAGACTTGTATGGTCGCGCAATGATCTGGAACGGTGCGAAACCATACGTTGCGACGAAGGCTAGGGTTGGCAAGGACCTCGCGTATATATAAGCACGTCAGGGTAGAGAGACGAGGACTGGACCCACGTCCGAGTCGGTTACAACCACCGATCCGACGTCTCAGATCGTGGCACGTCTCTTAAGGACTCTCCGTTCCTGTCGGCCCAGTTCAATCCTGCAACCGTGGCGCAGTGAGCGAGGATGAGGGGTGCGCGAGGGCCTCTTCTCTTCCCATTCTCTTAAAAGTGCTAGAAGAGCTCACCTTATAAATAGGTATTTCTCTCCCTCCAATAACCCACACCACACCAACAACCAACACACATGGGCCATGAGAGTTTCAGCTTTTTTGAATGGACTTTGGGCCAAAGGCCTCTTAGCAAAAATCCAACACTACCGCCACGGCGGGCATAGGCCTCCCCAAGCACGCCACGCAGAGCTCAGGGTAGACATGGTCCGGGCCGGTCCGGTCCCGATCCGAGCCGTCGTTCGGACCGGCCGCCGGCTGTCCGGTCCGGTCCGGACCGAGCAGTGTGGCGGTCCTCATTTCAGGGACCGGACCGACAGTCATGAAGCTCGGTGCGGACCGGCGGTCCTCACGGTCCCAATGACGTACAGTCACTGCCATGTGGGCCTAGGGTGTCAGAGCGGTGGTCGGAGCAGCAACACTATGGATGGAGCCAAAGATGACGCATCTGAGAAGCGGCGACATAGCGATCGGCGGTGCAAGGAAGAGGCACAGAAGAGAGGGAGTGGCACATCCGCAAGGGTGAGCAGCTGCGTGAGGGAGCGGCAGCGCGAGGTGTTGGAAATATACCCTAAAGGCAATAATAAATTAGTTATTATCATATTTCCTTGTTCATGATAATCGTTTATTATCCATGCCATAATTGTATTGATCGGAGACTTGGATGCATGTGTGGATACATAGACAAAACCATGTCCCTAGTATGCCTCTAATAGACTAGCTCATTGATCAAAGAATGGTTAAACTTTCCTAGCAATGGACATGAGATGTCATTTGATAAACGGGATCACATCATTAGGAGAATGGTGTGATGGACAAGACCCGAACTACAAACGTAGCTTATGATCGTGTCAGTTTATTACTACTGTTTTCTGCATGTCAAGTATATGTTCCTATGACCATGAGATCATGCACCTCACAGATATCCGAGGAGTACCTTGTGTGTATCAAATGTCGCAACGTAACTGGGTGACTATAAAGGTGCTCTATAGGTGTCTCCGAGGGTGTCTGTTGAGTTGGCATGGATCAAGACTGGGATTTGTTACTCCGTGTGACGGAGAGATATCTCAGGGCCCACTCTGTAATAAAACATCACAATAAGCCTTGCAAGCAATGTGACTAAGTGTTGGCCACGGGATCTTGTATTACGGAATGAGTAAAGATACTTGCCGGTAATGAGGTTGAACTAGGTATGGAGATACCGACGATCGAATCTCGGGCAAGTAACATACCGAAGAACAAAGGGAACATCATACGGGATTAACTAAATCCTTGACATAGAGGTTCGACCGATAAAGATCTTCGTAGAATATGTAGGAATCAATGTGGACATCTAGGTCCCGCCATTGGTTATTGACCGTAGAGGTGTCTCGGTCATGTCTACACAGTTCTCGAACCCGCAGGGTCTGCATACTTAAGGTTTGGTGACGTTTCGGTAGTATAGAGTTATGTATGGTGGTGACCGAAGGTTGTTTGGAGTCCCAGATGAGATCCCAGACATCACGAGGATTCCGGAATGGTCCAGAAACGAAGATTGATATATAGGAAGGTAGTGTTTGGACTCCGGAAAGATTGCGGGCACTTTCGGTAGTGTACCGGGAGTGACGAATGGGTCCCAGGGGTCCACCAGTGAAGCCAACCCACCCCATGGGCCAAAGTGGCGACCCACCAGCCCCTATTGGTCTGGTTGAGTCGGCCAAGGTTGCTAGGCGCAGGGGAGAGAGGCCCAAACCGAATTGGGATGGAGTCCTCCCCAAGTTCCACCTCTTGTGTGAGAGGTGGACTCCCAATTGGAGGAGGAGTGCCCCTCCACCAGTTCGGCCGAAGTCAAGAGGGAGCCCTCCTCTTGGGCGCAGCCTCCTCTCCCTTCCTCCTATATATACTAGTGGATATCTAGGATTTTGGCACTTGATTTTACGGCCACATGCTACCCGTTCCACCGGTGCTCCTCTAGATCGGATTTCCGCAGTGCTTAGGCGAATCCCTGCCGGAATTGCTCCACCACCATCACCAGAGCGCCGTCACGCTGCCGGTGAACTCGTATCCCTCTCCACTTCCTCTTTCTGGATCAAGACGGAGGAGATCGTCATCAAGCTGCACGTGTGCTGAACGCGGAGGTGTCGTTCGTTCGGCGCTAGATCGGAAGGACCGTGAACAAGTTCACAGAACGGATCGTGATGAGTTCACGAGACGGATCGTGATGAGATCGCGGGACGGATCGTGATGAGATCGCGGGACGGATCGTGATGAGTTCGCGGGACGGATCATGATTGGATCACGGGACGGATCGTGATGTGATAGCGGGACGCTCGGTGATTTGGATCGCGAAGATGTTCGACTACACCAACCGTGTTTCTTAATGCTTCCCGCTTAGCGATCTACAAGGGTACGTAGATCCACTCTCCCTCTCATAGATGCTCATCACCATGGATAGATCTGCGTGTGCGTAGGAAATATTTTGTTTCCCATGCGACGTTGCCCAACAGTGGCATCATGAGTTAGGTCTATGTGTAGATGAGATCTCGAGTAGAACACAAAGAGTTTGTGGGCGTTGATGCTTAGATTGCTTCCTCCCTTGGTCAGATTTTGGTTTAGCGGTATTGTGAGATGAAGCGGCCCGGACCAACATTACTCGTACGCTTACGAGAGACCAGTTCCCTCGATGCAACTTGTTGCCTAGATGGCTTGCGGGTGGCAGTTTCTCTCACTTTAGTTGGATCGGATTCGACAAAGGCAGTCCTTGAGACGGTTGAAAAGCAACTAGTGTATCACCGTTGTGGTTTTTGCGTAGATGAGAATTGTTCTTGCTACATACCTGTAGCAGCCACGTAAAACATGCAACAACAATTACAGGACGTCTAACTTGATTTTGCAGGGTATCTTGTGATGTGATATGGCCAATTAGATGATGTGATATATGTGATGTATGAGATGATCATGTGATGTATAGAATTTCATGACTTGCATGTCGATGAGTACGGCAACCGGCAGGAGCCATAGGGTTGTCTTTAATTATTGTATGACCTGCGTGTCAATCATTAAGCGCTATGTAATGCTTTACTTCATCGCTAAACGGTAGCAATAGTAGTAGAAGCATGGAGGGCGTGACAACCCCGATGGAGACATGTTGATGGAGATCAATATGATGGAGATCATGGTGTCGTGCTGGTGACGATGGAGATAATGCCGGTGCTTTCAAGATGGAGATCTAAAGCACAAGTACATGGCCATATCATGTCACTTATGAATTGCATGTGATGTTAATCCTTTTATGCACCTTGTTTTGCTTAGTATGACGATAGCATTATAAGGTTGTCCCTCACTTAAATTTCAGGATAAATTGTGTTCTCCCCGAGTGTGCACCGTTGCGAAAGTTCGTCGTGTGGAGACACCACGTGATGATCGGGCGTGATAGACTCTACGTTCACATACAACGGGTGCAAGCCAGTGTTGCACATGCAGAACACTCGGGTTAAACTTGACAAGCCTAGCATGTACAGACATGGCCTCGGAACACAAGAGACCGAAAGGTCGAACATGAGTCATATAGTAGATATGATCAACATGATGATGTTCACCATTGTAACTACCTCAACTCACGTGATGATTGGACTTGAGTTGGTGAATTTGGATCATGTATCACTCATATAGTATTAATTGAACTCATTATCATGAACATAGTCAGTAGTGTCTTTGCAAATTATGTTATAGATCACTTGCTCACGTTGTAGCTCCCTTGAATTTTTATATGTTCCTAGAGAAATAGAGTTGAAAGATGATGGTAGCAATATTGCAGATTGGCTCCGTGATCTGAGGATTGTCCTCGTTGCTGCGCAGAAGGCTTATGTCCTTAATGCACCGCTCGCTGCGCCAACCCCTCTAGCGTCGTCTGTAGATGTTGTGAACATCTGACAGGTACGTGCTGATGACTACTTGATAGTTTAGTGTGTCATGCATTACGGTTTAGAATTGAGGCTTCAAAACGTTTGGAACATCACGGAACATATGAGATGTTCTAAGAGCTAAAATTAGGATCTCAGGCTCGTGCCCGTATTGCGAGATATGAGATCTCCAACAAGATTCTTTGCCTGTAAGATGAAAGAGAATAGCTCAATCGTGGAGCATGTGCTCAAATTGTCTGGGTGCTACAATCGCTTGAATCGAGTGGGTGTTAATCTTCCAGATAAGATAGTGATTGATATAGTTCTCCAAGTCACTCTCACGAAGCTACTAGAACTTGGTGATGAACTATAAAGTGCCATGGATAGAACTAATGATCCCTGAGCTATTCGTGATGTTTGACACCGCAAAGGTAGAAATCAAGAAGGAGCATCAAGTGTTGATGGTTAGTATAACCACTAGTTTCGAGAAGGGCAAGGGCAAGGTGGGAAACTTCATGGATGGCAAGTCAGTTGCTGCTCCAGTGAAGCAACCCAAAGTTGAACCCAAACCCGAGACTAAGTGCTTCAATTATGAGGAGAGAGGTCGCTGAAGCGGAACAACCCTAGATACTTGGTAGATAAGAAGGCTGGCAACATCGAGAGAAGTATATTTGATATACGTGTTATTGATGTGTACCTTGCTTGTACTCCTAGTAGCACCTAGGTATTGGATACCGGTTCAGTTGCTAAATGTTAGTAACTCAAAATAAAAGCGACGGAATAAACGGAGAACTAGCTAAGTGCGAGGTGACGATGTGTGTTGGAAATGTTTCCAAGGTTGATGTGATCAACATCACACGCTCTCTCTACCTTCAAGATTAGTAACGAACCTAAATAAATGTTATTTGGAGTTTTTGCGTTGAGGATGACCGTGATTAGATCATGTTCATTGCAACATGGTTATTCATTTAAATTAGATAATAATGGTTATTCTATTTACATGAATAATACCTTCAACGGTCATGCACCCAGTAAGAATGGTTTGTTGAAACTTGATCGTAGTAATACACATGTTCATAACATTGATGCCAAAAGATGCAAAGTTAATAATTATAGTACCACATACTTGTGGCACCGCCGCTAAATGTCATATTGGTATAAAACGCATGAAGAAACTCCATGCTGATGGATCTTTGGACTCTTTCGATTTCGAATCGGTTGAGACATGCGAACCATGCCTCTTGGTCAAAGATGACTAAGGACCCCGTTTTCTGTTTTGACAGAGCGGGCAAGTGATTTATTGCAAATGATACATGTTGATGTATGCAATCCAATGAGTCTTGTAGCATGCGGTGGATATCGTTATTTTCTTACCTTTACTGATGATTTGGGTAGATATAGTGTATGTTTACTTAATGAAACACAAGTCTGAATCGTTTGAAAAGTTCAAACAAATTCAGAGTGAAGTTTAAGATCATCGTGACAAGAAGATAAAAGTATCTGCGATATGATCGTGGAGGTGAATATCTGAGTTACGAGTTTGACATACAACTTTAGACAATGTGAAAGTTGTTTCACGACACACGCCACCTGGAACACCATAGTGTGATGGTATGTCCGAACGTCATAGTCATGCTCTATTGGATATGGTGCATGTTATGATGTCTCTTATCATTTTGCTACTATAATTTTGGGGTTGTGCATTAGAGACAACTACATTCACTTTAAATAGGGCACCATCTAAATCCATTGAGATGACACTGTGTGAACTACGGTTTGATAGAAACCTAAGCTGTCATTTCTTAATGGTTGGGCTGTGACGCTTGTGTGGAAAATGTTTTCACCTAATGAGCTCGAACCCAAAGCGGACAAATGCATCTTCATAGAATACCCTAAGAACAGTTGGGGAACCTTTTATCTCAGATCCAAGCATAAAATGTTTGTTGCTAAAATTGGGTCCTTTCTCGAGAAAGGGTTTCTCTTGAACGAATTGAGTGGGAGGAGGATAGAACTTGATGAGGTTGTTGAAACCTCTGCTTCAACCAGAAAGTAGCACAGCATAGAAAGATGTTTCCGTGAAGCCTACGTCAGTTGAAGAGGAAGTTAATGATGATGATCATGAAAGCTTCGGATCAAGTTACTATCGACCTACGAAGAAATTAGAGCTTGATGAGGTTATTGAACCTTTACTTCAACCAGAGAGTAGCGCAGCGAAGTTGTTTCTGTGAAGCCTACCTTAGTTGAAGAGGAAGTTAATGATGATGATCATGAAGCTTCGAATCAAGTTACTATCAAACCTCGTAGGGCGACAAGGATGTATACTGCTCTTGAGCGGTATGACAACCTTGTCTTGAAGGTCATGTTGTTGGACAACAATGAACCTACGAACTATGGAGAAGCGATGATGGGCCCAGAAACCAACAAATGGTTGGAGGCCATGAAATCCGGGAAAGGATCCATGTATGAAAACCAGGTATAGACTTTGGTGGACTTGCTCGTTGGACGGTAGGTCGTTAAGTACAAATGGATCTTTAAAATGAAGACATACGTTGATGGTAAATGTTACCATTTGTAAAGCTCGACTTGTTGCAAAGTGGTTTACGACAAGTTCAAGGAGTTGACTGCAATGAGACTTTCTCACTCATAGCGATGCTAAAGTCTGTTGGAATTATATTAGCAATTGCTGCATTTTTCAATTATGAAATCTGGCAGATGGATGCCGAAACATCGTTTCCTTCCTTAAGGAAAGATTGTATGAGATACAACCAGAAGGTTTTGTCAGTCCTAAGGATGCTAAAAGGTGTGTGAGCTTCAGTGATTCTTCTATGGACTGAAGCAAGCATCTCGGAATTGGAATATACACTTTGATGAGGTGATCAAAGTTTGTGAGTCTATACAAAGTTTACGAGAAACTTGTATTTGCAATAAAGTGAGTGGGAGCACTATAGAGTTTCTGATAAGTATATGTGGATGACATATTGCTATTCGGAAATGATGTAGAATTTCTAGAGAGCATAAACGGTTGCTTGAAAAGAGTTTTTCAAAGGAAGACCTGGATAAAGCTACCTAATTGTTGAGCATCAAGATCTATAAAGATAGATCAAGATGTTTGATAAGACTTTCAATGAGTACATACCTTGACAGGATTTTGAAAGAGTTCAAAATGGATTAGTCAGAGAGAAGTGTTCTCGCCTGCTTTGTAAGGTATGAAGTTGAGTGAGACTCAAAGCTCGACCACGGCAGAAGAAAGAGAAAGGACGAATATCGTCCCCTATGCCTTAGCCATAGGCTCTGTATAGTATGCCGTGCTGTGTACCGCACCTGTGTGTGCCTTGCCATGAGTCCATCAAGGGGTACAAGAGTAATCCAGGAGTGGATCACTGGACAGCAGTCAGGAATATCCTTCGTAACTACAGGACTAAGGACATGTTTCTCAATTATGGAGGTGATAAGGAGTTCGTCGTAAAGAGTTACGTCGATGCAAGCTTTAACACCAATCCAGATGACCCGTAGTAGCAATCTGGATACATATAGTGGAGCAGCCATTTGGAATAGTACCAAGTGAAGTGTGGTCGTAGTGTTTACGGTTTGACATAGAGAATTGCGAAGTACACACGGATCTGAATGTCGCAGACCCGTTGACTATAAGACCTCTCTCACATGCAAACTATGATCGAGCCCCAGAACTCATTGGGTGTTAGATTCATCACATGACTGATGTGAACTAGATTATTGACTCTAGTGCAAGTGGGAGACTGTTGGAAATATGCCCTAGAGGCAATAATGAATTATTTATTATCATATTTCCTTGTTCATGATAATCGTTTATTATCCATGCTATAATTGTATTGATCGGAGACTTGGATGCATGTGTGGATACATAGACAAAACCATGTCCCTATTATGCCTCTAATAGACTAGCTCGTTCATCAAAGAATGGTTAAAGTTTCCTAGCCATGGACATGAGATATCATTTGATAAACGGGATCACATCATTAGGAGAATGGTGTGATGGACAAGACCCAAACTACAAACGTAGCTTATGATCGTGTCAGTTTATTGCTACTGTTTTCTGCATGTCAAGTATATGTTCCTATGACCATGAGATCATGCAACTCACAGATATCAGAGGAGTTCCTTGTGTGTATCAAACATCGCAACGTAACTGGGTGACTATAAAGGTGCTCTACAGGTATCTCCGAGGGTGTCTGTTGGGTTGGCATGGATCAAGACTGGGATTTGTTACTCCGTGTGACGGAGAGGTATCTCAGGGCCCACTCGGTAATACAACATCACAACAAAGCCTTGCAAGCAATGTGACTAAGTGTTAGCCACGGGATCTTGTATTATGGAACGAGTAAAGAGACTTGCCGGTAACGAGGTTGAACTAGGTATGGAGATACCGCCGATCGAATCTCGGGCAAGTAACATACCGAAGAACAAAGGGAACATCATACGGGATTAACTGAATCCTTGACACAGAGGTTCGACCGATAAAGATCTTCGTAGAATATGTAGGAATCAATGTGTACATCTAGGTCCCGCCATTGGTTATTAACCGTAGAGGTGTCTCGGTCATGTCTACATAGTTCTCGAACCCGCAGGGTCTGCACACTTAAGGTTTGGTGACGTTTCGGTAGTATAGAGTTATGTATGGTGGTGACCAAAGGTTGTTCGGAGTCCCGGATGAGATCCCGGACGTCACGAGGAGTTCTGTAATGGTCCGGAAACGAAGATTGATATATAGGAAGGTAGTGTTTGGACTCCGGAAAGATTTCGGGCACTTTCGGTAGTGTACTGGTAGTGACGAATGGGTCCCGGGGGTCCACCAGTGGGGCCAACCCACCCCATGGGCCAAAGTGGCAACCCACCAGCCCCTAGTTGTTTGGTGGAGTCGGCCAAGGTTGCCTAGGCGCAGGGGAGAGAGGCCCAAACCGAATTGGGAAGGAGTCCTCCCCAAGTTCCACCTCTCGTGTGAGAGGTGGACTCCCAATTGGAGGAAGAGTCCCCCTCCACCAGTTCGGCCGAAGCCAAGAGGGAGCCCTCCTCTTGGGAGAAGCCTCGTCTCCCTTCCTCCTATATATACTAGTGGATATCTAGGGTTTTGGCACTTGTTTTATGGCCACGTGCTACCCGTTCCACCGGTGCTCCTCTAGATCGGATTTCCGCAGTGCTTAGGCGAAGCCCTCCGAAATTGCTCCACCACCATCACCGGAGTGCCGTCACGCTGCCGGTGAACTATTCTCCCTCTCCACTTCCTCTTGCTGGATCAAGACGGTGGAGATCGTCATCAAGCTGCACGTGTGCTGAACGCGGAGGTGCCATCCGTTTGGCGCTAGATCAGAAGGACCGTGAACAAGTTCACGGAACGGATCATGATGAGTTCACGGGACGGATCGTGATGAGATCACGGGACGGATCGTGATGAGATCGCAGGATGGATCGTGATGAGTTCGCGGGACGGGTCGTGATTGGATCCGGGACAGATCGTGATGTGATCGTGGGACGCTTGGCGATTTGGATCGCGAAGATGTTCGACTACACCAACCGCGTTTCTTAACGCTTCCCGCTTAGCGATCTACAAGGGTACGTAGATCCACTCTCCCTCTCATAGATGCTCATCACCATGGATAGATCTGCGTGTGCATAGGAAAATTTTTGTTTCCCATGCAACGTTCCCCAACACGAGGCATATGCGCGGCTTCGCCGGGGACAGGGAGGCAGAGCTTGGGAAAGGAAGGAGCCGGCGGTGCTGTGCGAATGGACGAGGAGTCGAGGACAACAGCTAGGTCACGCAGTTTACACAAGCAGTTTCTTTAATTGGGCTGGGCAAGAAGTCAACGTGTGATGTGCTCTCTATAATTGGGCTGGGCCTCGGTCCACCAAGCCGGACCGAGCTAAAACCGGACCGGACCGGCCAATTGTCGGACCGAAAATTCCATCTCGAACAGGCCAGTTTTCCTAGCGAGCCAGGACCGATCGGTCTGGTCCTCGTCGGTCCACGAGCAGGTCTAAAAGCCCGCTCGGTACATCCAGGCTGACACGACGCATCCGGCTCCCTGGAGATGGCGGGCGGCGCCGCCTACTACTGTGGCGCACCTAGCATTTGAGAAATACGGCGTACTTCACCACCAACCACGGTGTACAACTTTTGTTCCAACGATGCGACGACACCGGCGCTGGCAGTGCTACCAGCTTCAACAGGCTCGCCATTGACCAGGTAGCTGTAATTAAGCGAGCAGAGCACCAACAACAGCTGCCTCTTCCTCGCGAGCAGGAGGGAGGAGTGGAAGCTCACATGGTGGCCATTCAGGCCGGCATCTTGGCATCAGGCCCAGGGGATCATTCTTCCCCTAGCAGCTTGATGGTGGTGGCAATATGTTGCTTGCTGCACATATGATGTTTGTTGACATGCTAAAGAAAAAGAGAGAGAGGATCTGAACTGGAGGAATAAAATATAAGTAACGCAAAACACTCTATCTTCCGTGAGAAGGTGTACGTGCTAGACGAGCTGTTGTATAGGGAGGAAATGATGTGGCTCCAAAGGGCGCATATTACATGGCTTAAAGAGGGTGATCGTAACACGCAATATTTCCATAGGAAGGCACTGTGGAGAGCGGGGGAAATTTAATCAGCAGTCTCCGGAAAACTGATGGGTCATGGTGCACTACTCCAACTAAAATGGAAAGAATGGCCATGTCCTATTTTCATAAAGTATACACTAAGGACCCTACGCTAGAACCAGCAACATTACTAGGGTGTATTGAGACAAAAGTAACGCGTAACATGGGCGTGTGATTACTAGTCCACCCCTCACGGTGGATGTTAGCGTAAGTTACGGAAAGGCGATCTCAGGGCGATCCAGATCTCGCTAGGGTTCCTGTTCGCGATAGGGGTGTTGATCGCTGCCCTCTGCCGATCTTGCACACGTAGCGCCATCCTCTTGTAGATCGCAGCACCACCACATTATCAGAACCATCCCAGCCACCATAATCCTTCCGCGAGCTAGGGATCGCGGTCGTACACCAAGGTCAGTCCCTAGGGTTTCTGTTTAGTTTGCAAGTCAGGGGAATAGGAGAGATGGAGGATGTGGTGGGGCTGATGAGGGGATTGAAGCTGTCGGCGGCGGAGAGGAGGGGGGTCAAGATCGGGGAACCAGAGAAGGGGAAGGCGTGTGAATGGGCACCAGATGATCCTCAAGCGATTGGGAAGTTATTCTCTGAGAAGCCGGCACATGGACGGGTGGTAGGTCAAACGCTATGAAGAATCTGTTGTCCGATCAAAGGTCTAGAATTCAAGGAGTTGGAGGCAAATGTCTTCTTGTTCACATTTCGGCAAGCGTATGGATGGAGTAGAGCACTGGAGGAGGGGCTATGGTGGTTTGACAAGGAGCTGTTGGTAATGCAGGAATTTGATCCGGATAAGACGGTGGATGAATGTGAGTTCAAGTTAATTCCTATGTGGATCCGTGTCTTTGGACTCTCCCTTGGTCAAATGAATAAAGCCACGGGGGAGCGCATTGGTGTTGATTTCCATGAACTCGTGGATGTAGATGTCAGGCCTGATGGAAACGCTATAGGTGAATACCTAAGGGTGAAGGTGAAATTGAACATCAAAAAACCTCTAATGAGGGGTTTTGTGCTGGATAGGGACAAAAAGGAGGTGGAGAAGGCGGGGCAGGGGGACTGCTGTGGGAGGGGGAGGAGTGCCAGAAGAAGAAGAAGGGTCTATTATGGTGTCGATTTGAATATGACTATGTGCCATACTTTTGCTATACCTGCGGTGTGATCGGGCATGGGAGAAGGAATGGAGGATGAAACCTCCGAACGGAAAAGCGCCACAATATGGGCCATGGTTGAGGGAGGAGGAGAACAACAGGAGGACTGAGGTCGTCGCTTACAGGAGAGGCCTGGGCAACAGGAGCTTCAGTGGGAGTGAAGGTAGCCAGGAAGGGAGAAGGCATTATGGTTGGGGAAAGGAATCGAGGGGATCAGGTTGTAATGAAGCATCATCCGGGAAGGGTGATATGCCATCAAAGAGTAGTGGTAAGGACAAGGGTGGTGAGGAGAAGGAGGTAACAAGTCCACTTAAGATTTCTGCCAAGGGGGGGACCCAGAAGCAAGTAAGGTAACAAAGTGCATACAGTTCACGGAATCACCAACTATACAGCAAGATCCAGAGCAGAATAAAATGGCTGTCGATCTAGTCTTTGTGGGTAACGATCGGGGAGGGGAGGCTCAAGCAGCACTGGCGGGGGAAGGATACGGAGTGGTGAATGAAAACATGGAGGGAGGAGGTGTTGGAAATATGCCATAGAGGCAATAAATAAAGTGTTTATTATTATATTTCCTTGTTCATGACAATTGTTTATTATCCATACTATAATTGTATTGATTGGAAACACATTACATGTGTGGATAAGTAGACAACACTTTGTCCCTAGTATGCCTCTAGTAGACTAGCTCGTTGATCAAAGATGGTCAAGGTTTCCTAGTCATTGACATAAGATGACATTTGATAACGGGATCACATCATTAGGAGAATGATGGGATGGACAAGACCCAAACTATAAACATAGCATATGATCGTGTCAGTTTATTGCTACAGTTTTCTGCATGTCAAGTATATGTTCCTATGACCATGAGATCATGCAACTCACGGACACTGGAGCGGTGCCTTGTGTGCATCAAACGTCGCAATGTAATTGGGTGACTATAAAGGTACTCTACAGGTATCTTCGAGGGTGTCTGTTGAGTTGGCATGGATCAAGACTGGGATTTGTTACTCCGTGTGACGGAGAGGTATCTCATGGCCCAATCGGTAATACAACATCAGAACAAGCCTTGCAAGCAATGTGACTAAGTGTTAGTCATGGGATCTTTTATTAAGGAATGAGTAAAGAGACGTGCCTGTAACGAGATTGAACTAGGTATGGAGATACCGACGATCGAATCTCGGGCAAGTAACATACCGAAGAACAAAGGGAACATCATACGGGATTAACTGAATCCTTGACATAGAGGTTCAACCGATAAAGATCTTCGTACAATATGTAGGAACCAATATGGGCATCCAGGTCCCGCTAATGGTTATTGACCGTAGAGGTGTCTCGGTCATGTCTAGATAGTTCTCGAACCCGCAGGGTCTACACACTTAAGGTTTGGTGACGTTTCGGTAGTATAGAGTAATGCTTGGTGGTGAACGAAGGTTGTTCGGAGTCCCGGATGAGATCCCGGACGTCACGAGGAGCTCCCTAATGGTCCGGAGGTAAAGTTTGATATATAGGAAGTCCTGTTTTGGTCGCAGGTAAAGTTTCGGGCTCATCGATAGTGTACCGGGAGTGTTGGTAGTGTAGCGGGGGACCATCGGGAAGGGTATTTCGACCCAAGAGGCTACATGGGCTGTGGGAGGGTGAATACCAGCTCATAGTGGGCTGGTGGAAGTCCCACACAAGGACCATGCGGCTGGGAAGAAAAGCCCAAAAGGAAAAAGGTGGAAAAAGGCAAAAAAGGGCTAGATAAGGAAGGAGTCCTAATCCTACTTGGAGCGGAGGAGGAGGACTCCTCTCTCCTGGTTCGGCCGAAGCCTAGGGCTGGCCCCTTGAGGGCCCGGTCTCCTCCTCCCCTCCTCCTATATATACTAGTGGTTTTGAGGGTTTTTGCACAAGATTTTCTGCCACGTGCTGCCCTCTCCACTAGTTCGCAGTTTCTCCTCTAGATCAGTTTCAGCGGTGCTTAGGCGAAGCCCTGCTGAGATTACTCCACCACCATCGCCGCAAAGCCGTCACGCTGCCGGAGAACTTGTCTACCTTTTCCGCTCCGTCTTGCTGGATGAAAAAGGCGGAGATCGTCATCAAGCTGTGCGTGTGCTGAACGTGGAGGTGACGTCCGTTCGGTGCTAGATCGGGACGGATTGTGATTGGATCGCGGGACGCTCGGCGATTTGGATCGCGAAAACGTTCAACTACATCAACCGCGTTTCTTAACACTTCCCTCTTAGTGATCTAAAAGGGTATGTAGATCCACTCTCCCTCTCGTAGATGCTCATCACCATGGATAGATCTTGCGTGTGCGTAGGAATTTTTTTTGTTTCCCATGCAACGTTCCCCAACAGTGGTATCAGAGCTAGGTCTATGTGTAGATGAGATTTCAAGTAGAACACAAAGAGTTTGTGGGCGTTGATGCTTAGATTGCTTCCACCCTTGATCGTGTTTTGGTTCAGCGGTTTTGTTGGATGAAACGGCCCGGACCAACATTACTCATACGCTTACGAGAGACCGGTTCCATCGACCGACGTGTAACCTCGTTGCACAAAGATGGCTGGCGGGTGTCTGTTTCTCCTACTTTAGTTGGATCAGATTCGACAAAGGCGGTCCTTGAGAAGGTTGAAAAGCAACTTATGTATCACCGTTGTGGTTTTTGCATAGGTGAGAATTGTTCTTGCTAGATACCCGTAGCAGCCACGTAAAACGTGCAACAACAATTAGAGGTCGTCTAACTTGTTTTTGCAGCGTATGTTGTGATGTGATATGGCCAATAACATGATGAGATATATGTGATGTATGAGATGATCATGTGTTGTATAGAATATCACGACTTGCATGTCGATGAGTACGGCAACTGGTAGGAGCCATAGGGTTGTCTTTAATTATTGTCTGACCTGCGTGTCAATGTTTAAGCGCTATGTAATGCTTTACTTTATTGCTAAACGGTAGAAATAGTAGTAGAAGCATGGTGGGCACGACAACCCCGATGGCGACACATTGATGGAGATCATGGTGTCATGCTGGCGACGATGGAGATCATGCCGGTGCTTTCAAGATGGAGATCAAAAGCACAAGTTCATGGCCATATCATGTCACTTATGATTTGCATGTGATGTTAATCCTTTTATGCACCTTGTTTTTCTTAGGACGACGGTAGCATTATAAGGTCATCCCTCACTTAAATTTCAAGATGAATTGTGTTCTCCCCAAGTGTGCACCGTTGCGAAAGTTCGTCCTGTCGAGACACCACGTGATGATCGGGTGTGATAGACTCTACATTCACATACCACGGGTGCAAGCCAGTGTTGCACATGCGGAACACTCGGGTTAAACTTGACGAGCCTAGCATGTACAGACATGGCCTCGGAACACAAGAGACCGAAAGGTCGAACATGAGTCATATAGTAGATATGATCAACATGATGATGTTCACCATTGAAACCACCTCAACTCACGTGATGATCGGACTTGAGTTGGTGATTTTGGATCATGTGACACTCAGATGACCTGAGGGATGTCAATTTGAGTGGGAGTTCATAAGTAATATGATTAATTGAACTCATTATCATGAGCATAGTCAGTCGTGTCTTTGCAAATTATGTTGTAGATTACTGGATCACGCTATAGCTCCCTTGTATTTTTATATGTTCCTAGAGAAATAGTGTTGAAAGATGATGGTAGCAATATTGCGGACTAGGTCCGTAATCTGAGGATTGTCCTCATTGCTGCATACAAGGCTTATGTCCTTAATGCACCGCTCGGTGTGCCACCCCCTCTAGCGTCGTCTATAGATGTTGTGAACATTTGACAAGCACGTTCCAATGAAGGATAATAGCTCGATCGTTGAGCATGTGCTCAGATTGTTTGGGTGCTACAATCGCTTGAATCGAGTGGGAGTTGATCTTCTAGATATGATAGTGACTGATATAGTTCTCCAAGTCACTTTCACTAAGCTACTAGAGCTTCATCATGAACTATGAAATGCCAGGGATAGAATTGATTATCCCTGAGCTATTCGCGATGTTTGACACCGCGAAGGTAGAAATCAAGAAGGAGCATCAGGTGTTGATGGTTAGTAAAACCACTAGTTTCAAGAAGGGCAAGGGCAAGGAGGGAAACTTCATGGATAGCAAGAAAGTTGCTACTACAGTGAAGCAACCCAAAGTTGAACCCAAAACCGAGACTAAGTGCTTCTATTATGAGGAGAATGGTCGTTGAAGCGGAACAAACCTAGATACTTGGTAGGTAAGAAGGTTGGCAACGTCGATAGAACTATTTTTGATATACGTGTTATTGATGTGTACCTTGCTAGTACTCCTAGTAGCACCTGGGTATTGGATACCGGTTCGGTTGCTAAATGTTAGTAACACAGAATAAAATCTACGGAATAAATGGAGACTAGCTAAGTAAGAGGTCACCATGTGTGTTGGAAATGTTTCCAAGGTTGATGTGATCAACATCGCACGCTCTCTCTACCTTCGGGATTAGTGACAAACCTAAATAAAGATTATTTCGTGTTTATGTTAAGCATGAATATGATTAGATTGTGTTTATTGCAATACGATTATTCATTTAAGTGAGAGAATAATGGTTATTCTGTTTACATGAATAATACCTTCAATTGTCATGCACCCAATGAGAATGGTTTGTTGAATCTTGATCGTAGTAATACACATGTTCATAACATTGATGCCAAAAGATACAAAGTTAATAATGATAGTACCACATACTTGTGGCACTGCCACTAAATGTCATATTGGAATAAATCGCATGAAGAAACTCCATGCTGATCGATTTTTGGACTCATTCGATTTCGAATCGGTTGAGACATGCGAACCATGCCTCTTGGGCAAGATGAGTAAAACCCCGTTTTCTAGCTTGATGGAATGGGCAAGTGACTTATTGGAAATGATACATGTTGATGTATGCGGTCCAATGAGTGTTGTAGCGTGCAGTGGATATCGTTATCTTCACTGATGATTTGGGTAGATATAGTGTATATTTACTTAATTAAACACAAGTCTGAATCGTTTGAAAAGTTCAAGCAGAATCAGAGTGAAGTTTGAGATCATCATGACAAGAAGATAAAAATGTCTATGATATGACCGTGGAGGTGAATATTGGAGTTATGAGTTTGGCATACAACTTCCGACAATGTGGAAGTTGTTTCACAACTCACGCCACTTGGAACACCATAGTGTGATGGTGTGTCTGAACGTCATAGTCGTGCTCTATTGGAGATGGTGCGAACTATGATATCTCTTATCGATTTGCCACTATAGTTTTGGGGTTATGCATTAGAGACAACAACATTCACTTTAAATAGGGCACCATCTAAATCCGTTGAGATGACACCGTGTGAATTATGGTTTGATAGAAACCTAAGCTGTCATTTCTTAATGTTTGGGGTTGTGATGGTTGTGTGAAAAAAGTTTTCACCTAATGAGATCGATCCCAAGGAGGACAAATGCATCTTCATAGAATACCCTAAGAATAGTTGGGTGAACCTTCTATCTCAGATCCAAGCATAAAATGTTTGTTGCCAAAACTGGGTCTTTTCTCGAGAAAGAGTTTCTCTCGAAAGAATTGAGCGGGAGGAAGATAGAACTTGATGAGGTTGTTGAACCTTTGTTTCAACCAGAGAGTAGCGCAGCGCAGGAAGATGTTTCTGTGAAGCCTACTTTAGTTGAAGAGGAAGTTAATGATCATCATCATGAAGCTTTGGATCAAGTTACTATCAAACCTCGTAGGTCGAAAAGGACGTGTACTGCTCTTGAGTGGTACGACAACCATGTCTTAGAGGTCATGTTGTTGGACAACGATGAACCTACGAGCTATGGAGAAGCGATGATGGGCCCGGATTCCGACAAATGGTTAGAGGCCATGAAATCCGAGATAGGATCCATGTATGAAAACCAAGTATAGACTTTGGTAGACTTGCTCGTTGGACGGCAGGTCGTCGAGTACAAATGGACCTTTGAGACGAAGACAGACGCTGATGGTAAATGTCACCATTTATAAAGCTTAGCTTGTCGCAAAGAAGTTTCCGACAAGTTCAAGGAGTTGACTGCGATGAGACTTTCTCACTCGTAGCGATGCTAAAGTCTGTTGGAATTATGTTAGCAGTTGTTGCATTTTTCAATTATGAAATCTGGTAGATGGATGTCAAAACATCGTTTCCTTCCTTAAGGAAAGGTTGTATGAGATACAACTAGAAGGTTTTGTCAGTCCTAAGGATGCTAAAAGGTGTGCAAGCTTCAGTGATCCTTCTATGGACTGAAGCAAGCATCTCGAAGTTGGAATATACGCTTTGATGAGGTGATCAAAGTTTTGTAAATTTATACAAAGTTTACGAGAAACTTGTATTTACAATAAAGTGAGTGGGAGCACTACAGAGTTTCTGATAAGCATATGTGGATGACATATTGTCGATCGGAAATGATGTAGAATTTCTGGAAAGCATAAAGGGTTGTTTGAAAAGATTTTTTCAAAGGAAGACCTGCATAAAGTTACCTAATTGTTGGGCATCAAGATCTACAGAGATAGATCAAGATGCTTGATGAGACTTTCAATGAGTACATACCTAGACAAGATTTCGAAAGAGTTCAAAATGGATTAGTCAAAGAAGGAGTTCTTGCCTGATTTGTAAGGTGTGAAGTTGAGTGAGACTCGAAGCTCGCCCACGGTAGAAGAAAGAGAAAGGACGAAGGTCGTCCCCTATGCTTTAGCCATAGGCTCTATATTATGCCATGCTGTGTACCGCACCTGTGTGTGCCTTGCCATGAGTCTGTCAAGGGGTACACGAGTGATCCAGGAGTGGATCACTGGACAGCGGTCAAGATTATCCTTATGAACTACAGGACTAAGGAAACATTTCTCAATGATGGAGGTCATAAAGAGCTCGTCGTAAAGGGTTACGTCGATGCAAGCTTTAACACCAATCCGGATGACTCTTAGTAGCAATCTGGATACGTATTGTGGAGAAGACATTTGGAATAGTTCCAAGTGCAGTGTGGTGGCAGTGTTTACAGTATGACATAGAGATTTCCAAAGTACACACGGATCTGAATATCACAGACCCGTTGATTAAAAGACCTCTCTCACATGCGAAGCATGATTGAGACCCAGAACTCATTGGGTGTTAGATTCATAACAATGCGAATCACATGGTGATGTGAACTAGATTATTGACTCTAGTGCAACTAGGAGACTGTTGGAAATATGCCCTATAATAAATTAGTTATTATCATATTTCCTTGTTCATCGTAATCGTTTATTATCCATGCTAAAATTGTATTGATCGGAAACTCAGATACATGTGTGGATACATAGACAACACCATGTCCCTAGTATGCCTCTGATGGACTAGCTCGTTGATCAAAGATGGTAAAGGTTTCCTGGCCATGGACATGTGATGTCATTTGATAACGGGATCACATCATTAGGAGAATGATGTGATGGACAAGACCCAAACTATAAACGTAGCATATGATCGTGTCAGTTTATTGCTATAGTTTTCTGCATGTCAAGTATATGTTCCTATGACCATGAGATCATGCAACTCACTGACACCGGAGGAGTGCCTTGTGTGTATCAAACGTCACAACGTAACTGGGTGACTATAAAGGTGCTCTACAGGTATCTCCGAGGGTGTCTGTTGGGTTGGCATGGATCAAGACTAGGATTTGTTACTCCGTTTGACGGAGAGGTATTTCAGGGCTCACTCGGTAATACAACATCACAACAAGCCCTGCAAGCAATGTGACTAAGTGTTAGCCATGGGATCTTATATTACGGAATGATTAAAGAGACTTGCCAGTAATGAGATTAAACTAGGTATAGGGATACCAACGATCGAATCTCGGGCAAGTAACATACCGAAGAACAAAGGGAATAGCATACGGGATTAATTGAATCCTTGACATAGAGGTTCAATCGATAAAGATCTTCGTAGAATATGTAGGAACCAATATGGGCATCTAGGTCCCGCTATTGGTTATTGACCGTAGAGGTGTCTCGCTCATGTTTACATAGTTCTCGAACCCGCAGGGTCAGCACACTTAAGGTTCGATGACGTTTCGATACTATAGAGTTATGTATGGTGGTGACCGAAGGTTGTTCGGAGTCCCGGATGATATCCTGGACATCACGAGGAGCTCTAGAATGGTCCGGAGGTAACGATTGATATATAGGAAGTCCTGTTTTGGGCGCCGGAAAAGTTTCGGGCTCATCGGTAGTGTACCGAGAGTGTCGGGAGGGTACCGGAGGACCATCGGGAGGGGTGTCACGCCCCAATTGACCTCATGGGCTGTGGGAGGAGACAAACCAGCCCCTGGTGGGCTGTCCGAAGCCTCCACTAAAGTGCATGATGTTTGAGAAGGAAAAAATCCAAAGGTGGAGAGGTGGAAAGAGTTTCCAAGTGGAAAGGAGGAATCCTACTCCTAATAGGATTTGAGTAGGACTGCTCCACCTCCAATTTCGGCCAGATCTTGAGGGTTTGAGGCTGCCTCCTACACTCCCTCCCTCCTATATATACTATAGGATTTAGAGGGGAAAGCTAACCCTAATTGCCACGCATTGGCCTCTTCTTCCTCTAGATCTATTTCTCCTCTAGATTAGTTCTGCGGTGCATAGGCAAAGCCCTGCAGGATTAGTTCACCACCATCGCCACCATGCTGTTGTGCTGTCAGAGAAATCATCTACCTCTCCACTCCCTCTTGCTGAATCAAGAAGCTGGAGATCGTCGTCGAGCTGTACGTGTGCTGAACGCGGAGGTGTCGTCCATTCGGAGCTAGATCGGAAGGACCGTGATCAAGATCGCGAGACGATTCGTGATTGCATCGCGGGATGGATCGTGATGAGATCGCGGGACGGATCGTGATTGGATCACGGGATGGATCGTGATGGGATCGTGGGACGCTCGGCAATTTGGATCGTGAAGACGTTCGACTACATCAACCGCGTTTCTTAACGCTTCCCGCTTAGCGATCTACGAGGGTATGTAGATCCACTCTCCCTCTCGTAGATGCTCATCACCATGGGTAGATCTTGCATGTGCGTAGGAAATTTTTTGTTTCCCATGCAACGTTCCCCAACAGGTTGTACTAGGTATGGGGATACCGACGATCGAATCTCGGGCAAGTAACATACCAAAGAACAAAGGGAATATCATACGGGATTAACTGAATCCTTGACATAGAGGTTCAACCGATAAAGATCTTCATAGAATATGTAGGAACCAATATGGGCATCCAGGTCCCGCTATTGGTTATTGACCGTAGAGGTGTCTCGATCATGTCTGCATACTTCTCGAACCCGCAGGGTCTGCACACTTAAGGTTTGGTGACGTTTTGGTAGTATAGAGTTATGCATGGTGGTGACCGAAGTTTGTTAGGAGTCCCGGATGAGATCCCGGACGTCACGAGGAGCTCCATAATGGTCCGGAGGTAAAGATTGATATATAGGAAGTCCTGTTTTGGTCGTCGGAAAAGTTTCAGGCTCATCGGTAGTGTACCGAGAGTGCTAGTAGTGTACCGGGGGACCATCGGGAGGGGTATTTCGACCCAAGAGGCTACATGGGCTGTGGGAGGACAAATACCAGCCCTTAGTGGGCTGTCCTAAGTCCCACACAAGGCCCATGTGGCTGGGAAGAAATTCCAAAGTGAGAAAAGGTGGAAAAAGGCAAAAAGGTGGAAATAAGTAAGGAGTCCTAATCCTACTAGGAGTGGAGGAGGATGACTCCTCCTCTCCACTTCGGCCGAACCAAAGAGGGGCTGGCCCTTGCACCAAGCCTCCTCCTCCTCTCCTCCTATATATACTAGAGCTTTTAGGGTTTTGGCACATAGATTTTCAGCCACATGCAACCCTACCCTCTAGTCCGTAGTTTCTCCTCTAGATCGGTTTCAGCTGTGCTTAGGCGAAGCCCTACTGAGATTACTCCACCACCATCGTCGCAGAGTCGTCACGCTGCCGGAGAACTTATCTAACTATCCACTCCCTCTTGCTGGATCAAGAAGGCGGAGATCGTCATCAAGTCGTACATGTGCTGCACGCGGAGGTGCCGGCCGTTCGGTGCTAGATCGGGACGGATCGTGATTGGATCACGGGACACTCGGCGATTTGGATCGCAAAGACGTTCGACTACATCAACCGTGTTTGTTAACGCTTCCCACTTAGCGATCTACAAGGGTACGTAGATCCACTCTCCCTCTTGTAGATGCTCATCACCATGGATAGATCTTGTGTGTGCGTAGGAATTTTTTTTGTTTCCCATGCAACGTTCCCCAACACGGGGAACCTGAGTCCTACTAGTGTCGATGAGGCCAAGAAAATCGTTTGGACTTTTGATTTGCCGCACATTAGGTACCACGCATGCATCAACGATTGCATCATTTATCAGTGGGAGCATGCGGAAAAAACCAGTTGTCCAGTGTGCAATGCTTCTCGATACAAGAAGGCAGGAAATAAAGCTCCTCAGAAAGTTGTATGGTACTTTCCGATCTCTCCCCATCTGCAGCGGTATTTCTTAGATCCTATGGAAGCAAAGCTCATGCACTGGCACGTGGAGAGGAAGAAGCCCGACGATGGAGATGATCCGAAGCTGAGACACCTCGTAGATGGTAGCCAGTGGAGAGTATTCAACACCGTATATGGATTTGCTGCAGAAGATCCAAGGAACATCATGCATGGTGCGAGTACCGATGGCATGAATCTGTTTGGAAACCAAAACACCAACCACAACACATGGACCATCTTTGTATGGATGTACAACCTCCCCCCATGGAAATGCATGAAGACAAAGTACATACACATGAGCATGCTGATTCAAGGGCCGAAACAACCGGGAGGTAATATTAACCTGTATATGGGGCTTTTGAAAGAGGAGCTAGACACGTTATGGAAAACACCAGCATGGACATGGGACGCCGAAAAAGGAGAGTATTTCTATATGAGAGTTGCGCTGATGATGACGGTGCACGACTATCTCGGTTACAGGTACACCTCAGGCCAGGTGTGCCACGGATACTGCAGATGCACTAGGTGCATGGATGGTACCACGTCTCAGCAGCTTACGTCAACGAAAGATGGCGGGTCCGGGAAAATCGTCTACATGGGGCATCGTAGATTGTTCGAGAAGGATGACCCGTGGAGAAAGCGTGGAGATCTATTCAATGGGTTGGTTCAGCTTTGAGGACCTCCACGTAAGAGGAGCGGCGCCAAAATCAACGAGCTGTTGAAAAACTGGAAACAGTGCCCCACGCCGGCAACGTGAAAAAGGCGCCGAAGCCGCTACTGAAGGTATGGAAAACGAGGTCTGTTTTCTGGGACTTGGAGTACTAGCCCAATCACGACTCGCCTCATTGGCTTGATCAAATGCATATCATGAAGAATTTCCTCGAGAGCTTGATTGGTGTTGGAAATATGCCCTAGAGGCAATAAATAAAGTGTTTATTATTATATTTCCTTGTTCATGATAATCGTTTATTATCCATGCTATATTGTATTGATTGGAAACACATTACATGTGTGGGTAAATAAACAACACACTGTCCCTAGTATGCCTCTAGTGAACTAGCTCGTTGATCAAAGATGGTCAAGGTTTCCTATCCATTGACATGTGATGTCATTTGATAACGGGATCAAATCATTAGGAGAATGATGTGATGGACAAGACCCAAACTACAAACGTAGCATATGATCATGTCAGTTTATTGCTACTATTTTCTGAATGTCAAGTATATGTTCCTATGACCATGTGATCATGCAACTCACGGACATCGGAGGAGTGCCTTCTGTGTAACAAACATCGCAACGTAATTGGGTGAATATAAAGGTACTCTACAGGTATCTCCGAGGGTGTCTGTTGAGTTGGCATAGATCAAGATTGGGATTTGTTACTCCGTGTGACGGAGAGGTATCTCAGGGCCCACTCGGCAAAACAACATCACAATAAGCCTTGCAAGCAATGTGACTAAGTGTTAGTCACGGGATCTTGTATTACAGAACGAGTAAAGAGACTTTCCGGTAACGAGGTTGAACTAGGTATGGAGATATCGTCGATCGAATCTCGGGCAAGTAACATACCGAAGAACAAAGGGAACATCATACGGGATTAACTGAATCCTTGACATAGAGGTTCGACCGATAAAGATCTTTGTAGAATATGTAGGAACCAATATGGACATCCAGGTCTCACTATTGGTTATTGACCGTAGAGTTGTCTCGGTCATGTCTACATAGTTCTCTAACCCGCAGGGTCTCCACACTTATGGTTTGGTGACGTTTCGGTAGTATATAGTTATGTATTGTGGTGACCGAAGGTTGTTTAGAGTCCCGGATGAGATCCCATACGTCGCGAGGAGCTCCATAATGGTCCGGAGGTAAAGATTCATATATAGGATGTCCTGTTTTGGTCGACGAAAAAGTTTCGGGCTCATCGGTAGTGTACCGGGAGGCTTACGGGAGGGGTATTTCGACCCAAGAGGCTTCATGGGCTGTGGGAGAGTGAATATCAGACCTTAGTGGGATGGTGTAAACTCCCACACAAGGCGCATGTGGCTGGAGAAGAAAACCCAATAGGAAAAGGTGGAAAAAATGCAAAAAAAGGAGCAATCCTTGTCCTACTACGATTGGAGGAGGAGTCCTCCTCTCCTAGTAGGTTCGGCCGAACCATAGGAGCCTTGGCCCTTGCGCCAAGGCTCTCCTACTCTCCTCCTATATATACTGGTGGGTTTTGGGGTTTTGCACTAGTTTTTTCAGCCATGTGCTACCCGTTCCTTCAGTGCATAGTTTCTCCTCTAGATCGGATTTCTGCAGTGCTTAGGCGAAGCCCTACCAGAATTGCTCTACCACCATCGCCGGAGCGCCGGAGCGCTGCCGGAGAACTCTTCTTCCTCTCCACTCCTTCTTGCTGGATCAAGACGGTGGAGATCGTCCTCAAGCTATACATGTGCTGAACGCGGAGGTGTCGTCCGTTCGGCGCTCGATCGGAAGGATCATGATCAAGTTCGTGGGACGGATCGTGATCAAGGTTGTGGGACGGATCGTGATCAAGTTCGTGGGATGGGTCGTGATTGGATTGCGGTACGGATCGTGATTGGATCGCGGGACGCACGGCGATTTGGATCGACACCAACCGCATTTCTTAACGCTTCCCACTTAGCGATCTACAAGGGTATGTAGATCCACTCTCCCTCACCATGGATAGATCTGCATGTGCTTAGGAAATTTTTTGTTTCCCACGCAACGTTCCCCAACAATGGCATCATGAGCTAGGTCTATGTGTAGATGAGATCTCGAGTAGAACACAACAGGTTTGTGTGCGTTGATGCTTATATTGCTTCCTCCCTTGGTCGGATTTTGGTTCAGCGGTATTGTGAGATGAAGCGGCCCGGACCAACATTACTCGTACGCTTACGAGAGACCAGTTCCCTTGACGCAACTTGTTGCCTAGATGGCTTGCGGGTGGCAGTTTCTCTCACTTTAGTTGGATTGGATTCGACAAAGGCGGTCCTTGAGAAGGTTGAAAAGCCAATTATGTATCACCGTTGTGGTTTATGCGTAGGTGAGAATCGTTCTTGCTAGAAACCCATAGCAGCCACGTAAAATATGCAACAACAATTAGAGGACGTCTAACTTGTTTTTGCAGGGTATGTTGTGATGTGATATGGCCAATTACATGATGTGATATATGTGATGTATGAGATGATCATGTGATGTATAGATTATCACGACTTGCATGTCGATGAGTACGACAACTGGCAGGAGCCATAGGGTTGTCTTTAATTATTGTATGACCTGCGTGTCAATCATTAAGCGCTATGTAATGCTACACTTTATCGCTAAACGGTAGCAATAGTAGTAGAAGCATGCTGGGCGCAACAACCCTGATGGCGACACGTTGATGGAGATCAAGATGATGAAGATCATGGTGTCATGCCGGTGACGATGGAGATCATGCCGGTGCTTTCTAGATGGAGATCAAAAGCACAAGTTCGTGGCCATATCATGTCAGTTACGAATTGCATATGATGTTAATCCTTTTATGCACCTTGTTTTGCTCAGGACGATGGTAGCATTATAACGTGATCCATCACTTAAATTTCAAGATGAATTGTGTTCTCCCCTAGTGTGCACCATTGCAAAAGTTCGTCGTGTTGAGACACCACGTGATGATCAGGTGTGATAGACTGTACGTTCACATACAATGGGTGCAAGCCAGTGTTGCACGTGCAGAACACTCGGGTTAAACTTGACGAGCCTAGCATGTACAGACATGGCCTCGGAACACAAGAGACCTAAAGGTCGAACATGAGTCATATAGTAGATATGATCAACATAATGATGATCACCATTGAAGCCACATGAACTCACGTGATGATCGGACTTGAGTTGGTGGATCTGGATCATGTGACACTCAGATGACCTGAGGGATGTCAATTTGAGTGGGAGCTTTAGTAATTTGATTAACTAAACTCATTATCTTGAACAATAGTCTAAGTAAACGTTGCATATTTATGTTGTAGATCAATGGCTCGCGCAATAGCACCCCTAAATTTTAATGCGTTCCTAGAGAAAGCTAAGTTGAAATATGACGGAAGTAACTTTGTTGACTGGGCCCGTAATCTGAGGATTATCCTCACGGCTTCCCAGAAATCATATGTCCTTGATGCACCGCTTGGTGACCAACCAGAAGACATGACCTCCGAAGACGTTAAGAACGCTTGGGAGGCACGTACTGGAGATTACTCAATAGTTCAGTGTGCGATATTGTATGGCTTAGAACCGGAACTTCAAAGACGTTTTGAACGTCATGGAGCATATGAGATGTTCCAGGAGTTGAAGTTTATCTTTCAGAAGAACGCCCGGATCGAGAGGTATGAAACCTCCCATAAGTTCTATGCTTGCAAGATGGACGAGAACGGGTCTATCAGTGAACATATACTCAGAATGTCTGGGCATTCAACTCGTCTAGCGGAGTTGGGAATTGCCTTTCCGCCAGAGGCGATCACTGACAGAGTTCTTCAATCACTGCCACCTAGTTACAAGAGCTTTGTGATGAAAAATAACATGCACGGGATGAACAAGTCAGTCGCCGAGCTGTTTACGATGCTAAAAGTCGCTGATTCTGAAATCCAGAAAGAACATCAAGTGTTGATGGTCAATAAAACTACTAGTTTCAAGAAAAATGGCAAGGTCAAGGGCAAGGGCAAGAAGGGTAAAACCAAGAAGGATGGCAAAGCAATTGCAACTCCTGTAAAGAAGCCCAAGCATGGACCCAAGCCAGAAACTGAGTGCTTTCATTGCAAGGGAACTGGTCACTGGAAGCGGAACTGCCCCACGTACCTGGCTGACAAGAAGGCGACCAACGACAAACAAGGTATATATGATATACATGTTATTGATGTGTACCTTACTAGCTCTCGTAGTAGTGCCTGGGTATTTGATACCGGTTCGGTTACTCACGTTTGCAACTCAAAGAAGGAACTACGGAATAAACGAAGGCTGGCAAAGGATGAAGTGACGATGCACGTGGGAAATGGTTCCAAGGTTGATGTAATCACCGTCGGCACGCTCTCTCTTCGATTACCATCGGGATTAGTGATGAACCTGAATAATTATTATTTAGTGCCTGTGTTAAGCATGAACATTATATCTGGATCTTGTTTATTGCGAGACGGTTACTCATTTAAATCAGAGAATAAAGGTTGTTCTATTTATATGAGTAATATCTTTTATGGTCATGCAACCAATGTTAGGGCTTTATTCATATTAAATGTTGATAGTGATGACACACATGTTCATAACATTGATGCCAAAAGATGTAGAGTTGATAATGATAGTACCACTTTCTTGTGGCACTGCCGTTTAGGTCATATTGGTGTAAAACGCATGAAGAAGCTTTATGCTGATGGAATTTTGGAGTCACTTGGTTTTGAATCACTTGACACATGTGAACCATGCCTCATGGGCAAGATGACTAAAAAGCCATTCTCTGGAACAATGGAACGGGCAAGTGACTTATTTGAAATCATACATACTGATGTGTGCGGTCCAATGAATGTTACAGCGCGTGGTGGATATCGTTATTTTATCACCTTCACTCACGACTTAAGTACATATGGGTATATTTACTTAATGAAACACAAGTCTGAAACGTTTGAAAAGGTCAAGCAATTTCAGAGTGAAGTTGAGAATCATTGTAACAAGAAGATTAAATTCCTGCGATTTGATCGAGGAGGTGAATATCTGAGTTATGAGTTTGGCAGTCACTTAAGACAGTGTGGAATTGTTTCACAGTTGACACCGCCCGGAACACCACAGCGTAACGGTGTGTCCGAACGTCGTAATCGAACCTTATTAGATATGGTGCGTTCTATGATGTCTCTTGCTAATTTGCCACTATCGTTTTGGGGTTATGCATTAGAGACAGCTGCATTCACTTTAAATAGGGCACCATCAAAATCCGTTGAGACGACGACATATGAACTATGGTTTGGCAACAGGCCAAAATTGTCGTTTCTTAAAGTTTGGGGATGTGGTGCTTATGTCAAAAAGCTTCAGCCTGAAAAGCTAGAACCCAAAGCGGAGAAATGCGTCTTCATATGATACCCGAAAGAGACAGTCGGGTATACCTTCTATCTCAGATCCGAAGGCAAAGTGTTTGTTGCTAAGAACGGAACATTTCTTGACAAAGAGTTTCTCTCGAAAGAATTGAGTGGGAGGAAGATAGAGCTTGATGAGGTTATTGAACCTTTACTTCAACCAAAAAGTAGCGCGGCACAGAAAGATGTTTCTGTGGAATCTACGATGATAGAAGAGGAAGTTAATGATGATGATCATGAAGCTTTGGATCAAGCTACTATTGAACCTCGTAGGTCGACAAGGGCACGTACTACTCCTGAGTGGTACGGCAACCCTGTCTTAGAGGTCATGTTGTTGGACAACAATGAACCTACGAGCTATGGAGGAGGAGTTATGGGCCCGGATTCCGAGAAATGGTTAGAGGCCATGAAATCCGAGATGGGATCCATGTATGAAAACAAAGTACGGACTTTGGAAGTATTACCTGGAGGGCGGAAGGCCATTCAGAACAAATGGATCTTTAAGAAGAAGACAGACACGGACGGTAATGTCACCGTCGATAAAGCTCGACTTGTGGCAAAGGGTTTTTCACAAGTTCAAGGAGTTGACTACAATGAGACTTTCTCACCTGTAGCGATGCTTAAGTCTATCAGAATCATGCTGGCAATAGCTGCTTATTTCGACTATGAAATTTGGCAAATGGATGTCAAAACGGCGTTCCTCAATGGTTTCCTTGAGGAAGAGTTGTATATGATGCAACTCAAAGGTTTTGTCGATCCAGAGAATGCTGACAAAGTTTGCAAACTCCAGCGATCCATTTATGGACTGGTACAAGCATCTCGGAGTTGGAATAAGCGCTTTGATGAGGTGATCAAGGCATTTGAGTTTATACAAGTTTATGGAGAAGCTTGTATTTACAAGAAAGTGAGTGGGAGCTCTATAGCGTTTCTAGTATTATGTGGATGAAATATTGCTAATTGGAAACAATATAGAAATGCTAGAAAGCGTGAAGGAATATTTGTACAAGAGTTTTTCAATGAAGGACCTAGGAGAAGCTGCTTTCATATTAGGCATTAAGATCCATAGAGATAGATCGAGACGCTTAATAGCACTTTCACAGAGTACATACCTTGATAAAGTTTTGAAGAAGTTCAAAATGGATCAGTCCAAGAAGGGGTTCTTGCCTGTGTTACAAGGTGTGAAGTTGAGTAAGACTCAATGCCCAGTGACTGCAGAAGATAGAGAAAAGATGAGTGTCATCTCCTATGCTTCATCCATAGGCTCCATCATGTATGCAATGCTGTGCACAAGACCCGATGTCAGCCTTGCCATAAGTATGGGCGGAAGGTTTCAGAGTGATCCTGGAATGGAGCACTGGGTAGTGGTCAAGAATACCTTTAAGTAGCTGAAAAGGACTAAGAAAATGTTTCTCGTTTATGGAGGTGATGAAGAGCTCGTCGTAAAGGGTTACGTCGATGAAAGCTTTGACACTGATCTGGATGACTCTAAGTCACAAACCGGATACGTATTTATTCTCAACGGGGGACCGGTAAGCTGGTGCAGTTCCAAGCAAAGTGTGGTAGCCGATTCTACGTGCGAAGCGGAGTACATCGCAGCCTCGGAGGCGGCGAAGGAAGGTGTCTAGATGAAGCAGTTCATGACAGATCTTGGAGTAGTGCCGAGTGCACTGAATCCAATGAACCTGTTCTGTGACAACACTGGTGACATTGCTCTGGCCAAAGAACCAAGGTTTCACAAGAGGACCAGACACATAAAGCGACACTTCAACTCCATCCGCGATTACATCGAGGAGAAGGACATAAATATTTGCAAAGTGCACATGGATCTGAATGTTGCAGACCCGTTGACTAAACCTCTTCCAAGGGCTAAACATGATCAACACCAGAACTACATGGGTGTTCGATTCATTACAATGTAAATCACATAGTGATGTGAGCTAGATTATTGACTCTAGTGCAAGTGGGAGACTGTTGGAAATATTCCCTAGAGGCAATAAATAAAGTGTTTATTATTATATTTCCTTGTTCATGATAATCGTTTATTATCCATGCTATAATTGTACTGACTGGAAACACATTACATGTGTGGGTAAATAAACAACACTCTGTCCCTAGTATGCCTCTAGTGAACTAGCTCGTTGATCAAAGATGGTCAAGATTTCCTAGCCATTGATATGTGATGTCATTTGATAATGGGATTACATCATTAGGAGAATGATGTGATGGACAAGACCCAAACTACAAACATAGCATATCATCATGTCAGTTTATTGCTACTGTTTTCTGCATGTCAAGTATATGTTCCTATGACCATGAGATCATGCAACTCCTGGACATCGGAGGAGTGCCTTGTGTGTATCAAACGTCGCAACGTAACTGGGTGACTATAAAGGTACTCTACAAGTATCTCCGAGGGAGTCTGTTGAGTTGGCATGGATCAAGACTAGGATTTGTTACTCCGTGTGACGGAGAGGTATCTCAGGGCCCACTCAGTAATACAACATCACAATAAGCCTTGCAAGCAATGTGACTAAGTGTTAGTCATGGGATCTTGTATTACAGAACGAGTAAAGAGACTTTCCGGTAACGAGGTTGAACTAGGTATGGAGATGCTGACGATCGAATCTCGGGCAAGTAACATACCAAAGAACAAAGGGAACATCATACGGGATTAACTGAATCCTTGACATAGAGGTTCGACCGTTAAAGATCTTCGTAGAATATGTAGGAACCAATATGGACATCTAGGTCCCGCTATTGGTTATTGACCATAGAGGTGTCTCGGTCATGTCTACATAGTTCTCGAACCCGCAGGGTCTGCACACTTAAGGTTTGGTGACGTTTCGGTAGTATAGAGTTATGTATGGTGGTGACCGGAGGTTGTTCATAGTCCCGGATGAGATCCCGGACGTCACGAGGAGCTCTGGAATGGTCCGGAGGTAAAGATTCATATATAGGAAGTCCTGTTTTGGTCGCCGGAAAAGTTTCGGGCTCATCGGTAGTGTACCGGGAGTGCCGGTAGTGTACCGGGAGGCCTCTGGGAGGGGTATTTCGACCCAAGAGGCTTCATGGGCTGTGGGAGAGTGAATATCAGCCCTTAGTGGGATGGTGGAAACTCCCACAGAAGGCGCATGTGGCTGGAGAAGAAAACCCAATAGGAAAAGGTGGAAAAAGGCAAAAAAAAGAGCAATCCTAGTCCTACTAGGATTGGAGGAGGAGTCCTCCTCTCCTAGTAGGTTCGGCCAATCCATAGGAGCCTTGGACCTTGATCCAAGGCTCTCCTCCTCTCCTCCTATATATACTGATGGGTTTTGGGGTTTTGCACTAGTTTTTTCAGCCACGTGCTACTCGTTCCTCCAGTGCATAATTTCTCCTCTAGATCGGATTTCTGCAGTGCTTAGGCAAAGCCCTGCCAGAATTGCTCCACCACCATCGCCGGAGTGCCGGAGCGCTGCCGGAGAACTCTTCTACCTCTCCGCTCTCTCTTGCTAGATCAAGATGGCGGAGATCGTCATCAAGCTGTACGTGTGCTGAACACGGAGGTGTCGTCCGTTCGGCGCTAGATCGGAAGGATCGTGATCAAGTTTGTGGGACGGATCGTGATTGGATCGCGGGACGGATCGTGATTGGATCGTGGGACGCACAGCGATTTGGATCGCGAAGACGTTCGACTACACCAACCGCGTTTCTTAACGCTTCCCGCTTAGCGATCTACAAGGGTACGTAGATCCACTCTTCCTCTCGTATATGCTCATCATCATGGATAGATCTGCGGGTGCGTAGGAAATTTTTTGTTTCCCATGCAACGTTCCCCAACACTTGGCACACTGATGAACATGCCGGAGAAGACCAAGGACGGGCCGAAGGCAAGGAGAGACTTGGAACATTTGAAGATCAGGAAAGAGCTCCACCGTAAAAAGTCGACGGAGAAGACGGAGATGGAGATGGAGGAGGGGGGAAGGGGCAGAAAAGTCAACAAGAATGAGGAGAATTATTTCCCCCCTTCTTGCTTCACCTTAAGTTTGACGGAGATCGATCAATTCATTAAGTTCCTTATGGGAATCAAAGTCAATTCCGGTTACTATGGGAAGATAAGCAGATTTCTAGACCCCAAGAAGAAAAGGTTCAGCGGGATGAAGTCTCATGAGTGTCACGTGATGATGATGCAGATACTCCCGGTTGCCATTAGAGGGATAATGGACAAGCACGTCCGTGACACGCTTGCTGGTCTCTGCTACTTCTTCGATGTTATCTCTCAAAAGTCCAGAAGTGTGAAGTAGCTCCGAAGCCTACATTAAGAGATCATTGTCATACTATGTGAGCTTGAGATGTATTTCCTACTCACGTTCTTTGATGTCATTGGGGCTTATAGTTTTGCCTCCCAACTACTCACCTCAAGGGTCATGTCAACAATAATAACTCATGATCAACCACATCCGAGTGGATATATCTGTTTAGATCATTCCCCAACACATAATGCTTGCCGAGGGAAGAAGACAAACCATAGGAAGTGGTGAAGATCACCACGACTCTTGCATAAAGGTAAGTACTTAAGAAGGAAAAGTAACAGATAGACCCTTCGTAGAGGGAAGCAGAGGTTGTCATGCGCCTTTTGTTGTTGGGTGTGCGAACCCTTAATGCAAAGGAACGCCATGTTGTATTGCCTTTTGTGATAGCAACCTTTATTATGCAGTCCGTCGCTTTTATTTCTTTACCATCACATGTTCGTACAATACTTATTTTCCTTTCAATAAAAGATCATACATATTTAGGAGCAATACTTATTGTTTTATGTACCGATGAAAACTTACTTGAAGGATCTTACTCAATCCATGGGTAGGTATGGTGGACTCTCATGGCAAAACTGGGTTGAGGGTATTTGGATGCACAAGTAGTATCTCTACTTGGTGCGGAAGTTTTGGCTAGTGTGAGGTGGAAGCAAGCACTACATCTTGGAGAATCTATAACCATATAACTTCTATTCGGTAATAAGTAAACATAACCCATTGTGTTGTCTTCCTTGTCCAACATCAGCTTCTTAATAAATAATATTTTAGTGACTGCTCACAATCAGAAAAGATGTCCAAGATAATATATTTATATGTGAACCTCTCTTTCTTTATTACTTCCTTTTAATTGCCCCAATGACCAATCGTTATGTTTGTCAACTCCCAACAAATTTCAACCGACATACTTCTTGTATGCAAAGTCATCACTCCCCATAAGATCATCATATATACTCTTTATTTTTATTCTATTCTTCTTTTATTTCTTATTAATTTTTTCCAAGATCATAGCAAGCAAGCAAAGCCCTCACATCAAAACTATTTTTAATTATATAACTCTCGGGCTACGAAACGAGGGTGCTGATGTGACAAGCATAGTTGCATCGGTAGGTTTAGACGCCAAAAAAATTGTGCCGAAACATTTTCTTGATAAAAAAACTGGCCTACTGCTGATAGATGCCTTTATAAAGAATATTGTTGATAGTAAAGCATATGATGATGATTTTGTGAGAAGGGCCACATTGGTTCTTCTTGCTACGTGATAACACCAGTGTCCACAAATTTTATTCCTTACCGTTATTACAAATTGGTGGAGAATGTTGACGCTATCAAGTCATAAAATTGGAATGCATTCACGTGGGAAGTGTGCATGGATGCCATTACGAAAACAGTGGAAGATGTTGAAAAATTCAAACGGACCATTGGGAACTTGGCACTTATACAGGTAAAGATCATTACATAATTCTACATATGTAGAACACATTGTTTTAGTACGTGGACTAGGTAAAACTAATTTAATTGTCTTATATACAGTACATCTATTGGGAAAAAGTGCAACTAACCGATGACTCATTTGATCCGTTGACGTGGGAGTACCCGCTAATGCTAAACTGGTTTGAAGTTTTAGGAAAAAAACGAGACGGGTATGACAACATACACGGCCCTGGTACCGGCATTGTAAGTAATTAAGTATAGTCGTTATTTATTGTATGTATATATTTAATGTAGTCTTCATTTAAATTATTTTTTTGTTTATTTTACAGATTGATAACTGCATAAGTGAAGACTACATATGCGCTAAGATTGCACGTGAAGGGACTACCCCAGAGGGAGAAGAGAAACCACCTAAATGGAAATGCAGTGGCATGACTAGAAAGTCAAGTACATCAGTGCTCTCATCTAGCAACATGGACTGTGTGATGACATACATAAAATTGCTTCAGCAGGAGATTCTTCTTATTCCCGATAGTAGAGGTAAATATCAGTTTGTTCTGAATGTGGCGCAAATATTCATGTACTGAATGTGTTCCATTTGTTTTTGTAGATGGTCATTGAAAGGTTGAACACCGTACGTGTAATGTACAAGGCAAAAGACTTCGAGGAAGTTCAGTCACCTGAGACTTTTCATGCACGTAAGGAGGTGAAAAAGGAAGCATCCGTTTCGTGTGAAATATATAGCACCTCCGTGCCCTTCGGAGACACGGGTGCTCCACCTACTACACCGGGTATAGGTGAAGCTAATGATCCTTTCATTATTGTGGACAATGGAAAACCTTTGTCTCCGGAATCTTATGTACCAACAGAAGACTTCCCACCTTTTGTTCGAACCCTGCAAAATGATGTTATATCCGGCGAGTATAGTGGTTGTTTGTCTCCATTAAAAAAGGGGGATGAAGGTAAACATAAGAAAAGTCATTCCAAATATTTTCAAGCCTCGTACAGGAAACTAGCAGGAAACGTGTCCAAAAAAGTAAGTCACAAACGATCTTGCTTTTGAACTTAAGTGTTATATAATTATTGCATCTGTTTAACTCATTTTAATAACATTGTTGCAGGTCTATTTTCTTCACCACATTCTATTTTAGCAAGTTTGGATAATATGACACATGATCACATAGAGGCAGCTAAACTTTACATTGAGACACTCGCATCATCCAAGCATCATCTGAAACATACAGTGGTTAGGGTGCCCGAACCAGATGGGGACATGTGCACGGTAGAAATGCTTCATCAAGTCCTCAACTATGAATGGGTGAATGACGCTATAAGTATGAGTTTTGAAACCAGACTTGTCAACTGTAGTGCTTGATTACTGAGAATATTATATTTACGGTGATATCCGCAGGTTATAAATTCTTATTGTAAACACCTCCAGTATCGTGGTTTTGGTCATCGTCACCTAACATCTACGTGCTTGCCAAAATGGCTTCTTAAAGAATGAGTCTACGATGGATACAAATTGCAAGAAGTACACGAGAAAAACACAACTCGTTATGAGAGTGGTGGATGAGTATTTCGGACGGGACAAGGTATTGATTTCATATTCTTTCCAGTGCATCGTTTCGTTTCCTAGTGCAACGTATCTGTGCATGAATAGTAAACTTTTTTAGAGACTCTGAATTTGTCTTTTTTGCCAAAAGCTTCTCAAATTCTCAAATGAAACAAAAATTGGAGTGCATCACACACATGAAATTTTCTACTGCCCAAAAATGTATTGGAATTTTCAGAATTATTTTAGTATTTGTTTAGATTTTTTTACTCAGCGGGGGTGCAGATGAGTTTGGGATCAGAAATGGATTTTCATTTCGTATTTGTTTATTTGAATATGCAATGAACCTTATTCACATTCAGATAAATTCATTGTTGTATAGGCTTATTTTCCTTTGCACATGAATGAGAATCATTACATAACCATAGTGATGCACAAAGCGAAGCAAGAATTTCGAGTTCTTAACTCCACTGGTAAAATCTCTCCTACAGTTCGTAAAACTATTGAGAGACTGGTAAGTGTACAGTTCCTAGTACACATGGTTCAAATTGTTGGGACACCCCTCAACTAGTCAAAATTATACATTGCGTTATAAATCTTTTTCAGAGAGCAGAAATTGGTAAAGATATCAAGGAGGCAAACTTATCCGTGCACGTGAAATGTCCGGATGTAACTTCATGGCCAATAAAGCAGTACAAAATGCCATCACAGAAGGATGGGTAAGTTTACAATTCTAAACAGTGTCATAACAACTCATATGTTAGATCCTTAGCTGACCATGCGTTTGGATTTCAGAGTGTCGTGTGGACTCTTTGTAATGAGGTGCATTGAACACTGGGACGGGATGGCTGGACATTTAAATTTAACAAGAAAGAGATTAATGCATCGAGGCCACGCATTGTCGCGGAAATTCTTTTTTCGGACGCTAACAATCTAGACAAGATCAAGATGAAAGTTGTGAAAATGATGGAAAGAGAATAAGTACTAGCATTGGGTAGGGTTTTAGTCGCATAGAAGGTTTCCCTGCTATTTTTTGGTATTTGTTACTTTAATTCATGTAATGCGACATGGCACTTTTTGATAAATTGATTCACTTCTTGATGCAATGATAATTGAGACTTTTAAATTAATACTATGTGCAAGACAAAAAAAAATATGTGTTAGATTATTTTGTTTTACATCTATGTTTACTGATTTATTCATGTTATTTTTATTTTCTTTTTGTGAGAAAAGGTTTGGTTTTATTGTCAACGAATATTACGTTAAAATTGTTAAAAAGAAAGTAGACGACCGCCACTTCCAGGCAAGAGCCAGCGTACTAGTTCAACGGTTCATCGGGTACCACAACAAGGCAGCATCGCGCGGCCATTTCAGCCGGTCAAGGCCTTGATGCGCGCCGTGAATGGACCTTGACGCGCGTGGCCCAACTTTTTCTACCAACACAGGTGCGCCGTTCTGTGTCGATCCACGTGCGCCACCCAGCTCGCCGAAGCCTTGTGCGCTCCACCGGTGGGACTTTTAGTCCCACCCCGCCCGCGGAATGACGACATGAGCAATTTAAATATTTTCGTGCATCCCTGCCGTTGTAAGCTCGAAATATTACTTACTAGCCGCCTCTTCAATAGTCGTGATTATTCACGTTGTTGGGCCGTGCCATGGCTGCTTAGTACGCTAGCTCCAGGCCCTGATGCAGGTGGGCTATTTGTTTTTTACAATTTCACCATTCAATACAACACTAATAAATATTATCTCAAACAAAGTGATAAACATAATAGCAGTAATTATATATTGTCTCACACAAAATGATAAATATATCAACAGTTACAGTAAACAAATTTTAGAGATCATTATAACATTTTACAGAAAATAGTCTCACTCAATTATATTTCATAATCAAATGACAATAAATTGTCTCAACAACGATGAACAAAATAATCTCATGCAAAGATATTATGGAACATTTAAATATTAAAATGTAACGCAATTTCTTCCGGACGACGCATGTAGCTCTTTGTCTTATTTCACAGAGTAAAAATGTATCTCTACGCCTGATACATACATAACAAAATACAATAAACATGTGAAAACGAAATAGGATAAAATATAAGAGCGTTTACGAAGGCAGTAAATTGTAGAACTTAGTTTTCATTCAGCTTGCACGTTCGCCATCTATGACCTTCAAGGACCAGGTTTTTTCTCGAAAAACGCTTTTGGTCTGCCATTTTTTGTAACATCTGCATCATTTTTCGACCGCCCTGTCTTGCTTTGCTTCGCTGCACCCTTGGTCGAAACTTTCACAGAATCACGTATAACATCCGCAGCGCGTTCCGGCTCACGAGCCTCATCATGAACATGCCTTTTAGGACCAACAGGTTCATCATCGAGGACCTTTTTCTTCGCTATTATATTCTTCAGACATTGCATCAACTCATCGAACATGAAAGAATCATCTGACGCAATATGAAAAGCTTCTGCACCTATTATACTGAGTTGACTAAACCGAGCATGTTTCTCTGTTCCTGACCAACCCCATCCAAACATATCACTCTTGCACTGTGCAGGCAGCCCACCTCTCGCAACTTTGGACGTCCTCTTAGGGATGCAGCACTTCGGTATTTTAGATAGTTTTAGATGAATAGAGACATATAAAATGTGTTTGCAAGGCAACCCTTTCGAACCATTCGTCGGCAGCTATAGTCTATCATATCCTCCAGGTTTCCAGGTCGATACATAACTCTGAACTGAAATTTGCGGTTATTTTTTCATGTGACGATGAAGTCTGACAATCAACTCCCACTAACGTCTCAAAAATCTCCAGCTCTCCAATCTTCTTCAAGTCTTCTTGAAGAATATAAAAATTGCTAATGGTGAATACACCGGCAGCGTGCTTCTCAATGTTCTTATATACAGTGACTGATGGTGGTACTGACTGGTTAGAACGACAATCGTCTTGCGACTCGTTCTCACGTAGTCGAACTATGCAGTTCTGATAATGCACTACTAGATCAACAATAGTCATACCGTAGTCCAGGTGAAGGTGAAGACAAGAGTTCAGGCTTTCACTCCTCTAATTACTACGCATACCAAGAAAAAAAACATTTGACAAATATGATGCTGCCCAAAGAGTCTGTTTCCTGTACATTCTATTCAGCCACTTTTCTGTTTTATCAGTCTTCCATTTACCGACAAAAGCGAGCCATCTCGCCTCAAATTTAGAAGGAGAGGTGGAGTAGTACAAGAGTAACTTGAACTCATTTAGTGACTTGTAATTAAGGTGCTTATGCATATTTTTCTCAACATGCCATGAACAAAGACGATGTAACACATCTGTAAAGACAAACCGAATAACTCTGATCATTGCAGCATCTCCATCTGTGATGATTGACTTTGGCTTTTTTTGACAATTTGCTTTCAAGAATGCCTGCAGCAGCCAAACGTACGCACCCTCTGTCTCATCAGACACAATGGCGCAAGAAAACATAGTGGTACAACGGTGATTGTTTACACCAACAAAAGGAAAGAAGGGCATACCATATATGTTCATCTTGTATGTGCTCTCAAACACGGTCACATCTCCATACAAGTGGTAGTTCCGTCTTGAATGTGCATCGCACCAGAACATGCTCCTTAACCGCCCTTCCTTATCGAGAACGTACTCAAAGAAGAAATTTGGATCATTTTCCTTAATGCTCCTCATGATACTGATTGCTGTGTCACCATCACCCTTTGCAATCAATTTCATTTTCTCTCGGCAGCAAAGGTCGTAGATGTCTCGCCTCACAAGGCCACACTTATCATACAAACCGTAGCTGCTTATGAAGTTATCGACAATGATATACTTTCTAATTCCACCTCCTTCCATCGCTAAGATCTCAGCTTTTTGGTCCTCTATCACTCTTTGTGACTATAGGAATGGCACCTCGTCCGGTCTACCCAACAGATGGTTGTGCTCATCCAAGAAAGCTGCCACGAACCAAACTCCACATGCTTTGTCCAACTTCACAACCAAATAGTCGCCACACTCGCACCGAGTCTCGGGTCTTAGCCTGTGGCTGCGGCACTCTGGATTTAAGAATTTACTTTGTCGTTTTCCTACCCTGGAGCAAACGTACCGCCTATACCGTATTGTTGTTGGAAGACCTTTGCCTCGTTTCACCTTCTCTTTTCTGATACTGAACCCACGCTCTCTTGCGTGGTTATTATAGAACGTGTGAGCCTTCCATTGTGATCCAAAGGTCATAGCCATAACCTTCGAATGTGTCTGCAGTGCCTGTTGCTGTATTTCAGCCTGCTCAATGTCTATACCAGCTGTGTCATCATCCCCATGGCCATCATCACCACTAGAACCATCCAGATTATCCTACAAAATTACACAGAAGCACATATTAGTTGTAATAATTTATTGGGCTATTAAGTGTGATTTTGTGACGTACAAAACATTTCAATGAACCTCACTAAAGTTATCAGCAAAAGATGCCTCAAAAATATTATCCACATTATGGACATCAATATCTTCCTGTAGATAAAAAAACATACATGTATAAGTACCATATGCACATCAAAATCAATGTACTCGTCACTTACATTCTCACTGCAAGCACCATCCTCTTTGTTCTGAAAATTCTCCTTAGGTAAATTATCGTATGACGACCTTGATTTATTGTTACTGCTACTATCATCCTCATCACTACTATCCGTGTAGGTACGACCGACAGTATCGTTACCATAGCACTCACTCGTTGCATTCGTAAATTCTGTTTCATTTTACATTGAATAAACTCACTAAAAACACTGCATAATATATAGAAAAAAAATCAGTTTAAAATAAATCTAGAAATGCAGGGGCTCATAATGGTCATGACAAACCTAGGGTTTGGCAGGTCTCGATGTCGCGGGGTAGGCCGTCAGGTACGTCGCTCGGGCGTGATCGAGGAGATTGACGACTTCGACGGAGGCCAGATGGCGGCGTGATGCTAATGGCGACAACCTCTCCTACGGGCGGCGATCGTGAGGGGAAGGTGGGGTGAGATGCGGACCGTGGTCTCGTACGAACGGCGGCGGCGGACGTGTGACGGGGGCGGCAACCGTGGGCTGTAACCCAGGCGGGCAATGGCGGCAATCGGTCGGGGTGACGCTGGATCGGGGCGTGTGATCGCGGTCGGTTTGTGTGATCGCGGGCGGTTCGTGATCGCGTGATCGCGGGGGAGGTGTTTTTTATTTTGCATCCGCCGTCGGTGGGTTGGTCCGGCAGTCGGTTATCGGCTCAACCAGCGGCTCGGCTAGCGGCTTGGCTGGCAGCGACACGGGGCGACACGCGTATACTGCGCAGGCATATGCTAAGCACAGTATGCCCATAATGCCCTTATACGCTGGGGGTGTGCCGAAGCAAGGCTCTCTCCTGAAATCTATCTACCAGGGTGCTTGTCTGCTAGTTCCCTGTATACCTGCGCGTCCGGTGGAACTCAATACTAGCAACCGGCCGGAGAGAAATCGGCCGTGGCTCGCTCGTCCATGTGATGTAACCTTTTAAGATTTCTGTGCCGCAAGTGTTATAAGTAGAGCCTTGCTTTGTATTTCACCAAGTTTTTTTTTTTGGCATCTTTTTTGGACTTTCTATATCCACTTAAGCTCTGTAATTTTATGGTCGTTGGGAAAATCCACGAGCTTCCGTGTTTTGTTGTCTTGGATCATTTCCAACTCCTCATCCTACTAGGTAATTGTTTTGTGGATACAACGCAACCCTCGTCGTGGTTAATTCCAATAGCAGACAGCACACAATCTAGCACCTACGTAACGGGCAAAACACGTTCCAGCAGTGAGGTAAACACTGACAGTGTTTAGTCTTGCAACATAATTATATTGTACAGTTTGTGCCTGTTCGGTATGTCGGAGGTGGTTATGGGGTACGGTGTGCGTATGTGCTTTTATAAAAATAATTGAATCTTATAGGGATAGGCTTTACGTGTTTTCATAGGGGTGACTGTATGAACATGTACATGAGCATATGTGATTATACTGTGTTAAAAAGTTTGTGCCATTTGGTCGTGTGGAATCCATGGAGAATGTAGGCTTTTAAGCGCTGCTATTTTTACATGTTTCTTAGAATAGGGTGGTAGTGGCTGAATTGGTTGGATCAGCGAAGGGGGCATGGATGCGGCACAGGCAGTGCAACCGTGGTGGTGGTGGTGGCCAGAGTCGAGGGCGCCGTCGACGCGCAAAGGCCGTGGCTCCAGGGCGAGAAGTTCCCCTTTGATGGTTGGGTTGTGTGCGGCTGCGGGTGTATTTGCGGCAGTCGTGTGGCTTCTGCAAATATACGACGGTTTGGCAAATTATGAGGCTGCCCTATATTTTTTGCAGCAGCATCTACAAGATACCTCACCTGTTGAAGCTATGTTTTTGTCCAATTGCCCAAAAAACATTAAATTGGGCACTTGCCCTATTTTGCATCATCTGTTAAGATGAGCATTAAGGTTGCTCAAAGAAATGTAATGAGCAATAAATCTAGTGATTTATATAAGGTTGTGCAAGCTTTCAGTATGCATGGTCACCTGAACCCAATGAGACAATACCATTGGGCTGGTTGCACCCCCATTGATTGTCCGAGAAAAAGTCTGGTTGGATTTGTTATATTCTTCCATCCAAGTAGACCACCTCTGTTATATTGTTGTCGTTTACGAGGGATCCCAATGAAAATTTATCACATTTTTCCTTTCGACCTGTCAGCAGCGGGTAGGTATACTTCGTTTTACCACTTTGACATAGTCGTGTGTTTTTAATAAACAATCGCTATCCCCTCGTTCGTCCTACTGAGTATGACACATGACATTATGATATTACTTGCCTACACATTTCAATGTCATGGATTACTGCAATAAACGAATAGTATTATGTAAAATGTTTCCAAGGAAGCTAGTAATAATTGTTTAATGAGGTAATCAAATTAACTGTTTAATTCGAAAGGCAAAGTTGATGTTTTTTTTCTGAAAAGGAGGATAAGCCCCGGCCTGGCAAAGTTGATTAGTTGCACTAGTCATCAACCGGTGCATCGGCACGGGCTAGATTTATATGAGTTATATTTAATAGAAGGTCATCAACTCTTTTGTAACTGTTTTATTTACGGACAGAAAATATGTAAATAAAAAATTAAGTGTATTGAATCTTTTTAATAGCGTGTATTAGTTTTCCTCCTATATAGAATGCATAGATAATGTATTCAATAATAAAATTCATGGAAATAATTGTAAACCGTACTGTGTATTTGATAATTTTATGTTCACCTGTAGGTCCGATGTTTGTTATCATTAGGTTGCACAAGACAAATCAAGGATGTCCGAAAAAGAAAAGAAAATGTAGAAGCAGGACATAATTCAGGTATATTTACATGGAAAATGTTGATTATTAAAGTGACTTATACTCAAGTATTATCAGATAACTTAAACTCAGATAACTTAAGCATAATTCAGATGACTTATACTCAAGTATATTTACATGGAAAATGTTGATTATTAAAGTGACTTATACTCAAGTATTATCAGATAACTTACATGCAAGACATGCTCCAATCAATGCATCTGTACGGGCAAACATTTTTGTGTTTCACATTATTACACCTAACGTTTTGTTTTTATTTTGCTTAAACTCTTCCTCTATAATATAGGAAAATGTAAACATTGAAATATATGTATGTTTGGAGGCCCAATGCGTCCCCAGTCTATGACAATAGAGAAAGAGGTGGTAAAAATACACTTATTAAGCCCGTTTTGTCAATGCAAAGTGATGATACAATTGTAAAAGACGCTCTCAAAACAAATCATGAGAAGCATTTGATATACATATTCAAACAATACTTCATACATGTAAAAATTCTATAATACCAGGAAAACTTACAGGAATTTACAACATGTTGTTGCATTAGTAACACCTTCAGGAAATTGATTACTTAATATATATATAACTGGGTTAAACCACAGAGAGTACATGCTTTAAATAAAAGCGGATATAGTACATATCAACTACATTGAAATATTTCCTGTTTCCATGCATATACTGATCTGCTTGCTTCATATATTACCTTCTCCAAGTGTTAGGTAAGGCAAGATGTATCGAGAGGGCGCGATGCAAACAAAACTGCACCGATTATTTACATGCTGTGTGAGTTGCTTGCACTGTCTAGGAACTTAAAATTGTTTTGAATAACCCTAATCATCGTGTGTTAATCCATCACCGCAACAGATAGTTATTGGTGTGCTTGTTGATGACAGCCTACTTAAAGCCTAAAATTTGTTTTCTTCATATGCTAAGCCAGCACCATGTGCACCAGCTGCCCATTGGCACAGTCATACTCATGACGCTGGCCTTCGCCTCATGTGGTTAGAAGCTGGCACCCCAAAGGAATTGTTAGGGAATTGCTTAGATTATAAAGATTGACATTCTGGTTCTTTTTCATTCATCATAACTTCTGATATGGAAGAGTACGATGATATTTCTGCTTCAAGTATTTGGTTTTTATTTTGGATTTTTTTGATGATACTACAACGGCGAAGCTAATGTGTTGCGTAAAATATATTTTTTACTAATTAGTGACATATATATTACTGGATTTGGTGTTATTGCGGTGTTGTGATGTTGCACTACCGAGTTTTAAGTGATCGTGTAATGGAGAGTAGATTGATCTAACAGAGTGGGAGATGTTCGACTCGATGCGTACTGTTCCATAAAAAAGGAGTCAATACGTAGTGCCCTCCAATTATTTTTTTATCGAACAATTAGAACTTATGCGTATGTTTGGCTCATTTCTTATTACTCCTTGTACTAATATTGAGACACTTGTTATAAGACGAAGGAAGTATTATTTTTACTAATTAACATATTTTTTTAGGAAGTCAAAAATAGTAGAAGAAGTTAGGTCCACATACTCAACGATAAAAGATATAGAAAAGCTAACCTTGTCAAATCAAATATCGGGTTGAATTGGTAGTTGTTAAGAAGCGCGTCCTGTCCTCTACTCGCATGCCCCATAGACACGTACCGTACATGTCCTAATTAGCTCAATTACACATTATTTTCTTTGAGATTGGAAAGGTCCATTCTAATTTTGGTGCTGCAAAAACAATAGTAATACAAAAGTTTTATTTGATAACTCCTACATGGTGACATATTATTATTGTAATATTGCACACAGAATAATAATTATTAATGTACCAAAAATAAGATTATGCGGGATTCATTAAAATTGGCCGAATAACTTCTGTTAATCTTGAGCACTAATTAAAATCGTGGGAGGGGGCATTTAGCGGAGAAGAATTTACAGCAAAATTGTACGCATGAAGGTGTGTTCCCTGGCGATATCGACACAATAACTCGCGATATCTAAGGGATGCAAATCGCGCGGTAATTTCTAAACGGCAATAGCAGCCCAATTGCGGCCATTTCGCCACGTATTAAAATCGTGATCTTAAGGGCCACCATGATTTTTGTACAGTTGAGTTAATTATCTACAAAAGCTAGATAAATGTGTGTGCACATATATTGATCACATTGTTTATATCATAGAGCCTCGTAAAGAATAAACTGCTAATTACAAAACATTAACCACTATGTTAGGGTTAAAGCAACCGTGAGACATGCAAACATACTGTTAGGTTCTAGTCATGCATGCAATTTAATCAACTTGATATTCATACCATGGATGGAAAAAGATGTTGAAGCAACTTACTGATCAGAGAAGCTACAACCGAGTAGATGGCCACGATCCAGTATGGGCTGATGAGAGAATGGAACAAACATTGGCCGTTGCTGCCGCAAGGAGGCTCATGAGCACGGGAAGATGGATTTATGTTATATCGTTTCCTTTCTTCTAGAGAAACGTAAAGGGAAGGTAGAATCAGCTTTTTGTTGTCAGATTAGGATTCGTTTTTTCTTTTCGAACAAACATGGAAAAAAAGAGTGCGATCAGATTTTCTGTTTTTTGTACTTTTTCAACAAAAAAAGGAAGAGACCAATGGTTGTACGGCTGAGAGGAGATGGACTCCTGTACGTGGCTTCCTGCGTTATCCAACGACAATGGACATATTGTATGCTAATCCGATGGTCTCAATTCATTAACATCTAGGATTAACGTGGAGCCTCGTTTAGTGCCTCCAATTAGTAAATATAAAGATTGTAACATCTAAGTTTCAACAGACGTAGTATACTTTCTCTACAAATGTAACATTTTGCGAATTTAAAAATGCTTACATGGAATATTGTACAATCTACACATATTACTCCTAAACTACAGAGGGAGATGGGTGCCTCGCCCTACTCCTTTCGGTGAAATTAGACTTGGGACGTATGGGATCACATCAAAGGAGATGAAACGCTTCTTTAGGTGCTCAAGTTCAATCTTGCCTGTGTTTGGGTTATGATACCTCAATTCCTTCATGCAAACAAGATTCTTGGCAGCTTTGGTTTCGAGATCATAGCTAACAAGACAAGACAATACTGCATCCTTGAAGAACACGATGTCCCTATCAAAACCTCCAATTGGCGAGAGAGACGCTAGCCCAAACGGCGGGGTACTGACTTTGTAGCGCAGCTCCCATCACGTATTGTTGATTTTTTTTTTTGAAAAGGACGTTACATCCCTGGCCTCTGCATCAATTGATGCATGCAGCCATCACGTATTGTTGATGCCGTCGCACATCCACATCTCGACCGTGGCATCCACACAAGCTACAACTAGTTCCCCATGCTGTTCAACAAAACTAGTGATGGTTTTATAAGATGTTGGGTGATAAGGAGGCAGCGGCGTGACCACGAACTCCTCGTCCTCTAGGCCGAAGCGAAGGAAACATGCCACGGCATCTTCGAAGATTTTATCTGATAATGTCCAGAGCAAGGATCCTTTGAAGAAGGTAACAGTCCGTTGTGGAACGATAGGGTATTGGGGTTGCGCGGCCATCTGACGCCAATACTCGTCGACTCCGACGGTGAACACCTCCATCACAGTAGTATAGCTGCCCCCGGAGACCGCGGAGCGGTAGAAGAAGCGGGCGACCCTGTGTGAGTTGGAGCGCTCATCGTGCCCAAAACCAAACGCCTGGTGGCTACTGGACAGGGTGGTGAATCTGTCAGGATATCAACGCGGCAGATCATGACTCGGGCTAGGGGCAGCTGCACGGCCTGGCGCTTGGCGGGGTTGATCACATGCATCGTGGCGTCATGGCTTCGTGGGGCACCACGACCAGCCCGTCGCAGTGCGCGAAACTGTGCACCGCGTCAGACGGGGACAATATCGTGGCGTGGACGACGAGGGGCCGTGCGGTGTCGTCCTGACCAGCCTCCCGCCAATACAAGCCAACGGTTTTGGGGAAACAAAGATAGCCTCCCGCCAATATATAGTTATATTTATTTTTTGAGGTAAACTAAGGACTTTACTCAATCTGTGGATAATAGAGCATACAGACAATGTCTGGAACCATCCCTAGCCACACATGACGACCGATAGATCAGGAAGAAACTGCCTTTGCTAAGGGATGTGTTTCAGAGTTACAGTCCCTAGACTCGAACAAAAGCTAAAATTATTGAACTCTCTCCTTCTAACATTAATTTCCTCAAGAACACAAACATAAGTAGTAGCCACCCCCTGCTTGATATTTGTGACCACCTCAAGGCAGTCAGAGGCTATGGTCATGTGGTGAATATGAAGATCTTGACTCTTGAGAAAGCGCTAGTGCCTCATGTCAATATATATGGATTGTTTACAATGGATCATGAAGCCTACGTATCCGACGAGCCGCCCGGTACTACTGCTGCTTGTACTGTTCCGGGCCGAGGAAAGCCCTAAACGGATAGCCAGTATGGCCCATCAAGTACACTTGACCGTGGTATGAAGTGTGGGTATTTCTATTTCTTTTATGAGAGACTGGAAAGAAAGAGCAAAGGAAATTCTAGTAATCTTTAAAAAAAATTGTGAGTGTCATTAAAATATTATGTGTGTTTTTGTTTAAAAAAATAGCAAGTTGATTCAAAATATTATGACAGTCTGAACTCTTGTTGAGGGTTTATGTAGCTGCAGTGCCGTTGTTTGTGCCAAGCAGAAGCAGGCAACCAGCCGGCATAAATCAAATTTCTGGAGATACACGTTTTTGGCCAACGCCCATGGCTTTGCTGCTATCAGGTTTCGCTCGCCAGATGCGCATCTATCTCGTCATACATTCTACGTACTTAGCCAGTGCTTTATGGGAACGGCATGCAAGTTATTACCTTCAAAAAAGGAGAAGTCTTGTCGTAAGCGATTTCTGGGACTGACAGCTGAGCTTCCAAGGACTCTATTTCTGCTCATCCAGAAGGCGGCCCACTAACTGTCAAGTGACGTTCGTTACCTGGAAAGTGTATTTCGGATGTCTTGGAGAACATGTATGTTTCCCAAATTTGGAACTATGAGAATATATGATAATTACCAATCTTATAAACATCCAACGACATCCAGATACCCGGTAGAAGCCGGCACCGCTAGTTTTTCATTTCGCAGAGGCACATGTGATGTTTGATGGACTGCGCGGAGGCGGTGGCGATGATCAACGCAACGATTCACTCCGGCCGTCGAATCTCCGGCGATGCACACGCATCCTCCCAGATCCGGCGGTTCATCGCCGGCTCCCTGCGCCAGCTCCTCGCGTAGCCCCTCGCCTGGTGGTCCATCGCAGATGCCTGCCCTGCACCACCTTCGGTCAACCTTGGATACGGCCTCCCCGCCGCGAATCCAGCTTCGGGGCGAGTGCTCCAAGGTGGTCTCGCCTGTTGCGGGCTCAGGCCTCGGACCAGACCTGGCTGGCGAGGACTCCCCTGCTTCCTCCGGTCCGTCCGTGGTTCCGGAGACGTCGCTCGGGGACTCCTCTGTCCTGACCTTTACTCCGCGTTCCCGTAGTACACCCCGCTGCTGCCGGATGCGTCGCCCTCTCGTCTGATGGATCCAGCGCCGCCCCAGGCCTCATGATTTAAATCCATTATCATCACCCTTTGCTCGGCTGTTCAGATTACCACTTCGAGGGCGGACATGAGCTGGACCGAGGTCAACCACCAAAAGAACCGGCGCCCCGCCGCAGATCCGCTAGGCTTGAGTGCGCTCCCTGGGGAGCATCGACTTGTCCGCCGGGGAGAACTCAATGCCGAAGATGCTCGCGCGGCCTTTTTAGGCCGCTTCCGCGGCTGCTGCTTCCGATGCCTAAGTAAGCGCCACCGTCTTTCTAACTGTCGTGATCCTATCCAGTGCATCATCTGCAGGCGAGCAGGGCACATAGGCAGGCAGTGCCCCCATAATCCACAAACTCAGGGTAGGGCTGGTAGTGCCAAGAACCGGCTACGTCTGGTGCCACCTCCGGCGCCTCTTCACACACAGTTGCGTTTCCCCCCGCTGGCCACTTTAGCCATGCCTGCCATGACACCAGCCATGCTGCGCGCCACATCGACCCTTCGCGCCGCCCCCGGGAAAGTCGCTCGGTGACCGTGCCCTCTCCGACGGTGGACCAGGCGGTTTTCTTCCTCCGCAACCACGCCGTCACCCTGAGCGCCGCTGACGGGGTGAACACCACGTCCCCCATGACGGTGGGACGAGCGCTCTAGGCATAGCTTTCCGTCCCGGTGCACTCGCTGCGCGTCACGGCCCACCACCCGGAGCACTACTTCATCATCTTCAGCCAGCCGGCGCACCATGTCAATGGTGTGCGGCGCAGATCCATTCGGGTCGACGGCGTCGCCTTCAACATTGCGCCATGGCACGAGCACGACCATGCCTCCTTCGACTCACTGCTGCTGTGTTGGTGCCTACCAGGCCCTAGCCCTCGCCTACAGCTCGTCGGAGTTCTTTCTTTCTTTGTCACTCTAGCTCAAATGAACAAGGGAAGAAGGAGAGGAGTGGATACAGGAGTTTTTGGGCACTCATACACCACCGCACGTACGGCCTGGTATTTTCCCTTGAGCAACAACTCAAGTCACCACCTGTTACAACGTCGTCGTGCGGTTTTATACCACGACCAGCGACCGGGCACGCACCCACGCTCCTTCTCCCTCGCGCCCACGATCCGCCCGCCTCGCTCGCGGCAGCGACGCGCTGCACTCCAACGCGCGGCTCACGGCGGGCCTCCAACAGATCGTGCACGAGCTCTCCGCACGGCTCGCCAACAGACCAGGTCTTCTACGACGCGTCCCGTGTACATGCACACGCACGCCCAAACGATACCCACTCACGCACACTCGCGGAACCCGACGCACCCATCAAGCCCAGTGCGCGCCCATACACGCGCCCGACTTGACCGGCTCGCCGCCGCGGCTTATTGCCCAACACACGCGCCCTAAGCCGCTGCTCAGAGCAAGCCACCGTCCTCGACGCCGGCGTCCGCTATCATCGCATGCTCCGCTGCCGGCGCCTTCTTCCACTGCGGGCATTGCCGCTTGAAGTGCCCACAGTCGCCACATTTGTAGCAGCGGCCACGCCGGTTTCCGCCGAAGCCCGAAGCCTCGCTACGCGCGTCGTTGTCGTCCCGCGCTCCTCCGTTCTGCCGTTCTCGCGCCCGCCACTGCTCCCTCATGAGCATCAGCTGCTCGCCGCCGCGCTCGCTGCCGTCCTGCCCGCGTCGACGTAGCCGCTCGTCGAATGCCTTCAGGCGCCCGAGCGCGTCCTCGAACAACAGCGTCGACAGGTCACAGAATTCCATCCCAGCGACTGCCGCGTACAGGCAATCCGGGAGGCAGTCCAGAAGCTTCTTCACGAGCACGGTGTCCTCCACGGTCGAGCCGAGCCCCGCGAACTGCGCCGCCATGCCGCCCAGCTTGCCCGCAAACCCGTCCAGTGTGTCGCCGTCCGCCATGCGAAGGAGCTCGAACTCGCTCCGGAGCGTGCCCCGCCGCGCCGCCCGAACGCGATCCGCACCGACGAACCACGCCTTCAGGCTTGCCCACACCTCCGCCGCCGTCTTCTTCGAGGCCACCTGCAGCAGCAGATCCTCAGGGAGTGCGCGGAACAGGTATGCCCGCGCCGGCTTGTCCTTCTTGGTGATCACGGCCGCCGCCGCGTCCTCCGACGGCTGCACCGCCTCCCACAGGCCGGCGGCGTCCAGGTCCACCTCCACCTTGATCGCCCATGTCGTGTAGTTGTCCCCGGTGAGCTGCGGCACGGGCTGCGGCAACGAGCCGCCCGCTCCGCAGGCGTACGGGATGATCGACATTGCCGGCGAGCTCCGGTCTTCACGTGGCTCTGATGCCAATTGTTGGTGTCTACCAGGCCCTAGCCCTCGCCTACAGCTCGTCGGAGTTCTCTCTTTCTCTGTCACTCTAGCTCAAATGAACAAGGAAAGAAGGAGAGGAGTGGACACAGGAGTTTTTGGGCACTCGTACACCACCGCACGTACGACCTGGTATTTTCCCCTTAGCAACAACTCAAGTGACCACCTGTTACAACGTCGCCATGCGGTTTTATACCCAGGACCAGTGACCGGGCACGCACCCACGCTCCTTCTCCCTCGCGCCCACGATCCGCCTGCCTCGCTCGCGGCAGCGACGCGCTGCACTCCAACGTGCGGCTCACGGCGGGCCTCCAACAGATCGTGCACGAGCTCTCCGCACGGCTCGCCAACAGACCAGGTCTTCTACGACGCGTCCCGTGTACATGCACACGCACGCCCAAACGATACCCACGCACGCACACTCGTAGAACCCGACGCGCCCGTCAAGCCCAGTGCGCGCCCATGCACGCGCCCGACTTGACCGGCTCGCCGCCGCGGCTTATTTCCCAACACACGCGCCCTAAGTCGCGGCTTAGAGCAAGCCACCGTCCTCGACGCCGGCATCCGCTATCATCGCATGCTCCGCTGCCGGCGCCTTCTTCCACTGCGGGCATTGCCGCTTGAACTGCCCACGGTCGCCACATTTGTAGCAGCCGCCGCGCCGGTTTCCGCCGAAGCCTAAAGCCTCGCTACGCGCGTCGTTGTCGTCCCGCGCTCCTCCGTGCTGCCGTTCCCGTGCCCGCCACTTCTCCCTCGTGAGCATCAGCTGCTCGCCGCCGCGCTCGCTGCCGTCCTGCCCGCGTCGACATAGCCGCTTGTCGAACGCCTTGAGGCGCCCGAGCGCGTCCTCAAACAACAGCATCAACAGGTCGCAAAATTGTTCCATCCCAGCGACCGCCGCGTACAGGCGATCTGGGACGCAGTCCAGTAGCTTCTTCACGAGCACGGTGTCCTCCACGGTCGAGCCGAGCCCCGCGAACGGCGCCGCCATGCCGCCCAGCTTGCCCGCGAACCCGTCCAGTGTGTCGCCGTCCGCCATGCAAAGGAGCTCGAACTCGCTCCGGAGCGTGCCCAGCCGCGCCGCCCGAACGCGATCCGCACGACGAACCGCGCCTTCAGGCTTGCCCACACCTCCGTCGCCGTCTTCTTCGAGGCCACCTGCAGCAGCAGATCCTCAGGGAGCGCGCGGAACAGGTATGCCCGCGCCGGCTTGTCCTTCTTGGTGATCACGGCCGCCGCCGCGTCCTCCGACGGCTGCACCGCCTCCCACAGCCCGGCGGCGTCCAGGTCCGCCTCCACCTTGATCGCCCATGCCATGTAGTTGTCCCCGGTGAGCTGCGGCACGGGCTTCAGCAACGAGTCGCCCGCTCTGCCGGCGTACGGAACGATCGACATCGCCGGCGAGCTCCGGTCTTCACGTGGCTCTGATTTCAATTGTTGGTGTCTACCAGGCCCTAGCCCTCGCCTATAGCTCGTCAGAGTTCTCTCTTTCTCTGTCACTCTAGCTCAAATGAACAAGGGAAGAAGGAGAGGAGTGGACACAGGAGTTTTTGGGCACTCATACACCGCCGCACGTACGGCCTGGTATTTTACCTTGAGCAACAACTCAAGTCACCACCAGTTACAACCTCGCCGTGCGGTTTTATACCCAGGACCAGCGACCGGGCACGCACGCACGCTCCTTCTCCCTCGCGCCCACAATCCGCCCGCCTCGCTCGCGGCAGCGACGCGCTGCACTCCAACGCGCGGCTCACGGCGGGCCTCCAACAGATCATGCACGAGCTCTCCGCACGGCTCGCCAACAGACCAGGTCTTCTACGACGCGTCCCGTGTACATGCACACGCACGCCCAAACGATACCCACGCGCGCACACTCGCGGAACCCGACGCGCCCGTCAAGCCCAGTGTGCTCCCATACACGCGCTCGACTTGACCGGCTCACCGCCGCGGCTTATTGCCCAACACACGCGCCCTAAGCCACAACTCAGAGCAAGCCACCGTTCTCGACGCCAGCGTCTGCTCTCATCGCATGCTCCGCTGCCGGCGCCTTCTTCCACTGCGGGCATTGCCGCTTGAAGTGCCCACGGTCGCCACATTTGTAGCAGCGGCCGCGCCGGTTTCCGCCGAAGCCCGAAGCCTCGCTACGCGCGTCGTTGTCGTCCCGTGCTCCTCCGTGCTGCCGTTCCGCGCCCACCACTGCTCCCTCGTGAGCATCAGCTGCTCGCTGCCGCGCTCGCTGCCGTCCTGAGGTCGCAGATGCTCTACTGCGCCGCTTCAACGAGCCATTGACTGATAGTGACATTGCGGTCATCGCGAAGCTAACGCGCCTCGACGGTGAGGCCCTGCATATCATGGCACGCATGGCCGGACCCGATGGAGATGCCGAGGAGGCCTTAGTTTAGTCATGTTAGCTACTATCTGTTCTTTCCTCCGATGGCGGCCGACGAAGAGTTGGTTTGAGTTAGGTTTATTTTCATTGTGTTCCAGTAGGATGTGTTCAGCTAGTAGCCGGCGTGTCTTGGGGTGGACGCTGGCGCGCCCCTGTTAAGATGGATGTGTACTTCATGGGCCTGAGGCCAATTAGTAAAATTAGTCACAGGAGCTACACCTGTTTTCCTAATGAGTGACAAACTGCCTCCAATCATGTGTTGGAACGTCCGAGGCCTCATCAACAATGCGTGGTCACAAACGGACAAGTGTCCGTTTTTGGTCCGCTTTTGATCCATTCTCGGTTCAAGATTGGACCGGGTTTGCGGCCAAACAGACACGTGCGGACGGACGCGCCACGTGCCCTTGTCCTCCCCTTAACCCTGCAAAACGCGCCTCCGTCTGCGAGATAGCCACAGTGCACTGTGTGGCTATCTTGTGCCTGCAGGAGACAAAAATTGATGCCTAGAGTCCTAGCTTAGTTCGTGAGATTTGGGGCGCGTCCCTCACTAACTGCATTGCACTGCCGGATATCGGTGCCAGTGGCGGGGCAGCGATCCTCTAGAACAGAAACCTCGCGACGGTCATCTCCCATGCTGTCGGTGTTTTCGCGATCACGGCCAGGGTCACCCTGCTGGGACAGCCCCATGGGTTCTGGCTCTCCTCTTTTTACGGGCCCGCGGATGACGCCAGAAAGGAAAACTTTCTACTGGAATTGTCTCGCACGGCTCCTCCTACAGCAGAACCATGGTTAATCAACGGGGATTTCAACCTCATCTACGAAGCGCGCGACAAGAACAACCTCAGCCTGAACCACAGGCTTATGGGTAGGTTTAGGACAGCCATCGACGCGGCTGGTTTGAAAGAGATAAAATGCAAGAACCGCCGATACACTTGGAGCAACGAGCGGCTAGATCCCACTCTAGTCAGTATAGATAAATTCTTCTGCAACCAAGCCTGGGAATCCGTCTTCCCCTCTGCCTCGTTGATGGCGGCCACCACGGCCATGTCCGATCACTGCCTGCTCGTCCTCGCCGACACCATCGCCCCGCTTTGATGTGCACTTTTCAAGTTCGAGAGCTTCTGGCCTAGCTTCCCTCGCTTCCCTGACACAGTAGCAAATGCCTGGAACAGACAGGTGCAATCCATGTGCGCCTTCCATCGTCTCCATATAAAAATGACGCGCACTGTGCGAGACCTAAAAACTTGGAGCAAATCCATTTTCAGCTATGCAAAGCTACAGTTTCATATAGCTGCTGAAACTGTACTTCGCAGTTTCATATAGCTGCTGAAACTGTACTTCGCCTGGATGTAGCACAAGAGAACCGCCGGCTGACCGAGGCAGGATTCAACCTTAGAAAGCAGAAAACTGTACTTCGCCTGGATGTAGCACAAGAGAACCGCCGGCTGACCGAGGCAGGATTCAACCTTAGAAAGCAGCTAAGGCTTCGCCTCCTGGGCCTCGCCGCGGTCGAGCGTGCCCGCAGGCGCTAGGCTTCTCGCCTTACATGGCTACGAGTAGGAGATGCGGGAACAAAATTCTTCCATGCAAAAATGAGATCGCGTAGATGAAAGAACTACATCCACAGCCTCGAGGTGGGCAATGCGATTGCCACGGCGCATGACGAAAAAGCAGCAGCCATCTACCAGCACTTCAACGACAGTTTGGGGTCCAAAGTTGTTAGACCACTAGGCATCAACTGGCGCATGTTGGACATGCCCTCGGTTCAAGGAGGAGGCCTCGACAACCCTTTATCTGAAGATGAAATCTGGGAGGCGAGCAAGGCTTCCCCTTCAGAGAAGGCCCCAGGCCCCGACGGCTTCACTGGGACTTTCTTCAAAAGCTGTTGGCCGCTGATCAAGACCGAACGTACTGCAAGCTTTTAACAAGTTCTACCACATGGCAGGGGGCGATTTCAGCAAACTAAACACTGCCATGGTGGTTCTCCTTCCCAAGAAAGATGGTGCCACAAAATTACAAGACTTCGGGCCCATCAGCCTGATACATTCTTATGCAAAGCTTATAGCCAAGGTGCTCTCCATACGGCTAACTACGGTCATCCAGAACATAATCTCGTCTGTGTGAACGGCCTTCTTGCACTCCAAGTGTACGCAGGATAGCTTCCTGTATGTGCAAAATGCGGTCAGATCTCTCCACCAAAAAAAGACACCTACACTACTGTTTACTTTAGACATCGCCCGAGCCTTCAACAACGTCTCTCTTGGGAATACCTACTAGAGCTACTACAAGTACTTGGTTTTTCGGCACGCTGGCGAGACTGGATTGCGCTGCTTCTCAGCACGGCATGTCATCCTTTCTGCTAATAAATGGGAGTGTAGGGCAGCAGATTAGTCACCGCAAGGGCCTGCAGCAGGGCGACCCATTATCACCCCTCCTCTTCATCATCGCAATCGACCCCCTACACAGGCTGCTAAAGAAAGCGACAGAACTAGACATGCTTGCCCCTCTGCCTGGCAGAGACATCTCTCTTCGAGTTAGCCTTTATGCTGATGACACGGTAATTTTTGCGAAGCCTGATAGAGCGGAGGTCGACGCCCTGCTCGACATCATCCTAGATTTTGGACAGGCAACTGGGCTGCAGGTGAACCCCTCAAAATCAACTGTCTCTGTTATCCGCTGCGATGACATCAACATACAGGAGGTTCTACATAATTTTGGTGGGGAGACAGTGGGTTTTCCCCTGAAATATCTGCGCGTCCCGCTAACACTATCAAGATTGAGACTCGTCCACATCCAATTCATACTGGACCAGATCAAGGCACGACTGGTGGGATGGAAGGGCAAACTTATGACTATCGCCGGCAGACGGATTTTGGTCCGCAGTGTACTAACTGCGCTGCCAACCTTTGCCTTATCTGTGCTACGGGGGCCGAAGAAGTTTTTAGCAGAAATAGACAAGGTTAGACGGCGTTTCCTATGGGCACAAGAAGAACTAAATGGAGGAAAATGCAAAGTCAGCTGGGCAGTAGTCTGCTCCCCAATAGAAAATGGAGGCCTGGGAATATTGGACATAAACCGTTTCAGTAGAGCACTCCGGCTACGCTGGCTTTGGCTGTCCTGGACTAGCACGGACAAGCCATGGAATGGCATGCAACTGCCATGCGACGACGGCGACAGGGCCCTGTTCAGCGCCTCCACCTTGGTCACACTAGGAAATGGTGCAACGGCCTCCTTCTGGCATTGCTCGTGGACCGGATCGGGTAACCTGAAGACAGCCTTCCCAATGCTGTTTAGGCACTCTCGAAGAAAGAACAGATCAGTCAGAGATGCAGTAGCAAGCAACACCTGGATAAAAGATCTCACTCACGGGGACACACAATTTTTGTGGACTAAGGCGATCAGACTGCACAGTTGGATCCAAACAAAAAATATTCAGCTGCAAGACCTAGCACAAGACACCATCAAATGGAGTAATGGACACATCAGGCATCAGGAGTGTACACAGCCAGCTCTGCGTATAAGGCACAGTTTCTGGGCTTCATGAAATCAGATTTCAAGAAGCTAATATGAAGCACTTGGGCTGCTTCTCAAGAACAGACTATGGTGCAACGACCGCCTGCAAAGAAAGGGATGACCAAATGAATACTTCTGCCAGTTATGCCTCCGAAACCTTGAGTCATGTGTACACTTGTTCTGGCAGTGCCCAGTATCACTGGCAGTGTGGTCTAACGCTGCAGCAAGCAACGGTTGCAGCTCCCTCAACCCAACCAAGTGGCAAAGCAAGACCAAGCCGACAGCCATCATATCTGAAATGATAAGTGCTGCAAGACCTGACCACAAAAAGGCCATCAAAACGATGATCATTTTGATTCTATCCGAGCTTTGGAAGGAGAGAAATGAATGTACTTTCAGAAACAAGGTTGTGCAACTCACAAACATCAACGCATCCATAAGAACTATTGAGTTTTGGCGCCAAGCAGGAGCAGCATTTCTGGAGCACCCTTTTGGGGACCCTTGGTCACTACCAGAATAACCATCTATGCCGACGGGCCGTCGGCATAGGCCCCAAGGGCCGTCAGCATACGGCTACCCCGACGGTGGCTGTCGGCGTAACTCCGTTGGCAACTCGGATGTCGGCGTACCAACGGGAGGCCTTCGGCATACAAAAACCATCGGCAACCGCGTATACGCCGCCAGCTTCCGTACAACTATCGGTATAGTGACCCCCTCGGCAATGTATTGGGACTGACGGTCGTTGACAGCGAAGCGGACCAATCATGCGTCGCCATGTGGCAGCCCCTCGCATCTCCTAGTGACCCTCTACGCCGACGGTTATGCCGTCGGGATAGATTTACCACCTATGCCGACGGCCTAGCCGTCGGCACAGAGGACCACCAGGCTAGGCCGTCGGCGTAGGTGGTAAATCTATCGTGATGGCATAACCGTCGGCGTAGAGGGTTACCAGGAGCTTGCCAGGGGCTGCCACATGGCGAAACCTGGTGCCTCGTGCCATCTATGCCGACGGTTATGCCGTCGGGATAGCTACCATAATTTTTTTCCCTTTTTATTTGTTTGAAATACACAGTTTATAAACAAAATATACACAACATATACACAAAATGCACAACATACACAACATAGGCCTAGTTCAACATAGTTCAAGCTAGGCAACATAGTTCAACATAGGCATAGTTTAACATAACGACAAGTTCAACATAATGATAACTTCGACAAAGCCAACAACATCATCACCGCCAAAGGCTTAAGCACCATCACTTCCACCGCCAAAGGCTTAAGCGCCATCACTTCCACCGCCAAAGGCTTAAGCGCCATCACTTCCACCGCCAAAGCCGAGGTAGCCAAAGCCAAGGTCGTCACCGCTAGCGCTACCACCACCGCCACCTCTAGTGCTAGCACTACCGCCACTGCCACCGCCAACGCCAACGCCATAGCCTCGCCTCGCCAAACCGGAGTGATTGGGCTTTGTGACTCATGAGTGGAACCATAAGTAGCACCACCACCGGCGGATGATCCACCGGTTCCCTTCATGTTAAAAAAGAGAACCAAGGCAAAATATGATTGTATTGAATAAACAGTAAGTTGTGGTTGAATAGTTTGGTGATGTACTAACCCAAGTGCCATAGTGTTCTGCCAGGACGGAATATCACCTTTAAGAACACATCGGTTTTCTCGACCCACTCTGTTGTCACTTGATTCCGACGGATAAAACCATTGTACATCCACTGAGAGTCTGCCATCCTCTGCTTTATCATGAGCCACACAACAAAATTATGGATTCATTAAAATTAATCACATAAATTTTTCATTTTCTACCGAGTTGACCAGAAACGGCACTGAATCCACCTACATCTCTAATAGGTAAAGATAGGTCTTAATCCCACCCGAGGATGTGTAGATTGAGTACGTTCTCCATGCTCTACCCCGTTCCAAGACAAAATTTCGGCAGCACCTCCACGCTGTTCTCCAGATACATGTCTCGACAAAAATCCGAGAGAATATGCTCCGGAGAACAACGGGGAGGCACTACCGAAATCCTATCTCGGAACGGGTTAGGGCATGAAGAATGTACCCAATCTACACACCCTTGGGCTGTCCATAGAAAACGCTGGACAATCTGAAAGAGTTACTGTGATAAATATGCAATTGAATGCATCTTTATCAATGCAACCCTTTCGAACGGGAGACGCCTAGGTTACGCGACTTGACGTGATAATTAAATCTAGTGACATAAAAAAAGAGCAGATGAGGAGGTGGTGGATTTGTAACTCACCCTTGCATGTAGAGGAAGTAGTCAAACCGCGGAGGGACGACCAGGGACCAACAGCTCCGACGTCGACGATCACTCTACGAAGATGCAACACCACAAATTCTGTAAATCCCGCCGAGTGAAAAAACTTAGGTCATCACATCGCACACAACATTGAAACTTCAATTTTTTAGCAAGATCATCATGATCAAATAACCCATCATCATATCCAAATTTTAACATTTGTCTATCTATCAAAAAAAGCCAAAACAAATGTTCTCTGCCATGTCATCTATCTATCTATCAATGTACTCCACAAAACATCTATCTATCACGTGAGTATGTATCTAAAACCTAATAAAATTACACGAAACATACAAAAATTAGTCCACCTAATATTTTTTTCACATTTTTACTCACTTCCTTTTCATCCATCTATCTATTCATCTAGCAAACATCCATCAGTCTATTCATCTATCTATTTATATATTTGTACAAAATACTACATACAAAAATTTGTAAAACTAACTAAAAATAACCTTTGGGCAACCGGAGCCGCGGTCACGGCCGGGGTCAAGGGGTCGGGGCAGTGGAGCGGGAGCAGCAGCCGAGCAGGGCCAGCCGCGGGGTAGAGGGAGGCCGGCGAGGGGGGTGGCCGTGGGTACAAAGGGAGGCCGGGGCCGCCGGAGCCGCGGTCACGGCTGGGGTCAAGGGGCCGTGGTAGGGCCGAGGGAGGCCGGTGAGGAGCCGAGGGAGGACGGGGCAGGGAGGAGCCCGCGGCTCACGGTGGACGGGAGAGGACGGGGCGACGCAGCGGAGTGGTGGTGATGCGGTCGGTGGCAGCGGTGCGTACAAGGGCGGGGCGGTGTTGCGAGGAAGATAGGGCAGGGAGTGCTAGGGCCCGGCCGACGGCGGCGGAGGGACGGGAGGCAGCGACAGCGACGGCGACGACGGCTGGTGACGGCGGCGCGGGATCGAGGGAGGAGGGCGTGGGATCGAGGGAGAGAACGAGTGGAGGAGGGAGGGCGCCGAGCGGATAAGGGAGCGGTCTATGCCGACGGCTTAGCCGTCGGCATAGCTATTTTCGATTTTTTTATTTTTTATTCATTATTTTATAAAAACATAATTAAAAATTAATTAATTAAAGTGTGTCTTATCTAAACATAAACACACACACAAACACCACACGTGTCTCTTGGGCCGAGTTTGTCGTTCTCCCCCTCCATCAAGCTATATACTTCCGGACATGTAGGAGGGCCCACCGAAAGACCTGGTGGCATAGCTACCCCCCCCAAAGTACACCCGTCCCGTCTAACCCTGCGAGAGTTGACCGGGAGGTCTATGCCTTTGACTTTCACCGGACGGGGTTTGACTGATGGACATTTTCACCTAGGTGTGATAGCCCAGCCCCTAGGTACACTCCGGATCAAGGTTCGGCCCCAACCCACCACAAGATTCCCTTTGAATCAAGGTCCGGGCCTAACCCACCGCAAGATTCCCTCCGCATCGACCTGACGTGACCATTTCCACCCTCCGTGCGGCGGCGGCGACGACGTGCGTGCGGGGGGTCACACCCCGGAGCCGCGTGCCGGGAGCTTGCACCTGCCACCACACTTCCATACGTGTAGGAGGGCCCAGCGTAAGACCTGGTGGCATAGCTACCCCCCCCAATTACACCATCCCGTCTAACCCTAGCATTGTTGACCGGACGGGTCTACCCCTTTGACTTTCACCGGACGAGCTATGACCGATGGACATTTTGACCTGACTCTGATAGGCCAGCCCATAGATACACTTCGGATCAAGGTCCGGACCCAACCCACCGCAAGATTCCCTCCGTTACTGCCCGACGTGGTCGTTCCCCCCTCCGTGCGATGCCGGCGGCGATGTTGGTGAGGGGGGTGACACCACGGAGCCCCGTGTTGGGTGCTTGCAGCCTCCACCGCATTTCCGGACGTGTAGGAGGGCCCAGCAAAAGACCTGGCGGCATAGCTACCCCCAAAGTACACCCGTCGCGTCTAACCCTACGAGAGTTGACCGGGTGGTCTACGCCTTTGACTTTTGCCGGACGGGGTTTGACCGATGGACATTTTCACCTCGGTGTGATAGCCTAGCCCCTAGGTACACTTCGGATCAAGGTTCGGGCCCAACCCACCACAAGATTCCCTTCAGATCAAGGTCTGGGCCTAACCCACCGCAAGATTCCCTCCGCGTCGACCTGACGTGACCGTTTCCACCCTCCGTGCGGCGGCGGCAACGACGTCCATGAGGGGGGTCACACCCCGGAGCCGCGTGTCGGGAGCTTGCACCTGCCACCACACTTCCAGACGTGTAGGAGGGCCCAGCACAAGACCTGGCGGCATAGCTACCCCCCAATTACACCGTCCCATCTAACCCTAGCATTGTTGACCGGACGGGTCTACCCCTTTGACTTTCATCGGACGAGGTATGACCGATGGACATTTTCACCTGGCTGTGATAGGCCAGCCCATAGATATACTTCGGACCAAGTTCCAGGCCCAACTCACCACAATATTCCCTCCGTTACTGCTCGACGTGGCCGTTCCCCCCTCCGTACGATGCCGACAGCGATGTCAGTGAGGGGGGTGAAACCACGGAGCCCCATGTCGGGTGCTTGCACCCGCCACCGCACTTCCGGACATGAATGAGGGCCCAGTGATAGACCTGGTGGCATAACTCCCCCCAAAGTACACCCGTCCCATCTAACCCTGCGAGAGTTGACCGAGCGGTCTACGCCTTTGACTTTCGCCGGACGGGGTTTGACCGATGGACATTTTCACCTAGGTGTGATAGCCCAGCCCCTAGGTACACTTCGGATCAAGGTTTGGGCCCAACCCACCACAAGATTCCCTTCAGATCAAGGTCCGGGTCTAATCCACCGCAAGATTCCCTCCGCATTGACCTGATGTGACCGTTTCCACCCTCCGTGCGGCGGCGGCAGTGAGGTCCGTGATGGCGGTCACACCCCGGAGCCTCGTGCCGGGAGCTTGCACCTACCACCACACTTCCAGACGTGTAGGAGGGCCCAACGCAAGACCTGGCGGCATAGCTACCCCTCGCAATTACACCGTCCTGTCTAACCCTAGCTTTGTTGACTGAATGGGTCTACCCCTTTGACTTTCACCAGACGAGGTATGACCGATGGACATTTTCACCTGGCTATGATAGGCCAGCCCATAGATACACTTCGGGTCAAGGGTCAGGCCCAACCCACAGCAAGATTCCCTCCGTTAATGCCCGACGTGGTCGTTCCCCCTTTGTGCGATGCCGGCGGAGATGTCGGTGAGGGGGGTGACACCACGGAGCCCCATGCCGGGTGCTTGCACCCGCCACCGCACTTCCGGACTTGTAGGAGGGCCCTACGAAAGATCTAGTGGCATAGCTACCCCCAAAGTATACCTGTCCCATCTAACCCTGCGAGAGTTGACCATGCGGTCTACGCCTTTGACTTTCACCGCACGGGGTTTGACCGATGGACATTTTCACCTAGGTGTGATAGCCCAGCCCCTAGGCACACTTCGGATCAAGGTTTGGGCCCAAGCCACCACAAGATTCCCTTCGGATCAATGTCCGGGCCTAATCCACCGCAAGATTTTCTCCGCGTCGACCTGACGTGACCGTTTCCACCCTCCGTGCGGTGGCGACAGTGACGTCCGTGAGGGGGGTCACACCCCGGAGCCGCGTGCCGGGAGCTTGCACCTGCCACCACACTTCCAGACGTGTAGGAGGGCCCAACGCACACTAGTAGAAAACTGGGCTTTGGTTCAGGCCTGGCCAGCCCATTAGTCCTGGTTCAGTCATGAACCGGGACCCATGGGGGCATATGTCCCGGTTCGTGCGCCCAGGGGGCCGGCCGGGCCTCGTGGGGCATTCGTCCTGGTTCGTATGGACCCTTTTGTCCTGGTTCCAAACACGAACCGGGACCAATGGGCCTCGCTCCTGGCCCACATCCATTGGTCCCGGTTCGTGGATGGAACCGGGACTAAAGTGTGGCCTTTAGTCCCGGTTCCAGCCACGAACCGGGACCAATGATGTGGCTATATATACCCCTCCCCTGCAAGCAGAGCACTCCACTGCTCTGTTTTTTCCTGGAGTGTGAGGGGAGGGCTTTGTGGTGCTCTAGCTCACCTCCTATGCACATGAGGTGTTCGATGAGATGCCCGAGCCACACTACTTAAGCTTTCTCCTCTCCAAACTCGACCTCCAAGTTTCATTTTCCTCAAGATTTGTCTAGGTTTAGCGGTCCGTCACGTCCCGTCCCCGTCTTCACCGCCGTCGATCGCCCGCGCCGATCTCGTCGCCGACACCACCGTGGTGAGCCTCTTGTTCTTATCTTCTTTCTAAAAGAAAAAAAATTATATTAATTTGGTCACTTATCTATTCATGATGTTCTCTAATGGTTTTTGACACACTTAATTATATATAATGCACGTAGATGAACCGGCAATGGATGTACAGTGACAGACGCACCTCCGAGTACATTAAGGGCGTGCATAATTTTCTCGAAGTGGCTGAGGCAAACAAGCAGAATGGTTTTATGTGTTGTCCATGCCCTCTATGTGGGAATACGAAGTCTTACTCTCACCGGAAAATCCTTCACACCCATCTGCTTTATAAGGGTTTCATGCCACACTATAATGTTTGGACCAAGCACGGAGAAATAGGGGTTATGATGGAAGACATCGAAGAAGAAGAGGACGATGACAACTATGTGCCCCTTGAATACGGTGATGCTGCAACGGGGGAAGCTGAAGATCAAGAGGAACTACACGATGATGTGCCCGATGATGATCTCCGTCGGGTCATTGTTGATGCAAGGAGACAGTGCGAAAGTGAAAAGGAGAAGGTGAAGTTCGATCGCATGTTAGAGGATCACAGAAAAGGGATGTACCCCAATTGCGAAGAGGGCAACACAAAGCTCGGTGCCGCACTGGAATTGTTGCAATGGAAGGCAGAGTATGGTATACCTGACAAGGGATTTGAGAATGTACTGAAAATATTTAAGAAGAGGCTTCCAAAGGATAACGAATTGCCCGACAGTACGTACGCAGCAAAGAAGGTCATATGCCCTCTAGGATTGGAGGTGGAGAAGATACATGCGTGCCCTAATGACTGCATCCTCTACCGCGGTTCGTACGAGGATTTGAACGCATGCCCGGTATGCGGTGCATTGCGGTATAAGATCAGACGAGATGACCCTGGTGATGTTGATGGCGAGCCCCCCAGGAAGAGGGTTCCTACCAAGGTGATGTGGTATGCTCCTATAATACCACAGTTGAAACGTCTATTCAGAAACAAAGAGCATGCCAAGTTGTTGCGATGGCACAATGAAGACTATAAGAAAGACGGGAATTTGAGACACCCCGCTGACGGGTCACAATGGAGAAAAATCCTGAGAAAGTACGGCCGGAATGAGTTTGGAGCTCACCCAAGGAACGTATGGTTTGGTTTAAGTGCGGATGGCATTAATCCTTTCGGAGAGCAGAGGAGCAATCACAGCACCTGGCCCGTGACTCTATGTATGTATAACCTTCCTCCTTGGATGTGCATGAAGCGGAAGTTCATTATGATGTCAGTTCTCATCCAAGGCCCTAAGCAACCCGGAAACGACATTGATGTGTACCTAAGGCCATTAGTTGAAGAAGTTTTACAACTGTGGAATGGAAATGGTGTACGTGTGTGGGATGAGCACAAACAGGAGGAATTTGACCTGCATGCGTTGCTGTTTGTAACCATCAATGATTGGCCTGCTCTCAGTAACCTTTCAGGACAAACAAACAAGGGATACCACGCATGCACGCACTTTTTAGCTGACACCGAAAGTATATACCTGGACAATTGCAGGAAGAATATGTACCTGGGGCATCGTCGATTTCTTCCGACCAACCATCAATGTCGAAAGAAAGGCAAGCATTTCAAAGGTGAGGCAGATCACCGGAAGAAGCCCGCCATGCGTACCGGTGATCACATACTTGCTATGGTCAATGATTTACACGTAATATTTGGAAAGGGTCCCGGCAGACTATCTGTTCCGAATGACGCTGAGGGACGCGCACCCATGTGGAAGAAGAATTCTATATTTTGGGACCTACCCTACTGGAAATACCTAGAGGTCCGCTCTTCAATCGACGTGATGCACGTGACGAAGAACCTTTCCGTGAACCTGCTAGGCTTCTTGCGCGTGTATGGGAAGACAAAAGATACACCGGAGGCACGGGAGGACCTGAAACGTTTGCATGAAAAAGACGGCATGCCTCCAAAGCAGTATGAAGGTCCTGCCAGCTACGCTCTTACCAAAGAAGAGAAGGAAATCTTCTTTGAATGCCTGCTCAGTATGAAGGTCCAGTCTGGCTTCTTGTCGAATATAAAGGGAATAATAACTATGGCCGAGAAAAAGTTTCAGAACCTAAAGTCTCATGACTGCCACGTGATTATGACGCAACTGCTTCCGGTTGCATTGAGGCGGCTTCTACGGGAAGACGTTCGATTAGCCATTGTGAAGCTATGTGCATTCCTCAATGCAATCTCTAAGAAGGTGATCGATCCAGAAATCCTACCAAGGCTAAGGAGTGATGTGGCGCAATGTCTTGTCAGTTTCGAGCTGGTGTTCCCACCATCCTTCTTCAATATCATGACGCACGTCCTAGTTCATCTAGTCGACGAGATTGTCATTCTGGGCCCCGTATTTCTACACAATATGTTCCCCTTTGAGAGGTTCATGGGAGTCCTAAAGAAATATGTCCGTAACCGCGCTAGGCCAGAAGGAAGCATCTCCATGGGCCATCAAACAGAAGATGTCATTGGGTTCTGTGTTGACTTCATACCTGGCCTTAAGAAGATTGGTCTCCCTCAATCACGGTATGAGGGGAGACTGACTGGAAAAGGCACGCTTGGAGGGGACTAAATAATATTTAGGGACGGGCATTCTTGGTCTCAAGCACACTACATAGTTCTATAGAACTCTACCTTGGTGACCCCGTATGTCGATGAACACAAGAACAGTCTGCGCTCCAAACACCCGGAGCAGTGTGACGACTGGATTACACGTGAACACATCAGGACTTTCGGGAGTTGGTTGGAAACACGTCTCAGAGCTGACAACATTGTTTCTGATGAGCTATACTCGTTGTCCAGGGACCATCTTATACTGTATTGACTTACAAAGGATACGAGATAAATGGGAATACATTTTACATGATCGCCCAAGATCAAAAGAGCACCAACCAAAACAGCGGTGTCCGCTTTGATGTAGCAACCAAGAGGGGAAAGGACACATATTATGGTTACATAGTGGACATATGGGAACTTGACTACGGACATGATTTTAAGGTCCCTTTGTTTAAGTGCAAATGGGTCAATCTGTCAGGAGGCGGGGTACAGGTAGACCCACAGTACGGAATGACAACAATGGATCTGAACAATGTTGGGTACACAGACGAACCATTCGTCCTAGCCAATGATGTGGCGCAGGTTTTCTATGTGAAGGACATGTCTACCAAACCGAGAAAAAGAAAAGATAAGGAAGTGAATACATCATACGATGAGCCAAAGCGCCACAGAGTTCTTTCAGGAAAAAGAGACATTGTGGGATTGGAGGGCAAGACAGACATGTCTGAAGATTATGAAAAGTTTCATGAAATTCCTCCCTTCAAAGTCAAGGCTGATCCAAGCACCCTGTTAAGCGATGAAGAATATCCATGGTTACGGCGCAATAAGCAAAGGACACAAGTGAAGAAAAAGTGAAGACAGATGAAGTCACAAAGGGTTGAAAATTGATGATGTGGCTTTGAATGGTTCATTTTGAACACACAAAAAGTCTGGAGTTCAAATAAGTTCAAAAACCTTTGTAACAGATGAATTTTTGTCCGAAACCCTGATACTTCGAAAGAGATTGTCCATTTTGTACACGAAGTGCATCTAGTTTTTGCCATAACCCTCTCAACTTCTTAGCACATGCTATGTTGGTCAAATGATGATACCATGCCAAGTTTCAACTTTTTCTGAGTTCATTTGTACTGCTTTCCAATTTCAGGGTCATTTAGCTCAAAATAAATCATTAAATGCATGAAAAATAGCAAATAAAGTTAGAAAGGTTTGAAGTTTTAGTATGTGACTTTCAATGGTGCATATTGAATGCACAAAAATGGTGCATATTGAATGCACAGAAATTTTAGTATCTTCGCGTGTTTCCCTATAGTATTTTCTGTTCAAAACATTAAAAGCAAAAAAGTGGAAACAAAATAAAATAAAGCAAAAAAAATGCCACCTACAGGGCCATCACGGCCTGAATACGACTAGAAACCCAACAATGGGCCAGGATTCAGGCCCACAGAAGGCCTAGTACGCCCACGGGCAAAGAGTGACACAATTGGCCCGGAAGCCTGCAATTGAGAGGAGCTCGAGAGGGTTGGCGCAGCAGCGCTTATAAACCGCTCTCACGCTCCCACGACTAGCGAGGTGGGACTAAACATCCCACCGCACCGCGGCGCAAGGCCTTTGGTTCCGGTTGGTAGCACCAACCGAAACGAAAGGGTGGCATTGGTACCGGTTCGTAGCACCAACCGGGACCAATACCCCCTTTAGTTCCGGTTGGTGGCACCAACCGGAACCAAAGGTCTCTGTTTCCCGCCGTTTGGGCTGCTGAAAAGAGACCTTTGGTCCAGGTTGGTGGCACCAACCGGAACGAAAGGGGGCATTGGTCCCGGTTGGTGCTACGAACCGGGACCAATGCTCTGGGTATATAACTGGCACTTAGGAATTTTTAGTCCTCATCTCGCCATTAGCCCCCGACGACGCCGGAGACGACGCCGACGCCGTCAGGCTGCCCGACCGTCACGCCGTCGCCGCCCTCTGCCCCTTCGACGCCCTCTGCCCCGACCTCGCCGTCGCCGCCCTCTGCCTCGACCTCGACCTCGCCGCCCTCTGCCCCGACCTCGCCGTCGCCGCCCTCTGCCTCATTGTGAGCCCCTCCCCCCCATTCCCCCCTCTTCTTCCCCGCCTCTCCGCATTGATGTATGATTTTTTTTTGTTCATAGAATTTTTTTTGTCAATTGATGTATGCTCTTTTTGTTCATAGAAAGTTTTTTGTTCATCGAAAGTTTTTTGTTAATTGATGTATATGTTCATATATATGTGCATTTTTAGAAAAAAATTGTGTATGTATGTTCATATATGCAAAAGTTACATTTAATAAAAAAAGAAAATGTATGTATTATGTTCATATGCAAAGAATATGCAAAAGTTAGAATTTTTTGTACCAAGTTAAAAAGAGCGTTGTCGTCGAGCCACTAGACAAATGTTACATGAGGGTGTCGAGGGTCGGGAACTAGGGTAGTGGGTCGTGGATCGCCGAGGGGTCGAGAGGTTGCCTTGTGTATCCATCCCCAAACCGTAGAAGCGTCGAGCTAGCTAGGTCTATGTTTGCCAGTAATATATTAATTGTCATGTTGTAATATTTGCAGAAACTATGGACGATCCGAATCTTCCGCAAGAAACTTACAAGAAGAAGCATTGTTGGGGGACATCATCCGGGAAGGAGGTGATGTCTTATCGTTTCTGAACGACACCGATTGTCTGGAAGAAGAGGGTCAAGAAGGCTCCGATGATCGGACAATGGAGGTGGAAGAACATGATTATGATGGCTACGGTGAGCGAACGGAGGAAGGAGCAGTTGCAAAGTCCGGCGAGGTATATATATTAATTAAGCATGTGCTGACTAGCTAATGAATGCATTAATTGTTTTGGTATGTACACATATTAACTCTTTTCTTTCTTCTTTTCTAGCCCTTCGGATCCGGATCGAGCCAAACTTCGGTAACGAGACGAGGCCCGAAGAAAAAGTTGCGCCAGGATCAAAGGTTCACGATCACCAGCTTCAATAGAGATGGCCAACCGATTGAACCCAGCCGGACCAAGGAAGCATTTTCTGCTCAGTGCGGGGTTCTTGTTAGGGACATGATCCCGATCACCATCCACCAATGGAATAAGCCGAAGAGCGGAGACCCTGAAGTGTCTTTTGTCAACGATAGACAGAAAGATGATCTTTGGACCGCGCTGAAGGAAAATTTCACCCTACCGGCAGAGGAGGATCCGGATAAGCCAGTTATAGAGCCATTGGTCAAGGCTCATGCTCTTAAGAAGATGGAAGATCTATTCAGGACGTGGAAGAATGAGTTGAAATCAACGTTTGTCGACAAAGGGAAGACTCCAACATTCACCGGCTGATTTGAGAAGATAAGGGATCACTGGCCCGCATTTGTGGCCCACAAGACATCGGAGAAGAGTAGGAAGATGTCAGCGACAAACAAGATAAATGCTGCAAAGAAGAAGCTTCACCATCGCATGGGGTTAGGTGGCTACATCAAAGCCCGACTGTTGTGGGACAAGGCTGAGAAGGACCTGCTTGCTAAAGGGGTCCAACCAGAGACATTGTACTGGCTAGACCGTGCAAGGACTTGGTTCGTCGGGGCTGGGGGAACCTTGGACCCTGAAACAGGGAAGTGCGTTTGGACGAACGAGCAACTATCAATACCGGTCAAGAATCTTCGACAGTATATCGCCGCAGCGCAGGAAGGGATGTTCGTTACCGACAGAGAGAATGACGAGCTCACACAGGCCCTCGGGAATCCTGAGCACCCAGTACGAACACGAGGCACGACAGGCTCCGTTCCGTGGAAGGTTGGGTTTCCCGACGCAGAAGGTTACAAATCCCGGGAGAGGAAGTGGAAACAGGAGCAAAGCGATATGCAGAAGCTGAATGAAAGAGTACTAGCGCTAGAGAAACAAGCAGTTGAGAACCAGCGATCTCAACGGGACGAAGCTATCCAAGAAGCTACCCTACCATCTGGCTTCCACCGAGCTTGACCAGCCTGACTTCACGGCTCCCAGCTACCCTGTGGATGCTATCAAGGAGGCTAAACCTCCGCAAAGTCAAGGCGGCTGTCGGCTCTGTTGCACCTTCCAAACCCGGCGCAACTTTTCACTGCCTTCCGATTCCACAAGGCTATGCTATTGTGATGGTCGATGAGATAGAGGAGGGATATGAGGACCTCGAGCTTGACCATCCTACCGGTGAAGGGGAGACTCTGCTGGAATGTGCTCTAAAGACTACATGTCTATGGTGGAAGGAGCTCATCAAGCTTCCGAACTGGACGCCTCCGCCTCCTCCTCCTCCTCCGGCGAGTCAGGGCACTCCGCCTCCTCCTCCGCCTCCTCCTCCAGCGAGTGATCAGGGCACTCCGCCTGCTCCGACGCGTGGTGGCACTCTGCCTCCTTCTCCGCCTGCGCCGACGCGTCCGAGCAGCCCGCCTCCTCCTCCGCCTCCTCAGCAAGGGCGGAAGAGAGCCGCCACCGCTCCGGCTGCTCCGCCTCCTCGTAACACTCCTTCTCCGCCTCGTAAGCAACAAAGGAAGACAGCCGCCGCCGCTCCGGCTGCTCCGGCGTCTAGCAGTACAACCAGTGGCGGGAGGCGATACCAATACGGTCCATCATCTCTTAAGCCTCTTGAGCAGTTACGTTACGAGAAGAGCGACGAGGAAAACGCGAAGATCTCTAAAGGCCAAGTGAAGGAGTTGTTTGCAAAGAAAAATCCACCTCCGGAGGAGAAGATAGATCCGGTGAAAGTGAAGCGCACTTTGGATGCCCTGAAGCGACCACCACCGCCTCCACCGGATGACAACTATGTCCACACTATTAAAAAGACAATGCTAGAAGCGCGCCGGTCTAGAACCACTAGAACGGACAAAAGGAGACAAGAACAAATTACAAAAGGGAAAAAAATTCCCCAGCTCGGCGAACAGGCGAACCAATCGTGCCCCCAGCTGAAGGTATCTAGCGATATCGTCCCAAATCTGCCGGTAATGGTGTCCGGTACCAATCCTGGTGATTACCTGCCCGACGATGTACATTTTGATATAATGGAGGCGGACGATCACAAATACCGGCACGGGAAGCCTCTCGTCAGACCTGGTCATTCTCCTCTAACAACGATGATGCGAAGATGCCATGAGTTGTACATGGACACCTGCAAGTCTGGGACGGATACTTTGATGCTGACAGTTAAAGAGGAGCACGACCTCGTTGGAATTGAACTGTTGTGTGTTCCATTTGAGGAGTTATTCCAGCTTTTCAATCAAATGGCCATCGATAAAGTAATCGTCACTTGCTACTGTCTGTAAGTACTACTTCTTTAATTAAGTCTCTATATATAGCTCAGCTCTTTCATTGCATGTACATATAATTATCCTCACTATATCATGCAGATTGAAGATCGTCGAATGCAAGAAAAAACAAATCTATAATATTGGGTCCATTAACCTAAATCTCTTTAATGAATGGGAAATTAAACATGATGCCAAACGAGCCGAGGCCAACTTGCTAAATTCGTTGCTTAAACATCAAAACAAAGATAAAATAATCTTTTCTTACAACTTCGAGTGAGTGTTACTGTCTTGTGCATATTCAGTTTTCCTTATTACTCGAGGTTATAGTAATGTAATTGATGAGTTATGCATGCGTGCGCAGCTTCCACTTTATTCTCCTAGAGATTAAGCTTGTGGAGGGACTAGTAACTTTCTTAGACTCAAGACGAAAAGATCGCAAGCAGTATGCCGCGATCACTGAAATGCTCGTGAAGTAAGTTCAATCGATCATTATCGCACCATATCGGCAACTTTATTCATTTCCTGATATCAGGTAATAATTATTTTCTTTGTCTGGCAGGGGTTGGAAACAGTTCACTGCAATAGCTCCGGGACTGCCGGGGAAGCTGCAATTTACATACCCAAAAGTAAGTACTACTAGCTAGTTCCGCGCATCTCCCATTGATTATAGCTAGTTTTCATCAATACCATTTATAATGCTTGATTATCAGTTTGATTGACCTCTATTTCTCATAAAGTGGTTGTGGCAGGAAGAAGAGACTAATCTTTGTGGATACTACGTTTGCGAGTACATCTATGAAGCGACGACCTCTAAGCATGCCGGCTACTCTAAAGAAGATTTTGAAGTGCGTAAGCAATAATATTCACAATTTTATTTTATTACCATCATTTGTGTTGAGTTTCATTCATATATATGTATTGACCCCCTTCTTCAAATTAGCTTTCGTAGCTGCAGGATCAACTCCTACCACAAGATCGCATAAAAGCAATTCAAGAGGAATTGGCAGGATTCTTTCTTGACCACGTCATCGATAAATACGGAGAATACCATGTGGAAGTTGAGTTCAGATGTCAGGGGATTGTAAGAGATCTTATATTGTATATATGTAGCCAGTAGCGTCGGATAGATATACAAAAACTTGTTGTTCGACCAATCTCTCGGAGAAGGAGAGGTCGACCACTTCTCTCTGTATACGTTCATGACGATCTTCTGTACTTAATGGTTTCCTTCATTTTCTTACTAGCTAACGTGTCGAGTCCTCTCTGTACGTATAATACGTAGCGTCGACCAAGCACGGAGATAAGAGGGGACACTTCTCTCTATTAGCTAGCTAAAATAATATATGAAACCCCTAAATTAACCCTGCAAAACCCCCTAAACCCCCCCACCCCCCATTCAAAAAAAAACCCAGGCCCTGGACTACTGACGCGTGGATGCCTTTTGGTCCCGGTTCGTGTCACCAACCGGGACTAAAGGTCCTCCGCCCCAGCGCACAACAACAGCCCACGTGGAGCCCCATTTGTCCCGGTTCGTATGCGAACCGGGACTAAAGGTATTAGGCTTTAGTACCGACCCTTTAGTCCCGGTTCCGAAACCGGGACAAATGGGCCTCTGGAACCGGGACAAATGGGCCTTTCTCTACGAGTGGCAAGACCTGGCGGCATAGATACCCCCCCCCCGCAATTACACCGTCCCGTCTAACCCTAGCATTGTTGACCGGACGGGTCTACCCCTTTTACTTTCACCGGACGAGGTATGACCGATGGACATTTTCACCTGGCTGTGATAGGCCAGCCCATAGATACACTTCAGATCAAGGGCCAGGCCCAACCCACAGCAAGATTCCCTCCGTTAATGCCCGACGTGGCCGTTCCCCCCTCCGTGCGACGCCGTCGGCGATGTCAGTGAGGGAGTGACACCACGGAGCCCCGTGCCGGGTGCTTGCACCCGCCACCGCACTTCCGGACGTGTAGAAGGGCCCTGCGAAAGACCTGGCGGCATAGCTACCCCCCAAAGTACACCCGTCCCGTCTAACCTTGCGAGAGTTGACCGGGCGGTCTACGCCTTTGACTTTCACCGGACAGGGTTTGACCGATGGAAAATTTTCACCTGGGTGTGATAGCCCAGCCCCTAGGTACACTTCAGATCAAGGTTCGGGCCAAACCCACCACAAGATTCCCTTCGGATCAAGGTCCGGGCCTAACCCACCACAAGATTCCCTCCGCGTCGACCGGACGTGACTATTTCCACCCTCCGTGTGGCGGCGGCAGCGATGTGCGTGAGGGGGGTCACACCCCAGAGTCGCGTGCCAGGAGCTTGCACCTGCCACCACACTTCCAGACGTATAGGAGGGCCCAGCGCAAGACCTGGCGGCATAGCTACCCCCCGCAATTACACCGTCCCGTCTAACCCTAGCATTGTTGACCGGACGGGTCTACCCCTTTGACTTTCACCGGACGAGGTATGACCGATGGACATTTTCACCTAGTTGTGATAGGCCAACCCATAGATACACTTCGGATCAAGAGTTGGGCCCAACCCACCGCAAGATTCCCTCCGTTAATGCCCGACGTGGTTGTTCCCTCCTCCGTGCGACGTTGACGGCAATGTCGGTGAGGGGGTGACACCACGGAGCCCCGTGTCGGGTGCTTGCACCCGCCACAGCACTTCCGGACGTGTAGGAGGGCCTTGTGAAAGACCTGGCGGCATAGCTACCCCCCAAAGTACACATTTCGGGACGTGTAAGAGGGCCCAGGGCAAGACCGCGCGGCATATACCCCCCAAAGTCCCCCGTGTCGTCAAACCTTGGCACAGTTGATCGGTGGATCTAGCACTTTCAAGATTCTTGTAAAAAAATATAAAACTTGTCAAAATAGATGTAATTATCATTTTTTGTGATTTCAATAAAGTATAAGGACCTATATGCAAAAGAACATGAGGTCACATTACTAACATACTCGAAAACAAATACAAACCACATATTCATAATCTATGGAAAATTCTACACCAAATCGGTATATAATTTATGTATGTGTATGTTTACATAAGGCACATTTAAGTTAATCAAAAATTAATTTAGGAAAATAATAAAAACTTAAAATCAGAAAAAACAGAAAAACAGGAAAAATGCTTTGCCGACGGTTTGGCCGTCGGCGTACCTACGAACCAGCGATGCCCACAGACGCGCCTCGGATCGATGACGTGGCACCAGCCACGGATCGATGATGTGGACAACGTATACACCGATGGTTAAACCGTCGGCGTCGCTACGCCGACGGCCCGTCAAAGCCGTCGGCGTAGCTCTAACGTCGTCAGCACCCCGTTCGGTTGCAGGTTGTCTAGGGTATTTCTATGCCGACGGCCCGTTTATGCCGACAGGAGCCGTCGGGATAGCTGTGGATACGCCGACGGCCTTATGATGCCTACTGCCACCGTCGGGCTAGGCGAAGGGATGCCGACGGCTTTTCTACGCCTACGGTTCGCCCAAGACCGTCGGGATAGCTGTAGATACGCCGACGGCCCCCGTCGGTATAGATTAGGCTGTCGGCGTCGAGCTTTATTCCGGTAGTGCGTGAAAATTATACTTAGCAAGGATGTTCTGTACCCCGTTCTTTACTAATCTTCATTTTATTCCCTTGATCACCTGATCACAAACCACCTTTTTATATTCCCACTTGCTCCCTGCTACGAATCAATACAAGCCACCAGCAGCTGGATCTTTCAAAAAAAAAAAAAGATCAACGCAACCACGACGGCCAGATCGCTCCTTAGGTCTTTAGTTGAGGAGATTGGTGGCTTAGCTCACTCTCATGATAGAGAACTCGTTTTTATTCTTTTTTTTTTGCGGGAAAAGGATATTAAATTAAACTGATGTAGGAGTACAATCCCCACAAATCGCCTCAGCAATTTCTGGAGGGTAGTTTCTAAGCCAAACGGATATCCTGCCTTGTACTCTACCTAGTCTAGCCAACTCGTGACTTGCCTCACACAAATCCTTGATGCATAGATGGACGCATTAGGACTTCTCACATCCAATAGCTTGATGGCCCCCGCACGGTCTGATTCTAGAGTGAAGGCATCCGAAGTCCAGTGCAATGCGAGGGCGAGGCCCTCCTCCATCGCTGCAAGCTCCGAGTCGAGTGCAATGATGCCAACACGTATCTGTCGGCTCGCCGCGAAGACCACGGCTCCCGTGTAGTCGCGAAGAATCATACCTGCACCTGCTGTTCCGTTATTTCCATATGCCCCATCAACATTCAGCTTCATCATCCCTTCCTCGGGTGGCTGCCACTTCTTTCTGATTTTCTTTCGGCCATCTTTCATATGCTTGTCCTGGTTATTCACTGATATGTATGACATTGTTTCCTTTTCTTTCACTACGTCTACTGTTGGACGTTGCTTTATATATAATATATACATCAGCGTGTCCATATAACTACACAGAGATCTGCGGGAGCTCTCGGCTGGCGGAGCCAGCTTATCATGTGTAAGTTCATTGTGGACATGCCAAATTCTCCACAAAAGCATTAGCAACAGCGAACGTTGGACCTCAGTTTGTCTCGCTAGGATCTGCAGTAACCATTCGTGTCCATCCGACCGCAACATGTCGTCCCTCGGGAGGTCCCAAACTTCTCGCATCACCTGCCAGAGCAGCCGCGCGTGGGTGCAATGAATTAGCGCGTGGAAAGTATCTTCATCTTCCCTCCCACATATGCGACATGTTGCATCATGTGTCATATGTCGTGTTTTCATGTTCACTTCTGTTGCCAGAATATTTGAGCCTACCTTCCACGCAAAGATACGTACCTTTGGGGGTACTGGACACTGCCATATCAAGCGCCATACAGGCCGCTCGCCATCTGGTCGGCTGCTAGTAGCTCCCACCCCTTGCTGGTTCATTTGTAATTGGAGCGTGAGGCGATAGGCGCTGCGGACAGAGAAAATACCCAGTTTATCTGGCTGCCAGGCGAGAAAATCTTTTTCATTCCTCAGTGACGGTCTGATCTTTATTATCTCCGACATCCATTGAAAGGAAGTACTGATTTAGCAGTTGCATATTCCAATTTCCATTGGGTTCTAGAAAGTCAGCTACCCATCGCAATCTGCATCGTCGCTGCTGTGTTACAGGTCTCAGACTCCACGCTCTTGGTATCCAAGGGTCTCGCCACACTCGAATACTTGCTCCGTTTCCTACGCGCCAAATGATTCCCTGTTTCAGCAGTTGCATTCCATACTCAATGGCATGCCAGGTAGATGAGGCGTTACCTGTAAAGACTGTATCAATCAAATTGCCATTAGGGTAATTATTTGCTTTTAGTAAACGTGCACAGAGTGAATCCGTTTTCATTCAGTGTAGCCGTTGGCAGAACACGTTTTTCTTCATCTTGTTTTCTCTTTCGATTTAGTCCTGTTTATTTACCGGTAACCGGTTTTCTTTACTAGACATGTCTAATTATTTTCAGTACCCAATGTAACTTTTAGCGCAAATATTTTTTGATACACTTTATTTACATTTTCTTAAATATATGTTTTAAAAAAATGGACTACACTGTAATATTTTTCCAAATACACATTTTACATTTCTTAATGACAATAATCATTTTATAAACTACATTAATGTTATTACATTGTTACAAATTTTGAAATTGTATACACTTTTTCAAACACATGTCACATTTTTTTACATCACACAAACTTGTTTTACATTACATACACTTCTTTCTGAAAATGTCATAAGCACATTTTCTGAAACTCGTGAACATTCTTCAAATGTTCTATTTTTTTGACTGGATGAAACATTTGTTTGAATCACATGAACATTATTTACATTGTACATTCATTGTTCTGAAATACCATGTACATTTTTTCTAAACTCGTGATAAGTTTTAGATGTCACAAACGTTTCTTTACACAATTGCTCAGGTTTCAAATTTTGTTCCCATTTAAAAAAAATGAAAAATTGTTCGCACCTTAAATTTTTCTTTCCAGTTAAAAATATATTTCTAAAAGTGTTCACTATTCCGATGAATTGTTTTCCCAAAAATATATTTTTGTAAAGTGTTCAGAATTTTCAAAATAGATCTCAAACTTTAGAAAATGTTCGCACATTTCCAAAATTATTTATGTTTTCAATATTTGTTTGCCCTGAAAAATTGTTTCTGAAGGTCGACTCTTCAGTGTTTTTAAAAACACAAATAATTTCCGAAATGGAAAAAAACATTTTTTGAAAAATGTGACAATCTTGTTTTGAAAATCCAAATTATTTTTCAAAGCTTGTGTAATACTATTGGAATTCGGAACATTTTCTGACAAATGTGATCTTTTTATACCACGGACAATTTTTAAAAATGTGAATAGGATTTTAAAGTTCTAAACAACTTTTAAAAAACAGAAAAGGAAAATGAATTTGTGCCAAGAAAAAATACAATAACATTTTTTAACTTCTAAATAATTTATAAATGTGCAAACATTTTTTAAACTACACGAATTCTTGTTGTGGTATAGTGGGCCGACCTAAATGCACGTTCATGAGAGTAGCAGGTTTTCCCGACCGGGATTGTAATATTCCCAGTGTACCAAAGTGTTCTAGGGTCTAAAGTACACTGCGATTACAAGTTTAGAGTACCAATTTTCGGGATGCAAGGTTCGGGGTTTGATTTAGCTTTTGTCTACAACTTCAAGGTCTGTTCTAGACATTTTCCATTTTTCTTTTGCCAACTAAGCCCACGGGCGGTCCAGATCAATTAGTGACGTTATCAGAGTCATTAAAATTGTCTGTTAGTGTTTTTTACCACTATCAAATTTCGGTTCGATGCGAAATGTCACGAATCATAAAGTGACGATTCTCCGATAGTCGTGGCACGAAAGTGATGGTTTTGTGCATTTTACTCATACAAGGATACAAAGATCATAAACTTATGACGTATTATTATGGCCTCATCTGAGCCTAGAGGCAGAGCCAGGATTTCTCAAAGCCTAGAGCCAAGTTAAGTTACTAAAAATAATGTCAAATACCTCACGTACCAAAGCATGTTAGAAGTACGCTAGAAATTTATATTTAAAATAAATACAGATTCATTATTGCCACGAAAGAAAATTCAATAAAATATAGTTTTAACAAAGTGCATCGTTGCCAGCATTGGTACCAAATTAACGAAGCCTTGCTAAGTTTTGGGCAACTGTTTCTTCACCAGCAATAGTAGAAGGACCTAGCTGTAAACATAAAATCAAGTATTTAAAATCAAGACACTCGACATAGACCAAGTCGATTGTTCATATAAAATTTTGGACACAGAAAGAAACATAAGATATCATTCTCACAAAGTGCACGAGATAGCAGCCCTATGTGTTTCCTCATTTCCGATAGCACTGTATGATCATAATATTATCGATGTTTGTCCCAACTGCATCAAGGCTTAGTATATCGCCTCTACCACATCAAGGGAGTCTGCAATGCATATGCCAACCTCCTGATTCTCATTGAACTCATATAAATCCTATTGCACATATGGCTAGTTTACATTTTTTTCCTGAATCCGGAAAAATATAGGAAGGAACTTCTGTTGAATGATGATCCATCTTTCATCACCTTGCCTTTATTCAGTTTGGAAAGGCTAAGGTCTGAATCACGGGGCGATTAACTCTATCTAAATCTTGAAATTGTCGGGATCTACTGGTGTCAGTTACACCTTTTCGTCTATTGCTTGTCAAGCACATTACTTTTGATATGGATCGACTTTGATCTAGGGTAATATATTGTTGCCTAGACTGTTTCTCTTTTAGTGATAAAGCTATTATGTCAAGTTGCTTACATATCTTCTCAACTATCTTGTTTGATTGAGGTCGGGAAGGAGGAACATTATCACATGAGGATTTGTCATCTTGATTATTTCTTTGTGTTTCTACAGTTCACCAAGGTTGACCAGTTCTAAGCAAGTCTGTTTGAACTAGGAGGTTCCCGAAGAGGCAAACTGCCTTCAGCAAAATCTGAAACTTATGTATGGCTAGGAGGAGTTTTCTGAGAACTTCGCCCGAGCATCTTAATTGTGAGAGATGTTAGAGTTATATTTATGATGACGGTTGGCTTTCTGTATTTTGGCCTTTGGCCTTCCTCATGTACATGTATATATGATGGCCTTGGCTTCCAGATAATGCCAAGTTGCTTTTCTAACATGGTATTAGAGCCTTAGGTTTTTTTAGCATGCGCAACTCGTGCTCTCGATCCAATTTCTCCGGTGCTTTCTTCAACGGCAGGACCAGCCTGCACAGGCGCCGCTGCTCTCTCATGACGCCGGCAGCTCGCTGTAGACTCGCCCCGAGCTGTCGGAGCACTTCCACCCGTGATCCGTTGGTCTCCCACAAATCTGCTCCACCTCTCCGCCTGCATTTGCTCCCCGCATGGCCGAGCATCTCCTCTGGCCGGCTTCTTGTCGCCTTCTCCACTTCTCGTCACGCCCGCTGTCGCTAGTTTCAATCCGCACGAATCAGTCGCGCCGGCGTCCAATCTGCTCGATCCAGTTGCTCCTCTGCCTCACTCGTCAGTGTTGACACTTGATACACATCTGCCAGAACTCCCCGCTGATTCCCGCGTGAGTCCGCGTGCCAGCCCGTTTGCCTAGCTTGCTGGTCAGTCCGCTAGCGTGAGTCGCTTGCTTCCTATAGGTGCGCTCCAGCGTTCATGATCATGTTCATGATCAGATGAGTATTAATTAACATTAAGGATATGAATATATGATCTTCCACCAAGTAAACCAACTAGCATCAACTATAAGGAGTAATCAACACTACTAGCAACCCACAAGTACAAATATGAGGTTTGAGACAAAGATCGGATACAAGAGATGAACTAGGGTTTGGAGAGGAGAAGGTGCCGATGAATATGTTGATGGAGATTGACCCCCTCTCGATGAGACGATCGTTGGTGATGACGTTGGCTTTGATTTCCCCCTCCGGAAGGGAAGTTTCCCCAGCAGAACAGCTCCGCCGGAGCTCTAGATTGGTTATGCCCAAGTTCCGCCTCGAGACGACGGTGCTTCATCCTGAAAGCTCTTGATTGATTTTTTTCCAGGTCAAAACCATTCATATAGCAGAAGATGAGCGCTAGAGACCTGCCAGGGGGCCCATAAGCCACCTAGGCGTGGCCAGGGGGTAGGCCGCGCCTGGCAGGCTTGTGACCTCCTGGTGGGTCCCCTCTGGTATTTATTTCACCCAGTATTTTTTATTTATTCCAAAACAATTCTCCGTAAGTTTTAGGGAGTTGTGCATAATAAGTATCTCATATTTGCTCCTTTTCTAGTCTAGAATTCCAACTGTCGGCATTCTCCCTCTTCATGTAAACCTTGTAAAATAGGAGAGAAAAGGCATAAGTATTGTACCATAACGTGTAATAACAGCCCATAATGCAATAAATATCAATATAAAAGCATGATGCAAAATGGACGTATCAACTCCCCCAAGTTTAGACCTCGCTTGTCCTCAAGCGAAAGCCAAGATCGATAAATATATCCACAAGTTTAGAGATAGAGGTGTCGATAAAATAAAATATGGACATGAGGGCATCAAGATCATCTTTAGAACAACAATACTTAATGATATATAAATCTTTATACTGGAGTAACAATTCATTCACAGGAAAAATTATGAACCAAGAACTCTATTGAGAACCAACAAACTATGATCTCAGTCATTGAAGCAATTTGCAATTTATCACAATATTGGAAAGAGTCAATATAAGAGTTTGTAAAGCAAATCCACATACTCAATCATATTTTAGTCTTTTATAATTGCTAACACTCACACGGTACTCATGAGGTCAAAGCTTCAATTAGACATAGAGAAAAATAGGGGCTTATAGTTTTGCCTCCCAACTATTTACCTCTAGGGTAATGTCAACAGAAATAACTCATGATCACCCACATCCGAGTGGATATATGTGTCTAGATCATTCCCCAACACATAATGCTTGCCAAGCGACAAAGGCAAAATATATGAAGTGGTTAAGATCACCATGACTCTTGCATAAAGGTAAGTACTTGTAAAGTAAAAGTAACAGATAGGCCCTTAGCAAAGCAAAGCAGAGGTTGCCACATGCTTTTTGTTTTTGAATGTGCAAGCCCTTAATGCAAAGGAACGCCGCGTTGTATTGTCCTTTGTGATAGCAACCATTATTATGCAGTACGTCGCTTTTATTTCTTTACTATCACAAGTTCGTACAACGCTTATTTTCCCTTACAATAAAAGATCATAAATATTTATGAGAAATTCTTATTGCTTTTTGCACCGATGAAAACTTACTTGAAGGATCTTACTCAATCCATAGGTAGGTATGGTGGACTCTCATGGCAAAACTGGGTTGAGGGTGTTTCGATGCATAAGTAGCATCTCTACTTGGTGGCGAAGTTTTGGCTAGTATGAGGTGGAAGCAAGCACTACATGTTGGAGGATCTATAACCATATAACTTCTATTCGGAAATAAGCAATCATAACCCATTATGTTGTCTTCCTTGTCCAACGTCAGCTTCTTAACATATAATATTTTAATGAGTGCTCACAATCATAAAAGATGTCCACGATAATATATTTATATGTGAACCTCTCTTTCTTTATTACTTCCTATTAATTGCACCAATGACCAATCGCCATGTTTGTCAACTCCCAACAAATTTTGATTGACATACTTATTATATGTGAAGTCATCACTCCCCATAAGATCATCATATATACTCTTTGCTTTTATTCTATTCTCCTTTTATTACTTTTTTATATTTTTCTCGGGATCATGGCAACAAGCAAAGCCCTCACTACTTTTTATTATATAACTCTCGGACTTGCTTACATAAGGGGAACATAAAGCAAAAACTCAAATCTAAACCACACTAAAAACTTTATTCTCCTAGATCAAGACATAACCAAAAGTATCGAACTAAGAAAAACAAGAAAAGTAAAAGATGTGATGGTGATACGATACCGGGGCACCTCCCCCAAGCTTGGCACAAGCCAAGGGGAGTGCCCATACCCATGTGTTTAGATGTCTTTCTTCGGAGGTGATGGTGGTGGAGAAGTTGATGAGGTTGGAAACTTGTCCTCCGTCTTCCAAGACATAGGATCACCATTGAGAAAAGATGAACGAGTCTCCGGAATCCTCAAGTCTCCAGACAAACTCATTCTCTTAAATCTGTATTCATACTCACAATTTTGGTTTTGCAGGTCATAGATCTGAGCTTGGAGAAGCTCAATTTTCTCGTAAAGCTTGAAGATGTGGTCCGCGATGTCCTTGGCTTCCAGCTTCTGTTTATGGGTAAATTCTGTGATCATCATGTGATTGGCATTAAGTCCATGTTCCACCATCCCTTGGCACTTGAAGACTTGCTGCTCTATTGCTTCGACCCTTGTCTCCACGCTTCCGGACTTCTTTGGCCCCTCAACATCACGGATGTGCAGCACACCCTCATGCATCTCAATGGTTTGGGGGTGTCGCAGCACCTCCGCAAGGTAGGGGTTGATGACCTTCTCGAAGAACTTGTCCTTCAAAGCACTTGGAGATGTCATGTCAATCTAAATCTGCTGCAAAAAGAACACAAAACAAAAACAGGAGGTATTGTCATGATATGAAAGTAGAAACCTTCAGGAGATTATATAATGAATTTTTGCCGACCCAAAGGAGTGTACCACAAGAAAACGGAGTCCGGAGGGTGCACGGGGTGATCAAAGGCCACAAGGGCGCGGCCAGGGGGTAGGCCTCTCCCTGTAGGCTTGTCACCTCCTCGTGCACCTTTCGGACTACTTTAAATTTTCCAAATTTATTAAATATTCCAAAACGGAGAAAATTTGCTACTGGAAATTTTTTGGAGTCGGTTTGCTTACCGTACCACATACCTATTCTTTTTAGGAGTCTGAAACGTTCCAGCAGGTCTCCCTAATGTACTCCTCCAAAGTTATGGTATTGATGATATTGGTTACAACATTTATGGGAGTACCTAAGATATAATGTTTAATTCTTTTCCCATTTACCACCTTCGGATTTGTGCCTTTGGCGTTGTTGATCTTGATGGCACTAGAACAATATACTTCCTCGATAATGTAAGGCCCTTCCCATTTAGAGAAAAGTTTTCCTGCAAAAAGTATTAAACGAGAATTGTATAGCAATACATGGTCACCTACATTCAATTCACGCTTTTGTATCCTTCTATCATGCCATCTCTTAACTTTTTCTTGAAACAACTTGGCATTCTCATAAGCCTGGGTTCTCCATTCATCAAGTGAGCCAATGTCAAATAACCTCTTCTCACCAGCAAGTTTGAAATCATAGTTGAGCTCTTTGATTGCCCAATAAGCTTTATGCTCTAGTTCTGGAGGTAAGTGAAATGCTTTACCATAAACCATTTTATACGGAGACATACCCATAGGGTTTTTGTAAGCAGTTCTATAAGCCCATAATGCATCGTCAAGTTTCTTAGACCAATTCTGTCTAGATCTATTAACAGTCTTTTGCAAGATCAATTTAATTTCTCTATTGCTTCATTCTACTTGACCACTAGACTAAGGGTGATAAGGAGATGAAATCCTATGATTAAAGTCATACTTAGCAAGCAATTTACGGAAAGCACCATGAATAAAGTGTGAACCACCATCAGTCATTAAATATCTAGGGACTCCAAATCTAGGGAAAATAAATTCTTTCAGCATTTTAATAGAAGTGTTGTGATCAGCACTACTAGTTGGAATAGCTTCTACCCACTTAGTAACATAATCAACAACAACTAGAATATGAGTATACCCGTTGGACTTTGGAAAAGGTCCCATATAATCAAATCCCCAAACATCAAATGGTTCAATAACAAGAGAGTAATTCATAGGCATTTCCTGACATCTACTAATATTGCCAATTCTTTGACATTCATCACAAGACAAGACAAACTTACGAGCATCCTTGAAGAGAGTAGGCCAATAAAAAATAGACTATAATACCTTGTGTGTAGTTCTATCTCCAGCGTGGTATCCTCCGTAAGCCTCGGAACGACACTTGTATAGGATCTATTCATGTTCATGCTTAGGTACACAATGTCTAATAACACCATATACACCTTCTTTATAAAGGTGTGGGTCATCCCAAAAGTAATGCCTTAAATCATAGAAGAATTTTTTTCTTTTGTTGGTATGTGAAACTAGGTGGTATAAATTTAGTAACAATGTAATTAGCAAAATCAGCATACCAAGGATCATTACGCAAAGCATTTATGACAGCTAATTGTTCATCAGGAAAGCTATCATCAATAGGTAGTGGGTCATAAAGAACATTCTCTAACCTAGACATGTTATCTGCTACGGGGTTCTCAACACCCTTTATATCAATAATATGCAAATCAATTTCTTGTAGCAGAAGAACCCATCTAATAAGTCTAGGTTTAGCATCTTTATTTTCCATAAGATATTTAATAGCAGCATGATCACTGTGAATAGTTACTTTGGAATCAACAATGTAAGGTCTGAACTAGAGTTTTACTAGCATAATGGATAACACTTAATTTCTTGTCAACTCTTTGTCCTAGAACAACACCAATGGCGTAATCACTAGCATCAAACATAATTTCAAAGGGTATGTTCCAGTCAGGTGGTTGACCAACAGGTGCAGAAATCAAGGCATTCTTAAGAATTTCAAATGCTTCTACACAATCATAATCAAAAATGAATGGAACATCTTTCTGCAAAAGATTAGTGAGAGGCCTATAAATCTTAGAGAAGTATTTAATAAACATCCTACAGAAACCAGCCTGACCAAGGAAACTTCTTATACCTCTGATATCCGTAGAACACAACATTTTTTCATTGGCATCAACTTTAGCTTTATCAACTTCAATACCTTTTTAGGAGATTTTGTGTCCCAAGACAATACCTTCATTAACCATAAAGTGGAACTTCTCCAATTCAAGACAAGATTAGTTTCTTCACATCTCTGCAAAACTCGATCAAGGTTGCTTAAACAGTCATCAAAAGAAATTCCGTAATCGTAAAAATCATCCATGAAAACCTCAACAATCCTTTCACAAAAATCAGAGAATATAGTCGTCATACATCTCTGAAAGGTAGCAGGAGCACTGCATAAACCAAAAGGCATACGTCTATAATCAAAGGTACCGAAAGGGCGAGTAAAAGTGGTCTTGTCTTGGTCCTCTTTTGACACGGGTATTTGAGAGAAGCCAGAATAGCCATCTAGAAAGCAATAATGTGTGTGTTTGGATAGTCTTTATAACATTTGATCAATAGAAGGTAGAGGGTAATGATCTTTCCTAGTAGATTTATTTAACTTCCTAAAATCAATTACCATTCTATATCCTATGACAATTCTTTGCAGGATCAATTCATTTTTATCATTAGGAACTACAGTAATACCTCCTTTCTTAGGGACACAATGAACAAGACTAACCCATCTACTATCAGCAATAGGATAAAATATACCTTCCTCCAAAAGCTTTAATATTTCAGTTCTTACCACTTCTTTCATTTTAGGATTTAACCGTCGTTGGTGATCAACAACTGGTTTAGCATCGTGCTCCATATTTAATTTTATGCTGACATAAAGTGGGACTAATGCCCTTAAGATCATCAAGAGTATATCCAATAGCAGCACGATGCTTCCTCAAAGTTTTCAATAATCTCTTTTCTTCATGCTCTGAAAGGTTAGCACTAATAATAACAGGATATATCTTCTTTTCATCAAGATAAGCATATTTCAGAGTATCAGGTAATTGTTTAAGCTCAAACACGGAATCACCCTTGGGTGGAGGAGGATCCCCAATTATTTGAAGAGGCAAGTTGTGTTTCAAAATAGGATGATGATCAAATAAAATCTTATGTATTTCATTCCTTTCTTCATATGCATAACATTTTCATGGTCTAGAAAATATTGTTCTAAGGGATCAGTAGGAGGCACATCCATAGAAGAAAGACCAATAATTTCGGCCTTACTAGGAAATTCTTTATCATGGGGTTGTCTGCGAAATTTAGAGAAATACTCATGAGATGCATCCCCAAAACTTACAGTAACAGTTTCTTTCTCAGGATCTATCCTAGTACTAACGGTATTCAAGAAAGGTCTTCCAAATATAATGGGACAAAAATCATCCCGTGGGGAACCAAGGATAAGAAATCAATAGGATGTTTTATTTCCCACACAAGACTTTAACATCTCTAACAATCCCAATTGGTGCTATAATATCTTTATTAGCAAGCTTAATGGTAACATCAATTTCCTCTAACTCAGCTGGTGCAATATCATTCATAATTTCTTGATATAAGGTAAAGGGAATTGTACTCACACTAGCACCCACATCACATAAGCCATGATAACAATGATCTCCTATTTTAACAGAAACAACATGCATGCCAACAATAGGTCTATGTTTATCTTTAGCATCAGGTCTAGCAATTCTAGCAGCTTCATCACAGAAATGAATAACATGCCCATCAATATTATCAACCAAGAGATCTTTAACCATAGAAATACTAGGTTCCACTTTAATTTGTTCAGGAGGTGTCGGTGTTCTATCATAGCTCTTACGAACCACAGTTGAAGCTTTAGCATGTTCCTTTATTCTAACAGGCAAAGGTGGTTTCTCAATATAAGCAGCAGGAATAACAGGATCAACATTATAAGTAATAGTTCCTTCTTCAACTTTAATAGGTTCAACTACTTTCACTTCAATGGGAGGATGATACTTAAACCACTTCTCCTTAGGGAGATCAACATGAGCAGCAAAAGATTCACAGAAAGAAGCTACTATCTTAGAGTCAAGTCCATATTTAGTGCTAAATTCAGGAAAAGCATCGATGTCTACAAAGGATTTAACACAATCAAACTGAAGGTTTATACCTGACTCCTTACCTTCGTCAAGTTCTCAATCTTCAGAGTTGTGTTTAATTCTTTCCAATAAATCCCATTTGAAGGCAATATCTTTCTTCATATAGGAACCAGTACAAGAAGTATTGAGCATGGATTGATCATTACGAGAAAGCCGAGCATAAAAATTCTGAATAATAATTTTCCTTGAGAGGTCATGATTGGGGCATGAATATAACATTGACTTAAGCCACCCCCAAACTTGAGAGATTCTTTCTCCTTCGCGAGGCCAAAAATTATAGATATAATTCCGATCACGATGAACTAGATGCATAGGATAAAACTTCTGATGAAATTCCATTTTCAATCGGTTGTAGCTCCATGATCCAATATCATCACATAGCCTATACCATGTCAATGAATTATCCTTCAAAGATAAAGGAAATACTTCCTTCTTGGCGTGATCATCGGGCAAACCTGCAAGCTTAAATAATTCACAAACTTCATCCACATATATTAGATGCAAATCAGGATGTAGTGTTTCATCTCCTGCATAAGGATTAGCCAGCAGTTTGAGGATCATAGCTGAAGGAATTTCATAATAAATATTTTCAGTAGGTTCAGTAGATTGAGGATCAACTCTTTGTGCTTCTGGTCCAGGTGAAGATACCCTGAACAAGCCCCTTAAAAGATTACTTTCCATAGTAACAAGTGACAGTAAATTTCAGCACACTGTATAAATTTTTCCTTGGCAGATTCCACTTACCAAAGGCGCTACACTCCCCGGCAATGGAAGCTTGGAGGAGCCATGGCGTATTCTCCTAGTCCGACCCATACAGTCCGGCTCATAAACAATAGGTCGGATATCCGAGGACCCCCTAATCTAGGTCTCCCTCACTAACCATAGCATGAAACATGTGGATCCAAGTCAGCCCCTTACAAAGCAACGCATAAACTAGGGTTTAAGCTTCTGTCACTCTAGCAACCCATCATCTACTTATTACTTCCCAATGCCTTCCCCTAGGCCCAAATAATGATGAAGTGTTATGTAGTCGACGTTCACATAACACCACTAGAGGATAGACAACATACAACTCATCAAAATATCGAACGAATACCAAATTCACATGTTTACTTATAACAAGACTTATCTCATGTCCTTAGGAACAAATGTAACTACTCACAAAGCATGTTGATGTTGATAATCAGAGGAGTATTAATTATCATTAAGGATCTGAACATATGATCTTCCACCAAGTAAACCAACTAGCATCAACTACAAGGAGTAATCAACACTACTAGCAACCCACGGGTACCAATCTGAGGTTGAAGACAAAGATCAGATACAAGAGATGAACTAGGGTTTGGAGAGGAGATGGTGCTGATGAAGACATTGATGGATATTGACCCCCTCTCGATGAGAGGATCATTGGTGATGACGATGGCTTCGATTTCCCCCTCCGGGAGGGAAGTTTCCCTGACAGAACAGCTCCGCCGGAGCTCTAGATTGGTTATGTCCAAGTTCTGACTCGAGATGGCTGCGCTTCTTCCCGAAAGCTCTTGATTGATTTTTTTTCCAGGTCAAAACCCTTCATATAGTATAATATGGGCGTCGGAGACCTGCCAGGGCGCCCACAAGCCACCTAGGCGTGGCCAGGGGGTAGGCCGTGCCTGGCAGGCTTGTGACCTCCTGGTGGGTCCCCTCTGGTATTTAGTTCGCCCAGTATTTTTTATATATTCCAAAAAATTCTTCATAACTTTTCAGGATTTTTGGAGTTGTGCAGAATAGGTATCTCATATTTGCTACTTATCTAGTCCAGAATTCCAGCTGCCGGCATTCTCCCTCTTCATGTAAACCTTGTAAAATAGGAGAGAAAAGACATAAGTATTGAACCATAACGTGTAATAACAGCCCATAATGCAATAAATATCAATATAAAAGTGATACTTCTCCATTGTATCTATAATTTTTGATTGTTTCCCGACAATATTCTACAACTTTCATATACTTTTGGCAACTTTTTATACTATTTTTGGGACTAACATATTGATCCAGTGCCCAGTGTCATTCATGTTTGTTGCATGTTTTTTGTTTCGCAGAATATCCATACCAAACGAAGTCCAAACGCGATAAAAAAACTTATGGGGATTTTTTTGGAATATATGTGATTTTTAGGAAAATAATCAACACGAAACGATGCCCGAGGAGGTCACAAGCCTGCTAGGCACGACCCACCCCCCTAGCCGCGCCTAGCAAGCTTGTGGCCACCCCTTAGTTCGGTTGGATCTGTCCTTTGGCCGCAAGAATGCTAATTTCTAGATAAAAATCCCCTCAAAATTTCAGCTCGGTCGGAGTTACGACTCTCTGGATATTTAAGAAACGGTGAAAGGCCAGAATCTGGGAACAAAGAAACAGAAGGAAACAGAGAGAGAGAGATCCAATCTCGCAGGGACTCTCGCCCCTCCGCCTCCATGGAGGCCATGGACCAGAGGGGAAACCCTTCTCTCATCTAGGGGTAAGATCACGGAAGAAGAACGAGGAGGGCTCTCTCCCCCCCTCTCCCGATGGCACCGGAACGCCGCCAGGGCCATCATCATGACAACGATCTACTCCAACAACTCTGTCATCTTCACCAACACCTCCATCACCTTCCCCCATATATCTATAGAGGTCCACTCTCCCGCAACCCGTTGTATCCTCTACTTTAACATGGTGCTTTATGCTTCATATTATTATCCAATGATGTGTTGCCATCCTACGATGTCTGAGTAGATGTTTGTTGTCCTATGGGTTGATTGATGATCATGATGGGTTTGAGTTGCATGTTTTATTATTAGTGCTGTCCTATGGTGCTCTCCGTGTCGCGCAAGCATGAGGTATCCTTGTTGTAGGGTGTTGCAATGTGTTCATGATTTTCCTATGGTGGGTTGCTTAAGTGACAGAAGCATAAACCCGAGTAGGTGGGTTGTTGCATATGGGAGTCAAGAGGACTTGATACCTTATAATTCTATTGTTGGGTTTTACCTTAATTATGTTTAGTAGTTGTGGATGCTTGCTAGAGTTCCAATCATAAGTGCATATGATCCAAGTACAGAAAGTATGTTCGCTTATGCCTCTCCCTCATATAAAATTGCAGTAATGATTACCAGTCTAGTTATCGATTGCCTAGGGACAATTCCGCAAGTCCTACCACCAATTTTACACACTCGTTAAACTAACTTAGTTGTTTATTTATATTAGCAGCCCCTATTTTTTATTTACGTGCTCTTTATTATCTTGCAAACCTATCACGTTACACCTACAAAGTACTTCTAGTTTCATACTTATTCTAGGTAAAACGAACGTTAAGCGTGCGTAGAGTTGTATCGGTGGTCGATAGAACTTGAGGGAATATTTGTTCTACCTTTAGCTCCTCATTGTGTTAGACACTCTTACTTATCTAGAAAGGCTACAATTGATCCCCTATACTTGTGGGTTATCAAGACCTTTTTCTGGCGTCGTTGCCGGGGAGCAATAGCGTGGAGTGAATATTCTCGTGTGTGCTTGTTTGCTTTATCACTAAGTAATTTTTATTTTTCTGTTATTAACTTGTATTCTATCTTTAGATATGGGTAGGAAACTCAAAATACCAAAAAAATAGTTGTTCTTGCTGCTCCAAAAGTTGAGGAACCACTAGTGTTTCGTACCACCGAAGAATATTACTTGGGTCATCTTCGATCCACTTGTGCTCGTGCTGAGAAACCAACTAGCTTATTTGAGGGGAAATCATTAAATGAGCATGCTCATTATGTGCGACACCGCATATCTCAAAAAGGGAAACTCTTGTGGCATCAAATAAATACTTTTTGTTGCTATGCTTGGAAACTGTGTGAAATTTATGATTTTACTTGCTATTCTAAAGAAGCTAAAAACACCTTCCCTACCAATGTGTGTTTAATGATTATAAAATATTATCCTCTTGTGACAAGGAGGCCTATTGCTATAATGATGTTGAACAAATTGAAGAATTTGTTGCTTTTAAGGGTGCCTATGAAATTGCTTCTTTCATTAAAAAGTATGATGCTACTCTTTAAAATTCTGAAATTTTTGCCATACTTAAATATTTCTATTAAAAATATGCTTCTAATGCTTATGTTAAAGGGTTTATTGAAAGAATGACTGTTGCCTTGGAAGAGATTAATATTTTGCAGGAATCTGTGGAAGAAGAAATTGTTGAAACTGTGAGCTCATTAGATGAAAAAGATGAGGAGGAGAGCGAAGAACAAAAGGAGGAAGAGAGGATTATCTACTCGTGCCCACCTTCTAATGAGAGTAACTCTTTAACTCATACATTTTTTAATTTCCCTTCGCGCTTACCGAAGGATGAATGCTATGTTGATTGCTATGAACTCTTGGATTCTTTTGAAATATCCCTTTTTGAGGAACTTGATGTTTACTATTCTTGTGGCCATGATGCTAATATGAATTATGCTTATAAAGATAAACTTGCTATAGTTCCTTATGTTAAGAATGAAATTGTTGCTATTGCACCCACACATGATAGTCCTATTATCTTTCTCCAAACTACACTATATCGGAGAAGTTTTCACTTATTAAGGATTATATTGATGGGTTTCTTTTTCCTATTCCACATGATGGTGGTGCCGGCTCAGCCACCTCTGCCGTAGGTGTGTACAACATCGGCCTCCAGTGAGCTCGTCCCTCGGGCGCCCTGCCAGTCGGTCGTAGTGACAATGGTATCCCCCTTCTGCTTGGACGATAGGTCGTCCTACAAAGCTTTAGAGATCATGGAGACCATGGTGGGCATGGTGCGAAGATGAGATAGTGGGCGGAAGAAAGTACATGGATGCATCTGTGCTACCGGCCTGGGGAATAAATAGCAGGCGGAGAGCTGGCCATGATCCCAGGTCCTTCATGGTGGGCGACAGACGCACAGACGGGTGGTGTCGGAGTAGGTTTCTCATTTATCATCTACCTGTAACGGAGGGAAGCAGTTAGACTAGTGTTGTTTGAATGCAGACAAACATAGCGTGCATCGGGAAGTGGTGTGACGGCACACTCGGCCGGCGCACTGCTTCAATGTCGGCTCTAGCTTGGGAATCCCACACATTTTCTGATTTCTTTGGAAAGGTCATTGTTTATTTTCAGGCCTCTTAAGATGTATGTGTGTATGCATACATATTTTGTTTCCGCTGATGCTTGTATGCATTGAATGTTGGGTCTTGTGACCCTTGCTTATAACAATTCTATTGTCGTTTCTTCCGAGCCTTAAATAAATACTTTGAGTCATAAAGTGATACTGTGCGTATCACTACCGAGAAAAAGCTTATAAATGGCCTTAAATTAGTGATGGGCTTAAACAGTCAACCGCCACTACTATTTTGAAAAGAAAGAAGTGGAGGGTAATAAAGCACACCCGCCACTGCTATTTTGAAAAGATAGAAGTGGAGGGTAATAAAGCACACCCGCCACTGCTCTCAACACAACAGTGACGGGCGGATATAAGGAGCCTCCACAGGGGAACTCTTCAAAAATTTGCCCGCGTGCTAAAAATACCAGTCACGAGTATGCAAGGTACCATTGGCGGACACTATTTATGCCTGTCACAAATAAATTATGCTCGCGTGCGTTAACGCCAAGTTTAATATAGCCAGAAGCTAAAACTGGCAAGCAGTTTTCACGCCCACCACAGATAATCTGTACATATATATCTGAAGCATAGCCCGCCACACGTAAGTTAACCCCAAAAATTTCAAGAGAAATTATATGTAAGTTAACCAACTGAAAAAGCTGCTATTACTCATGGGAAAATTTTGAAGTTCAAAAGATTTAAAAAAATGAGTTGTATGTGTGAGGTGCCTGTTTACGTTCAAAACCCTTACATTTGGTGAAAGACTGTCCGGTTTATACATGATGCGCATCAAATTTTTGCCGTAATGATCTCAAATTTTTATCTCATCCTACTAGGTCCAATAAAGACACCATGCAAAGTTTTATCCTATTCCAAGCTCGTTTGCATGCCCAAAGCTTTTTGTCCCTTTTAGTTGTCAAAAAGTCAATTAATGTGACAGAAATAACATACCAACTAAAAAGCTACAATTTTTGTGCACATGGCTTCCAAAAGCTATTATTACTTGTGGGAATTTTTGAAGTTTGAAAGATTATTTTAAAATGAGTTGTGTGCGTGAGGTGCTATTTTCGTTCGAAACCCTTACATTTGGTGAAAAACTATCTGGTTTATACACGATGTGCATCAAGCTTTTGCTGTAACGAACTCAATTTTTCACCACACCATACAGGTGTCCAATGAAGATACCATGCAAATTGTCATCTCATTCTGAGCTCGTTTGCGCGCCCAAAGTTTATTTTCCTTTTTAGTTGTTGAGAATTCAATTAATGTCGCAGAAATAGTAAACCAACTCAAAAGGCTGCATTTTTGTGCAAAGCTGCTATTACTCATGGAAAATTTTTGAAGTTCAAAGGATTTTTAGAAAATGAGTTGTGTGTGTGAGGCATGTCTTTTGGTTCGAGACACTTACACTTGATGGGACATTGTCTGGTTTGTATACGATGTGCATCAAGTTCTTGTCATAATCATCTCAGATTTTTTTATCACACCCTACATGTGTCCAATGAAGACACTAGGCAAAGTTTCATCATTTTTGGAGCTCATTTCCCCATTATTTCCTACCTATCTGCGTCTTGCCCTATTAGTTGCTGGAAAAAATCAGTTAATGCCTCGAAATAGCAAATCAACCCAAAAAGTGCTTAAATTGGATAATGTGGTTGTGGATGGTGTCTCTTAATCAAAGAAATAGTTTAAAGCTAAATGTTCTACAAAAATAAACGAAATATTATAACTTTACATTCCTAAGCCTAGTAGTGGCGGGCGCTTGGGTGGGCCTGCCAGAGCCATTGTTTGCGGTGGCAGGCTCAGTGTGGGGCCCGCAACACCACGAAACATAAAACACATCTTTCCCTCCAAATTTCGTATCCACCGTTACTCTAACCTCATCTCTCACCTATTGCGCGCTCCTCCACCAAAGCCACCACCGCCGCACGCATCCTTCTCCTCTCGCGTACTCGGGTCCACCATCGCCGCCTTGCACGTCTCTCCCCTCTCACGTGCTTCATTCCACACCTGTCGTCACCATCGTCGTAGTCCCCCCTCCCCGCTCACGGGATGGCGTAGCATCGACACCTCTCGGTTGTCGCGGCCATCACAATGAACCCCTTCTCCTTCAACACCGTCGTCAGCGTCGCAAGATCTCCTCCAAATATGGGTGAAGGTATATTTTCATATCCATAATGTACCACCACTTTAAAGGATTGTAACATGTTCCATGAAATGCTACACAAAGGAGTTAGATCGTAGACGTTCTTAGATGTACATGTACAAACATATGGGTTGGTGTCATTGCATGAAATGTCTGAAGGTATATTTGTGTGCTGATTTCCAGGACTTAATTTGAGTGCCAATGTTTTGACGAAATCAAAAAATATTAACAAAAACTTTACATCCGAACTAAATCAAGTCTCTTGGTGTCAATCCGAAAATTGGTCTTAAAATTAATATGTGTTTCGATTGTGCTTTAACATGATACATCTGATCTCCAAACTTCAAGTGGGTCAGCCTTCGGCTTCAACCTCCTATCCCGAAGGCAGAGTACTTTTCAAACCAGTTTAGCAAACTAAACTAGAGTGGCTTTAGAGAGAAACCACGTACCCGACTATTGACCAAACACTTGTTGGAAATATGCCCTAGAGGCAATAAATAAAGTGTTTATTATTATATTTCCTTGTTCATGATAATCGTTTATTATCCATGCTATAATTGTATTAATTGGAAACACATTACATGTGTGGGTAAATAGACAACATTTTGTCCCTAGTATGCCTCCAGTGAACTAGCTCGTTGATCAAAGATGGTCAAGGTTTCCTAGCCATTGACATGTGATGTCATTTCATAACGGGATTACATCATTAGGAGAATGATGTGATGGACAAGACCCAAACTACAAACATAGCATATGATCGTGTCAGTTTATTGCTACTGTTTTCTGCATGTCAAGTATATGTTCCTATGACCATGAGATCATGCAACTCACGGACATAGAAGGAGTGCCTTGTGTGTATCAAACGTCACAACGTAACTAGGTGACTATAAAGGTGCTCTACAGGTATCTCTGAGGGTGTCTGTTGAGTTGGCATGGATCAAGACTGGGATTTGTTACTCCGTGTGACGGAGAGGTATCTCAGGGCCCACTAGGTAATACAACATTACAATAAGCCTTGCAAGCAATGTGACTAAGTGTTAGTCATGGGATCTTGTATTACGGAACGAGTAAAGAGACCTGCCGGTAACGAGGTTGAACTAGGTATGGAGATACCGACGATCGAATCTCGGGCAAGTAACATACCGAAGAACAAAGGGAACATCATACGGGATTAACTGAATCCTTGACATAGAGGTTCGACCGATAAAGATCTACGTAGAATATGTACGAACCAATATGGGCATCCAGGTCCCGCTATTGGTTATTGGTCGTAGAGGTGTCTCGGTCATGTCTACATAGTTCTCGAACCCGCAGGGTCTGCACACTTAAGGTTCGGTGACGTTTTGGTAGTATATAGTTATGTATGGTGGTGACCGAAGGTTGTTTGGAGTCCCAGATGAGATCCAGGACGTCACGAGGAGCTCCGGAGTGGTCCGGAGGTAAATATTGATATATAGGAAGTCCTATTTTGGTCGTAGGAAAAGTTTCGGGCTAATCGGTAATGTACCGGGAGTGCCGGTAGTGTACCGGGAGACCATCGGGAGGGGTATTTCGACCCAAGAGGCAACATGGGCTGTGGGATAGTAAATACCAGCCCCTAGTGGGCTGGTGGAAGTCCCACACAAAGCCCATGCGGCTATGGAGAAAAAACCCAAAGAGAAAAAGTGGAAAAGGGCAAAAATAGGGTGAATTCTAGTCCTACTAGGATTGGAGGTGGATTCCACCTCTCCCACCTGGTTCGGCCGACTCCTTGGGCCAAGCCTCCTCCTCTCTTCCTCTTATATATACTGGAGGTTTTAGGGTTTTTGCACAGAATTTTCAGCCACGTGCTGCCCGTTCCTCCAGTGCATAGTTTCTCCTCTAGATCGGATTTCTGCAGTGCTTAGGCGAAGCCCTGCCAGAATAGCTCCACCACCATCGCCGGAGAGCCGTCACGCTGCCAGAGAACTCTTCTTCCTCTCTGCTCCTTCTTGCTGTATCAAGACGGCGGAGATCGTCATCAAGCTGTACGTGTGCTGAACGCGGAGGTGTCGTCTGTTCAGCGCTAGATCGGAAGGATCGTGATCAAGTTCGTGGGACGGATCGTGATCAAGTTCGCAGGACGGATCGTGATTGGATTGCGGGATGGATCGTGATTGGATCGCAGGACGCACGGCGATTTGGATCGCGAAGACGTTCGACTACACCAACCGCGTTTCTTAACGCTTCCTCCTTAGCGATCTACAAGGGTACGTAGATCCACTCTCCCTCTCATAGATGCTCATCACCATGGATAGATCTGCGTGTGCTTAGGAATTTTTTTGTTTCCCATGCAACGTTCCCCAACAGTGGCATCATGAGCTAGGTCTATGTGTAGATGAGATTTCGAGTAGAACACAAAAGGTTTGTGGGCATTGATGCTTAGATTGCTTCCTCCCTTGGTTAGATTTTGGTTCAACGGTATTGTGAGATGAAGCGGCCCGGACCAACATTACTCGTACGCTTACGAGAGACCGGTTCCCTCGACCGTAACTTTTTGCATAGATGGCTTGCGGGTGCCAGTTTCTCTCACTTTAGTTGGATGGGATTCGACAAAGGCGGTCCTTGAGAAGGTTGGAAAGCAACTAGTTTATCACCTTTGTGGTTTTTGCGTAGATGAGAATTGTTCTTGCTAGATAACCGTAGCAACCACGTAAAATAGGCAACAACAATTAGAGGACGTCTAACTTGTTTTTGTAGGGTATGTTGTGATGTGATATGGCCAATTACATGATGTGATATATGTGATTTATGAGATGATCATGTGATGTATAGATTATCACGACTTGCATGTCGATGAGTATGACAACCGGCAGGAGCCATAGGGTTGTCTTTAATTATTGTATGACCTGCGTGTTAATCATTAAGCGCTATGTAATGCTTTACTTTATCGCTAAACGGTAGCAATAGTAGTAGAAGCATGTTGGGCACAACAACCCCGATGGCGACACGTTGATGGAGATCAAGATGATGGAGATCATGGTTTCTTGCCAGTGACGATGGAGATCATGTCGGTGCTTTCTAGATGGAGATCAAAAGCACAAGTTCATGGCCATATCATGTCACTTATGAATTGCATGTGATGTTAATCCTTTTATGCACCTTGTTTTGCTTAGGACGACGGTAGCATTATAAGGTGATCCCTCACTTAAATTTCAAGATGAATTGTGTTCTCCCCGAGTGTGCACCGTTGCGAAAGTTCGTCGTGCTGAGACACAACATGATGATCAGGTGTGATAGACTCTATGTTCACATACAACGGGTGCAAGCCAGTGTTGCACGTGCAAAACACTCGGGTTAAACTTGATGAGCCTAGCATGTACAGACATGGCCTCGGAACGCAAGAGACCGAAAGGTCGAACATGAGTCATATCATAGATATGATCAACATAATGATGTTCCCCATTGAAGCCACCTCAACTCACGTGATGATCGGACTTGAGTTGGTGGATTTGGATCATGTGACACTCAGATGACCTGAGGGATGTCAATTTGAGTGGGAGCTTTACTAATTTGATTAACTGAACTCATTATCTTGAACAATAGTCTAAGTAAACTTTGCATATTTATGTTGTAGATCAATGGCTCACGCAGTAGCACCCCTGAATTTTAATGCGTTCCTAGAGAAAGCTAAGTTGAAAGATGATGGAAGTAACTTTGTTGACTGGGTCCGTAATCTGAGGATTATCCTCACGGCTTCCTAGAAATCATATGTCCTTGATGCACCGCTTGGTGACCAACCAAAAGACATGACCTCCGAAGACGTTAAGAACGCTTGGGAGGCACGTACTGGAGATTACTCAATAGTAAAGTGTGCAATATTGTATGGCTTAGAACCGGGAGTTCAAAGACGTTTTGAACATCATGGAGCATATGAGATGTTCTAGGAGTTGAAGTTTATCTTTCAGAAGAATACCCGGATCGAGAGGTATGAAACCTCCGATAAGTTCTATGCTTGCAAGATGGAGGAGAATGGGTCTATCAGTGAACATATACTCAGAATGTATGGGTATTCAACTCGTCTAGTAGAGTTGGGAATTGCCCTTCCGCCAGAGGCGATCGCTGACAGAGTTCTTCAATCACTCCCACCTAGTTACAAGGGCTTTGTGATGAACTATAACATGCACGGGATGAACAAGTCAGTCACCGAGCTGTTTGCGATGCTAAAAGTCGCTGAGTCTGAAATCCAGAAAGAACATCAAGTGTTGTTGGTCAATAAAACCACTATTTTCAAGAAAAATGGCAAGGGCAAAGGCAAGAAGGGTAAAATGAAGAAGGATGGCAAAGCAGTTGGTACTCCTGTAAAGAAGCCTAAGCGTGGACCTAAGCCAGAAACTGAGTGCTTTCATTGCAAAGGAACTGGTCACTCGAAGCAGAACTGCCCCAAGTACCTGGCTGACAAGAAGGCGGCCAACGACAAACAAGGTATATATGATATACATGTTATTGATGTGTACCTTACTAGCTATCGTTGTAGTACCTGGGTATTTGATAACGGTTCGGTTGCTCACATTTGCAACTTAAAACAGGAACTACGGAATAGACGAAGGCTAGCAAAGGATGAAGTGACGATGCGCGTGGGAAATGGTTCCAAGGTTGATGTGATCGCCGTCGGCACGCTCTCTCTTCGATTACCATCGGGATTAGTGATGAACCTGAATAATTGTTATTTAGTGCCTGCGTTAACCATGAACATTATATCTGGATCTTGTTTATTGCGAGACGGTTACTCATTTAAATCATAGAATAAAGGTTGTTCCATTTATATGAGTAATATCTTTTATGGTCATGCACCTAATGTGAGGGGTTTATTCATATTGAATCCTGATAGTGATGACACACATGTTCATAACATTGATGCCAAAAGATGTAGAGTTAATAATGATAATACCACTTTCTTGTGGCACTTCCGTTTAGGTCATATTGGTGTAAAACGCATGAGGAAGCTCCATGCTGATGGACTTTTGGAGTCACTTGATTTTGAATCACTTGACACATGTGAACCATGCTTCATGGGAAAGATGACTAAAACGCCGTTTAGGCCAAAAGATGTTGACAAAGTTTGCAAACTCCAGCGATCCATTTATGGGTTGGTGCAAGCATCTCGGAGTTGGAATAAGCGTTTTGATGAGGTGATCAAAGCGTTTGAGTTTATACAAGTTTATGGAGAAGCTTGTATTTACAAGAAAGTGAGTGGGAGCTCTATAGCATTTCTAATATTATATGTGGATGACATATTGCTGATTGGAAACAATACAGAAATGCTGGAAAGCGTGAAGAAATATTTGAACAAGAGTTTTTCAATGAAGGACCTAGGAGAAGCTGCTTTCATATTAGGCATTAAGATCTGTAGAGATAGATCGAAACGCTTGATAGCTCTTTCACAGAGCACATACCTTGATAAAGTTTTGAAGAAGTTCAAAATGGATCAGTCCAAGAAGGGGTTCTTGCCTGTGTTACAAGGCGAGAAGTTGAGTAAGACTCAATGCCCAGTGACTGCAGAGGATAGAGAAAAGATGAGTGCCATCCCCTATGCTTCAGCCAAAGGCTCTATCATGTATGCAATGCTGTGCACAAGACCTGATGTCAGCCTTGCCATAATTATGGCCAAAAGGTTTCAAAGTGATCCTGGAATGGAACACTGGGCGGTGGTCAAGAATATCCTTAAGTACTTGAAAAGGACTAAGGAAATGTTTCTCATTTATGGAGGTGATGAAGAGCTCGTTGTAAAGGGTTACGTCGATGAAAGCTTTGACAGTGATCCGAATGACTGTAAGTCACAAATCGGATACGTATTTATTCTCAATGGGGGAGCGGTAAGCTGGTGCAGTGCCAAGCAAAGCGTGGTAGCCGATTCTACATGTAAAGTGGAGTACATCATAGCCTCGGAGGCAGCGAAGGAAGGTGTCTGGATGAAGCAGTTCATGACAGATCTTGGAGTAGTGCCCAGTGCACTGAATCCAATGAACCTGTTCTGTGACAACACTGGTGCCATCGCTCTGGCCAAGGAACCAAGGTTTGACAAGAGGACCAGACACATAAAGCGCCGCTTCAACTCCATCCGCGATTACATCAAGGAGAAGGACATAAATATTTGCAAAGTACACACGGATCTGAATGTTGTAGACCCGTTGACTAACCTCTTCCAAGGGCTAAACATGATCAACACCAGAACTGCATGGGTGTTCGATTCATTACAATGTAAATCACATAGTGATGTGAGCTAGATTATTAATTCTAGTGCAAGTGGGAGACTATTGGAAATATGCCCTAGAGGGAATAAATAAAGTGTTTATTATTATATTTCCTTCTTCATGATAATCGTTTATTATCCATGATATAATTGTATTAATTGGAAACACATTACATGTGTGGGTAAATAAACAACACTTTGTCCCTAGTATGCCTCTAGTGAACTAGCTCGTTGATCAAAGATGGTCAAGGTTTCCTAGCCATTGACATGTGATGTCATTTGATAGCGGGATTATATCATTAGAAGAATGATGTGATGGACAAGACCCAAACTACAAACGTAGCATATGATCGTGTCAGTTTATTACTACTGTTTTCTGCATGTCAAGTATATGTTCCTATGACCATGAGATCATGCAACTCACGGACATCGGAGGAGTGCCTTGTGTCTATCAAATGTCGCAACCTAACTGGGTGACTATAAAGGTGCTCTACAGGTATCTCTGAGGGTGTCTGTTGAGTTGGCATGGATCAAGACTGGGATTTGTTACTCCGTGTGATGGAGAGGTATCTCAGGGCCCACTCGGTAATACAACATTACAATAAGCCTTGCAAGCAATGTGACTAAGTGTTAGTCATGGGATCTTGTATTACGGAACGAGTAAAGAGACTTGCCGGTAACGAGGTTGAACTAGGTATGGAGATACCGACGATCGAATCTCGGGCAAGTAACATACCGAAGAACAAAGGGAACATCATACGGGATTAACTGAATCCTTGACAAAGAGGTTTGACCGATAAAGATCTTTGTAGAATACGTAGGAACCAATATGGGCATCCAGGTCCCGCTATTGGTTATTGGCCATAGAGGTGTCTCGGTCATGTCTACATAGTTCTCGAACCCGCAGGGTCTGCACACTTAAGGTTTGGTGACGTTTTGGTAGTATAGAGTTATGTATGGTGATGACCGAAGCTTGTTCGGAGTCCCAGATGAGATCTCGGAGTCACGAGGGGCTCCATAATGGTATGGAGGTAAATATTAATATATAGGAAGTCCTATTTTGGTCGCAGGAAAAGTTTCGGGCTAATCAGTAATGTATCGGGAGTGCCGGTAGTGTACCGGGAGACCATCGGTAGGGGTATTTCGACCCAAGAGGCAACTTGGGCTGTGGGAGAATAAATACTAGCCCTTAGTGGGCTGGTGGAAGTCCCACACAAAGCCCATGCATCTAGGGAGAAAAAATCTAAAGAGAAAAAGTGGAAAATGGCAAAAATAGGGTGAATCCTAGTCCTACTAGGATTCGAGGTGGATTCCACCTCTCCCACCTGGTTCGGCCGACTCCTAGAGGATTGGCCCTTGGGCCAAGCCTCCTCCTCTCTTTCTCTTATATATACTGGAGGTTTTAGGGTTTTTGCACAGAATTTTCAGCCACGTGCTGCCCGTTCCTCCAGTGCATAGTTTCTCCTCTAGATCGGATTTCTACAGTGCTTAGGCGAAGCCCTGCCGGAATAGCTCCTCCACCATCGCCGGAGCATCGTCATGCTTCCGGAGAACTCTTCTTCATCTCCGCTTCTTCTTGCTGGATCAAGACGGCGGAGATTGTCATGAAGCTGTACGTCTGCTGAACGCGGAGGTGCCGTCCGTTCGGCGCAAGATTGGAAGGATCGTGATCAAGTTTGTGGGACGGATCGTGATCAAGTTCGCGACACAGATCGTGATTGGATTGCGGGACGGATCATGATTTTATCGCGGGACACACGTCGATTTGGATGGTGAAGACATTCGACTACACCAACCGCGTTTCTTAACGCTTCCCGCTTAGCGATCTACAAGGGTATGTAGATTCACTCTCCCTCTCGTAGATGCTCATCACCATGGATAGATCGGCGTGTGCGTAGGAATTTTTTTGTTTCCCATGCAACGTTCCCCAACAACACTCTCGTTAGAAAAAGGAGTAGTAGAAAAAGACTTTGCAATGTTCAAGAAGAAAACATTCATGATAAAACGACTCATATAAATTTAATCGCCCCCCAAGTTAAAGTTGGTAAAGGAAGTGCTTTTAAACGATGTGTTTAACAAGCTAAGTTTTTAACAATCAACTTTTTTGTTTAGCACTAATATAATGCTTGATTGAACCGCACAGCAATTGAAAATTGAAAAAGGTGAGCATTAAAGTGACTTAGCTGGTTTATGTGCTCGGTGTTGATGATCTAGACCGAGCTCCCAACCCCCAAGACGGTCCCGAGGTGACCGAGCGAACAGCTCGGCTTGATGAAGTAGTGGTGCAGCAGGGTCGATGTGCAAGGCGAAGCCGCCAGTCGTGCTAACATGACAAAGCTGGTCGGTGATGTCTACTATGCAACTTTATTCTTGTAGACTATGTTGGGCCTCCAAGCACAGAGTTTTGTAGAAAAGTAGCAATTTTCCCTCAAGTGGATGACCTAAGGTTTATCAATCCATGATAGGTGTAGGATGAAGATGGTCTCTCTCAAACAACCCTGCAATCAAATAGAAGAAATCTATTATGTCCCCAACACACCCAATACAATGGTAAATTATATAGGTCCACTAGTTCGGCGAAGAGATGGTGATACAAGTGTAGTAATGATAGTATATATTGATTTTTATAATAGTAACAATTATAAAACAACAAGGTAGAAAGTAACAAAAGTGAGCATACACGGTATTGTAATGCTTGAAAACAAGGCTTAGGGTCCATACATTCGCTAGTTCAATCTCTCAACAATGCTAATATAGTTGGATCACATAACCATCCCTCAACGTGCAACGAAGAATCCTTCCAAAGTTCTTATCTAGCGGAGAACATAAGAAGAAATTGTTTGTAGGGTACGAAACCACCTTAAAGTTATCCTTTCTGATCGATGTATCCAAGAGTTTGTACTAAAATAACACTGAGTTATCCTTTCCGATCGATCTATCTAAGAGTTCGTACTAGAATAACACCATATGATATGCATCAACCAACTCTAATGTCACCTAGATACCCTAATGTCACCACAAGTATCCATGACTTAATTATACGATACGTATCAAGCAATTTCAGATTCATAATACTCAATCGAACAAAAATAACTTCAAGGAGCACCCCAAGATTTCTATCGGAGAACGTAGGACAAGTACATGTATCAACCCATGTGAACCTAATGTCACCTCAGAAATCCGCAAGTTGAGTACCAAAACATATATCAAGTGAATCAATAGAACACCCCACTGTCACCACGGGTATCCTCATACAAGACATATATCAAGTGTTCTCAGATCCAATATTCAATCCAACATAACGATATATCAAAGGGAAGATTCAATTCATCACAACAAATAGCAAGGGAAACACACCAGATGATCCAACTATATTAACAAAGTCCATGATACATCAAGATCGTGACATCTCAAGAACAAGAGAGAGAGAGAGAGATTGAACACACAACTATTGGTGCATACCCTCAGCCCTGAGGGTGGACTACTCCCTCCTCGCCATGGCCTCCGCCGGGATGATGAAGATGGCACTGGAGATGGATTCCCCTCTCCGACAGGGTACTGGAATGTCTTAAGATTGGTTTTTGGTCGATACAGAGAGTTGCGGTGGCGGAACTTCTCATCTAGGGTCATTTCTGGGGGTTTATGAATATATAGGATTTTTGGGCGTCGGTTTCACGTGAAGATGGGCCATGAGGGGACCATAAGACACTAGGGCGCGTTGGAGGGGGCTGGCATGCCCTGGTGGGTTGTGCCCACTTCGTGGCGCGCCCTTGTGCATTTGAAGAACTTTTATTTCTGCACAAAAAACAACACCACAGTAGTTCCGCTGAAAATAACGCCAGTCCAGGTTAGTTCTAAATAAATCATATAAAGTGCATTAAAACCATATAAAATTATTGTAAACATAGGTGAATATGGCTTGAATACTTCATAAATTATCGATACGTTGGAGACGTATCAACATCCCCAAGCTTAATTGCTACTCGTCCTCAAGTAGGTGAATGATAAAATAAATAATTAATGAAGTGTGAATGCTATCACAGTGAGTAGTTTTGATCATGGATAAATTCAGTCAATTTTCTAGCATCATAAGAACAACTCTTTCTCATAAAACTCATCATGATAAAGTAGCAACCAATTCACATGTTATGGTTTAAATAATGAATTCTCTTGAAACTTAACAACCTATGTTCTGAGTCACCAAACAATTATGATATGTCTCCAATGTATCTGCTTTTCCAAACTCTTTTGCCCTTGTTTTGGAGTGTAATTTGCATGATTTGAATGGAACTAACCCGGACTGACGCTGTTTTTAGCAGAATTGCCTTGGTGTTATTTTTCTATAGAAATAAAAGTTCTCGGATTGACCTAAAAATTTACGGAGAATATTTCTGGAATTAATAAAAAATATTGGCGAAAGAATCAAGTGCAGGGGGCGCCCACCCCCCTAGGGCGCGCCGAGAAGGCTTGTGGGCCCCCTGTTGCTCCTCCGACCTTGTTTCCACTTCTATATATTCCTATCCGGGGAGACAAAAAATAAAGGAGAAGAGTTCATCGCGTTTCACGATACGGAGCCGCCGCCACCTCCTGTTCTTCCTCGGGAGACCAGATCTGGAGTCCGTTTTGGGCTCCGGACAGGGGAAATCAACGCCTTCATCATCACCAGCCATCCTTCATCACCAGTTCCATGATGCTCTCCACCGTTCGCGAGTAATCTCATCTAGGCTTGCTGGACGGTGATGGTTTGGATGAAATTTATCATGTAATCGAGTTAGTTCTGTTAGGGTTTGATCCCTAGTATCCACTATGTTCTGAGATTGATGTTGCCATGACTTTGCTATGCTTAATGCTTGTCACTAGGGCCCGGGTGCCATGATTTCAGATCTGAAACTATTATGTTTTCATAAATATATGTGTGTTCTTGATCCTATTTTGCAAGTTGTAGACACCTATTACGAGTTATGATCCGCATCCCCCAAGGTGACAATAACTGGGATTCTTTCCGGTGATTACCATAGTTTGAGGAGTTCATGTATTCACTAAGTCTAATGCTTTGGTCCGTTTATCTATTAAAAGGAGGCCTTAAAAGATGTCATGCAAGTTCTTTTCCATAAGCACGTATGAGTATATATGGAATACATGCCTACATTACATTGATGAATTCGAGCTAGTTCTGTGTCACCCTATGTTATAACTGTTGCATGATGAATGCCATTCGACATAATTATCCATCACTGATCCATTGCCGACGAGCTTTCCATATACTGATCTTTGCCAAAGTTACTTTTCTGTTGCTACTATTACATTCACTACAAAACTGCTACTATCACTTTGCCACCGTTACTTCCATATTACTTTTCTACTAAATACTTTGCTGCAGATATTAAGTCTTTCAGGTGTGGTTGAATTGAAAACTCAGCTGCTAATACTCGAGAATATTCTTTGGATCCCCTTGTGTTGAATCAATAAATTTGGGTTGAATACTCTATCCTAAAAAACTGTTGTGGTCCCCTATACTTGTGGGTTATCAAATTACAATTCAACCATTTCTCAACAAAAAGTCTAAGTAAGAGCTCCACATACTCAACCATCATATAGTCTTCTATGATTGGTAGTACTCAATGCATATTTTTAGAACAAATGGCATCCATCAAACATAGAGAAAGATAGGAGCTTAATGTTTTGCCTCCCAACTCATTTATCATAGAGATAATTGTCAACAATAATAAGTCATGATCAAATATATTTGATTGGCCATATGTGCCTAGATCTTTCCCCACCACATGATGCTTGCCAACTAGAGAATAATTGAGGTTGAAATGAGAATGCATACTATTGACTCTTGCATAAAAGTAAATACTAAAAGGTAATAAATAGGCCCTTCGCAGAGGCAAGCAGAGATTTGTAGAGGTGCTAGAGCCCAAAGCTTAAATTGAGAGAGAGAAAATATTTTGGGTGGCATGCCTGTCCTGTCAACAAAAACGACTGAGAATTTCCAATACTTTCCATGCTAGATATATCGTAGGAGGTTCCCAAAAAGAAAATGAAGTTTATTCCTTTTTCCACCATTGTTTTACAATCCATGGTTGGCCGTATCCACGGGTGCCTTCCAAACACTTTCCAAGGAACTTATTATTTCCCAACATAAAGTAAATCTCCTTTTCATTTTGCAACTATGCATCCCTATTACCATCGTACTCTCGTGCAATAACAGTGGATAAACACTCATCTTGAGAATAACACATCTAGCATGGAAAAATATTGGCCACCCCCTGCTGCTTCACGAGCGGTACGAGCACACAAAAAGGAAATTCATTTTAAAAATTAGATATGGCACATACAAATTTGCTTGGAATGGCATGGAAATATCGCATATTGGTAGGTATGGTGGACTCATATGGCAAGAAACTGGGTTTAAGGGTTTTTGGATCGACAAGTAGTATCTCTACTTAGTACGAATTTTTGGCTAGCAAAAGATCCTAAGCAAACACCACATGTTGGAACATGCATAACAATATAACTTCTATGAAAATATACACAACCATAACTCATTACGTTGTCTTCCTTATCCAACTGCAACTAATTTTCTCAAGTTTGAAAATAATTAATGGTTATTCATAATCATAGAATATGTCAAAGATAATATATTTGTATGTAAAAGTTCTCTTTCTTATACTAATCTTTCATCAATTGCTTGAATGACCAATTTGATGATTTTCAAACTTTGATATATTTTACATTATAAACCATATGTGAAGCTACTACAAAGCATAAATCACATTGATAATTTAATATTTATGATATTCAATTCATTCACAATTTACTCTCCGGATATAAGTGAAGCACAAGAGTAAACATCAAACTACTGCCAAAAGATATAAGTGAAGATCAATGAGTAGTCAAACAATTAAGTAGCTATGTGAGGACTCTCTCTTAATAAATATTTCGAGATCTGCTAATTTTATTCAAACAGAAAACTAAATAAAAATTCATTCCAAGAATAGCACATCACATGTGGACAAATAAAAATTTAGGCTCAACATAGGCTAACCGATCTTTGTTTGATGAACAGAGGTGGGATGCGTAGCATCCCCAAGCTTAGATGCTTGAGAGTTCTTGAAATATTTACTTGGTGTGCCTTAGGCATCCCCAATATTGAGCTTTTGTATCTCGTTCAATCCTCTCATACCCCGGTTTCACCTAAGTCTCAAAAACTTCATCCACACAAAACTCTAAAAGAACTCATGAGATAGGTTAGTACACATAAGAACAAATTAACACTTCATGTACTAACAAGACAAGTTGCATAATAATTTTAAAACATCATTTACTGTTTATTATCATTTCCACAGTTTATATCTACTAATATAGGCTATGGAAACTATAGGGTAAGTAGAGAACAAAACTATGACAACAATCTATCCAAACAGAACAATCTTTAGCAATATATTAAACAAGTGTACTTATGTAACTCAAACCATTCTCAAAATTTAGGACATGATAAATAATTTATATGAAACTATTGTGTAAAAGTTTCAGAAACTTTCTGCGTTCCAATAAAATATGAAAATCAAAACACTACAGGAAAAGTTTTTGTTTTTACACAACACACATCAAACATGCAATTCAAGCATCCTAAAGGCAATTCTTGGAACTTTTTTTTTTGACAAACAAGATTATAAATAAAAGAAATAAAATACTTAACAAAATACGCTCCAATTAAAACACATATTATGTGACGAATAAAAATATAGCTTCAAGTAATATACACCGATAGTGTTCAAGATGAAAGAGGGGATGCCTTCCGGGTCATCCCCAAGCTTAGGCGCTTGAGTCTTCCTTGGATATTAACTTGGGGGTGCATTGGGCATCCCTAATATTAGGTTGTTTTCACTCCTTATTCTCCTCATATCGGTATCTCAACCAAAACTTGAAAACTTCAATCACAACAAAACTTAACGGAACTTCATGAGATGGGTTAATTAGTATAATAAATAAAGATCATTCACTTAGATACTGTCAAGACAAGACTTATAATTGTTCTCACATAATACCTACTATATTATAACATTCCCATTATTTATATCACTCAATATAAGCTTGAAAACATTAAAACAAGAAAACCATGCATGCAAAACAGAATTTGTCAAAAACAAAACATGCTTTGAGATCTGAATGATCATCATACTTCCCTAGCTCTAAAAATTCTGAAAAATTAGGACAACGCAGAGAATTTGCATACCAAGAATTTGTAAAAATTCAGAATTGTTTGACGCTCCAGTAAAATTAGAGAAATTCTGCATTGGACATAAATGTTTTTGTTTTTGCACAAAATCAAACAAGGAAGTATCCACACTATGCCAAAGGCTTTATTGGAACTTTATTGAAATAAACGATATAAAGCATGATTACTACAGTAGCCTAATCATGTGAAAACACAAAAACATAAAGGAAAAGTGTTGGGTTGCCTCCAACAAGCGCTTTTCTTTAATGATTTTAGCTAGGCATGATGATTTCAATAATGCTCACATAAGAATAATATTTGAACCATGTAAGGGAGCATCATGAAACACATGACAAGAACATTTAAGTCTATCCCACTTTGTATGCATAGTGATTTTGTGAGAAAACAATTTATGGGAGCAAGAATCAACTAGTATAGGAAAGCAAAACAAGCACAACCACTAGTAGAATGTTGATCAGTAGTCCCAGTCGGGATGTGCCTTTAGTACCGGTTCCCCCACCGGTACTAAAGGGTCGGTACTAAAGGTCGAGACCTTTAGTACCCATTGGACCATGGACCGGTACTAAAGGCTCACCACGTGGCTGCCTGCGTGGGCTGGTGGTCGAGGACCTTTAGTACCAGTTGGTGATAGCAAACGCTACTAAGTGTTATGTGTTTTTTTTGTTTTCACTTTTAATGAGGTTTTAGTTTTCCTCTCTATTTATTGTGTTTTCCATTCATTTCAAATTTATTTTACGGTGCTACATACTGTAAACATTAATTACACAAGTTGCTGCATATATATATATGTAATATAACATACAATATCTCATACACAGTATATATACAAATGGAATTACACATCCATATATATTCTAGACTTATAACTTAAGGCCCAAAACCTGGCCGGGACTAGCTAGCTAGTGCTCCGGATGAAATCTCAGGTTTCTACTACTGATTTGCTGGCATTATTGAGGCGGCGGTAAGTAATAGTGCTCTCCGTTTATATCAATGACATGTTGAATAAGAAATGCCGCAAATTCCTCTTGAAGTGCTACAAAGCGTTTCTCGGGTGAGAGCTTCCACATCATCTACCAAACCTGGAGTTGTCTTTCATGTGCTCCTCTGCGACGTATACGGCCTTCGATCTGGATGCGAATGTTCTCGCAGAGGAAGTATTCACATAAATTTGTCCCCTGTGGCTGCTTCGCGCACTTTGCAAAAGAATAGAATTCAATAAGATAATTAATAGTCAAGCATGATAATGGTATTGAAACTAGAATTAAAGAGATGCGCGGACCTAGTAGTACTACTTAATTACCTACATCTTTTTCTACTCCAGCTTCGGTTTCCATTGACGACCGTGATGGGTTTTTTCTATCATCCTTTTCCAAACACTACGCGGCAAAGAAAAAGGACAGAGTTATTATAATTACTTTTGAAATCAGGAAATAATGAAAGAAAGCGAGGTCGATAAAGATTGAAATTATCGTTCTCTCATAAAATACAAGTCCACATGTGATTGTTCTAGTGTATCTGGTGAGTCGTACACTTGAACAAGTCCATCCGCGAGGATAATATTTAGGAGGATATGGTGGTCTCTATGTAGAAGTTTATATAATTAAACAGGCATGCATATAACTTATCAACTACACTTGACAGCGAGCTAGTAAGCAAAAATAGAATTTGTAGCATACAAGAGAGTAAACACTCACCCCATGTTGTAAGGAAATATTATAGTAGATTTGGTATTCATTAGTGCCTCTAGAAATTTTTCCAAGATATCTTCTGTGTCCTTGGCATAATGTTTTACCACATGACCATGAATGGTAATTGGGTCGATGAACCCAATGTCATCGATTCCCTCTTGTTTCAATTCCCAAATCTTCAATCTGCATAATAGCGTAGAAAAGAACATATATAGTGAGGATAAGCCAATGAATGATATATTATCTAAAGAATTAAATTATTAAAGATATAAATCACTTACAGACAATAGCAACTGATGAGAGTTTTGTCGATAGAGTCCATGTGGTATAACTGGAAAAGTTATGAGAATTCAAGACATATGTCACATCCATTGACGTAATGCTCTTTCCTTACTTTGACCATCACCACCATCTCCCCTCGCTTTGCTTCATGCAGGTACCAATCATGCAACCGTCGCGTCGCAGTTGGCAGTTCCTTGTACTGCTCAGGTGTGACAAGTGGTTTTCCGACGGCATATTGCATTGCATACTCATCTGTACCGTACCCGCAGATTTCCTCGGTGCCAAGGATTTGGCCAAGAGTGAGACCTGCAGCCTCTACTTCTTCGAGGTCGATGGGTTGCCTTGCATGTCGACTCCTTGGCTCGATTGCTTGATTGGATTGGTACTCACCTTGAGCGGAGAGATCGATTGCTTGGATTGTTCTCCGAGCTGGGGAACTGTTTTCCCACTAGTAGTACCACCTGTCGTTGATGTCGTACTTCCCAACTTCTTCCTTGGGCTAGGCCGACTTCTCTGCTCACTTGCCTTCTGAATCTATCGCTCATAGTCTGTCGGGCATACGCTCGACATATGCCAGTGGTCAATCAATAAAGTGTTCCATAAAGTGATCTTGGACTTCCTTGGGTATTACCTCCTTTGGCGGCATGGTCTTCTTCGCAAAAAAGGCTTTCACTTGGTGATCGCTTTCAATTTTGGTCCCCTGTGGTGTCATGTCATAAGGCATATTCCTTTTGGCCCGAGGCTCGGGTTTCTTCTTTGCTTTCTTCCGATGAGGACTGCTGATGGCCTTCCTCTTTTGGGAGCCCTGCTGGCGGGACCGCTGCCGGGGTGGAGTTGGCTCACGTGGTGGAGATCGATATTGACGATATGGACTCGCGTCGTGCTCCGTCCCGAGGTTGGGTGGACTCGCACTGGGATCCATATCGAAGTGGGACGCCTCTTGAGGTGGGGAGGACTACTGGTGAGGTGGGGAGGACTGCTGGCGAGGTGGGAGGACTGCTGGCGAGGTGGGGAAGACTGCTGGCGTTGCGATGCCTCTAGCTTGGATCCCTCGCGCTGGACATCGTTACTCGGAGGAGCCGATGGCCTTAGCGCTGATTGTGGTAAGACGATGCAGTCATTACTCCATAGAATGAGACCACGGCCGGTTTCTGCCAGTGTGGACTCTCCCTCACCTCTAGGGATGTCAAGCAATAGTTCATCATATCCTGGCTCTATTGCGTCCACCGCGACACGAGCATACCCAGGTGGAACCGGATTGAAATGCCAGAGAACACCAGGTGTATTTGGTAAAGCATAGCCCGTCGTGACTCGCACGGGTATGTTCTTCATTTTCTGGATTAGCTCACAAGATGTCTTCTCGGTGATATCATCCACGGGGGTGTGACCCAACGGTGCCCCCATGGAACCCATGCTGCTTTTCGGCAGTGTAGATGGGATAGGTTCCAATGCCTCCTACTACGGAGTTTCCCTTTGCTGGGTCAGTACCTGTATCTGCAGCTACTGCTGCTCGTACTTCTGTTCCAACTTTCAAAGTCGGTCTGCGTCCACCTTCTTTTTTCTCAAACGACTTTTATAACTGTCCTTCCATCCCGCAAACCCCTCGTACCACGGAACAACACCCACGCCTCATGTTTGTCCTCCGTGTTCGGGATTATCGAGGGCGCGTGTAAGCTCGTCATTCTCTCTATCGGGGTGAAACTGTCCTTCTTGGGCAGCTTTTATTTCTTCAATCAACTCATCCGATGCATGCTTCAGACTGGCCAGTGCAATAATCTTCCCTGTTGCTGGGTCCAACTTTCCCCCATGTGCAAAAAACAAATTCTTGCACCTCCGGGGCCAGTTGAAGGTTACTGGAGTGATCCCTTTAGCATGCATCTTATTCTCTAATGCATCCCACTTAGGAATGGCTGACTTGTATCCACCTGTCCCTAGTTTATGGTGATACTTTTTTTCTCCGCATTTATCTTATTCTTTGCCGACTTCTCCATAGCAGCTTCCGATGTCTCCTACTCGATAAATGCGTCCCAGTGATTCCTTACCTTCTCGTATATTCCTCTGAATTCGGGCGCCTTCTGGCCTCTAGCGCTGTACTCGGTCCATAATCTTTTCTTCCAAGTCTGGAACGTGCCGACCATATTATGGAGAGCAAACTCCTTGACTTTGTCCCTTTGGCGCTCTGAGAGAGAATCTGGTAGGATGAAATGCTCCATGAGATCTCGCCAAAGGGCATCTTTAATTCTTGAATCGACATAATTTACTCCTGGTTTTGGGTTGTTTGGTTGAATCCATTCTTGCATTGTGATCGGGACTCCATCCCTAACAACAACTCTGCATTAACGCACAAATGTCTTGGCATTGGCTTCAGGGTGAGTCGGTGCGCCATCATGTTTGAAAGCATCAAGATTGAGCTTTACGTTGCCGTCCAATATTTTGGCACCGCCTCGTACCTTTCTACTAGATTGGCTCAATCCAGAGGGATGATAATTAAAATAAAAAAGATTTGTTAATATATATATATATACAAATCAATTAATACACATGTAATGATCACTAGAGGCTAATATGTGTATATACCTCACCGGACATTGTTAGTTGTTCTGGATTTTGGAACATAAGTTGTTCTTCCTCGGCCTCACATCCATCACCGTAATCGTTCAGATATTGTGAGCCATCATCATCATGTGATTCACCCAGAAGGTTCGCTGGGTTTTCGGAGGAGCGTATCATGTCGAAGATGTCCTCTTCATGAGCTCTATCGGTATTGTTCGTAGCTTAATAACTAATCCATAATAATATAGATAAAACAAATTAGTATTCAAATTAGCATGCATTCAAGAAGCAAAATAACTGATAGTTAATTAATAATGCATCATCTAATACATATATAGTAGTTCTTAGAAGAGATCTCATCTTATAATCTCGAATAATTGTTAATACATCAGCTAATCCATCGATCTAGCTAATACATCATAATAATACATATATAGTAGCTAATATATCGATCTAGCTAGAACCCTAGCGCCTAGCGGATATCGGGGCGGGCGGTGGACACCCAAAGAGAAGGAACCATCACAGGAACATAGCTCTAGTGAGATCCCTGAAGAATCTGCCAGGTATTGTCGGACCTGGCCTCCAAACCTACCATGTAGTGACGGACGTGCTTGTTCTCCTTGCTGACATGGTACTGTAGCACCTCCAAGGGGGACTCAAGCCTCCGAATCGTCCGTGGCCCATGCGACCGCCACCACAGAACCTCTGGGTCGACGATGGGCTGGCTCCTCACCAAGCTGCGCCGCCCGGAAGGTAGCACCTCTCAGTACTAGCCCGGCGGAGCCCAGTCCCTGACAGGACCTCTCGGCTCAAGCAAGTGACCTCCTCCACCGACTCAACGACGAGGATGCAGGATCGGCATCGTCGACGTCGAGAAGAAACACTTAATTATGAAAACAAATTAAATAAAACTTAGCAAAATTAAAACTTAGCATCTAACAAATTAAATAATACTTAACAAATTAAATAACACTTAGCATCTAAAAAAATTAACACGTACCGTAATAACCTAAGAACCTAACTAACTAACTAACTAAACTAACCTAACTAACTAAACTAACTAAACTAACCTGATGACCCAACTAACTAACTAACTAACTAAACTAACCTAACTAACAAAAATAACCTAAGAACCTAACTAACTAACTAACTAAACTAAACTAACTAATTAACTAACCTAACTAATTAATCTAAACTAACCTAAACTAACCTAAACTAACCTAAACTAACCTAATAAACTAACCTAATAAACTAACATAAACTAACCTAAGAACCTAACTAATTAACCTAAACTAACCTAAACTAACCTAAGAACCTAAATAATTAACCTAAACTAACCTAAACTAACCTAATTAAGAACCTAATAAACTAACCTAAACTAACCTAATAAACTAACCTAAACTAATTAACCTAATAAACTAACCTAAACTGACCTAATAACTAACCTAAACTAACCTAATTAACTAATAAACTAACCTAACTAACCTAATAAACTAACCTAAACTAACCTAATTAACTAATAAACTAACCTAAACTAACCTAATTAACCTAATTAACTAAAAACAGAAAAAAAAATTAAGGTGGGGGCGGCCGGGCACTCACCGGAGCCGAAGTTGGGTGGGGGCTGCCAGGGTGGCGTCGGGGGGGCCGGCGGGGCGACGGGCTCGGGGCGGCGGGCTCGGGGCGGCGCTCGGTGTCGGGGCGGTGCACGGCGGCGACGGCGGATTCCGGCAACTTGGTGGCGCAATATAAGCTTCTCCCGGTGCGTGGCTCGCACCGAGACGAGGCCTCCAGTATTTATACGTGGAGGACCTTTAGTACCGGTGCATGGCTGGCACCGGTACTGAAGATTTTTTGGGGTGGACCTTTAGTACCGGTGCGTGGCTCGCACCGGTACTAAAGGTTTTTAATTCATTATTAATTATTATTTTCAGAAAAACCCCTAAACTTTAGAAAATCACAGAAAAAAATCTATGACTCCAATGGAAATAAATAATATATGAAAAAATATAAGGAAAACAAAAAGAATCTGTTTATGGCATTTCCAAGCATGTTTGAACAACTGAAAACTGATGTACAAGACAATTTGATTAAATGGTATTTGAAATGTCATATCTCGAGTTTGAAAAGCAGTACAAATGAACTCTGAAAAGGTTGTAACTTGGCATGACATCATAATTTCACCCACATAGCAACTTCTAAAGAGTTGAGAGGGTTACGGCAAAAACTGGATGCACTTCATGTACAAATTGGTCAATCTCTTTCAAAGTATGAGGGTTTCGGACGAAAAATCATCTATTACAAAGGGATTTCATTTTTAATAACTTATTTTAACTCCATACTTTTTGTGTGTTCAATATGCCCATTCAAAGGCACATCATCAATTCTCAACCCTTTCTGACTTCATTTGATATTTTTCATGCATTTAGTGATTTATTTTGAGCCGAATGACCCTAAATTTGAAAAGCAGTACAAATGAACTCTGAAAAGGGTGTAACTTGGCATGACATCATAATTTCACCCACATAGCAACTTCTAAAGAGTTGAGAGGGTTATGGCAAAAACTGGATGCACTTCGTGTACAAATTGGACAATCTCTTTCAAAGTATGAGGGTTTCGCACGAAAACTCATCGATTACAAAGGGATTTCATTTTTAATAACTTATTTTAACTCCATACTTTGTGTGTGTTCAATATGCACCATTCCAAGGCACATCATCAATTTTCAAGCCTTTCTGACTTCATTTGATATTTTTTCATGTATTTAATGATTTATTTTGAGCTAAATGACCATAAATTTGAAAAGTAGTACAAATGAACTCTGAAAATGCTGTAACTTGGCATGACATCATAATTTCACTCACATAGAAACTTCTAAAGAGTTGAGAGGTTTACGGCAAAAACTGGATGCACTTCGTGTAGAAATTGAACAATCTCTTTTCGAAGTATGAGGGGTTCGGACGAAAACTCATCTATTACAAAGGGATTTCATTTTTAATAACTTATTTTAACTCCATACTTTTTATGTGTTCAATATGCACCATTCAAAGGCACATCATCAATTTTCAACCCTTTCTGACTTCATTTGATATTTTTCATGCATTTAATGATTTATTTTGAGCTAAATGACCCTAAATTTGAAAAGCAGTACAAATGAACTCTGAAAAGGGTGTAACTTGGCATGACATCATAATTTCACCCACATAGCAACTTCTAAAGAGTTGAGGGGGTTACAGCAAAAACTGGATGCACTTCGTGTACAAACTGTTACAAAGATACCATGCTAGAAAATGCATGCATGTCCTTCACATAAAAAGTAATGACGGTGAAGCCGGTGACATCCCAGAGTGGGATCTCGCGGTGTAAGACTTTTTCTGTGTGTTTGTCCCTTGCTTATGATTGCGCCGTAACCATGGAGAATCTTCATCATTTAACAGGATGCTTGGGTCAGTCTTCACTCTGAAGGCAGGGATTTCATGAAACTTTTCATAATCTTCTGACATGTTTGTCTTGTCCTTCACTCCCACAATGTTTCTTTTCCCTCAAAGAACTATGTGGTGCTTTGGCTCATCATATGATGTATTCGGTTCCTTATCTTTTTTTCTCCTCGGTTTGCTAGACATGTCCTTCACATAGAAAACCCGAGCCACATCATTGGCTAGGACGAGTGAGTCGTCTGTGTACCCAAGATTGTTGAGATCTACTGTTGTCATTTCGTACTGCGGGTCTACCTGTACCCTGCCTCCAGTATATTTGACCCATTTGCACCGAAACAAAGGGACCTTAAGATCAGGTCCATAGTCAAGTTCCCATATCTCCTCTATGTAACCATAATATGTGTCTTGAAAGTTGTTTGCATCATAGCGGACACCACTGTTTTGGTTGGTGCGCTTTTTATCTTGGGCAATCATGTAAAATGCATTCCCATTTATCTCGTACCCTTTGAAAGTCGTTACAGTTGAACTTGGTGTCTTGGCCAACTAGTACAGTTCATCTGGAACATTGTTGTCATTGATGATCTTTGTTTGCAACCGACCGGCAAAAGTCTCCATGTGTTTACGTTCAATCTAGGGGTCAGACTACTCTGGGTTTTTGGATCATACAATATCCTTGTGTTTCTCGATATATGGAGTCACCAAGGTGGAATTTTGTAAAACCGCGTAGTGTGCTTGAGTGAAAGAATGCCCGTCCATATTTATTGCTTCTTTCTTTCCAAGTGTGCCATTTCCACCCAGTCTCCCCTCATGCTGCGATTCAGGAAGACCAATCGGTTTAATGTCAGGAACAAAGTCAACACAAAACTCAATAACCTCCTCTGTTCCATATCCCTTGGCGATGCTTCCTACTGGCCTAGCACGGTTATGAACATATTTCTTTAAGACTCCCATGAACCTCTCAAAGGGGAACATATTGTGTAGAAATACAGGACCCAGAATGTTAATCTCTTCGACTAGGTGAACTAGAACGTGCGTCATAATATTGAAGAAGGATGGAGGGAACACCAACTCGAAACTGACAAGACATTGGACCAGGTCATTCTGTAACCTTGGTAGGATTTCTGGATCGATTACCTTCTGAGAAATTGCATTGAGGAATGTGCATAGCTTCACAATGGCTAATCGAACATTTTCCGGTATAAGTCCCCTAAGTGCAACCATAGGTAATTGTGTCATAATCACGTGGAAGTCATGAGACAATAGATTTTGAAATTTTTCTCTGCCATATTTATTATTCCCTTTATATTTGACGAGAAGCCAGACGGGACCTTGATACCGAGCAGGCATTCAAAAAGGATTTCCTTCTCTTCTTTCGTCAGAGCGTAGCTCGCAAGACCTTGATACAGCTTTGGAGGCATGCCGTCTTTTTCATTAATTCTTTGCTTGTCCTCCCGTACCCCCGGTGTATCTTTTGTCTTTCCATACACGCCCAAGAAGCCTAGCAGGTTCACACATTGATTCTTCGTCACGTGCATCACTTCGATTGCATTGCGTACATCTAGGGCATTCCAATATTCAAGTTCCCAAAATATAGATTTCTTCTTCCACATGGGTGTGTGTCCGTTGGCGTCATTCGGAACAGATTGTCCGCCAGGACCCTTTCCAAAGATTACCTGTAAATCCTTGACCATATCAAATATATATTCACCAGCACGGAGGCCAGGCTTCTTCCGGTTATCTGGCTCACCTTTGAAATGGTTGCCTGCCTTTCTTAAGATATGCTTGATCGGTATAAATTGACGATGTCCCAGGTACACATTCTTCTTACATTTATCCAAATATATACTTTAAGTATCATCTAAATAGTGCATGCATGCATTGTATCCCTTGTTTGTATGCCTGAAAGGTTACTAAGAGCAGCCCAATCATTAATGGTTACAAACAGCAACACTCGTAGGTCAATTTCCTTCTATGTGTGCGCATCCCACACATGTACACCTGGTTTTTTCCACAACTGTAGAAGTTCATCAACGAGTGGCCTTAGGTATACATCAATGTTGTTGCCGGGTTGCTTAGGGACTTGGATGAGCACTGGCATCATAACGAACTTCCGCTTCATGCACAACCAAGGAGGAAGGTTGTTGATACATAGAGTCACGGGCCAGGTGCTGTGACTGGAGCTTTGCTCCCCAAAAGGATTCATGTCATCTATACAAAGACCAAACCATAAGTTCGTTGCGTCAGCTGCAAAGTCCTCGAACTCCCTCTCAATATTTCTCCACTACGACCCATCAGCGGGTGCTCTCAACATCCCGTCTTTCTTACGTTCTTCTTTGTGCCATCGCAACAACTTGGCATGCTCCTTGTTTTGGAACAAACGTTTCAACCGTGGTATAATAGGAGCATACCACATCACCTTGGCAGGAATCCTCTTCCTATGGCGTTTGCCCTCCACATCACCAGGGTCATCGCGGTGGATCTTATAGCACAGTGCACCGCATACCGGGCATGCATCCAAATTCTCGTACTCCTCATCGCGGTAGAGGATGCAGTCATTAGGGCATGCATGTATCTTCTGCACCTCTAATCCTAGAGGGCGGACAACCTTTTTGCTTCGTACGTACTTTCAGGCAATTCCTTATCCTTTGGAAGCATCTTCTTTATCATTATCAGCAATTCTTGAAATTCCTTGTCAGTTACACCATTCTACGCCTTCCATCAGAGCAATTCCAGCGTGGTACCCAGATTTTTCTGGTCATCTTCACAATTTAGATACAATAATTTCTTGTGATCCCCTTGTTGGGGAACGCGACAGAAAACAAATTTTTCCGGTATAGCAAGCACGCCCAGGACCACTATGGAGACTGCATACAAGGTTTGATCTGATCCGTATCGACTCGAAGCGCAGCGAAAGAAGAGTCGGTGGAGATCGTTGGTGTAGATCCCCGCAGCTAGGATTTTACAACCTCCCAACCGCGAGGATGTACTCCCTCGTCGGACAGCCCTTCGGGAGGCGGTCGGACAGTACCCCGGACGATGTCGTGGACAACCCTTCGGGAGGACCCTCGAAACTTGAACGAAGACTCGGACAGCCCTACGGGAGGACACACGAACAGCCCCTTGGGCAAAAGATCGAAACTACGACCTCTCTACGGGGTTGCACACATACGGTGTCATCTATCCGGTAGGGCTTCGCCGTCCAGAACTAGTTCCTGCCAGAACCCAGACAACCTTTCGGCTCTACGAAAGACTCTTTTCGTGGGAGGGAGAGAGAGCTTGCAAAGCAAAGCATGTGTATGAGAGCACAAGGATGAAGAGATGGCAGCCCACATCTCCTCTATTTATAGGAAAACCAAGGGGTAGGGTTGGGACTTGAAAATACCAAACTACCCCCACTTTATGTCAGACATAAAAAACATAAGAAGGAAAAGGGGTGCCATGTGGAGCTCCATGGAGGAGCTCCACCGTTGGCCGGCCAACCCTTGGGGGGCCCCCATGAGGAGCTAACTTGCTCCCCAATCCCTTCTAGAAGCCTTTTTGGAAATATCCAAAAAGGTCCTTTTCCATAAATATCCAAAAAGAACTTTCACTATTCACGACGACATTTTTCAGCGTCCGATCGAACTGAAAATATTTATGTGGGCTTAGAACAATTCTAGTACCCCACTAAAATAATTTTTAATGTGAACCGGAACAATTCCGGAATAGTGATTTTCATCTGCGAAAAGCATCTGAAGCGGTTCCGGCAGCTCCGGAACATTTCCGGTTTTTCTTTCGGAAAATTCCCAAAATTTCCAGAATGATTCTGGCACCCTCCAAGAATTATCAGGCATGTGCCGAAACCAATTTGACTTAATGGTATCCCCTGAAACTACTTTTTAGTTTTACCGAAACTGTTCCGGTGACCTGTCTGCGGAACTTTTCTGCTGCCCGAAACTTTTTCGGTGTCCAAAACTTTTCGGTGATTTTCTCTCAGACTCCCTGTCTAGTATTCAACAGATAGATGACCCTTAAGCGTGTGACCCTATAGGTTCGGTGAAGCATAGACATGACCTGGAACCCCTTCCGATCAATGATCAACATCGGAGTCGTGGACACCCATATTGACCCCTATACCCACACGAATGAATATTCGAGTGAACCTTTAGTTGCCGTGAGCTATTCCTGTTGCTTCGCGATATGTTACAATTACCCGAGGTGAGACATGTAGGCATCCTCGTGGATCAACAACTTGTCCACTATGCTAGTTACCTTGTTGCCGGTATTGTTCTCTTTTCTCGTTCCCGTGTTCTGGCATCCCCGTGATCAAATCACAAAGTGTCTGGCCAGACGATGATGGATACCGTAACACCGAGAGGGCCCAGAGATATCTCTCCATCGTCGGAGGAGCAAATCCCAATATTGAGCTAACATGTTACTTGACATACTTTTCCCTGAACCCGTAAGCCGCCGTAATAGCCACCCATTTACGGATGACGTTTAACAAACCCCAAAGTTCATGAAGCAAGCATGAAGAAACTCGATACTCTCATGGTCTAAGGAATTATGCAAACGTTAACCATCTCTGTGTTATTAACCATTAACTTGTGACAAATGTATCTCATAGCATAACATCAATTCGGATCGATTCAACACGAGTGTTCTACCAACATCGCGTCCTCAAAATTGCCGGCACAGCCATGCCCATGATCAAGAAAACAGGACCATCATGCAACACTTGAGCCAGTCTTAGAGGCAAGACTAGGAATACAATTTACCGTTTATTATACCACACGTGCACATGAGTTTCCCTCCAAGCCTCATTTAATTTGTAGACTCGAGAATCATTGCAGTTATAGCATGGAACATAAACATTCATTACAAACTTTGGAGATACAAAATAACTGTTATTACTGCCTCTAGGGCATATCTCCTACAGACTTCCACTTGCACTAGAGTCATAATCCAGTTACATGGCTTCTCTAACACCAATGGCTATCCGGTGTTGCTCATGCTTTGCTCGTGGTAGAGGCTTTGTCATCGGGTCTGACACATTCAGATCCGTGTGAACTTTGCGTACTTTCACTAAACCTTCTTTGACATGATGTCGAATGAGTTTATATTTGCGTTGAATATGCATTGTCTTATGGTGCGAATATGGCTCCCTTGCCTGAGCCACGGCGCCACTATTATCACAATAGATCTCCACCGGGTCCAGAGCACTTGGAACCACACCAAGGTCTTCAAGAAATTGCTTGATACCGACAGCTTGCTTGGAGGCTTCAGAAGCAACATATTCCGCCTCCGTCATAGAATCCGCCACACTCTTTTGTTTGGAACTTTTCCAATCAACTGCACCGCCGTTCAATATGAAAACATAGCCAGATTGAGATTTGAAGTCATCTAGGTCAGTCATGAAGCCTGCATCTGTGTAACAACTTACAATGAGCTCTTCATCACCTCCGTACACAAGGAGTAAATCCTTGGTCCTTCTGAGGTACTTAAGAATACCCTTGATTGCGGCCCAGTGTTCCAATCCTGGATCACCTTGGTACCGGCTGCTAACACTTAGCGCATAGGAAACATCCGGTCTTGTACATAGCATGGCATACATAATAGAACCAACTACCGAAGCATATGGAATATCATTCATTTGTACTCGCTCATCGAGGGTCCGGGGACTCTGATTCTTGCAAAGCACTGTGCCAAGTGACATGGGGAGTAGGCCTTTCTTGGAGTTCTCCATGTTGAATCTTTTCAACACCTTGTCAATGTACGTGCTTTGGCTAAGCGCTATTAGGCGTCTTGATCTATCTCTATAGATCCTGATGCCCAATACATATGCTGCTTCACCTAAGTCTTTCATTGAAAAACTCCTTTTCAATGAGTCTTTTATTTCGCTAAGAAAATTCACATCATTTCCAATCAACAATATGTCATCCACATACAAGATTAGAAATGCTTTTGCGCTCCCACTAAACTTCTTGTAAACACAAGTTTCTTCATCGTTCCTGATGAAGCCAAACTCTTTGACCACTTCATCAAAACGAATGTTCCAGCTCCTTGATGCTTGCTTCAGACCATAAATGGCTTTCTGGAGCTTACATACCTTTCCAGCATTCTTAGGATCAACAAAACCTTCTGGCTGTATCATGTATACATCCTGTTCAAGGTTTCCATTTAGGAAAGCCGTTTTGACATCCATCTGCCATATTTCATAATCGAAATAAGCAGCAATTGCTAGTAATATCCGAACAGACCTAAGCATAGCTACGGGCGAGAATGTCTCGTCGTAGTCCACTCCTGGAACTTGCGTGAACCCTTTCGCAACAAGTCTAGCTTTGTGGATAGTAATGTTACCATCCGCGTCCGTCTTTCTTTTGAAAATCCATTTACAACCAATGGGTTTTACGCCATCTGGAAGTTCTTCCAAGTTCCAAACTTGGTTTTCGTACATGGATTCCATTTCGGATCTCATGGCCTTGTGCCATTCCCTTGAGCTAGGCCCCGCCATCGCTTCCTTGTAGTGCGCAGGTTCATCGTCTTCAAGAATGAAGATTTCGTTATGAAACCACTCAGGTGGCTGGATAGCCCTACCTGATCTGCGCGGTTCAGTTACAACATTGTCTGAAATTTCCGCATCACATGCGACAACTTCCGGCTCGGTTGTAGGGATAATTTGCGGAATTACTTCCGGTTCCTTAGCCATATCAACGGTTGCCAAAGATTCACTAATCTCATTAAGTTGTACTGTCCTCCCACTCAATTCTTTAGCGAGAAATTCTTTCTCGAGAAAGTGTGCAACCTTTGCGACAAACATTTTGCGTTCGGACTGGTGGTAGAAGGAATATCCAATGGTGTTATTTGGATAACCTACAAAGTAACATTTGTCTGATCTAGGTTCTAGTTTGGTTGGCTGTAAACGTTTTACGTATGCCTCACAACCCCAAACCTTGAGATGCGACACACTAGGTATCTTCCCACACCACATCTCATGTGGTGTCGTCTCAACAGACTTAGACGACGCTCTGTTTAATGTATAAGCGGCAGTGAGTAGTGCGTGACCCCAAAAAGATATCGGTAGATCTGTAAGAGACATCATCGACCTTACCATGTCTAACAGGGTTCGGTTACGTCGTTCCGACACTCCGTTTCACTGTGGAGTTCCGGGAGGCGTAAGCTGTGAAACGATTCCACGGTCACTCAGATGTTGGCCAAACTCATGACTAAGATATTCGCCTCCGCGATCAGACCGCAGGAACTTAATCTTTTTGTCACGATGATTTTCTACCTCATTCTGAAAATCTTTGAACTTTTCAAAGGTTTCCGACTTATGCTTCATCAACTAGATATAGCCATACCGACTTAAATCATCAGTAAAACTCACGAAGTAAAAATACCCACCCCGTGCGGCCGTGTTCATTGGACCACATACATCACTATGTATTATTTCCAATAATTCACCCGCCCATTCAGGATAACCCGTGAACGGCGTCTTCGTCATTTTTCCCATCAAGCAAGCTTCACATGTGTCAAACGATTCAAAATCAAGGGACGGTAAAACTCCATCTTTATGGAGTCTTTGCATGCGTTTCTTTCCGATGTGGCCAAGCCGACAGTGCCACAAGTAAGTGGTGGTGGTATCAGCCTTCTTAAGGCGTTTAGCATTCACGTTAAAGACATCATTTCCACAATCAAGATTCAGTATGAAAAGTCACCCAACAATGGGTGCAAATCCATAAAACATATCCTTACAATAAAGTGAACAACCATTGTTCTCAGACTTGTAGGAGTACCCATCGTGTACTAAACATGATCCAGAGATAATGTTTCTACACAATAACGAAACAAAATAACAGTTACTAAGTTCCAAAATAAATCCTGAAGGGAGACGTAGAGGCATAATGCCGACGGCTTGAGCGGCGATCCCAGCGCCATTCCCAACACGCATCACGATTTCATTCTTTGCCAGCTTGCGCACCTTCTGAAGCCCCTGTATCGAGTTGCAAATGTGAGCAACCGATCTGGTATCAAATACCCAAGACTTAGAATTTTCGCTAGCAAGCAAAACGTCAATGACATTAACTTGTATAACAATTATACCTTTTCCGGTTTTCCCGGACTTCTTACCTTCCAGATACTTCTTGCAGTTTCTCTTCCAGTGTCCTGTGCCCTTGCAGTAGAAGCACTCAGTTTCATTCTTGCCTCTGCCCTTAGATTTGCGTTGGAAGCCGGTCTTACCGGCGCCCTTACCCTTCTTTGGCTTGCCTTTCTTTTTGAAACTGGCAGTTTTATTCACAAGCAACACTTGCTTGCGATTTTTCTGCAGTCCTCCTTCAGCAGTTTTCAGCATGGCAAGCACCTCATTTGTTTTTTTGTCCATCCCATTCATGTTGTAGTTCATGATAAAACCGCCATAAGACGGGGGGAGTGAACCTAGCAACAAATCCATAACATGCTCTTCTGTAAGTGGGAATTCCAGGATTTTAAGCCTTTCAGCGTAGCCAATCATATTGACTACGTGCTCGCCAACTGAACTGCCCTCAGCCATCTTGGTCTCCGCCATCATTTTCATGATGTCAAAACGTTCAGACTGTGCATTAAACTTGTAAAGAGCATCCAGATCCTTGATCATATCAAAGGAGTTATGGAATTCAAACCGTTTTTGAAGCTCTGAACTCATGCAAGACAGCATGAGGCACTACACTAAGTTGTAATCATCATCCTTAGTGGCCCAGACATTTTGTATGTCTGCCGCGGCTGTTGCCGCCAGTTTAGGAGGAACAGGTCCGTCAAGCACATACACTTTCTTAGCACTCCGGAGGACAATCCTCAGGGTACGGACCCAGTCCGCATAGTTGTTTCCATTCGCAGCTAACTTCTCTTTCTCTAACATAGGGCCTAAGTTGAACACGGTGTTGCGTGCCATTTGATCTACAATGGAAAACACAAGTTCATTTAGACTTTGTTCATAATGATTTTTGGCACTAGTGAATAAATAATTTTTTTATTCTAAGGTGCACTACCACTCAAATCAATATCTCTCATAATTGATTGTGAGTGATGCAAGACCCAACTTTCAATTCAGGGTCAAGGATGTAACCATCTCAAGTGACGAGAATTTCAATTGGTAGGCCAACATGCCAATCACATCTCTATGTGACTCTTGTTCATCTTTCGATGCGTGTGTTCTGAGCTCATGACTTTCATGCCTGAACGTCAAGACAACCAAGTGATCTCGCTGCGAGGTCTCAACTCACCCGCCTCACACTTCTCTAATCGTTCGTACCCATGTAACCATGTGATACCCCGAAGAGATAGGTGTTGTGATGGTGCTACACTTGGGAGAACACTAACTACTTGATATTCTAAGTGAGAGATCAGCCTAATAAAAAGCGACTACCATGCAATTAAGAAGGGTGCATCAAGAGGGATGAACATCTCAGGCAATTCATAATAGCATGATATGGTATAGCCCCTTCTGACGGAGAAGTCAAGTATTTCTTCGTCTTCGGCATTTGCGTCGGTGTTCACCTCTACGAAGATTGCTACCACCTTGTCGATGCACCAGATAATATTGCTATCTCTATAGATAATAAAATAAGTGCATTACATAAGGTTGACACGCATGTCATTAAAGTGCAATCATATGGCTCCAGCCATCATGCCGAATCATGACACGCGGGTCATGTTAATTACATCATATAGCCATCTCATACATAATCAAATTGAGTATGAGCATTGCTATACCACATCACATGCAAACCATCCTACAAACCCAAGTTAGACGCCTCTAATCGGTTTATACAAAATTTTATTTTACGTGGCTTCTAAGGTTTTGACTCAAACCGCAGCTACCAACGTTTATCATCATGTATGATAATTCAAGTTCCTATATTAACTTTCCAGGGTGTATGAAACACGAGATGATAAAATCTTGAGCCCCATACTAAACTTCGTCATACGCGTGACCCCCGTGCAGATCATATCTGCATTGCCCTTTCGTCTACGAAACATCCATCTTTCTTTTGACTATGGTGGAACCCAAAGAACTGTTAGCACTTCGTTGATCTGTCAATCAGCATACTCAGGAGCAACATGAAAGGATCGCGGATTGCCAGAACTTTGTAATATTCCACCATTCCATCAAGATATGGACCACGCAAATTCACGGGAAGCAACAAGAACATCGGGTAACAGATTTCATCTGCTACCCGCACAAATAATTTTCAGCAATAGATCTCATCTACTACAAAATTATACTATGCAATACCCATACATCTCATGTATTCTAGATCATAACATGCATCTACTCATAGCCTGGCTCTTGATGCCACTGTTGGGAACGCGACAGAAAACAAAAAATTTCGTATAGCGAGCACGCCCAGGACCACTATGGAGACTGCATACAAGGTTTGATCTGATCCGTAACGACTCGAAGCGCAGCGGAAGAAGAGTCGGTGGAGATCGTTGGTGCAGATCCCCGCAGCTAGGATTTTACAACCTCCCAACCGCGAGGATGTACTCCCTCATCGGACAGCCCTTCGGGAGGCGGTCGCATAGTCCCCCGGACGATGTCGCGGACAGCCCTTCGGGGGGACCCTCGAAACTCGAACGAAGACTCGGACAGCCCTACAGGAGGACACACGAACAGACCCTCGGGCAAAAGATCGAAACTATGACCTCTCTATGGGGTTGCACACAGACGGTGTCATCTATCCGGCAGGGCTTCGCTGTCTAGAACTAGTTCCTGCCGGAACCCAGACAGCCTTTCGGCTCTACGAAAGACTCTTTTCGTGGGAGGGAGAGAGAGAGCTTGCATAGCAAAGCATGTGTATGAGAGCACAAGGATGAAGAGATGGCAGCCCACATCTCCTCTATTTATAGGAAAACCAAGGGGTAGGGTTGGGACTTGAAAATACCAAACTACCCCCACTTTATGTCACACATAAAAAACATAAGAAGGAAAAAGGGGTGCCATGTGGAGCTCCATGGAGGAGCTCCACCCTTGGCCGGCCAACCCTTGGGGGGCCCCCCATGAGGAGCTAACTTGCTCCCCAATCCCTTCTAGAAGCCTTTTTGGAAATATCCAAAAAGGTCCTTTTCCATAAGTATCCAAAAAGCACTTTCACTATTCACGACGACATTTTTCAGCGTCCGATCGAACTGAAAATATTTATGTGGGCTTAGAACAATTCTAGTACCCCACTAAAATAATTTTTAATGCGATCCGGAACAATTCCGGAATAGTGATTTTCATCTGCGAAAAGCATCTGAAGCGGTTCCGGCAGCTCCGGAACATTTCCGGTTTTTCTTCCGGAAAATTCCCAAAAGTTTCCAGAATGATTCTGGCACCCTCCAAGAATTATCAGGCATGTGCCGAAACCAATTTGACTTAATGGTATCCCCTGAAACTACTTTTTAGTTTTACCGAAACTGTTCCGGTGACCTGTCTGCGGAACTTTTCCGCTGTCCGAAACTTTTCCGGTGTCCGAAACTTTTTGGTGATTTTCTCTCAAACTCCCTGTCTAGTATTCAACAGATAGATCACCCTTAAGCGTGTGACCCTATAGGTTCGGTGAAGCATAGACATGACCTGGAACCCCTTCCGATCAATGATCAACATCGGAGTCGTGGACACCCATATTGACCCCTATACCCACACGAATGAATATTCGAGTGAACCTTTAGTTGTCGTGAGCTATTCCTGTTGCTTCGCGATATGTTACAATTACCCGAGGTGAGACATGTAGGCATCCTCGTGGATCAACAAATTGTCCACTATGCCAGTTACCTCGTTGCCGGTATTGTTCTCTTTTCTCGTTCCCGTGTTCCGGCATCCCCGTGATCAAATCACAAAGTGTCTGGCCAGACGATGATGGATACCGTAACACCGAGAGGGCCCAGAGATATCTCTCTATCGTCGGAGGAGCAAATCCCAATCTTGAGCTACCAAGTTACTTGACATACTTTTCCATGAACCCGTAAGCCGCCGTAATAGCCACCCATTTACGGATGACGTTTAACAAACCCCAAAGTTCATGAAGCAAGCATGAAGAAACTCGATACTCTCATGGTCTAAGGAATTATGCAAACGTTAACCATCTCTGTGTTATTAACCATTAACTTGTGACGAATGTATCTCATAGCATAACATCAATTCGGATCGAGCCAACACGAATGTTCTACCAACATCGCGTCCTCAAAATTGCCGGCATAGCCATGCCCATGATCAGGAAAACAGGACCATCATGCAACACTTGAGCCAGTCTTAGAGGCAAGACTAGGAATACAATTTACCATTTATTATACCACACATGCACATGAGTTTCCCTCCAAGCCTCGTTTAATTTGTAGACTCGAGAATCATTGCAGTTATAGCATGGAACATAAACATTCATTACAAACTTTGGAGATACAAAATAACTGTTATTACTGCCTCTAGGGCTTATCTCCTACACCCCTAACATGCGTTTCAACTTGAACCTCTCCTTGTCACTTCCGTAGTTTCTCTTTGCATCAGCAATGACCCGACCCAAATCATCAGCGGGCTCATCTGATGCCTCTTCTTCAGCTTCCCCCATTGTTGTATCGGCAAAAGGATAGTTGTCATCATCCTCTTCTTGTTCATTGTCTTCCATTATAACCCCTCTTTCTCCGTGCTTGGTCCAACAGCTATAGCCGGACATGAAACCGGACTTCAATAGGTGGTAGTGAAGGGTTTTTGAGGTAGAGTAATTCCTATCATTCTTACTGTCACGACATGGATAACACAGGAAACCATTCAGCTTGTTTGCCTCAGCCACACGAATAAAATCATACAGGACATTAAGAAACCCTGAAGTTAGTCGGTCATCATACATCCATTGCCGGCTCATGTTCACTACACAACATCGAAGTGACCAAATTAATACAACTTCATCATCACATTACAACCAAAGTAGAGCTAGCAGTGACCAAATGTTATTACGGCAAATAATAGATACTTATAGTTCATACATACATCTCATAAAACAACATACAACTATCTAAAACATGTAAATGCAACAACAAATGCGATCATAATGGCAACTAAGGTAACAATTGAGCCAACAGCATAACGATACCAAGCCTCTTTATCAATGGCATATTTTCTAATCTTTCTAAGCTTCAAGCGCATTCCAGCCATCTTGTTGTTGTGATCATCGACGATATCGGCAACATGCAACTCCAATCCCATCTTATCATCTTCAGTTCTTTTCAATTTTTCTTTCAAATGATCAATTTCTTTTTCAGCTTGTGTTAATTTCTCGAGCAGAATTGCATAGTCGGTTGGAATTTCTGGTTCAACTACTTCCTATAGATAAAAATATCTATGTCAATTTGGTGGCGTATTTAATTGTCATAGACATTAGATGATGTGTGAAATAGTTATAAAAGATAACGACATACCACATCTGAATCATAGACTGGACGAGGCCCAACGTGGGCCGATACCATAACCATGACACTATTGAATAACTAACAATAATACAAGTAAGTAAATCGTACACGCAGCTATCTAAATCATACAAGTAATTTTTTTAACAAAAAGGTTTTAAGAAGAACAAGAGGCTCACCAAGGTGGCCGGTGCCGTGACGAGACGGTGCAGACGATCGACGGTGGTTAGGACGGGGATGGGAAGGCACCAAATAAACCACACCTACACATATGCAACCTAACAAATTAATTTGAGCTCAAATTGCATATAAATCAAATAAACTCCCACATAATGATCACTCCTCCAAAACCTAGCTAAAACCCACAAATCACATATCTTTGAGCATACCACAAGCTAATCTAGCAATGAGAGATGAAGGAGCAAAGTTGCTAACCTTTATGAACACTTGGATAGATAGGGTGCCTTTAAATTTTGACAAATCCTTGGCAAAATGGAGGATGAGCTTCGACCAAGAAGAAGAACAGAGGAGAAAACAGAAAAATGAGAGCCCCTTCGATCGGCTGCGGATGCAGCGTATATGTAGGAAGTCTTTAGTACCGGCTGGTAACACCAACCGGTACTAAAGGTTGCCCTTTAGTACCGGTTGGTGTCACCAGCCGGTATTAAAGATGCACGCGGGGCCCAAGTCTGACCAAAAGCCTGCCACGCCCCCTTTAGTACCGGCTCATGACACGAACCGGTACTAAAGATCGCTCACGAGCCGGTACTAAAGGTTGCCCTGCTCCTAGCCGTTGGAGCCGGCACGAACCGGGACTAATACCATCTTTAGTACCGGCTCGTAACTAGACCGGGACTAATGATTGGGACGAAAGGTCTGGTTTCTACTAGTGAATTGTAAAACTTTGAACACATAGAGAGGAAACTTGATATTATTGCAATTCCTACAAGCCTATGTTCCTCTCTCATAATAATTTTCAGTATAATCATGAAGGTATTCAACAATATAACTATCACATAAAGCATCCTTTTCATGATCTACAAGCATAGAAAATTTATCATTCTCCACATAAGCAAATTTCTTCTCATTCATAATAGTGGAAGGAAACTCAATAAAATAACTATCATGAGATACATGATTGACATAACCAAGATGAAAATCAAAATCATGATGACAAGTTTCATAGTTATAATTATTCTTTATAGCATAAATGTCATCATCATAATCATCATAGATAGGAGTCATGCCATCATCATAACAAATTTGCACATCAAAACTTGGGGCACTAAAAATATCATCTTCATCAAACATAGCATCCCAAAGCTTGTGGCTTTGCATATCATTAGCATCATGAATATTCAGAGAATTCATAACAGCAATATTGCAATCATGGTCACTATTCAAGGAATTCTCATTAAGTATTTTCATAAATTCTTCCTCTACCAATTGAGCATAATTTTCCAAAACATCATTTTCACGAAAGATATTAAAAAGACAAAGCAATTGAGGCAACCTAAAATCATTTTTTGTAGTTTTCTTTTATAAACCAAACTAGTGAAAACAAGAAACTAAAAGATTTAATTGCAAGATCTAAAGGTATACCTTCAAGCACCCACCTCCCCGGCAATGGCGCCAGAAAAGAGCTTAATGTCCACTACGCAAATTTATTCTTGTAGACCATGTTGGGCCTCCAAGCGTAGAGTTTGGAGGACTATAGCAATTTTCGCTCGAGTGGATGACCTAAGGTTTATCAATCTGTGGGAGGTGTAGGATGAAGATGGTCTCTCTGAAACAACCCTGCAATCAAATACAAGAAATCTCTTGTATCCCCAACACAACCAATACAATGGTAAATTGTATGGGTGCCCTAGTTCGGCGAAGAGATGGTGATACAAGTGTAGTAATGATAGTAGATATTGATTTTTTAATAGTAACAATAAAAAACAGCAAGGTAGCAAGTAACAAAAGTGAGCATAAACGGTATTGCAATGCTTGAAAACAAAGACTAGGGTACGTACTTTCGCTAGTGCAATCTCTCAACAATGCTAAAAATAATTGGATCATATAATCATCCCTCAATGTGCAACACAGAATCACTCCAAAGTTTGTATCTAGCAGAGAACATAAGAAGAAATTGTTTGTAGGGTATGAAACCACCTTAAAGTTATCCTTTCCTATCGATCTATCCAAGAGTTCGTACTAAAATAACACCAAGTTATCCTTTCCGATCGATCTATCTAAGAGTTTGTACTAGAATAACACCATATGATACGTATCAACCAACTCTAATGTCACCTAGATACCCTCAATGTCGCCACAAGTATCAGTGAGTTAATTATACGATACACATCAACCAATTTCAGATTCATAATACTCAATCCAACACAAAGAACTTCAAGAAGCACCCCAAGATTTCTATCGGAGAACATAGGACAAGAACGTGTATCAACCCATGTGCATAGATTACCCTAATGTCACCTTGGAAATCCGCAAGTTGAGTACCAAAACATATATCAAGTGAATCAATAGAACACCCCATTGTCACCACGGGTATCCTCATGCAAGACATATATCCATTGTTCTCAAATCCAATATTCAATCCAACATAATGATATCTCAAAGGGAAAGATTTAATTCATCACAACAAGATAGCAAGGGAAACACACCATATGATCCAACTATATTAACAAAGCCCGTGATACATCAAGATCGTGATATCTCAAGAACACGAGAGGGGGAGAGAGAGAGAGAGAGAGAGATTGAATACATAGCTACTGGTACATACCCTCAGCCCTAAGGGTGGACTACTCCCTCCTCGTCATGGCCTCCGCCGGGATGAATAAGATGGCCATCGGAGATGGATTCTCCTCTCTGACAAGGTATTGGAATATCTCAAGATTGGTTTTTTTGTGGATACAGAGAGTTGCGACGGCGGAACTTCTCATCTAGGGTTATTTTTGAGGGTTTATGAATATATAGGATTTTTGGGCGTCGGTTTCACGTGAAGATGGGCCATGAGGGGACCACAAGACACTAGGGCACGTCGGAGGGGGCTAGCGTGCCCTTGGTGGGTTGTGTCCACTTCGTGGCATGCCCTTGTGCATTTGACGAACTTTTATTTCTGCACAAAAAACAACACCACAGTAGTTCTGCTGAAAACAACGTCAGTCCGGGTTAGTTTTAAATAAATCATATAAAGTGTATTGAAACCTTATAAAAGTATTGTAAACATAGGTGAATATGGAATGAATACTTCATAAATTATCAATACGTTGGAGATGTATCAGTCGACTGTGTTGGGAGATGTAGTAGTAAATCAAAAAATTTCCTACATGTTCACCAAGATCCATCTATGGAGAAACCAGCAACGAGTGGGGAGAGTGCATCTTTATACCTTTGAAGATCGCAAAGCGGAAGCATTACAAGAACGCGGTTGGTGGAGTCGTACTCGCAGCGATTCAGATCGCGGTGGATTTTGATCTAAGCGCCGAACAACGGCGGCTCCGCGTTGAACACACGTGCAGCCCGGTGACGTCTCCTACACCTTGATCCAGCAAGGAGGAAGGAGAGGTTGAAGGAGAGCTCTGGCAGCATGACGGCATGGTGACGGTGGAGCTGCGTGGTACTCCGGCAGGGCTTCGCCAAGCGCTACAGAGGATGAGGAGAGGGAGGAGTAGGGCTGCGCCGTAGGAGAGAGAGATGCGTGTCTTCGGCTGCCCCAAGGGCTCCACTATGTATAGAAGGAGGAGGGAGGGCTGCACCCTAGGGTTCCACCCTAGGGGACGTTGGCAGCCCCAGATCACATCTGCTGTGGCGGCCAGGAGGGGCCAGGGGTGCGGCTGCCCTACGATGGGCCGTAGGGCCCATCTGCTCTAGGGTTTGCCACCCTCCACCCTTGTGTTGCGCCTTGGGCCCTTGGGGGGGTGCATGAGCCCACCTAGGGGCTGGTTCCCTCCCACTTGTGGCCCATGCAGCCCTTTGGTGCCAGTGGCCCCACTTGGTGGACCCCGAAACCCTTCCGGTGGTCCCGGTACGTTACCGGTAATACCCGAAACACTTCCGGTGACCAAAACCTCACTTCCTATATATGAATCTTTAGCTCCGGACCATTCCGGAACTCCTCGTGATGTCCGGGATCTCATCCGGGATTCCGAACAAACTTCGGTAACCACGTTCACTATTTCCCTATGATCCTAGCATCATTGAACCTTAAGTGTGTAGACCCTACGGGTTCGGGAGGCACGTAGACATGACTGAGACACCTCTCCGGTCAATAACCAATAGAGGGATCTGGATACCCATGTTGGCTCCCACATGCTCCATGATGATCTCATCGGATGAACCACGATGTCGGGGATTCAATCAATCCCGTATACAATTCCCTTTGTCTATCGTTATGACACTTGCCCGAGATTCGATTGTTGGTATCCCTATAACTTGTTCAATCTCGTTACCGACAAGTCTCTTTACTCGTTTCGTAACACATCATCTCGTGGCTAACTCCTTAGTCACATTGAGCTCATTATGATGATGTCTTACCGAGTGGGCCCAGAGATACCACTCCGTCATACGAAGTGACAAATCCCAGTCTCGATTCGTGCCAACCCAACAGACACTTTCGGAGATACCTGTAGCATACCTTTATAGCCACCCAATTACATTGTGACGTTTGTCACACCCAAAGTATTCCTACGGTATCCGGGAGTTGCACAATCTCATGGTCTAAGGAAACGATACTTGACATTAGAAAAGCTTTAGTAGACGAACTACACGATCTTGTGCTATGCTTAGGATTGGGTCTTGTCCATCACATCATTCTCCTAATGATGTGATCCCGTTATCAACAACATCCAATGTCCACGGTCATGAAACCGTGACCATCTATTGATCCACGAGCTAGCCAACTATAGGCTCACTAGGGACATGTTGTGGTCTATGTATTCACACATGCATTACGATTTCCGGTTAATACAATTATAGCATGAACAATAGACAATTATCATGAACAAGGAAATACAACAATAACCATTTTATTATTGCCTATAGGGCATATTTCCAACAGGCTGGTGATGCCGAAGTACCCGGAGCATGTTGATGAGGAAATGCTGAAGCCCCCGGTAGAGCCGAGGTGACGGAGTAGGTCGGTAAGGTGATGGTAGAGCTCCCATGCCAGCCGACGTGTCGAAGCAGGTCGGCGTGTTGGACGTCGTCTTGAAAAAGCGACGACACGGCGATGCTGGCGCGGGTCAGAATTGGTGAGACGATCAATGCTGGCTTGATGAAGCAACGAAGCGCCCAACCCGCAAAAACCGCGGATGACGAGCTCTTGATAATTATTCGTCCCTCGCGTCGTTGAACTCTTGGTCTACTAACCAAGATGATGAGCAAATTTCATTCAAAAAGGACATCCGACAACTCATTCATGAAAAAGATGAACTCAGGTCGGATTCGTTTTCGTGCAGAAAATAGATCCAAAATTCATTATGTTCATCGGATGTTTCCTAGAGTTTGGATGGTCGGATCGATCTGAAATTTTACAGCGTGATCGGTAGAGGAATTGCATAGCCGCTAAACAGTGGGAGTTTACAAAGGATGTCCGAGCTAGATAATGGACACCTCGCCCTAAACTCATCCAGATTCCCGTCTAGATTCTATAGGGCTCCGGTATATTGGAGATTGCAAGATATTCCTCCATCAGAGCGTGAAGAAATTTTGCAAGGTTGTTGTAGACACAATTCCGCACAATTCCACTGAAGCAATCGTCAAAGCGACGCTCGAGCAAACGGGGACGACGAACACAAATTTGCTGTCCATAATAAACTACCGCCAATCTACAAACGAGCCATCGATCCTTGTGACGATCCTACAACGGAACTCTCAATGAAACCATCAATATCGGTGTCAAAATCAGGTTCGGTCCCAAACTGTGGATATTGGATCGATGGGTTATAGGAGACAAGGGAGACGATATTTACCCATGTCTGGGCCCTCTTGATGGAGGTAAAACTCCATGTCCTCCTTTGTTTTGTATTGATGATGAAATATAGAGTAGATAGTTGATCTACCTCGAGATCGTATGATTTATTCTAAAACCCTAGGAGTAATGAGCTTAATCTATGACGATATGTCTAATATCTAGCCTAGCCTCGGCTTATATATAACATCGGAGGACTAGGATAACAAGAGTCCTAGTCGACTACATCGGTGGAGAGGAGTCCTTGTCTTGATCACCAAGTCTTGTGGAATCTTCCTTGCATATGTCATCGGCTGCCCGAAGTGACCCATTAGTCTAGCCCGTAGAGATAGGCCGCTTCCCGAGGATCCCTTAGTCCTGGACTCCCTCAAGGATCTCACAAGAGCTTTCCCTAGAACAGTCACAAAGTAGTCATCAACCGCCGCCGCAACTTCCTGATGACCGAATCTCGCTCACGTTCCCCTTTCTAACTGCTTACACAAGGCGAAGAGGTAAGAGAAAAATCCCCGTCTTCCTCTAGCCAGCTGACTCGTGAATCCCTCTCTCCTCCATCTACTGCTCCGGAAGTGACGGTTGGAGTGGGGGATTCCGGTCCTTTGTGCTTGGTTGGTAGGTTGCCTAGGGTTAGTTTTCTTCTGGAAAGTGGCGTCTTGATGGTGGCGGCGCTGCTGCTGCATAGAATAATATGTTCCCCACTCTGGCCCGATTGCAATGATTCTTCCATGGAAGGCGTTGAGGAGCGAGTGGAAAGCGTCATGTACAGGTTTGTGTCGTCAACTGTTGATTCATGTGGTGGTGACGGTTTCCAGAAATTGCTTGTTTTGGCACTGGTTTGGGGGATGCGTCTAGGAAAACCCGGCATTCTTCGTTGAATTCGTTGGCTGAAGAAAACGAATTTGAGGCCCAAGGTGCACGGGGTTGAACCCCGGTCGACGCACCACAGCGATATGCGCTCTGTCATTGACGGCGATGCTTTCTTCGACTCGCAAAGCAGTGATGCGATGGTGCTCCGATGGCTGTTCAGCGCATGATGTTTGTCTCCTACTCCTCCGACGACGGTGTTGCTGGTGGATGGCGACAGGCAAAGATTTGGTTATGCAATCAATCCCTACAGTGATTTATTTGTACAAAAAAATCGTGCATGGTGGTTTTTTGCTTATGTGCCATTATAGTTGTCCTCTCTAAAATTGTCTAGTGTCGACCACATCTGTTTTAATCTCCAACATTATCTTTACCTAATAATAAAACAAATAGTGCTTCTCATCGTCCGTCATGAGATTGCCTCCGAAGTTGGCATATATTACCCACTATGCCACCTATAAGTCACAAAAAACGTTTCACACAGTAAAATCTTCAGACTGGGCCGGCCCATATAGGGACGTTCTATATTACACTCTGACCACTCGGAGCAGACGCAGCACAACCGTTTGGGCCGGCCCATGCATAGGCACCTGTCTTTTTAGTTTCTTTTTTATTTTTATTTTCAATTCCGTTAGAAATTTCAAAGACATTTCAATTTTGAAGAAATTGAGAATTTTGAAATGAAATTTCCAAAATAACATGAAATGTTTGTGAATTCAAAAACTGCTCAGGATTTTTATAAAATGTTCGCATATAAAAAAATGTTCAGAAAATACAGAAAGTGCATGATTTTAAACAAAACTCTGTATCAAAAAATATTAATGAAATTTAACAAAATGTTTGCTAAGTCAAAATGTGTTCTTACATTTTAAAATTTTAAACATAGTTTGAGTCTTTTTTTTAGTTTCATTTTTTTATTTTTATTTTTCAGTTCCATTTTGTTGTTTTTTCTACTTTAAATAATTTAGAAATTCAAAAACTTTTGCAATTCAAAAAAAACTGAGAATTTTGAAATAAAATGTCGAAGAAACATAAAATGTTTGTGGAATTCAAAAAATACTTGGGATTTTTGTAAAAATGTTTGCATATGCAAAACAATGTTCGCAATTTTGAAAACTATGTTGGTGAAAACAAAAAAAATCCATGATTTTGAAAAAAAGTATGTGTATTAGTTTTAATGCAATTGAACAAATTTTTTGCTAATTCGAAAAATATTCATGCATTTTAAGAAATGTCCTAAAACTTTAAAAACAGTTTATGAATTACAAAAGAGTTTATTGATACAAAAAAATCATGTATTTAAAAATATGTTTGTGAATTTTAGAAAAATCAACCAAATTTGAAATATATGTCCGTCTATTCTAAAATTGTTCGCCAATTCATAACAAATATTTAAAAACCGTTCGCAATATTTTTTTTCACAATTTTTAAAGAATGTTTGTAAATTGTAAAAAGTGTACTTGATTTTAAAAAAGTTCCAAAATATGTAAAAATGTACACGAATGATCGAAGGTATGTAGTTAAACAATAATGCTTCTTAGTCTGTGTGACAATACACCTGTGCGAATTTTGAAGAGTTAACTGTTGTGGTGGATCGGAATATTATAGTATGTTTTCAAAAACAAGTTTCTTGAAATTCATAATAATTCTTTAAACTGCCAAGTTTTTTTGACAACCATGATATTTTGTCGAAAATATGAACGTTGCTTCAAATTGTGAATAAATTTAAAATAAGAAACATTTTCTTGCGTTTGTGCATAAATTTTCAAAATCATGCGATGAAATGTGAACATAATGTGTTCATCATCATTGAAGATTATGATTTTTTTTTCTTCCATTGCAACGAATGGGCCATTTTGCTAGTATTATAAACTGGTTTCCTTAAGAAAAACTTCCTGATGACCTGAGATGATCTTCACCTCATGGTGTATTGTGGCGATTGTATTCCTGCGACTCCCACCACAACAACACATGCCGTATTTAGTTATCCTTTTGGTTTGCAATATGATTTAGGAAAGTTGGATTTAGGTCAAACGATCTAGGGAAGTTTGACGCACTTATTTCCGACACTTAATCCTCTAAATATAGGATTTTGTCTATGATAACAGCCAGTTCGTACACTTGTCTTTAAAATTGCGCCCTACTGGACCGACTTACAGTTCACACATTACAACGGGGAAATAAAATTTAAAAATAATACCAACTTTTACAGTAAGAATCATCCTCAATACAATGAACAATGAAGGATCCATGCAAATCCTTGCGTGCATCTTCATTTGTTCTTATTTCACACTAATAATAAATAATTTCAGGACCCAACTTCCGCACGACACGTCCTTACCCAGGTTAATTAGCTCTATGGCTTAGTGAGGCCATTGGAGCCACACCTCTTGAATTCTGGCGGCGGCGGAGGCAGGCTGGTCTCCGGCGTCGGCCCGTTCTCAACGATGAACGCTGTCGCCATGCCCATGATGATGTGGAACTCAAAGTGGCAGTGGAGGTACCACATCCCGGGGTTGTCGGTGACGAAGCGCACGGCGGCCCAACCAGTCCTGGGCACCTGCACTGTGTTCCTCAGCTGTGGGTTGTGGTAGTTGAACTTTTTCGGGTCCGTCTTGGGGTTGTAGTTGCCAAGCCCCGTGGCGAGGACGAAGAAGTCGTAGCCATGGAGGTGCATGGGGTTGGAGTCGCTCTGCAGCAGCGCCGTGCTCTGGAAGATGATCTCCACCGAGGTGTTGTACCTGAACCTCCGTAGCTTGGTCGCCTTGAATGTCGGCTCCAGCGCCTTCTCCATCGGCCCCGGTGGGATGAGGGAGCGGTCGGTGTAGTTGTACGGGTGTGGAGGATGGTCGGGGAGGTCCTCCGTGTAGAGGCCACTTGTCCGACCGTCGTAGTACCTCTCGAGGAGCGACGCGTTCGTCGGGTGGCGGAAGGACACGTTGTTCATGGTGGCGACCACGATGGTCTCGGGACTCCGCCCACGCTCGCACGTCTTGTTGGTGCCGCGGCAGATGGAGCCGAGGCCGAGCGCGAAGAAAAGGCGCTCGTCGACGTGCATGGGAACGCGGTGGCGGTCTGGGTGGGCGAGGCCGGTGAGGTTGTTGTGAAAGTAGTAGGACGGCATGGTGTTGTGCTGGCTGGGCATGAGTGGCGTCGGCACCGGCAGACCATTGTTGTTATGGGAGGATCCGGCGTAGCGAACCAGGCCGCGGGACACGAACCCGGGGATCTGCGGGTCAGGTTCCGGCGGCTGGTTTGCGAGCGCCACCATATGGTAGTGCGCGGGCGGGGCGTCAGCGGCCATGAGCACGTCGATGGCCTCCCCTGGCGCGACGGACACCATGTCCGTCTTGTATGGCGTCAGGTAGTAACCGTCGGCGCCCACCACCGTGAGCATGTGCCCAGCGACTTTAAAGTAGTACTCCGAGAAGAGCGCTGTGTTCACGATCCGCAGCAAGTATGTCTCCCCGCGCACGACATCAAGGACGAAGCTCTCTTCCGGCTTGCCAGAGCAGTTGCTGAGGTCGCCCAGCTTACCATTGATGGTCGCCGACAACGGGTTATCGTCGAAGTTACCGTCATGCATCCTCCTGTCAAGCTCGACGAGGTCGAGCTCCCACCACTCGCCGATGATGATGGGCACGTCCTTGGCGGGCGTCGGGAACGGGTACCTCCCGCCCTTGGGGCGGATGATGAAGGCGCCGGCGACGGTGGCGCGAAGGCAGGTGACGTGGGCGTGCCACCATAGCGTGCCGATCTGGCCGGTGACGTTGAAGCGGTACACGTGCTCGCCGCCGGGAGGTATGGGGCATTCGGTGACGAAGCCGGCGCCATCGGACCAGCAGCTCATGATTTGCCGGACGCCGTGCCAGTGGATGGTGAGCCCATGAGGGAGACGGTTGACGACGTGGACGACAACCGTGTCGCCGTCGGTAACGTCGATGGTTGGGCCTGGGAGCTGCCCGTTCACCACGTAAATCTTGGTCGTGTTGCACAAGTGCGTCTGGTTCATCTCGTGCACCTGAACATCATTAGTCAAATACGTAACTGATTAGTCAACAGTTAACTAATCAAAAAGTTATAGATAGGGTTATACGGTAGCTTAAGCTGTGTGCTAAGGAAACTTGATAGCTAGTGACGGTTCATAAAAAACCACATACAAACTGAAACTAGCTTTTTTTCATGACGCACATCCAGCCTAAGAGTTTAGCGCAAAGCAAGTTTAGTATCATCACGACATTCAAAAGTAAACCTACCGAGAAGCGATTAAGAATATGCCTTAATGAAGTAGATAGATAGATATTGTACTCACGACAAAGGTGTGTTCCACAACAGCAGCCTCACCGCCGGCCGCCGCTGCCAGAGCCGCAAGGACCACGGCGCAGAACATGGTTGCCGCCATGGAGAGAGTCTCCATGCTTGTTTGCTCTGCAAACGCAGTGCTGTGCCACTCTCGATGGGTAGTTCGCTAGTTAACTCGCTGCTCAATGGAAGGATGGTTTCTTAAGCCCGTGCTGTGGCCTATTTATACACCCGAGGGACTAGGCGTCGGAATCCTACGGCCGTTTGCAAACGTTGACTAGACCAGGCTAATCAAACCAAGCAACAAGAAACGTCATGTTTTTTTTTTAAACTGAAATGCCATGTAGATAACTTGATATCATGGATCACGTACGCAAGCCCTGTAGATCACTCGGCTACTTTCATACGTCGCAATATGGTGGCATGTGCAATGCATGGCTATTAGCTAGCTAGCGAGGCCGGCTAGAGGAGAGGCTTCATTGGAAGACCGTGATGTGAAGGGAGATTACAGATTAGAATCATTGAAAAGTACACTACTTTTTGTTGCGCCGGTAAGTGGCCACTTAACCTTTCGCCTCGAGGAGTTAGTTAGTTTAGTACTAGCAAATACTTGATAATCCAGAGAGAATGACAAGTCAATTTTGGCTATGTAACTAAGCTAGAGCTTAGGCGACGAGACTTCCCAGCCGGCGTGAGAAAGTGCGGTGCGCACTGAGTTTACGCGGGATCAAAAGATGTTCACGACATCAAATCACGTCCTATCCCCGTCTTCAAAAAGATGCTATATACAACTTTTATCTCAAGTCAAATAGGGAAAAGTTAGATTGAATTTGTAGAAAAAACTACCAACAACAGCAATACCAGATACATATAGTATAAATATATATTTTATTATGTTTTTCTGAGTTAATTGTGTATTTACTGATATAACCTGATATTCCAGTTGTTAATAATTTTTTTCTGTAAATTTGATCAAACATTGCATCCTTTCACTTGGGGCATTTTTTTAGGAATTTCTTTTAGAGTGGGAGGGAGTATATATTTTTATAAGTAACCTAGTTAGGCATCCATGAATGGGCATCAGCACGGGAATCGGTCGGCCCGTAGCTGTTAGCCGCAAGACTTAGGTTACGCAAAGTGCAAATTAATGGTATTTTCACCGTAAGAAAATCGAAATACATTCATTCCTTCAAATATACAGTACTCATATGCAACAAAGGCTATGTCCAGCTACCTCTACCAACCCAGCGTCGGTCAGAGAGTATGACTACGATGCTTCGTAGGGTAACAGATAGTGCACGGCGGTGGATGTTCCACGCTTCAGGCAAGGCAAACTAGTATTCTATACTGACTCGGATTTGGACAGTTTGAAGATCTTCTTGTTACTCCAGCAGCCTTTGACTTATGATGCCCTATGTGATGTCTCCAAACTCCAAACTATCACCCGCAGAAAAAAAAAGTCCAAACCATCAACACACAGTCTCCATATATAGTAATATAAAAATCGGTTAAAGCTTCTATTTTTCCTGTGTCCAGATGGCAGGCTATAGGGAACACCAAAACTGTGAAACATTTGTTTTCAGTGGGCAAACATGCGAATTTGACAAATTTACAATGCACTGGTCTGCATGCAGCACATACGGGTATATTTTTTGCTGCTTGCAGCTGAACTTTGGTTTTGAGGAAACGAACTCTTCTCATTCTCATGTCCATAGAGCGGAACTTTTCCTTTTTGCAGGTTGATTTTGACATTTTACCTTGTCAAATATTATTAATTAATCATAATGATCGACAGGACCACCGGGTCTTGCTTTACAAAGGGCAGCATCATTTATAGATAAGATATGTGCAAAGGAAAAGAAACATATTCGTTGATAGACTTCGTGATACAACTGGATCATTGACATGATCTCAAAGTAGCAGCGAATAACTCAAACAATGGTTTCTCAAAAGGAAAAGGTAAAAAAGGTCAAGACTCAAGACGATTGTAGCTAATACGATCGGGGGTGAAAGTCATTAGTTGAAAATTCAACGGGAGCTACGGGAAATTTCAGATAGACTTCGCGTCCGACCTTGCGTAAATTCAACTGGATAAAATTAAGGCCAAGAAGCCACACTACTTTTCCTGATCATTGTCTCTACCTGAAAATTTCAGTTAAGTGATTCGCATGCAAGGCCTGGGCTGCACACGGCGTCTATCTAGCAGATGACCCAAATTATGTAACCCACTCAAAATACACCATTCATAGTTCACAAAAAATATGCCGTTCATGGCTTACATCTGGGGGCATCGTTTATGAGATGAAGATTCCTAGCTTGTTCAACAAATGATGGATTTTGTTCACTCAAAAGTAGAGGATGCCAAGACAACGAGGACACGCCCAGCTTCTGTGGACTCTGTATAACACACACAAATAAACACGTTGGCAAAGGGCAAAAGTCATAAAAGACCAAAGTTATATCTAAGAAGAAAAGGAGAACTAAAACTATTAAAACGACGATCAACAAACTATACCAACAGCTATATCCGCACCAAGTATTTATTGACATCACAAGGACAATGGGAAAGATTATTCAGCAACAACGCCTCTAGGAAGGTGCTACTTGTGATAGTCTTTAGATTCCCTGAAGATGAAGGATGGTGTGGTATAGTACTAGATAGTATTTCCTTAGTTGAAAAAACAAGGTTTATCAAACCAGGAGGAAACGACACACAAACAATGTGAAGGGTACCTGCACACAGACAAAGCAAAATGCTTGCACCGGAGGGTTTCAATTCTCTTGTTCTCGCGAATTGCAAGGATTAAATCTAGTAGTGATCTGTATGCAAATAAAATAAAATAAAAGTAAACAAAAACAACGAGCAATTTTAGATTTTTAGTAATAATGGAGAATGGACTCTAGGCCATAGGTTCACTAGAGGCATCTCTCTCGTAAGTATAACAATAGTGGGTAAACAAATTACTGTTAAATAATTGACTGAATAGATCATGGTTTTGATTATGATTCTTCATGACATGATTCATATATAGGCATTATGTCCGTGATAAGTTGACCGCTAAATTTACTAACAACTGTTACTATTACTCCTCCCCAAAAATGCTATCCATCATGCATATCAAAGTATTAAGTTTATGACAAATAGAATAACACTTTAAACCAAGATACCATATTATAGACAAAGTAAGATCAACGGTATATTCGAACCCGTCCTTTTATTCTTAATAGCAACAATATGATAATTGCCTTATGTTTGAGACATGCATAATAGGTAGGCCCGTGAAGGTTACATTTCGCTATTATGCAGTGTCCACAAATAAAAATGTGAAATTTTAGAGTTACCAATCTACTCGGACAATACTTTGTTACTTGGGCGATACCCAAATTGCCATCTACTCGGATGGCCCAACACCACTCGGCATAGACACATGATACTCCATAAATGAAGGTGAACAACCACCAGCAGAATCCAAATCGCCAGGAGGAAGGATCTGGCGCCTTAAACAATAGTGAAGTATATTTATCTCACTAAATTTTGATCAGACCTAACCGTTTGTCAATTTAAAACGGAGCAAATTTTCGTTCTTCTAAACTTTGCAATTTTAATATATATTGCAACTATATATTAGCACATATATACTCAGCCACGGGCGAGAAAAAAATGTCCCAATGCCCGCAAAGCCCCTCCCCCCTCCCCTCTCAACAGTTTGTCTCATTTTGTAAGAGAAAGAGCGTTTTTAACTGGTCGACAGACCGATGCAAGTCCGCCTTGAATGACAAAATCATGTTGTGCGCAGTTTAAACGGTTGCAAGTGGATTGAGGATCATCGTTAAAGATGCTCTAAGTAAGCTAGTTGGGTGTCCATCGACTCAACGTGTTTAGACGTCCATGAAAGTTAGCCTCGAGAGTCAAGACTTTGGTTGCGGAACGTGTCTTTTTTCCTTGAGAAAGCCGAAACAAATCCATTCCTTCAAACTACAGTACTACAAGTACTATGCAAAGACTGTGTCCACCACCTCTACCAACCCAGCATCGGAGCATCGGTCAGAGTCTGACTATGATGCTTCGCTTGGGTAACAGATACCGCACGGCGTAGGAAGTTCCATGCTGCAGGCAAGGCATAGTATTTTACTGACGTATGATGCACTATGTCCACAAGTCCGAACCATCATGTTTATACGGTCCTGCTTGCTGGTTATTTTTGACATTTAACCTGGTCAAATATTAGTTATTAATCATAATAGTCGACACGACCGGCGGGTCTAGCATTACAAATGGCAGCATCGTTCGAAGATAAGGTATGTGCAAAGTAAAAGAAACATTCAGACAGCGCTTCTAGATTTCTTGATCGACTGGCGATACAGCTGGATCATTGACATGCTCTGAAAGTGACGGTGAACATGTCAAACAATTGTTTCTCAAAAGAAAAGAAAAATGACGATGGGTGTAACTGAAACGATCGATAGTGAAAGTCATCAGTTGAAAATTCAACGGGACCAATGGGAATTTCAGCTAGATTTCGCGTCCGTTGTTTTGTAAACTAGTATAATGTCTATGCGATTGCCACGGATCATAAATACATTTTTACAAATTGCAAACATAATCACAATGCATGTCAAATTTTATATGCCTAGAAATTATAGCATATAACAATCAAGAAGTAATTGAAATCCACTTCAATCGCAATGCAAGTTGGTAAAAAAATCAAATAGAACCATATGTACATTGAGAGCAATGATCAAACTAATTATCTCTTACAAACTAAGATCTACGTGATGTGCTTATGATATTTTTGTACAATGTGAGAAATATTGTCTTTAGCTTCATTTGCATGGTACAATGTGAGCCGCATCCTGATTTTGGTGAGTTCTAAATTGTAGGCTACCGATAGATCATTTGGTTGGTATTTTTCCTACAAATGACTTGTTATGCTATGTGGCATTGATGTCAACGTATAGAAGATCCTCCTTTATCATTTTGTCGACGAGAAAAAAGCAGCCACTCCTCTCACCCACGCACTGCACAACAGCCTCCTACTCTTCCCGTACAACCAATCAGTCACCGATTGTCGTCGCATCTCATCTCCCCACCTTAGCGTTGCCGCCGCCATCGCTCCCAAGCACTTCCCCTCCATGCCATGGTGAAGCCTGCCCGCTCCTCTCCCCACCACCTGCCCTCTGATCCATGGCGTCACCATCCCCCTCCTCTCCTTGACACGACATGACCTGCCTCCTTCTTCCTCTAACAACCTCTCGCCCCGCCGCCTCGGCATCGAGCCAGCCCACCGGTCCAGCATCCTTAGTAGTTGGATCCGCACGGAGGTGCAAAAGGGATCTTGCTATACATTTGCTAAAATAAATTACAGTCCAAGTGGGTGTTTACTTTTTAAATATTGATCCACCATACCAATGAATCACCCAGTAAAGAACAAATGTCTGCTCAGTAAGTGGTTCTTCAGACTATGTGTAGAGACTGAAGGTATGTGGGTACAAATTTTGCGTAATAAGTACCTACAATCTAAAAACTTGGCCCAGGTGAATGTCAGACCCAATGGTTCACCATTCTGGAAAGGGTTGATAAAAATGAGAGCAACCTTCTTCCATAGAACTAAATTTATCATTGGAAATGGTGAGGGAATGAGATTCTGGGAGAATACATGGTCACGGGAGACGCCTTTAGCCATACAATAACCAGCTCTCTATAACATTGTGCAACGCAAGGACGCATAGGTGGCCACAATTTTACAAACAAATCCTCCAAATATTCAATTCCGACGAGCATTGATAGGCTATCGTTGGGAGGCCTGGCTACACCTAGTGAGGAGAATCATGGATGTCCAGTTATCAGATGAGTCTGATAGGCTTCAATGAAAGCTAATGACTAATGCTATTTTTACAGTGAAATTGATGCATTTGAACCTATTGACACAACAATCATCCCCGAATTGGTTCATATTTGGAAAGTCAAAGTTCCCGTAAGAATCAAAATCTTCATGTCGTTTGTGCACAACAAGGTGATTCTCACTAAGGATCATTTGGAAAAACATAATTTGGGGGGGGGGGGGGAGGGAGGGAAGTATGCATTGTAGCTTTTGTGATGACGAGGAAACCATCAAACACCTCTTTCTCCAATGTCCGCTTGCAAGAATTCTATGGTAGACATTTCGTATAGCCTTTAATATTATGCCTCTAGATAGCATTGACACGATTAATGCCAGACACATTCGTATAGGAGTATGTGCACTTCTTTGGGCTATATGGAACTGCAGGAATGATATGATTTTTAACAGAAAAACGCATATAAATTTTTTGCAGGTATAACAGAGAGCATCGACGTTGATCCGTACATGGCCCTTACTCACTCATGTGGAACCAGGGAGGCTTTGGTTACTGCGTCTACCCGATGAGAGATGGTAGCGCAGGATATCTACAACCACTAGTAGAACACACGGCTTTGATCCGGGCCAGTTCAGAGCATTAGTCCCTGTTCCGTTACGAACTAGGACCAATGGGTGCATCAGTCCCGGTTCGAGCGGCCAGGGCATCAGCCAGGCATTGGCAGGAACCCGTCCCGGTTCGTCTAACCCCTTTAGTCACGGTTCTAGACACGAACCAGGACTAAAGGGCCTCGCTCCTGGCCCAACCCCTTTAGTCTCAATGCTAGCCACCAACTGGGACTAAAGAGGCATCATTAGTCCCGATGCTAGCCACCATCTGGGACTTATGAGATGCCTATATATATGCTCGCCCCAGCCCGCTCACTCCTCTTTTTTTTGGCCGGCCAACGTGTGGGAGGTGTGTTGCTCTCTGTTCTCACCTCCTATGCACATGCCATGTTCGATGAAATGTCGGAGCCACACTTAAGCTTTCTCCTCTCCAAGCTCGACATCCAAGCTACATTTTCCCCAAGATTTTTCTAGGTTTCGCGGTGCACCAACTACACAAGTGTTCTAAAAGGTTAGCAACTTCATCGTTTCATCTCTCACTGCTAATTTAGCTCATTTCAAATGTTCTAGAAGTAGAGTGCTTTGTAGGTTTTAGTGGAGGTGTGTAGGTGGGAGTTCTTTTGACTTAGACGCACAATTAGAGCTGAAATTAACTTCTTAGAATCTGCACATGAGCTGAAATTGGAGTTGCATGCTAACTTCTTAGAGTCTGCACAATGCGCTTGAAGATTAGAAAATATGCCATTGATAAGGAGGCTTGGTATCATTATGATGTTAGACCAATCGTTAACTTAGTTGCGATTATGATCACATTTGTTGTTGCATTTAAATGTTTTACATAGTTATATGTTAGTTTCAATTTATGTTTTAATTAGATGCTCTAGAGAGCCGTATGTTGTTCTATGAGAACTATGTATAAATTTTATGTATTTATTTTTGCAGTAATAATATTTGATCACTACTATACTTTGGTTTTAATGTGATGATGAACTTGTATTAATATGGTCACTTCTCTATTCATGATGTTTTGTAATGGTTTTTGATACATTTAATTACATAATGCACGTAGATGAACCGGCAACGGATGTACAGTGACCGACGCACCTCTGAATACATTATGTGCCTACATAAATTTCTCGAAGTGGCTGAGGCAAACAAGCAGAATAGTTTTATGTATTGTCCATGTACTATATATGAGAATACGAAGGATTACTCCAACTTAAAAACCCTTCACTCCCACATGCTCGAGAAGGTTTCATTCCACACTATAATGTTTGGACCAAGCATGGATAAAGAGGGGTTATGAGGGAAGACAACGAAGAAGAAGAGGATGATGATAACTATCGTCCTATGTACCCTAAATACGGTGATACTGCAACGTGAGAAGCTGAAGATCAAGAGGCACCAGATGTGCCCAATGATGATCTTCGCCGGGTCATTGTTGATGCAGAGAGAGAATGCAAAAGTGAGAGGGAGAATTTGAAGTTCGATCCCATGTTAGAGGATCACAAAAAAGGGTTGTATCCAAACTGCGAAGATGGCAACACAAAGCTCGATACCACACTAGAATTGCTGCAATGGAAGGCAGAGAATGGTTTATCTGACAAGGGATTTGAAAACTTACTGAAAATAATGAAGAATAAGCTTCCAAAGGATAAGGAATTGCCTCACAGTACGCACAAAGCAAAGAAGGTTGTCTACCCTCTAGGATTAGAGGTGCATACGATACACGCATGCCATAATGACTGCATCCTGTACCGCGGTGAGTACAAGGAATTGAACGCATGCACGATATGTAGTGCATTGCAGTATAAGATCAGACGAGATGACCCTGGTGTTGGGGAACATCGCATGGGGAAAAAAAGCCTACGCACACGCAAACCTATCCATGGTGATGAGCATCTACGAGAGGGAGAGTGGATCTACGTACCCTTGTAGATCGCTAAGCGGGAAGCGTTAAGAAATGCGGTTGGTGTAGTCGAACTTCTTCGCTAGTTCAAATCGCCGAGCGTCCCGCGATCCAATCACGAACCATCCTGCGAACACATCATGATCCGTCCCGCGAACTCATCACGATCCGTCTCACGATCTTGATCACGATCTGTCCCGCAAACTCATCACGATCCGTTCCGTGATCACATCACGAACCGTCTCGCGATCTCGATCACGGTCCTTCCGATCTAGCGCCGAACGGACGGCACCTCCGCGTTGAGCACACGTGCAGCTTGATGACGATCTCCACTGTCTCGATCCAGAGAGAGGAGGTGGAGAGGAGAGAGAGTTCACCGGCAGCGTGACGGCGCTCCGGTGATGGTGGTGGAGCAATTCTGGCAGGGCTTCGCCTAAGCGCTGCAGAAAACCGATCTAGAGGAGAAACTATGCACCGGTGTAACGGGTAGCATGTGGCCGGAAATTCTGTCCAAAAACCACCCAATCCACTAGTATATATAGGAGGAGAGGAGAGGAGAGGCAGCCAAGGCCTTTGGGTCGGCCAAAATAGGAGGTGGGAAGCAATCCTACTTCACCTCCAATCCTAGTTGGAGTAGGATTGCCTCCTGTTGGCTGATTTTCCACTTTTTGCTTTGGGACTTTCTCTCCTGCGCCATGGGCCTTTGTGGCTGTTTTCCCAGCCCACTAAGGGCTGGTTATTATTCTCCCACAGCCCATGGAACTCTTGGGGTCGAAGTACCCCTCCCGGAGGTCTCCCGGTACACTACCGGCACTCCCGGTACACTACCGGCACTCCCGGTACACTACCGATGAGCCCGAAACTTTTTCGGAAACCAAACTGGGACTTCCTATATATGAATCTTTACCTCCGGACCATTCCGGAGCTCCTCGTGACGTCCGGGATCTCATCCGGGACTCCGAACAAACTTTGGTCACCACCATACATAACTCTACACTACCGAAACGTCACTGAACCTTAAGTGTGCAGACCCTGCGGGTTCGAGAACTATGTAGACATGACCGAGACACCTCTACGGTCAATAACCAATGGCAGGACCTGGACGTCCACATTGGTTCCCACATATTCTACGAAGATCTTTATCGGTCGAACCTCTATGTCAAGGATTCAGTTAATCCCGTATAACGTTCCCTTTGTTCTTCGGTATGTTACTTGCCCGAGATTCGATCGTCGGTATCTCCATACCTAGTTCAACCTCGTTACCGACAAGTCTCTTTACTCGTTCCGTAATACAAGATCCCGTAACTAACAATTAGTCACATTGCTTGCAAGGCTTATTGTGATGTTGCATTACCGAGTGGGCCCCGAGATACCTCTCCGTCACACGGAGTAACAAATCCCAGTCTCGATCCATGCCAACTCAACAGACACCATCGGAGATACCTGTAGAGCACCTTTATAGTCACCCAGTTACGTTGCGATGTTTGATACACACAAGGCACTTCTCCGATATCTATGAGTTGCATGATCTCATGGTCATAGGAACACATACTTGACATGCGGAAAACAGTAGCAATAAACTGACACGATCATATGCTACGTTTGCAGTTTGGGTCTTGTCCATCACATCATTCTCCTAATGATGTGACCTCATTATAAAATGACATCTCATGTCCATGGCTAGGAAACCTTAACCATCTTTTGATCAGCGAGCTAGTCTAGTAGAGGCATACTAGGGACATGGTTTTGTCTATGTATCCACACATGCATCTAAGTCTCCGATCAATACAATTATAGCATGGATAATAAACGATTATCATGAACAAGGAAATATGATAATAACTAATTTATTATTGCCTCTAGGGCATATTTCCAATAGTCTCCCACTTGCAGTAGAGTCAATAATCTAGTTCACATCACCATGTGATTCGCATTGTTATGAATCTAATACCCAATGAGTTCTGGGGCTCGATCATGCTTTGCATGTGAGAGAGGTCTTATAGTCAACGGGTCTGCGATATTCAGATCCATGTGTACTTTGCAAATCTCTATGTCAAACCGTAAACACTGCTACCACACTCCACTTGGTACTATTTCCAAATGGCTGCTCCACTATACGTATCCAGGTTGCTACTACTAGTCATCCGGATAGGTGTTAAAGTTTGCATCGACGTAACTCTTTACGAAGAACTCTTTATCACCTCCATAATCAAGAAACATTTCCTTAGTCCTCTGGTTACTAAGGATAATTCCGACCGCTGTCCAGTGATCCACTCCTGGACCACCCTTGTACCCCTTGACAGACTCATGGCAAGGCACACATAGGTGCGGTACACAGCATGGCATAATATAGAGCCTATGACTAAGGCATAGGGGACGACATTCGTCCTTTCTCTTTCTTCTGCCGTTGTCGAGCTTTGAGTCTCACTCAACTTCACACCTTACAAATCAGACGAGAACTATTTCTCTGGCTGATCCATTTTGAACTCTTTCAAAATCTTGTCAAGGTATGCACTCATTGAAAGTCTCATCAAGCATCCTGATCTATCTCTATAGATTTTGATGCTCAACAATTAGGTAGCTTTATCCAGGTCTTCCTTTGAAAAACACTTTTCAAACAACCTTTTATGCCTTCCAGAAATTCTACATTATTTCCGATCAACAATATGTCAACCACATATACTTATCAGAAACTCTACAGTGCTCCCACTCACTTTATTGCAAATACAAGTTTCTCGTAAAGTTTGTATAAACTACAGAAACTTTGATCAACTCATCAAAGTGTATATTCCAACTCCGAGATGCTTGCTTCAGTCCATGGAAGGATCACCAAAGCTTGCACACCTTTTAGCATCCTTAGGACTGACAAAACCTTCTGGTTGTATCACATACAACCTTTCCTCAAGTAAACCGTTAAGGAAACGATGTTTTGACATCCATCTGCCAGATTTCATAATTGAAAACACAACAACTGCTAACATAATTCCAACAGACTTTAGCACCACTATGAATGATAAAGTCTCATCGTAGTCAACTCCTTGAACTTGTCACAAACATCTTTGCAACAAGTCGAGCTTTACAAATAGTGACATTCACCATCAGTGTCTGTCTTCATTTTAAAGATCCATTTGTATTCAACGACCTGCCGTCCAACGAGCAAGTCTACCAAAGTCTACACTTGGTTTTCATACATGGATCCTATCTCGGATTTCATGGCCTCCAACCATTTGTCGGAATCCGGGCCCATCATCGCTTCTCCATACTCGTAGGTTCATCGTTGTCCAACAACATGACCTCCAAGACAGAGTTGTCGTACCGCTCAGGAGCAGTACACATCCTTGTCGACCTACGAAGTTCGATAGTAACTTGATCCTGAAGCTTCATGATCATCATCATTAACTTACTCTTCAACTAACATAGGCTTCACAGAAACATCTTTCTGCGCTGCGCTACTCTCTGGTTGAACAAAGGTTTAACAACCTCATCAAGTTCTATCTTCCTCCCACTCAATTCTTTCGAGAGAAACATTTCCTCGAGAAACGATCCATTTAAGCAACAAACACTTTGCACTAGGATCTGAGATTGAAGGTTCACCCAACTGATCTTAGGGTATTCTATGAAGATGCATTTGTCCGCCTTGGGTTCGACCTAATTAGATGAAAACATTTTCCACACAAGTGTCACGTCCCAAAATATTAAGAAATGACAACTTAGGTTTCTATCAAACCATAATTCACACGGTGTCATCTCAACGGATTTAGATGATGCCCTATTTAAAGTGAATGTAGTTGTCTCTAATGCATAACCCCAAAATTATAGTAGTAAAACGATAAGAGACATCACAGTATGCACTATATCAATAGGGCATGACTATGATGTTCGGACACACCATCACACTATGGTGTTCTAGGTGGCGTTAGTTGTGAAACAAATTTCACATTGTCTTAAGTTGTATGCCAAACTCGTAACTCAGATATTCACCTCCACGATCATATCGCGGTCACTTTTATCTTCTTGTCACGATGATCTTTAAACTTCACTCTAAATTTGCTTGAACCTTTCAAACAATTCAGACTTGTGTTTCATTAAGTAAATATACACTATATCTACTCAAATCATCAGTGAAGGTAAGAAAATAACGATATCCACTGCACACCACAAGACTCACTAGATTGTATACATCAACATGTATCATTTCCAATGAATCACTTGCCCGCTCCATCCAACGGGGTCCTTTAGTCATCTTGCCCAAGAGGCATGGTTCGCATGTCTCAACCGATTCGAAATCGAACGAGTCCAAATATCCATCAGCATGGAGTTTCTTCATGCGCTTTATACCAATATGAAATTTAGCGACAGTGCCACAAGTATGTGGTACTATCATTATTAACTTTGTATCTTTTGACATCAATGTTATGAACATGTGTACTACTACGATCAAGATTTCAACAAACCATTCTCTCTGGGTGCATGACCATTGAAGGTATTATTCATGTAAACAGAATAACCATTATTCTCTAACTTAAATGAATAACCATATTGCAATAAACATGATCTAATCATGTTCATGCTCAACGCAAAACACCAAATAACATTTATTTAGGTTCATCACTAATCCTGAAGGTAGAGAGAGCATGCAATGTTGATCACATCAACCTTGGAAACACTTCCAACACATATCGTCACCTCACCCTTAGCTAGTTCTCTGTTTATTCTGTAGCTTTTATTTCGAGTTACTAACATTTAGCAACCGAACCGGTATCCAATACCCAGGTGCTACTAGGAGTACTAGCAAGGTACACATCAATAACTTGTATATCAAATATACTTCTGTCGATGTTGCCAGCCTTCTTATCTACCAAGTATCTAGGGTTGCTCCGCTTCAGCGACCTCTCACCTCATAATAGAAGCACTTAGTCTCAGGTTTGAGTTCAACTTTGGGTTGCTTCATTGGAGCAGCAACTGACTTGCTATCCATGAAGTTTCCCTCCTTGCTCTTGCCCTTCTCAAAACTAGTGGTTTGATTAACCATCAACACTTGACGCTCCTTCTTGATTTCTACCTCCGCGGTGTCAAACATCGCGAACAACTCAGGAATCATTATTTCTATCCCTGGCAACTTATAGTTCATCACCAAGTTCTAGTAGCTTAGTGACAGTGACTTGGAGAACTATATCAATCACTATCTTATCTGGAAGATCAACTCCCACTTGATTCAAGCGATTGTAGTATCCAGACAATCTGAATACATGCTCAACGATTGAGCTATTCTCCTTCATCTTACAGGCAAAGAATCTTGTTGGAGATCCCATATCTCGCAACACGGGCACGAGCCTGAGATCACAATCTCAGCTCCTAGAACATCTCATATGTTCCATGACGTTCAAAACGTTTCGGAGCTTCAATTCTAAGCTGTAATGCATGACACACTAAACTATCAAGTAGTCATCGAAACGTGTCTGTCAGATATTCACAACATCTACAGACGACGCTAGAGGGGGTGGCGCACCGAGCGGTGCATTAAGGACATAAGCCTTCTGTGCAGCAAAGAGGACAATCCACAGATCACAGACCCAGTCCGCAATATTGCTACCATCATCTTTCAATACTATTTCTCTAGGAACATATAAAACTACAAGGGAGCTACAGCGTGAGCTAGTGATCTACAACATAATTTGCAAAGACACTTTGACTATGTTCATGATAATGAGTTCAATTAATCATATTACCTAAGAACTCCCACTCAAATTGACATCCCTCCGATCATTCGAGTGATACATGATCCAAATTCACCAACTCAAGTCTGATCATCACGTGAGTTGAGGTGGCTGCAATGGTGAACATCATCATGCTGATCATATCTACTATATGACTCATGTTCGACCTTTCGGTCTCTTGTGTTTCGAGGCCATGTCTGTACATGCTAGGCTCGTCAATTTTAACCCGAGTGTTCTGCATGTGCAACACTGGCTTGCACCCGTTGTATGTGAACGTAGAGTCTATCACACCCGATCATCACGTGGTGTCTCAACACGACGAACTTTCGTTACGGTGCACACTCGGGGAGAACACAGTTCATCTTGATATTCAAGTGAGGGATCACCTTATAATGCTACCGTCGACCTAAGCAAAACAAGGTGCACAAAAAGGATTAACATCTCATGCAATTCATAAGTGACATGATATGGCCATGAACTTGTGCTTTTGATCTCCATCTAGAAAGCACCGGCATGATCTCCATCGTCACCGGCACGACACCATGATCTCCATCATCTTGATCTCCATCAACGTGTCGCCATCGGGGTTGTCACGCCCTACATGCTTCTACTACTATTGCTACCGTAGCGATAAAGTAAAGCATTACATAGCGCTTAATGATTGACACGCAGGTCATACAATAATTAAAGACAACCCTATGGCTCCTGCCGGTTGCCGTACTCAACGACATGCAAGTCGTGAATTCTATACATCACATGATCATCTCATACATCACATATATCTCATCATGTAATTGGCCATATCACATCACAACATACCCTGCAAAAACAAGTTAGACGTCCTCTAATTGTTGTTGCATGTTTTACGTGGCTGCTACGGGTATCTAGCAAGAACGATTCTCACCTACGCATAAACCACAACGGTGATACATAGATTTCTTTTGAACCTTCTCAAGGACCGCCTTTGTCGGATCCGATCCAACTAAAGTGAGAGAAACTGTCACCCGCAAGCCATCTAAGCAACAAGTTGCGTCGAGGGAACCGGTCTCTCATAAGCGTACGAGTAATGTTGGTCCGGGCCGCTTCATCTCACAATCCCGCTGAACCAAAATACGACCAAGGGAGGAAGAAATCTAAGCATCAACGCCCACAAACCTTTTGTGTTCTACTCGAGATCTCATCGAACCATCAACCTAGCTCATGATGCCACTGTTGGGGAACATCGCATGGGAAAAAAAATCCTACGCACACGCAAACCTATCCATGGTGATGAGCATCTACGAGAGGGAGAGTGGATCTACGTACCCTTGTAGGTCGCTAAGCGGGAAGCGTTAGGAAACGCGGTTGGTGTAGTCGAACTTCTTCGCTAGTCCAAATCGCCGAGCGTCCCGCGATCCAATCACGAACCATCCTGCGAACACATCATGATCCGTCCCGCGAACTCATCACGATCCGTCTCACGATCTTGATCACGATCTGTCCCGCAAACTCATCACGATCCGTTCCGTGATCACATCACGAACCGTCTCGCGATCTCGATCACGGTCCTTCCGATCTAGCGCCGAACGGACGGCACCTCCGCGTTGAGCACACGTGCAGCTTGATGACGATCTCCACTGTCTCGATCCAGAGAGAGGAGGTGGAGAGGAGAGAGAGTTCACCGGCAGCGTGACGGCGCTCCGGTGATGGTGGTGGAGCAATTCTGGCAGGGCTTCGCCTAAGCGCTGCAGAAAACCGATCTAGAGGAGAAACTATGCACCGGTGTAACGGGTAGCACGTGGCCGGAAATTCTGTCCAAAAACCACCCAATCCACTAGTATATATAGGAGGAGAGGAGAGGAGAGGCATCCAAGGCCTTTGGGTCGGCCAAAATAGGAGGTGGGAAGCAATCCTACTTCACCTCCAATCCTAGTTGGAGTAGGATTGCCTCCTGTTGGCTGATTTTCCACTTTTTGCTTTGGGACTTTCTCTCCTGCGCCATGGGCCTTTGTGGCTGTTTTCCTAGCCCACTAAGGGCTGGTTATTATTCTCCCACAGCCCATGGACCTCTTGGGGTCGAAGTACCCCTCCCGGAGGTCTCCCGGTACACTACCGGCACTCCCGGTACACTACCGGCACTCCCGGTACACTACCGATGAGCCCGAAACTTTTTCGGAAACCAAACTGGGACTTCCTATATATGAATCTTTACCTCCGGACCATTCCGGAGCTCCTCGTGACGTCCGGGATCTCATCCGGGACTCCGAAAAAACTTCGGTCACCACCATACATAACTCTACACTACCGAAACGTCACTGAACCTTAAGTGTGCAGACCCTGCGGGTTCGAGAACTATGTAGACATGACCGAGACACCTCTACGGTCAATAACCAATGGCGGGACCTGGACGTCCACATTGGTTCCCACATATTCTACGAAGATCTTTATCGGTCGAACCTCTATGTCAAGGATTCAGTTAATCCCGTATAACGTTCCCTTTGTTCTTCGGTATGTTACTTGCCCGAGATTCGATCGTTGGTATCTCCATACCTAGTTCAAACTCGTTACCGACAAGTCTCTTTACTCGGTCCGTAATACAAGATCCCGTAACTAACAATTAGTCACATTGCTTGCAAGGCTTATTGTGATGTTGCATTACCGAGTGGGCCCCGAGATACCTCTCCGTCACACGGAGTAACAAATCCCAGTCTCGATCCATGCCAACTCAACAGACACCATCGGAGATACCTGTAGAGCACCTTTATAGTCACCCAGTTACGTTGCGACGTTTGATACACACAAGGCACTCCTCCGATATCTATGAGTTGCATGATCTCATGGTCATAGGAACACATACTTGACATGCGGAAAACAGTAGCAATAAACTGACACGATCATATGCTACGTTTGCAGTTTGGGTCTTGTCCATCACATCATTCTCCTAATGATGTGACCCCGTTATCAAATGACATCTCATGTCCATGGCTAGGAAACCTTAACCATCTTTTGATCAGCGAGCTAGTCTAGTAGATGTTGGAAATATGCCCTAGAGGCAATAATAAAATGGTTATTATTGTATTTCCTAGTTCATGATAATTGTCTATTATTCATGCTATAATTGTGTTAACCGGAAACCGTAATACATGTGTGAATACATAGACCACAACGTGTCCCTAGTGAGCCTCTAGTTGGCTAGCTCGTTGATCAATAGATGGTCTCGGTTTCATGACCATGGACATTGGATGTCGTTGATAACGGGATCACATCATTAGGAGAATGATGTGATGGACAAGACTCAATCCTAAGCATAGCACAAGATCGTGTAGTTCGTTTGCTAAAGCTTTTCAATGTCAAGTATCATTTCCTTAGACCATGAGATTGTGTAACTCCCGGATACCGTAGGAATGCTTTGGGTGTGCCAAACGTCACAATGTAACTGGGTGGCTATAAAGGTACGCTACGGGTATCTCCGAAAGTGTCTGTTGGGTTGACACGAATCGAGACTGGGATTTGTCACTCCGTGTGACGGAGAGGTATCTCTGGGCCCACTCGGTAAGACATCATCATTATGAGCTCAATGTGACTAAGGAGTTAGTCACGGGATGATGTATTACGGAACGAGTAAAGAGACTTGCCAGTAACGAGATTGAACAAGGTATGCGGATACCGACGATCGAATCTCGGGCAAGTACCATACCGATAGACAAAGGGAATTGTATACGGGATTGATTGAATCCCTGACATCGTGGTTCATCCGATGAGATCATCGTGGAGTACGTGGGAGCCAACATGGGTATCCAGATCCCGCTGTTGGTTATTGGCCGGAGAGGTGTCTCGGTCATGTCTACGTGTCTCCCGAACCCGTAGGGTCTACACACTTAAGGTTCGATGACGCTAGGGTTATAGGGAAAAGGTATACGTGATTACCGAAGGTTGTTCGGAGTCCCGGATGATATCCCGGACGTCACGAGGAGCTCCGGAATGGTCCGGAGGTAAAGATTGATATATAGGAAGTCCAGTTTTGGTCACCGGAAAGTTTTCGGGCTCATCGGTATTGTACCGGGAGTGCCGGGAGGGTGCCGGAGGACCCCCGGGAGGGGGTGACGACCAAAGGACCTCATGGGCCCTTAGAGGAGGTGTGCCAGCCCATATTGGTCCAGCCAATACCTTCTAGAAAGGGCCCATGCGCCAGGGATCTGGAGATGGAGGCAAAAGGGATTTAAAAAGGGGGAGATCCACCTCCCGTGTGGGAGGAGGACTCTCCCCCCACTTCGGCCGAATCCCTCCTCCTTGGAGGAGGGGCCAAGCCAGCCCTCCCTCTCCTTCCTCCTATATATATGCAAGGGTTTGGGCAGGTTTGAGACGACGAACTCTTTCTCTCTCGTTGCAGCCCTATTCCGCTTCTTCCTCCTCCGAAGTGCTTAGGCGAAGCCCTGCCGGGATACCTTGCTACTCCACCACCACCACGCCGTCGTGCTGCTGCTGGAGCTCTTCCCCAACCTCTCCTTCCTCCTTGCTGGATCAAGGCGTAGGAGACGTCACCGGGCTGCACGTGTGTTGAACGCGGAGGTGTCGTCCGTTCGGCACTTGATCGGATCTACCGCGATCTGAATCGCTGCGAGTACGACTCCATCAACCGCGTTCTTGTAACGCTTCCGCTTAGCAATCTTCAAAGGTATGAAGATCCAATCTCTCCCCACTCATTTGCTGGTTTCTCCATAGATAGATCTTGGTGACACGTAGGAAAATTTTGATACTACTACGTCTCCCAACAGTAGAGGCATACTAGGGACATGGTTTTGTCTATGTATCCACACATGCATCTAAGTCTCCGATCAATACAATTATAGCATGGATAATAAACGATTATCATGAACAAGGAAATATGATAATAACTAATTTATTATTGCCTCTAGGGCATATTTCCAACACCTGGTGATGTTGAGGGCGAGCGCCCCAGGAAGAGGGTTCCTGCCAAGGTGATGTGGTAAGCTCCTATAATACCACGGTTGAAACATCTGTTCGTAAACAAAGAGCATGCCAAGTTGTTGCAATGGCACAAAAAAGACCGTAAGAAAGACGGGAAGTTGAGAGCACCTGTTGATGGGTCGCAGTGGAGAAAAATCGAGAGAAAGTGGGGGGACTTTGCAGGTGACGCAAGGAACATATGGTTTAGTTTAAGTGCATATGGCATTTACCCTTTTGGGGAGCAGAGCAGCATACCACCTGGCCCGTGACTCTATGTATCTATAACCTTCCTCCTTGGTTGTGCAGGAAGTGGATGTTCATTATGATGCGAGTGCTCATCCAAGGCCCTAAGCAACCCGACAACGACATTGATGTGTACCTAAGGCCATTAGTTGAAGAACTTTTACAGCTATGGAATGGAAAAGGTGTACGTGTGTGGGATGAGCATGAACAAGAGGAATTTGACCTACAAGCGTTGTTGTTTGTAACCATCAATGATTGGCATGCTCTTAGTAACCTTTCAGAACAGACAAACAAGCGATACAACGCATTAACGCACCATTTAGATGATACCCAAAGTATATATTTGGACAAATGCAAGAAGAATGTGGGCCTGGGACATCGTCGACTTCTTCCGACCAAACATGCCTTAAGAAAGAAAGACAAGCATTTCAAAGGTGAGGTAGATCACCAGAAGAAGCCCATCCTTCGTACTGGTGAAGACATACTTGATATGTGATACGTCCATTTTGCATCATGCTTTTATATTGATATTTATTGCATTATGGGATGTTATTACATGTTATGGTACAATACTTATGCCTTTTCTCTCTTATTTTACGAGGATTACATGAAGAGGAAGAATGCCGGGAGCTGGAATTCTGGACTTGAAAAGGAGCAAATATGAGAGACCTATTCTGCACAACTTCAAAAGTCCTGAAAAGTTACGGAGAATTATTTTGGAATATATAAAACATATTGGGCGAAATAAATACCAGAGGGGACCCACTAGGAGGTCACAAGCCTGTTGGGCGTGGCCTACCCCCTGGCCGCGCCGTTGTGGCTTGTGGGCCCCCTAGCAGGCCTTCGGTGTCCATCTTCTGCTATATAAACGGGTTTAACCTGGAAAAAATAAAGAGTGTACTTTCTGGACGAAGTGCCGCCGTCTTGAGACGGAACTTGGGCATAACCAATTTAGAGCTCCGGCGAAGCTGTTCTACCGGGGAAACTTCCCTCCTGGAGGGGGAAGTCGAAGCCATCGTCATCACCAACGATCCTCTCACCGAGCGGGGGTAAATCTCCATAAACATATGCACCAGCACCATATCCTCTCCAAACCCTAGTTCATCTCTTGTATCCGATCTTTGTCTCAACACCTCAGATTGGTACCTGTGGGTTGCTAGTAGTGTTGATTACTCCTTGTAGTTGATGCTAGTTGGTTTACATGGTGGAAGATCATATGTTCAGATCCTTTATGAGAATTAATACTCCTCTGATTATGAACATGAACATGCTGTGTGAGTAGTTGCGTTTGTTCCTGAGGGCATGGGATAAGTCTTGTTATAAGTAATTATGTGAATTTGGCATTCGTTCGATATTGTGACGCGATGTATGTTGTCTCTCCTCTAGTGGTGTTATGCGAACGTCGACTATGTAACACTCCACCATTATTTGGGCCTAGGGGAAGGCATTGGAAAGTAATAAGTAGATGATGGTTTGCTAGAGTGACGAAAGCTTAAACCCTATTTTATGTGTTGCTTCATAAGGGGCTGATTTGGATCCATATGTTTCGTGCTATGGTTAGATTTATCTTAATTCTTATTTCGTAGTTGCGTATGCTTGCGAGAGAGTTTAATCATAAGTGGGAGGTTTGTCCAAGTAAGGGCAGCACCCAAGCACCGGTCCGCCCACATATCAAATTATCAAAGTAACGAATGTGAATCAAATGAGCATGATGAAAACTAGCTTGACAGAAATTCCCATGTGTCCTCGGGAGCGCTTCACTTTATATAAGAGTTTGTCCAGGCTTGTCCTTTGCTACAAAAAGTATTGGGCACCTTGCTGCACCTTTGCTACATTTATTACTTGTTACCCGCTACAAATTACCTTATCACAAAACTATCTGTTATCGATAATTTCAGTGCTTATAGAGAATACCATACTGAAAACCGCTTGTCATTTCCTTCTGCTCCTCGTTGGGTTCGACACTCTTACTTATCGAAAGAACTACGATAGATCCCCTTTTCTTGTGGGTCATCAATATGGTCAAGGATTTACAAGTAATCTTTGGAAAGGGTCCGGGCGGACAATCTGTTCCGACTGACGCTGAGGGACGCTGGAAGAAAAAATCTATATTTTGGGACCTATCCTATTGGAAAGACCTAGGTGTGCGCTCTACAATCGATGTGATGCACCTGACAAAGAATATTTACATGAATCTGCTAGGCTTCTTGGGTGTGTATGGGACGACAAAAGATACACCAGAGGCACGGGAGGACCATCCAACGTCCTGCGAGCTATGCTCTTTCCAAAGAAGAGAAGGAAATCTTCTTTGAATGCCTGCTCGGTATGAAAGTCCCGTCTGGCTTCTCGTTGAATATAAATGGAATAATAAACATGGCAGAGAAAAAAATCCAAAACCTAAAGTCTCATGACTGCCACGTGATCATGGCGCAACTGCTTCCGGTTGCATTGAGGGGGCTTCGATGGGAAAATGTTCAATTAGTCATTTTGAAGCTATGTGCATTCCTCAATGCAATCTCTCAGAAGGTAATCGATCCATAAATTCCACCAATGTTACGGAATGATTTGGTTCAATATCTTGTCAGCTTCAAGTTGGTGTTCCCACCATCCTTCTTCAATATCATGACTCATGTCTTAGTTCATCAAGTCGACGAGATTGCCATTCTAGGTCCTGTATTTCTACACAATATGTTCCCCTTTGAGAGGTTCATGGGAGTCTTAAAGAAATATGTTCATAATCGTGCTAGGCCAGAAGGAAGCCTATCCACGGGCTATCAAACAAAGGAGGTCATTGGGTTTTGTGTTAACTTTTTTCCGGACCTGAAGCCGATTGGTGTCCCTAAATCATGGTATGAGGGGAGACTCAGTGGAAAAGGCACGCTAGGAGGGAAATTAATAATATGTAGGGACAGACATTCTTGGCGCAAGCACACTACACAGTTTTACAAAATTCTACCTTGGTGGCCCCGTATATGAATGAACACAAGAATATTCTATGATGAACACACCCAGAGAAGTCTGACGACTAGATTACACGTGAACACATCAAGACTTTCGGTGGTTGGTTGCAAATGCATCTCATGCGTAACAACACTGTTGGAGATGACCTATACTAGTTGTCTAGGACACCATCTTCGACTGTATTAACTTAAATACCAAGGGTACGACATAAATGGGAATACATTTTACACAATTGCCTAGGATAAAAAGAGCACCAACCAAAACAGTGGTGTCCGCTTTGATGCAACAATGACCAATAGGGGAAAGGACACATATTATGGTTACATAGAGGAGATATGGGAACTTGACTATGGACATGAATCTCAGGTCCCTTTGTTTCGGTGCAAATGGGTCAACCTGTAAGGAGGCGGGGTAAAGTTAGACCCGTAGTACAGAATAACAACGGTGGATCTCAACAATCTTGGGTACACAAACGAACCATTTTTCCTAGCCAATGATGTGGCACAGGTTTTCTATGTGAAGGACATGTCTACCAAACCGAAAAAAAAGATAAGGAAGCAAATACATCAAACGATGACCCAAAGCAACACATAGTACTTTCGGGGAAAAGAAACATTGCAGGAGTGGAGGGCAAGACAGACAAGTCTGAAGATTATGAAAAGTTTCATGAAAATCCTCCCTTCAAAGTGAAGGATTATCCATGGTTATGGCGCAATAAGCAAGGGACACATGCGAAGAAAAAGTGAAGACTTTCTCTCCACAACTATTCTGATGATGGCTTTGAATGGTGCATATTAAATGCAGGAAAAGTCTGGATTTAAAATATGTTAAAAAAAATGAAATCCCTTTGTAATAGATGAGTTTTCGTCCGAAACCTTGATACTTCGAAAGAGATTGTCCAGTTTGTACACGAAGTGCATCCACTTTTTCCCGTAACCCTCTTAAGTTTCTAGCATATGCTATGTGGGTGAAATTATGATACCATGCCAAGTTTCAACTTTTTTAGAGTTCATTTGTAGTGCTTTTCAATTTCAGGGTCATTTCACGTCAAAATAAATCATGAAATGCATCAAAAATAGCAAATAAAGTCAGAAATGCTGTGAAAATTGATGATGTGGCTTTTAATGATGCATATTGAATGCAGAAAAAATCAGGAGTTAAAATATGTTTACAAAATGAAATTCCATTCGTAATAGATGAGTTTTCATCCAAAATCGTGATACTTCGAAAGAGATTGCCCAGCTTGTACACGAAATGCATCTAGTTATTCCTGTAACCTTCTCAACTTTTTAGCACATGCTGTGTGGGTGAAATTATAATATCATGTCAAGTTTCAACCATTTCAGAGTTCATTTGTAATGCTTTTCAATTTTAGGATCATTTAGCTTAAAGAATGAACTAATAGCAAAAACATTTAACTAAAAAGCTTTTATAAAAATCTAATAGCAAAAAGTATAATATTTTTCATTAGCAAAAAGAATCAACTAAGAAGAATAAAAATAATATTAACTAAAATTATCAAAGTATTTATTTGTTAATAACTTTAATAGTAAAAAGAATTTTCATAAAATATATTGTGTTACAAGCTTTAATAGAAAACTAAAAAGATTTTATAAAACTCTAATAGCAAAAGGAATCAACCTAAAAATAATCAATAAAAAATAAAACTAATGCAACTAAAATTATATAAAATTTATGCAACTAAAATTATATAACAAGAAATAACATATGCAAAAAACGTTAAAACATGAAAAACATAATATATGTAAAAAAAGGCTCGCCTACTAGGCACCACGGCCTGCATAAGACTAGAAACCCTAGAAATGGGCCAGGATGTAGGTCCGTAGTGCTAGTAGGCCCATCAGGGTGTCAGATAGGCATGTAGTGTCTCCTTTAGAGAGGAGCTCGAGAGGGCAACGACAATAGCGCTTATAAAACACTATGATCCCCTCTTGACTAGCGAGGTGAGACTAAATTTTGGCTACGAGAAGCACAGACCTTTAGTCCTGGTTGGTGGTTCCAATTGGGACTAATGCCCCCTTTAGTCTCGATTGGTGCCGCCAACCGGGACTAAAGGTCTCTGCTTCCTGCCCTTTGGGCTGCTGAAATTTGACCTTTAATCCCGGTTGGTCGCTCCAGCCAGGACTAAAGAGGGCATTAGTCCCAGTTGGAGCCACCAACCGGGACTAAAGGGGGGCTATATAAGCGGGACTTCGTAGTTTTGTCAATCCCCCGTCAGTTTCTTCTCTCCTCTCCCCCGACGGTGCCGACGCCGACCTCGACGCCGCCAGGCTGCCGGATTTTGCCCTTGACGCCGTTGTGCCCCTCGCCGACGCCCTCAACGCCCTCGCCGCGCCCTGCCCCTCTGCCCCGACGCGCGCCCTGCCCCGACACCGTCGCTCCCCGCACCCCTGGCCTGCCCCGACGCCGCCGCACTCTCCACATATAGTACTCCCTCCACCCCTCTCCTCCCTCCTTCTGCTCTCTTCCACCCCCCCACCACCTTCTTCCCCGTTCCAGCCGCGGCCATGGATCTCGGGCGGGGTTGCAAGAGTTCTTGTGTTCTTGTTGATATATGTTTGAATGTATGTATTTATGGATGGATGGATTGATGTACTTTGTATGTATGTATGTATGGATGGATGAATGGATGGATGAATTCAAGAGAATTTTTTTAGGTTTTTTTAGATAGACAACAAATGTTAAATTTTGCATATGCATGATGAGTTAAATTTTGAAATTAATATGTCAAGCTCCCATTTTGAGAGATGATCTGTTTTGTGGAAATGTGCTCTGTTTTTTAAACGAAAATGTGAAGGTAGTATTTTTGTTAAATGAAAATGTGAAGCAAATATTTTTTTGAAATGAAAATGTGAAGGTAGTATTGTTGTTAAATGAACATATGAAGCTACTTTTTTAAACTCAATCAGAACATGTTGAATTAAATCATATATATATATATATATATAACATAAAAAAATGTATATGCACTAGTAATTAAGCAAATCATCCCGTTTACCGATGGTAGTAGATGATTCATGTGGTCGTCCTGCCATTGTACATGACGACGGTGCTGGTGCTGGTGGTAATGACGGGCTCCCTGGAGACGGCATCATTATGTTAGGAAAAGCGATCGAGAGTCACCTGCCTAAGTGGCCAATGAGGGATATAGAGGAGATTCCCCACGAATTCATTTATAATTAAGGTGATCCCGGCTTCATGAACCTTCCCCTTTGAACGTTCCTGACATCAGACACGTTTTCCAAGATATTCCACGTTAGTAGAGAAGAATGTACATGACAACTGCAGACCATCTACGGACACACCACCTATGCCCATTGCCATCCCCGAAGAACGAAAAAGGAATATGTATAAGCCAAGTGAACTGCTTCTATCTGTCTTTATGTTGAAGACCCTGTCGATCAATTTTGAAGTTCCACACGCTGATGTGGTAGATAAATCAAAGAAGTTCAACATGAATACAGGGCCAAGGTCATAGAAAGTTATATTTTCGTCAAGTAGTTTGAGGCTGACAAAATTTCTTTGGCCCTTAATGAGGTGCTCCATGCGAATATTTTCTCTTTCAGCGCAGTCTCCCCAAAGTTAGTGTAGCTTTGGTTACTTCATCGAGCTTCAGATCCTCTACTCCCACATAGTAAAGTGTCCTTACCTGATCCTTTTTACATGCACTTCCACTAGAAACCCCAAATAGCTAGGAGGTCATCTCGGACTACCATTTCCCGTGCGTGCTTGCGACTCATCCACACAAGGACACCTTTCTAGTTCCATACAACGACAAGTAAGCCGTTAACATTCACTCATTTATTTTGAAACATATAAATGTCCTTATGGTTTGTTCTCATCAGTGCTAATTTCTTCATGTTTTTGCGCGGCGACCAACATTGAATCGTAATCGCACTGTTGCCAACGCAGGGCTTGGCTTATTTCTTCGATTCAAAGAGACACCCTGAAAAACAATTGACCGTATTGAAGAAGATTATAAATGATGCTCTAGTGAAGTGTAAGAACTACAATGAGACACTAGCAGAGCATTCATAATTCAAGTTCATCACTAGCGCTGGTTGCCATCTAGAACCAAATGTCAAAACCTCTCATAGTTATGGCTATTGTGTCATGGCCATCATGGATGACTTTTTGAAGAAACATAAATATTTTTGAAATCGTAGCCAGATCATCAAGTGGTCTGATTAGATGGAGAGGGACATGGTCATAGGGGAATTAGTGACATAGCATGAGCGTCTACAAATGGCGTTAGCCAAAATCATCAACAAAGTGGTTCAAAAATGAGGACCGGAAGTTCCACTACGAGCCATAGCGAGATGAAGGACGACTTCACCGACTTGACATATTGCGGTCATCGATTACAGGTGACAAGCCAAGTTGATACATACACTACTTCAAAACAGCTTGATTTGATGTTCATTGTATGAGTTGAGTGCTTGTTTATTTTCTGCCCTGCACTTCTTATATTATATGCTTGCTTCATCATTACTTTTAATCGTTGTATCGCCGTTGAAATATGATTTTTTGAATGCCAAGACAATATTCTATTTATGTAATGCAATGCGATGCTCAAGTAAAAATTACTACAACAATGCCATAAAAATGTTGCCATGACAACAGAATAACGTTGTCATGACATCTATTCTTCTATATGCCTTAGATCACTACCAGTGGCGGGCGACAAAGGTGCCTGCCACTGCTGCTACACACACCAGTGGAATTCATAGACAAATGCTTCACTCGGTAGCTACAATAGTTGTGGCGGGCAGTACCACCGGCTCGCCATTACTGTAGTACTATTACTGGCAGCCGGCGTCCGTCACTGATGACATGTCAGGCGCCCCTTAGAGCTTAACGCCATTGCTAGGCTTTTTGCGTCCGTCACCTCTAGGAATTCTTGCAATGGTGTATACTTTGAAATGCATAGTATGTATGAGATTCAATACCTAGTTGTACACCATTGATAGCCTTTCTTAAAAGAAAATGACACGTTGTGTTTTCATTGAGCCATGGCAATTCGTTGCTGCTTCGGAGCATAATGATTGACCGCTGCTGCTTCGGAGCATAATGATTGGCCGACATGTTCCCTAAGGGGTTCCAGTGACTATCCTGTTCAATTGGGCCACCTTAATTTATAACTAATCATGTCGTCCTGGAATTTTTGTCATGTATTTTCTAGTGACTTATCATATAAGCTAGCAGCAAAAGACATGAAAGATCTGATCAAGGTAAGGTGACAGCCATGTGAACCATGTGTGAGATCTCCGGATACTTATATGGTTTGTTACAAGCTATATCTACATGCGTAAACCCCTGGTCCTGACCAAAAAACACCATGTCACATACGAACGATGCTACTCGTCCATCCAGTCCTTGTCTTGCCATGGAAGCAAAGATGCTAATTCTTGCCGCACGGGCAAACAACCATTCGAGGGGGTCCATGATCATGACAAACAACATAGGAGATAGTTGATTGCCCTGTCTCAATCCCCGATGATTTTGCAAAGGGGCACCAACAACTCCATTCACAAGGATCCTCGTGGAAGAGGATGAAAGGATTCTGCATATCCAACTGATCCACCAAGAATAAAACCCGAGTTTCTGCAGAACTTCAATCAGGAACAAACACTGGACAGAATCAAAGGCTTTCGATATGACTTGTGTTTGAGAGCAGTGTTTTTTAGGGCCTAGAGTCGCCTTGTCATGCCTTGAACCAACATAAAGTTATCATGAATCGGCCGTCCACGCACAACGGTGCTCTGGTGGATCCCAACTAGTCTCGACAGATTGTGAGTTGGCCCGACACATAAAATCTTTGCGAAAATTTTAATGGCACCATGAACCAACCTTAGCGGACGACATTCTTTGAGTTCCATGGCTCCATCCTTCTTGGGTATCAAAGAGACGAGGGCCTTGTTGATGCGCGGCATATGCCATACATATCCCCACACTAAAGGTATTCTAGCGCCCGCATGAAATCTGCTTCGATTATGATCCAACAAGAGCAATAGAATTGTCAATGAATCCCACGGGTCCCGAAACCTTGTCCAGAGGCTTGGATTTGATCACTCGCTCGACTTCGTCTTGAGTGAACGGTGTTTCCATATGAAAGATATCCATTGGTGATAAGTCTAGGTCATCAAGGTCAATGGAGAAGGATCTCACAAGAGCTTGCCCGAGAACACAAAGTAGTCATCAACCGCCGCCGCAGCTTCCTGATGACCTGAGATGATCTAGCCCTCATGTTGTATTGTGGCGATTGTATCTCTGCGACTCCCACAACAACAACACATGCCGTATTTAGTTATCCTTTTGGTTTGCAATATGATTTAGGAAAGTAGGATTTAGATCAAACGATCTAGGGAAGTTTGACACACTTATTTCCGAGTTCTGACATTGAATCCTCAGAATATAGGATTTTGTTTATGATAACAGCCAGTACAACTGCCTATAAAATTGAACCCTACTGGACCGACTTACAGTTCACACATTACAATAAGAATCATCCTCAATACAATGAAGGATCCATGCAAATCCTGGCGTGCATCTTCATTTGTTCTTATTTTGCACTAATAATAAATAAATTCAGGATTCAACTTCCGCATGCACGTCCTACCCAGATTAATTTAGCTCTATGGCTGAGTGAGGCCATTGGCGCCACACCTCTTGAATTCTGGTGGCGGCGGGGGCAGGCTGGTCTCCGGCGTCGGCCCGTTCTCAACGATGAACGCTGTCGCCATGCCCATGATGATGTGGAACTCAAAGTGGCAGTGGAGGTACCACATCCCAGGGTTGTCGGTGACGAAGCGCACGGCGGCCCAACCAGTCCTGGGCACCTGCACTGTGTTCCTCAGCTGTGGGTTGTGGTAGTTGAACTTCTTCGGGTCCGTCTTGGGGTTGTAGTTGCCGAGCCCCGTGGCGAGGACGAAGAAGTCGTAGCCATGGAGGTGCATGGGGTTGGAGTCGCTCTGTAGCAGCGCCGTGCTCTGGAAGATGATCTCCACCGAGGTGTTGTACCGGAACCTTCGTAGCTTGGTCGCCTTGAACGTCGGCTCCAGCGCCTTCTCCATCGGCCCCGGCGGGATGAGGGAGCGGTCGGTGTAGTTGTACGGGTGCGGCGGATGATCGGGGAGGTCCTCCGTATAGAGGCCACTTGTCCGTCCGTCGTAGTACCTCTCGAGGAGCGACGCGTTGGTCGGGTGGCGGAAAGATACGTTGTTCATGGTGGCCACCACGATGGTCTCGGGACTCCGCCCACGCTCGCATGTCTTGTTGGTGCCGCGACAGATGGAGCCGAGGCCAAGCGCGAAGAAAAGGCGCTCGTCAACGTGCATGGGAACACGGTGGCGGTCTGGGTGGGCGAGGCCGGTGAGGTTGTTGTGGAAGTAGTAGGACGGCATGGTGTTGTGCTGGCTGGGCATGAGCGGCGTCGGCACCGGCAGCCCATTGTTGTTCCGAGAGGATCCGGCATAGCGGATGAGGCCGCGCGACACGAACCCCGGGATCTGCGGGTCAGGCTCTGGCGGTTGGTTTGCGAGCGCCACCATATGGTAGTGCGCGGGCGGGGCGTCAGCGGCCATGAGCACATCGATGGCCTCCCCTGGCGCGACGCTCACCATGTCCGTCTTGTATGGCGTCAGGTAGTACCCGTCGGCACCGACCACCGTGAACGTGTGCCCAGCAACCTTGAAGTAGTACTCCGAGAAGAGCGCCGTGTTCACGATCCGCAGCAGGTATGTATCCCCGCGCACTACGTCGAGGACGAAGCTCTCCTCCGGCTTGCCAGAGCAGTTGCTGAGGTCCCCGAGCTTACCATTGATGGTTGCCGACAGCGGGTTGTCGTCGAAGTTACCGTCATGCATCCTCCTGTCTAGCTCGACGAGGTCGAGCTCCCACCACTCGCCGATGATGATGGGCACGTCCTTGGCGGGCGTCGGGAACGGGTACCTCCCGCCCTTGGGGCGGATGATGAAGGCGCCGGCGACGGTGGCGCGAAGGCAGGTGACGTGGGCGTGCCACCATAGCGTGCCGATCTGGCCGGTGACGTTGAAGCGGTACACGTGCTCGCCGCCGGGAGGAATAGGACATTCGGTGACGAAGCCGGCGCCATCAGACCAGCAGCTCCGCATCTGCCGAACGCCATGCCAGTGGATGGTGAGGCCGTGAGGAAGACGGTTGACGACGTGGACGACAACCGTGTCGCCGTCGGTGACGTCGATGGTTGGGCCCGGGAGCTGCCCGTTGACGACGTAAATCTTGGTCGTGTTGCACAGGTGCGTCTGGTTCATCTCGTGCACCTGAACATCATTAGTCAAATACGTAACTGATTAGTCAACAGTTAACTAATTAAGAGGTCAGAGGTTGGTTATAAGGTTGCTTAAACTGTGTTGTAAGAAAACTTGATAGGTAGTGACGGTTCATAAAAAAATCACACACAAACTGAAACTAGTTTATATGTTTGTTTTCATGATGCACATCCTGCCTAAGATTTTAGCCCATATGCGCAAAGCAAGTTTCCTTCGAAAGTAAACCTACCGAGAAGTGATCAAGAACACGCCTTAATGAACTAGATAGATAGATAGATAGATAGATATATTGTACTCACGACAAAGGTGTGTTCCACAACCGCCGCCTCACCGCCGGCCGCCGCTGCCAGAGTTGCAAGGACCACGGCGCAGAACATGGTTGCCGCCATGGAGAGCTTCTCCATGCTTGCTTGCTCTGCAAACGCAGTGCTATGCCACTATCGATGGGTAGTTAGCTAGTTAACTCGTTGCTCAATGGAAGGATGGTTTGTTAAGCCCGTGTTGTGGCCTATTTATACATCCGAGGGACTAGGCGTCGGAATCCTACGGCCGTTTGCAATCGTTGACCTGACCAGGCTAATTAAACCAAGCGACATGAAACGCCATATTTTTTGTTCTTTTTTTGAAACTGAAACGCCATATGTCGATATCATGGATCACGTACGCAATCCCAGTAGATCACTCTGCTACGTTTCCTACGTCGCAACATGGTGGCACATGCAATGCATGGCTATTAGCTAGCTGGGCCGGCTCGAGGGAGATTACAGATTAGCATCATTGAATGCTGAAAAAAGAAAAAAAATTAGCATAATTGAAACGTACACTACTTTTTGTTGCGCCGGTAAGTGGCCACCTAACCTTTCGCCTTGAGGTGTTAGTTAGTTTAGTACTAGTATAAGTACTTGATAATCCAGAGAGAATGACAAGTCAATTTTGGCTATGTAACTAAGCGACGGGGACTTTCCAAGCCGGCGTGAGAAAGTACAGTGCGCACCGAGTTAACGCGGGATCAAAAGGTGTTCACGACATCAAATCACGTATATCCCCCTCTTCAAGAAGAAGCTATATAACTTTTATCTCAAGTCAAATAGGGAAAAGTTTGATCAACAAATTTGTAGAAAAAAATTACCAACAACAGCAATACCAGATACATATAGTATAAATATATATTTTATTATACTTTGTCTGAGTTAATTGTGTATTTAATGATATAACCTGATATTACAGTTCTTAATATTTTTTTCTATAAATTTTATCAAACATTGCATCCTTTCACTTGGGAACATTTATTAGGAATTTATTTTAGAAAGGGAGGGAGTATATATTTTTAAGTAACCTAGTTAGGCATCCATGAACGGGCATCAGCACGGGAATCGGACGGCTCGTAGCTGTTAGCCGCAAGACTTAGGTTACGCAAAGTCCAAATTAATGGTATTTTTACCGTAAAAAAATCGAAATGCATCCATTCCTTCAAATATACAGTACTCATATAATATGCAACAAAGACTGTGTCCAGCTACCTCTACCAACCCAGCGTCGGTCAGAGAGTCTGAATACGATGCTTCGTAGGGTAACAGATAGTGCACGGCAGTGGATGTTCCACGCTGCAGGCAAGGCAAACTAGTATTCTACGGACTCAGATATAAACAGTTGGAAGATCTTGTTACTTCAGCAGCCTTTGACTCATGCACTATGTCTACAAGTCCAAACTCCGAACCATCACCCGCAGAAAAGAAAAAGTCCAAACCATCACCACACAGTCTCTATATATAGTAATATAAATGTCGGTTAAAACTTTTTTTTCCTGTGTCCAGATGGCAGGTTATAGGGAACTCCAAAACTGTGAGAACATTTGTTTTCAGTGGGCAAAAATACGAATTTGACAAATTTACCATGTACGGGTCTGCATGCAGCACATACGGTTTTTTTTTTTTTTTTTTTTATGTTTGCAGCTGAACTTCGGTTTTGAGGAAACGAACATTTCTCATTCTCATGTCCATAGAGCGGAACTTTCCTGCTTGCAGTTTAACTTTGACATTTTACCTTGTCAAATATTATTTGTTAATCATAGCGATCGACATGACCGCCGGGTCTTGCATTACAATGGGCAGCATCATTTGTAGACAAGATATGTGGAAAGGAAAAGAAGCATATTTCTCGATAGACTTCGCGATACAAATGGATCATTGACATGCTCTCAAAGTAGCTGCGAATAACTCAAACAATGGTTTCTCAAAAGAAAAAGGAAAAAAAGGTCAAGACGATGGGTCTAGCTAATACGATCGGTAGTGAAAGTCATTAGTTGAAAATTCAGCGGGAGTTCAGATAGACTTCGCGTCCGCTCTTGCATAAATTCAACGGGATAAAATTAAGGTTATGAAGCCACACTACTTTTCCTGATCATTGTCTCTACCTAAAAATTTCAGATAAGCGATTCGCATGCAAGGCCCGGGCTGCACACGGCGTCTATCTGACAGATGACCCAAATTATTTAACCCATTCAAAATAGACCATTCATGGCTTACATCTGGGGACATCGTTTATGGGATGAAAATTCCTAGCTTGTTCAGCAAACGATGGATTTTATTCACTCAAAAGTAGAGGATGGAAACACAACGAGGACACACCCAGCTTCTATAGATCCTCTATATTACACACACAAATAAACACGTCGGCAATAAAGTCATAAATGACCAAAGTTATATCTAAGAGAGAAAAAGAAAACTAAAACTATTAAAACAACGGTCGACAAGCTATATCTGCAACTATATCCGCACCAAGTATTTATTGACATTGCAAGGACAACGGGAAAGATTATTCAATAACAACGCCTCTTGGAATTGCTACTTGTGATAGTGTTAAGATTACCCGAAGATGAAGGGTGGTGTAGTATAGGACTAGATAGTATTCGCTCAGTCAAGAAACAAGGTTTATCGAATTAAAAGAAAATGACACACAAACAACATGAATGGTACCTGCACACACACAAAGCGAATGTTTGCACCGGAGGGTTTCAATTCTCTTGTTCTTGCGAATTGCAAGAATTAAATCTAGTAGTGCTATGTGCAACTAAAATAAAATAAAAGTAAAAAAACAGCAAACATTTGTAGATTTTTAGTAATAATGGAGAATGGACTTGAGGGTCATAGGTTCATTGGAGGCATCTCTCTCGTAAGCATAACAATAATGGATAAACAACTTACTGTTAGATAATTAACATAATAGGGCATAATTATGAGTATGATTCTTCATGGCATGATTCATATATAGGCATTGCGTTCGTGATAAGTTCACCGTTAAATTTACTGACGCCTATTACTATTACTCCTACCCAAGACCGCTATCCATTATGCATCTCAAAGTATTAAGTTTATGACAAATAGAATAACGCTTTAAGCCAAGATACCATAATATAGACAAAGTAAGATCAACAGTATATTTGAACCCCCACTGTTTTATTCTTAATAGCAACAATATGATAATTGCGTAGTTTTGGAGACATGCATCCCACGAAGGTTACATTTTGCCTATTATGCATGGCCCACAAATAACAATTTGAAATCTGACACACACACACACACACGCACACGCACACGCACACGCGCGCGCACACACACACGCACACGCACACACGCGCGCGCACACACACACACCCCTATATGGGAACACATAGGTGTACAATACAAAATACAGAAGTATACAAAGGCTACGTATTTAGTCTAACACCTACAAATTGTGGCTTCGTGAAGATGTTAGCAAGTTGATCGTTAGAGGAGATGAACTTGATGAGAAGTAGCTTCTGTGCAACACGTTCCCTTACAAAATGATAGTCAACTTCGATGTGTTTGGTGCGTACATGAAAAACTGGATTGGATGATAGATATGTTGCACCAATGTTGTCACACCAAAGAACTGATGGCTGAGCTTGAGAGACGCCCAACTCCCTCAACAGCGACTGAACCCATATGATCTCAATTGTGGCATTAGCAACTGCCTTGTATTCAGCTTCAGTACTACTGCGAGACATTGTAAACTGTTTGTGAGCATTCCAGGCGATCAAATTAGGACCAAGGAAGGCTGCATATCCCCCCGTGGATCGCCTATCGTCAGGACAACCAACCTAATCCGCATCCGAGAAGGCCGAGAGATCACCGGAGCATGCAGGCTGAAGAAACAATCCATAAGAGACAGTAAGGCAGATGTAGCGAAGGATACGCTTAACAGCCGACCAGTGAGAAGTCCGTGGAGCATGAAGATACTGAAACACACGATTTACTGCAAAACAGATATCAGGCCGTGTGATAGTCAAGTACTATAGACCACCAACAATACTCCGGTACTAAGTGGCATCATCGGAAGATAGAGGATCCCATCAAGAGCAGACAACCGATTAGTGGCAGACATCGGTGTTGGAGCTGGCTTGCATTTAAGTATACCTTCCCGGCGCAACAAGTCCAACGAGTACTTGTGCTGTGTGAGAGTCAACCCAGCAGGCGACCGAGAGACTTCCAACCCAAGAAAGTAGTGTAAAGCACCCAAGTCCTTCACGGCAAACTCACCACTGAGAGCAGTCAGAAGACGATCAACAGCAACATCTTAGGAGCAACGTATGAGGAGCTAATGAGAATAATATCATCAACATAAACAAGAAGATACATCATCACCTCCTCTCGGTGAAACAGAAACAACGATGTGTCAACAGTGGACGGAACAAAGCCAAGAGTCCGAAGAGCAGAGCCAAGCCATGGATGCCATGCACGAGGAGCCTGCTTCAACCCCAAAGCGCCTTGACCAGACAACACAGATGATGAGGACGAGCAGGATCAACAAAACCCGGAGGCTGGCGCATGTAAACTTCCTCCTCCAACACACCATGAAGGAAAGGTTCTGAACATGCAACTGTCGAAGATACCAGCCTCTTGTAACCGCCAAATAAGAGCAGCAGGCAGATGGTAGTGGGATTAACGACAGGACTAAAAGTATCTTCGTAATCAAGACCATATTGTTGTTTAAAGCCTTTAGCGACCAACCGTGCTTTGTATCGTTCAATAGATCCATCAACATGCTTCTTGACCTTGAAAACCCACTTGGAATCAATAACATTGACACCAGAAGTTGGAGGAACCAGTTGCCAAGTACCATTCTTCAAGAGTGCCTGATATTCCAGCTCCATGGCATCATGCCAATGCGGAATCCCAAGAGCAGCCTGAAAATGTCATATTTCGGTAGACTGATTTCAGCTAACCGAGCCACACATGTATTGGAAATATGCCCTAGAGGCAATAAATAAAGTGTTTATTATTATATTTCCTGGTTCATGATAATTGTTTATTATCCATGCTATAATTGTATTGATTGGAAACACATTGCATGTGTGGATAAATAGACAACACTTTGTCCCTAGTATGCCTCTAATGAACTAGCTCGTTGATTAAAGATGGTCAAGGTTTCCTAGCCATTGATATGAGATGTCATTTGATAACGGGATCACATCATTAGGAGAATAATGGGATGGACGAGACCCAAACTATAAATGTAGCATATGATCGTGTCAGTTTATTGCTACAGTTTTCTACATGTCAAGTATATGTTCCTACGACCATGAGATCATGCAACTCACGGACATTGGAGGAGTGTCTTGTGTGTATCAAACATCACAACATAAATGGGTGACTATAAAGGTGCTCTACAGGTATCTCCGAGGGTGTCTGTTGTGTTGGCATGGATCAACACTAGGATTTGTTACTCCGTGTGACGAAGAGGTATCTCAGTGCCCACTCGGTAATACAACATCACAATAAGCCTTGCAAGCAATGTGACTAAGTGTTAGCCACGAGATCTTGTATTACAGAGCGAGTAAAGAGACTTGTCGGTAACGAGGTTGAACTAGGTATGGAAATACCCACGATCGAATCTCGGGCAAGTAACATACCGAAGAACAAAGGGAACATCATACGGGATTAACTGAATCCTTGACATAGTGGTTCGATCGATAAAGATCTTCATAGAATATGTAGGAATCAATATGGGCATCTAGGTGTCGCTATTGTTTATTGACCGTAGAGGTGTGTCGGTCATGTCTACATAGTTCTTGAACCCGCAGGGTCTGCACACTTAAGGTTTGGTAACGTTTCGGTAGTATAGAGTTATGCATGGTGATGACCGAAGGTTGTTCGGAGTGCCGGATGAGATCTTGGACGTCACGAGGAGCTCCGTAATGGTCCAAAGGTAAAGATTGATATATATGAAGTCCTGTTTTGGTCACTGGAAAGGTTTCGGACTCATCGGTAGTGTACCCGGAGTGCCGAGAGGGTACCGGGGGACCGTCGGGAGGAGTATTTCGACCCAAGAGGCTACATGGGCTGTGGAGGATGAATACCATCCCTTAGTGGGCTGGCCTAAGTCCCACAGAAGGCCCATGCGGTTGGGAAGAAAGTCCAAAGTGGAAAAAGGTGGAAATAAGGAAGGAGTCCTAAACCTACTAGGAGTGGAGGAGGAGGACTCCTCCCTCCACTCCGGCCGAAACTACCAAGGGCTGTCCCTTGCGCCAAGCCTCCTCCTCTCCTCCTCCTATATATACTAGAGGTTTTAGGGTTTTTGGATATAGATTTTCAGCCACGTGCAACCCTCACCTCTAGTTTGTAGTTTCTCCTTTAGATCGGTTTCAGCAATGCTTAGGCGAAGCCCTGCTGGAATTACTCCACCACCATCGCCGCAACGCCGTCGTGCTGCTGGAGAACTCGTCTACCTCTCCTCTTCCTCTTGCTGGATCAAGAAGGCGGAGATCGTCATCAAGCCATACATGTGCTGAACGCGGAGGTGTCGTCCGTTCGATGCTAGATCGGGACGGATCGTGATTGGATTGCGGGACGCTTGGCGATTTGGATCGCGGAGACTATCGACTACATCAACCGCGTTTCTTAACGCTTCTCGCTTAGTGATCTACAAGGGTACATAGATCCACTCTCCCTCTCGTAGATGCTCATCACCATGGATAGATCTTGCGTGTGCGTAGGAAAGTTTTTTGTTTCCCATGCAACGTTCCCCAATAACATGCTGCAATCCAGGCAACCGTTCCATCAATACGTTCCTTTAGGCAAACAATCCCAGACAGACTGCGTGTATGAGGCCGCAAAGGAGCAGAGATGGGCGATGCTGGTGGTGGCGAAGGCACCGCAGTCGACGCATCAGTGGATGTAGTCAACGGAATGGTTGGCGCAGTCGAGGTGGATGTATCAGATGACCTAGGAGAACCAGACACGTGCCCCGGTGAAGGCGGCCTAGAGGGCGGCCCAACAGGAGTCGGGACGAAGGGCCCTGAGGACGCGTCCGGGGACGCATGACCAGGCGGCTCTCTAGCAGAGTCATGTCCGAACTCACGTGGCGAGGCGGGCGAAGCCGGCCCAGATAACAGAGGTAAGGACGGGACATGCGTGCATGGCACATGCACCTGACCACACAACGGACCAGCGACTGGTGGCAGGATGACCAAACCGTGCATGCCAATAAGTGGGTGACACACGGATACCACTGAAAGCCTGAGGAGCAGAAGGCATATCAAGAGCACAGAGTCCATGGCATAGACGACCGCTTAGTAGAATGTCCCTCATGTCCTGATCCTTGATAAAAAATAAAAAGGATGAAACTCGGTGAGAACATTACTGTCACGAGTAAGTGGAGGCGCAGACAACGAACTACGAGTAGCAGAAGGGACTCTGAGAACGTTGGGAAGATGAAGAGACTTGTGTCTAGAAGTGAGAAGCGAAGCCTGACCAACATGGAAGATGTGCATACGTGTTCCATTGGCGGTGTGAACCTGATCATGACCACGATACGGCTCCTGAGTGGAGAGCTTGCCCATCTCACTGGTCAGATGATGAGTAGCTCCAGTATCCATGTACCATGTCGGATGGATAGGATAGGAAGGAGTATGTCCATGCTCATGAGTTGCGAGGGCAGCTTGCTTTTCATTGCCCTTGTCGTTGTTGTCGATACCAAGAAAGTCCTTCTTGAAGCGACGATGACAACGAGAGGAGATGTGTCCCGGAATACCACACGTCTGACAGGGGAGCTGATCCCACATGAAGGGCGGCGGCACAAGGGTGGCCGCCCCTGGTCGTGGGCGTGGAGCCACCCGCAGAAGACCGTGGGTTTTGGGTAGTCGGAGGCACCACCTTGCCACCAGTCGACGGCTTGAAGGGCTTCCCTTGGCCGCGAGTGACGGCTTTTGTAGACACAACACTAGTGTTCTGGCGCGTGACTTAACACGTTGTTCCGTGGCGAGGAGACGTGAGTAGAGCTCGCGTGGCTGAAGCGGGGTGTCATGACAGATTACAGAAGTATACAGAGACTACGTAGTTAGTCTAACACTTAGAGTTATCAATCTACTCGGACAATACTTCGTTACTTGGACGATATCCAAACTGCCATCTACTCGGATGGCCCAACACCACTCGGTATAGACACATGATACTCGGATAAACGAAGGTGAACAGCCACCTACAGAATCTAAATCGCCAGGAGGGGCACAACGGACGTTACCACCATTTAATTTGTCAGGTACCATGTTCAGTGCTTGATATTAGTGTATCCTTAACTCTTCCACATAGCTCCCAGTAGCTCCATGACATGTGTTCGCTATCCATTGTAATACTCAGACAGAAGAGAAAAGCATAGCTCCAGAGCTCGAGGCATAGAATTGTTACCTCTACCGTGAGGCCCCAAACTCGTAAAATATCCATGTTGCACCTACGTCATAGATAGATCTCGCCCTCGTTCGTAGCCTTATTCCTTATTGTCAGGATTGTTCTCATGATAGTTTGTGTTCACCGTGAGGTGCTCATCTTGTAGAACATGGCACATGTGGATTCTTTATCCCTCAATTTTCCCAGGGTGAAGATGGTGCCTAGCAATGAAGTCCGCTTCGTTACTCTCGGGTTAGTCGCTAATGAGTAATGATTAAGCATGGCTTCAGGAATCCCCGTTGGATGTGGAGTCGCTCCACGTTGGCAGCCCAGTGCACTTCTGTGCAAGTTCCTATGGAATACTCCTCCAGCAGCAGTCTGTTCTGTACCAACCCCCCCCCCCCCCTCGCAAGCATAGTGCACATGCAATGCATGACTATTAGGTCATTTCTAACCGACCCCTTATAACCGGTTAGAGGAGTACAAATTTGGTTTTACTCCTCTAACCGGCACCTAGTCGATTCCCAATCCGGTGTAGTGGAGGATAAATTATCCTTAGCCATGTATCCTTTCCCAAAAAATACTCCACCACTCGGCGCCGAGTAAAAGCCACGCCTCTCCCTCGCGTCCCCCCCGTCATTGCAACATCGCCGGCACGCCTCCCAATGGCCGCCCCTCGGCCCCGCCTCTACCTCGTTGCCTTCCTTGGCCCTCGCCGTCCTTCTGCCCGACATTGAGCCCGTTCGTCCCGTCATCGTTGCCGGAATCAAGGTGAAACACCGTCGTCATCGTCATTGTTGATTCATCGGATTGCTTCGAAGCTTCTTCTTTTTCTGTCGGCCACCGCATCACCCCTTGCTTGCACACCACTATTGGTCATTCACATGCATCGCAGCCCACCGATTTGGTATAAATGACACCGTCCGTTAAGAGGGTCACCACCTCACCGCAAGTGTTCCACAAATTGCCTAGGTGAATTTTTTTGTTAATTTTCCCAATGTCAAGAAGTTGTTAGGAAAGATACGGAGAGAGCAGTGTGCCACAAAAGCACTTTACAGTTCTCCGTGGCCCTGCCGAGTACTGAAACTCCAAGGTTCTATGACAGATTATGACTTGTTGCATCATATTGCATAACATGATCATTACAGAGGATATGCATGAAACTTTCAGTACATCACCAACAAGACTCCGGATGGAAAGACCGTGACATGAAGGGAGATTACACATTGGCACGTATGCTACTTTTTGTTGCGCTGGTAAAAGGCCACCTAACCTTTCGCCTTGAGGTGTTAATTAGTTTAGCACGACTTGATAATCCAGAGAGAATGACAAGTCAAATGCGGCTATGTAATTAAGCTAGAGCTTAGCTGGCGAGACTTTCAAGCCGGCGTGACGAGAAAGTACAGTGCAAACTGAATTAGCGCGGGATCAAAAGGCGTTCACCAGAACAAATCACGTACTCTATCCGTGTTCAAAATGTTTATCTCAAGCCAAGTAGTGCAAAGTTTGGTCAAATTTTTACCCCCTCCCTACCAAAATAAAATAATTTTTTGCAGAGATGGTAGAATAAACTACCAACAATGAAAAGAGAAAATAGAAAATTATATTTAAATATGTATTATTTAAGTTAATTGTGTATCTAATGATTATAATTGTTAAATAAATCTATACATTTGACATGGCACAAAATTTATGGGAATTTCTTCACAGAGGGAAGGAGTATTATGGGCATCTCTGACGCCAACCCCAAACTAGACACCACATTTGTTCGGGAAATGGAGTCCAGTCCACAAAAAACAGATATGAGAGACGGACCGCATATGTACGGCTACATTTTGGAAGAATTTTAACAAAAATAAACAACTTTGATGCATATTTGAACTCACAAGACAATATTCATCATACTTGGATGATTTTACATGAAACCGGATGTTTTTATCTAAACGGAGCAAATTCATCACATTTAGACATATTTCAACTAGACCGGACTCTACGTCTAGACTAAAATGACTGCCGGCTCCCGTTCCCCATCTTTGGTCCATGAGCCCCGAAAAGTGAAGCCCCACCTCCTCTACAGCCATGAGCACCGAGAGGCAAGAACTAAAGCTATCCCCCTCCTCCGTAGCCATGAACCACGGGAAGTGAAGCTATCTGCCTTCATGTTGCCGTCGAGTGGCTAATCGTCCGGCGATGTTGAGCTCACCAAACTTGGCTTGTCGAGTGGCTAATCGTCCGGCGATGTTGAGCTCACCAAACTTGGCTTGAATAGGAGGGGTGGACGTGTGGCTATCATGGGATACAAGCATTGACAATTTCTCATGTGCTACTCTTCGTTGTCTGTGGTGCTCGCAGATGTGCCGGCTTCGGTGTCGTGCTGGCGGGGAGCGGCGAAGCTAGCCACCTTGTCTTCATCCTCATTCTTGCCAAACACCTCATCTACCGCCTCGTTGAACCCCTATAGGTGGCTTCTAACTTCGCCTAATGATTGTGGTACCGCCAGCGGTCGTGCCAGATGTCGTAGGCGGAGTGATAGGACTTGAGCAATGCCTGCTACTCGGGCACGTCCACGTTTGGCACGCTGGACATGCCGGTGACTAGCAGCTCCGCCATGCGTCGGTGCTTGTCGAGGAGGCGGAGGTTGTAGGCCTGGTCGGCCTGAGCCTACCCAACACGCCCTCTCGTGCCTCCAGTACCATGTCCACGTAGTGCGCATGGGCCTCACCCATGGTGACATAGGCATTGGGCAGCACAGTCTGTGGCCCTGGCTCTGGTGAGCTCATCCGTCCGGCGCCACAAAGCTTTTGAGCTTGAGAAGGCTATGACAGATGTGGTGCGTAAAGGAGGTAGAGAGAGGAGGAGGGTGGACGGATGCGGCTGAGATGCCGTCATGGGGGTTAAATAGCGGGTAGAGGGCAGGCCAGACAGCGATGTCCTTCATGATGGGTAGTAGACGAACAGATGGGTGCCGTTGCAGTAGGTTCCTCAACAATCACGTATGTTTAAGAGGGGTGGCGGACGAACGGGTGCCGTTTGAATGCGGATAGACGTGGGGTGCACCAAGAAGCGGCACGGCGGTGCTCTCGGCCATGGTGCCGCTTCAATGCCGGCTCCAATGAGTGTTCATATCTGCTCTGAGCTGGCATGAATGCGACCATGTCGCATTGAAACAGTGTCGACAGACCGATGCATGTTCGTCTTGGAGACAAAATCATGTCTTGCGCGGCCCAAACGGTTGCGAATGAACTGAGGGTCAGCGCAGGGTCAGCGTCAGATGCCCTGAGTAAGCTAGTTGGGTGTCCATCGTCTCAACGTTGTTTAGGGGTCCATGAAAGTTAGCCTCAAGACTTTGGTTACGGTACGTGTCTTTTTTCCTTGAGAAAGCCGAAACAAATCGATTCCTTCAAACTACAGTACTATTAGTAGTATGCAAAGACTGTGTCCACCAACCTCTACCAACCCAGCATCGGAGCATCGGTCAGAGTCTGACTATGATGCCTCGTTTGGGTAACAGATATCGCACGGCGAAGGAAGTTCCATGCTGCAGGTAAGGCGTAGTATTTTACTGACTCGGATACGTCTTCTTGATACTTCAGCAGCCTTGACTTATGATGCACTATGTCCACAAGTCCAAACCATCATGTTTATACGGTCCTGCTTGCTGGTTAATTTTGACATTTAACCTGGTCAAATATTATGAATTAATCATAGCGGTCGACACGACCGCCGGATCTTGCATTACAAAGGGCAGCATCGTTTGAAGATAAGATATGTGCAAAGGAAAAGAAACATTCAGACTGTGCTCCTACATTTTTTGATCGACTGGCGATACAACTAGATCATTGACATGCTCTGAAAGTGGCGATGAACACGTCAAACAATTATTTCTCAAACATGTGACAAAAGCAATGACCTTGAGAAGTGCCACACGTGTGGCATGAACACATGGCAACTTTGCATGTTTTTTATGACAAGTTTAATGACGTGAAGATAGCAACTAGTTGTCAATTATGGCAACCTTTTTTCCGAATGGCAAGTTTCAGTTTTTTTTTCTTTTCAGATGCCAATTTTAATTATAAAAAACGTTAATGCCGTGATGCTTTGTGTCACACGTGTGACACATATCATTTGAATAAAACAAAGTTTTTTTTAAAGTTAACACATGCATGCATTTATTCAAAGGGTCCAGGGAAGCTACAGAATGAAGGATACACAAAGTTGTGGTACGTGGTTGGAGAAAATTCACATGCGAGAAGAATTAACACTTGACACTTTGGACAACATGCAAAGTCTACCAGCTGCGTCACATTAGTTTTCTCTGTCGCTGTTTCACGAAACAAGACTCCTTCCATGGGCCCGCCTATGCTCTCAACACGCAGACACGAGCCGCAACAGAAAAACAAAAGTCTCCCTCAGTCAGGCTTATAAATCAGATATGGGTTTTTGGTCTTTGATTTAATTAATAAAACATGCACCTCATCCGTGCTGAATACATCCATTTAAACGACACTTAATATGAGATCGAGGGAATATAATAAACCATCAAAATTATATGATTAGAAAGTACATTTAGCAATGAATATAAAATATCTTATAGAATATAATACATGTTTTCTCATAAAATAGATTTCCTAAAGTACATGTCCAACTTATAAACCGAACGGGAGGAAATACGATCTCCTTTTCGGTTTACAAGGTCCATGCACAGCCCTAGACTGTCAATTTATAATCAATATAGTATAATACATCAAAATATTTATATCACTAGAAAATATCGCATCTGAAGTTGGCTAGCTAGTTAACTCGCTGCTCAATGGAAGGATGGTTTGCTAGGCCTATGCTGTGGCCTATCTATACACTCGACGGACAAGGCGTCCGAACCTTACGGCCGTTTGCAATCGTTGACTTGACCAGGCTAATCAAACCAAGCGACAGCAAATGCCATGTTGATATTATGCATCACGTACGTATCGCTAACCGGCTAGGAAGATGCTTCATTGGAAGAGTGATTGAAGGGAGATTACAGATTATTAGCATCATCGAAACGTACTCTACTTTTTGTTGCGCCGGTAAGTGGCCACCTCACATTTCGCCATGAGGAGCTAGTTAGTTTACTACTAGTACTTGATAATCCAGAGAATGACAAGTCAATCACGGCTATGTAACTAGAGAAAATTCCTAGCCGGCGTGAGAAAGTGCGGTGCGCACTGAGTTAACGTGGGATCAAAAGACGTTCACGACATCAAATAACGTAATATTTCAGTCTTTAAAAAGATGCTATATAGTACAACTTCTATCTCGAGTCAAGTAGTGCAAAGTTTGATCAAATTTTGAACTACCAACAACTCTTGTACCAGACACATAAAGTATAACAATATTTTTTATTATGTATTATAGTTAATCGTTCATTTAATGATATAACCTGCTGATATTATAGTTGTTAATATATACATTTGATCAAACATTGCATCTTTTTGATTGGGACAATTTCTTAGGAATTTCTTTTGGAGAAGGAGAGGTTGTACATTTTTAAGAGAATCTGCAGCCGTTGCCCCCCCCTCGGGCCGATTTTAGTGCCGTCTGGGGGGCAGCCGGCGCTAAAATCGGCCTGGGTCAGCTCGGCTTCCCAGCCGCGCCCCCAGGGTCGCCCCCCAACCGCCGCTTTCAGCCCATTATGGGCGTAGAATCGGCCCAAAAACGTTAAAATATTTTGATTTTTTATTGAAATATAATACAAAAGCGAAAAAAAGACTACGTAGCCGTCCCGCCGCCGCCGTCCCATCGCCGCCGTCCCGTGGCCGCACGACGCATTCTACATGCCGAGGACCTTGTAGAAGTTGGTGTAGTCGCCGCCGTCGTCCCCGTCGCTGCCGTCGCTGTCCGGCGCGCCGCGGCCGCCGTCTCTGCTGCAGGCCTGTCCTGCGTCGCCGAAACGGTGCAGGTCGGGGTTGGAGGGCCCGGGCACCTCCTCGTCGCTGTCGTCGTCGAGGATGATGAGGCCGGCGATCTCCTCCTCGCGGCGGGAATGGTGGTGAGCCTCGATCTCCTCGAGGGCCCGGCGTTGCCGCTCCACCTCCTTCCAGACGTAGTCGTCCCGCGCCCACTTCAGGGCGGCCTCGTCGTCGGCGGTGGCCATGTCCAGGTGCTCCTGCTTGACCACCGCCGGCGTGCCAGGCTTCGTCTTTGGCCTGACAAGGCGGAGCTGGCCGCGGGGAGGCGAGGGCTCGCAGCGACGTCCCTCGTTGATGGTGATGCTGCCACCGCTGCGTCTGCTGCTGCGTCCGCTCCGTCGGAGCGGCGACAACAAGCCGGGCTCGGCCTTAACGGCGACGAGTGGCGTGCGCGTTGCGCTAGAGGAGTGGGAGGAGTGGGAGGACTGGGAGGAGTACGAGGACGACGACGACGGGGCCTTCATACGCCATGGCTGCCACGACGAGCCCCTCCGACGGGAGACGGACGTCGCCTCCGGTTACCCGAAGCGCGGCTCGTTGCCGCCCTCGATGTGCTCGAGGATGGCCTCGAGAGTGCGTTCGGGGACGCCCCACCAATGACGGCAGCCCTCGCTGTTGTTGCGGCCGAGCGCGGGGCCGCCGTTGGTGGAGGCGAGCTGCTCCTCGCGGCGGCGCTCGAAGTAGGCCGTCCAGAGGGAGGTGCTGTCCGGGGCGTACCTCGGCTCCCGGCGATGCTCCTCGGACAGGATGAACTGGATCCGGGCGATCTCGACGCGCCGCTCAGCTCCGGTGGGCACCGGTAGCACGGGGAAGCCGCCCGCGCTGAGCCTCCAGGTGCCGGGAGCCAGCATGTCCAGCGGCGCCGGGTACTCCGCCTCGAACAGCAGGCGGGCCTCGTCCTTGTGGAGGTGCCGGCGACCGAAGCCGTTGCGGGCCACGCCGTCGCCAGGGTAGCGCTCGGCCATTGCGGGGAGAGAGGGAGAGAGGAGATCGTCGGGAAGAGAGGGCGTCGCTGGTGGGATTGGGGGCAGGCGACGAGGTGTGGCGAATACCGGCGATGCCACCTTTTATAGCAGGCGAGTGGGCGGTACCGTGCAGACGCGTCGGAGGCGATGTGTGGACGCGCGTCGCCCCGTACTGACTGTGTCGCCCGTGAACGCCGGCTCGTGAAGGCGCGGCATCAATGGAAGGCTGACCAGCGGCAGCCTTGCATTGATTCCCCGTGGGGAAACCGAGGAGATGAGGACGACGACGACACTCGGTCGCTGACTCGGCGGACCCACCCCCGTTTTGTCACCAAATCGTTTCGCTCGGCGCCCCCAGGCGCCCCAGCGCACCGGGTTCGGCCTAGGTATGCTGGCGCTAAATTAGGTCCTAACCGGCGAAAAATGGGCTCGTGGGACGCGACTGGTCCGATTTTCGACAGCCGACGCAAAAAAATGACCTTCGGGAGGCCTTTTGGGAGGGACGGCTGGAGATGCTCTAAGTAACCTAGTTAGGCATCCATGAATGAATGGGCATCTGCACGAGAATCGGTCGGCCCCGTAGCTGTTAGCCGCAAGACTTAGGTTACGACAAAGCGCAAATTAATGATATAACCTGTCTTATACTCTCTCTATAAGAGTTTTGGATCACTAAAACAGTGATCTAAATGTTTTTATATTAATTTATGAAGGAAGTAGTTGTTAATATTTTTTATATAGATTTGATGAAACATTGCATCCTTTGACTCGGGACAATTTTTCAGGAATTTCTTTTCAAGAGGAAGGGAGTACTATATATTTTTAAGTAACCTAATTAGGCGTCCATGAATGGGCATTAGCACACGAATCGGTCGCCCCGTAGCTATTAGCCGCAAGACTTAGGTTACGCAAAGTGCGAATATTTAATGGTATTTTTTCCTTGGGAAAATCGAAATCAATCCATATTTTCAGACTAGTACTACTAATATGCAAATACCCAACACCTGATTTTAACTGGTTGGGGGAGTGAGCCTACCTCAACTGGTTAGGGGAAATGGATGCACCAACCGAACAGCTGAGTTCCAATCCTCATGGACGCGAATTTAGGTTCCTATTTATGCATCCTTAGTTGGTGCAGAGGTAGGGGAAATGAAATTCTCCCTCATTTTAAGGTCATTAGCCTACTATAAAAAAAATCCCATGAGAGTTTCAGGTCCCCAGCCTTTCGGTCCCCCCGTCGCACCTCTCGGGCGACTCGGGCGGCCCCAACCGTAGAGTGCCGCCGGCCCCCTCCCCCCTCCTTCCAGATCTCGCCGCCACCAGAGATAGCCGCCGGCAAGCCCGCGCGGCATCAAGGAAGTTGGCGGCGGGGTTGTCTGCTGCTGCCTCGCGCGAAGGGCTTGGTGTGCCGGGGTGGTGGCCCCGGTCAAGGTGGGCGGCGACTTCCTTGATGGGGGGCTGGGGGTGGGTGGCCGGTATTCCTCGGCTTGCGTGGGCGGCAAGGATCTGGTGGTGGGATCTCATGGCGGCCGTGATCCGTCGGCCGGCCGCCAGATCTGGATCGACCTGTGCCAGCTTCATCTCCTTCACCTTATCCCGCTCGATCCGGGCTTTTGCTCACCGGATCCGGGTGGTGGGCGTTGTTTGGATGGTGGGGCTCTTGGGATCGGGGGAGACCCTTGGCCGGCGATGGCGGCCACAATGACCACGACGCCGCGGTGCCGATCCACTCCTTGGAGTCTTCGTTGAGATCCCGGCAGGGAGGGCGGCGGCCCGTGCAAGAGAGGTGGAGGTCTTCGATCAGACCTGGGTGAAAACCTGCTATTGGCTATGGCCAAGGCCGGTGATGGCGACGCTGTATGCGTCGTTCCCTTCCTGAAGGCATCGTCGTGGAGAAGTTCAAGGACACTCTCTGCTACCTTCGAGGGAAACCCTACATCAGTAGATCGGATGACAGCGGCTCTCTGGTATCATTTCCCCCTTGGGGACGTTATTCTTGGAGGTGCACACGGGATCAAGGGACCGGAGGACCACTAGTAGAATGTCGACCAGTAGTCCCGATCGGGATGTGCCTTTAGTACCGGTTACCCAACCGGTATTAAAGGGTCGAGACTAAAGGTCCAGACCTTTAGTACCGGTTGGCCCACAGACCGGTACTAAAGGCCCACCACATGGCTGCCTGCATGGGCTCGTGGTGGAGGAGCTTTAGTACCGGTTGGTGATACCAACCGGTACTAAGTGTTCTTTTTTTGTTTTAGATTTTAATTAGGTTTTAGTTTTCCTATCTATTTATTATGTTTTCCAATCATTTAAAATTTATTTTACGGTGCTACATACTGTAAACATTACACAAGTTGATGCATATATATATATGTAATATAATATATAATATCTCATACACAGTATATATACAAATGGAATTACATATCCATATATATTCTGGACTTATAAATTAAGGCCCAAAATCCGGCCGGGACTAGCTAGCTAGTGCTCCAGATGAAATCTTAATTTTCTATTACTGATTTGCTGGCATTATTGAGGTGGCGGTAAGTAATAGTGCTCTGCGTTTACATCAATGACATGTCGAAGAAGAAATGCTGCAAATTCCTCTTGAAGTGCTACAAAGCGTTTCTCGGGTGAGAGCTTCGACATCATGTGCCAAACCCGGAGTTGTCTTTCACGTGCTCCTCTGCGACGTATACGGTCTTCGGTCTAGATGCGAATGTTCTCACAGAGGAAATATTCACATAAATTTGTCCCCTGTGGCTGCTTCGCGCACTTTGCAAAAGAATAGAATTCAATAAGATAATTAATAATCAAGCATGATAATGGTATTGAAACTAGAATTAAAGAGATGCATGGACGTAGTAGTACTACTTAATTACCTGCATGTTTTTCCACTTCAGCTTCGGTTTTCATTGACGATCATGATGGTTTTTTTCTATCATATTTTTCCAAACACTACGCGGCAAAGAAAAAGAACGAAAGAGTTATTATAATTACTTTTGATATCAGAAAATAATGAAAGAAAGCGAGGTCGATAAAGATTGAAATTACCGTTCTATCATAAAATACAAGTCCATGTATGATTGTTCTAGTGTATCTAGTGAGTCGTACACTTGAACAAGTCCATCCGCGAGGATAATATTTAGGAAGATATAGTGGTCTCTGCGCAGAAGTTTATATAATTAAGCAGACATGCATAAAACTCATCAACTACACTTGACAGCGAGCTAGTAAGAAAAATAGAATTTGTAGTATACAAGAGAGTAAACACTCACCCCATGTTGTAAGAAAATATTATAGAAGATTTGGTATTCATTAGTGCCTCTAGAAATTTTTCCAAGATATCTTCTGTGTCCTTGGCGTAATGTTTTACCACATGATATCTTCTGATAGTTAATTAATAATGCATCATCGAATACATATATAGTAGTTCTTAGAAAAGATCTCATCTCATAATCTCGGATAATTGTTAATACATCGGCTAATCCATCAATCTAGCTAATACATCATAATAATACATATATAGTAGCTAATATATCGATCTAGCTAGAACCCTAACGCCCGACGGATATCGGGGCGGGCGGTGGACACCCAAAGAGAAGGAACCATCACAGGAACATAACTCCAGTGAGATCCCTGAAGAATCTGCCAGGTATAGTCGGACCTGGCCTCCAGAGCTACCATGTAGCGACAGACGTGCTCGTTCTCCTTGCTCACATGATACTGTACCACCTCCGCAGGGGACTCAAGCCTCCGAATCGTCCATGTCCCATGCGGCCGCCACCACAGAACCTCCGGGTCGACGACGGGCTGGCTCCTCACCAAGTTGCGCCGCTCGGAAGGCAGCACCTCCCAATACCAGCCCGGCGGAGCACAACCCCTAACAGGGCCCCTCTGCTCAAGCAAGTGACCTCCTCCGCCAAGTCGAAGATGTGGATGCGGGATCGGTCGTCGATGTCAAGAAGAAACACTTAATTATGAAAACAAATTAAATAAAACTTAGAAAAATTAACACTTAGCATCTAACATATTAAGTAACACTTAGCATCTAACAAAATTAACAAAATTAACACATACCCTAATAACCTAAGAACCTAACTAACTAACTAACTAAAGTAAACTAACTAACTAAACTAACTAAACTAGCCTGATAACCTAACTAACTAACTAACTAAATAGGGGTGATGTGTCGTGTTCAGGGTCGGGGTGTCGGGGGTGTCGTGCCGGGGTGTCGGGGGTGTCGTGTCGGGGTAGGGGTGCTGTGTCATGGTCAGGGGTGCCGTGTCAGGGTGTCGGGGTGTCATGTCGGGGTGAGGGTGTCGGGGGTGTCCTGTCGGTGTTAGGGTGTCGGGGGTGCCGTGTCGGGGTCGGGGTGTCGGGGGGTGCCGTGTCGGGGTCGGGGTGTCGGGGGTGCCGTGTCGGGGTCGGGGTGTCGGGGTGTCGTGTCGGGGTCGGGGTGTCGGGGGTGTCGTGTCGGGGTAAGGGTGCTCTGTCGTGGTCTGGGGGTGCCGTATCGGGGTCTCGGGGTGTCGTATCGAGGTCGGGGTGTCGGGGGTGTCGTGTCGGGGTCGGGGTGTCGGGTCAGGGTCGGGGTGTCGGGAGTGTCGTGTAGGGGTGTCGTGTCGGGGGGGGGGGCAAAATCTAGCGGGGGGGCCTAAACTAAACCTAAACAAAATCTAGCGGGGGGCCTAAACTAAACCTAAAACTAAACTAAACCTAAACTAAACCTAAAAGTTGACCTAAACCTAAACCTAATTAAGCAAAATCTAAATTACACAAAATCTAAAAAAAAATATCTAAATTAAACCTTAAAAGAATGAGGGGAGACTCACCTTGGGCGGCGGCGGCAGGGGCGGGGGCGGCCGGCTGGTCGGCAGGCAGCGTCGGTGCGGCGCGCGGCGTCGGGGCGGCGCGCGGGGTCGGGGCGGCGGGCTCAGGGCAGCGTGCGGCGGCGACGACGGATTCCGGCAGCCTGGCGGCACGCAAATGAGCTTCTCCCGGTGCGTGGCTCGCACCGGGATGAGGCCTTCACTATTTATACGTGGAGGACCTTTAGTACTGGTGTGTGGCTCGCATCAGTACTAAAGACACTTTAGTACCGGTGCGAGCCACGCAACGGTACTAAAGGTCCACCCCAAAAAATGCGTGGGGCGGTGGACCTTTTGTACCGGTGCGTGGCTCGCACCGGTGGGGTGGACCTTTAGTACCGGTGCATGGCTCGCACCGTTGGGGTGGACCTTTAGTACCGGTGTGTGGCTCGCACCGGTACTAAAGTTTATTTAATTCATTATTTGTTTATTATTTTCAGAAACCCCCCTAAACTTTAGAAAATCATAGAAAAAAAATCTATGACTCCAATGGAAATAAATAATATATGAAAAAATATCAGAAAAATATAAAGAATCTGTTTATGGCATTTCCATGCATGTTTGAACAACTTAAGATGCTGTATAAGACAATTTGATTAAATGGTATTTGAAATGTCATATCTCGAGTTTGAAAGGCAGTACATATGAACTCTGAAAAGGTTGTAACTTGGCATGACATCATAATTTCACCCACATAGCAACTTCTAGAGAGTTGAGAGGGTTACGGCAAAAACTGGATGCACTTTGTGTACAAAATTGGACAATCTCTTTCGTAGTATGAGGGTTTCGGACGAAAACTAATCTATTACAAAGGGATTTCATTTTTAATAACTTATTTTAACTCCATACTTTTTGTGTGTTCAATATGCACCATTCAAAGGCACATCATCAATTTTCAACCCGTTCTGACTTTATTTGGTATTTTTCATGCATTTATTGATTTATTTGAGCTAAATGACCCTAGAATTGAAAAGCACTACAAATGAACTCTGAAAAGGTTGAAAGTTGGCATGGTATTATCATTTCACCCACATAGCATGTCCTAAAAAGTTGAGAGGGTTACGGAAAAAACTGGATGCACTTCGTGTGCAAAATGGACAATCTCTTTCGAAGTATCGGGGTTTCGGACGAAAACTCATCTACTACAAAGGGATTTCATTTTTAATAACTTATTTTAACTCCATACTTTTTGTGTGTTCAATATGCACCATTCAAAGGCACATCAGCAATTTTGAACCCTTTCTCACTTTATTTGATATTTTTCATGCATTTAATGATTTATTTTGAGCTAAATGACCCTAAATTTGAAAAGCAGTACAAATGAACTCTGAAAAGGTTGTAACTTGGCATGACATCATAATTTAACCCACATAGCAACTTCTAAAGAGTTGAGAGGGTTACGACAAAAACTAGATGCACTTCATGTACAAACTGGATGCACTTCGTGTACAAACTGTTACAAAGATACCATGCTAGAAAATGCATATGCATGTCCTTCACATAGAAAGTGATGACGGTGAAGCCGGTCACATCCCAGAGTGGGATCTCGCAGTGTCAGAGTTTTTCTGCGTGTTGGTCCCTTGCTTATGATTGCGCTGTAACCATGGAGAATCTTCATCATTTAACAGGATACTTGGGTGAGTCTTCACTCTAAAGAGAGGGATTTCATGAAACTTTTCATAATCTTCTGACATGTTTGTCTTGTCCTCCACTCCCACAATATTTCTTTTCCCTGAAAGAACTGTGTGGCGCTTTGGCTCATCGTATAATGTATTCGCTTCCTTATTTTTTTTCTCCTCGTTTTGCTAGACATGTCCTTCACATAGAATACCTGAGCCACATCATTGGCTAGGACGAATGAGTCGTCTGTGTACCCAAGATTGTTGAGATCCACTGTTGTCATTCCGTACTGCGGGTCTACCTGTACCCCGCCTCCAGTATATTTGACCCATTTGCACCGAAACAAAGGGACCTTAAGATCAGGCCCATAGTGAAGTTCCCATATCTCCTCTATGTAACCATAATATGTGTCTTGAAAGTTGCTTGCATCATAGAGGACACCACTGTTTTGGTTGGTGCTCTTTTTATCTTGGGCGATTGTGTAAAATGTATTCCCATTTATCTCGTACCCTTTGAAAGTCGTTACAGTCGAACCTGGTGTCTTGCCCAACCAGTACAGTTCATCTGGAACATCATTATCATTGATAAGCTTTGTTTCCAACCAACCGGCAAAAGTCTCCATGTGTTTACATTCAATCCAGGGGTCAGACTGCTTCGGGTTCTTGGACCGTACAATATCCTTGTGTTCCTCCATATATGGAGTCACCAAGGTGGAATTTTGTAGAACCGTGTAGTGTGCTTGAGTGAAAGAATGCCCGTCCATATTTATTGCTTCTTTCTTTACTAATGTGACTTTTCCATCCAGTCTCCCCTCATGCTGCGATTCAGGAAGACCAATCCACTTAATGTCAGGAACAAAGTCGACACAAAACTCAATAACCTCCTCTGTTCCATATCCCTTGGCGATGCTTCCTTCTGGCCTAGCACGGTTATGAACATATTTCTTTAAGACTCCCATGAACCTCTCGAAGGGGAACATATTGTGTAGAAATACAGGACCCAGAATGTTAATCTCTTCGACTAAGTGAACTAGAATGTGCGTCATAATACTGAAGAAGGATGGAGGGAACACCAACTCGAAACTGACAAGACATTGGACCAGGTCATTCTGTAACCTTGGTAGGATTTCTGGATCGATTACCTTCTGAGAAATTGCATTGAGGAATGTGCATAGCTTCACAATGGCTAATCGAACATTTTCCGGTAGAAGCCCCCTAAGTGCAACCGGAAGTAATTGCGTCATAATCACGTGGCAGTCATGAGACTTTAGATTTTGAAATTTTTTCTCTGCCATATTTATTATCCCTTTATATTCCACGAGAAGCCAGACGGAACCTTGATACTGAGCAGGCATTCAAAAAAGATTTCCTTCTCTTCTTTCGTAAGAGCATAGCTAGCAGGACCATGATACTGCTTCGGAGGCATGCCATCTTTTTCGTTAATTCTTTGCTTGTCCTCCCGTGCATCCAGTGTATCTTTTGTCTTTCCATAGACGCCCAAGAAGCCTAGCAGGTTCACACAAAGATTCTTCGTCTCGTCCATCACCTAGATTGCATTGCACCTCTAGGGCTTTCCAATATTCAAGTTCCCAAAATATAGATTTCTTCTTCCACATGGGTGCGTGTCTGTTGGCGTCATTCGGAACAGATTGTCTGCCAGGACCCTTTCCAAAGATTACCTGTAAATTCTTGACCATAGCAAATATATATTCACCAGTACGGAGGCCAGGCTTCTTCCTGTTATCTGGCTCACCTTTGAAATGGTTGCCTGCCTTTCTTAAGATATGCTTGCTCAGTACAAATCGACGATGTCCCAGGTACACATTCTTCTTACATTTATCCAAATATATACTTTCAATATCATCTAAACAGTGCGTGCATGCATTGTATACCTTGTTTGTATGTCCTGAAAGGTTACTAAAAGCAGGCCAATCATTGATGGTTACAAACAGCAACGCTCGGAGGTCAATTTCCTTCTGTGTGTGTGCATCCCACACACGTACACCTTGTTTTTTCCACAACTGTAGAAGTTCATCAATTAGTGGTCTTAGGTATACATCAATGTCGTTGGCGGATTGCTTAGGGCCTTGGATGAGCACTAGCATCATAATGAACTTCCGCTTCATGCACAACCAAGGAGGAAGGGTGTAGATACATAGAGTCACGGGCCAGGTGCTGTGACTGGAGCTCTACTCCCCAAAAGGATTCATGCCGTCTGTACTAAGACCAAACCATAAGTTTGTTGCGGCAGCTGCAAAGTCCTCGAACTCGCTCTCAATTTTTCTCCGCTATGACCCATCAGCGGGTGCTCTCAACATCCCATCTTTCTTATGTTCTTCTTTGTGCCATCGCAACAACTTGGCATGCTCTTTGTTTTGGAACAAATGTTTCAACCATGGTATTATAGGAGCATACCACATCACCTTGGCAGGAACCCTCTTCCTATGGCGTTCGCCCTCCACATCACCAGGGTCATCGCGGTGGATCTTATAGCACAGTGCACCGCATACTAGGCATGCATCCAAATTCTCGTACTCCTCACCGCGGTAGAGGATGTAGTGTTGGAAATATGCCCTAGAGGCAATAATAAATTAGTTATTATCATATTTCCTTGTTCATGACAATCGTTTATTATCCATGCTATAATTGTATTGATCGGAGACTTAAATGCATGTGTGGATACATAGACAAAACCATGTCCCTAGTATGCCTCTGATGGACTAGCTCATTGATCAAAGGATGGTTAAGGTTTCCTAGCCATGGACATGAGATATCATTTGATAATGGGATCACATCATTAGGAGAATGATGTGATGGATAAGACCCAAACTACAAACATAGCATATGACCGTGTCAGTTTATTGCTACTGTTTTCTGCATGTCAAGTATATGTTCCTATGACCATGAGATCATGCAACTCACAGATATCGGATGAGTGCCTTGTGTGTATCAAACGTCGCAATGTAACTGGGTGACTATAAAGGTGCTCTACAGGTATCTTCGATGGTGTCTGTTGAGTTGGCATGGATCGAGACTGGGATTTGTTACTCCGTGTGACGGAGAGGTATCTCGGGGCCCACTCGGTAATGCAACATCACAATAAGCCTTGCAAGCAATGTGACTAATTGTTAGTTGTGGGATCTTGTATTACGGAACGAGTAAAGAGACTTGCCGGTAACGAGGTTGAACTAGGTATGGAGATACCGACGATCGAATCTTGGGCAAGTAACATACCGAAGAACAAAGGGAACGTTATACGGGATTAACTGAATCCTTGACATAGAGGTTCGACCGATAAAGATCTTCGTAGAATATGTAGGAACCAATGTGGACGTCCAGGTCCCGCCATTGGTTATTGACCGTAGAGGTGTCTCGGTCATGTCTACATAGTTCTCGAACCCGCAGGGTCTGCACACTTAAGGTTCGGTGACGTTTCGATAGTGTAGAGTTATGTATGGTGGTGACCGAAGTTTGTTCCGAGTCCCGGATGAGATCCCGGACGTCACGGGGAGCTCCGGAATGGTCCGGAGGTAAAGATTCATATATAGGAAGTCCCAGTTTGGTTTCCGGAAAAGTTTCGGGCTCATCGGTAGTGTACCGGGAGTGCCGGTAGTGTACCGGGAGACCTCCGGGAGGGGTATTTCGACCCCAAGAGGTCCATGGGCTGTGGGAGAATAATAACCAGACCTTTGTGGGCTGTGAAAACAGCCACAAAGGCCCATGGCGTAGGAGAGAAAGTCCTAAAGCAAAAAGTGGAAAATCAGCCAATAGGAGGCAATCCTACTCCATCTAGGATTGGAGGTGAAGTAGGATTGCTCCCACCTCCTATTTCGGCCGACCCAAAGGCCTTGGCTGCCTCTCCTCTCCTTTCCTCCTATATATACTAGTGGATTGGGTGGTTTTTGGACAGAATTTCCGGCCACGTGCTACCCGTTACACCGGTGCATAGTTTCTCCTCTAGATCGGTTTTCTGTAGCGCTTAGGCGAAGCCCTGCTGGAATCACTCCACCACCATCACCGGAGCACCGTCACGCTACCGGTGAACTCTCTCTCCTCTCCACCTCCTCTTGCTGGATCAAGACGGTGGAGATCGTCATCAAGCTGCACGTGTGCTGAACGCGGAGGTGCCGTCCGTTCGGCGCTAGATCGGAAGGACCGTGATCGAGATCGCGAGACGGTTCGTGATGAGATCGCGGAACGGATCGTGATGAGTTCGTGGGATAGATCGTGATCAAGATCGTGAGACGGATCGTGATGAGATCGCGAGACGGATCGTGATGAGTTCACGGGACGGATCGTGATTGGATCGCGGGACGGATCGTGATGAGATCGCGGGACGCTCGGCGATTTGGATCGCGAAGATGTTCGACTACACCAACCGCGTTTCTTAACGCTTCCCGCTTAGCGATCTACAAGGGTACGTAGATCCACTCTCCCTCTCGTAGATGCTCATCACCATGGATAGGTTTGCGTGTGCGTAGGAAAATTTTTGTTTCCCATGCGACGTTCCCCAACATGTAGTCATTAGGGCATGCATTTATCTTCTGCACCTCTAATCCTAGAGGGCAGACAACCTTCTTTGCTTCGTACATACTTTCAGGCAATTCATTATCCTTTGGAAGCATTTTCTTTATCATTATCAGCAATTCTTGAAATCCCTTGTCAGTTACACCATTCTTCGCCTTCCATTGCAGCAATTCCAGCGTGGTACCCAGCTTTTTTTGGTCATCTTCATAATTTGGATACAATAATTTCTTGTGATCCTCTAACAAGTGTTTCAACTTCAACCTCCCCTTGTCACTTTTGCAGTTTTTCTTTGCATCAACAATGACCAGACCCAAATCGTCAGCGGGCTCATCTGATGCCTCTTCTTCAGCTTCCCCCATTGATGCCTCTTCTTCATCTTCGTCCATTGTTGTATCGGCGAAATGATAGTTGTCATCATCCTCTTCTTCTTCATTGTCTTCCATTATAACCCCTCTTTCTCCATGCTTGGTCCAACAGCTATAGCTGAACATGAAACCGGACTTGAGCAGGTGGTAGTGAAGGATTTTTGAGGTAGAGTAATTCCTATCATTCTTACAGTCACGACATGGACAACACATGAAACCATTCTGCTTCTTTGCCTCAGCCACACGAATAAAATCATGCAGGACATTAAGAAACCCTGGACTTAGTCGATCATCGTACATCCATTGTCGGCTCAAGTTCACTACACAACATCGAAGTGACCAAGTTAATACAACTTCATCATCACATTACAACCAAAGTAGAGCTAGCAGTGACCAAATGTTATTACTGCAAATAATAGATACTTATAGTTCATATATACATCTCATAAAACAACATACAACTATCTAATACATGTAAATGCAATAATAAACGCGATCATAATCGCAACTAAGGTAACAATTGAGCCAGCGACATAATGATACCAAGCCTCTTTATCAATGGCATATTTTCTAATCTTTCTAAGCTTCAAGCACATTCCAGCCATCTTGTTCTTGTGATCATCGACGATATCGGCAACATGCAACTCCAATCCCATCTTCTCATCTTCAGTTCTTTTCAATTTTTCTTTCAATGATCAATTTCTTTTTTAGCTTGTGTTAATTTCTCGAGCAGAATTGCATAGTCGGTTGGAATTTCTGGTTCAACTACTTCTTATAGATAAAAACATCTACGTCAATTTGGTGGCATAATTAATTGTCATAGACATTAGATGATGTGTGAAATAGTTATAAAAGATAACGACATACCACATCTGAATCATAGACTGGACGAGGGCCGACGTGGGCGGATACCATAACCATGACACTATAGAATAACTAAAAATAATACAAGTAAGTAAATCGTACATGCAGCTATCTAAATCATACAAGTAATTTTTTTAACAAAAACATTTTAAGAAGAACAAGAGGCTCACCAAGGTGGCCGGTGCCGCGACGAGACGGTGCGGACGATCGACGGTGGTTAGGACGGGGATGGGAAGGCACCAAATAAACCACACCTACACATATGCAACCTAACAAGTTAATTTGAGCTCAAATTGCATATAAATCAGATAAACCCCCACATAATGACCACTCCTTCAAAACCTAGCTAAAACCCACAAATCACATATATTTGAGCATACCACAAGCTAATCTAGCAATGAGAGATGAAGGAGCAAAGTTGCTAACCTTTATGAACAATTGGATAGATGGGGTGCCTTTAAATCTTGACAAATCCTTGGTAAAATGGAGGATGAGCTTCGAGCAAGAAGAAGAACGGGGGAGAAAGCAGAGAAATGAGAGCCCTTTGATCGGTTGTGGATGAAGTGTATATGTAGGAAGTCTTTAGTACTGGCTGGTGACACCAACCAGTACTAAAGGTTGCCCTTTAGTACCGGTTGGTGTCACTCGCCGGTACTAAAGATGCACGCGGGGCCCAAGTCTGACCAAATGCCTGCCACACCCTCTTTAGTACCGGCTCGTGACACGAACCGGTACTAAAGATCGCTCATGAGCCGGTACTAAAGGTCGCCCTGCTCTTAGCCGTTGGAGCCGGCATGAACCGGGACTAATACCATCTTTAGTACCGGCTCGTAACCAGACCGGGACTAATGCTCGGGACGAAAGGTCTGTTTTCTATTAGTGGACGGCGTCTTTGGTGGAGCAGTGCTTCATCTTCCATATTGATGGTGGTGCTTCTCGACGGTGTGGCGCTGTGGAGACTCGGCGTCTGATACGCGGAGATGGACTCGCGCAGGAGGAGGAAGCTGTCTGGCATCATGGTGGCGTTGATGGCAGAGAGGCCTGGCAAGGTTGGTGCATCAGCTACGCTTTGAGGATGGACCGAGGGAAGATGGAGGTGACGACCCTTGCAGCGTGCGGTGCTCACTGGGAGTGTGCCTAGACCGATGTGAACCCCAATCCAGATGTGGCTTGGATGGGACACCCGACTTTAGATGTTAGGTTTTGGTGCCATGTCTGTCTGGTATTAGGCCCGGACTTTCGGCACGCCTTCATTAAGGAGGTAGAAGTAGCAACGGTGTTGCCAAGATGGTGGCTTCAGGCTTATTGATGTATCACCTTGTATGGTTTTTGTGAATAATTAATAATATGACTGCATGCATCATTCAAATGCAGAGACCGGGGTACATCCTCCTTTTCTAAAAAAAAACACTAATATGCAAATACTGTGTCCACCTATCTTTACCAACCCAGAGTCCGATTACCATGCTTCACTGGGTAACACATAGAGCACGGCGGCGGTTGTTCCACGCTGCTGGCAAGGCATACTAGTATCGGAGACGTACAATTGGAAGCTCTTGTGAACTTCTGCAGTCTTGACTTATGAGAGCATTTACAGTTTAGACATACAAGTTCGGCGTCTCAAACGCCCACGAACGCGCTGGACGCCTCCATGCGTACTAACTGGACACTTCCTAAATTCACGCCTTCACATTCACGTATCTCATATTCGACGTCTTATATTCATACATATGCGTACACCATAATACGTAGATCAACAAACGATAAAAATCAAACAGCAAACGGACATATAAACCGATACCAAACGGGCATGATTCACATAAACATCAATAAATTGATACCAAACTCACATAGTTCAAAGATCTCACACATTATTCTACTAACTACATACTAATAATAGATGAGAGGACGAGCTTCACCACTTTCTCACCGTCCCTTTGTCCTACCGGTCACCGGCGCTGCTGTAAGCGTCCGCGGCAGGAGGTGGGTCGACGTTAGAGCAGTCGGAGTCAGACCCATTGTCGGAGGAGGAGGAGGAGGAGATGATAACGAAGCCTTGCAAGCGCCGGACGATGCGGTCTTGCTTGCGCTTCAGCTTGGCCACCCTCGCCGCCTCCACCCCTGCCAACGCCGCCTCCCTCTCGGACTGCTCAATGCCGAGCCGAAGATTCTTGGCATATATCCTACGGAGACGCCGGCCGTCCGTCTCTGTTGTGGCCCGTGATCGATGGTAAACTCACTGGAGGAGACGGTCCTCCTCGTTTGGTACCGGCATCACGCAACTGTGTTGGGAGGACTGCCCAGCCGCGGCGGACCAACCCGTCCTCTTCCTTGCCCTCTGCATCTCGCAGCGGGCAGCGCGTGCCTCTGACTTTGCAGTCCGCATCTGCGACGCCGACAGAGCGGGCCCTAGAACAAACCGCTGCCCGCGCGGAGCAGCGACCGGTGGTGGAGGAGGCTGTCGGACGGGCGGAGTGGACTGCATAGGCCTCGCAGATCCGGAGCAGGGCGGGAAGGTTCAAGGCCTTATCGATCAACGAACGCTCGAGCGCGATACATACGGCCAACTCCTCATTGTCAACCTCGCAGTCGTCGGAGTGTCTGCCGGTGCTGGACATGGTCGCCGACGCACTGGATTGAGAAAAGGGGAGCATTGGGGAAGCGGAGCGGAGTGAACCGAGGTAGGGTTTACACCGGACAGGGTTTTTTATGGGGTCGGGATGGCCCAGAGGTGGGACAGGCTTACATGTTGGGCGTGTCCGGGCCGCCTCATATTTTATTTTAAAAAAAAGAAGTCTTCTCATTCCTGCTTGCTGGCTAATTTTGACATATAACCCGGTCAAATATTGTTAATTAATCATCATATCGATCGACACCACCGCTGGGTCTTGCATTATAAAGGGCAGCATCATTTCAAGATAAGATATGTGCAAAGGAAAATAAGCATGCAGAAAGTACTCCTTGATTCCTCGATCGACTTCGCAATACAACTGGATTATTGACATGCTCTCAAAGTAGCAGCGACTAAGTCAAACAATGTATTTTCAAAAGAAAAGAAACAGGTGAAATCGATGGGCATAACTAAAACAATTGGTAGTTGAAGTCATTAGTTGAAAATTCAACGAGACCAAGGAAAAGTTCAGATAGACTTCGCGTCCCTGCTGCTGCGTAAATTCAACGGGATAAAATTAAGGCTAAGAAGTCACACTAGTTTTCCCGATCATTGTCTTCATCTGAAAATTTCGGATTAGTGATTCGCATGCAAGGGGCAAGGCCCGGGCTACACACGGCGTCAATCTGACTTATCTAGTCCATTCAAAATGCACAATTCATGTCATGGATTACATCTGAGATATGGTCTATGAGTTCAAAACTCCTACTCCCTCTATCCATATATATAGGTTTAATGCGTTTTTCTAACTTTGTCCACATATTAAAGCAATAATATATGACATGCATACCGTCAAATTTATAGGTAAAAGGAGCTTCAAATGATATAATTTTCACATTATACATCTCACATACTATTAATCTTATCAGTTGTCAAAGTCAGTCTCGAAAAATGTATTAGACCCTATATAAATGGATGATGAGAATGGTTTTTTCAACAAAGAATGGATTTTATTCAATCACAAACAGAGGATTGCAACACAATAAGCACACCTGGACTCTGGTGACTCTACGTAGTTAGAATACCCACATTCAAGACCCACACACACAATAAACATGTCGACAAAGAGCGAAGTTATACGAGACCAAAGCTATCTGTAAGTGAGAAAAAGAAAAAGAAATGATCAAAACAGCGGTCGACAAACTACTCAAGGATTATATCAGCACCAACTATCTCTTGACACCACAAAAACAATGAGAAATGTTCTTGAGTAATAAACACTATCAGGAAGGGAACGATGCATGCGAAAGACCATTATCTCGAGATCGAACCACCTAAGTTCATATTCTACTTATTCACCACAAAGAACAAATCTAAGCAATGCATTCAACAAGCTAATGCCATAAAAGCATCGTCATTGGCACGTATAACCAACTTGGGCCAGGCCTAGGATTTTCACCCCGAAGCTCGAGACAGGATACTCCAGAAGCACTAGCAAATCAAAGTCAATCTTGTGTTGTCACTACAACTTTCATGGACCCAATAGCTACATGCTCCAGGATAGAAATCCCACCACCACCACTACACAAGCACACAATCTGCATCAAGTTGTTGTCCATGCATTTTTTTAACATAGTCCCTCTTACCTCCTCTTTTCACATGAAAGATAAGAGTATATAATAGATCTGAGCCATTGATTATATTAAATAGTGGTCTGATTAACTTGTAACTTGTTACATCCATGTGAAAGGGTAAGATGGCCCATGTTAAAATTGCTCCCCATCCATATATTGCATCTCGGCATTGAAGACAAACTAGCCAGAATGAGAGCCACCAAAACACACAAAGGAGTCTTCTGGCTGCATCCCGCAACCTTGCCAATATGAGACTAGCAACCACCTGGTCTGAAAAAAATAACCCTCGCGAAGACCCTTCATAGGCCACCATGATCCACAGCTCGAATACCCGGTCGGTGGCACCATGAACAGGTTTCAAGGAGAAGTACCGCCACTGATGGCATCTGTCACGGCGAGGGTGCCATCGTGTTGGAAATATACTGCAGAAGCAATAATAAACTATTGTTTTATTTCCATGTTGGTGATTAATTTTTAAATTTATGTGTTATAATTGCAATGGTTCATGAATGTGCAATTAAGAAGAAAACTCGGTTGCATGTGTGGAAAGATAAACACCAAGTAGTTTACTAGTCTCGCCACTAAGACTAGCTCATCTGTTGCACGCTGATTTTGTTTTCACGATCACAGGTAATTATTAATGTAAAAATGATGTTGTCAGCAAGGAAAGTGCATTGTTAGTATAACAATGGTGTTGGATCAACCCAAATAATGATATACTACGAGATCACACCTACGTTATTTTATCAATATTATCATGTCATGTTCTTGACGTAGTCCTTATAGACCATGAGAATGTTGGGTACCTTCATACCGGATTGTTACTTTGGGTTGTATAACGTTACTCGTAAATGGGTGTTTTTAATGGTAACATTTGGGTACATCGGTAAACTATGTCAAGGGACTCGATAGTTCAAGACTGAAATTTGCTCCTTGGACGATGAAGAGAAACTCTCGAGGCCCTCTCAATATGAAAATATCAATCATTTTCTGGCCGAACACAACGAGATATGATCACGAGGATAAAGGGATACACAAATGACTAAACAAAAAAATGATAACGAGGATAACTTGGTATTGTGATTAAGTAGTTGCTTCACAAGGATACAAGCAAAGGTAATTGTGTACATAAATAAAAGGTTCGCTCGATAAATATCATTGTGTGTATGTGGGAATGAATATGGGTGTCCAGAACCCCTTCCCTTATTCATTGTTGGCAGAAAGGTGTTCTGGGCTATGTTCGCATGTTATCTAACCATGCTAGCCGAAGGAGTGGTTGCCACATGTTCGATAGGGGTCCAGAGTGGGGCACACCTCACTTGTCATATATGGGGGCCAAGCCAAGAGTGTGGTTGGAGTTGGGAGGGGAACGTGTGTGACGATCTCCCTCCCTTGGTAGGCGGACCCTAGGAGGGGCAAAGCCTTCCTCCAAGGTTGCACCACTTGGCCACCTATATAGAGGGGAGGGGTAGCCCCTCCAAACACAGAGTTTTTGTGGTTGCGTCCTCTGTCTCTTATGTAATATTTTTAATCACACTGGACGCAGCAAGGCTACTCCAGCACTTGTCCTCTGGCTGCCCTTTGTCCTGGATGACGTAGCACTACCAAATTGTCGACACAGAACAAGTGGATACCGCATAGGATTCCTAGATAAAATAAAACTTTCAAGGCTAGGAGGTTTAACCTAGCTACGTGAATGTGCACGTCATCACCAACAGTCTACTATCGTCTGCGTTTCGGTTGGTAAACATATGATATACCCCTATGCATCTTCATAATGATCCTAGGAGTCTATGGTAGTGCACTAAATTTTAAGTTTTTTTTATGTTCCCCAACTATGGCATTATGAGCTTTCTCTGAGTAGATGCAGATACGATCAGGAGCACATGTGATGTGTAGTCCTTGCATATTTTTGTGTGTGTTGGTATTTGGTTGGATTATGCTTGATGTGTTAGATCCTTTGGCACTCGAGGTCCTCTCATTATCCAAGGAGGTGCCGGTGCGCGGCTTCAAGTTTTTGACCCTCCGAGCTTTTATCGGGAATGGGGGTTTGAGGATGTCTAGGTTCGGTGTCGTGCTAGTGCCCTTCGCCATCATGAAGACCTCACAAGCGGGGTGTCATGTGTCTTTAACATATATATAATTTTCTATTGTTTCATGCTATTATATTATCATTCTAGGGTACTTTTTAAGCATTTACTTTTTGATTTATATTATTGTTGAGCACTAACCTATCAACCCAGTGCCAAGTGCCAAGTGTCAGTTGTTGTTTTCTACATGTTTTTGGCTTTTTAGGAATATTGTACCAAATGAAGTCCAAATATCCTGGATTTTTTTGATGTTTTTTCTGGACCAAAATAAGACCTGCAAGTTTCGGAGGTAGACCGTAGGGCACAAGAGGTGCCCCAAGCCAACAGGACATGCCCAGGGGGGTGGTCACGCCCTGATGGCTTGGGTGTGACGCCGCCAATTTCGACCGTATGCTAAACATACACGCAATGCATACGACTAAGATCAGGGACTCACTAATCAATATCACAACACAACTCTAGACACAAATTAAAGTCATATAACTTCATATTACAAGCCAGGGGCCTCGAGGGCTCGAATAAAAAGCTCGACAAGAACGAGTCAGCGGAAGCAAATAATATCTGAGTACAAACATAAGTTAAACCAGTTTTGCCTTAAGAAGGCTAGCACAAACATAACAACAGATCGAAAGAGGCGAGGCCTCCTGCCTGGGAACCTCCTATCCTACTGCTGGTCGGGGGCCGCCTCCACGTAGTGGTAGGCTCCAGCGGTGGTGTAGTAGTCGTCTCCGGCATACTCCATCTCCTGGGCTCCATCGTCTGAACGCAGAATCGAATCGACGAGGAAGGAGAAAGCAAAGTAGCGGTGAGTACTCATCCAAAGTACTCGCAAGACTGACATCATTATCAAGGGGTGGGGTTATATCTGGACTGACTGCAGAAAGCGAGAATAAGGGGGAAGGCCTAGTCCTATCGAAGACTAGCATCTTCAGCACCTTGCAGCATTAGAAGAGAGAAGACAGATAACTCAAATATAGTCATATTATTGTAGCAATTTTATTAAGTAACCATGCCCGGAGATTCTTCCTCGACTCCCTGCGAGGAAGCAATCCCGGAGCAACAGTTCATTTAAAGTAAATCACAATTATAGTTGTATAAAGTCAAGGTACAACTCCAAGTCGTCCTGTTACCGTGGACATGACTATTCGAATAGATAATTTCTTCCCTGCAGGGGTGCACCGCATTTACAACACGCTTGATCACCTCTGGGCGGACACACTTTCTGGGGTAATGCCCGGCCTCGGGATCCAAAATGTCGTTGCCCCACCTAGACTCAACAAAGAGGCCAGCCCGCCGATTTAATTCCTAAGCGCGCAGGTTCATGGGCCCACTTGCCCTTGCACTCCTGCATGATGCGCACGCGGTCGGAAGCAGTCCTAGCACCCCTTAGTAACAAGCGCGATGCATTCCAGACAAATCCGGCGCGCGCCACTCCATTGCCGAGGTCCGAAGAGCTTTGTGTGATACAATGACGCTGAGTACCCATAACTTCTCCCACGTGAAGGTTTAGTGCGAGAAAGGTCAATGACCAATTCAGATCAAATACCCAACCCATTAGCATTTTATTAATGCGGGGCAAGCGCGAACCATATGCAGTCCGTCGCCTCGCCAATAACTCTCGGGTGCCTTACCGGCGCACCCCACCAAGTCTTTGAATGCCTTACGGCGCATCCCACCAAATCTTTCTCACACGGGTACCCTTGGGGCTGACCCGTCACCAACATGTTTCTGAAATCAGGTCATAGTAACTATGTGTATAAAACATCAAGGCGGGAACTAAGGAATCACCCTTAATGGTCCCCGCTCGATGTAACCACCAAGGTGGACTTTAGAGGAATCACCCTCGAGGGTCACACACTTGAGGGCTTGCACAACAGAGACATCGTCGGGAATGGTGAAGGAGGAATCACGCTCGATAACCACCACCGACTAGCTGCGCTATAGGGCTAGCATCATGAGTACTTCACGAGTTGTCACCCTCGGTACTCGATAGTAGCACTGCAGAGACATACAATTAAGGGGAAGTGCGGTGATGTGAGGGGCCTGGCTTGTCGGTCGGTTGACCGAGTCTTCGAGTCTTCGAGTCGTCTAATCGTCGGGTCGTCGATGAAGAAGCAGGGGCAACTAGGACTAAGGGGTCACTGGGGATTCTCTAACCAACCTATACTAAGCAGTTGGTATGATTGCGGGAATAGTAGCAGTTCATCAAAAACAGGCTATGCATCAGAATAGGAGCTAACTAAAATAGTAGCAAAATTCTAACGCAAGAATAAGAGGGAGAGAGGTGGGTGATATCGGAATGCTCAAGTGGGTTTTGCTTGCCTTGCTGCTCTGCTGCAAAAGGCTGGTCGTCAGGGGCGTAGTCGTACTCGGCAGCAGCGTCAGTCTATAGGTCTACCGGTAAGAAGAGCTGGGAGAAATAATAAATATAAAGCAAACAGGTGCACCACGATGCATGAGATGGCAATATGCAGCGCTAGGTATGCACTAACGCAATATTACACATCGCGGGCGGAGTGGGAGAATATCTGACGAAATTTCCTGGGTCTTTGGATTTATCGGACATCCGAATCGGAGGGGAAAGTTCCATGTTCATCATGCTAGGGGCATGTGACAAATGAGTTGATGGAATATTTGGATTCATGGAATTTTTCTGATCAACTTTCATATATAAATTATTTTCATCGGAGTTACGGTTTAAAAGATATGATTTTCTAAAGTTTTTATTAATTTCTAGAATTTTTTTAATTAATTAAATCCAACATTATCCAGAATAGTGAATGATGACGTCAGCATGACATCAGCATTCAATCGTGGGCTGGTCAGGTCAAACCTGACCAGTGGACCCCACCTGTCATAGATAGTGGGTTATTTAAGTTTATTAAATCAAACTAAACAAATAAATTAAGGAGTGGGGCCCATATGTGAGTGACAGATTAGTGTAAATCAATTAATTTAACTGAATTAGTTACTAATTAAGCACCTGACAGTGTGGGGCCCAATGTCATAGACACTTAGGGTAGGGCCCCACATGTGAGTGGCTGGTCAACCCAGTCAACTGAGGCCAGGGGCCCCACTGGCAGTGACCCAGGGGCGGGCCCCAGGTGTGCCATGTCGGTGGTCGGCACCGGAGCATCTCCCGCGAGCGCCGGACGTAGCAGAAAGCTCCAGTGAGCTCGGGTTTCGCCCACAGGGCACATGAAAGGGCGCGGTTGGTCCCATTCGATCGGGCGTTCAACGCCGCGTCGATCCATGGCCTCAGCGCGAGCTGAGATGGTCGGAGATGAGCGCTAGGACCTCGCCGCCGGCGAGCATTGTCGGGTGAGCAACGGGGACGGCGATGCATTGCATGTGCCGGCGTTCTAAGCAGCTAGGAATGACCTACATGCGCATGCAATCATGATGGCCATGAGCCCATGACCAAAAGGTCACCGGAGAGGCGCCGGCTACAAGGTCACGCGACAGCACATTCAAGATCCGGTGGAAACTAATGCTAGGAGCACCGGCTCGTTGTGAGGAGCAAGGGGGGAGAAGCAGGAGCTCACCGCGGGGTGTTGCCGTTCAGAATGGGCTCGGGGAGGGCTCGACAGCGACGAATCAAAGTGGCGGAGCTCCAGGCGCCCGAGGAGGAAGACGATGGCAAGGGGGCGATGCAGAGCTCCCGGGGCTTGGGCTCGTGCTCGAGGAGGACGAGGAGGACACAGCGGAGCTTGTGGACGCGATGGCGAGGCGAGGGGAGCACTGTGGCCGCGGCTAGCTGACAGCCATGGCAACAGTGGCGCTCGAGAACGACGGGGGTGAGCGATGGAGAGAGCAGGGGAGGGGAGCTGGTGAGATCTAGGGTTTGGGGGGAGCGAGAGGGAGGCCGTGGGGGCGATCTGTTTGGGAACGTTGCATGGGAAACAAAAAATTTCCTACCCACACACAAGCTCTATCCATGGTGATGAGCATCTACGAGAGTGAGAGTGGATCTACATACCCTTGTAGATCGCTAAGCGGGAAGCGTTAAGAAACGCGGTTGGTGTAGTCGAACGTCTTCGCAATCCAAATCGCCGAGCATTCCGCCATCTCATCATGATCTGTCCCGCGATCCAATCATGAGCCGTCCCGCGAACTCATCACGATCCGTCCTGCGATATCATCACGACATGTCTCGCGATCTTGATCATGGTCCTTCCGATCTAGCGCTGAACGGATGACACCTCCGCGTTCAGCACGCGTACAACTCAATGATGATCTCTGCCTTCTTGATACAGCAAGTTGGAGCGTAGAGGTAGACGAGTTCTCCGGTAGCAAGACGGCATTGCAACAATGCTGGTGGAGCTATTCCAGCAGGGCTTTGCCTAAGCACCGCTGAAAACCAATCTAGAAGAGAAACTGTGATCTAGAGGAGAGGTAGCACGTGACTATTAGGGTTACCTTTTCCCTCTAAATCCTCTAGTATATATAGGAGGGAGGGAGGGGAGGAGGCAGCCTCAAACCGTCAAGGTTTGGTCGAAAATGGAGGTGGAGGAGTCCTACTCCAATCCTATTAGGAGTAGGATTCCTCCTTTCCACATGGAAACTCTTTCCACCTCTCCACCTTTGGATTTTTTTCCTTCTCAAACCACTCCAGCCGCATGGGCCCTTAGAGGAGGCTTCGGCCATCCCACCAGGGGCTGGTTTACCTCCTCCCACAGCCCATGTAGCCTCTTGGGTCGAGACACCCCTCCCGATGGTCCCCTGTTACCCTCCCGGCACTCCCGGTACACTACCGATGAGCCTGGAACTTTTTTCGTGACCAAAACAGGACTTCCTATATATCAATCTTTACCTCTGGACCATTACGGATCTCCTCATGATGTCCGGGATCTCATCCAGGATTCCGAACAACCTCCAGTCACCACCATACATAACTCTATACTACCGAAACATCACTGAACCTTAAGTGTGTAGACCCTGCGGGTTCGAGAACTATGTAGACATGACCGAGACACCTCTACACTCAATACCAATCGCGATACCTGGATGCCCATATTGGTTCCTACATATTCTACGAAGATCTTTATGTTGGGGAACGTTGCATGGGAAACAAAAATTTTCCTACGCACATGCAGATCTATTCATGGTGATGAGCCTCTACGAGAGGGAGAGTGGATCTACATACCCTTGTAGATCGCTAAGCGGGAAGTGTTAAGAAACGCGGTTGGTGTAGTCGAACGTCTTTGCGATCCAAATCGCCGTGCGTCCCACGATCCAATCACGATCCGTCCCGCGATCCAATCACGATCCGTCCCGCGATCCGATCACCATCCGTCCCACGAACTTGATCACGATCTGTCCCACGAACTTGATCACGATCCTTCCGATCTAGCACCGAACGGACGACACCTCCGCGTTCAGCACACGTATAGCTTGATGACGATCTCCACCGTCTTGATCCAACAAGAAGGAGTGGAGAGTTAGAAGAGTTCTCCGGCAGCCTAACGGCGCTCCGGCGATGGTGGTGGAGCAATTCCGGCAGGGCTTTGCCTAAGCACTGCAGAAAACCGATCTAGAGGAGAAACTATGCACCAGAGATTAGGGTTTGCACGTGGCTGAAAAATCTTGCACAAAACCCTAGAAATCCACTAGTATATATAGGAGGAGGGGAGAGGAGGCTGCGCCCAAAGGGAGGGAGGGCCTCCCTTGGCTTCGGCCGAACTGGTGGAGGGAGAGTCCTCCTCCAATTGGGAGTCCACCTCTCTCACGAGAGGTGGAACTTGGGGAGGACTCCACCCCAATTCGGTTTGGGCCTCTCTCCCCTACGCCTAGGCCACCTTTGCCGACCCCACCAGCCCACTAGGGGCTGGTGGGTCGCCACTTTGGCCCATGGGGTGGGTTGGCCCCACTGGTGGACCCCCGGGACCCACTCGTCACTCCTGGTACACTACCGAAAGTGCCCGAAATCTTTCCGGAGTCCAAACACCACCTTCCTATATATCAATCTTCATTTCCGGACCATTCCGGAACTCCTCGTGACTTCCGAGATCTCGTCCGGGACTCCGAACAACCTTCAGTCACCACCATACATAACTCTATACTACTGAAACGTCACCAAACCTTAAGTGTGCAGACCCTGCGGGTTCGAGAACTATGTAGACATGACCGAGACACCTCTACGGTCAATAACCAATGGCGGGACCTAGATGTCCACATTGGTTCCCACATATTCTACGAAGATCTTTATCGGTTGAACCTCTATGTCAAGGATTCAGTTAATCCCGTGTGATGTTCCCTTTGCTCTTCGGTATGTTACTTGCCCGAGATTCGATCGTCGGTATCTCCATACCTAGTTCAACCTCGTTATCGGCAAGTCTCTTTACTCGTTCTGTAATACAAGATCCCATGACTAACACTTAGCCACATTGCGTGCAAGGCTTGTTGTGATGTTGTATTACCGAGTGGGCCCTGAGATACCTCTCCGTCACACGGAGTAACAAATCCCAGTCTCGATCCATGCCAACTCAACAGCCACCATCGGAGATACATGTAGAGCACCATTATAGTCACCCAGTTACGTTGTAGTGTTTGATACACACAAGGCACTCCTCCGATATCCGTGAGTTGCATGATCTCATGGTCATAGGAACATATACTTGACATGAAGAAAACAGTAGCAATAAACTGACACGATCATATGCTATGTTTGTAGTTTGGGTCTTGTCCGTCCCATCATTCTCCTAATGATGTGATCCCGTTATCAAATGACATCTCATGTCAATGGCTAGGAAACCTTAACCATATTTGATCAACGAGCTAGTCTATTAGAGGCATACTAGGGACATGTTTTGTCTATGTATCCACACATGCATCTAAGTCTCCGATCAATACAATTATAGCATGGATAATAAACGATTATCATGAACAAGGAAATATGATAAAAAGTAATTTATTATTGCTTCTAGGGCATATTTCCAACGGTCTCCCACTTGCATTAGACTCAATAATCTAGTTCACATCACCATGTGATTTGCATTGTTATGAATCTAACACCCAATGAGTTCTGGGGCTCGATCATGCTTTGCATGTGAGAGAGGTCTTATAGTCAACGGGTCTGCGACATTCAGATCCGTGTGTACTTTGCAAATTTCTATGTCAAACCGTAAACACTGTTACCACACTCCACTTGGTACTATTCCAAATTGCTGCTCCACTATGTGTATCCAGATTGCTACTACGAGTCATCCGGATTGGTGTTAAAGCTTGCATCAACAAGACTCTTTACGACGAACTCTTTATCACCTCCATAATCGAGAAACATCTCCTTAGTCTTTTAGTTACTAAGGATAATCTTGACCGCCGTCCACTGCTCCATTCCAGGATCACTTTGAAACCTTCCGGCCATACTTATGGCAAGGCTGACATCAGGTCTTGTGTACAACATTGCATACATGATAGAGCCTATGGTTGAAGCATAGGGGATGACACTCATCTTTTCTCTATCTTCTGCAGTCACTGGGCATTGAGTCTTACTCAACTTTATACCTTACAAATCAGGCGAGAACTCTTTCTCTGACTGATCCATTTTGAACTCTTTCAAAATCTTGTCAAGGTATGTACTCATTGAAAGTCTCATCAAGTATCTTGATCTATCTCTATAGATCTTGATGCTCAACAATTAGGTAGCTTTATCCAGGTCTTCCTTTTGAAAAACTCTTTTCAAACAACCCTTTATGCTTTCCAGAAATTCTATATCATTTCCGATCAACAATATGTCAACCACATATGCTTATCAGAAACTCTATAGTGCTCCCACTCACTTTATTGTAAATACAAGTTTCTCGTAAACTTTTGTATAGACTCAAAAACTTTAATCACCTCATCAAAGTTTATATTCCAACTCCGAGATGCTTGCTTCAGTTCATAGAAGGATCACTGAAGCTTGCACACCTTTTAGCATCCTTAGGACTGACAAAACCTTCTGGTTGTATCACATACAACCTTTCCTCAAGAAAGGAAACGATGTTTTGGCATCCATCTGCCAGTTCTCATAATTGAAAAATGCAGCAACTGCTAACATAATTCTAACAGACTTTAGCATCGCTACGAGTGAGAAAGTCTCATCGCAGTCAACTCCTTGAACTTGCCAGAAACTTCTTTGCGACAAGTCGAGCTTTATAAATGGTGACATTCACGCTCAGCGTCTGTCTTCATTTTAAAGATCCATTTGTACTCAACGACCTGCCGTCCAACGAGCAAGTCTACCAAAGTCTATACTTGGTTTTCATAGATGGATCCTTTCTCGGATTTCATGGCCTCTAACCATTTATCGGAATCCGGGCCCATCATCGCTTCTCCATAGCTCGTAGGTTCATTGTTGTCCAACAACATGACCTCCAAGACAGGGTTGTCATACCGCTCAGGAGCAGTATACATCCTTGTCGACCTACGAGGTTCGATAGTAACTTGATCCGAAGCTTCACTATCATCATCATTTACTTCCTCTTCAACTGACGTAGGTTCCACAGAAACATCTTTTTGCGTTGCGCTACTCTCTGGTTGAAACAAAGGTTCAACAACCTCATTAAGTTCTATCTTCCTCCCACTCAATTCTTTCGGGAGAAATTTTTTCTCGGGAAAGGACCCGTTTTAGCAACAAACACTTTATGCTTGGATCTGAGATAGAAGGTTCACCCAACTGTTCTTAGGGTATTCTATGAAGATGCATTTGTCCGCTTTGGGTTCGAGCTGATTAGGTGAAAACATTTTCCACACAAGCGTCGCAGCCCCAAACATCAAGAAATGATAGCTTAGGTTTCTATTAAACCATAATTCACACGGTGTCATCTCAACGGATTTAGATGGTGCCCTATTTAAAGTGAATGTAGTTGTCTCTAATGCACAACCCCAAAATTATAGTAGCAAAACGATAAGAGACATCATAACATGCACCATATCCAATAGAGCACGGCTATGACGCTCGGACATACCATCACACTATGGTGTTCCAGGTGGCGTGTGTTGTGAAACAACTTTCACATTGTCTAAAGTTGTATGCCAAACTCGTAACTCAGATATTCACCTCCACGATCATATCGCAGATATTTTTATCTTCTTGTCACGATGATCTTAAACTTCACTATGAATATGCTTGAACTTTTCAAACGATTCAGACTTGTGTTACATTAAGTAAACATACACTATATCTACCCAAATCATCAGTGAAGGTAAGAAAATAACGATATCCACCGCACGCTACAAGACTCATTGGATTGCATACATCAACATGTATCATTTCCAATAAATCACTTGCCCGCTCTATCAAACCACAAAACGGGGTCCTTAGTCATCTTGACCAAGAGGCATGGTTCGCATGTCTCAACCGATTCGAAATCCAATGAGTCCAAAGATCCATCAGCATGGAGTTTCTTCATGCGCTTTATAACAATATGACATTTAGCGGCAGTGCCACAAGTATGTGGTACTATCATTATTAACGTTGTATCTTTTTGGCATCAATGTTATAAACATGTGTATTACTACGATCAAGTTTCAACAAACCATTCTTACTAGGTGCTTGACCATTGAAGGTATTATTCATGTAAATAGAATAACCATTATTCTCTAACTTAAATGAATAACCGTGTTGCAATGAACATGATCTAATCACGTTCATGCTCAACGCAAAAACACCAAATAACATTTATTTAGGTTCGTCACTAATCTCGAAGGTAGAGAGAGCATGCGATGTTGATCACATCAACCTTGGAAACATTTCCAACACAAATCGTCACCTCACACTTAGCCAGTATCCGTTTATTCTGTAGGTTTTACTTCGAATTACTAACATTTAGCAACCGAACCGCTATCCAATACCCAGGTGCTACTAGGAGTACTAGCAAGGTACACATTAATAACACGGATATCAAATATACTTCTGTCGACTTTGCCAGCCTTCTTATCTACCAAGTATCTAGGGTTGTTCCGCTTCAGCGACCGTTCTCCTCATAATTGAAGCACTTAGTCTCGGGTTTGGGTTAGACTTTGGGTTGCTCCACTGGAGCTGCAACTGACTTGCTATCCATGAAGATTCCCTCCTTGCTCTTTCCCTTCTCGAAACTAGTGGTTTTGACTAACCATCAACACTTTGATGCTCCTTCTCGATTTCTACCTTCGCGGTGTCAAACATCGCGAATAGCTCAGGGATCATTATTTCTATCCCTGGCGTTTTATAGTTCATCACCAAGGTCTAGTAGCTTGAGTGATAGTGACTTGGAGAACTATGTTAATCACTATCTTATCTAGAAGATCAACTCCCACTCGATTCAAGCGATTGTAGCACCCAGACAATCTGAGCACATGCTCAACGATTGAGCTATTCTCTTTCATCTGACTGGCAAAGAATCTTGTTGGAGATCTCATATCTCGCAAAACGGGCACGAGCCCGAGATCCTAATTTTAGCTCTTAGAACATCTCATATGTTCCATGACGTACAAAACGTTTCGGAGCCACAATTCTAAGCTGTAATGCATGACGCACTAAACTATCAAGTAGTTATCAGAACATGCCCGTAAGATGTTCACAACATCTACAAACAACGCTAGAGGGGTTGGCGCACCAAGCGGTGCATTAAGGACATAAGCTTTCTGTGCAGCAATGAGGACAATCCTTAGATCATGGAGCCAGGCCGTAATATTGCTAGCATTATCTTTCAACTCTATTTCTCTAGAAACATATAAAATTCTAGGGAGCTATAGCGTGAGCTAGTAATCTACAACACAGTTTTGCAAAGACACTACTGACTATGTTCATGATAATGAGTTCAATTAATGATATTACTTAAGAACTCCCACTCAAATTGACATCCCTCCGGTTATCCGAGTGATACATGATCCAAATTCACCAACTAAAGTCCGATCATCACGTGAGTTGAGGTGGTTACAATGCTGAACATCATCATGTTGATCATATCTACTATATGACTCATGTTCGACCTTTCGGTCTCTTGTGTTCCGAGGCCATGTCTGTACATGCTAGGCTCGTCAAGTTTAACCCGAGTGTTCTGCATGTGCAACACTGGCTTGCACCCGTTGTATGTGAACGTAGAGTGTATCACACCCGATCATCACGTGGTGTCTCAACACGATGATCTTTCGCAACGGTGCAGACTCGGGGAGAACACAATTCATCTTGAAATTTAAGTGAGGGATCACCTTATAATGCTACCTTCATCCTACGCAAAACAAGGTGCATAAAAGGATTAAGATCACATGCAAATCATAAGTGACATGATATGGCCATGAACTTGTGCTTTTGATCTCCATCATGAAAGCACCGACACGATCTCCATCGTCACCGGCATGACACCATGATCTCCATCATATTGATCTCCATCAACGTCTCGCCATCGGGGTTGTCGCGCCCAACATGCTTATACTACTATTGCTACCGTAGCGATAAAGTAAAGCATTACATAATGCTTAATGATTGACACGCAGGTCATACAATAATTTAAAGACAACCCTATGGCTCCTACCGGTTTCCATACTCATCGACATGCAAGTCGTGATAATCTATACATCACATGATCATCTCATACATCACATATATCACATCATGTAATTGGCCATATCACATCACAACATACCCTGCAAAAACAAGTTAGACGTCCTCTAATTGTTGTTGCATGTTTTACGTGGCTGCTATGGGTATCTAGCAAGAACAATTCTCACCTATGCATAAACCACACTGGTGATACACTAGTTGCTTTTCAACCTTCTCAAGGACCGCCTTTGTCGAATCCGATCCAACTAAAGTGAGAGAAACTGGCACCCGCAAGCCATCTATGCAACAAGTTGCAGTCGAGGGAACCGGTCTCTCGTAAGCGTACGAGTAATGTTGGTCCAGGTCGCTTCATCTCAGAATACCGCTAAACCAAAATCCGAGCAAGGGAGGAAGCAATCTAAGCATCAACGCCCACAAACCTTTTGTGTTCTACTCGAGATCTCATCTACACATAGACCTAGCTCATGATGCCACTGTTGTGGAACGTTGCATGGGAAACAAAAAATTTCCTACGCACACGCAGATCTATTCATGGTGATGAGCATCCATGAGAGGGAGAGTGGATCTACATACCCTTGTAGATCGCTAAGCGGGAAGCGTTAAGAAACGCGGTTGGTGTAGTCGAACTTCTTCGCGATCCAAATCGCCGTGCGTCCCGCCATCCAATAAAGATGCGTCCCGCGATCCAATCACAATCCTTCCCGCGATCTGATCACGATCCGTCCCACGAACTTGATAACGATCCGCCCACGAACTTGATCACGATCCTTCCGATCTAGCACCGAACGGATGGCACCTCCGCGTTCAGCACACGTACAGCTTGATGATGATCTCCACCGTCTTGATCCAGCAAGAAGGAGTGGAGAGGTAGAATAGTTCTCCGGCAGCCTAACGGTGCTCCGACGATGGTGGTGGAGCAATTCCGGCAGGGCTTCGCCTAAGCACTTCAGAAAACCGATCTAGAGGAGAAACTATGCACTAGAGATTAGGGTTTGCACGTGGCGGAAAAATCTTGCACAAAACCCTAGAAATCCACTAGTATATATAGGAGGAGGAGAGAGGAAGCTGCGCCCAAAGGGACGGCCTCCCTTGGCTTCGGCCGAACTGGTGGAGGGAGAGTCCTCCTCCAATTGGGAGTCCACCTCTCTCACGAGAGGTGGAACTTGGGGAGGACTCCACCCCAATTCGGTTTGGGCCTCTCTCCCCTACGCCTAGGCCACCTTGGCCGACCCCACCAGCGCACTAGGGGCTGGTGGGTCGCCACTTTGGCCCATGGGGTGGGTTGGCCCCACTGGTGGACCCCCGGGACCCATTCGTCACTCCCGGTACACTACCGAAAGTTCCCGAAATCTTTCTGGAGTCCAAACACCACCTTCCTGTATATCAATCTTCGTTTCCGGACCATTCCGGAACTCCTCCTGACGTCCGGGATCTTATACGAGACTCCGAACAACCTTCGGTCACCACCATACAAAACTGTATACTACCGAAACGTCACCAAACCTTAAGTGTGCAGACCCTGTGGGTTCGAGAACTATGTAGACATGACCGAGACACCTCTATGGTCAATAACCAATGGCGGGACCTGGATTTCCACATTGGTTCCCACATATTCTACGAAGATCTTTATCGGTTGAACCTCTATGTCAAGGATTCAGTTAATCCCGTATGATGTTGCCTTTGTTCTTCGGTATGTTACTTGCCCGAGATTCGATCGTCGGTATCTCCATACCTAGTTCAACCTCGTTATCGACAAGTCTCTTTACTCGTTCCGTAATACAACATCCCGTGACTAAAACTTAGCCACATTGTTTGCAAGGCTTTTTGTGATGTTGTATTACCGAGTGGACCCTGAGATACCTCTCCGTCACACGGAGTAACAAATCCCAGTCTCGATCCATGCCAACTCAACAGACACCATCGGAGATACCTGTAGAGCACCTTTATAGTCACCCAGTTACATTGTGACGTTTGATACACACAAGGCACTCCTCCGTTATCCGTGAGTTGCATGATCTCATGGTCATAGGAACATATACTTGACATGCAGAAAACAGTAGCAATAAACTGACACGATCATATGCTATGTTTGTAGTTTGGGACTTGTCCATCCCATCATTCTCCAAATGATGTGATCCCGTTATCAAATGACATCTCATGTCAATGGCTAGGAAACCTTAACGATCTTTGATCAACGAGCTAGTCTATTAGAGGCATACTAGGGACATGTTTTATCTATGTATCCACACATGCATCTAAGTGTCTGATCAATACAATTATAGCATGGATAATAAACAATTATCATGAACAAGGAAATATGATAATAACTAATTTATTATTGCCTCTAGGGCATATTTCCAACAGTCTCCCACTTGCATTAGAGTCAATAATCTAGTTCACATCACCATGTGATTCGCATTGTTATGAATCTAACACCCAATGAGTTCAAGGGCTCGATCATGCTTTGCATGTGTGAGAGGTCTTATAGTCAACGGGTCTGCGACATACAGATCCGTGTGTACTTTGCAAATTTCTATGTCAAACCGTAAACACTGTTACCACACTCCACTTGGTACTATTCCAAATGGCTGCTCCACTATATGTATCCAGATTGCTACTACGAGTCATTCGGATTGGTGTTAAAGCTTGCATCGATGTGACTCTTTACGACGAACTCTTTATCACCTCCATAATCGAGAAACATCTCCTTAGTCTTTTAGTTACTAAGGATAATCTTGACCGCCGTCCAGTGCTCCATTCCAGGATCACTTTGAAACCTTCCGGCCATACTTATGGCAAGGCTGACATCAGGTCTTGTGTACAACATTGCATACATGATAGAGCCTATGGTTGAAGCATAGGGGATGACACTCATCTTTTCTATATCTTCTGCAGTCACTGGGCATTGAGTCTTACTCAACTTTATACCTTACAAATCAGTCGAGAACTCTTTCTCTGCCTGATCCATTTTGAACTCTTTCAAAATCTTGTCAAGGTATGTACTCATTGAAAGTCTCATCAAGTATCTTGATCTATCTCTGTAGATCTTGATGCTCAACAATTAGGTAGCTTTATCCAGGTCTTCCTTTTGAAAAACTCTTTTCAAACAACCCTTTATGCTTTCCAAAAATTCTATATCATTTCCGATCAAGAATATGTCAACCACATATGCTTATCAGAAACTCTATAGTGCTCCCACTCACTTTATTGTAAATACAAGTTTCTCGTAAACTTTTGTATAGACTCAAAAACTTTAATCACCTCATCAAAGTGTATATTCCAACTCCGAGATGCTTGCTTCAGTTCATAGAAGGATCACTGAAGCTTGCACTCCTTTTAGCATCCTTAGGACTGACAAAACCTTCTGGTTGTATCACATACAACCTTTCCTCAAGAAAGGAAACGATGTTTTGGCATCCATCTGCCAGATTTCATAATTGAAAAATGCAGCAACTGCTAACATAATTCTAACAGACTTTAGCATCACTACGAGTGAGAAAGTCTCATCGCAGTCAACTCCTTGAACTTGCCATAAACTTCTTTGCGACAAGTCGAGCTTTATAAATGGTGACATTCACCATTAGCGTCTGTCTTCATTTTAAAGATCCATTTTTACTCAAGGACCTGCCGTCCAACGAGCAAGTCTACCAAAGTCTATACTTGGTTTTCATATATGGATCCTTTCTCGGATTTCATGGCCTCTAACCATTTGTCGGAATCCGGGCCCATCATCGCTTCTCCATAGCTCGTAGGTTCATTGTTGTCCAACAACATGACCTCCAAGACAGGGTTGTCAAACCGCTCAGGAGCTGTATACATCCTTGTCGACCTACGAGGTTCGATAGTAACTTGATCCGAAGCTTCACTATCATCATCATTTACTTCCTCTTCAACTGACGTAGGTTCCACAGAAACATCTTTCTGCGTTGCGCTACTCTCTGGTTGAAACAAAGGTTCAACAACCTCATTAAGTTCTATCTTCCTCCCACTCAATTCTTTCGGGAGAAATTTTTTCTCGGGAAAGGACCCGTTTTAGCAACAAACACTTTATGCTTGGATCTGAGATAGAAGGTTCACCCAACTGTTCTTAGGGTATTCTATGAAGATGCATTTGTCCGCTTTGGGTTCGAGCTCATTAGGTGAAAACATTTTCCACACAAGCGTCGCAGCCCCAAACATCAAGAAATGATAGCTTAGGTTTCTATTAAACCATAATTCACACGGTGTCATCTCAGCGGATTTAGATGGTGCCCTATTTAAAGTGAATGTAGTTGTCTCTAATGCACAACCCCAAAATTATAGTAGCAAAACGATAAGAGACATCATAACATGCACCATATCCAATAGAGCACGGCTATGACGCTCGGACATACCATCACACTATGGTGTTCCAGGTGGCGTGTGTTGTGAAACAATTTTCACATTGTCTAAAGTTGTATGCCAAACTCGTAACTCAGATATTCACCTCCACGATCATATCGCAGATATTTTTATCTTCTTGTCACGATGATCTTAAACTTCACTATGAATTTGCTTGAACTTTTCAAACGATTCAGACTTGTGTTACATTAAGTAAACATACACTATATCTACCCAAATCATCAGTGAAGGTAAGAAAATAACGATATCCACCGCACGCTACAAGACTCATTGGATTGCATACATCAACATGTATCATTTCCAATAAATCACTTGCCCGCTCTGTCAAACCACAAAACGGGGTCCTTAGTCATCTTGACCAAGAGGCATGGTTCGCATGTCTCAACCGATTCGAAATCCAATGAGTCCAAAGATCCATCAGCATGGAGTTTCTTCATGCGCTTTATACCAATATGACATTTAGCGGCAGTGCCACAAGTATGTGGTACTATCATTATTAACGTTGTATCTTTTTGGCATCAATGTTATAAACATGTGTATTACTACGATCAAGTTTCAACAAACCATTCTTACTAGGTGCTTGACCATTGGAGGTATTATTCATGTAAATAGAATAACCATTATTCTCTAACTTAAATGAATAACCGTGTTGCAATGAACATGATCTAATCACGTTCATGCTCAACGCAAAAACACCAAATAACATTTATTTAGGTTTGTCACTAATCTCGAAGGTATAGAGAGCATGCGATGTTGATCACATCAACCTTGGAAACATTTCCACCACACATCGTCACCTCACACTTAGCCAGTATCCGTTTATTCTGTAAGTTTTACTTCGAATTACTAACATTTAGCAACCGAACCGCTATCCAATACCCAGGTGCTACTAGGAGTACTAGCAAGGTACACATTAATAACACGGATATCAAATATACTTCTGTCGACTTTGCCAGCCTTCTTATCTACCAAGTATCTAGGGTTGTTCCGCTTCAGCGACCGTTCTCCTCATAATCGAAGCACTTAGTCTCAGGTTTGGGTTAGACTTTGGGTTGCTCCACTGGAGCTGCAACTGACTGGCTATCCATGAAGATTCCCTCCTTGCTCTTGCCCTTCTCGAAACTAGTGGTTTTGACTAACCATCAACACTTTGATGCTCCTTCTCGATTTCTACCTTCGCGGTGTCAAACATCACGAATAGCTCAAGGATCATTATCTCTACCCCTGGCGTTTTATAGTTCATCACCAAGTTCTAGTAGCTTTAGTGATAGTGACTTGGAGAACAACATTAATCAATATCTTATCTGGAAGATCAACTCCCACTCGATTCAAGCGATTGTAGCACCCAGACAACCTGAGCACATGCTCAACGGTTGAGCTATTCTCTTTCATCTTACAGGCAAAGAATCTTGTTGGAGATCTCATATCGCGCAACACGGGCATGAGCCTGAGATCCTAATTTCAGCTCTTAGAACATCTCTTATGTTCCATGACGTACAAAACGTTTCGGAGCCACAATTCTAAGCTGTAATGCATGACGCACTAAACTATCAAGTAGTTATCAGAACGTGCCTGTCAGATGTTCACAACATCTACAAACAACGCTAGAGGGGTTGGCGCACCGAGCGGTGCATTAAGGACATAAGCCTTTTGTACAGCAATGAGGACAATCCTCACATCAAGGAGCCAGTCCTTAATATTGCTACCGTCATCTTTCAACTCTATTTCTCTAGGAACATATAAAATTCAAGGGAGCTACAACGTGAGCTAGTAATCTAAAACACAGTTTTGCAAAGACACTAGTGACTATGTTCATGCTAATGAGTTCAATTAATCATATTACTTAAGAACTCCCACTCAAATTGACATCCCTCCGGTCTTCCGAGTGATACACGATCCAAATTCACCAACTAAAGTTCGATCATCACGTGAGTTGAGGTGGTTACAATGGTGAACATCATCATGTTGATCATATCTACTATATGACTCTTGTTCGACCTTTCGGTCTCTTGTGTTTTGAGACCATGTCTGTACATGCTAGGCTCGTCAAGTTTAACCCGAGGGTTCTGCATGTGCAACGCTGGCTTGCACCCGTTGTATGTGAACGTAGAGTCTATCACATCCGATCATCAAATGGTGTCTCAACACGACGAACTTTCGCAACGGCGCACACTCGGGGAGAACACAATTCATCTTGAAATTTAAGTGAGGGATCACCTTATAATGCTACCGTCATCCTAAGCAAAACATGGTGCATAAAAGGATTAACATCACATGCAAATCATAAGTGACATGATATGGCCATGAACTTGTGCTTTTGATCTCCATCATGAAAGCACCGGCATGATCTCCATCGTCACCGGCACGACACCATGATCTCCGTCGTCTTGATCTCCATCAATGTGTCGCCATCGGGGTTGTCGTGCCCAACATGCTTCTACTTCTATTGCTACCATAGCGATAAAGTAAAGCATTACATAGCGCTTAATGATTGATACGCAGGTCATACAATAATATAAAGACAACCCTATGGCTCCTGCCGGTTGCCGTCCTCATCGACATGCAAGTCGTGATAATCTATACATCACATGATCATCTCATACATCACATATATCACATCATGTAATTGGCCATATCACATCACAACATACCCTGCAAAAACAAGTTAGACGTCCTCTAATTGTTGTTGCATGTTTTACGTGGCTGCTACAGATATCTAGCAAGAACAATTCTCACCTATGCATAAACCACAACGGTGATACACTAGTTTCTTTTCAACCTTCTCAAGGACCGCCTTTGTCGAATCCGATCCAAATAAAGTGAGAGAAATTGGCACCCGCAAGCCATCTATGCAACAAGTTGCAGTCGAGGGAACCGGTTTCTCATAAGCGTACGAGTAATGTTGGTCCGGGCCGCTTCATCTCACAATACCGCTGAACGAAAGTCCGACCAAGGGAGGATGCAATCTAAGTATCAACGCCCACAAACCTTTTGTGTTCTACTCGAGATCTCATCAATACCTAGACCTAGCTCATGATGCCACTGTTGGGGAACGTTGCATGGGAAACAAAAATTTTCCTACGCACACGCGGATCTATTCATGGTGATGAGCATCTACGAGAGGGAGAGTGGATCTACATACCCTTGTAGATCGCTAAGAGGGAAGCGTTAAGAAACGCGGTTGGTGTAGTCGAACGTCTTTGCGATCCAAATCGCCGTGCGTCCCGCGATCCAATCACGATCCGTCCCGCGATCCGATCACGATCCGTCCCACGAACTTGATCACGATCCTTCCGATCTAGCGCCGAACGGACGACACGTCCGCGTTCAGCACACGTACAACTTGATGACGATCTCCACGTATTGATCCAGCAAGAAGGAGTGGAGAGGTAGCAGAGTTCTCCGAAAGCCTAACGGTGCGCCGGCGAAGGTGGTGGAGCCATTCCGGCAGGGCTTCGCCTAAGCACTGCAGAAAACCGATCTAGAGGAGAAACTATGCACTAGAGATTAGGGTTTGCATGTGGCTGAAAAATCTTGCACAAAACCCTAGAAATCCACTAGTATATATAGGACGAGGGGAGAGGAGGCTGCGCCCAAAGGGAGGGCCTCCCTTGGCTTCGGCCGAACTGGTGGAGAGAGAGTCCTCCTCCAGTTGGGAGTCCACCTCTCTCACGAGAGGTGGAACTTGGGGAGGACTCCACCCCAATTCGGTTTGGGCCTCTCTCCTCTATGCCTAGGCCACCTTGGCCGACCCCTCCAGACCACTAGGGGCTATTGGGTCGCCACTTTGGCCCATGGGGTGGGTTGGCCCCATTGGTGGACCCCCGGGACCCATTCGTCACTCCCGGTACACTACCGAAAGTGCCCGAAATCTTTCCGGAGTCCAAACACCACCTTCCTATATATCAATCTTCGTTTCCGGACCATTACGGAACTCCTCGTGACGTACGGGATCTCATCTGGGACTCCGAACAACATTAGGTCACCACCATACATAACTCTATACTACCAAAACGTCACCAAACCTTAAGTGTGCAGACCCTGCGGGTTCGAGAACTGTGTAGACATGACCGAGACACCTCTACGGTCAATAACCAATGGTGGGACCTGGATGTCCACATTGGTTCCCACATATTCTATGAAGATCTTTATCGGTTGAACCTCTATGTCAAGGATTCAGTTAATCCCGTATGACGTTCCCTTTGTAATTCGGTATGTTACTTGCCCGAGATTCGATCGTCGGTATCTCCATACCTAGTTCAACCTCGTTATCGGAAAGTCTCTTTACTCGTTCCGTAATACAAGATCCCGTGACTAACACTTAGCCACATTGCTTGCAAGGCTTGTTGTCATGTTGTATTACCGAGTGGGCCCTGAGATACCTCTCCGTCACACGGAGTAACAAATTCCAGTCTCAATCCATGCCAACTCAACAGACACCATCGGAGATACCTGTAGAGCACCTTTATAGTCACCCAGTTACGTTGTGACCTTTGATACACACAAGGCACTCCTCCGATATCCATGAGTTGCATGATCTCATGGTCATAGGAACATATACTTGACATGCAGAAAACAGTAGCAATAAACTGACACGATCATATGCTATGTTTGTAGTTTGGGTCTTGTCCATCCCATCATTCTCCTAATTATGTGATCCCGTTATGAAATGATATTTCATGTCAATGTCTAGGAAACCTAAACCATCTTTGATCAACGAGCTAGTCTATTAGAGGCATACGAGGGACATGTTTCGTCTATGTATCCACACATGCATCTAAGTCTCCGATCAACACAATTATAGCATGGATAATAAACGATTATCATGAACAAGGAAATATGATAATAACTAATTTATTATTGCCTCTAGGGCATATTTCCAACACTTTATCGGTCAAACCTCTATGTCAAGGATTCAACTAATCCCGTATGATGTTCCCTTTGTTCTTCGGTATGTTACTTGCCCGAGATTCGATCGTCGACATCTCCATACCTAGTTCAACCTCGTTACCAGCAAGTCTCTTTACTCGTTCTGTAATACAAGATCCCATGGCTAACACTTACTCACATTGCTTGCAAGGCTTATTGTGATGTTGTATTACCGAGTGGGCCCTGAGATACCTCTCGGTCACACGGAGTAACAAATCCTAGTCTTTATACATGCCAACCCGACAGACACCCTCGGAGATACCTATAGAGCACCTTTATAGTCACCCAGTTACGTTGCGATGTTTGATACACACAAGGTACTCCTCCGGTGTCAGTGAGTTGCATGATCTCATGGTCATAGGAACAAATACTTGACATGCAGAAAACAGTAGCTATAAACTGACAGGATCATATGCTACGTTAGTAGTTTGGGTCTTGTCCATCACATCATTCTCCTGATGATGTGATCCTGTTATCAAATGACATCTCATGTCCATGACTAGGAAACCATAGCCATCTTTGATCAACGAGCTAGTTTATTAGAGTCATACTAGGGACATGGTGTTGTCTATGTATCCACACATGTATCCGAGTTTCCGATTATACAATTATAGAATGGATAATAAACGATTATCATGAACAAGGAAATATGATAATAACCAATTTATTATTGCCTCTAGGGCATATTCCCAACAGTCTCCCACTTGCACTAGAGTCAATAATCTAGTTCACATCACCATGTGATTCGCATTTTTATGAATCTAACACCCAATGAGTTCTGGGGCTCGATCATGCTTTGCATTTGAGAGAGGTCTTATAGTCAACGGCTCTGTGACATTCAGATCCGTGTGTACTTTGCAAATCTCTATGTCAAACTGTAAACACTGCTACCACACTCCACTTGGTACTATTCCAAATGGCTGCTCCACTATACGTATCCAGATTGCTACTACGAGTCATCCGGATTGGTGTTAAAGCTTGAATCGACGTAACTCTATACGACGAAATCTTTATCACCTCCATAATCGAGAAACATTTCCTTAGTCCTGTGGTTACTAAGGATAATTTTGACCACTATCCAGTGATCCACTCCTGGGTCACTCTTGTACCCCTTGACAGACTCATGGCAAGGCACACACCAGGTGTGGTACACAACTTGGCATAATATAGAGCATATGGATAAGGCATAGGGGACGACATTTGTCATGGTTTTATCACGGCAGATGTCTAGGTTAACAGACTTGGATTCAAGGCCATCGCTAACATGATGGACTCAAAGGGGTTGATAGGGACGAAGGACACGAGTTTACCCAGGTTCGGCCCCTCAAGGTGAGGTAATAGCCTACGTCCTGCTTGTGTTTGTATTGCTTGTTGTATCGATTACAAGGGAGCTAAAGCTTGACCTAGTTCTCGATCACCTGACCTCTAAGTTGCCCCAAGTCTTGCCTTTATATACCAAGGTCAAGACCGCGGGTCAAACAAGTTGTGGCCGACTCTCATTACACGTCCGAGTCTGCCTCTATCTTCTCTTGCCTATCCTAACCAAGTTGTCCCCGGGCGGCTTTACACGCCCGGGTCTTCTCAGCCGGGCCACCCTGTCGGCCCATCTTGTGAGCCGCTACGCTTGTTGGGCCCTCCAGTCATGACGGCTCACTCTTGGGCTGGCTACGAGCCATCCGGTTTAACCCGGAGCCCTCCAGGGCGAGTCTCACCGTGGGGTTATATCCCCAACATTAGGCCCCAGGTTGATTTGAGCTTGCTCATTTCATCCTTCTCTTCTGCTCCTCGACGAGTCGCCCAGTAATGACCCGCCGTGACGTCGCGCGGACTCTGCAAAAAAGATTTGCTGACACATCGCCAAATCCTTCCATTAAATGGTTAGCCCGAAAATCGAGGCGTCCGCCTCGGCCGGACGGTTTGTGTCGCCTGGATTTTCGCGCCTGCCCTATTTTCCTTTTAAATAGGACTACTTTGGGCGGCATTTCCTTTCTCCCGCTCGCGTCGTCATATTCTTCCTCTCCGATACTTCTGCTCCTGCTCCGGCACCGTCTCCGTCCCGCCGTCAACTGGCCGTTGCATCAACTTGTGGCGAACCAGAGTTCATCTCGCGCTCCCCTTGCCGTCGCCGGTAAGTCTTCTCGCCTTAGATCCATAACCGTCTCCGGTAGGGTTTCTATAAAACTTCGCCACTGTCACTGCTTAGAACTCGAACTCCATTGCCGCCGGCCGTGCTCAGCGTATGAACTCTGGACAGTCGCCCGACCTCGCGGCGCCACTGTGTAATAGGCAGTGAGTAATAACACATAGATCAGTCCCTACTCATCCCGCCATTTTAGGTTTCGTCCTCCTCGCCCATTCGTCCTTAGGTCTGAAAATAGAGGCATTTTCCTACTTTTGTAGATCCGTTATTTTAGCTGAACTTCACGAAATCTGTTTCCTAGGACTTAGCCTATTTTCGCTCCTCCTCTTTTCTTTGTTGACTCGCCAGGCCCCTCCGACTCTCATCAGCCGGACCATGGCAGCTTATTTGTAGAACCCTTAAATTTGTAAGCCATCGTAGATATTTGTTTTGCTCTTGACTCGCCGTACTTTTTAATTTGCACAGTTTTTAAGCCGCCAGCATGTCTCGCGCCTCCAACTCGTGCAACTGGGTCCGGTGTTGCATCACGGAGGAATACTTATTGGATTTTGTTCACGCGGGTACCCTTCCTTCCAAGGAGGTCCTTAATTGGCGGGCCCCGGGTGATGAGACACGGCCCACTCCTTAAGAAGGTGAAGTAGTGGTTTTCTACGATCATATCGAGTGAGGATTTGTGCCTCCCGGCTCGAAGTTCTTCCGTGACGTCCTTCACTTTTACAAGCTTCACCCCCAAGACTTGGCCCCTAACTCCGTCTCAAATATATGCAATTTTCAAGTGCTGCGTGAAGTCTATCTGCAAGCCAAGCCATCTGTGGGGTTACTTCGAGAGTTTTTCTACGCCAACTGGCAAACTGAGGTGAAAGCCGGTCCGAGTCTAGAGCTTGGCGGGATCTCCATCCAACGGTGTAGGGATATTACTTTTCCAGCCATGCAGATGTCGAGTCATCTAAAGGACTGGAACAAGACTTGGTTCTACTACAAGATACCTCTCCTAAGAATGAGCATCCACTGTCGGGCTATCGTCCCTCCTGGCTCAAGACAACTTCAGTACTTCCTAGCCGGCTATTGGCTTCGGAACGTGCAAGGTACGAGCCGACTCACGCCAAAATCAAGGCCCTCATGGCCAATGGTTTAACCGGGCTGGATTTGATCTGCTGCTGGATTTCTTGGCGGATTATGCGAAGGCAAGTACGATAGTTCATTATGATTCATCCAATGAACCTTGATAGAGGATGACATCACCACCACCATCCAGAGCCTTGTCCATGAAGCATCCGGATCATGCAGCGCCATTGGCCTGGTGCCTTTTAACGCCAAAAATCCGGCTCCAGATGTAAGGCGACTCTTCACCACTTTTTCTCCTTATCACTTATACCTTTCTGACTCATTACCGTTTAACCCGTTTAACCTTTCTAGGCCAACTCTGATTTCTGGAAAAAGGAGTATGTTCCTCCTTTGAAGAAGCCCAAGAAGAAAGCTCTGGCTAAGAGGTCCAAGAAGACTGCCCCACAAGAAGGATGGTTTGACCCGCCGCAATCGTCCGACTCAGAGGTAAACCTTGGCTGCTTTCTGCCATTTTATTACCTTATTTTACTTACACTTGTTTTACTCACAGGATGATGTTGAAACAAGCCGCACCAACGCTCTTGAGGTAATCTATATTTCTTCCGGCTAATTATATTTTGTCCCCCGGAAGCCGTGGTGGGTTATTGGAAAAGTTCCTATTTCTCCTCCTCTTGCTTATATGGCTCCCAACTTTCTTTTGAAGAAGCAACAACAGGTTGAGCGTCGCCAGACCCGAAGCGCTGGTTCTACTGAACTTATGTCCGGCTTGCCAAACTCGCCAGCTTCGAAGAGACGCCCTGCAGAGGTATGCATCTCCGTTTTAATTAATTTCACTTTACGACCTCGATGCTATCTCATCTTTCTTATAATTGCCACTCAGAAATCACCCTCTTCCGGAGACTCTTTGGCGACCGCTCCGCCGCCTCCCAAGATCAACCTGCTGTAAGTATTTCCCATGATGACATCCGACTCTTTATGCGGCAGTAGTATCCTTTGGATTCTGATCCTCATATTTACAGTGCTCAAGCCAAGCATCGGAAAACCAACAAGTCCTCCCCCGGTCCTGCTGCCCAAGAATCAAAGCATTCAAAGCCGGATGACTCGCTGCCGGCTGAAGATATCCCAGCTGCTTCTGCAGAGCCGACCGCTGATGACATTGTCCCACATAGTCTACCAAAGAATCCTTCTAAACTGCCGAGCCCTGCCCAGGCGGCTAGAGACACGACTGGCCCAGAAGTTGAAATCACTAGCGCTGGTTTGCATTCTCCCCTGGCTCACGTGTTCTCTAATCGGGGTGAAACAGCTGAAACTTCTAGGAAGCTTGAATTTGATCCTTCTGCCTTGGAGAAGATGACAGCTGAGGAGCTTCATGCTAGCTACATGACCCGCCTATCCACCAGTCGGGACCTGGAGCTGCAACTGGTTAATCTCTTGAAGAAGAAGTATGAGGTATTCTTTTCCTCCTTATACCCCTACATAGCCCCCAAGTGCCGGCTTAATCTCTTGACATGTTGAGCCGGGACTTTGCACAGTTGTCTTGTAGATAGAATTATTCTGTATGAAATAATCAGAAGAGCCGATAGTAGCCCCCAAGGCCTGGCTCAAACTTGTTGAAAGTTGAGTCAGGACTTCTCAGAAGATAACTTAAAAGAGCTAATAGTAGCCCCCAAGGGCCGGCTCAAACCTGTTCGAAGTTGAGTCGGGACTTTTTAGAAGATAATTTAAAAGAGCTAATAGTAGCCCCCAAGGGCCGACTCAAACCTGTTCATAGTTAAGTCGGGACTTCTTAAAAGATATCTTAAAAGAGCTAATAGTAGCCCCCAAGGGCTGGCTCAAACCTGTTCAAAGTTGAGTCGGGACTCTTCTGAAAAATAGACATTATCCCCCAAGTGTCATGCATATTTCTTGCAATCTGTTTGAGATTTGTCCGTTTCACTCTCTGTGTTGAAATGTTTGCAGGAATCCTTGACTGAAGTCGGGTCACAGTTGGCTGGCTTAAAGACCAACCTGGCCGATCAACAGGCTGCCCAGAGCATCATCGATGAGAAATGCCGGCTCTTGCCAGAAGAGCTGGTTAAAGTCAAGGCGGAGTTTGCCACTTTCAGAGAGTCTGCTGTGTCTAAGCAGGCCAAGCTCATCAAACAGGCGGACGACGCTGATCAGCGGCTGATGATCGTCTCTAACGAGATGCAATCCTTGAAAGTCCATATCACAAAGATGACAGCCACCCTCTTCGGTGAGCTCTTGACAATTTTTCCTTAACTGCTACTATAACATTTGAACTGGTGACTTATCATTAAACCTCCGACTCCTACAGGTCCTAGAAGCCGTCAACTGGCATCCGACATCTTACTGCCTCTGAAAGCTATCTACACCCTGGCAGAACAGTTGTACTGCGGTGCGATGTTTACCATCAAGTCTGTGCAGTACAAAGACAAGATCCCTTCGACTCTCAAAGGGGTCTTGGAATTGTTTTCCACCATGCCGAAGCAGATTGCTGAATTGAAGAAATCAGCCACCCACCAGGGAGCAATCGCAGGCATAAGCCGGGCTCTCGCTGCGCTCTGGAGCTAACTCCGGCTGACATGATGGAAGGCTTCCCCTCCAAGAAGGATGACGACTCTGAGTTTACAAAAGCTGACTACATCCAGTGCGTCAAGGATTCCAGGTTCATGGCTTCTGTCTTAGTAGAAGAGGCTGACCTGGACACTTACTAGGTGGCTTATGATGCTGACCAGAAGAGAATTCGTGGCCCACTCTACGAATGGAAGGACTTGACACCTACCCGCAGTAAGGACCTCTTCGCTTCTGATCTTGACCCGTCTCCCTTCCTTGAAGAATGGACTTTTGCAGCTCTAGCTGACTGGAACTGGAACTTGGACAACCTTCAGATCTAGGCACCCGAAGAGACGGAGAAGGATGAGCCGCCGACCAGTTGATTAACTCCACTTTGTAATAGTCGGCTCTCCTTAACCCGTCGTAGGGGACATTGAAAGAACTTTGATCAATACTTTTTGGTGCTATACATAGAGCATTTGTAATATATGTCATGTGATATTTACTGTGCTGATCTTTTTAAATGAGAAAAAATCCGGCTTTCCAAGTGCCATCTTCCTTGTATGTATTCCAGTTGATAATTTCCGTCGGTTGTCTCTTCTTCTTGGGTCGAGAGCCGGCTGAAAGGACTTCATGATTTCCGTCCATGGCTAATCATGTCAACCGGAGTTTTATAGCATAAAGCCAGTTAACAAGCATTATAAGTTGTACCCGAAGGTAACAATACAGCATAAACGCTGACGGATAGGTGTTAGAAGCTGTACCCGAAGGTAAGAAGCCGCCCTCACCGTGGCTAATTTTCCTTAGCCGGATTTTTGTGTACCCAAAGGTAATAATATAGCATAAACGCGGGCGGATAGGCGTTAGAAACTGTACCCGAAGGTAAGAAGCCGCCCTCGCCGGTTATGAGGTGTTAGCTACCCATTGGTAAAAAACCCTCACAACCGCGGCTAAACGTGCTAGCCGGAAATTTGGCATAAAGCCGGCTGATAGGGTGTTAGAAGCGATACCCATCGGTAAGAAGCCCCCTTCAGCAGTACGGCGTACGACGCCGGCAGATAGGCGTTAGAAGCTGTTCCCAAAGGTAAGAAGCCGCCCTCGCCACGACTCATTTTCCTAAGCCAGTGTGTTTTGTGGCATAACGCACGGTGCAATGACTCATTTTCCTGAGCCGGGATTTTGTGGCATAACGCCCGACGCCGCGACTCATTTTCCTGAGCCGGGATTTTGTGGCATAACACACAGTGCCGCGACTCATTTTCCTGAGCCGGGATTTTGTGGCATAACGCCCAGTGCCGCGACTCTTTTCCTGAGCCGGGATTTTGTGGCATAACGCCCCGTGACGTGACTCATTTTCCTGAGCCGGATTTTGTGGCATAATGCCCGGTGCCGCGACTCATTTTCCTGAGCCGGGATTTTGTGGCATAACGCCCGGTGCCGCGACTCATTTTCCTGAGCCAGGATTTTGTTTTGGCAGTGATACTTCTTAATATAACCGTACCATGTACAATGATAGTTTACATTGAAGGGTCTGTACACCCTTAAGTGAAATAAGGCCGGAGATGCGCGATGTTCCATGGCAGCCTGCTCTCCTGACCCGCCGTATCTGAGTCATCTCGGATATCGATGAGGTAATATGACCCATTGTTAAGATTTCTGCTGACTACAAAAGGTCCTTCCCACGGAGGAGAGAGCTTATGCATATTTGTCTGGTCCTGAATCAGCCGGAGCACTAAGTCGCCCTCCTGGAACGTCTGGGTCTTGACCCTGCGGCTGTGATAGCGACGCAAGTCTTGTTGATAAATTGCCGACCGGGCCGCTGCTAGCTCTCGCGTCTCTTCTAGAGCATCCAATGCGTGTTGACATGTCGTCTCATTGTCCGCCTCAACGTAAGCCGCCACCCTTGGTGAGTCATGTCGGATGTCACTGGGCAAAACTGCCTCGGCCTCGTACACCATAAAGAAAGGCGTGAAACCCGTGGATCTCTTAGGGGTAGTCCTGATGCTCCATAAGACGGAGGGTAATTCTTCTACCGAACACCCGGGCGTTTGCTGCAAAGGAACCATAAGCCGCGGTTTAATCCCTCTTAGAATTTCCTGATCACGTTCCGCCTGACCGTTGGATTGTGGATGCGCCACTACTGAAACATCAAGCCGGATATGCTCTTCGTCGTAGAATTTTTTCATAGCCCCCTTTGACAGATTTGTACCATTATCAGTGATGATGCTGTGTGGGTAACCAAAATGGTAGATCAATTTTTTCATAAATACAATTGTCGTAGCCGCGTCACATTTGCTGACCGGCTCTGCCTCTACCCACTTGGTAAACTTGTCCACCGCCACCAGGAGGTGTGTTTTGTTATCCTTGGATCTCTTGAAAGGTCCCACCATGTCAAGCCCCCAGACCGCAAACGGCCAAGTAATTGGTATCATCCTTAACTCCTGAGCCGGGATATGAGCATGCCGGCCAAACTTCTAACAGCTTTCGCACTTACGGACTAGGTCCTCTGCATCTTTATGAGCCGTCAACCAGAAAAACCCATGCCGGAAAGCCTTAGCCACCAACGATTTCGAGCCGGCATGGTGTCCATAATCGCTAGTATGGATTTCATTCAAGATCTGCGGGCCCTCCTCTGGTGAAACACAACGTTGGAAAACACCCGTCACACTGCATTCGGCAACTCACCATTGATTATTGTCATGGACTTAGACCGCCGGGTGATCTTTCTGGCTAGGTCTTCATCCTCAGGTAACTCCCCCCGGGTCAAATATGCCAAATAGGGAATAGTCCAATCTGGGATAGCGTGCAGAGACGGCACTAACTCTGCCTCTAGGTCAGGAACAACCAAATCTTCTTCTGAAGGCATCTTGACAGTCGGATGGTTTAAGACATCTAGAAAGACATTGGGTGGCACCGGCTTTCGTTGAGAGCCTAACCGTGATAAGGCATCAGCTGCCTCATTTCTGTGACGATCAATGTGATCTACTTGATATCCTTTAAAGTGCCCTGCAATAATATCAACCGCCTGACAGTAAGCCGCCATCCACGGGTCGTTGGAGTCCCAAGTGCCAGAAACTTGCTGGGCCACCAGATCTGAGTCGCCCAAACACCTGACTCGGCTCAAATTCATCTCCTTGGCTAACCGGAGACCATGAAGAAAGGCTTCATACTCAGCCGCATTGTTAGTGCAGGGGAATATCAGCCGGAGCACATAGCAAATCTTATCACCCTTAGGGGATGTCAGAACAACTCTTGCCCCTGATCCCTCTAATTGTTTCGATCCATCGAAGTGTATAGTCTAGTATGTGTTATCTGGTTTTTCCTCGGGAGCTTGACACTCCCTCCAATCATTTATGAAATCCACAAGGGCTTGGGACTTGATAGCTGTGCGAGGCACATATTTTACATTGAGAGGTCCCGGCTCCAATGCCCCCTTAGCAATCCTCCTGGTGGCTTCTCTGTTCTGGATAATATCCCCTAGCGGAGCAGAACTGACCATAGTTATCTGGTGCCCTAAGAAATAGTGTTTTAACTTGCGGTTGGCCATGAAGACCCCATATACCAGCTTCTGCCAATGTGGATACCTTTGCTTAGACTCTGTCAGGACCTCACTGATATAATAAACCGGTCTTTGCACTGGATACTCCTTTCCGGCCTCCTTGCGCTCGACCACGATTGCAGCACTCACTGCCCGGTTATTACCCGCCACATAAAGGAGTAACAGTTCTTTTTCAGTCAGAGCGGCCAGCACTGACGGCTCAGTGAGCTGTTTTTTAAGCGCCTCAAGCGCTTCACCCGCCGCTTTACTCCAGAAAAATTTGTCTGTCTTCTTCATCATTTGATATAAAGGAATAGCCTTTTCTCCAAGACGGCTTATGAACCGGCTCAACGCAGCAATCCGCCCCGCGAAGCGCTGAACATCATTAATACAAGCTGGCTCTCCCAGAGAGGTAATAGCCTTGATTTTGTCCGAGTTAGCTTCGATACCACGCTCAGAGACCAGGAAACCTAAAAGCTTGCCCGCCGGAACACGAAAGACACACTTGGTCGGGTTAAGCACCATCTTGTAGACCGGGACATTATCAAAAGTTTCCTTTAAATACTCCAAGAGAGTCTCCTTCTTTCTGGATTTGACCACGATGTCATCTACATAAGCATGAACATTTCGGCCAATCTGACCGTGAAGGCAGTTCTGCACGCATCGCTAGTAAGTCGCCTGGGCACTTTTGAGCCTGAAGGGCATAGAGTCATAACAGAACGCCCCAAAGGGTGCGATAAAAGTCGTCTTCTCCTGGTCTTTAACCGCCATCTTGATTTGATGATAACCTGAGTATGCATCCAGGAAGCACAAACTTTCACACCCCGCCGTAGCATCAATGATCTGATCAATACGAGGCAGAACAAATGGATCAGCTGGACAGGCCTTGTTAAGGTCCATGTAGTCCACACACATACGCCATGTGCCATTCTTTTTTAGCACAAGCACCGGGTTAGCCAACCATTCTGGGTGAAAAAATTCAATGATAAAACCTGCTGCCAAGAGCCGGGCAACTTCTTCCCCAATAGCCTTGTGCCTCTCCTCATTGAACCGCCGCAAAAACTGTTTAATCGGCTTAAACTTTGGATCCACATTAAGGTTGTGCTCAGCAAACTCTCTCGGTACACCCGGCATGTCAGAAGGTTTCCATGCGAAGATGTCCCGATTCTCACGGATGAATTCGATGAGTGCACTTTCCTATTTGGGATCCATGTGAGATCCAATGATGAACTGCTTAGATGAGTTGCCCGGAGTGAAATCTACTGTCTTCGTATCATCCGTTGAAAACTTGAGGGGCGGCTCAACCTCTGTGGTGGGCTTTTTCAGCGGGGTCATATCCTCCAGATCAACATTCTGTTTATAGAAATTGAGCTCCTCTTGAGCGCAACTGGACTCTGCATAACCCGCGTCTCCTTCTTCACACTCAATAGTCGTATTTCGATTACCATGAACGGTAATGGTACCGTTTAAGCCGGGCATCTTGAGCTGTAAGTAAACATAGAAGGGCCTAGCCATGAACTTATCATAAGCCGTCCGTCCAAATATCGCATGATAAGGACTCTTGATCTTGACCACTTCGAACCATAAGGATTCTACCCTGTAATTATACTCATCGCCAAAAGCCACTTCCAATGAAATCCTGCCCACCGGACGCGCTGACTTACCTGGAACCACACCATGAAAGACGGTGGATGAAGGTTTTAAATCCTTGTCAAGCAACTTCATCCGCCGAAAAGTGTCATAGTAAAGGATGTTTATGCTGCTGCCGCCATCCATAAGCACCTTGTTCACCATATGCCTCCCACCTGGGGGGATACAACTAAAGCCAGCCGCCCCAGGTCATCGACACGCGGCGGGTGATCTTCTCGGCTCCAAGTTATGTCATATTCAGACCACTTTAAGTACTGCAGAAGAGCCGGTGTAACCACATTAACTGCCCACTTTCGCAACTTATGGTCCCGTTTGTTGAGACCGGTCGTGAAAACGTGGTACTCCCCGGAGCTGAGCTGCTTCGGATTACTCTGAAAGTCCGACTGATTACGCTGTTGTTGCTGATTATTGTTACCGGAATGCGGCTGGTGTCCCCCTTGACTATCCTGACCCGGATGATGGTGGACCGGATGACCGGACCATGAGCTGCTAGAACCCAAACCAGCCCCTGACCCGTCATGTCCTGAGCCGCCGGGCGGAGCACCATCTCGATTGTTAGGTTGTGTGAAATACCGCTTGTACTTCTTCATGAAATTGCAATTCCCAATGTGTGGTTTGCCGGCTTATCGGGCAGACTGTAATTTGGACAAGGTCGCTGTAACATCCCAAATTTTGGAATGTTATAATAAATATTAGAATGATTATTTGTTTGATTGAGTGATTGAAATTGAGTGAAAAATTTGAAACTTTTTGAAAACTTTTGAATGAGAGGGAATGACATGACTTTCCCATATGCTTTTGGAATGCAAATTCCTACATTTCAAATCAGTGAGAGAAGATGACATGTCTTCTTCAATATAAAAAGATTTGAAGAGTGAATTTGAAAGCATTTGAAATTTTCTGATATGGAATTCATCTCATTTTTGGTTCCATTTTAAATTTCAAAGAATTCAAATACCCTTGACAAGATCTTGAGAGGAGTAACATGACACTCCACACCAGGGTTATTTTGTGAAGTATTTGAACCATAAAACCTAGGGGGTTATTTGAAAATTTATTGCAAAAGAATTAAAATCAATTTAGGCACTTTTTGAAAATAATTTTTTTAAAAGTATATATTTCGGCCATGGAAAAATGTTCATTTAATTGCATTTAATTCCGTGATCATTTTGGTATATAAAACTTTATTTTTTGGAAATGTTCTGAATGCCATAAATAATTTTTCATTTCACTCGTAATTAGAAAAGGAAACGAATTAACGGGTATTAAAACCAGCCGGCCCACCTGCCCTTAACTCCCCGAAACCGCTCCGAGTTGGCCACCGACGCCGCTGACGCCACCCTCTCTCTCTCTCTCACCGCAGGTCCCACCGACCGACCGAAAACGCCACCGCGGTCGTCTCTTTCCTCCCTCCCCTTACCTCGCCGGTGATCTATCCGTGCCGGATGTCCCTCTCGTTTCCTTCCCCGTGCACCTCGAGGCCCCTATATAAACCTCCGACTCCTCCTCGACCCGTTCCGACCATTTCCCCTTCGTCCGACCCTCTCCCCTCACCGGAATCGCTCACCGGAGCATAGCCGCCGCCGCACCATTTGACATCCCGTGCTCGTCCCCGACAACCTCATCGTCGTCTGAGCCTACCAACCACCCTGCCACCCTCGCCCGCATCCCCCAGTGCACTCGCTCGTGCTCCACACCCATCGGAGTCCCTTCCCCGACGACCACCCGAAGACCCTCGCCGCTCCCAAACTCGCCGTCGTCGACACCATCGTCCCCGAGCCCCGCTGACACCACCTACCTCGTCGCCGTCCTCGCCTACATTGAACAGAGCAAACGCCGTCGCCGGAGGACCACCAGAGACACTGCCTGCATCGAGCCGAGCCCCTGCCGTCGACGTCAACCTCGCCGGAGTTGACCCCACCTCGGTGAGCCCACCCCTCCATCCGATCTCATTGAATGGTCAAGATTAGAATAGGGTACCCTTCGGTTTATTTTAAATGAACCGTCCGGTTCTTTTCCTCAGTTAGATTAGTCGAAGTGTTTTTTTAGTACCGGCCATCCGCTCGTTAGCACCCACGCACACCCCCTTTAGCCAATCAGAAGCCGCCACGTAGCACCCTGTCCGTTAGTTAGAATTTTCATTTTTTCTGTTTTCTATTTTTTAAACAGAATAGTTTTGTTTTTGTTTTCTTTATATCGTTTATGTTTTTAATTGTTTTTCAATGATTCTTTTTGCATTGTGTCACAAAGTTTATTTAGTTTTTGTAGATATAAAGGTTGACCATATTTGAGTAATTTGAAATTGAATTCAAACATATTTGATTTAAATCTTATTTTCAGAATACCTTGAGTTTAAAAATATTTTTTAGTTGATTCTTTTTGCTACTTATCACTAGTGACTTTAGTTAAAAGTAGATATAATTTGAGATTTTTTTGAATAATTTAAATTAGAGTTTCAAGCAAAACAGATTCTGTTTTAGTTCCTTTTAGGTTTATTCCTTTTTTCTTTTGTTTTAAATTGTTTTAATTTATTTTATTTTGCATTATTTGGCAGGTTTTACTTTGTTTTCTGTTAGTTAGCAGTAGTACTTCAACCAAAGTTATTATTAGGTTATTTATTATTTTGATAGCATGAAATCAATTCTAGTTTAATAATAACTTGCAAATTGATTTCATTGCTAGTTAGAATTCTTATTTGAAAATATATTTTTATTGTGTTATAAGTTTTACTTTCAGTTAACTCAGTTGTTTTGTTTTCTCTTATTTTATTATTTTATTTGTTGTTAAGATTATTAGTGAGAAAACTTAGTGTTTAGTGAGTTAGTTATCATAGTTCTTAGTTGATTTTCAAAAGTAATTCTTTTTGCTAAAATAATTTTGTTATATTTACTTTGTTTTGTGTGTTACTTTTGAAAATAGGATTTTCTTGTAGAGAAAACCAACCTTAGTTGTGTTGATGAAAGTTTTGTTGTTTTGAGTTCTGTCTTAAGTATTCCCTTCATCACAACCTTGTTGCTTTTGGTTTTTGTGTTACTTTTTGATTGTTAGATTTGATTGCTAGTATGATTGCTTATATGAGTGAAATGTTTGATTATAGATTTCCCTCGGAGAGTGACGAATAGTTCTATCAAGTTATTTTTGAGAGCGATATTATTCTTCATCAATAGGATAGGCAAGTTCACTTTGACCATTTTGTTCATACCTTACTTTTATTGCATGTAGTGATATCTTTCAACAAATCCCTCCAATAGTGTTATTGAAATTCTTGTAGTGGAGTAGAATGCATGAGGTAGGAATCCACCACTTGTTACTAAAGCCCCGGGAACGTTAGTTATTTTTATGCTATGCTAAAGTAGACGGGGTTGGTATGAGTGTTCGTGAGTGGTGTGAGAAGGAGGTCTCTACGTCAAGACGACAACTTCATGAAGGCATCTTCAAGTCCTACATCTTCAAGACCTCAATACTTCGAGACTCGAGAAACAAATTTTCAATACACACTACTGGGTGAAGGATGGTTGATTGGGCATTCCTGGAGTATCTAATGGATGGCCGGGATGCATGGAGAAGCACCATGACATCTTGCGGAAAGATTCACCCAGACTCAAAGAGACGGATGGATACTTCATGCCCGGAAGCTTACCTGTGTAGCCACAAGTCATTATGGGATCTGGCTTGGTTGATCTTTGTTGTGACTCTGGCTAGGCAGTGCTACAAGATGTAGTCAACGTTCGAAAAGGATGGGCACTGACAGTAGTCAGGGAAACACTCTGAAAGACCATGTTTCATTCGTCCTGGTCTCAAACACCCGGCAGTGCGAGGACTTACCAGGAGAGAACGAATCTTGTCGGTAAAGTACACAACACTGTGTAGAGTTAAACCTAATCGATTAGCCGTGTCCCCGGTTACGGACAATTTGAGCCTCTAGACTTGGATCTAACTCTGAATTCTCAACACTGGACTGATAATTAATTGTGGGCAACTTATGATACTTGTGGGCATTAAGACATCGGTTGGCGGAACCATGTCATGTTAGGTAACTGTGTAGTGAAAATTCCTGATATTCCTTTGTTGTAGGAAAAGAAAATAAAATCAGCTTTTATGCAAAAACTCAGACACAGAGCCACAAAGCTATACTGCATATAGAATAGTTTTTATCTTCTGCTCTACTATGGTGACCTTGCCGGTACATTCAATGTACTGACCTACATGGCTGCAATGTCTCATGTTGTAGATACTCTTCTTCGACGAGTAAGAGTACGATTCAGGGTTACGGTCTACACTCAACCTGCTGTTGGTGTTATTTGGGACTCCACTCCCGTTAACTGTTTCCGCTGAGATTTTAAGGTATATATCAGTTTTACGTTAATTACATGTGATTGCACTTTGATATATACATTGATGTACTGTGTGTGTACCAGCATACTGATCTAGGGATGGCACAGAACACATAGAGGCTTGACTCATTTTGAGTTGGGTCGCTATAGAAATGGTATCAGAGCACATGTTGACCGTAGGACGTGACCCTAGGAAAAGGATTAGAAAAAGGAAGACCTTGATAGGAACAACTTTTGTTTTCACTACTCCCGTAACTTCCAAATTCTTTTACTTCTTCTCCCTTCTAAGTTTTATCAACTAGTTAGATAATACCCTTGTCCCTTGACCATTATGGAAAGAGCTACTATAAGGATGTGAAGAAATTGAAGTCCATGAAGAGTTTCAAAGATTTTATGGCCCCTAGAAGACCAAACCACTGTTGCATACTCGCATTAGATACGATGATTTGTGAGCTGTCATTTGTGTGTATTTTTTTTGACATCCACAAAAAAATTCTATTTTTAAAACCATTGTTTGTATTGTGTGTATCCCCTCCTTTCTCTCTCTCTCGTATCTCATTCCAAAACATTGAACCCAATAGATGATGAATGAAGTTGGACTCGTGTATTCTGGATCGATGAGTCGGTTAGAGAGAGAAGAATGGATTCAGAACATGGAGGATCATGTAAGGAGTGACCATGTTGCAAGAAAGGAGATGGTCCAGTATGCTTTTTGGTACCTTGCAGAAGGTGCTGCAAATTGGTGGCAGATGCATGAAGCTATCCATGATATGCAAGCATCAACCACATGGGAAGAATTCAAAATGACTCTGCAAAGATCTCATGTTGTTACCAACACCCAGAAGCCCCATTGCAAAGATGTGAAGAAGATTTGCGCATGCAAGATATGTGGAGAGATAGGACACACACAGGAAGAACAAAGGAAGGATGCCCTCATTGTGAAGAAAATCACCCTGCTGAGGAATGCCCAACTAGGGAGGTGACATGTTTCTTGTGTGAAGGAACCACTCACTATCCGACACAATGTCAACTCTACCCCAAGGTAAAAGAAGTCATGAAGCAGTAGAAGGAAGCAATGAAAGAATTCCTCGGGAAAAAGTTAGAAGAACCCACGATGATGAGAGATATACCAGACCCAAACATTGATACCAAGTCATGTTATTCGTGTGGAGAAGAAGGACATATCTCTCAGGATTGTACGAACGAGTATCTCGGAGACTTCCCGACAGAAGAAGTGCAATATGATCCTCAGGAGATAGAAGAAATGATCAACCTGGACAAGAAGAAAGGCCAAGTAAGCGGAGGCATCAGATGTTTGCATTATAGCTTGGAGAGGCCACACTGTTTTTGCAAGGGTATGAGACAAGCATCAGGAAAGGAACCCAACCCAAGAAGAAGAAGAAGACTCCATGGTTTTCTACACGGAAGGATCTGAGCCACATCACTTGTCATCGGTGCAACAAGACAGGACATTACTCCTAACCTGCCCAGAGAAGAAGGCTAAACACGAGTAGTTTGAGTTTTGGATTTTGGAAGTAATAAATGTAATAGGTAGCACTCTTATCATTTTGAAGTTATGTAACAGAAGTCTCAGAGTTTGTAATAAATCCATGAGTCAATGGAATTGATGGTGTCATGATTCTCCTATGTTCAATTATATGAGTTGTTACTCTATGAACAAAGATCTCTGACCATTTTCAAGGATATGAGAAAATATGTTCTATGAAGGCATATGTGCATTTCATTTTAAGTGTGGTAGTAATCGGTAAAATCACATGATCCATGGAATAAGAAAGTGACATATTGCCAAGGAGTCTGGATCAAATGAAAACAGTTAAACGTAATGTTGTACCATATCAAACTATGTGGATGACAACATTTGTGACAAAGTAGTTTTGAAGTTGGAATATTGGGAAAAGGAATGATTGTGATGAAACAATACCCAAGGGTAAACAGACCAATGGAAAGGAAAAACATATTCAACGAATAGAACGTGTATCAAGGATGGATCTCATGGTTTCATGAAGGTTGCCCAAAGATCATGAAACAAGAAATTGTGATTGGATCAGCAAACATTTCCTTAGGAGTATCCGAAAGCCTGAGAGATGTGAAGAAACGATAGATGTTTTTGCTCAGCTTGCAGAATCAGTGAATTTATCCGAACTTCGTTCGTTGACAAGAGAAATTTCTGCAACGCTTTTGAGGAAGCCCAAGTGTTAGAATTCGAGTTTCACTAAACCTTATACAATGTAATGATTTCAGTGCGACATGGAATGATCACCATGACGACTTACTCTTATCAATACTCTTGCTATTTGAAATGGTAAATCTGAGTGACTTACCCATAGTAAAGAGACGACGCTCTTTGAAGCTTTTTGTTTAAGACTAAGAATGGTATGATGAAAACACCTTGTACATGGCAGTTGCTGTCACACATAGGAATTTTATGGAGAGGAATAATGCCAAGACCCATTTCACTATAGGATAACCACAAATGGTAGACCACCATGAGGTATTCGATAAGTTATTTAGAATGATCTCGAGAACTGTCAGTTAAGAAGACCCAGTATCGGAGGAAATACATTTTGTTATGAGAACACGAGATTTTGATTAAATGGAAGAGCATCATCGAAAGAGCTATCGTGAAGAATGTGACGAGACAGATGCAGCCAGAGGACTGCCATAATTTTGAAGGACCAGTAACTCTCATTTTAAGTGTGGTAGACCCAACCCTCCGAGGACAATGGATTTGTTAGAAGACCCCAAACCCTAACCTTTTCTTTCTAGCCCTTTCAAATCTCGAGGACGAGATTCATTTTAACCGTGGTAGGTTTGTAACATCCCAAATTTTGGAATGTTATAATAAATATTAGAATGATTGTTTGTTTGATTGAGTGAAAAATTTGGAACTTTTTGAAAACTTTTGAATGAGAGGGAATGACATGACTTTCCCATATGCTTTTGGAATTCAAATTCCTACATTTCAAATCAGTGAGAGAAGATGACATGACTTCTTCAATATAGAAAGATTTGAAGAGTGAATTTGAAAGCATTTGAAATTTTCTGATATGGAATTCATCTCATTTTTGGTTCCATTTTAAATTTGAAAGAATTGAAATACCCTTGACAAGATCTTGAGAGGAGTAACATGACATTCCACACCAGGATTATTTTGTGACGTATTTGAACCATAAAATCCAGGGGGTTATTTGAAAATTTATTGCAAAAGAATTAAAATCAATTTAGGCATTTTCTGAAAATAATTTTTTTTAAAGTATTTATTTTGGCCGTGGAAAAATGTTCATTTAATTTCATTTAATTACCTGATCACTTTGGTACATAAAACTTTACTTTTTGGAAAAGTTTTGAATGCAATAAATGAGTTTTCATTTCACTAGTAATTAGAAAAGGAAACGAATTAACGGGTATTAAAACCAGCCGGCCCACCTGCCCTTAACTCCCCGAAACCGCTCCGAATCGGCCATCGACGCTGCTGGCGCTGCCCTCTCTCTCTCTGACCACGGGTCCCACCGACCGACCGAAAACACCGCCGCGGTCGTCTCTTTCCTCCCTCCCCTTACCTCGCCGGCGATCCATCCGCGCCGGATCTCCCTCTCCTTTCCTTCCCCGTGCACCTCGAGGCCCCTATATAAACTCCCGACTCCTCCTCGACCCGTTCTGACCATTTCCCCTTCGTCCGACCTTTCCCCTCGCCGGAATCGCTCACCGGAGCATAGCTGCCGCTGCACCATTTGACATCAAGTGCTCGTCCCCGACTACCTCATCGTCGTCCGAGCGACCAACCACCCTGCCACCCTCGCCCACATCCCCTAGTGCACTCGCCCGTGATCCGCACCCACCGGAGTCCCTTCCCCGACGACCAACCGAAGACCCTCGCCGCTCCTGAACTCTTCGTCGTCGACACCATCGTCCCCGAGCCCCGCTGACGCCACCTACCTCGTTGCCGTCCTCGCCTACATCGAACGAAGCAAACGCCGTCGCCGGAGGACCACCTGAGATGCTGCCAGCATCGAGCCGAGCCCCTGCCGTCGACGTCGACCTCGCCGGAGTTGACCCCACCTCAGTGAGCCCTCCCCTCCGTCCGATCTCGTTGAACGGTCAAGATTAGAATAGGTTACCCCTTCGGTTTATTTTAAATGAACCGACCGGTTCTTTTCCTCAGTTAAATTAGCCGAAGCATTTTTTTAGTACCGGCCATCCGCTCGTTAGCACCCACGCACACCCCCTTTAGCCAATCATTAGCCGCCACGTAGCACCCTGTCCGTTAGTTAGAATTTTCATTTTTTCTGTTTTCTGTTTTTAAAACAGAATAGTTCTGTTTTTCTTTTCTTTATATCTTTTATGTTTTTAATTGTTTTTCAATGATTTTTTTGCATTGTGTCACAAATGTTATCGAGTTTCTGTAAATATAAAGCTTGACCATATTTGAATAACTTAAAATTGAATTCAAACATATTTGATTTAAATCTTATTTTCTAAATATATTGAGTTTAAAAATGTATTTTTGGTTGGTTTTGTTTGCTACTTATCACTAGTGACTTTAGTTAATAGTAGATATAATTTGAGATTTTTTTGAATAATTTAAATTAGGGTTTCAAGCAAAACAGATTCTGTTTTAGTTCCTTTTAGGTTTATTCCTTTTTTCTTTTGTTTTAAATTGTTTTATTTTGCATTAGTTGGCAGGTTTTATTTTGTTTTCTGTTAGTTAGCAGTAGTACTTCAACCAAATTTATTTTTAGTTTATTTATTATTTTGATAGCATGAAATCAATTCTATTTTAATAATAACTTGCAAATTGATTTCATTGCTAGTTAGAATTCTTATTAGAAAATATATTTTTATTGTGTTATAAGTTTTATTTTCTGTTAACTCAGTTGTTTTGTTTTCTCTTCTTTTATTATTTTATTTGTTGTTAAGATTATTAGTTAGAAAACTTAGTGTTTAGTGAGTTACTTATCATAGTTCTTAGTTGATTTTCAAAAGTAATTCTTTTTGCTAAAATAATTTTGTTATATTTACTTTGTTTTGTGTTTTACTTTTAAAAATAGGATTTTCTTGTAGATAAAACCAACCTTAGTTGTGTTGATGAAAGTTTTGTTGTTTTGAGTTTTGTCTTAAGTATTTCCTTCACCACAACCTTGTTGCTTTTGGTTTTTGTGTTACTTTTTGATTGTTAGAATTGATTGCTAGTATTTTTGCTTATATGAGTGAAATGTTTGATTATAGATTTCCCTCGGAGAGTGACGAATAGTTCTATCAAGTTATTTCTAAGAGCGATATTATTCTTCATCAATAGTACAGGCAAGTTCACTTTGACCATTTTGTTCATACCTATGTTTTATTGCATGTAGTGATATCTTTCAACAAATCCCTCCAGTAGATTTATTGAAATTCTTATAGTGGAGTAGAATGCATAAGGTAGGAACCCACCACTTGTTACTAAAGCCCCGGAAACGTTAGTTATTTTTATGCTATGCTAAAGTAGACGGGGTTGGTATGAGTGTTCGTGAGTGGTGTGATAAGGTGGACTCTACGTCAAGACGACAACTTCACGAAGGCATCTTCAAGTCCTGCATCTTCAAGTCCTCAAGACTTCGAGACTCGCGAAAAAAGTTTTCAATACACACTACTGGGTGAAGGATGGTTCATTGGGCATCCCTAGAGTAACCAGTGGATGATCGGGATGCACGGAGAAGCGCCATGACATCTTGCGGAAAGCATCACCCAGACTCAAAGAGACGGATGAATACTTCATGCCCGGAAGCTTACCTGTGTAGCCACAACTCATTATGTGCTCTGGCTTGGTTGATCTTTGTTGTGACTCTGGCTGGGCAGTGCTACGAGATGTAGTTGACGTTAGGAAAGGATGGGCACTGACAGTAGTCAGGGAAACACTCTAAAAGACCATGTTTCGTTCATCCTGTTCTCAAACACCCGGCAGTGCGAGGACTTACTAGGAGGGAACGAATCTTTTGGGTAAAGTACACAACACACTACAGAGTTAAACCTAATCGATTAGCCGTGTCCCCGGTTACGGACAATTTGAGCCTCTAGACTTGGATCTATCTCTGAACTCTCATCACTGGACTGATAATTAATTATGGGCAACATATGATACTTGTGGGCATTAAGACATCGATTGGCAAAACCATGTCATGTTAGGTAACTTTGTAGTGAAAATTCCTGTTACTCCTTTGTTGTAGGAAAATAAAATAAAATCAGATTGTATGCAAAAACTCAGACACAGAGCCACAAAGCCTTACTGCATATAGAATAGTTTTTATCTTCTGCTCTACTATGGTGATCTTGCCGGTACATTCAATGTACTAACCTACACGGCTACAACGTCTCATGTTGTAGATACTCTTCTTCGACGAGTAAGAGTACAATTCAGGGTTACGGTCTACACTCAACCTACCGTTGGTGTTATTTGGGACTCCACTCCCGTTGACTGTTTCCGCTGAGATTTTAAGGTATATATCAGTTTTACGTTAATTACATGTGATTGTACTTTGATATATACATTGATGTACTGTGTGTGCCAGCATACTAATCCAGGGATGGCACAGAATACACAGAGGCTTGACTCGTTTTGAGTCGGGTCGCTACAGTCACTTAAGTAACTCTTCCATGTTCGAGCGAGAGCTATCCTTGCCAAAGGGCGGTCTAAACCTCCTATTGCCTTTGGGGTAATTCTGCTGGGTGTTTGTATTAGCCACCAACTCTGATCTGGCCTCTGGATTCTTACGTTTCCTCTGGCTACCATGGTTTGCCGCACCCTTGCCTTGATTGCCTTTCTTACCTTGGCTTGCTTTCTTATCATTAGAACCCGGATCTTTCGTACTTTCAGAGTCGGCATATTTCGTGAGGGCCGTCATGAGATCTCCCATGTCCTGGCATGTACGTTTGAGTCGTCCGAGTTTTTGTTTCGGAGGAACAAAATGGCAGTTCTTGTCCAAGATCAGTACCGCCTAGGCTGCCGTGATCTGTTCCGAGGAGTGGATGATTGTCGAGACCCGCCGTACCCTATGATGGGCCGACTCGTTCTCTTGTTGGACACAATGATCAAGATCCATGATCGTCATCGTCTGCTTGCACCTTCCTTGAAAGTTTTTAATGAACCTGGCACGGAGCTCCGTCCATGAATTGATGGTATTAGGAGGTAACCCCTTTTGCCACGTGCGAGCTAGGCCTTCAAGCATCATGACATAATAGTTGGCATAAACCGCCTCACTGACCTCCAGCATCTCCATGGCCAGTTAATAACTCTCCACCCAGGCCTCCGGGGGTAAATTAGCGGTATAAGTTGGGACCTTGCGGGGCCCTTTGAAGTCTCTTGGCAGCCGTTCGCTCCGTAGAGCCGGCGACAAACACAGCAGCCCTCCCGTCCTGGAGTTTAATCCTGCCCCTACCGAAACGGAAAGCACATGCTCCTGGTAAGCCGGACCACCTGGCACCTCTTGTGGGCTTCCTGCATGGTTTACGAATGCTGCCGTGTCTCTACCCGGCTGGTGACCCATCGGAATCTCTCTGTGCCGGTTGCTACTGGAACCTGCTGGTGATTCATAGCGCCGGCTAAAGCTGTGGCTAGGAAGAGGGGTTGAATGAACACGGCTCCGGCTGTGAGTATCTCTATAGGAAATAGGTACTTTGCCGTCCTCCATCCCGGACGGCAAAGGCATGAAACACTTACGGCAAAGGCTTTGTCGCCTGCTAGCGGACGGCAAACCGTCTGGCTGAATAATCCTTGGTAAAGACCGCTTTGCCGTCCGCTGGCGGACGGCAAAGACCTTAGGCTCTTTGCTGTCTGCCAGCGAACGACAAAGAGCCTGGACGGCACACGTGGGCACTTAGCTCCGTTAGGGGGCTTAAGGGCGTGCTTTGCCGTCCGCTGGCTGACGGCAAAGACCTTAGGTTCTTTGCCATCTGGCCACGGACGGCAAAGAACCTAAGGTCTTTACCGTCTGCCAGCGGACGGAAAAGCACCTTTTTTTGATAGTTGGGGCTGTCCTAGGTGGGTTCTTTGCTGTCCGCTGGCAGACGGCAAAGAACCCAGCTAGGCCAGCCCCAGTTTGCACAGGTAGCTACCACGTGGCCACTTTGCCGTCTGCTGGCGGACGGCAAAGCTCTTTGTCGTCTGCCAGCAGACGGCAAAGTGGCTATATAGCCCCTGTTTTTTTGTTTTTTCTTAAAATCATTCAATTTGACACAATATTCATATATATCCAACATATACATATCCAGAACATACATATCATTCAAGAAGTTCCAATAAGCATACCAAATAAGTTGAAACAAGTATATATATACCAATAATTAAGTTCCAACATACAAATCCAACATATATACAAGTTTGCAACAACACACAATATGGTTTCCAACAACATATCCATACATATGTATCCAAAACAAGTTTTCCATAAACATAAAGGTAGCAGAAGTAGAAGAGTATAGTCCATCAATGCACTCGTCCTCATCTATAGCAACTCTGCAAAGTAGGAAAGATATAGTTAGAAGAAGAAGACTAGCTAGAAGAAGAAGAAGAAAATGAAGAAAAAAAAGAAGAATTTATCTTCTATTTCTTTTTCTCCTCTCCTCTGCTCTCCTCTTCTGCAAGGTGGTAATGCCATTTTGTAGCTAACTAATCATATCAAGTAATTTTGGAGGAAAAAATGCTAAGTATAGGTCATCTTATAGCTATCCTAGGTAGAATATATCATTTTGGAGGTAAGTAAGGTGATTATGTATTTTTGAGGAAAATACGCTAAGTATAGGTCATTTTGGAGGTAAACCAAGGTTATTATGCCATTTTTACCTAAGTGAGCATATTATGTCATAAATGAACTAGCTAAGCTAATTATAGATAAATATTGAGCTATCCTAGGTAGTTATGCAATTTTGTAGCTAAGTGAGCTAATTATGTCATAAATGAACTAGCTATAGATCATTATTGAGCTATACTAGCTACTAATGCCATTTTCTAGCTAACTAAGCATATCAAGTCATTTTGGAGGAAAAAATGCTAAGTATAGGTCATTTTATAGCTATCCTAGGTGAATATATCATTTTCTAGCTAACTAAGCATATCAAGTCATTTTTGATGAAAATAAGCTAAGTATAGGTCATTTTATAGCTATCCTAGGTGAATATACCATTTTCTAGCTAACTAAGCATATCAAGTCATTTTTGATAAAAATAAGCTAAGTATAGGTCATTTTATAGGCATCCTAGGTAGAATATATCATTTTGGAGGGAAGTAAGGTTATTATGTATTTTTGAGGAAAATAAGCTAAGTATAGGTCATTTTGGAGGTAAACCAAGGTTATTATGCCATTTTTACCTAAGTGAGCATATTACGTCATAAATGAACTAACTAAGCTAATTATAGATCATTATTGAGCTATCCTACGTAGAGTTATGCCATTTTGTACCTAAGTGAGCCAATTATGTCATAAATGAACTAGCTATAGATCATTATTGAGCTATACAAGCTACTAATGCCATTTTCTAGCTAACTAAGCATATCAAGTCATTTTGGAGGAAAAAAATGCTAAGTATAGGTCATTTTATAGCTATCCTAGGTAGAATATACCATTTTCTAGCTAACTAAGCATATCAAGTCATTTTTGATGAAAGAAGCTAAGTATAGGTCATCTTGGAGCTAAGTAGTTCATTTCTTAAGCTAGGTATGCATTTGTTAATGAAAACACTTGGGAAAACTTACCATCAACATGGAGGTGAAGGACCGGTAGGGTTTGGGCTAGGGTGAGACGTAGAAGGACCGGTCGGGGTTGCGGCAGACGCAGAAGGATCGGTCGATGCTTGTCGGGAGGCACGCTGCACCAAAGATCATTTGCAATGTCTCCTTTGCATGATGCAACTCAAATTTGAATACTAGTCACTAATGACCATTTTAATGAAACTCACCGTGGGTGCTACAATATGGGGCATCGACGGAGTGGTCTGGCCATTGTTCTGGCACATGGTCTGCACATTTTGTTTTCACGAGTCATTCATATTAATTAGTGATGAAACGAACATTACGTGCATGATTTGGCTAATATGCAGGAGAAACTTACCACGAGGAGCTAGTATAGGGCCCGGTGAGACGCGTCGTTCTGGTTCCTCTCCTCCTCCAACAGCCTATTAGTCCTCTCCTCCATCTCCCTCTCCCTCTGTGCCGCCTGCCTATTTGCCTTCGCCAGAAGCTCCTAGGCCCTAGCCTCAATGGTGAGCTCCATTGGCCGTGGACGAGGCCTTATCTCAGGATCAGAGCTCGTTTGGCGCTTCTTGATCTCTGGGAGAGTTCTAGGACAACGTATCAATCCATCCCCAATGGCTATCGAGCCATGGGGCCTCCCACCACCAGATATCATCACAAGCTCTGGATCAAAAGGACTCTGGCTCGGGTTGAAGTCTTCCACTTTCCTCGCCTTCCCCTCATCTCTGTACCTCACGAGCTTGTTGTGGGAGGAGATGTTGCTGAAGTTCTCTGGATGATCGAGGTCATCCTCAAAGAATGCCTTGGCCTTCTTGTACGAGGCAGTATGGGCCATGGCATAGAGGTCGAACAGAGGTGGCACCTCCTTCTTGTTGTCTCGCGCCTAAAAGAGGTGAACTAAATATTAGTTAAGGGCTCAAGCTAGCATGAAGAATGAAATTGCATGAATCATGAAGCAAACCACATACCCAGTTATCCCCGTACTCAAACAGGTTGGAGCTCCCTTGATGGTGTGGCACACCTCTCATTTGGGCATGCTTCTCCTTCGCCTTCTTGTGTTCGGCTAGCCATTCCAGAGAGCACCACTCATCCACCAATGCCTCCCAACAGTCCATCCTATCCGCACACCATCTCGGGGGCACCTAAGTTAGACAAGAGAAATTTCAGCGCTACGCCTACGAATCAAATCAAAGAAACTAAGTACAAGGCCATAAGAATAGATAATTACCTTCAGAAACTTCTCCTTACTCAGATAATTTTCGTGGCACTTCTTCTTAGGCCTCTTAATGTTAGTCGAGACGTAGTAGTCTCGAATAGCCTGCACCCGAGCCTCGTGCCATAAGTTCTGAAGTAGGCGCTTGCACTCGGCTTCAAGAACAATAGCCGCTCTCGCCACGTCTTCCTCAAGACACCTATAGAAGGTCTACAATCAAACAAGACAACACATTAGACACTGATTATTACAATCACTAGGTGTTGTTAATTTTTAATTCTGTAAAGGAGAAATTACCCAAAAGTGATGGATCACAATGTCAGCCATCGTCTCGAACAAGACACAGTCGACCATCTCCTCCGGCGGGGCCGGGGCAGCCTTGTACAACTCCCAGGTCAGTGCTACCTGTGGAGACTCACCCTCAAAGGGCAACTGGACCTTCGCCGAGAAGTGGTGCCGGAGAAGCACACCAAGGTCCTGCTTGTGCCTGCGGACACCACCACGCTCGTATTTCCAACCCCTCCAGTAGGACAAGACCAACACATTAGATATTAATTTGAAGAAACATGAAGGCAAAAGGTTAAAAAAGAGGAAATGCACTTACTTCTCCGCATTAGGCGCAATCAACCACCTCTGCTCACGGGTCGTCGGCACGGGAGGCAGCTTTGTACAACCACGTTGGTACACCTTCTTGCCCTCCTCAACCAGCTCGCTCTCGCTATAGGTTTCCTCAGACAAGTAATTGTCCTCGCCACCATCAGCATGGCCACTAGCCTCCGGAGTCACGTGGGACGAAGACTCTAGGACCCGAGTCTCTTGGGACGAAGACTCTGGGTCCCGAGTCTCCTGGGACGAAGGCTCGGTGACCCGAGGATCATCGACCCGAGGCTCGTGGACCGAAGTCCGAGATGGGTCCAAGTCAGACGGGTCCACCCGAGACGGAGCACTCCTGTGGTCGGGAGAATCAGCTGGGGGTGGCGGCGAGGAAGGCGTAGCAGCCTTCCTAGCTCTAGCACCTCTCTTCGTCTTCCTTTAGCCTTTCGGTGTCTGCATGCTGTGTACCAGCGCTCTCCGGAGTTGCTGGGGTGGAATAATAGCACCCCTCCCAGCACGCGCTGAGGAAGGAGGCTCGGAGCACTCTGGACCCCCGCCCACCATCTGTCAACACCTGCAATGACAAAGAGTGAACGAAATTAGTTCAACATAAAAAAATTGAATACCTAATAACATGAACTAATTAATAATATATATGTACATAATGATAATTGAATACCTCAAATTACTAATACTAATCTTCATCGTCTATATACGCTCCGGGATCAATAAATGCATAATCATCATCACTATCAGTAATGACGTGCTCATCAGCATCATCAATAAATGCATCAACATGTGGAAGGCCTCTATGTAATCGGTCAAGCATTATCAGGTCATCCGCAGCAGTAACCTCTTCTTCTTCCGTCTCTTCTTGTTCCTGCTTAGGGGTGAAGTCGGGTTCACTGTCGCCGTCGACCTCAATGTTTTGGGGTGAAGTAGAGCGGTTCTTGAAGCGTTTTTTGGAAACACGTGTTTCTTGGAAGAATTCTCCTTCACATGTGTCTCGGTTAATGTGAGGTTCATAATCATCTTCATTGAGGGGAGGTGGTCTAAAATGTGGCGGCACATCATAAACGACATCCCAACTTTTCAAATTTGGATCCGTTTGGCAGGCCCATGGTAGATAGAAAACTTGGGCCGCCTGTTGAGCCGTTATATAGACATCGGGAACATCCAAATGGGTGCTTTGTTTGATTTCGACTAGCCCTATATGTTCATGAGTCCTTCTAGTCTCCTTCGACTGGAACCAATAACATTTGAAGAGTACGACGTTTGGCGGGTTTTCACCAAAGAATGTAAGTTCATAAATTGCTTCAACTCTTCCATAATACTTGACCCCTCCTTCGCCGACAGCGCAGACACAACAATTTGTAGTCTTTCGGTCGGCCATAGATAGCTCTTTGCCAAAAGTAGGAAAGCGATACCCATTGATGTCGTATTTGTCAAATGAACGGACCTTAAAGACAAAACCATTAACGACTTGTCTCAATTCGGAGTCCATAGACACTGCATTAGGCTACAAGTTTAATACCAAAGGATTGTTGCATTAGCCGCAAACTAGGCAAAGAAATGAAATCGTCTAATTAATGGAAATTACCGTTTGCTTGAACCAAGAGATGAAACCGGGATAGCCGCCTCCATGCTTTGCCAGAAGCTCATACTCTTCGATGGAATCCTTTTGGATCACCACTCCAGCCGAGAATTTGGCGACGTATCGACTGTATCACATATCCGGGAATAAGAGCATTTCAAAGGAATTAGAAGTTGCGAAACAATGTACCGAGAACTTACTCGATGTACGGCCGCACTTCTGTTAGGTTGTTGATGATATACAACGAAATGGTCCGCCATTGTTCGACATCCAACCCTAATGAAGGGTTCGTTTTCCCATGCTGTGCTCCGGATCCGATGCAAAATTTCGGCAGCACCTCCCCGCTGTTCTCCTGATACACGTCTCAGCAATAAGCAGAGAGGATGTGTACCCGGAGAACAACAAGGAGAAACTGACGAAATTCTCCATCGGATCCGGAGCAGAGCATATGGGAAAACGAACCCAATCTACACATACTCGGTCTGTCCATGGATAACATTGGACAATTCAAAAGAATCACGGTTAGTGTTCATGCATACTGATGATTCAATCTACCTACAGCTAGCAAGTTTCACCGGCACGAAGACTGGAACAGAGCAAATGAAGGGGGAGGAGGAGATGTCATTTGTGCTCACCCACGAACGTAGGGGCGGAGCTCGTCGAACGCACGGAGAGGTCGTCGAACACCAAACCCTCGCAACGACGAAACAACTGCACATTTAAGTCCACCCAATGAACACAAATATATATATGATGTTTTTCATAACAAAATCGGAAATTATATGACCTAACTCATAATTCACACATATATGACACGTCGGCCTCTGGAAGGCCGAAGAGCACCCTTTCGGTCAACAGGAGGCTGAAGAGGTGTCGGGGGTCGAGGGTGTCATGTCGTGGTGTCGGCGTGTCGTGTCGGGGTTGAGATGTCCTGTCGGGGTCGGGGGTCAGGGGTGTCGTGTCGTGGTGTCGGGTTAGGGGGGGTCCTCGACGTCGATGAAACCCTAAATAGCAAGTATCATCGATGCGAGATACATGTGGCGCTCGGCGTTCAACACTAGATCCACATGCCACAAGTGACGCCGGCGCCCGGTGTCCCGTGCGCAGCAATAGTTCTGGGTCGGTGTACATCGGTATAATGTGTGTGTGACTTTCGGTTCGTCGAGGCTCTCCTTAAGTAACTCTCATATCTCACGGTGTGGTGGGGCGCTCTCTCTCAGACTGATATGGTGGTGTATATATGTTGGTGGACACTCTCTCATAGTAATAGTTCGACCGCCGGTGATGGACGCCTCACCTCTTCTCTTCTTGCGCAATATATCGACGAGTATATCACAAAGAAGAGAAGAATGATGAGGCGCCTCCCACGACAACAGTCGGGATTCCTCCATCAAGAACACACATGAAAGTTATTTACAGAAAGCCTCGACGAACCGAAAGTCACACACGCATTATACCAAAAGTCGGGATCACTCATCTTGCCTAGCTACTAGACATGTGTCGGGGTCGGGGTGTCGGGGTGACATGTCGGGGTCTGGGTGTCGGGGATGTCGTGTCGGGGTAGGGGTGTTGTGTCTGGGTTAGGGGGTTCCTCAATGTCGATGAAACCTCGTGTCGGGGTCGGGGTGTCGGGGGTGTCGTGTCGTGGTCGGGGTGCTGTGTCGTGGTCGGGGGTGCTGTGTCGGGGTCTCAGGGTGTTGTGTCGGGGTCGGGTCTAGGGGGTGTCGTGTCAGGGTGTCGTGGTCGGGGTGTTGTGTCGAGGTCTCGGGGTGTAGGGGTCGGTGTGCCGTGTCGGGGTGTCGGGGTGTTGGGGTCGGGGTGTCGTGTCGGGGTCGGGGTGTCGGGTCGGGGTCGAGGTATCGGGGTCGGGGTCGGGGTGTCGTGTCGGGGTCGGGGTGTCGGGTCGGGGTCGAGGTATCGGGGTCGGGGTCGGGGTGTCGTGTCGGGGTCGGGGTGTCGGGGGTGTTGTGTCGGGGTCGGGGTGTTGTGTCGTGGTCGGGGTGTAGGAGGTATCGTGTCGGGGTCGGGGTGTAGGGGGTGTCATGTCGGGGTCGAGGTGTCGGGGTCGGGGTCGGGGTCGGGGTGACGGGATTTTGGGGGTGCCGTGTCGGGGTGTCGTGTTGGGGTGTCGTGTTGGGGTGTCATGTTGGGGTGTCGTGTCGGGGTCGGGGTGTCGTGTCGGGGTCGGGGTGTCGTGTCGGGGTCGGGGTGTCGTGTCGGGGTCGGGGTGTCGGGGGTGTCCTGTCGGGGTCAGAGTGTCGGGGTCGGGGTCGGGGTCAGGGTGTCGTGTCGGGGTCGGGGTGTAGGGGGTGTCGTGTCGGGGTCGGGGTGTGGGGGGTGTCGTGTCGACGATCCTCGACCCGGTTACGTCGGCGCCGACGCATCCCTCCTCCTCTTGGTCTTCTTATTCTCGAGTGAGGTGCGCGGGCGGCGGTGGCGGTTAGTGCCATCCGGTTTACCGACTTTTTCTTATTTTCTCCTCCTCCTCCTCCTCCTCCTCCTCCTTTTCTTCTTCTTTTTCTTCTTCTTCTTCCTGCTCTTCTTCTTCTCTCTTCTTCTTCTTCTTCTTCTTCATTTCCTCTCCTCCTCCTCCTAACTAAGTAACTAATTTACTAACTTAACAGAAAAACTAACAAAACTAAACTAATTAAACCTAAATCTACAAAACCAGAAAAATCTAAAAAACAATAAAAAAACTAGACCTGTGGGGCGGGGCGACGGTGGCGACGCGGGCCAGTGGGGTGGCGCTGGCGGGCGACGGGGTGGCGATGGCGACGCGGGCCGGTGGGGCAGCGGTGGCGACGCGGCGGCGGCGGGGGCACGCGGCGTCGGGAGCGCGTGGCGGTAGGGGCGACGGGGCGACGCGGCAACGGGGGCGCACGGCGGCGGGGATGCGAGGGTGCACGACGACGGTGGTGTGGGCGCACGGCGGCGGTGGCGAGGGCGCGCGGCGGCGAGGGCGTGGGGGCACACGGCGGCGGGGGCGCAGGGGTGCACGACGGCGGGGGTGCGAGTGTGCACGGCGGCGGTGGCAAGGGCGCGCAACAGAGGGGGTGCGAGGGCGCGCGGCGGCGGGGGCGACGCGGCGCGCGATGGCGGTGGCATCGGGGGTGGTGGGCGCTGGCGGCGGGGGCGACGGGCAAAGGGAGGAGAGAGACAAGGAGAGAAAGAGAGAAAGAGAGAGAGGCGGGCCGGGGGGCTAACTCCCCCTCTTTGCCGTCTGCTAGCGGATGGCAAAGGAGTTTGGCCGTCCGCAGGCAGACGGCAAAGAGAGGGCCATTAGGTCAACTAGCGGGCTGGGTCGTGGGTGGGCCCCCCTCCCTCTTTGTCGTCCACTAGCGGACGGCAAAGAGTTGGGCCGTTAGGTCAACTAGCGGGCTGGGTCGTGGGTGGGCCCCTCCTCCCTCTTTGGCGTCCGCTAGCGGACGACAAAGAGTGGGGCCGTTAGGTCAACTAGCGGGCTGGGTCGTGGGTGGGCCCCCCTCCCTCTTTGCCATCCGCTGGCGGACGGCAAAGAGTGGGGCCGTTAGGTCAACTAGCGGGCTGGGTCGTGGGTGGGCCCCCACCCTCTTTGCCGTCCGCTAGCGGACGACAAAGAGGTGGCTGATGGCAAAGCCACTCTTTGCCGTCTGCCACCTCATTGCCGTCCGGTTTCTCCTAGATGATGGCAAAGCCATTATTTGCCGTCCGCTAGCCAATGGCAAATCTTCTGATTCTAGTAGTGTATATTTCTCCTACTGGGCCACGGCCGTCTGCAGGTACCCGATGGCGTTCTACACATCCTCTGGAAAGGGTGCTTCATCCGGGATAGGAATTGTCTCAAACCGGGTGGCCGCTGCCAACAAATTCTCGGCTGGGTTAGAATAATGACCCGTCGGCATCAGAAAGCCACCGGGTGAGGCTTGGTTATGCCGGGCCGGATGAGTCGCTGGTCGCACCGTCGGGCGGCTTTCGGGCGCGTCCGTTACTCGCCTCGTGCTAGGAGGAGTATTGAAGAGGTTCCTTGCTTTATAGCGCTCTAGTAGACGGGATTGATGCCTCCTTCGATGTACCGCTGCTGCTGATATTTGCTCCAACCCTAGACGGAAAGCATCTGCCTTGATACGTTACGCCTCTTCCTCCATTTGGGTCCTCAGTTCATCCATCCTTTGCCGTTCCTCTGTCATCCGGCCTTTGATCCTTGTGATCTCTAAATTCCGAGCTGCTTGATTATCTGGTGTGACCTTAGTGTCCATTAAAGCCACGAGCTCATCCATCAGCTCCACAAGAACTTGAGCCGGCGGTGTGGGGTTATCACCCGAGGTGGCGGCTCCTACGGCTATACTACTCATGCCTGGGGCTGACCCCGCCATGAACATAGCAGCATGAACCGGCAGCTCAAGACCATCCGACTCAGAGCGATCTGACTCAAGGCGGATGTTGCCGTAGCCCCCAAGGCCGCCGTTGCGGAGCTGGTACACCGACTCCGTTTCTCCACTTGAAGATTCGTTCTCCGAATAGACGAGAGTTTCCTATGATCCGGAAGCTTCCAGATCCGTACCTTGAGTGAAGCCTACGAAGACATGCTTCTGACCCGGATTAGCACGGGCAGGATGCATGTTACACGCAGGTCGCAGACGCCGAGCCGGCTCGATGATGTTGGTGCAGACGTCCGACCCGGGTGTAGATCCATCAACCCTTCCGATGAAGACGTGGATCCCGCCAAATGGAACCTGGAATCCATACTCCATGGACTCTGCATCAAGCCCCTAGCCGGCATCGTCGATGTAGAACCAGCCATGGTGGCTCTTGCTGATCCTTCCGACCATGTATCCTTCGAGCCCTAGGAGAGAGCCCTTCGAGAACTCAACACCACCAAGCGTCAGCCCCATGGTGGGCACCAACTGTCGTGGTTTTATCACAGCAGATGTCCGAGTTAATGGACTTGGATTCAAGGCCATCGCTAACGTGATGGACTCAAAGGGGTTGACAGGGACGAAGGACACGAGTCTACCTAGGTTCGGCCCCTCAAGGTGAGATAATAGCCTACGTCCTGCTTGTGTTTGTATTTCTTGTTGTATCGATTACAAGGGAGCTAAAGCTTGATCTAGTTCTCGATCACCTGACCTCTCAGTCGCCCTGGGTCTTGCCTTTATATACCGAGGTCAAGATCATGGGTCATACAAGTTGTGACCGACTCTCATTACATGTCCGAGTCTTCCTCTATCTTCTCTATCCTATCCTAACCAAGTTTTCCCCGGGCGGCTTTACACGCCCGGGTCTTCTCATCCGGGCCACCCCGCCGGCCCATCTTGTGAGCCGCTACGCTTGTTGGGCCCTCCAGTCCTGACGGCTCACTCTTGGGCTGGCTACGAGCCGTTCGGTTTAACCAGGAGCCCTCCAGGGCGGGTCTCACCGTGGGGTTATATCCCCAACAAAATTCGTCCTATATCTTTCTTCTGCCCTAGTCGAGCTTTGAGGCTTAATCAACTTCACACATTACAAATCAGGCAAGAACTCTTTCTTTGACTGATCCATTTTGAACTCTTTCAAAAACTTGTCAAGATATGTACTCATTGAAAGTCTCATCAAGTATCTTCATCTATCTCTATAGATCTTGATGCTCAACAATTAGGTAGCTTTAGCCATGTCTTCCTTTGAAAAACTCTTTTTAAACAACCGTTCATGCTTTCCAGAAATTCTATACCATTTCCGATCAACAATATGTCAACCACATATGCTTATCAGAAACTCTATAGTGCTCCCACTCACTTCATTGTAAATAAAAGTTTCTCATAAACTTTGTATAGACTCAAAAACTTTGATCACATCATCAAAGTGTATATTCCAACTCCGAGATGCTTTCTTTAGTTCATAGAAGGATCACTGAAACTTGCACACCTTTTAGCATCCTTAGGACTGACAAAACCTTTTGGTTGTGTCACATACAATCTTTCCTCAAGTAAACCGTTAAGGAAACGTTGTTTTGACATCCATCTGCCAGATTTCATAATTGAAAAATGCAGCAACTGCTAACATAATTCCAACAGACTTTAGCATCGCTACGAGTGAGAAAGTCGCATCGCAGTTAACTCGTTGAACTTGTCGTAAACTTCTTTGCAACAAGTCGATCTTTACAAATGGTGACATTTACCATCAGCATCTGTCTTCATTTTAAAGATCCGTTTGTACTCAATGACCTGTCGTCCAACGAGAAAGTCTACCAAAGTCTATACTTGGTTTTCATACATGGATCCTATCTTGAATTTCATGGCCTCTAACCATTTGTCGGAATCCAGGCCCATCATAGCTTCTCCATAGTTCGTAGGTTCATCGTTGTCCACCAACATGACCTCTAAGACAGGGTTGCCGTACCACTCAGGAGTAGTACGTGTCCTTGTCTACCTACGAGGTTCGATAGTAACTTGATCTGAAGTTTCATGATCATTATCATTAACTTCTTTTCTACTAACATCTTTCTGCGTTGCACTACTCTCTGGTTGAAACAAAAGGTTCAACAACCTCATCAAGTTCTATCTTCCTCCCACTCAATCCTTTCGAGAGAAACTTTTCCTCGAGAAAGGAACCCGTTTTAGCAACAAACACTTTATGCTTGGATCTGAGATAGAAGGTTCACCCAACTGTTCTTAGGGTATTCTATGAAGATGCATTTGTCCGCTTTGGGTTCGAGCTTATCATACATAAGTGTCGCATTCCCAAACTCTAAGAAATGACAACTTTAGGTTTCTACCAAACCATATGGTGTCATCTCAACGGATTTAGATGGTGGCCCTTTTAAAGTGAATGTAGTTGTCCATAATGTATAACCCCAAAAACGATAGTGGCAAAACGATAAGAGACATCATAGCAGGCACCATATCGAATAAAGCACGAGTACGATGTTCGGACACACCATCAAACTATGGTGTTCAAGGTGGCGTGAGTTGTGAAACAACTTTCACATTGTCTAAAGTTGTATGACAAACTCGTAACTCAGATATTCACCTCCACGATCATATCGCAGAAAAAATTTATCTTCTTGTCACGATGATCTTAAACTTCATTCTGAATTTGCTTAAACCTTTCAAACAATTCAGACTTGCGTTGCATTAAGTAAATATACACTATATCTACTCAAATTATCAGTGAAGGTAAGAAAATAACGATATCGACCGCATGCTACAAGACTCATTGTATTGCATACATCAACATGTATCATTTCCAATAAATCACTTGCCCGCTCCATCAATTTGGAAAACGGGGTCCTTAGTCATCTTGCCCAAGAGGCATGGTTCGCATGTCTCAACCGATTCGAAATCGAATGAGTCCAAAGATCCATAGGCATGGAGTTTCTTCGTGCACTTTATAGCAATATGACATTTAGCGGCAGTGCCACCAGTATGTGGTACTATCATTATTAACTTTGTATCTTTTGGCATCAATATTATGAACATGTGTATTACTACGATCAAGATTCAACAAACCATCCTCACTGGGTGCCTGACCATTCAAGGTATTATTCATGTAAATACAATAACCATTATGCTCTAACTGAAATGAAAAACCGTGTTGCAATAAACACGATCCAATCATGTTCATGCTTAGCGCAAACACCAAATAACATTTATTTAGGTTTATCGCTAATCCCGAAGGTAGAGAGAGCGTGCGATGTTGATCACATCAACCTTGGAAACATTTCCAACACACATCGTCACCTCACACTTAGCTAGTCTCCATTTATGCCGTAGCTTTTATTTCGAGTTACTAACATTTAGCAACCGGACTAGTATCCAATACCCAGGTTCTACTAGGAATACTAGTAAGGTACACATTAATAACACGTATATCAAATATACTTCTGTCGACTTTGCCAGCCTTCTTATCTACCAAGTATCTAAGGTTGTTCCGCTTCAGTGACCGCTCTCCTCATAATAGAAACACTTAGTCTTGGGTTTGGGTTCAACTTTGGGTTTGCTTCACTGCAGTGTCAAATGACTTGCCATCCATGAAGTTTCCCTTCTTTCCCTTGCCCTTCTCGAAACTAGTGGTTTTACTAACCATCAACACTTGATGCTCCTTTTTGATTTCCACCTTCATGGTGTCAAACATCGTGAACAGCTCAGGGATAATTATTTCCATCCCTGGCATTTTATAGTTCATTACCAAGTTCTAGTAGCTTAGTGACAGTGACTTGGAGAACTATATCAATCACTATCTTATCTGGAAGATCAACTCCCACTCAATTCAAGCGATTATAGCCCCCACAAAATCTGAGCACATGCTCAACGATTGAGCTATTCTCCTTCATCTTGCAGGCAAAGAATCTTGTTGGAGATCCTGAGATCCCAATTTCAGCTCTTAGAACAGCTCATATGTTCTGTGACGTTCAAAACATTTTGGAGCCTCCATTCTAAGACATAATGTATGACGCACTAAACTATCAAGTAGTCATCGGAACGTGCCTATCAGATGTTCACAACATCTACAGACGATGCTAGAGGTGGTAGCGCATCGAGCGGTGCATTAAGGACATAAGCCTTCTATGCAGCAATGAGGACAATCCTCGGTTCACGAACCTAGTCTGCAATATTGCTACCATCATCTTTCAACTCTATTTCTCTAGGGACATATAAAAATTCCATGGAGCTACAGTGTGAGCTATAACATAATTTGCAAAGACACTACTGACTATTCATGATAACGAGTTCAACTAATCATATTACTTAAGAACTACCACTCAAATTGACATCCCTCTAGTCATTCGACTGATACATTATCCAAATTCACCAACTCAAGTCTGATCATCACGTGAGTTGAGGTGGTTTCAATGGTGAACATCATCATGTTGATCATATCTACTATATGCCTCATGTTCGACCTTTTGGTCTCTTGTCTTCCGAGGCCATGTCTATACATGCTAGGCCCGTCAAGTTTAACTCGAGTGTTCTGCATGTGCAACACTAGCTTGCACCCATTGTATGTTAACATAGAGTCTATCACACCCGATCATCATGTTGTGTCTCGACACGACAAACTTTCGCAACGGTGCACACTCGGGGAGAACACAATTTATCTTGAAAGTAAGTGAGGGATCACCGTATAATGCTACCATCGTCCTAATCAAAACAAGGTGCATAAAAGGATTAACATCACATGCAAATCATAAGTGACATATTATGGCCATGAACTTGTGCTTTTGATATCCATCTTGAAAGCACCGGCATGATCTCCATCGTCACCGGCATGACACCATGATCTCCATCATCTTGATCTCCATCAACGTGTCACCATTGGGTTGTCACGCCCACCATGCTTCTACTACTATTGCTACCGTTTAGCGATAACTAAAGCATTACATAGCGCTTAATGATTGACACGCAGGTCATACAATAATTAAAGACAATCCTATGGCTCCTGCCGGTTGCCGTACTCATCGACATGCAAGTCATGATATTGTATACAACACATGATCATCTCATACATCACATATATCTCATCATGTAATTGGCCATATCAAATCACAACATACCCTGCAAAAACAAGTTAGATGTCCTCTAATTGTTGTTGCATGTTTTACGTGGCTGCTATGGGTATCTAGCAAGAACAATTCAAGCCTACGCAAAAACCACAACGGTGATACATAAGTTGCTTTTCAACCTTCTAAGGGACCGGCTTTGTTGAATCCGATCCAACTAAAGTAGGAGAAACAGACACCTGCCAGCCATCTTTGTGCAACGAAGTTACAGGTCAGTCGATGAAATCAGTCTCGCGTAAGCGTACGAGTAAGGTTGGTCTGGACCGCTTCATCCCACACTACCGCTGAACCAAAACACGACCAAGGGAGGAAGCAATCTAAGAATCAGCGCCCACAAACTCTTTGTGTTCTACTCGCGATCTCATCTACACATAGACCTAGCTCATGATGCCACTATTGGGGAACGTTGCATGGGAAACAAAAAATTTCCTACGCACACGCAAGATCTATCCATGGTGATGAGAATCTATGAGAGGGAGAGTGGATTTAGATACCCTTGTAGATCGCTAAGCGGGAAGCATTAAGAAACGCGGTTGGTGTAGTCGAACTTCTTCGTGATCCAAATTGTCGAGCGTCCCGTGATCTCATCATGATCTGTCCCGCGATCCAATCACGATCCGTCCCGCAAACTCATCACGGTCCATCGTGCGATCTCATCATGATCTGTCTCGCGATCTTGATCACAGTCCTTCTGATCTAGCGCCGAACAGACGGCACCTCCGCGTTCAGCACACGTACAGCTCGATGACGATCTCTGCCTTATTGATCCAGCAAGAGGGAGCGGAGAGGTAGATGAGTTCTCCGGCAGCGCAATGACATTGCGGCGATTGTGGTGGAGCTATTCCAGCAGAGCTCCGCCTAAGCACCGCTAAAAACCGATCTAGAGGAGAAACTGCGATCTAGAGGAGAGGTAGCACATGGCTATTAGGGTTAGCTTTTCCCTCTAAATCCTCTAGTATATATTGGAGGGAGGGAGGGGAGGAGGAAGCCTCAAACCCTCAAGGTTTGGTCGAAATTGGAGGTGGATGACTCCTACTCCAATCCTATTAGGAGTAGGATTCCTCCTTTCCACTTGGAAACTCTTTCCACCTCTCCACCTTTGGATTTGTTTTCCTTCTCAAACCAGTCCAGCCGCATGGGCCCTTAGAGGCGGCTTCGGCCAGCACACCAGGGGTTGGTTTACTTCCTCCCATAGCCCATGTAGCCTCTTGGGTCGAGACACACCTCCCGATGGTCCCCCGTTACCCTCCCGGCACTCCCGATACACTACCGATGAGCCCAAAACTTTTCCGGTGACCACAACAGGACTTCCCATTTATCAATCTTTACCTTCGGACCATTGCGGAGCTCCTCGTGATGTCCGAGATCTCATCCGAGACTACAAACAACCTTCGGTCACCACCATACATAACTCTATACTACTGAAACGTCACCGAACCTTCAGTGTGCAGACCCTATGGGTTCGAGAACTATGTAGACATGACCGAGACACCTCTACGCTCAATAACCAATAGCGGGACCTGGATGACCGTATTGGTCCCTACATATTCTACGAAGATCTTTATTGGTCGATCCTCTATGTCAAGGATTCAATTAATCCCGTATGATGTTCCCTTTGTTCTTCGGTATGTTACTTGCCCGAGAGTCGATCGTCGGCATCTCCATACCTAGTTCAACCTCGTTACCAACAAGTCTCTTTACTCGTTCCGTAATACAAGATCTCGTGGATAACACTTAGTCACACTGCTTACGAGGCTTATTGTGATGTTGTATAACCTAGTGGGCCCTGAGATACCTCTTCGTCACACGGAGTAACAAATCCCAGTCTTGATCCATGCCAACCCGACAGACACCCTGGGAGATACCTGTAGAGCACCTTTATAGTCACCCAGTTACGTTGCGACATTTGATACACACAAGGTACTCCACCGGTGTCAGTGAGTTGCATGATCTCATGGTCATAGGAACAAATACTTGACATGCAGAAAACAGTAGCAATAAACTAACAAGATCATATGCTACGTTTGTAGTTTGGGTCTTGTTCATCACATCATTCTCCTAATGATGTGATCCCGTTATCAAATGACATCTCATGTCCATGACTACGAAACCATAGCCATCTTTGATCAACGAGCTAGTATATTAGAGGCATACTAGGGACATGGTGTTGTCTATGTATCCACACATGTATCCGAGTTTCCGATTAATACAATTATGGAATGGATAATAAACGATTATCATGAACAAGGAAATATGATAATGACCAATTTATTATTGCCTCTAGGGCATCTTTCCAGCACGGTCTTATCCCCTCGCCGATGGGGTTGGTCGGCGATGGCCGGTCGATGCCTTGTAGTGACCGCTCTGGTCGCTACAAGGGAGGGAGATGACGGGGGAGGGAGCGGGCTGGTTGGGTTAGGCCGGTTGGGTCTGACCTAGTGGGGAAGGAGGGATTTCCTTTTTTCTGTTTTTGTTTTTTTCAATTTTAATTTCTATTTTAGGCCATTTTCACCACAACAAAATTGTGAAGTGGGGCCCATCAAATAGGTTACCATATTAGGTAGGGCCACATCCAATTTGAGCATTTTTGTAATCTGTTTGTATTTCCAATTTGATTTTACTTGTATTTTAAAAATACCTTCAGCTACTATTATTGATGGTGGGGGTCACACCAGAATCTTCGTGATGTTGTTTTTCCCCAATATTATTTATCTTGGAATATTTCACAAGCATGCAACATTTTATCTTTGATGTTTGAGGATTTAAATTTGTCACTTGGAAATATAGAGCATTTGAATGGAATTTTGAGATGGAATTTGAAATCACATCTTGATCATATTCCACTTAGCAAAATAATTATTTGCTAACCATGCCATTACTGTTGCTTAATTACATCATCACTGTAGCACTGACACCAGGGTGTTACATTGGGGCCACCTCCCAGCTCCTCTGGCAGTGGTCTCTTTGTTATAAATTCACATATATCCCAAAAACCCTAGAGAGCCTCCCGGAACACTTTTTCTGCTGACACAAGTCTCTATTCTGCCGTGTGCCCATCTGGAGCCATGTTCCGGTGCCCTTTCGGAGGGGGGTCGATCACGCAGGCCCTCAACATCAACCTTGCTACTCCCATGGTGATGTATGAGTAGTTCACCACAGACCTATGTGTCTTTAGTTAGTCTCTATGTTCTTCAATGCCAACATCATTGTGATTCCCATGGTGATCTACCTTATGTAATCATTCTTTGCGGTGTGTTTGCTGGGATCCGATGAATTGTGGATTGATGTTCAGATTATTCATGAAAATATATTGAATATTTGCTGGCTATTTATATGCATGGTTATTATAGCTTTGTAATGCTCTCTGATCTATCGGTTTGGTTTGGTTAACTAGATTGATTTATCTTTAGTGGGAGTGGTGCATTATAGTGGGTTCAATCTTGCAGTGCTCAATCCCAGTGACAGAAAGGCAGATGGCACATATTATATTGCTTCCACTAAGGGTAAAACGATGGGGTTTATACATAGTGATTGGATTTACTTTGTCTACATCATATCATCATCCTTCAAGCCTTACTCTGTTTTTATTGAATACTCTAGATGCATGTTGGATACAAGTCAATAGGTGGAATAATAGTAGTACATGCAGGCAGGAGTCAGTCTACTTGTTTATGGATGTTATGCCTATATACGTGATCATTGTCGTGATTTTTTGCGTAACTACGCTCTTCTCTATGAATTCCCCAATAGTAATTTGTTTTACCCACCGTCTGCCTTCTTCGAGAGAGAATCCTCTAGCGAATACTAGGTCTCCTAAAAAATATATTTACAAACCTCTAATTACCTTGTTGCCATTATTTAATTTTTTCATTTTCAATTTATATTTATCAAATTATCCATCTATCACTACTTATCGCTTGCAAGTAACGAGTTCAATGGGATTGATAACCCTCTTGCCCGCGTTCGGTGCAAGTGTTTGCTCTTTTGTGTGTAGGTGCTCAAGATGGGAGTTTGTGTGATTCTCTTATTGGTTCAATAACCTTGGTTATCAGTGAGGGAAATGCATACATCTACTGTGATGCATCATCCCATCCTCTTCGGGGAAAATTCGAACGCAGTTTACAAGTATCAAGAAGGATTTGTGGCGCCGTTGCCCGGGAGCATCATCAAATTCCAATCAAGTACCTACTCACAAATTATCATTAACTTGATCTAATTTTTATTTGCTTTTATATATTGCTTGCTATAAAAATCAAAAATACAAAAATATTTATCATTGCTAGTTTACTTTTTCCTTGCTTGAAGCTGCTATCATGTCTGCTTCTACTATTTAGAAGGACGATGAAGGTAAAAACCCAAAAGAGGAAACTCCCCCACAACAATATGTAAAAGTTTTTTTACAGGGAAGGGGAATATTATAGGGAAAAGGATTATTCAAGAAGTATTTAACTGTCTGGTTGCTTTGGCTTGCAAGGATATGCCAATCCTAAAATAACAAAAAGTTACACCGATGCTATATATTTTCGCTCTTGTTTTTCAACTTGAAAGAAGATTTAGGCGTACTCACCCTACTTTGCAAAGGCTTCTCTATTAGTTGCCGGTCATAAAAGACCCTTGGGCTAAGAAGATAGCAATTCTTATCCTCGTGCATGAAGTTGACTATATAGTGCAAGAAGCTCAATATATCTTTGATCACTATAGTATGAGTCGTGAACATCCTGTGATAGATGAAGTATTATATAATGAGGACTTTATGATGAGATAAGTGTTTCCATATAACCATAGTTTTGACGAAAATGCACGAAAAAAAGTTTCTCATATTCATATTATGCAAGAAGTTTCCAACGCCATCAATAAACAATATTGTTGGATAGTAAGGGAGAATACATAGGGTTTTAAGGAAAGTAGCATTGAGAATGCCAAGATATTACAAGATGATGTGTATCCTATTAACTTTGAAAAACTTCCTCATGAACACATATCCCAAGATGTGAGTGTCAAAGATGATAATACTTGAAACTATGCATTTCGTAGCCAGGGACAGAAAACGATAACGCTTGTTGGGAGGCAACCCAATAGTTATTTATATTTTTTGGTTTTTACCTTCTGTTATTTTTTGATAACCTGATTATTTCTACCATAATGATTGTTTTTTATATTTAAATTAGTGTTTGTGCCGACAAAATCCTTTGGGATGACTTGAATGATAAGTAGAATTGATACGGTGCAAAAAGAGAAACTTTTGCATCCAGTGTAGAATTTCTCTGATTTTACTGGAACGTCTATTTGATCTAATTTTTTTAAACAGTAATGGTATATAAATTCCCCAGGTTTTCCTTTTTTTGTAATTTTTGGAGTTACAGAAGTATGGTGTTTGTGCATATCATTATATATTGTTCTGTTTTAAACAAATTCTGTTTTTGCTTGCATACTTTGCTTGTTTTGATGATGATATGGATTTTATTGGGGGTATAAGCCATGGAGAATTTAGTATATAGTACCTTATGCAATAATAAATATGAATCAAGTTATAGCATTACCTACAGTTTTTCATTTACCTATCATACTAACGGAGCTCGCGAGTTTTCTGATGAGGTTTGTATTCTGAAGTTTTCAAATTTTGGGTGCTATCACAATGGATGAAGAAATAAGGAGCAACAGAGAGCCTAATCTTGGGGATTCCCAAGGCACCCCAAGGTAATTTCTAGGAATACTCAACCGTCTAAGCTTTGGCATGCCCCAAAGGCATCCCCTCATTCGTCGCAATCCATCGATATGTCACTTGGAGCTATTCATGACATGATATGTGTTTTGCTTGGACCTTCATGTAGTTTAGTTTGATTTTTGATTTAGTTTTCCACAATCATTATTTTATGGACACACCAACTTCAGATAGACACATGTTCACCATGATTTGCTAGACTACTCTTTGTGCTTCACTTATATCTTTTGAGCTAAGTAGTTGCGCTTGTGCTTCAGTTATATACTTTAGAGCACGGTGGCATATACATTTTAAAGAAATGATTGCATTCTCATTCTTCACTTAAATTTGTTTGCAGTTTAATATCTAGTGATGGTAATTTTCATGGCTTATAAGACTAGTACAAAAATAATAGGTATTCAAGGAGTGCATAATCGAAACCTTGATGTACCATATAAAAGAGAAATTATGGGTTAAGGATATTGATGTGGTAATATGAAAGGGCGTGAGTGCATGGTTGTTGGTTAATAAAACTATCAATTGTTAAAGGGTGTTAATTTTTTGTTCATCTAAATATTGGTTATCGTACGATGATGATGTGTGAGCATTCTTATTCCTCGTTGAAATCCTAGTGTTGTTTAGTTCGGGGGTGCGCGATGGTTAACTCCTACCAACCTCCTCCTGTTGGAAATATGCCCTAGAGGCAATAATAAAATAGTTATTATTATATTTCCTTGTTCATGATAATCGTTTACTATCCATGCTATAATTGTATCGATTGGAAACACATTTCATGTGTGGATACATAGACAACACTGTGTCCCTAGTATGCCTCTAGTAAACTAGCTCGTTGTCAAAGTTGGTCAAGGTGTCCTAGCCATACACATGAGATGTCATTTGATAATCGGATCACATCATTAGAATAATGATGCGATGGACAACACCCAAACTATGAACATAGCATATGATCATCTCAGTTTATTGCTATAGTTTTTTGCATGTCAAGTATCTGTTCACATGGCCATGAGATCATGCAACTAACTGACACCGGAGGAATACCTTTTGTGTATCAAACGTCGCAACGTAACTGGGTGACTATAAAGATATCCTATAGCTATCTCTGAAGGTGTCTATTGAGTGTGCATGGATCAAGACTGGGATTTGTCACTCCGTGTGACGGAGTGGTATCTCAGGTCCCACTCGGTAATACAACATCACAACAAGCCTTGCAAGAAATGTTACTAAAGTGTTATCCATGGGAACTTGTATTACGAAACGAGTAAAGATACTTTCCGGTAACGAGACTGAACTAGGTATAGAGATACCGACGATCGAATCTCGGACAAGTAACATACCGAAGAACAAAGGGAACATCATACGGGATTAACTGAATCCTTGACAAAGAGCTTCAACCGATAAAGATCTTCGTGTAATATGTAGGAACCAATATGGGCGTCAAGGTCCTACTATTGGTTATTGAACTTAGAGGTGTCTCGGTCATGTCTAACGTAGAGGGGTCTGCACACTTAACGTTCGATGATGTTTCGGTAGTATTAAGTTATGTATGGTGGTGACTGACGGTTGTTGAGAGTCCCAGATGATATCCCGCACGTCATGAGGAGCTTCGGAATGGTCCCTAGGTAAAGATAGATATATACACTACCAGAATGTCTGTCTGTAGTCCCGGTCGGGATGGGCCTTTAGTACCGGTTCCCCAACCGGTACTAAAGGGTCGGGACTAAAGGTCCAGACCTTTAATACAGGTTGGCCCATGGACCGGTACTAAAGGCCCACCATGTGGCTGCCTGCGTGGGCTGGTGGTGGAGGACCTTTAGTACGGGTTGGTGATACCAACCGGTACTAAGTGTTCTGTTTTTCAAGCTTTTAATTAGGTTTTCGTTTTCCTCTCTATTTTCTGTGTTTTCCATTCATTTCAAATTTATTTTATGGCGCTACATAGTGTAAACATTACACAAGTTGATGCATATATATATATATGTAATATGATATACAATATCTCATACACAGTATATATACAAATGGAATTACACATCCATATATATTCTGGACTTATAAATTAAGGCCCAAAACCCGGCCGGGACTAGCTAGCTAGTGCTCCGGATGAAATATCAGTTTTCTACTACTGATTTGCTGGCATTATTGAGGCGGCAGTAAGTAATAGTGCTCTTCATTTACATCAATGACATGTCGAAGAAGAAATGCTGCAAATTCCTCTTGAAGTGCTACAAAGCGTTTCTCGAGTGAGAGCTTCGACATCATTTGCCAAACCTGGAGTTGTCTTTCATGTGCTCCTCTGCGATGTATACGGCCTTCGGTCTAGATGCAAATGTTCTCACAGAGGAAGTATCCACATAAATTTATCCCTTGTGGCTGCTTCGCGCACTTTGCAAAAGAAGAGAATTCAATAAGATAATTAATAATCATGCAACCATCGCATCGTAGTTGGTAGTTCCTTGTACTGCTCGGGTGTGACAAGTGGTTTTCCGACGGCATATTGCATTGCGTACTTATCTGCACCGTACTCACGGATTTCCTCGGTGTCAAGGATTTGGCCAAGAGTGAGACCTGCAGCCTCTACTTCTTCGAGGTCGATTGCTTTGCCTTGCACGTCGACTTCTTGGATCGATTGCCTGCTTGGATTGGTACTCACCTTGAGCGGAGAGATCGATTGCTTGGATTGTTCTCCGAGCTGGGGACCTGTTTTCCCGCTAGTAGTACCACCTGTCGTTGATGTCGTACTTTCCGACTTCTTCCTTGGGCTGGGCCGACTTCTTTGCTCACTTGCCTTCTGAATCTGTCGCTCGGTCTGTCGACATACACTCCAAATATGTCGGGGGTCGATCAATAAAGTGTTCCATAAAGTGCTCTTGGACTTCCTTGGGTATTACCTCCTTTCGTGGTAGGGTCTTCTTCGCAAAAAAGGCTTTCACTTGGTGATCGCTTTCAATTTTGGTTTCCTCTAGTGTCATGTCGTAAGGCAGCTTCCTTTTGGCCACAGGCTCAAGTTTCTTCTTTGCTTTCTTCCAAAGAGGACTGCTGATGGCCTTCCTCTTTTGGGAGCCCTGATGGTGGGACTGCTGCCAGGGTGGAGTTGGCTCACGCGGCGGAGATCGATATCGATGATATGGAGTTGCATCGTGCTCCGTCCCGAGGTTGGGTGGACTCGCGCTGGGATCCATATCGAAGTGGGATGCCTCTCGAGGTGGGGAGGATTGCTGACGAGGTGGGGAGGACTGCTGGCGAGGTGGGGAGGACTGCTGGCTCTGCGATGCCTCTGGCTGGGATCCCTCACGCTGGACATCGATACTCGGAGGAGCTGGTGGCCTTAGCGCCGAGTGTGGAAAGATGATGCAGTCCTTACTCCATAGAATGAGACCACGGCCGGCTTCTGCAATGTGGACTCCCCCTCACCTCCAGGGATGTCAAGCTATAGTTCATCATATCCTGGCTCTATTGCGTCCACCGCGACACGAGCATACCTAGCTGGAATCGGATTGAAATGCTAGAGAACATCAGGTATATTTGGTAAAGCATAGCCCGTCGCGACCCGCATGGGTATGTTCTTCATTTTCTGGATTAGCTCACAAGATTTCTTCTCAGTGATATCATCCACGGGGGTGTGACCCAGCGGTGCCCCCGTGGAACCCACGCTACTTTTCGGCAGTGTAGATGGGACGGGTTCCGATGCCTCCTGCCGCAGAGTTGCCCTTTGGTCGGTCAGTACCTGTATCTGCAGCTGCTGCTGCTCAAACTTCTGTTCCAACTTTGAAACAGGTCTGCTTCTACCTTTTTTTTTCTCAAACGGCTTTTATAACTATCCTTCCATCCCGCAAACCCCTCATACCACGGAACAACGCCCACGCCTCGTGTTCGTCCTCCGTGTTCGGGATTCCCGAGAGCGCGTGTAAGCTCGTCGTTCTCTCTATCGGGGTGAAACCGTCCTTCTTGGGCAACTTTTATTGCTTCAATCAACTCATCTGATGCATGCTTCAGACTGGTCAGTGCAATAATCTTCCCTGTTGTTGGGTCCAACTTTCCCCCATGCGCAAAAAACCAATTCCTGCACCTCTGGGGCCAGTGGAAGGTTACTGGAGTGATCCCTTCAGCATGCATCTTATTCACTAATGCATCCCACTTAGGAATGGCTGACTTGTATCCACGTGTCCCTAGTTTATGGTGATACTTTTTTTTCTCCACATTTATCTTATTCTTTGCTGACTTCTCCATAGCAGCTTCCGATCTCTTGTACTCGATAAATGTGTCCTAGTGATTCCTTACCTTCTCGTATATTCCTCTGAATTTGGGCGCCTTCTTGCCTCTAGCATTGTACTCGGTCCATAATCTTTTCTTCGAAGTCTGTAACACGCCAACCATCTTATGGAGAGAAAACTCCTTGACTTTGTCCCTTTGGCGCTCCGAGAGACAATCTGGTAGGATGAAATGCTCCATGAGATCTCACCAAAGGGCATCTTTAATTCTTTTATCGACATAATTCACTCCTGGTTTTGGTTTGTTTGCCTGAATCCATTCTTGCATTGAAATCGGGACTCTGTCCCTAACAACCACTCTGCATTGACGCACAAATGTCTTGGCATTGGCTTCAGGGTGAGTCGGTGCGCCATCATGTTTGAAAGCATCAACATTGAGCTTTACGTTGCCATCCAATATTTTGGCACCGCCTCGTACCTTTCTACTAGATTGGCTCGATCGGGAGCGCTGATAATTAAAAGAAGAAAGATTTGTTAATATATATATACAAATCAATTAATACACGTGTAATGATCACCAGAGGCTAATATGTGTATATACCTCGCCGGACATTGTTAGTTGTTCCGGATTTTGGAACATAAGTTGTTCTTCCTCGGCCTCACATCCATCACCGTAATCGTTCAGATATTGTGAGCCATCATCATCATGTGATTCACCGAGAAGGTCCACTAGGTTTTCGGAGGAGCGTATCATGTCGAACATGTCCTCTTCATGAGCTCTACCGGTATTGTCCATAGCTTAATAACTAATCCATAATAATATAGATAAAAGAAATTAGTATTCAAATTAGCATGCATTCAAGAAGCAAAATAACTGATAGTTAATTAATAATGCATCATCGAATACATATATAGTAGTTCTTAGAAAAGATCTCATCTCATAATCTCGGATAATAGTTAATACATCATAATAATACATATATAGTAGCTAATATATCGATCTAGCTAGAACCCTAGTGCCCGACGGATATTGGGGCGGGTGGTGGACACCCAAAGAGAAGGAACCGTCATAGGAAAATGGCTCTAGTGAGATCCCTGAAGGATCTGCCAGGTATTGTCAAACCTGGCCTCCAAAGCTGCCATGTAGCGACGGGCGTGCTGGTTCTCCTTTCTGACATGGTACTGTACCACCTCCATGGGGGACTCAAGCCTCCGAATCGTCTGTGGTCCATGCGGCCGCCACCACAGAACCTCCGGGTCGACGACAAGCTGACTCCTCACCAAGCTACGCCGCCCGGAAGACAGCACCTCCCAGTACCAGCCCGGCGGAGCCCAGTCCCGGACAGGGCCCCTCGGCTCAAGCAAGTGACCTCCTCTGCCGACTCGATGACAAGGATGCGGGATCGGCATTGTCGACGTAGAGAAGAAACACTTAATTATGAAAACAAATTAAATAACACTTAGCATCTAACAAATGAACCGGATGGGGAATAACATCCGGGAATGTTTTCCCGAAGTCTATATATGAACATTTTCTATATACATCAATCCATCCCTCTATACATACATACATACATACATGGAAAAAAAATTCTATGAACAAAAAAAAATCATCATTACAACATTTTCTATATATATATATACATCCATCTAACATTTCTATCTATCCAAAGCTCTAATGCAAAAAAATGAACTCCAATGCAAAAAAATCTAAACATCCACCTAACATCTCTATCTATCAATCTAACATCTCTATCTATCCATCTATCTATCCATCTAACATATCTATCTAACAACTTTGCCACAACATATCTATCTAAAAATCTAAACATCCATCTAACAACTTTGCCACAACATATCTATCTATCCATCTACACTAGTAGAAAACAGACCTTTCGTCCCGAGCTTTAGTCCCGGTCTGGTCACAAACCGGTACTAAAGATGGTATTAGTCCCGGTTCTTGCCTGCTACAATGGCTAGGAGCAGGGCGACCTTTAGTACCGGCTCTTGAGGGACCTTTAGTACCGGTTCGTCTCACGAGCCAATACTAAAGGGGGCGTGGCAGGGTTTTGGTCAGACATGGGCCCCGCTTGCACCTTTAGTACCGGCTAGTGACACCAACCGGTACTAAAGGGCAACTTTAGTACCGGCTGGTGACACCAGCTGGTACTAAAGACTTCCTACATATACATCCGTCCGCAGCCGATCAAAAGAGGTCTGTTTTCTCCCCTGTTCTACTTCTTGCTCGAAGCTCATCCTCCGTTTTGCCACTGTTTTGTCAAGATTTAAAGGCACCCCATCTATCCAAGTGTTCATAAAGGTTAGCAACTTTGCTCCTTCATCTCTTGCTAAATTAGCTTGTGGCATGCTCAAAGATATGTGATATGTGATTTGTGGGAGTTTATTTGATTTATATCCAATTTGAGCTCAAATTAACTTGTTAGGTTGCATATGTGTAGGTGTGGTTTATTTGGTGTGCCTTCCCATGTTCTTCTTCTTGCTCGAAGCTCATCCTCCATTTTGCCAAGGATTTGTGAAGATTTAAAGGCACCCCATCTATCCAAGTGTTCATAAAGGTTAGCAACTTTGCTCCTTCATCTCTTGCTAGATTATCTTGTGGTATGCTCAAAGATATGTGATATGTGATTTGTGGGAGTTTATTTGATTTATATCCAATTTGAGCTCAAATTAACTTGTTAGGTTGCATATGTGTAGGTGTGGTTTATTTGGTGTGCCTTCCCACCATCCCCGGCCGTCGTAACCACCGTCCATCGTCCGCACTGTCTCGTCGCGGCACCGGCCACCTTGGTGAGCCTCTTGTTCTTCTTAAAATCTTTTAAAAAAATTGCTTGTATGATTTAGATAGTTGCGTGTACGATTTACTTGTATTATTGTTAGTTATTCTATAGTGTAATGATTATGGTATCCGCCCACGTCGGCCCTTGTCCAATCTATGATTCAGATGTGGTATGTCGTTAATTATCTTTTATAACTATTTCACACAACATATAATGTCTATGACAATTAATTATGCCACCAAATTGACGTAGATATTTTTATCTATAGGAAGTAGTTGAACCAGAAATTCCAACCGACTATGCAATTCTGCACGAGAAATTAACACAAGCTGAAAAAGAAATTGATCATTTGAATTTTTTTTTGAAAAGAACTGAAGATGAGAAGATGGGATTGGAGTTGCATGTTGCCGATATCGTCGATGATCACAAGAACAAGATGGTTGGAATGCGCTTGAAGCTCAGAAAGATTAGAAAATATGCCATTGATAAAGATGCTTGGTATCATTATGTTGTTGGCTCAATTGTTACTTTAGTTGCGATTATGATTGCTTTTGTTGTTGTATTCACATGATTTAGATAGTTGGTCTTGTTTTATGAGATGTATATGTATGAACTATAAGTATCCATTATTTGAAGTAATAACATTTGGTCACTGCTATCTCTACTTTTGGTTGTAATGTGATGATGAAGTTGTATTAATTTGGTCACTTTGATGTTGTGTAGTGAACATGAGCCAGCAATGGATGTACGATGATCGACTAAGTCTAGGGTTTCTTAATGGCCTGCATGATTTTATTCGTGTGGCTAAGACAAATAAGTAGAATGGTTTCATGTGGTGTCTATGTCGTGACTATAAGAATAATCGGAATTACTTTACCTCAAAAACCCTTCACTACCACCTGCTGAAGTCCGGTTTCATGTCCGGCTATAGCTGTTGGACCAAGCACGGAGAAAGAGGGGTTATAATGGAATACAATGAACAAGAATAGGATGATGATAACTATACTTTGGCTGATACAACAATGGGGGAAGCTGAAGAAGAGGCATCAATGGGGGAAGCTGAAGAAGAGGCATCAGATGAGCCCGCTGATGATTTGGGTCAGGTCATTGCTGATGCAAGGAGAAACTGCGAAAATGATAAGGAGTGGTTGAATTTGAAACGCATGTTAGAGGATCACAAGAAATTATTGTATCCAAATTGTGAACATGACCAGAAAAAGCTGGGTACCACGCTAGAATTGCTGCAATGGAAGGCGAAGAATGGTGTAACTGACAAGGGATTTAAAGAATTGCTGATAATGATAAAGCAGATGCTTCCAAAGGATAACAAATTGCCTGAAAGTACGTACGAAGCAAAGAAGGTTGTCTGCCCTCTAGGATTAGAGGTGCAGAAGATACATGCATGCCTTAATGACTGCATCCTCTACCACGATGAGGAGTACGAGAATTTGGATGCATGCCCGGTATGCGGTGCACTGCGCTATAAGATCCCCCGCGATGACCCTAGAGATGTGGAGGGCGAACGCCACAGGAAGAGGGTTCCTGCCAAGGTGATGTGGTATGCTCCTATAATACCACGGTTGAAACGTTTGTTCCAAAACAAAGAGCATGCCAAGTTGTTGCGATGGTACAAAGAAGAACGTAAGAAAGATGGGATGTTGAGAGCACTCGCTGATGGGTCATAGTGGAGAAAAATCGAGAGGGAGTTCGAGGACTTTGCAGCTGACGCAACGAACTTATGGTTTGGTCTTAGTATAGATGGCATGAATCCTTTTGGCGAGCAGAGCTCCAGTCGCAGCACCTGGCCTGTGACTCTATGTATCTACAACCTTCCTCCTTGGTTGTGCATGAAGCGGAAGTTCATTATGATGCCAGTGCTCATTCAAGGCCCTAAGCAACCCGGCAACGACATTGTTGTCTACCTAATGCCACTAGTTGATGAACTTCTACAGTTGTGGAAAAAACTAGGTGTGTGTGTGTGGGATGCGCACACACAAAAGGAAATTGACCTACGAGCGTTGCTGTTTGTAACCATCAATGATTGGCCTGCTCTTAGTAACCTTTCAGGACATACAAACAAGGGATACAATGCATTCATGCACTGTTTGGATGATATCGAAAGTATATATTTGGAGAAATGTAAGAAGAATGTGTACCTGGGACATCGTCGATTTCTACCGATCAAGCATATCTTAAGAAAGGAAGGCAACCAATTCAAAGGTGAGCCAGATAACCGGAAGAAGCGTGGCCTCCGTACTGGTGAATATATATTTGATATGGTCAAGGATTTACAGGTAATCTTTGGAAAGGGTCATGGCGGACAATCTATTCCGAATGATGCCAACGGACACGCACCCATGTGGAAGAAGAAATCTATATTTTGGGAACTTGAATATTGGAAAGCCCTAGAGGTCCGCAATGCAATCGACGTGATGCATGTGACGAAAAATCTTTGTGTGAGAACCTGCTAGGCTTCTTGGGCGTGTATGGAAAGACAAAAGATACATCGGAGGCACGGGAGGACAAGCAAAGAATTAATGAAAAAGACGGCATGCCTCCAAAGCAGTATCAAGGTCCTGCCAGCTACGCTCTTACGAAAGAAGAGAAGGAAATCTTTTTTGAATGCCTGCTCAGTACGAAGGTCCCGTCTAGATTCCCGTCGAATATAAAGGGAATAATAAATATGGTAGAAAAAAAATCAAAAATCTAAAGTCTCATGACTGCCACGTGATTATAGTCACACACGCATTAGGATCCAAAGCGTGCCGTAATTCTTGATTTTGCTAGATGCTAAGTGTTAATTTTGCTAAGTGTTAATTTTGTGAAGTGTTAATTTTGCTAAGTTTTATTTAATTTTTTTCGTAATTAAGTGTTTCTTCTCGACGTCGACGATGTCGATCCCGCATCCTCGTTGTCGAGTCGCTGGAGGAGGTCACTTGCCAGAGCCGAGGGGCCCTGTCAGGGACTGGGCTCCGCCGGGCTGGTACTGGGAGGTGCTGCCTTCCAGGCGGCACAGCTTGGTGAGGAGCCAGCCCGTCGTCGACCCAGAGGTTCCGTGGTGGCAGCTACATGGGCCATAGACGATCGAGAGTCTTGAGTCCCTCGCGGAGGTGGTACAGTACCATGTCAGCAAGGAGAACGAGCACGTCCGACGCTACATGGCATCTTTGGAGGCCAAGTCCGACAATACCTGGCAGATTCTTCAGGGATCTCACTGGAGCTATGTTCCTATGATGGTTCCTTCTCTTTGGGTGTCCACCGCCTGCCTCGATATCCGTCGGGCGCTAGGGTTCTAGCTAGATCGATATATTAGCTAGCTACTATTATGATGTATTATTATGATGTATTAGCTAGATCGATGGAGATTAGCCGATGTATAGAAAATTATCCAAGATTATGCGGATGAGATCTTTTCTAAGAACTATACTATATATGTATTCGATGATGCATTATTAATTAACTATCAGTTATTTTGCTTCTTGAATGCATGTTAATTTAAATACTAATTTGTTTTAACTATATTATTATGGACTAGTTATTAAGCTATTGACAATACCGGTAGAGCTCATGAAGAGGACATCTTCGACAAGATACGCTCGTCCGAAAACCCAGCGGACCTTCGAGGTGAATCACATGATCATGATGATGAATCACAATATCTGAACGATCACGGTGATGGATGTGAGACCGAGGAAGAACAACTTACGTTCCAAAATCCGGAACAACCAACAATGTTCGGCGAGGTATATACACATCCATTAGCCTCTGGTGATCATTACATGTGTATTAATTGATTTGTATATATATATATTAACAAATCTTTCTTATTTTAATTATCAGCCCTCCGGATCGAGCCAATCTATTAGAAATGTACGAGGCGCTGCCAAAATATTGGACGGCAATGTAAAGCTTAATCTTGATGCTTTCAAACATAATGGCGAACCGACTCACCCTGAAGCCAATGCCAAGACATTTGTGCGTCAATGCGGAGTGGTTGTTAGGGATGGAGTCCCGACCACAATGCATGAATGGATTCAGCCAAAGGAAACAAAACCAGGAGTGAATTATTTCGATACAAGAATTAAAGATGCCCTTTGGCGAGAACTCATGGAGCATTTCACCCTACCAGATTCTCTCTCGGAGCGTCAAAGGAACAAATTCAAGGAGTTTGCTCTCCATAAGATGGCCAGCGCGTTCCAGACATGGAAGAAAAGATCATGGACCGACTACAACGCTAGAGGCAAGAAGGCACCCGAATTCTAAGGAATATACGAGAAGGTAAGGGATCAGTGGGACGCATTTATCGAGTACAGGACATCGATAGTTTCTATGGAGAAGTCGGCAAAGAATAAGATAAATGCTAAGAAAAAAAAGTATCACCATAAACTAGGGACAGGTGGATACAAGTCAGCCATTCCTAAGTGGGATGCATTAGAGAATAAGATGCTTGCTGAAGGGATCACTCCAGTAACCTTCAACTGGCCCAAGAGGTGCAGGAATTGGTTTTTTGCGCATGGGGGAAAGTTGGACCCAACCACAGGAAAGATTATTGCACTAGCCAGTCTGAAGCATGCATCAGATGAGTTGATTCAAGCAATAAAAGATGCCCAAGAAGGACGGTTTCACACCGATAGAGAGAACGACGAGCTTACACGCGCCCTCGAGAATGCCGAACACGGAGGACGAACACGAGGCATGGGCGTTGTTCCGTGGTACGAGGGGTTTGCGGGATGGCAGGACAGTTATAAAATACATTCGAGAAAAAAGAAGGTGGAAGCAGACCGACTTTCGAAGTTGGAACAAAAGTACGAGTAGCAGCAGCTGCAGATACATGTACTGACCCAGCAAAGGGAAACTCCGCAGCAGGAGGCAGTGGAAGAAGCCGTCCCATCTACAATGCCGAAAAGCAGCGTGGGTTCCACGGGGGCACCGCTGGGTCACACCCCCGTGGATGATATCACCGAGAAGACATCTTGTGAGCTAATCCAAAAAATGCAGAACATACCCGTGCGGGTCGCGATGGGCTATGCTTTACCAAATACACCTGATGTTCTCTGGCATTGCAATCCGGTTCCAGCTGGGTATGCTCGTGTCGCGGTGGACGCAATAGAGCCGGGACATGATGAACCATTGCTTGACATCCTTGGAGGTGAGGGGGATTCCACATTGGTAGAAGCCGGCCGTGGTCTCATTCTATGGAGTAAGGACTGCATCGTCTTTCCACACTTGGCGCTAAGCCCACCGGCTCCTCCGAGTATCGATGTCCAACGCGAGGGATCCCAGCCAGAGGCATTGCAGCGCCAGCAGTCCTCCCCACCTCACCAGCAGTCCTCCCCACCTCGCCAGCAGTCCTCCCCACCTCGCTAGCAGTCACCTCGCCAGCAGTCCTCCCCACCTCAAGCTCCCCCACAGTCGTCCCCACCTCGAGAGGCGTCCCACCTCGCCAGCAGTCCTCCCCACCTCACCATGAGCAGTCCTCCCAACCTCAGGACGGAGCACGACGCGAGTCCATAGCATCATCGATATCGATCTCCTCCACATGAGCCGACTCCACCCCGGCAGCGGTCCCGCCAGCAGGGCTCCCAAAAGAGGAAGGCCACCAGCAGTCCTCTTCGGAAGAAAGCAAAGAAGAAACCCAAGCCTCCGGCCAAAAGGAAGTTGCCTTATGACATGATACCAGAGGAAAATAAAATTGAATGCGATCTCCAAGTGAAAGCCTTTTTTGCGAAGAAGACCGTGCCGCCAAAGGAGGTAATACCCAAGGAAGTCCAGGAGCACTTTATGGAATACTTTATTGATCGACCCCCAGCATATGTCGAGCATATGCTGACAGACTATGAGCGACAGATTTAGAAGGCAAGTGAGCAGAGAAGTCGGCCCAGCCCAAGGACGAAGTCGGGAAGTACGGCATCAACTAGCGGGAAAACAGTTCCCCAGCTCGGAGAACAATCCAAGCAATCGATCTCTTCGCTCAAGGTGAGTACCAATCGAAGCAAGCAACCGATCCAACCAGTCGACATGCAAGGCAACCCAATCGACCTCGACATACTAAAGGCTGCAGGTCTCACTCTTGACCAAATCCTTGGCACCGAGGAAATCCGCGGGTACGATGCAACTGAGTACGCAATGCAATATGCCGTTGGAAAACCACTTGTCACACCTGAGCAGTACAAGGAACTACCAACTACGATGCGACGGTTGCATCATTGGTACATGCATGAAGCAAAGCAAGGGGAGACGGCGGTCATGGTCAAAGTACGGAAAGAGCATTACGTCAATGCATGTGACATATGTCTTGAATTCTCAGAACTTTTCCAGTTATACCACATGGACTCTATCGACAAAACTCTCATCAGTTGCTATTGTCTGTAAGTGATTTATATCTTTAGTAATTTAAGTCTCTAGCTAAGATATCATTTATTGGCTTATCCTCACTATATATGTTCTTTTCTATGCTATTATGCAGATTGAAGATGTGGTAATTGAAACAAGAGGGAATCGATGACATTGGGTTCATCGACCCAAGTACCGTTAATGGTCATGTGGTAAAACATTATGCCAAGTACACAGAAGATCTCTTGGAAAATTTTCTAGAGGCACTAACGAATACCAACAAATCTACTATAATATTTCCTTACAACATGGGGTGAGTGTTTACTCTCTTGTATATTACAAATTCTATTTTTGTTTACTAGCTTGCTATCAAGTGTAGTTGATGAGTTATATGCGCATTCCTGCTTAATTATATAAACTTCTGCGCAGAGACCACTATATCCTCCTATGTATTATCCTCGCAGATGGACTTGTTCAAGTGCACGACTCACTAGATACACCAGAACAATCATACGTGAACTTGTATTTTATGATAGAACGGTAATTTCAATCTTTATCGACCTCGCTTTCTTTCATTATTTCCTGATATCAAAAGTAATTATAATAACTCTTTCGTTCTTTTTCTTTGCCGGTAGTGTTTGGAAAATGATGATAGAAAAAAACCATCACGGTCATCAATGGAAACCGAAGCTGAAGTGGAAAAAGATACAGGTAATTAAGTAGTACTAGTAGGTCCGCGCATCTCATTAATTCTATTTTCAATACCATTATCATGCTCGATTATTAATTATCTTATTCAATTCTATTCTTTTGCAAAGTGCGCGAAGCAGCCACAGGGGACAAATTTATGTGGATATTTCCTCTGCGAGAACATTCGCATCCAGACCGAAAATCATATACGTCGCAGAGGAGCACGTGAAAGACAATTCCAGGTTTGGCAGATGATGTCGAAGCTCTCACCCGTGAAACGCTTTGTAGCACTTCAAGAGGAATTTGCGGTATTTCTTCTTCAACATGTCATTGACATAAATGGAGAGCACTATTCCTTACAGCCGCCTCAATAATGCCAGCAAATCAGTAGTAGAGAACTGAGATTTCATCCGGAGTACTAGGTAGCTAGTCTCGGCCGAGTTTTGGGCCTTAAATTAATTATAAGTCCTGAATTTATATGGATGTGTAATTCCATTTGTATATATATATACTGTGTATGAGATATTGTATATTATATTACATATATATATGCATGAACTTGTGTACTGTTTACAGTATGTAGCACCGTAAAATAAATTTGAAATGAATGGAAAACACAAAAAATAGAGAGGAAAATTAAAACCTAATTAAAAGCTAAAACAAAAAAACAGAAGACTTAGTACCGGTTGGTATCACCAACCGGTACTAAAGGTCTTCCACCACCAGTCCACGCAGGCAGCCACATGGAGGGCCTTTGTACCGGTCCGTGGTCCAACCGGTACTAAAGGTCTAGACCTTTAGTCTAGACCTGTTAGTACCGGTTGGGGAACCGGTACTAAAGGTCCATCCGGCCCGGGACTATAGGCCTATTCTGCACTAGTGCTAACAGTCCTAAAATTCCTAAAATTCTTAAAATTCCTAAAATTCCAGCATCTAATCCATAGTTAAATTCCTGAAATTACTAAAAATCAGCTTTTAGATCATATTACATTTTGGCAGGACTCGTCGGGGCTCACCGGCGGGATGGATCGTCGGGGCTCGTCGGGGCGGGCCGGTGAGACAACGCGTTGGGGGAGGGCTCGGCGACGGTGTCGGGGGTGGCAACGAGGAGTGGGCTCGGCGACGGTGTCAGTGGCGGCAACGAGGAGTGGGCTTGGGGAGGAGGGAGAGGAAGTCCGACGACAGCGTCAGGCAGGGCTCGGGGACAGCTCGGAGGCGACGGCGTAGGGCAGGGCCTGGGGACGGCTTGAAGGCGACGGCGTCGGGCAAGGCTCGGGGACGGCAGCGGGGGCGGTGACGAGGAGCTGGCTCGGGGAAGAGGGCAAGGAGGTCCGGCGACAAGGACAACGGATTTCGGCAGCCTGGCGGCGGTGCAAATAACCTTCTCCCGGTGCGTGGCTCGGCCCGGGACGAGGCCTCCACTATTTATACGTGGAGGACCTTTTAGTACCGATGCGAGCCACGCTCCGGTACTAAAGGTCCACCCCAAAAAATGTGCGGGGCGGTGGACATTTAGTACCGGTGCGTGGCTCGCACCGGTACTAAAGGTTTTTGAAATCATTATTAATTAATTAATATTTTTAGAAAAACCCCTAAACTTTAGAAAATAGTAGGAAAAAAAACTATGACTCCAATGGAAATAAATAATATATGAAAAAATATCAGAAAAATATAAAGAATCTGTTTATGGCATTTCCCTGCATGTTTGAACAACTTAAACTGCTTTATAAGACAATTTGATTAAATGGCATTAGAAATGTCATATCTCTAGTTTGAAAAGCAGTACAAATGAACTCTGAAAAGGTTGTAACTTGGCATGACTTCATAATTTCACCCAGATAGCACCTTCTAACGAGTTGACAGGGTTACGGCAAAAACTGGATGCACTTCGTGTACAAATTGGACAATCTCTTTCGAAGTATGAGGGTTTCAAACGAAAACTCATCTGTTACAAAGGGATTTCATTTTTAATAACTTATTTTAACTTCATACTTTTTGTGTGTTTGATTTAAAGGCACATCATCAATTTTCAACCCTTTGTGACTTCATTTGATATTTTCCATGCATTTAATGATTTTTTTTTCAGCTAAATGACCCTGAATTTGAAAAGCAGTACAAATGAACTCTAAAAAGGTTGTAACTTGGCATGACATCATAATTTCACCCACATAATAACTTCTAAAGAGTTGAGAGGGTTACGGCAAAAACTGGATGCACTTCGTGTACAAATTGGACAATCTCTTTCGAAGTGTGAGGGTTTCGGACGAAAACTCATCTATTAAAAAGGGATTTCATTTTTAATAATGTATTTTAACTCCATACTTTTTGTGTGTTCAATATGCACCATTCAAAGGCACATCATCAATTTTCAACCCTTTTTGACATCATTTGATATTTTTGATGCATTTAATGATTTATTTTGAGCTAAATCATCCTGAATTTGAAAAGCAGTACAAATGAACTCTGAAAAGGTTGTAACTTGGCATGACATCATAATTTCACCCACATAGCAAGTTCTAAAGAGTTGAGAGGGTTACGGCACTGGATGCACTTCGTGTACAAATTGGACAATCTCTTTCGAAGTATGAGGGTTTCGGACGACAACTCATCTATTGCAAAGGGATTTCATTTTTAATAACTTATTTTAACTCCATACTTTTTGTGTGTTCAATATGCACCATTCAACGGCAGAGCATCAATTTTCAACCCTTTTTGACTTCATTTGATATTTTTCATGCATTTGATGATTTATTTTGAGCTAAATTACCCTGAATTTGAAAAGCAGTACAAATGAACTCTGAAAAGTTTGTAACTTGGCATGACATCATAATTTCACCCACATAGGAACTTCTAAAGAGCTGAGAGGGTTACAGCAAAAACTGGATGCACTTCGTGTACAAATTGGACAATCTCTTTCGAAGTATGAGGGTTTCGGACGAAAACTCATCTATTACAAAGGGATTTCATTTTTAATAACTTATTTTAACTCCATGCTTTTTGTGTGTTCAATATGCACCATTTAAAGGCACATCATCAATTTTCAACCCATTCTGACTTCAGTTGATATTTTTCATGCATTTGATGATTTATTTTGAGCTAAATGACCCTGAATTTGAATAGCAGCACAAATTAACACTGAAAAGGTTGTAACTTGGCATGACATCATAATTTCACTGACATAGCAACTTCTAAAGAGTTGAGAGGGTTACGGCAAAAACTGGATGCACTTTGTGTACAAATTGGACAATCTCTTTCGAAGTATGAGGGTTTCGGACGAAAACTCATCTATTACAAAGGGATTTCATTTTTAATAAGTTATTTTAACTACATACTTTTCGTGTGTTCAATATGCACCATTTAAAGGCACATCATCAATTTTCAACCCTTTTTGACTTCATTTGATATTTTCATGCATTTAATGATTTATTTTGAGCTAAATGACCGTGAATTTGAAAAGCCGTACAAATGAACTCTGAAAAGGTTGTAACTTGGCATGACATCATAATTTCACCCACATAGCAACTTCTAAAGAGCTGAGAGGGTTACGGCAAAAACTGGATGCACTTCGTGTACAAATTGGACAATCTCTTTTGAAGTATGAGGGTTTTGGACAAAAACTCATCTATTACAAAGGTATTTCATTTTTAATAACTTATTTTAACTCCATACTTTTTGTGTGTTCAATATGCACCATTGAAAGGCACATCATCAATTTTCAACCCTTTCTGACAGCTTGATGACGTCCTCGCCTTCTTGATCCAGCAAGAGGGGCGAAGTAGTAGATGAGTTTTGACAGCACGACGATGTGGTGGTGGTGGTGAAGAATAATCTCCACAGGGCTTCGCCAAGCACTACGGAAACTATGACGGAGGATAAACTAGAGGGACAGGGTTGCCGGCACATGGCTTAGGGTTTCTTGATGTGTTCCAGGTGCTAGCCCCGCCCCTTTATTTATATGCTGAGCCCTGGGGTCGAAACTTGGAGAAAAATCCTCCTCAAGGTTGGTTTGCCCGCAAGGCAAGAGTCCTCCTCAAACTCCAGGACCAGACATCAAGGTCCTTGGTGTCTGGCCCCTGGCCTTCACAAAACACCTTTTGCACCTTCCTAAATCTCATGGGCTTTACCCCTTGGCCCAAATAAAGTGTTCTTGTACCCCGAACATTTCGGGAAACATCCGAAACTATTCCGGTGAATTCCGGAACTCTTCCGAGACAAAACACTATTATCCCATATATCAATCTTTACCTCTGGACTATTCCAGAGCTCCTCGTCATGTCTGGAATCTCATTCGGGATCTCGAACAACTTTCAGTCACCAACATAATAACTCAACTATACTTATATCGTCGCCAAACGTTAAGTGTGTAGACCCTGCGGGTTCGAGAACTATGCAGACATGACCGAGACACCTCTACGGTCAATAACCAATAGCGGGACCTAGATTCCCATATTGGTTCCTACATATTTATGAAGATCTTTATCGGTCAAACCTCTATGTCAAGGATTCAGTTAATCTCGTACAATGTTCCCTTTGTTCGTCGGAATGTTAGTTGCCCGAGATTCGATCGTCGGCATCTCCATACCTAGTTCAATCTCGTTACCAGAAAGTTTCTTTACTCGTTACATAATACAAGATCCCATGGATAACACTTTAGTCACATTGCTTGCAAGGCTTGTTGTGACGTTGTATTACCGAGTGGGCCCTGAGATACCTATCCGTGACACGGAGTAACAAATCCCAGTCTTGATCCATGCCAACTCAACAGACACCCTCGGGGATACTTGTAGAGCACCTTTATAGTCACCTAGTTATGTTGCGACGTTTGATACACACAAGGTACTCCTCCGGTGTCAGTGAGTTGCATGATCTCATGGTCATGGGAACATATACTTGACATGCAGAAAATTGTAGCAATAAACTGACATGATCATATGCTACATTTATAGTTTGGGTCTTGTCCATCACATCATTCTCCTAATGATGTGATCCCGTTATCAACTAACATCTCATGTTCATGGCTAGGAAACCTTAGCCATCTTTGATTAACGAGCTAGTCTACTAGAGGCATACTACGGACCCATTGTTGTCTATATACCCACACATGTATTTAGTTTCCAATCAATACAATTATAGCATGGATAATAAACGATTATCACGAACAAGGAAATATAATAATAACTAATTTATTATTGCCTCTAGGGCATATTTTAAATAGTCTCCCACTTGCACTAGAGTCAATAATCTTGTTCACATCACCATGTGATTTACATTGTTATGAATCTAACACCCAACGAGTTCGATCATGCTTTGCATGTGAGAGAGGTCTTATAGTCAACGGCTCTGTGACATTCAGATCCATGTTTACTTTACAAATCTCTATGTCATATTGTAGACACTGCTACCACACTCCACTTGGAGCTATTCCAAATGGCTGCTCCACTATACGTATCCGGGCTGCTACCCAGAGTCATCCGGATTGGTGTTAAAGTTTATATTGATGTAACCCTTTACGAAGAACTCTTTATCACCTCCATAATCGAGAAATATTTCCTTAGTCCTATAGTTACTAAGGATAATTTTGACCGCTGTCCTGTGATCCACTACTGGATTACTCTTGTACCCCTTGACAGACTCATGGCAAGGCACACATAGGTGGGGTATACAACATGGCATACTATATAGAGCCTATGGATAAAGCATAGGGGACGACGTTCGTCCTTTCTCTTTCTTCTGCCGTGGTCGATCTTTGAGATTCACTCAACTCCACACCTTACAAACCAGGCAAGAACTTCTTTTACTGATCCATTTTGAACTCTTTCATAAACTTGTCTAGGTATGTACTCATTGAAAGTCTCATCAAGCATCTTGATCTATCTCTATAGATCTTGATGCCCAATAATTAGGTAGCTTTATCCAGGTCTTCCTTTGAAAAACCTTTTTCAAACAACTGTTTATGCTTTCTAGAAATTTTACATAATTTCCGGTAAATAATATGTCAACCACATATACTTATCAGAAATTCTATAGTGCTCCCACTCACTTTATTGTAAATACAAGTCTCTCATAAACTTAGTGTAGACTCAAAAACTTTGATCACCTCAACAAAGCGTATATTCCAACTTTGAGATGCCTGCTCCAGCCCATAGAAGATCACTGGAGCTTGCACACCTTTTAGCATCCTTAGGACTGACAAAACCTTCTGGTTGTATCTCATACAGCCTTTCCTCAAGGAAGGAAACGATGTTTTTGACATCCATCTGGCAGATTTAATAATTGAAAAACGCAGCAACTGCTAACATAATTCCAACAAACTTTAGCATCGCTACGAGTAAGAAAGTCTCTTCGCAGTCAACTCCTTGAACTTGTCGGAAACTTCTTTGCGACAAGTCAAGCTTTATGAATGGTGACATTTACCATCAGTGTCTGTCTTCATCTTGAAGGTCCATTTTTACTCAACGACCTACCATAACGAGAAAGTCTACCAAAGTCTATACTTTGTTTTCATACCTGGATCCTTTCTCGAATTTCATGGCTCTAACCATTTGTCAGAATCCAGGCCCATCATCGCTTCTCCATAGTTCGTAGGTTCATCGTTGTCCTACAACATGACCTCTAAGACAGGGTCGCCATACGACTCAGGAGTATTATGCGTCCTTGTCGACTGACGAGGTTCGATAGTAACTTGATCCGAAGCTTCATGATCATCATTAACTTCCTATTCAACTGACGTAGGCTCCACAGAAACATCTTTTTGCTCTGCGCTACTCTCTGGTTGAAACAAAGGTTCAATTACCTTATCAAGTTCTATCTTCCTCCCACTCAATTCTTTCGAGAGAAACTCTTTCTAGAGAAAGGACCCGTTTTCAGCAACAAACACTTTGCACTTGGATCTGAGATAGAAGGTATACCCAACTGTTCTTAGGGTATTCTACGAAGATGCACTTTTCTGCTTTGGGTTTGAGCTTATCAGACATAAGTGTCGCATTCCCAAACTCTGAGAAATGATAGCTTATGTTTCTGCCAAACCATATGGTGTCATCTTAAGAGATTTAGATGGTGCCCTATGTAAAGTGAATGTGGTTGTCTCTAATGTATAACCCCAAATCGATAGTGGAAAAACGATAAGAGACATCATAGTTCGGACCATATCCAATAGAGCACGACTACGACGTTCGGACACACCATCACACTATGGTATTCCAGGTGGCTTCAGTTGTGAAACAACTTTTACATTGTCTAAAGTTGTATGCCAAACTTGTAACTCAGATATTCACCTCCACGATCATATCTTAGACATTTTTATCTTCTTGTCACAATGATCTTAAACTTCACTCTGAATTTGTTTAAATGTTTCAAACGTTTCAGACTTGTGTTTCATTAAGTAAATATACTCATATATACTCAAATCATCAGTGAAGGTAAGAAAATAACGATCTCCCCTACGCGTTACAACACTCATTGGACCACATACATCAACATGTATTATTTCCAATAAGTTACTAGCCCACTCCATCATACCAAAAACGAGGTCTTTAGTCATCTTGCCCATGAGGCATGGCACGCATGTCTCAACCGATTCAAAATCGAATGAGTCCAAAGGTCCATTAGCAAGGAGTTTCTTCATGCGCTTTACACCAATATGACATTCAGCGGCAGTGCCTCAAGTATGTGTTATTATCATTATTAACTTTGTATCCTTTGGCATCTATGTTATAAACATGTGTATTACTACGATCAAGATTAAACAAACTATCGGGGATATACCCTGCGGTGTGACCCGGCCTGGCGACTCACAGGAGACCCGATAAAGACATGACGTTTTATTGGTGATCCGGTAGGCGGGTCAATGGACGACCAGGCCCAAGACCCGGCGTGTGAGCCGGCGCTAGGCGGCTCACAAGAGAAGGCTAAAGGAGAAACGATTTCCTTACAAGACAAACAAGACCCGGAATAGGATTTTAAATAGACTAGTCCTAATCCAACTCCTAGTAGGACTCTATTTGTAAACCTACCCTCAACACTTATATAAGGAGGGGTAGAGCACCCCTAGAAGGACAGGTTCACAAGTCCACAAGTTTGGAAAGACACGAGAGATTAGAGATAGACATATTAGAGGCTCTCGTGATTAGAGGTAGCAAGATAGCACCCTTGTAACCGAGAGATCTTCTTCATCATCAAGACCAGACAAGCAGGACGTAGGCTTTTTCCTCCATTGGAGGGGCCAAACCTGGGTAAACTCCGCGTCTCTCGATTCGTACCAACCCCTTCAAGCCGCCACATAGTTGCGCTTCCACCCCGAACCTAAGTCCATTCACCTGGACATCTGCCGTGACAAATCCACGACACAAACCATTCTCATTGGGTGCATGACCATTGAAGTTATTATTCATGTAAACGGAATAACCATTATTATCTAACTTAAATGAATAACCGTGTTGCAATAAACACAATCTAATCATGTTCATTCTTAATGCAAACACCAAATAACATTTTCTTTAGGTTCGTCACTAATCCTTAAGGTAGAGAGAGCGTGCGATGTTGATCACATTAACCTTGGAAACATTTCCAACACACATCGTCACCTCACCCTTAGCTAGTCTCCGTTTATTCCGTAGCTTTTCTTTGGAGTTACTAACATATAGCAACCGAACTGGTATCCAATACCCAGGTGCTACTAGGAGTACTAGCAAGGTACACATCAATAACACGTATATCAAATATACTTCTATCGACGTTGCCAGCCTTCTTATCTACCAAGTATCTAGGGTTGTTCCGCTTCAGCGACCGCTCTCCTCATAATAGAAGCACTTAGTCTCAGGTTTGGTTTCAACCTTGGGTTGCTTCACTCGAGCAGGAACTGACTTTCCATCCATGGAGTTTCCCTCCTTACCCTTTCCCTTTTCGAAACTAGTGGTTTTAGTAACCATCAACAATGGATGCTCCTTCTTGATATCTACCTTCGCGGTGTCAAACATCGCGAATAGCTCAGGGATCATCATTTCCCTCCCTGGCATAATTATAGTTAATCACCAAGCTCTAGTAGCTTAGTGACAGTGACTTGGAGAATTATATCAATCACTATCTTATCTGGAAAATCAACTCCCACTCGATTCAAGCGATTGTAGTACACAGACAATTTGAGCACATGCTCAACGATTGAGCTATTCTCCTTCATCTTGTAGACAAATAATCTTGTTGGAGATCTCATATCTCACAACACCGGCATGATCCTGAGATCCCAATTTCAGCTCTTAGAACATCTCATATGTTCTGTGACGTTCAAAACGTTTTGGAGCCTCAATTCTAAGCCGTAATGCATGACGCACTGAACTATCAAGTAGTCTTCAAAACATGCCTATCATATGTTCACAACATCTACAGACGACGCTAGAGAGGGTGGCGCACCGAGTGGTGCATTAAGGACATAAGCCTTCTATGCAGCAATGAGGACAATCCTCAGATCACGAACCCAGTCCGGAATATTGCTACCATCATCTTTCAACTCTATTTTTCTAGGAACATATAAAAATTCAAGGGAGCTACAACGTAAGCTAGTAATCTACAACATAATTTTCAAAGACACTACTGACTATGTTCATGATCATGAGTTCAATTAATCATATTACTTAAGAACTCCCACTCAAATTGACATCCCTCTGGTCATTCGAGTGTCACATGATCTGTATCCACCAACTCAAGTCCGATCATCACGTGAGTTGAGGTGGTTTCAATGGTGAACATCATCATGTTGATCCTATCTACTATATGACTCATGTTCGACCTTTCGGTCTCTTGTGTTCCGAGGCTATGTCTATACATGCTAGGCTCGACAATTTTAACCCAAGTGTTCCGCACGTGCAACACTGGCTTGCACGCGTTGTATGTGAACATAGAGTCTATCACACCCGATCATCACGTGGTGTATCGACATGACGAAATTTCGCAACGGTGCACACTCGAGGAGAACACAATTTATCTTGAAATTTGAGTGAGGGATCACCTTATAATGCTACCATCGTCCTAAGCAAAACAAGGTGCATAAAAGGATTAACATCACATGCGAATCATAAGTGGCATGATATGGCCATGAACTTGTGCTTTTGATCTCCATCCTTAAAGCACCGGCATGATCTCCATCGTCACCGGCATGACACCATGATCTCCATCACCTTGATCCCCATCAATGTGTCGCCATGGGGGTTGTCGCGCACAACATGCTTCTACTACTATTGCTACCACTTAGCGATAAAGTAAAGCATTACATAGTGCTTACTGAGGGACATGCAGGTCATACAATAATTAAAGACAACCCTATGGCTCCTGCTAGTTGTCGTACTCATCGACATGCAAATCGTGATATTCAATACTAAAAGCACATTTTCTCCCTTGGTGGTTTTGGTAATTAATAACAACATATAAGTCATTGAACTAATTTTTCCACCAAGTATATTTCAGGAAATGTTCAATGATAGGATTGGCAAAAGGAGATTGTGGAAAAAACCCAAGATTCAAGGAAATAGGTTGGCCAAGCTTCAAGCAAGAGGACTCTACATTTTATATTTGTGAGAAATCACTTTGAGTCATAGGAAAGCCAATACTATTAAAAGGGGGTAAGGTTTTGTTGGTGAACAATATGCTCAAACGTGCACAAGTGATAGTTGCCAAAAAATTCCACAAACTCTCCCACCAAAGTCTATTCTATACCTACCACTCAAAATCGGTGGAACCAACTTTCCCACTTTGGTGCCACCGATTCCAGAACCTAGACAGACTCAAGCCAAACCCTAGCCACTTCGGTGCAACCGATTCCATATCGCTGCCACCGAGTTTAGGTTGCAAACTTTTTGTTACGCAAATTCACATATTCGGTCCCACCGAGAATGTTGGATTGGCATCACCGAGATTGAAATCTGACCGTTGGTCACCTTATCGGTGCAACCGGGTTTCCTATATCGGCCTTACCGAGATCCAAAAGTTGCCACCTTTTGGTCACTTCGGTACCACCGAGATTAACACATCGGTTACACCGAGTTGGTCATTTTGTGTGTAATGGTTGGATTTTTGGAGATGCCTATATATACCCCTTCACCACCACTTACTCGAGAGAGAAGCACTCAGAACTATTCCATACATATCCTATCAGATTTTCTGAGAGAGAACCACCTACCCTTGTGTTGAGGTCAAGATCTTCCACTCCAATCATATGGATCTTGATTTATAGCCTCTCCAAGTTGCTTTCCACCAATCCCATCTCTTATACCAAGACAATCTCATCTTGAAGCACAAGAGCAAGGAGTTCATCGTTATTACCGAGCCTATTACCTTTTGGAGGGTGGTGCCTCCTAGGTTGGTTAGGTGTCGCTTGGGAGGCTCCTACTTCGTGTTGTGGAGTGAACCAAGAAATCTGTAAGGGCGAGGAGATCGCCTACTTCGTGAAGATCTACCCATAGTGAGGCTAGTCCTTCGTGGACGGAAGCCATATGGAATAGTCAAGGTTGCTACTTCGTGGACCTTTTTCGGTGGAGCCCTTCGTGGACTCTCGTGACCGTTACCCTCCGTGGATTGAAGAATCCACAAACGTGGATGTACGATAGCACCACCTATCGGAACCACGGGAAAAAATATCATGTCTACAATTGCGTTTGATCTTCCTACCCTATCCCTTCTATACATGTTTGTTGTTACATTCTGCTGCTATATACTCTTAGACTTGCATGTGTAGGGTGTACTTAACTTGCCATGAAATGCTAAAAACTGTCAACCCTAAAAATTGGTATAGGCGAAACTTTTAATTGGTCACGTAGTCTAATCACCCCCCCCCTTCTAGACATACTTTCGATCCTACAAGTGGTATCAGAGCTTTGGCTCAATTGCTTAGGTCTCACAACCTAGGAGAAGTATGGCGTCTAGTAAGGGAAGTTATCACCGTAGAGGTCCATACTTTGATGGCACTAATTTTGCTAGTTGGAAGCACAAAATGAAAATGCATATTCTTGGTCATAACCCTGCCGTTTGGGCTATTGTTCATGTTGGCTTGCATGGTGAGTTCTTTGCGGATGGACGGGAACCAGATCATTAAGCGACCGTAGATGAATTGAAGATGTTGCAACTCAATGCTCAAGAATGCGACATTCTCTTCAACTGCTTATGCCCCGAAGAATTCAACAAAATTAGCCGTCTTGAGAGTGCAAAAGAGATTTGGGATACTTTGGTTGATATGCACGAAGGAACCGAGTCCATGAGAGAATCCAAGTTAGATGTTCTTCAAGGTCAGCTTGACAAGTTCAAGATGAAGGATGGTGAAGGAGTCGCAGAGATGTACTCTAGGCTAGATCTCATCACCAATGAGATTGCCGGCTTAGGAAGCGAAGAATTCACCGACAAATTCATCATCAAGAAGATACTTAGAGCTTTGGATGAGAGATACGACACCATGTGCACATTAATCCAAATGATGCCAAACTACCAAGATCTCAAGCCTACGGAAGTCATTGGAAGGATTGTTGCTCATGAGATGACACTCAAAGATAAAGAAGATCTTCATCACAAGTCTAGTGGTTCTTACAAAGCCACAAGTGATGCTCCCGCAACTTCAAGCAACAACCTTGTCACCAATGAAGAGATAAGCCTCATGGTCAAGAAATTCAACAAGTCCTACAAGAATAGAGGCAAAGAAAGAAACTCCAATTCAAGATATGAAGAGAAGCGTTTGTCAAGTCATGACCACAATTGCTACAATTGTGGGAAGCCCGGACACTACTCAAATGAGTGCAGGGCTCCCTACAAAAGCAGAGAAGAGTCACCTCAAAGACGAAGCTCAAGAAATGATGCACCACAAAGAGAGAGAAGGAGTAGAGATGATCGTTATGAATGAAGACACTCAAGGAGAAGTAGAGATTCGGATAAGAAGGACAAGTACACCAAGAGCTACACAAGAATAAAACATTAAGCTCATGTTGGTGAATGGGTTCCCGACTCCGACCCCGACAACAACTCTGAGAGAAGCTATCACTCCGACTCCGACTATATTCAAGAAGATGGTGTTGCCGGAATTGCTCTAGTGACTACCAACTCCTATGATCTATTTGATTCACCAAACGAAGGGAGTGGAAGTTTATTCATGGCTAAAGGCCCCAAGGTATCACACCCCGAGTATATTGATTTTGATAGTGATGAAGATGATTTACTTTGTGATGATGACTTGCTTTGTGATAAAACTAGTGATATTGATCAAAATGAACTTGATAATTCTCATGCTAGTCAAGATAAGTCATTTGATGATGAGAAGATGAGAATAGAACAACTAACTAAAGAACTAAACATTCTTAAGTTAGATCATGAATCTACTCGCAAAGATCATAGAGAGCTTGTGAGAACTCATGAGAAGCTACGCTTCAAGAAGCTCAACTTGGATCAAGAGCATGAGTTTCTCAAAGCTATCAATGACGATCTCTGAAAGAAGATCTCATCTTATCTAGCCAAACGACTACTCTTGTCTACTTTCATGCCTCAAGTTAAAACTAGGCAATCCAGTAACAAAGGCAATAAAGGTTCTTCATCTAGTAGCAACAATATAAATGCTAAACCCAATGATGTTGCTTCTACTAGTTCTATTCATTCCACTAATGATGATTCTCTTAGCCAAGTTACACTTGAGAAAGAAAATGCTTTATTGAAAGGAATTTTAGAACAGGTATCTACAAGAGTCTTGATGGATGTAAGCAATTTGAGGAAATTATACGCAAGCACGGAGGATACCGGAAGAATCGTGATGTTGGGTACTTCAACGCAAATGGAGTTGAGTGGGAAGAAGGTCAATATCCCAAGCCCAAGTTTGTTCCTCAAAAGGAGAAGTATGAAAATACTCTTCCCAAGGGGACAAACACTCAAGATGACTTTTCACCACAAGACCACAAGCTCAAGGGCAAGAACAAGCTTCAAGAGGACATTGACTCATATGAAGATGAACCCCTAGATTTCGTGGACACTAGTAGAAAACGGCCCATTTGTCCCGGTTCTAGAGGCCCATTTGTCCCGGTTCTGGAACCGGGACTAAAGGGTCAGGACTAAAGCCATAAACATTTAGTCCCAGTTCGCTTACGAACCTGGACCAAAAGGGCTCCACGTGGCCGCTACGGGAGCCCAGGCAGGAGGACCTTTAGTCCCGGTTTGTAACACCAACCGGGACCAAAAGGCATCCACGCGTCAGCATCTGGCAGGAGCTGGGTTTTTTTAAAGGGGGTTAGGGGGTTTTGAAGGGTTAATTTAGGGTTTAATATTGTGTTAGCTAGCTACTAGAGAGAAGTAATCTCTCTTTTTCTGTGCTTGGTCGACGCTAGCTACTATACATATAGAGAATTCGACACTATCTAGTAAGCAAATGACGGAAAACCGTTAATTACACAAGATCTAACAGCTCATCATCATCTCAAGCATACAAAGTTAAAGTCTCATAAAACAAAACAAAAAAGATACAATGACATAGTCCTCCCTCATAGGACCTACTCCTCCCTCTTAGGTAAAATGACATAAAAAAGAATCACACCAATGTCTCAATGATGAAGCAAAGAGATCCAATGGTCTCCAACATGTAGCTTGTGATCCTTCTTTATTTGTCCCCATGCTTCAATTTGGAGCCTTCTTGGTGGTTTGCGCTCAGTCGAGTATGCAAAACATAACTCGGGATGGAAGGGGCTTTTTATTGTCATATTACCTTCGGGTTGCATCAACGGTGGCACAACTTCATTTGGAAATTTCTGTTGAAGAACATAATAGTAGCCTAGTTAGCAATGTAATCAATACCATTTACGCAACAGTACTAGTGTACTTAATTAGCAACTCTTACCAAGATATTTTGGCGAATGTCATTCACCCTCAACCAATGCACTAGTGTCTTGTACAATGTATACTTTGGGCTAGTTCCCAAAGTATACGGGAAGATGTCTCTACCAGCTATGACACCAATAACAAAGTAGATATGATCATCCTTCTCCTCCCAAGTTAGATGTGATCCATAAGTGTAGTGTGTCGTGTCGATTATGTTCTGTATTTCACTCAAGAAATGAAATAAATTGTATATTAAAAATTAACAAATTTAGTACGCATGAACGCCTAATATTTTATATATATAATGCAAATTACTTGACAAATATGCATGGTTGACAAACTCACATGGAGGTAAAACAGGAAACATATCGACATCCACCCAAATGTCGATGTTTCCTTCAATATGATCTTTGCGACGAAGATCAAAGGTTATTTCCATATCTTCCTGAAATCCATATGCCTTGCAAAGAGCTTCCAATTTTGAGCACCCTATTTCTGCGTTATTAGGTGCATTCATTACTTTCACAAGAAATGTGTGACCATGTTTAGTCCTTAGGTTGGCTGTCCTCGTCTCAAAACTCTCGTGCTCTTCGAAACCGAGCCTCTCCAAGAAATACCATCTTGCATGACAGAGGACGAACTAGTCGAATTGTATAAAACAGAAATTACGCGTTGAAGGAAAGAAACATAAGTCATGCTTAATTATGAAAAAATAGTTGTCATCGTTACGTATCGTAGAAATATCAAAGTCCTCATAAAGCTTCATGGTGAAGAATATGTTGTCTCGTAGTCCAGACTTGTCACAAAGACCTTTATCTTCACCGCAAAATTCACACGCTTGGATCCCATCGTCGTCTGATGACGATGACATTTCCTGTGTTCATGATTCAAGAATTACGGCACGGGCTCATAGTTGAAACATTTAAAATTGATCGAAGGAAACTACGAGAAAACTGATCAACACACAGATCACTATTACTCAATATGCAACGGGTTGACTATAGGTCTGTCGAGTATTTCCTTCCTAAACTCTCATCTCATGTATCTGGTGGGCACTCCCTCTGATATTGCGACTGTCGATGATGGTGGCTCCTCCATTCGTCCCCGAGTGCATTACACCAAAATGTCTAGCACACGGGAACGAAGGAGAAGAGAACCCCACGACAATAGTCGGGATTCTTCCTATCTCATATATATATACATATGGTGGACACTCTCCCTCACTGAAAGACACACAATGAGCCGAAACAGACCTAAAGTCAACATGTTTCATATATCGAGCAATGACATAGAAAAAATACTGAAATGACTTGCAAATCACAAATACATTTATAATGAACTTGAGTATAATATCACTAATACATCATCCCGAATAATCCAGTTCAAGAATAACGACACGCTTTGGATCTTAATTAATGTCGAGGCTTTCCTTAAGTAACTCTCATATCTCATGGTGTGTTGGTGCGCACTCTCTCACATTGATACGGTGGTCTATATATGTTGGTGGACAGTCTCTCATAGTAATAGTTCGACCGTTCGTGATGGACGCCTCCCCTCTTCTCTTCTTGCGCAATATATCGACGAGTATATCGCGAGGAAGAGAAGAAAGAGGAAGCGCCCCCCACGACAATAGTAGGGATTCCTTCCTCCATCAAGAACACACATGAAATTCACACAAGGAGCAACAACAGACCGAAATTCACACACCCATTATACCAATAAAATATCACTAATACATTAATATTTCTAATGACCTCAAGTATAATATCAGTAATACGGATTGAATATCCTAGAATCGAAAATGGAGGACGGTGAACTCGGTTCACTAGCAGTCTCTGAGTCGCCGGCGGTGGACACCCAAAGATAAGGAACCATCATGGGATCATAACTCAAGTGAGATCCCTGAAGGATCTGCCAGGTACTGTCAAACCGGGCGTCCAATGCCGACATGTAGCGACGGACGTGCTCGTCCTCCTCCCTGACACGGCGATGTACCACCTCCGTGGGTGCTGGCTCCCTCCGCACTGAATGTGGCCCGTGTGACCGCCACCACAGAAGGTCCGGGTCGACGATGATACCTGCATTCCTCACCAACCTCCGAGCCTGGGAAGGTAGCACCTCCCAGTGCCAGCCTGGCGGAGCCCAGTCCCAGACATGGCGCCTATCAAGAAGGCTCTCGCGGACTACTCGACGACGAGGATGCGGGTCGGGCATCGTCGACTAATTTTTCATAAAACCCAAAATCAACATAAACATACTAATCTAACATAAACATACTAATCAAGTTTAAAAAAAGCATAAACATACTAATCTAACATACACATACTAATCTAGCTAACACAAACATACTAAAAAAAGCATAAACATACTAATCTAATATACACATACTAATCTAGCTAACATAAACATACGAATCTAACATGCATACACATAATAAAAAAGCATAAAAATCAACATATATTTAAAAAAATTGCAACGAGCCGCGGCGGCGGCTCATAGAGGGGGCGGCGACGGGGCGATGACGGGGGCGGGCGGCGACGGCGACGGGGCGGCAATGGGGCGGGGCGGTGACGGGGGCGGCGGGGGAGGCATAGGACGAGGGGCGGCGACGGGAGCGGGACGGCGACGGGGGAGGCAATGGGGGTGGCGGGGGAGGCGACGGGGGCGGCGACGGGGACGGTGGGGGAGGCGACGGGGAGGTGGGGGAGGTGACGGGGGCGGCGGGGGAGGCGATGGGGCGGCGACGGGGGCGGCGACGGGGACGGGAACGGCGACGGCGGGCTTGGGTGGCAACGAGGGCAAAGTGGAATGAATACTGCGAATTTTGCTAAGTGTTTGTCATATAGAAGGAGCATTGGTCCCGGTTGGTGGCCCCAACCGGGACAAATGCCCCCTTTAGTCCCGGTTTGTTGCACCAACCGGGACCAACGCCCTATTTTCCACCGCCCAAAGGGCAGGAAACAGGGACCAAAGCCCTGTTGTTAGCAGCCCAAAGGGCGGGAAACAGGCCCTTTGGTCCCGGTTGGTGGCACAAACTGGGATGAAAGGGGGGCATTGGTCCCGGTTGGGGCCACCAACCGGGACCAACGGCCTTGCACAGCGGTGTGGTGGGAGTTTAGTCCCACCTCGCCAAGCGAAGGTTGCCCGAACCTGCTTATAAGCCACGCCGCGGTTGTTATGTTGAGCTCGTCTGATAGTGATAATAGATGCGTTTATACTAAAATTCGTCCTAAATTCAAAATGGTAGTTGGGTGCCTAACTAGCACTTTGAATTTAGGTTGAATTTCAGTGTAAGCGCATCTATTTTCACTTTTGCTATTTTTTATGTTATTTCTTTGCATATTAAAAGTTGTTAACAAAAAATACTTTATGAATTTTTTTTGGCTATTAAATTTTTTAACAACAATAACTTTGATAATTTTAGTTGCATGAATTGTATATAATATCAAGTTTCTTTCGAAGTATCGTGTACAAAACGGACAGTCTCTTTCGAAGTATCGGGGTTTCGGACGAAAACTCATCGGTTACAAAAGGCATTTTATTTTCTTGAACTTATTTGAACTCCAGGCTTTTCGTGTGTTCAAAATTTATCATTCGAAGCAACATCATCAATTTTTCAACCCTTTCTGACTTCATTTGATATTTTTCATGCATTCGCTATTTTTTTGAGCTAAATGACCCTGAAATTGAAAAGCAGTTCAAATGAACTCTTAAAAGGTTGAAAGTTGGCATGCTATCACCATTTCACCCACATAGCATGTGCTAAAAAGTTCAGAGGGTTACGGCAAAAGCAGGATGCACTTCGCGTACAAAACAGATAGACTCTTTGGAAGTATCGGGGTTTCGGACGGAAACTCATCGGTTACACAAGGCATTTCATTTTCTTGAACATATTAGAACTCCAGGATTTTTGTGTGTTCAAAGTGCACCATTCAAAGCCACATCATCAATTTTCAACCCTTTCTGACTTCATTTGATATTTTTCTTGCATTTACTGATTTTTTTGAGCTAAATGACCCTGAAATTGAAAAGCACTTCAAATGAAGTCTGAAAAGGTTGAAAGTTGGCATGGTATCAACATTTCACCCACATAGCATGTGCTAAAAAGTCGAGAGGGTTACGCCAAAAGTTGGATGCACTTCGTGTACAAAACGGACAGTCTCTTTTGAAGTATCGGGGTTTCGGACGGAAACTCATCGGTTAGAGAAGGCATTTCATTTTTTGAACTTATGTGAACTCCAGGATTTTTGTGTGTTCAAAATGCACCATTCCAAGCCACATCATAAATTTTCAACCCTTTCTGACTTCATTTGGTATTTTTCATGCATTTACTGATTTTTTTTTGAGCTAAATGACCCTGAAATGGAAAAGCACTACAAATGAACTCTGAAAAGGTTGAAAGTTGGCATGGTATCATCATTTCACCCTCATAGCATGTGCTAAAAAGTTGAGAGGGTTACGGCAAAAGTTGGATCCACATTGTGTACAAGATGGATAGTTTCTTTCGAACTATCAGGGTTTCGGATGGAAACTCATCGGTTACATAAGGCATTTCATTTTCTTGAACTTATTTGGACACCAGGCTTTTCGTGTGTTCAAAATGCACCATTCCAAGCCACATCATCAATTTTCAACCCTTTCTGACTTCATTTGGTATTTTTCATGCATTTACTGATTTTTTTTGAGCTAAATGACCCTAAAATTGAAAAGCACTACAAATGAACTCTAAAAAGGTTGAAAGTTGGCATGGTAACATCATTTTGCCCACATAGCATGTGCTAAAAAGTTGAGAGGGTTACGGGAAAAGCTGGATGCACTTCGTGTACAAAACGGACAGTCTCTTTCGACGTATCGGAGTTTCGGACGGAAACTCATTGGTTACACAAGACATTTCATTTTCTTGAACTTATTTGAACTCCAGGCTTTTCGTGTGTTCAAAATGCACCATTCAAATCCACATCATCAATTTTCAACCCTTTCTGACTTCATTTGGTATTTTTCATGCATTTACTGATTTTTTTAGCTAAATGACCCTAATATTGAAAACCACTACCAATGAACTTTGAAAAGGTTTAAAGTTGGCATGGTACCAACATTTCACCCACATAGCATGTGCTAAAAAGTTGAGAGGGTTACGGCAAAAGCAGGATGCACTTCGCATACAAAACGGACAGTCTCTTTTGAAGTATCGGGGTTTCGGACAGAAACTCATCGGTTACAAAAGGCATTTCATTTTCTTGAACTTATTTGAACTCCAGGCTTTTCATGTGGTCAAAATGCACCATTCAAAGTCACATCATCAATTTTCAACCCTTTCTGACTTCATTTGATATTTTTCATGCATTTATTAATTTTTTTGAGCTAAATGACCCTGAAATTGAAAAGCACTTCAAATGAAGTCTGAAAAGGTTGAAAGTTGGCATGGTGTGTGCGTGCTTGTTGCCAACGATGACAACCCACTTTTTTGTTGCATATTTTTCTTGGCCACAATCGGAATTTAAGAAAAACCTGAATTGAAAAGCACTACAAATATATAGTAGCTAGAGAGATATGTAATATATAATAGTTCAGATATCCATTACAGAAAGTACTCGTCCTAGCGAACACTACTATCTAGTCTAAATCAGAAGAATATCTGCCCCATGGTGGTGGTGGTGCGAGGTGACGCTGGCCATAGTTCACGGTTCGAATCTTGCGGTACAACTCATATGCAACGTATGCATCTTTTGTTGCATACTCAATGTTCATAGGCTGAAGTGGGGTCCTCTCCCACTCTTTGTGCTGCGCCGGGGGAAATTTGGTCTTCATATCTTCGTACTAGTCGCCGATCAAGGTGACTACCATAGAAGTCATCGAAGTCCTCTGATACCGAAGCCTGAATATGTCTTGGATATCAATAAGGCAGCCAGCTGGTATCTCAATACCGAAGTTGCGCCTCATCTTCAGCTTGTCATTCCTTACATCAACGCTAGCAAAATTTATGTCGCTGCATAGGAAGTCCATGAGTGCTGGGCAGTGCTTGTCACTAATACAACATCAACAAATTAAAATGGAACAAATGTTAAATACTGTTGCAACAAGTATATTTCGGCAGAATTATAATATGAACTATATAAAGGAAAATTATTTGAGCCCGGTGAAGAGTAATTAATATCATAAAAAAATCGAAAATTATTTCACTACAACTTAAGAGAAATTGATCTTTGCCATAGGATTCAAAATAGAACATATATATTGCTATATCCAATATATATGCAACTTTCATATCATATGAATTGATGAAGAAACCCTAAATTAACTATATGACATATATGTTCTCCCACGTTTTGCAACAAGGAAAATTGTTATTGACTACAAACTTAAAAGAAATATTGATCTTTCCAATAGGATTCAAAACGCAACATATTTATATCCTATGCAATTTTCATAATAATCTATAAATTATTAATTGATCAAAGAAAACCCTCAAAACTCACCTTGCCCATTGGAAGATCATCACATGTTTCTTGAAACATAGCTGGATGACGGCAACATCTTCTTGCTTGGCCGTGTACTCGAGATCAAGCCTTATGAACTTGTCTTTCTCATCCGCCACTTCAAGCCATTTCTGCAAAAGGGAAAGAAAATGCGGCACCATGGCGCTGTCATTCGTGTACATGACATCGAGATTCGTTGCGCCATGTGCGAGCACCTCCCCGTAGCGAGTGATTGGATTCATGGTAGACGATAAAGGGAAGAAGAGAGGATAATGGAGGAGAAGAACAGAGGAGAATGGAGGAGAAGAAGATAGGAGAAGAAGAGAAATGGGCGAAGTTACTGTAGCCCTTGCCGTGGAATTTGCCTCTTTCTTGAAGCGCGAAACATCGTGGGAAGTGAACCATTCGAACCTTTAGTCCCAGTTTGAGCCACCAACCGGGACTAAAGGGGCTCGCACTAGGCGAACAGTTACCCCCTTTGGTCCCGGTTCTAGCCACGAACCGGGACCAACGGTTGTGGGACAGGAGCAAGGCACATTGGTCCCGGTTCGTGTATGGAACCGGGACCAAAGGTGTCCTATGAACCGGGACCAATGCCCCACATGGCCTGCCCGGCCCCCTGGCCTCCCGAACCGGGATTGTTGCTCCCATTAGTCCTGGTTCATGACTGAACCGGTACTAATGGGCTGGCCATCCTGAACTGATGCCCTGTTTTCTACTAGTGGGAGTGAGTTCCCAAGGATAATTCAAGCTCAACTACTACAAAGGCTACTTCAACACCAAGGATCCCCATCAACTTGATGTGGGCCCCCAAGAAGAAGAACTAGTAAGTTCTAGAGGGGTGACTCCGCCAATGAAATTCACTCACATTCATTATTGGCAAGGACTTTTGCACTCAACATCAACTCAATGCAATAGTTTAAGGAGTCACACATTTCCTCAAAGGTAAGAAAGGGACAAGGTAATCAACAAATCAATGGACATCATAACATATGATTAGCACTCCATGTCCATAGATATCCTTGTATTTGTCTCTTGTGTGTTGGGACTAATCCATGTAGGTGAGAGGAGTAAGGAAACAACAAGGATGCTCCCAACTCTTGGTGATCTTCATCAACACTGAGCATCCACAACTACCTCACCAACATGAAGTCTTCATTGACAAAACCCAAGGTTAGTTTATCCCTCTTATGTGGGGGTGTCACATTAAGGGGGAGCTTTACTCTAAGACTTGAGTAAAGCATCTCTTAGTATGTGACAACATTAAATGCTTTATGTAAAAGTGGTAACCCCACTTGTGCTTAAACGATGAGTATGACCTATGATCAAGTACTCTTACTTGGCTCCTAAGTCAAATACTCATATATAGATGACTTCGTCATCGCCCAAGTACTTGTTAGATGCTAGAGTGTTTGTGCATGTTTGTCATGATTTCTTTTGACATCTTATTGTGTGAGCATGTTGATCTGCATTTATTTTATCATTCGAGGACATCCCATTGTTACTATTTGGCTTTTGATTTAACTTCTTCCAATTGGATGGACAAGAATGCCTAGGACCACTATTTAGCTATCTATGCTTTCTCACCTCACATTCCATTCATGCTGCATCACAAATTTGAACAAGTGCTTTTCGATCCCTCTGTGTGTGGAGCACTCATAGTTCCGTATCGACAAGTACTGGCCATTAAAACCTCCCAAGTGCAACTCGGTGGAACCAATCCCAAAAAACTCGGTCTCACCGATTGTCTAGGATTGATCTGGTTTTCAATCTCGATAACACCGATTTCATATTCTCGGTTACACCGAGTTTCCCTGTCAGCTGACAGTTGTGAAACTCGGTGACACCGAAAACATAAAATCGGTATCACCGATAGTGAAGGGTATATATGCTATGGACCCCCGATGCTTTGAAATTTCAATCTTCAATTTTGCACCCCAGAACCCTAAGCCACTGCCTTGATACCCCTGGTCGTCACCCCTTTCTTCCCAAGCTCCTCCGTCATCGGGAAAGCCATCGACGAAATCTACCCCATCGTCGCCGCCTTAGAGGATCCACGCCAAGCTAGGGTACGGATTCGATCTCTAGTGCGCTCCCATTCTGATTCTTGTGCATTGGACTTAATTTTCTCTATAAGCCACCCCTTGCTCATATATCCATCCAATCAAATCGGCAAAATCTCGAGTTAGATGAATTTTTCTAGGATTTTGTTGTCCACCCGATACGTCTGGGTGGAACTGAAACGAAAATATCGGTCTCACCGATATACTTTTCTGTGTGGCTGAGAAATGACTCGGTGGAACCGAGTGGCTCTTTTCGGTCCTACCGAAAAGGCTGCCAAGTTCCTATTAAGGAGTTGGTCTGTCTCGGCCCCACCAAAAAATTCATTTCGGCTGTACCGATATGTATGTGACAGATTGCAAAACTTTTGAAAAACTCACTGCTCACATTTCAAAAACAGCCTCATTTTGTGATAACTCATCTCCTTCTGCTCATCTATACTCTATTCACAGGGTCAGCATGTCAGGTTCAGAAGACAGTCAGAACAGGTCAGAGCAGGGTGCAGACATGAGTTCTGGAACAAGCCCAGAGCCCAGTTCATTCTCAGATCGAGGCACCCCCAGCTCTCATGGGTTGCCCAAGGCTGCCACCAGAACCAGGAAGAAGTTGAACTTAGATGAAGAAGATTCAGACTTTGTCCCTGAGGAGATTCTTGCTAAGAAGCAAGAGAAAGCTACAAGGAAGTCTGCAACAGAAGCCACTTCCTCCAAGAGAGTTGTCAACAAGATATATGCTCCAGCTTCTACCTTCAAGGTACATGAGACTGCCAGAGCAACAATTTCTGTTGAAATCCCCAAGAAAGCTATGCCTAAGATGGCAGGGGAGAAAAAGTCCAGGAAGAGGATCATTCTTATAACTGACAGGCCTACCTCCATGTTTGAGGATCGAGAAGAAGCTTACGCTGCTGAGGAAGAGGAGGTTGAGCTAGCTACAAAGTCTCCTCCCAAGAAGAAGGCAAAGAAACTGATGTCTGATGCTATGCCTAAGACCAGCACATCCAAGAAGGCTGCTGAGAAGTCCAAGAGGACAACTAGGTAGATTCCAGCTTCTAAGAAGAACAAAGGAACTGCTTCCAGAGTTGATGATGTGGATGACTTCACAACACTGATGAAACTCAGACCACACCTTCCAATTCACAAGGCCAGCTACCCACTAGCTGAGGACATGAAGAACAGGAAGGACTCGGGATTGAGGGCATGAAGAGCTATAGATCCTTATGCCCAGAGGAAGAAAACAGTTGTGGACAATAGGTTCTATACCAAGGAGCAACAGGACATCTATGAGACTATACTCTTTGACAAGAGTCCAGCTGTCGGTGACATGCGTTATGTTGATTGGAAGTACATCAAGGAGAATGAGGACTACTTTCCAAGTGTCTAGGATAACTTCCACTGCGTAGGTCTGGATGACTTCGTTGGCAGAGAATTCACAGCATGGAATGACGAGATGATCGTGCAGTTCTACTCCACTGCACACTTCTACGGAGATGGTAGAATTGTGTGGATGACTGAAGGTGCAAGATACGAATCAACAGTTGAAGAATGGGCTGATATCTTAGGAGTTCCTGAAGCACAGGATGGTGACCTGGATGTCTACTCAGAATCCAAGGCTAGTCACAATGCTATGGCTAACATGTACAAGGAGATCCCTGCTGCCAATGTGAAGTCTCACGGGCTAGGATCAGTCTATTTTCTCCAGGGTGGCCTCCGCACTATCAACACCATTCTGAGGCATACCTTGATGCCCAAATCTGGAGATGACAAGATGATCCGAGGCCACTCCATCAATATGTTGATCCACCTTGTCACTCACACCAGGATCAGAGTCATGGACTTGATTGTAGAGACAATCAAGAGGGTTGCTGCTGATCAGAAGCGCTCCTGCTGTTATGCACCCTACATCCAAATGCTCATAAACTCAAAACTGGAGAAGCACATATTTGCCCTAGATCAGCCACATTTCCCCTACAGCCAGATCTCGAGGACAATGTTGTGGTGATGGATACTGATCATCCCACTTCAGCTGCAGCTCAGGCAGAGGCAGAGGCAGCTAGAGCCACTAGTGCTCAAGTCCCACGATCTAGGAACGAGCAAATAGATCTATTGATTGCATCAGTTCAGGGCATGCAGAAGGACATTAAGGTGATTCTGGACAACCAGAACAGTCTTGTCAGTATCTTTGAGACCAGAATCAAGACCCTTAGTGATAAGGTCAACGGGCTGACTAAGATAGTCATAGAGCTTTAGAATGAAGTTGACTCCGTGAACATCCCTCGGGTCTCTTCTACTTCAGTTAGACCTGCCGATATATGATGCAATGTTTTAGACTTGACATGTGAATATGATGCAATGTATGATGCAATGTATGATGTTCTTGCTTTTTTGATAACTCATATGCCGGTTCTTCTGGGTGGACTCGCTACTAGAACTCTTTAACAGCACAGGGTCTTTATCGAGATTGACCGTCAATTTCTTTGAACGGCTCAGGGTCTCTAGGCGAGATTAACTGATAAGAGCGTAACGGACCAGAAAGAGACGCGATAGGGCATGAGTACCCTGATGGCCCATGAACTACCTCTCACGTGACATAAATCCATCGTTTGAACCTTAAACAATGCAGGGTCTTCAAATGAGTAACTGTTTAAGAGTACGAAACGGGCCACATAGCAGAGAGTCGGCAACAGATGGGTGAGTTTGTCCTCGCTTTTCATAAGCCAGCCCTCGCGTGACAAGAGCCGCCTATTTAACCTTGACCGGTACAGGGTCTCTAGCGAGAGTGGCTTCGAAATATGTTTGAACAGCTCAGGGACTCTAATCGAGATTAACTAGCAAGAGTTCGGCGGGTCACATAGCGGAGCAACATCAGCATACAGGCAGGTTTAACTCAAACTTGCGATGGCTTAAGAGCCGATCAAGAGGGTGTGTAAGCTAAACCCGGTGGATTGGAAGCCCACAAATGACCTTGTTGACGGAGTCAACTTTTGGGTATGTAACCCACCTTACTGCGACTGAACAGTCGATCGAAAGGGTGTGTAAGCTGAACCCGGTGGGTTGGAAGCCCCCAGATGACCTTGTTGATGGAGTCAACTTTTGGGTATATAACCCGCCTTACTGTGGATGAAGAGCCGATTTGAGAGGGTTGAATCTTAACCCGGGAGGTTGAAAGCCCCCAAACGAACTTGTTGATGTATCAACATTGTTGTACCATCTTATAAGCCGCCATCTTGTAAGAAGAAATAGCAGAAGCCCCCAAGTTGAACGGTGCATCATGGCGGCTCATTTTCTTGGGTAACTTTGAATCCTTTCGCTAATAATGTAGTAGCCCCGGGATTGGGTTAACTTCCTTGCAATGACCCGGGGTTCTCGTTTAATACAACCAAATGTGTCGAGCCATATCTGTAGCCCCCGAGTCTTAAGTAGAATCGAAGAGGCGGCTTGAGAGTCTCTACTGAAGGTTGAGGTTGACCGTGGCGGGTTATAGATGATCCCATATGAACTGTCTCGATAATCCGGTCGATGGTTCGTCCTGGACGGTTGTTGAAGTTAACGAAACTGTAGTGGCGGCGACTTGTGTGCCTGTCCGTTGGGCCGCTCGTATCGATGAGCACCGCACTAATACGTTGATGTAGATCAGAATGTGGGCGGCATCTTGCGCGCGTCCGTTGGGCGGCTCATATAGGTGAGCCCAGCACTATTATGCAGATGTAGATTTGACCATAGGGCGGCGATTCAGAACCGTCCGTTGGGCGGCTTGTACCGGTGTATGTGGCTCCTGGCATGTTGATGTGGACACAGAAGTCAGTCGTGATGTTTCAATACGACGCGGTCACGAGAGATGGCCGCGGCATTATAAACCGGCGCAATCGCGAGAGACAGCTGTTGTGTTGTAAGCCAGTGTGGACGGAGAGTTGCCCGGGACGCTGATTGAAAACCATAACATGAATGTGGCGGGTTGTCACGTCTATTGGGCGGCTCATATCACCAGGTTAGCGCGCATGGTACCGGCGCGTTGATGTAGACCGGGCCACGGGGGAGGTGGCTTGCACTCGTGCATTCACCGGGTAATGTGGCATGGAAGATCACTTGTGCGGTATATTGCCAACGCGTGCTCCGTATAAACCACGTTTGTAGTAAATATTTTCCTGCATATAAAAATATACGAACCAAAGTAATTGTGCTTTGACAAAAACAATATGTGCTAATGAAATAGACTTAGATGGATATCGCCTGAATCGTTCGGACGACAGATTGTCTGTTCATGAATAACCTCCAGTATTTGCAATAGCAATGTAACCACTCGCTTCTGTCATTGCAAAAGGGCATTCACCACAGCACGGCGAAATACAAAGGTGTCGACCGGAGGTGGCTGGCGAAGGAAGCGGTTCGAAATACGACCATAGCAGAAACCGGAATAGAGCGGATCAGAAAGGATCCTCCAAGTCATATTGGCGAATCCATGTGCAACCCCCTGTTATTTGGATAGTTAACAACGACCACTCGGCAATGTGAGAAGTCTGCTGGGGTGGGGGAAGGTCATGATCATGTGCACGCGCGCGTAGCAGTGTAGATTAAAGCAGTTAAGAGCTCGGGCGAGTCCTCCACTACTCATAAACGCGGAGGGGGGAAAGGGCGTGCGCGGATGGAAACAACGGCGACTCGGCATGGTAGAGCTCGGCGGGCCTTCCACGATGAATCCGGCTCAGATGCATGGACGAGGGTCGGCTGTGAGCGGAGATGCAGCAAGGCGGGCATTAGGCCGGCTCAATGGTGGAGGCGAGACACTGCGGCAAGGGGTGGCACCTGGTGGGACACAATGGCAAGGGGAGGCGCTTGGCGAGCCACGGTGACGCCAAGCGCAGCCTGGTGCAGGCATGCACGAGGGATGAAGCGCGACACACGGGAGGGGGCGGCTGGCGCAGGACGGCGGCTCTCGCGCTGACTTAGCATGGGCACGCAGACCAGCTGAGGCGTGCGAAAGTGGTTGGGTCGGCATGGGCACGTTGGCGGGCCATGGTGGCGGCTTACGGTAGAGACTGCGCGAGGTAGCAGCGAGCCAGGGCGGCAGCGGATCGGCAGCTCTGGTGGAGGCAAAGTGAGGCCACGGCGGTGGGCGGGTCGAGCCCACAATGGCAGGGCGGGTCGATCTTACGACGACAGGGCAACTCGACGGTGGGAGGGTCGGCGGAGGTGGCTGAGGCGGTCAGGACGACCAGGCATAACGGCGGAGATGGCGCGAGGCCGCAACAGCAAAGGCAGGCCAGCAAGGCGATTCGCGGTGAAGGCGAGGGAATGACCAAAATGGCCATGGTACAGGTGTGGTGGGGCGGCAACCCAATGTTCGGCTGTGGCGGAGGCGTCCTGGCACACTGGCGGACCTGCGGCCGCACAGCGAAGGTGGAACAACAATCGGGGCGGAGACCGATGAAGCAACTCCGGTCGAGGCGAAACGGTTGAGACAGAGGCGAAACGAGCCATGGCTCCGAGGAGTTTGTGACCTCATCCCGTTCTGTATCCTTCACGCGGCAGGTCAGCTCCTTGCCTCTGTACGACGTGGTGTACAACGGTCGTAGTTGGATTTTGTCGGACTCAACCATATCATCCTGACTAATTTTTATTGATCTGGTTTGACTCGCCGTGTAGTGTTTATCATCTTGAGCGGCAAACTTTGGAAAGGCAACTTTTTGCCGTCGCTGGATTTTTCTTTCCTTTTCGATCCCGTCTGACGAACTCGGAGTTTGATGTAAATCCTTCCGAATCGGCTCTTCTTCATCCGGCTCATAGCAAGCTTCTCGATCCCTGAGGCGGTCCCTTCAAGAACAGAACACCACCATGCGTCGCCCCACGGTGGGCACCAACTGTCGTGGATTTGTCACGGCAAGATGTCCGGGTGACCAGACTTAGGTTTGGGGCGATCGCAACTATGTGGCAGCTTGAGAGGGGTTGGTCGGAAACGAGAGACGCGAGTTTACCCAGGTTCAGCCCCTCCGATGGAGGTAAAAGCCTATGTCCTTCTTGTTTTGTACTGATGATGATGACGATGATCTCGGTTACAAGGGTGTGGAATTGCTACCTCTTATCTCGAGTCTCTCTAATCTGTCTATCTCTCATGACTTGTCTATCTAAGACCTGTCTATTGAGACGTCTAAAAACTTGACCCTCTCGGGGTGACCCTCCCCTCCTTATATAAATTGAAGGGGCGGCTTACATGTAGATTCTATGTCCAATTGAGATTTAACTTATTATGACTTCCCATCATGGGCTTCTCTTCATGGGCTTCTGAGTCCCTACGGCTTAACCGGGCGGCTTAACCTAGGGTTTATCTTCATGGGCTTCTGAGTGGCTTAACCGGGCGGCTTAACCCAGGGCTTATCTTCAATACTCATCTCCGGAGACTCATCTCCGAGACTTAACTGTCTGACAGGTCATAACTGTCTGCCGGCTTAGAACTTGTGTGCCGGCTTAGAACTGTTTGCTGGTTAGAAACTGTCTGCCGGCTTAGAACTGTTTTCCAGCTTAGAAACTGTCTGTCGGCTTAGAACTGTTTGTCGGCTTAGAAAATGTTTGCCGGATTAGAACAGTTTGCCTTCTTAGAACTTGTCTGTTGGGTCATACCACGGGGTATATCCCCGACAATTACGGAATGAGTAAAGAGACTTTCTAGTAATGATATTGAACTAGGTATAGAGATACCGATGATCGAATCTCGGGCAAGTAACATACCGAAGAACAAAGGGAACAACATACGGGATTAGCTGAATCCCTGACATAGAGGTTCAACCAATAAAGATCTTCATAGAATATGTAGGAGCCAATATGGGCATCCAGGTCCCGCTATTGGGTATTGACCGTAGAGGAGCACTTAACATTCAGGGTCTACATAGTTCTCAAACACGCAGGGTCTGCACACTTAACATTCGGTGACGTTTCGGTAGTATTGAGTTATTTATGGTGGTGACTGAAGGTTGTTCAAAGTCCTGGATGAGATCCCAGATGTCACGAGGAGCTACGGAATGGTCTGTAGGTAAAGATTGATACATAGGAAGTCCCGTTTTAGTCACCGGAAAAGTTTCGGCTACTTCGGTAGTGTACGGGAGTACCGGGAGGCTTCCGGGCGACCATCGGGAGGGGCCACCCATGCTGGAAGGCCACATGGGACTTAGGAGTGGCTCACCAACCCTTGGTGGGGTGGGAAATCCAGCCCCTAAGGTCCCATGTGGCTACGAGGTGGGAGGAGGGAAAAATCCCGAGAGGGAAGGTTTCCAAGTGGAATCCTACTAGGAGTAGGATTGGAGGTGGACTCTCCCACCTCCACCACTTTGTCTGACTCCTAGGGGGAAACCTAGGGGATCCAGCCTCCCTACCCTTCCTCCTATATATACTAGAGGGGAGAGAGGGCAGCTGCACCATAAAACCCTAAGCCACGGTGCAGCTCTCTCTCTCCCGGGTAGATCGTATCCTCTAGTTTTCGGTGGTGCTTAGGCGAAGCCCTGTCAGAATAGTTCCACCACCACCAACGTCGCACCGTTGCGCTGCCGGAGAACTCTCCTACCTCTCTGCTCCCTCTTGCTGGATCAATAAGGTGGAGATCATCATCGAGCTATACGTGTGTTGAACGCTGAGGTTCCATCCGTTCGGCACTAGATCGGGACGGATCGTGATTGGATCGCGGGACACCTGGCGATTTGGATCGCGAAGACGTTTGACTACAACAACCGCGTTTCTTAATGCTTCCCACCTAGTGATCTATTTGTGGTATGTATATCCACTCACCCTCTTGTAGATGATCATCACCATGGATAAATCTTGTGTGTGCATAGGAAAAAATTTCTTTCCCATGCAACGTTCCCCTACACCTCCCTATGGGCATGTGAGTAGTACTTTACTTCGAGAGAACTAATAAATCTTTGCAATAAGTATGTGGGTTCTTTATGACTAATGTGAACCCATGGATGTACGCATATTCACCTTTCCATAGTATGCTAGCCTCTTCGGTACCGTGCATTGCTCATTCTCACACCGAGGATCTGTGCAAACTTCGTCAGTGCATCCAAACCCCGCGACATGATGCGCTATGTTGCACATATGCCTCCTTATATCTTCCTCAAAACATTCACAATACCTACCTATAATGGCATTCTCGTAGCCATTCCAAGATATATTGCCATATAACTTTGACCATTACATCATATGACTTGTACACTTATTGTCATATTGCTTTGCATGATCATGTAGCTAACATAGTATATGTGGAAAAGCCACCGTTCATCATTGTTTACATGTTACGCCAGATCATTACACATCCTGGTACACTACTAGAGGCATTCATATAGAGTCATATTGTTTAGTACTTTTTCATATCGATTTGTAAGTAAATAAAAGTGTGATGATTTTTATTATTAGAGCACTGGCTCAGTGAGGAAAGGATGATGGAGACAATCATTCCCTCACAAGTCAAGATGAGCTCCGGACGACAAATAAAAAATGGTGGAGACCTGATACGTCTCCTTCGTATCTATAATTTTTTAATTGTTTCATGTCAATATTATACAACTTTCACATATTTAATGCAACATTTTATATAATTTATTGGACTAACATATCGATCCAGTGCCTAGTGACAATTCCTGTTTATTTCATGTTTTTTGTTTGCGGAATATCTATATCAAACGAAGTCCAAACGCGATAAAAATTTATGGAGAATTACTTTGGAATATTTGTGAATTTTGGGAGGTGGAATCAACGAAAAAGGAGGCTTGCATCCACCACAAGACACTGATGTCTACTACTCAACCTTCTTCATGTAGACTCATGTTTGGCCTCCAAGCGTAGAGTTTTGTAGGACAGTGGAAATTTTCCCTCAAGTGGATGACCTAAGGTTTATTAATCCATGGGAGGTGTAGGATGACGATGGTATCTCTCAAAAAACCCTGCAATCTAATAAAAGAAATCTCTTGTGTCCCCAACACACCCAATACAACGACAAATTGTATAGGTGCACTAGTTCGGCGAAGATATGGTGATAAAAGTGAAATATGGATGGTAGATATAGGTTTTTGTAATCTGAAAATATAAAAACAGAAAGGTAACTAATGATAAAAGTGAGCACAAACGGTATTGCAATGCTTAGAAACAAGGCCTAGGGTTCATACTTTCACTAGTGCAATTTCTCTCAACAATAATGACATAGTTGAATCATATGTAAATACCTCTCGTGTGACAACGAGTTAACTCCAAAGTCACAAATAGCAGAGAACTAATGAATAAATTATTGTAGGGTACGAAACCACCTCAAAGTTGTCTTTTTGATCAATCTTATGAGCTATCCCTATAAGTGTCACGAACAGCCCTAGGGTTCGTACTAGCATAACACCTTAAGATACACATCAAGAAAATGTTGGAAATATGCCCTAGAGGCCATAATAAATTGGTTATTATCATATTTCCTTGTTCATGACAATCGTTTATTATCCATGATATAATTGTGTTGATCGGAAACGCCGATACATGTGTGGATACATAGACAACACCATGTCCCTAGTATGCCTCTAATAGACTAGCTCGATGATCAAAGATGGCTATGGTTTCCTAGTCATGGACATGAGATGTCATTTGGTAACCGGATCACATCATTGGGAGAATGATGTGATGGACAAGACCCAAACTACAAACATAGCATATGATCGTGTCAGTTTATTGCTAGTGTTTTCTGCATGTCCAGTATATGTTCTTATGACCATCAGATCATGCAACTCACTGCTACCGGAGGAGTACCTTGTGTGTATCAAACATCGCAATGTAACTGGGCGACTATAAAGGTGCTCTACAGGTATCTCCGAGGGTGTCTATTGGGTTGGCATGGATCAACACTAGGATTTGTTACTCCGTTAGACGGAGAGGTATCTCAGGGCCCACTCGGTAATACAGCATCACAAAAGGCCTTGCAAGCAATGTGACTAACTGTTAGTCACGGGATCTTGTATTACAGAATGAGTATAGAGACTTGCCGGTAACAAGGTTGAACTAGGTATGGAGATACCGACGATCAAATCTCGGGCAAGTAACATACCGAAGAACAAAGGGAACATCATACGGGATTAACTGAATCCTTGACATAGAGCTTCGACCGATAAAGATCTTCGTAGAATATGTAGGAACCAATATGGGCATCCAGGTGCCGCTATTGGTTATTGACCATAGAAGTGTCTCGGTCATGTCTACATAGTTCTCGAACCCGTAGGGTCTGCACTCTTAAGGTTTGGTGACGTTTTGGTAGTATAGAGTTATGTATGGTGGTGACCGAAGATTGTTCAGAGTGCCGGATGAGATCCCGGACGTCACGAGGAGCTCCAAAATGCTCCGGAGGTAAAGATTGATATATAGGAAGTCCTATTTTGGTCAGCAAAAAAGTTCCGGGCTCATCGGTAGTGTACCGGGAGTGCCGGTAGTGTACCGGGAGATCATCGGGAGGGGTTTTCGACCCAAGAGGATACATGGGCTGTGGGAGAAGGAATACAAGCCCTTAGTGGGCTGTCCTAAGTTCCACAAGAGGCCCATGCGGCTGGAGTAGAAGGAGAAGGAAAAAGGCCAAGGTGGAAAGAGTTTGCAAGTGATAAATAAGGAGTCCTAATCCTACTAGGATTGGAGGAGGACTCGTCCCCTCTTCCTTGCGCCAAAGGCCAAAGGGATGGCCCTTGTGTGCCAGCCTCCTCCCTCTCTCCTCCTATATATGCTAGAGGTTTTGAGGGTTTTGGGACACAGAAAAACAGCCACGTGTTGCCTCTCGTCTAGATCTAGTTTCTCCTCTAGATTGGTTTCAGCGGTTGTTAGGCACAGCCCTGCTGGAATAGCTCCACCGCCATCACTGCAAAGCCATTGCACTGCCAGAGAACTCTTCTACCTCTCCGCTCCCTCTTGCTGGATAAACAAGGCAGAGATCGCCATCGAGCTGTACGTGTGCTGAATGCGGAGGTGCCGTCCGTTTGGCGCTAGATCGCAAGGACCGTGATCACGATCGCGGGACGGATCATGATGAGATCGCGGGAAGGATCATGATCGGATCACGGGACGGATCGTGATGGGATCGCGGGACTCTTGGCGATTTGGATCGTCAAGACATTCGACTACATCAACCACGTTTCTTAACACTTCCCGCTTAGCGATCTACAAGGGTATGTAGATTCACTCTCCCTCTCGTATATGCTCATCACCATGGATAGATCTTGCATGTGCGTAGGAAAATTTTGTTTCCCCTGCAACGTTCCCCAACAGTGGTATCATAGCTAGGTCTATGTGTAGATGAGATCTCGAGTAGATCACAAAGGAGTTTGTGGGTGTTGATGCTTAGATTACTTCCTCCCTTGGTCGTGTTTTGGTTCAACAGTATTGTGGGATGAAGCAGCCTGGACCAACCTTACTCGTACGCTTACGAGAGACCAGATCCATCGACTGACGTGTAACTTTGTTGCAAAAAGATGGCTGGCGGGTGTCTATTTCTCCTACTTTAGTTGGATCGGAGTTGACAAAGGCGGTCCTTGAGAAGCTTGAGAAGCAACTTATGTATCACCATTGTGGTTTTTGCGTAGGTGAGAATTGTTCTTGCTAGATACCCATAGCAGCCACGTAAAACTTGCAACAACAATTAGAGGACGTCTAACTTGTTTTTGCAGGGTATGTTGTGATGTGATATGGCCAATTACATGATGAGATATATGTGATGTATGAGATGCTCATGTATTGTATAGAATATCACGACTTGCATGTCGATGAGTACGGCAACCGGTAGGAGCCATAGGGTTTTCTTTAATTATTGTATGACCTGCGTGTCAATCATTAAGCGCTATGTAATGCTTGACTTTATCGCTAAGCGGTAGAAATAATAGTGGAAGCATGGTGGGCGCGACAACCCCGATGGTGACACGTTGATGGAGATCAAGATGATGGAGATCATGGTGTCATGCCGGTGACGATGGAGATCCTGTCGGTGCTTTAAGGATGGAGATCAAAAGCACAAGTTCATGGCCATATCATGTCACTTATGATTTGCATGTGATGTCAATCCTTATATGCACCTTGTTTTGCTTATGACGACAGTAGCATTATAAGGTGATCCCTCACTAAAATTCAAGATCAATTGTGTTCTCCCCGAGTGTGCAATATTGCAAAAGTTCATCGTGTCGAGACACCACGTGATGATTGGGTGTGATAGACTATACGTTCACATCCAGCGGGTGCAAGCCAGTTTTGCACATGCAGAACACTTGGGTGAAACTTGACGAGCCTAGCATGTACAGACGTGGCCTCGGAACACAAGAGACCGAAAGGTCGAACATGAGTCATATAGTATATATGATAAACATGATCATATTCACCATTGAAACCACCTCAACTCACGTGATGATCGGACTTGAGTTGGTGAATTTGGATCATGTATCACTCGAATGACTGGATGGATGTCAATTTGAGTGGGAGTTCTTAAGTAATATGATTAATTGAACTCATTATCATGAACATAGTCAGTAGTGTCTTTGCAAATTATGTTGTAGATTACTAGCTCACGTTGTAGCTCGCTTGAATTTTTATATGTTCCTAGAAAATAGAGTTGAAAGATGATGGTAGTAATATTGTGGAATGGGTCCATGATCTGAGGATTGTCCTCATTGGTGCACAGAAGACTTATGTCCTTAATGCACCGCTCGGTGCGCCACCCCCTCTAGCATCGTCTGTAGATGTTGTGAACATCTAATAGGCACGTTCTGATGACTACTTGATAGTTCAGTGCGTCATGCATTGCATCTTAGAATTGAGGCTTCAAAACATTTTGAACGTCACGGAACATATGAGATGTTCTAAGAGCTGAAATTGGGATCTCAAGCTCGTGCCTGTGTTGTGAGATATGAGATATCCAACAAGATTCTTTGCCTGCAAGATGAAAGAGAATAGCTCAATCATTGAGCATGTGCTCAGATTGTCTGGGTGCTACAATCACTTGAATCGAGTGGGAGTTGATCTTCTAGATAAGATAGTGATTGATATAGTTCTCCAAGTCGCTGTCACTAAGGTTGGTGATGAACTGTAAAAGTCAGGGATAGAAATAATGATCCCTGAGCTGTTTGCGATGTTTGACACCGCGAAGGTAGAAATCAAGAAGGAGCATCAAGTGTTGATGGTTAGTAAAACCACTAGTTACGAGAAGGCCAAGGGAAAGGAGGGAAACTTCATGGATGGCAAGTCAGTTGCTGCTCCAGTAAAGCAACCCAAGGTTGAACCCAAACCCGAGACTAAGTGCTTCTATTATGAGGAAAGTGGTCGCTAAAACGGAACAACCCTAGATAGTTGGTAGATAAGAAGGCTGGCAACGTCGACTCAAGTATATTTGATATACGTGTTATTAATGTGTACCTTGCTAGTACTCCTAGTAGCACCTGGGTACTGGATACATACCGGTTCTGTTCATAAATGTTAGTAACTCAAAGTAAAGGCTACAGAATAACCGGAGACTAGTTAAGTGTGAGGTGACGATGTGTGTTGGAAATGTTTCCAAGGTTGATGTGATCAACATCGCACGCTCTCTCTACCTTCGGGATTAGTGACAAACCTAAATAAATGTTATTTGGTGTTTGTGTTAAGCATGAACATGATTAGATTGTGTTTATTGCAATACGGTTATTCATTTAAGTTAGAGAATAATAGTTATTATGTTTACATGAATAATACCTTCAATGGTCATGCACCGAGTGAGAATGGTTTGTTGAATCTTGATCGTAGTAATACACATGTTCATAACATTGATGCCAAAAGATACAAAGTTAATAATGATAGTACCACATACTTGTGGCAGTGCCGCTAAATGTTATATTGGTATAAATCGCATGAAGAAACTCCATGCTGATGGATTAGTGGACTCATTCAATTTCGAATCGGTTAAGACATGCGAACCATGCCTCTTGGGCAAGATGACTAAGGACCCCGTTTTCCGGTTTGATGGAGTGGGCAAGTGATTTATTGGAAATGATACATGTTGATGTATGCAACCCAATGAGTTTTGTAGCGTGCAGTGGATATCGTTATTTTCTTTCCTTCACTGATGATTTGAGTAGATATAGTGTATATTTACTTAATGAAACACAAGTCTGAATCGTTTGAAAAGTTCAAGCAAGATTCAGAGTGAAGTTTAAGTTCATCGTGACAAGAAGATAAAAAAATGTCTGCGATATGATTGTAGAGATGAATATCTGAGTTACGAGTTTGGCATACAACTTTAGACAATGTGAAAGTTGTTTCACAACTCACGCCACTTGGAAAACCATAGTGTGATGGTGTGTTCAAACATCATAGTCGTGCTCTATTGGATATGGTACATACTATGATGTCTCTTATCGTTTTTGCCACTATCATTTTGGGGTTATGCATTAGAGACAACAACATTCACTTTAAATAGGGCACCATCTAAATCCGTTGAGATGACACCGTGTGAATTATGGTTTGATAGAAACCTAAGCTGTCATTTCTTAATGTTTGGGGCTGCGACGCTTGTGTGAAAAATGTTTTCACCTAACGACCTCGAACCCAAAGCAAACAAATGCATCTTCATAGAATACCCAAAGAACGGTTGGTGAACCTTCTATCTCAGATCCAAGCATAAAGTGTTTGTTGTTAAAATTGAGTCCTCCCTCGAGAAAAATTTTCTCTCGAAAGAATTGAGTGGGAGGACGATAGAACTTGATGAGATTGTTGAACCTTTATTTCAACTAGAGAGTAGCACAGCACAGAAAGATGTTTCTGTGGATCCTACGTCAGTTGAAGAGGAAGTTCATGATGATGATCATGAAGCTTCAGATCAAGTTACTATCAAACCTCGTAGGTCGACAAGGACACGTACTGCTCCTAAGTGGTACGACAACCCTGTCTTGGAGGTCATGTTGTTGGACAACGATGAACCTACGAGCTATGGAGAAGCGATGATGGGCCCGGATTCCAACAAATGGTTAGAGGCCATGAAATCCAAGAAAGGATCCATGTATGAAAACCAAGTATAGACTTTGGTAGACTTGCTCATTGGACGGCAGGTCGTCGAGTACAAATGGACCTTTGAGATGAAGACAGACATTCATGGTAAATGTCACCATTTATAAAGCGCGACTTGTCACAAAGAAGTTTTCGACAAGTTCAAGGAGTTGACTGCGATGAGACTTTCTCACTTGTAGCGATGCTAAAGTCTCTTGGAATTATGTGAGCAGTTACTGCGGTTTTTCAATTATGAAATATGGCAGATGGATGTCTAAACATAGTTTCCTTAACGGTTTCCATGAGGAAAGGTTGTATGTGATACAACCAAAAGGTTTTGTCACTCCTAAGGATGCTAAAAACTATGCAAGCTCCATCAAAACCTCTATGGGCTGGAGCAAGCATCTCGGAGTTGCAATATATGCTTTGATGAGGTGATCAAAGTTTTTGAGTCTATACAAAGTTTATGAGAAACTTGTATTTACAATAAACTGAGTGGGGCACTATAGATTTTTTTATAAACATATGTGGTTGACATATTATTGATCGAAAATGATATAGAATTACTAGAATGCATAAACGGTTGTTTGAGAAGAGTTTTTCAAAGGAAGACCTGGATAAAGCTACATAATTATTCGGCATCAAGATCTACAGAAATAGATCAAGATGCTTGACGAGACTTTCAATGAGTACAAACCTTGACAAGATTTTGAAAGAGTTCAAAATGGATCAGTCAGAGAAAGAGTTCTCGCCTGATTTGTAAGGTGTGAAGTTGAGTGAGACTTAAAGCTCGACAACGGCAAAAGAAAGAGAAAGGACGAACATCGTCCCCTATGCCTTAGCCATAGGCTCTATATAGTATGCCATGTTGTGTACCATACCTGTATGTGCCTTGCCATGAGTCCGTCAAGGGGTACAAGAGTGATCTAGGAGTGGATCACTAGACAGCGGTCAAGATTATCCTTAGTAACTAAAAGTCTCAGGAAATGTTTCTCGATTATGGAGGTGAGAAAGAGTTCGTCGTAAAGAGTTACGTCGATGCAAGCTTTGACAACAATCCGGATGACTCTTAGTAGGAATCCAGATATGTATAGTAGAGCATCCATTTGGAATAGCTCCAAGTGGAGTGTGGTAGCAGTGTTTACAGTTTGACATAGAGATTTGCAAAGTACAAACGGATATGCATGTCACAGACCCGTTGACTATAAGACCTCTCTCACATGCAAAGAATGATCGAGCCCCAAAACTCATTGGGTGTTAGATTCATAACAATGCGAATCACATGGTGATGTGAACTAGATTATTGACTCTAATGCAAGTGGGAGACTGTTGGAAATATGCCCTAGAGGTAATAATAAATTGGTTATTATCATATTTCCTTGTTCATGATAATCGTTTATTATCCATGCTATAATTGTGTTGATTGGAAACTCAGATACATATGTGGATACATAGACAACACCATGTCCCTAGTATGCCTCTAATAGACTAGCTCGTTGATCAAAGATGGCTATGGTTTCCTAGTCATGGACGTGATATGTCATTTGGTAACGGGATCACATCATTGGGAGAATTATGTGATGGACAAGACCCAAACTACAAACGTAGCATATGATCATGTCAGTTTATTGCTACTGTTTTCTGCATGTCAAGTATATGTTCCTATGACCATGACATCATGCAACTCACTGACACTGGAGGAGTACCTTGTGTGTATCAAATGTTGCAACGTAATTAGGTGACTATAAAGGTGCTCTACAGGTATCTCCGAGGGTGTCTGTTGGTTTGGCATGGATCAAGACTGAGATTTGTTACTCCGTTAGACGGAGAGGTATCTCAAGGCCCACTCGGTAATACAACCTCACAATAAGCCTTGCAAGCAATGTGACTAGTTAGTCACGGGATCTTGTATTACGGAATGAGTAAAGAGACTTGCCATAAACGAGTTTGAACTAGGTATGGAGATACCAACGATCCAATCTTGGGCAAGTAACATACCGAAGAACAAAGGTAACATCATACGGGATTAACTGAATCCTTGACACAGAGGTTCGACCAATAAAGTTCTTCGTAGAATATGTTGGAACCAATATGGGCATCCAGGTCCTGCTATTGGTTATTGACCGTAGAGGTGTCTTGGTCATGTCTACATACTTCTCGAACCCGCAGGGTCTGCACACTTAAGGTTCAGTGACGTTTTGGTAGTATAGAGATATGTATGGTGGTGACCGAAGGTTGTTCGGAGTCCCAAATGAGATCATGTACATCACGAGGAGCTCCGGAATGGTCCGGAGGTAAATATTGATATATAGGAAGTCCTATTTTGGTCACCGGAAAAGTTTCGGGCTCATCGGTAGTGTACCGGGAGTGTCGGTAGTGTACCGAGGGACCATCGGGAGGGGTATTTCGACCCAAGAGCCTATATGGGATGTGGGAGAAGGAATACCATCCCTTAGTGGGCTGGCCTAAGTCCCACAAGAGGCCCATGCAGCCGGAGTAGAAGTAGAAGGAAAAAGGCCAAGCTGGAAAGAGTTTCCAAGTGATAAATGAGGAAGGAGTCCTAATCCTACTAGGATTGGAGGAGCACTCCGCCTCTCTTCCTTGCGCCAAAGGCCAAAGGGCTGGCCCTTGTGCGCCAGCCTCCTCCCTCTCTCCTCATATATATACCAGAGGTTTTGAGGGTTTTGGGACACAGAAAAACAGCCACGTGCTGCCTCTCGTCTATATCGTAGTTTCTCCTCTAAATTGGTTTTAGCGGTGCTTAGGCGAAGCCCTGTTGGAATAGCTCCAACACCATCGCCTCAACGCCGTCGCGCTGCCGAGGAACTCTTCTATCTCTCCGCTCCCTCTTGCTGGATCAAGAAGGCGAAGATCGCCATTGAGTTGTACGTGTGCTGAACACGGAGGTGCGTCCGTTTGGCGCTAGATCGGAAGGACCCTGATCAAGATCGCAGGACGGATCGTGATGAGATCACGGGACGGATCGTGGTCGGATCGCGGGATGGATCATGATGGGATCGCGGGACGCTCGGCTATTTGGATCGCGAAGACGTTCGACTACATCAACCGCGTTTCTTAACGCTTCCTGCTTAGCGATCTACAAGGGTATGTAGATTCACTCTCCCTCTTGTTGATGCTCATCACCATGGATAGATCTTTCGTGTGCGTACGAAAATTTTGTTTCCCATGCAATGTTCCCCAATAGTGGTATCAGAGATAGGTCTATGTGTAGATGAGATCTCGAGTAGATCACAAAGGAGTTTGTGGGTGTTGATGCTTAGATTGCTTCCTCCCTTGGTTGTGTTTTGGTTCAGCGGTATTGTGGGATGAAGCGGCCCGGACCAACCTTACTCGTATGCTTACGAGAGACCAGTTCCATCGACTGACGTGTAACTTTGTTGCATAAATATGGCTGGCGGGTGTCCGTTTCTCCTACTTTAGTTGGATCGGATTCGACAAACGCAGTCCTTGAGAAGGTTGAGAAGCAACTTATGTATCACCGTTGTGGTTTTTGTGTAGGTGAGAATTGTTCTTGCTAGATACCCATAGCAAAAATAATTAGAGGATGTCTAACTTGTTTTTGTAGGGTATGTTGTGATGTGATATGGCCAATTACATGATGAGATATATGTGATGTATGAGATGATCATGTATTGTATAGAATATCACGACTTGCATGACGATGAGTACGGCAACCGGCAGGAGCCATAGGGTTGTCTTTAATTATTGTATGACCTGCATGTCAATCATTAAGCGCTATTTAATGCTTTACTTTATCACTAAGCGGTAGCAATAGTAGTGGAAGCATGGTGGGCGCGACAACCCCGATGGTGACACGTTGATGGAGATCAAGATGATGGACATCATGGTGTCATGCCGGTGACGATGGAGATCATGCCGGTGCTTTAAGGATGGAAATCAAAAGCACAAGTTCATGGCCATATCATGTCACTTATGATTTGCATGTGATGTTAATCCTTTTATGCACCTTGTTTTGCTGATGACGATGGTAGCATTATAAGGTGATCCCTCACTAAATTTCAAGATCAATTGTGTTCTCCCCGAGTGTGCGCTGTTGCAAAAGTTTGTCGTGTCGAGACACGACATGATGATCGGGTGTGATAGACTCTACGTTCACATACAACGGGTGCAAGCCAGTGTTGCACATGCAGAACACCCGGGTTAGTCTTGACGAGCCTAGCATGTACAGACATGGCCTCGGAACACAAGAGACCAAAAGGTCGAACATGAGTCATATAGTAGATATGATCAACATGATGATGTTCACCATTGAAACCACCTCAACTCACGTGATGATCGGACTTGAGTTGGTGAATTTGATCATGTATCACTCGAATGACTGGAGGGATGTGACATTGAGTGGAATTCTTAAGTAATATGATTAATTGAACTCATTATCATGAACATAGTCAGTAGTGTCTTTGCAAATTATGTTGTAGATTACTAGCTCACGTTGTAGCTCGCTTGAATTTTTATATGTTCCTAGAAAATAGAATTCAAAGATGATGGTAGTAATATTGTGGAATGGGTCCATGATCTGAGGATTGTCCTCATTATTGCACAGAAGACTTATGTCCTTAATGCACCGCTCGGTGCGCCACCCCCTCTAGCATCGTCTGTAGATGTTGTGAATATCTAATAAGCACATTCTGATGATGACTTGATAGTTCAGTGCGTCATGCATTGCATCTTAGAATTGAGGCTTCAAAACATTTTGAACGTCACGGAACATATGAGATGTTCTAAGAGCTGAAATTGGTATCTCAGGCTTGTGCCTGTGTTGTGAGATATGAGATATCCAACAAGATTCTTTGCCTGCAAGATGAAAGAGAATAGCTCAATCATTGAGCATGTGCTCAGATTGTCTGGGTGCTTCAATCACTTGAATCGAGTGGGAGTTGATCTTCTAGATAAGATAGTGATTGATATAGTACTCCTAGTAGCACCTGGGTATTTGATACCGGTTCGGTTAGTAAATGTTAGTAACTCGAAGTAAAGGCTACGGAATAAACGGAGACTAGCGAAGTGTGAGGTGACGATGTGTGTTGGAAATGTTTGAAATGTTTCCAAGGTTGATGTGATCAACATCGCACACTCTCACTACCTTCGGTATTGGTGACAAAACTAAATAATTGTTATTTGGTGTTTGCGTTAAGCATGAACATGATTAGATCGTGTTTATTGCAACACGGTTATTCATTTAAGTTAGCGAATAATAGTTATTCTGTTTACATGAATAATACCTTCAATGGCCATGCACCCAGTGAGAATGGTTTGTTGAATCTTGATCGTGGTAATACACATGTTCATAACATTGATGCCAAAAGATACAAAGTTAATAAGGATAGTACCACATACTTGTGGCATTGCCGCTAAATGTCATATTGGTATAAATAGCATGAAGAAACTCCATGCTGATGGATCATTGGACTCATTCCATTTCGAATGGGTTGAGACATGCGAACCATGCCTCTTGGGCAAGATGACTACGGACCATGTTTTCCGGTTTGATGGAGCGGGCAAGTGATTTATTGGAAATGATACATGTTGATGTATGCAATCCAATGAGTTTTGTAGAGTGTGGTCGATATCATTATTTTCTTACCTTCACTGATGATTTGAGTGAATATAGTGTATATTTACTTAATGAAATACAAGTCTCAATCGTTTGAAAAGTTCAAGCAAGATTCAGAGTGAAGTTTAAGATCATCGTGACAAGAAGATAAAAAAATGACTGTGATATCATTGTAGAGATGAATATCTGAGTTACGAGTTTGGCATACAACTTTAGACAATGTGAAAGTTGTTTCACAACTCACGCCACCCGGAACACCATAGTGTGATGGTGTGTTCGAATGTCATAGTCGTGCTCTATTGGATATGGTGCATACTATGATGTCTCTTATCGTTTTGGCCACTATCGTTTTGGGGTTATGCATTAGAGACAACAACATTCACTTTAAATAGGGCACCATCTAAATCCGTTGAGATGACACCATGCGAATTATGGTTTGATATAAACCTAAGCTATCATTTCTTAATGTTTGGGGCTGCGACGCTTGTGTGAAAAATGTTTTCACCTAATGAGCTCGAACCCAAAGCGGACAAATGCATCTTCATAGAATACCCTAAGAATAGTTGGGTGAACCTTGTATCTCAGATCAAAGCATAAAGTGTTTGTTGCTAAAATTGGGTCCTTTCTCGAGAAAAACTTTCTCTCAAAAGAATTGAGTGGGATGAAGATAGAACTTGATAAGGTTGTTGAACCTTTGTTTCAACTAGAAAGTAGCGCAGTGCAGAAAGATGTTTCTGTGGAGCCTACGTCAGTTGAAGAGGAAGTTACTGATGATGATCATGAAGCTTCGTATCAAGTTACTATCGAACCTCATAGGTTGACAAGGACGTGTACTGCTCCTGAGTGGTACGACAACCCCGTCTTGGAGGTCATGTTGTTGTACAACGATGAACCTACGAGCTATGGAGAAGCGATGATGGGCTCGGATTCCGACAAATGGTTAGAGGCCATGAAATCCAAGAAAGGATCCATGTATGAAAACCAAGTATAGACTTTGGTAGACCTGCTCGTTGGACGGCAGGTCGTCGAGTACAAATGGATCTTTGAGATGAAGACAGACGCTGATGTTAAATGTCACCATTTATAAAGCTCGACTTGTTGCAAAGAAGTTTCCGACAAGTTCAAGGAGTTGACTGCGATGAGACTTTCTCACTCGTAGCGATGCTATAGTCTGTTGGAATTATGTTAGCAGTTACTATGGTTTTTCAATTATGAAATCTGGCAGATGGATGTCAAAACATAGTTTCCTTAATGGTTTATATCGTGGTTTTATCACGGCAGATGTCCGGATTACCGAACTTGAGTTCAGAGCTGTCGCCATCGTGGTGGACTCAAAGGGGTTGATCGAGACAAAGGACACGAGTTTACCCAGGTTCGGCCCCTCAAGTCGAGGTAAAAGCCTACGTCCTGCTTGTGTTGTTATTGCTTGTTGTATCGATTACTAGGGGCTAAAATCTTGACCTAGTTTTCGATAACCTACCTCTAAGTCGCCCCGACTCTGCCTTTATATAAGAGGTCAGAACTGTCGTGTCTTACAATTATACAATCCGATCATGTTTACATCTCTAAGTCTATCTCTATCTTCTTAGCCAAGTGGTCTTTGAGACGTCTTGCGCATCCGGGTCTGCGTCGTCCGGCCCACACCAATAGCCACCAACCATCTTGGGCCTTCAGTTGACACCTATCTTCGTGGGTCGGCTCACAAACCAATGCTATCAACCGGAACCTTCCAGCCGGGTCATATCACAGGGTTATATCCCCAACATTAGGCCGTAGGTTGAAGTGTGCCAGCTCATTTCATCCTTCTCTTGCAATTGTCTGAGAGTCGCCACGGAATGACCCGGCATGACGTCACGGGATCCGCTCACGTATCACCAAATCTTTCGCATTTAACCACTTACCGAGAATCGAGGCGTCCGCCTCGGCAAGACCGGTGTCGCCGCCTAGGATTCCGCACCGTCCTCATATCTCCTGTCAAATAGGACCCGCATGGGTCAAACGTTTTCATTCTCTCCCGCCCGTGCGTCTGTCTTCTTCCTCCTACCGCCGCCCGTCGACCCGAGCTCTGCTCCGCTCCGGTGCCGTCGCTCTCCGTCATCAACATTGGCCACTGCATCACCCTGTTCGGATCAGAGTTTCGTCCGCCGCCGTCTCCAACTCCGGTACGCCCCTCTTCCCGTAGGTTTATGTCTTTAGGAATAGGGTTTCTCCGGCGGTTCCTTCGTCGTGCGCCCCGGCCTCCGGTGCGGCCGCACGAGCATATCTCGGGGCCCGCTGTGCGCCTTTAGATCGCGCCGTCGCCATCGCCGCCGTACGTGGACCGGCCGCATGTAATGCGCGGGCCGTTCGGGCTGTAAACTATCCTTTCATTTCTTGCTATTCTTCAGTTAGGTCGGAGTAGAACTTTATTCACCGCCTCGGCAGATCCAACATTTTAGTAACAGTTTGTGAAAGCTGTTTGTCCGGGTCTTAACTGACTTCCGGTTCTTCCTTTCATAGTGAGCCGCTAGATTTCCTCCGGCTCTTATCAACCGAGTCTTTCGAAGCTTAATATTTTAGAACCTTCTAAACTATAAGCCGCTGTAGCCATCTGCTTTTGTTTGACTAGTCACCATTTTCTTTTGCACAGTACTTTAAGCCGCCAACATGACACGCGCCACCAACTCATGCAATTGGGTCGGCTCTTGCGTGACTGAAGAGTACTTATCAGACCTTGTCACTACCGGCACCCTTCCCCCAAAGGAAGTCATCCACTGGCAGGTTCCGGGTGATGAGACCCGCCCCACACCAAAGAAAGGGGAAGTCATAGTTTTCAAGGATCATATCGAGCGGGGGTTCGTGCCACCCGGCTCTAAGTTTTTCCACGATATCCTCCATTTATACAAACTGCATCCTCAAGACCTGGCACCAAATTCAGTATCCAATATTTGTCACTTCCAAGTCCTTTGTGAAGCGTACCTTCAATCCAGGCCATCAGTCGGCTTCTTTCGTGAGTTTTTCTACGCCAACCGGCAGACAGAGTATAAGAGCGGGCCAAGTCTGGAACTTGGAGGGATCACCATCCAGCGCCGAAGGGGCATCCCCTTTTCGGTTATCCAGATACCCAGCCACCCCAAGGATTGGAACAAGATGTGGTTTTTCTGCAGAGACACGTCTCGTGAAACAGAACATCGCCTGCCAGATTATCGCCCTTCCCGGCTCTCGACTGATACAGCGCTGCCCGACCGGCTCTCAGCTACTGATCGCGCCAGGTACGAGACTCCTCATGGCAGGGTGAAAGCTCTCCTGGCCAACGGACTGATTGAAACTGATCTGATTCGCTGTTGGGTAGAATGGCGGATCATGCCTCTGAGCCGTAGGAACCGGCTCATGCATGAATATCCAGGGAAGTATGATAGCGAATTGTGCTTCAGTAATGTTACTTTGACAGAGGACGACATCTGCCTATGACAAGATGACAGCCAAAGAACTCCATTCCGGCTATTTGAATCGGGTCAACACCAGCCGAGACTTAGAACTCCGGCTGGTCGCCATGACGAAAACTAAATATGAGGTATGTTATTCTTCTCCAGCCATAACCTTCCCTAGCCCCAAAGAGCCAGTTTTAATCTAATGTATAGTTTGAACCGGGTCTTCTTTGGAGGTTATGTAGAAAACACTTTCACTTAAATGTTGTACACCCACACTGCACACTGTAAATATTTGCATACTGCCGACTGTAGCCCCCAAGGACCGACTCAAAACTTATTTGAGTCGGGACTTTCGTAGCTGAACAAAGTCGTAGTGTAGCCCCCAAGGGCCGGCTCAAATTTTATTTGAGTCGGGACTTTCTGATCTGAAAAGAGCCATAGTGTAGCCCCCAAGGGCCGGCTCAAAATTTATTTGAGTCAGGACTTTTCTTATCTGAAAAGAGCCATAGTGTAGCCCCCAAGTTCCGGGTCAATTTCAAAGAAGATGAACCGGAGCTGCATACTTGAACAGCTAAATTGTACATTAGCCCCCAAGTGTCAAATATATTGCTTGCAATCTGTTTGAAACTTGTGTAACTTTAGCTATGAACCCTTTGTTTATATTAATGCCCTTGCTGCTGTAACAACTCATGGTTTGCTTTGACATGTGCAGGATGCTCTGAACGCCGCCGACTCTCAGCTGGCGGATCTTAAAGTTAACCTAGCTGCTCAACAGGAAGCGCAAAGTATTGCTGATGAGAAATGCCGGCTCCTAGACGAAGAATTAGCAAAGGCCACTGCCGAGTTAACGTCTCTAAAAGAGACAGCAGAGTCGGAGAAAGCCGCTCTGATAAAACGGGCGGATGATGCCGATCAACGGCTCATCGTCGTTGCTGAAGAACTCCAAGGTCTAAAATGGCATATCGCTACGATGTTTGCTGCCTTATTTGGTAAGTCATTCTTACCATACTCCATATACTATCATCTTTCATGAAAAACTGGCGACTCACATATCTCTTCCGGTTCATGCAGGTCCTTTGAGCCGACAGCTTGCGACGGACAGCATCCTCTCACTGAAGGCAATCTATACATTCACAGAGCAACTGTACTATGGAGCTATGTTCACCATTAAAAGCGTACAATACAAGGAGAAGATCCCCAATGCCCTGAAAGGGGTGTTAGAACTTTTCTCTACGATGCCCAAACAGATATATGAACTGAAGAAGTCGGCGTTCCGTCAAGGAGCCGTCGCAAGTTTGAGTCGGGCTCTAGCCTTCGCACCGGACCTCACACCGACTGAAATGATGGGCGGGTATCCTTCAAAGAAAGTCGATGGCTCAGAATTTTCTGAGGCGGACTATTTCAAATGCGTCAACGACTCGCGCTTCCTGGCGTCTGCCATGGCAGATGAGGCGGATCTAAAGAGTTATCAAGCAGCATATGATAGTGAAGACAAACGGATCCGCGGGCCTCTCTATGAGTGCAAAGATCTAATATCCGCCCGTAGCAAGGATCTTTTCCCTGGTGAGCTCAACGTCTCACCTTTCTTTGAAGGGACCTTTGCTGTCGTCTCTAACTGCAATTGGGAACTCGGCAACCTTCAGATCCAACCCGCGGGAGAGCTGGAGCAGGGTGATCTGGCCGAGTGATGTAACTTTGCATTATTCAGAGCAGGAACGGCTCTTGTAATTATCCGCCAGTGGCGGCTTGAAACTTGTTAGAAACGCCGTTTGTTCTTTCTGAGAACATCTTTTGTAACAGCCTTATAATATCTAAGTGCACTTACCGGCTGTTTTATACTGCTTTCAACAATCTTTTTCAACTCTTCACTTCCAGCTTTACAAACTTGCCAATTATTCATGAGAGGTGCTTTGTATGTCTTCATAGCCTGACGGTAAGAAGCCTCTATGGACAAACTACGGCTGTTGATGAGCCAACACATTGTCTTTGTCTGAAATGTCATTCCTTCTCCTGAAGCTTTTAGACCTGGAAATTTTATTCCATCAGCCGGAGTGTCATGACTTTGTCTCTTGTAATATGATGCCATGGAAGAGCCGGTTGTCATAGGATAAAGTGAGCTATACCTGACGGTAGGAAGCCTCTATTTGACAACGACGACTATTGAAGAGCTTGGAACGTCCTACAACCGGATGCATGAAGGGTGATGTAAGCTATACCCGAAGGCAAGAAGCCTCCTTCAAGCATCAAATATTGTATAAAGCTGGCTATCGATGGGTTTATGTAAGCTATATCTTATGGTAAGAAGCCTCCATTCGACAGCCGCGACTAGTAATTGTACTAGCCGGCTGTGTGAAGGGTGATGTAAGCTATACCCAAGGGCAAGAAGCCTCCTTCCATAGCTATTTTTGGCATAAACACCGGTTGTTAGGGTGAGATAAGCGAACCCGTCGGTAAGAAGCCCCCTTAGACAACCGCGGCTAACATGTTAACCGGAAGTGGCATAAAGCCGGCCATTAGGGTGAGATAAGCGAACCCGTCGGTAAGAAGCCCCCTTCGATGGCCAAAGTGGCATAAAGCCGGCTGTTAGGGTTAGATAAGCTACACCCGAAGGTGGGAAGCCCCCTTCAACAACCAAAGTGGCATGAAGCCGGGTGTTAGGGTTAGATAAGCTACACCCGAAGGTGGGAAGCCCCCTTCGACAACCAAAGTGGCATGAAGCCGGCTGTTAGGGTTAGATAAGCTACACCCGAAGGTGGGAAGCCCCCTTCAACAACCAAAGTGTCATGAAGCCGGTTGTGCACCATACTAGTTCAGTGTCTCTAAAGCGAGATTGGCCGTCAACTTTGTGAACCGGCTCAGGGTCTCTAAAGCGAGATTGACTGGCGAAGCTTCGGCGGGTCACAAACCCCGTCAACTGTAAACTTGTTGAATCGAATAATTTCATCTTAATTGCATAAAAACACATATAAGAGCTGGCACTACTGTCTTGGTAGAGATACTACTCTGTACTTGACATAAATATAATATGTACAGTGATAATGGCTCTCCATCGCCTATTAAGTGTAATATGGCCGCAGGTGCGCGACGTTCCACGGCCGCAAAGTCTCCTGACCCGCTATGTCCAACTCATCACGAATATCAACGAGGTAGTATGACCCGTTGTTGAGGTTCGTGCTAACCACAAAGGGCCCTTCCCACGGCGGAGAGAGTTTATGCATCCCAGACTGGTCTTGAATGAGCCGGAGCACCAGGTCACCTTCCTGGAACGTCCGGGTCTTCACCCTGCGGCTATGATAGCGTTGCAAGTCTTGTTGGTAAATTGCTGATTTGGCCGCTGCTAACTCTCGTGCTTCATCCAAGGCATCCAACGCATCCTGGCGTGTGGTCTCATTGTCCGTATCAACATAAGCCGCCACCCTTGGTGAATCATGCCGGATGTCACTGGGTAGAACTGCCTCAGCCCCGTACACCATGAAGAAAGGTGTAAAACCTGTAGACCTGTTAGGTGTAGTCCGGATGCTCCATAAGACGGAAGGTAACTCATCAACCCAACATCCGGGCGTCCGCTTCAAAGGGACCATGAGCCGAGGTTTAACCCCTCGCAAGATTTCCTGGTTAGCTCGCTCAGCTCGACCATTGGACTGCGGATGTGCCACGGCTAAAACATCAAGCCAGATATGCTCCTTCTCACAGAATACCTTCATAGCCCCCTTGGACAAATTTGTGCCATTATCAGTGATAATATTGTGTGGATAACCAAAATGGTAGATCAACTTTTTAACAAATTCAACCGATGTAGCCGCATCACACTTGCTAACTGGCTCGGCCTCAACCCACTTAGTAAACTTGTCAACTGCCACCAAGAGGTGCGTTTTCTTATCCTTAGACATCTTGAAGGGTCCTACCATATCGAGCCCCCAGACCGCAAACAGCCAAGTGATTTGTATCATCCTCAACTCTTGAGCCGGAATATGAGCACGTCGGCCAAACTTCTGACAGCCGTCACACTTGCGGACCAGGTCCTCTGCATCCTTGTGAGCCGTCAACCAAAAAAAACCATGCCGAAAAGCCTTGGCCACTAAAGATCTTGACCCGGCGTGATGTCCGCAGTCTCCAGCATGAATTTCATTTAAGATCTGCTGGCCCTCCTCTGGTGACACGCAGCGCTGAAAAACACCTGTCACACTGCACTTGTGCAGCTCACCATTGATAATTGTCATGGACTTAGAACGACGGGTGATTTCTCTAGCCCGGCTCTCATCGTCCGGCAACTCTCCGCGCGTCAAGTACGCTAAATAAGGAGTGGTCCAATCCGGAATAACATGTAGAGCCGCCACCAAAGCCGCCTCCGCGTCAGGAATTGCCAAATCCTACTCAGAAGGCATCTTGACAGTCGGATGATATAACACATCAAGAAAAACATTAGGCGGCACCGGCTTACGCTGAGATCCGAGTCGTGATAATGCATCAGCCGCCTCGTTCCGTCGACGATCAATATGATGCACTTGATATCCTTTGAAATGACCTGCAACAATATCAACCGCCTATCGATAAGCCGCCATCCGTGGGTCCTTAGAATCCCAAGTACCTGAAACTTGCTGAGCCACAAGGTCTGAGTCGCCCAGGCATCTAACCCGTCTTAAATTCATCTCTTTAGCGACTCTCAAACCATGGAGCAAGGCCTCATACTCAGCAGCATTGTTAGTACAAGGGAACATCAACCAGAGCACATAGCAAAACTTGTCACCCTTGGGGGAGGTAAGAACTACTCCAGCACCAGACCCCTCAAGCTGCTTAGACCCGTCAAAATGTATAGTCCAGTATGTGTTGTCCGGCATCTCTTCAGGCGCCTGGATTCTGTCCAATCATTTATAAAATCCACCAAGGCTTGAGACTTGATTGCTGTACGAGGGGTGTAAGCGATGTTAAGAGGCCCCAACTCTAAAGCCCACTTAGCAATCCTCCCCATAGCTTCTCTATTCTGAATGATATCTCCCAATGGGGCAGAGCTGACTACAGTTATCTGATGGCCCAAAAAGTAGTGCTTCAGCTTACGATTAGCCATAAAGACCCCATACACAAGCTGCTACCAATGCGGATACCTCTGCTTGGACTCTGCCAACACCTCGCTGATGTAATAAACAGGCCTCTAAACGGGATATTCTTTCCCTGCCTCCTTACGCCCAACCACAATCGCCACACTGACCGCCCGGCTGTTAGCCGCTACATAGAGGAGTAACGGCTCTTTCTCAGCCAGAGCGGCTAACACTGGCGGCTCAGTCAATTGCTTCTTAAGAGCTTCAAGCGCCTCTGCGGCTGCTTTGCTCCACTTGAACTTGTCTGTCTTTTTCATCATCTGATACAAGGGAATGGCCTTCTCCCCAAGCCGGCTTATGAACCGGCTCAACGTAGCGATCCGCCCTGCAATGTGCTGAACATCATTGATGCACGGCGGCTCTCGCAGAGAAGTGATAGCCTTGATTTTATCCGGGTTAGCCTCGATACCACGCTCAGAGACCAAGAACCCCAAAAGCTTTCCTACAGGAACACCAAAAACACACTTCGTCGGGTTAAGCATCATTTTGTAGACCCGGAGATTGTCAAAAGTTTCCTTTAGGTCCTCCAAAAGGGTTTCCGTCTTCCTAGACTTCACCACTATGTCATCCACATAAGCATGAACGTTACGGCCAATCTGACTGTGGAGACAATTCTGCACACATCGCCGGTAAGTCGCCTGGGCACTCTTGAGCCCGAAAGGCATGGAGACATAGCAGAATGCCCCAAAAGGTGTGGTAAACGATGTCTTCTCCTGATCCTTGATTGCCATTTTGATCTGATGATACCCTGAATAAGCATCCAGAAAACACAAACTCTCACAATCGGCTGTAGCATCGATGATCTGATCAATACGGGGGAGCGCAAAGGGATCACTCGGACAAGTCTTGTTGAGGTCCATGTAATCTATGCACATACGCCAAGTGCCGTTCTTCTTGAGCACCAACACCGGATTAGCCAACCACTCCGGGTGAAAAACTTCAACTATAAACCCTACGGCTAAGAGCCAGGCAACCTCTTCCCCAATAGCCTCTCGCCTCTCCTCATTGAACCGTCGTAGAAATTGTTTAATCGGCTTAAACTTCGGATTCACATTAAGATTGTGCTCAGCGAACTCTCTCGGTACACCCGGCATGTCAGAAGGTTTCCATGCAAAGATGCCCCGATTCTCACGGATGAATTCGATGAGCGCGCTTTCCTATTTGGGATCCATGTGAGCCCCAATGATGAACTGCTTAGATGAGTCGCCCGGGGTAAAGTCCACTGCTTTGGTATCATCCGCTGAAAACTTGAGCGACGGCTCTGCCTTCGTAGTTGGCTTCTTCAACGGGGTCATGTCCTCCGGGCCAACGTTCTCCTTACAGAATTTAAGCTCCTCCTGTGCGTAGCTAGCTTCTGCATAAGCCGCATCTCCTTCCTCGCATTCAAGAGTCGTCTTTCGATTGCCATGAACCGTAATTGTACCATTCAAGCCGGGCATTTTGAGCTGCAAATAAACATAACAAGGCCTAGCCATGAACTTGGCGTAAGCCGCTCGCCCGAATAATGCATTATAGGGGCTCTTGATTTTGACCACCTCAAACCACAAGGTCTCCACCCTGTAGTTGTACTCATCACCGAAAGCCACCTCCAAAGAAATTTTGCCTACGGGGTATGCCGACTTGCCTGGAACCACACCATCAAAAACAGTAGAAGAAGTTTTAAGATCCTTGTCTAACAACTTCATCCGCCAAAAGGTGTCATAATATAAGATGTTGATACTGCTACCTCCATCCATGAGCACCTTATTCACTCCATAACCATGTATCTGAGGGGCCACTACTAGAGCTAGCTGGCCTGGGTCGTCCACCTGCGGCGGGTGATCCTCCCGACTCCACATTATGTCATACTCCGACCACGGTAGATATTGTGGGAGAGCCGACGCAATCGTATTAACCGCTCGCCTCCATAGTTTCTCATCTCGTTTACTGTGACCAGTGGTAAACACATGATATTGGCTCGAACTGAGCTGCTTCGGGTTACTCTGGAATCCAGACTGGTTGCGTTGCTGCTGTTGTTGCTGCTGATTGTTATGGTTGTTGTTGCGAGGGTGCTGTTGATGCCCCCCTTGGTTGTTCTGACCCGGGTGGCCAGCTCCTGAGCCGCCAGCGCCGAACCGTCTCCTGACCCGCCGTGGCCTGAGCCGCCAGGCCCTGAGCCGCCGGGCAGCCCACCGCCCTGATTATTAGGCGGCTGGGAGTACTGGTTTTTAAACCTGTGCATGATAAAGCAATCGCCCCACGCATGCGTCGACGGCCTGTCGGGCGTGCTGTGCTCTGGACAAGGCTTCCTAAGCGCCGCTTCCAAGTTGAAAGGGGGCCTGTTTCCATGCTGGTATGGCCTATACCGTCCATTCGTCTTAGGAATGTTCGGCCCTATGTTAGCATTCGCCACCAGCTCTGACCCGCCACCAGCGTTCTTCTATCTGTTCTGATTCCCATTGTTCCCAAAACTCTTGCCTTGGTTGTTCTCCTTTCCCTGATTTGACTTCTCCTCATCCGAACCCGGATCCTTGGTGCTGTCTGAGTCGGCATACTTTGTCAGAGCCATCATGAGCTCCCCCATATCCTGACACGTACGTTTAAGCCGACCAAGCTTCTGCTTTAGCGGAACGAAGTGACAGTTCTTCTCCCAAATGAGCACCACTTGAGCCGCTGTGATCTGTTCCGACGAGTGAATGATGGTTGACACCCACCGAACCCAATGATGAGCCGACTCATTCTCCTGCTGAACACAATGATCCAAATCCACAATGGTCATAGGCTGCTTGCAAGTCCCTTGAAAAAATTTGATGAACTTCGCCCTTAACTCGGCCCTGGAACTTATAGTATTGGGTGGTAGACCCTTTAACCATGTGCGAGCCGGGCCCTCGAGCATCATGATAAAATACTTCCCAAAAACAGCTTCACTGACGTCCAACATCTCCATAGCTAACTCATAGCTCTTGACCCAAGCCTCGGGAGGGAGATCCGTCGTGTAATTGGGAACCTTACGGGGGCCCTTGAAATCCTTGGGTAACCTCTCACTTCGTAGAGCCGGAGTCAAGCATGGGACTCCCACGGCTCTAGCGCTGCCAGCGGCTCCGGCCTCCGTTAATACCGAGTGTCCAGGACCCGGATGAACCATCGCTGCCTCTTCTTCTCGCCTATTTCTCGCCCGGTCCCCAAGGGCCTGCGCGTCTAACACCGCACGTCCCCCTTCCGGCCCACGATGCGGACCACTGCTGGAAACACCGGCGACTGATAACGCCGGCTGAAGCTTTGACTATGGAGAGGAGTGGAGTGGATCCGGCTTCGACTGTGAGTATATTTCTCTTGTTGAGCCACGGCCGTCTGTAAATATCCAATAGCGTTCCTCACCTCCTTTGCAAAGGGTGCCTCATCTGGGATAGGGATTGTTCCAAGCTGGGTAGCCGCTGCTACCATATTTTCGGCCGAGTTAGAATAATGACCCGCTGGTGTTGTGAACCCTCCGGGTTGGGCCGTGTGAGCCGCTGCTCGCCCTTCCCCAGGGGCAGCCGCCGCTCTCCTAGAGCCAGGGGTGTTGAAGAGATTCCTCGCCTCGTAGCGCTCCGGCAGACGAGATTGATGCCTCCTGCGGCGTACAGCCGCTGCAGAAACTTGTTCTAGCCCCAAACGAAAAGTGTCGGCCTTGAGCCGCGCAGCCTCTGCCTGCATCTGGGCTTTTAACTCAGCTATCCTCTGACGCTCCTCGGCCATCCGGCCCTTGATACTTGCGATCTCTGCATTACGAGCCACTTGATTGTCTGGTGTAACCTTCGTAGCCAACAAAGCTTCAAGCTCAATCATCAACTCCACGAGACCCTGAGCCGGCGGCGTCGGGGGTGGATTAGCTCCTGACCCGGCCGCCCCGGGCCCTGCCATGAACACCGCCGCGTGAGATGGCCGCTCAAACTCATCTGACTCGCCGCTACCTGACTCGGGGCAAACGTCGTCGTAGCCCCCAAGGCCACCGTTGCTGAGTTGATACATGGATTCTGCTTCCCCACTCGAAGACTCATCTTCAGAGTGCACAAGAGTTCCTTGAGATCCGGAAGCTTCAAGATCCATACCTTGAGTAAAGCCTATGAAGACATGCTCCTGAGCCGGATTAACACGGGCAGGGCATACCTAGTGTGCGGGCTGGAGACGCCGAGCCGACTCGACGATGTTGGTGCAAACGTCCGGCCCGGGTGTAGACCCGTCGATCTTTCCGATGAACACCTGGATTCCGCCGAACGGAACCCGGAAACCATACTCCACCGAAGCAGCATCAAGCCCCCAGCCGGCGTCGTCGATGTAGAGCCGGCCGCGGCGACTCTTTCTCATCTTCCCAACTACGTATCCCTCGAGCCCCGGAAGGGAACCCTTTGAGAACTCAACACCACCGAGCGCTAGCCCCACGGTGGGCGCCAGTTGTCGTGGTTTTATCACGGCAGATGTCCGGATTACCGAACTTGAGTTCGGAGTTGTCGCCATCGTGGTGGACTCAAAGGGGGTGATCGAGACAAAGGACACGAGTTTACCCAGGTTTGGCCCCTCAAGTCGAGGTAAAAGCCTACGTCCTGCTTGTGTTGTTATTGCTTGTTGTATCGATTAATAGGGGCTAAAAGCTTGACCTAGTTTTCGATAACCTACCTCTAAGTCGCCCTGACTCTGCCTTTATATAAGAGGTCAGAACCGTCGGGTCTTACAATTATACAATCGGATCATGTTTACATCTCTGAGTCTATCTCTATCTTCTTAGCCAAGTCATCTTTGAGACGTCTTGCGCATCCGGGTCTCCGCCGTCCGGCCCACACCAATAGCCGCCAACCATCTTGGTCCTTCAGTTGACACCTATCTTCGTAGGCTGGCTCACAAACCAATGCTATCAACCGGAACCTTCTAGCCGGGTCATATCACGGGGTCATATCCCCAACAATTTCTGTGAGGAAAGGTTGTATGTGATACAACCGGTAGGTTTTGTCACTCCTAAGGATGCTAAAAAGTATGCAAGCTCCAGCAAACCCTCTATGGGATGGAGCAAGCATCTCGGAGTTGGAATATATACTTTGATGAGGTGATCAAAGTTTTTGAGTCTATACAAAGTTTATGAGAAACTTGTATTTACAATAAAGTGAGTGGGAGCACTATAGAATTTTTGATAAACATATGTGGTTGACATATTATTGATCAAAAATGATGTAGAATTTCTGGAAAGCAAAAACGGTTGTTTGAAAAGAGTTTTTCAAAGGATGACTTGGATAAAGCTACCTAATTATTGAGCATCAAGATCTATAGAGATAGATCAAGATGCTTGATGAGACTTTCAATGAGTACATACCTTGACAAGATTTTGAAAGAGTTGGAAATGGATCAGTCAGAGAAAGAGTTCTCACCTGATTTGTAAGGTGTGAAGTTGAGTGAGACTCAAAGCTCGACAATGGCAAAAGAAAGAGAAAGGACGGACGTCGTCCCCTATGCCTTAGCCATAGGCTCTGTATAGGATGCCATGCTGTGTACCGCACCTGTGTGTGCCTTGCCATGAGTCCGTCAAGGGTACAAGAGTGATCTAGGAGTGGATCACTGGACAGCGGTCAAGATTATCCTTAGTAACTAAAAGACTAAGGAAATGTTTCTCGATTATGGAGGTGAGAAAGAGTTCGTCGTAAAGAGTTACGTCGATGCAAGCTATGACACCAATCCGGATGACTCTTAGTAGGAATCCGGATACGTATAGTAGAGCATCCATTTGGAATAGCTCCAAGTGGAGTGTGGTAGTAGTGTTTACAGTTTGACATAGAGATTTACAAAGTACACACGGATCTGAATGTCGTAGACCCGTTGACTATAAGACCTCTCTCACATGCAAAGCATGATCGAGCCCCAGAACTCATTGGGTGTTAGATTCATAACAACTGGAATCACATGGTGATGTGAACTAGATTATTGACTCTAGTGCAAGTGGGAGAATGTTGGAAATATGCCCTAAAGGCAATAATAAATTGGTTATTATCATATTTCCTTGTTCATGATAATCGTTTATTATCCATGCTATAATTGTGTTGATCAGAAACTGAGATACATGTGTGGATACATAGACAACAACATGTCCCTAGTATGCCTCTAATAGACTAGCTCGTTGATCAAAGATGGCTATGGTTTCCTAGTCATGGACATGAGTTGTCATTTGGTAACGGGATCACGTCATTGGGAGAATGATGTGATGGACAAGACCCAAACTACAAACGTAGCATATGGTCGTGTCAGTTTATTGCTACTGTTTTCTGCATGTCAAGTATATGTTCCTATGACCATGAGATCATGGAACTCACTGACACCGAAGGAGTAGCTTCTGTGTATCAAACATCGCAACGTAAGTAGGTGACTATATAGGTGCTCTACAGGTATCTCCGAGGGTGTGTATTGGGTTGGCATGGATCAAGACAGGGATTTGTTACTCCGTGTGATGGAGAGGTATCTTAGGGCCCACTCAGTAATACAAGATCACAATAAGCCTTGCAAGCAATGTGACTAAGTGTTAATCATGGGATATTTTATTACGAATGAGTAAAGAGACTTGCCGGTAATGAGGTTGAACTAGGTATGGAGATACCGACGATCGAATCTCGGGCAAGTAACATACCGAAGAACAAAGGGAACATCATACGGGATTAACTGAATCCTTGACATAGTGGTTCGACCGATAAAGATTTTTACAGAATATGTAGGAACCAATATGGGCATCTAGGTCCCGCTATTGGTTATTGACCGTAGAGGTGTCTCGGTCATGTCTACATAGTTCTCAAACCCGCAGGGTCTACACACTTAAGGTTCGGTGACGTTTCGGTAGTATAGAGTTATGTATGGTGGTGAACAAAGGTTGTTCAGAGTCCCAGATGAGATTCCAGAAGTCGTGAGGATATTTGGAATGGTCCGGAGGTAAATATTGATATATAGGAAGTCCTGTTTTGGTCACTGGAAAAGTTTCGGGCTCATCGGTAGTGTACCGAGAGTGCCGATAGTGTACCGGGGGACCATCGGGAGGGGTATTTCGAACCAATAGGCTACATGGGCTGTGGGAGAAGGAATACCAGCCCTTAGTGGGCTGGCCTAAGTCCCACAAGAGGCCCATGCGGTTGGGGTAGAAGGAGAAGGAAAAAGGCCAAGGTGGAAACAGTTTCCAAGTGATAAATAAGAAAGGAGTGCTAATCCTACTAGGATGTGAGGAGGACTACTCCTCTCTTCCTTGCGCCAAAGGCCAAAGGGCTGGCCCTTGTGCGCCAGCCTCCTCCCTCTCTCCTATTATATATACTAGAGGTTTTGAGGGTTTTGGGACACAGAAAAACAGCCACGTGTTACCTCTCATCTAGATCATAGTTTCTATTCTAGATTGGTTTCAGCGGTGCTTAGGCGAAGCCCTGCTAGAATAACTCCACCACCATCGCCGCAATGTCGTCGCGTTGCCGGAGAACTTTTCTACCTCTCCGCTCCCTCTTGCTGGATCAAGAAGGCAGAGATCGTCATCGAGCGGTACGTGTGCGGGACGCGGAGGTGTCGTCCGTTCGGCGCTAGATCGGAAGGACGACCAAGATCGCGAGACGTATCGTGATGAGCTCGCGGGACGGATCATGATGGGATCGCGGGACAGATCGTGATGGGATCATGGGACGCTCGGCGATTTGGATCGCGAAGATGTTTGACTACATCAACCGCATTTCTTAATGCTTCCCGCTTAGTGATCTACAAGGGTATGTAGATACACTCTCCCTCTCGTAGATGCTCATCACCATGGATAGATCTTGCATGTGCGTAGGAAATTTTTTGTTTCCCATGCAAAGTTCCCCAACACCAAAACCCTAATGTCACCTAGATACTCAAATGTCACCACAAGTACCCATGGGCTTGATTATACGATATGCGTCACACAATTTCAGATTCATCATGTTAAATCCAACACAAAGAACTTCAAAGAGTGCCCCAAAGTTTCTACCGGAGAGTCAAGACAAAAACATGTGCCAACCCCTATGCATAGATTCCCATGGTCACAGAACCCGCAAGTTGATCACCAAAACATACATCAAGTGGATCAATAGAACATCCCATTGTCACCACGGATATCCCATCGCAAGACATACATCAAGTATTCTCAAATCCTTAGAGACTCAATCCGATAAGAAAACTTAAAAGGGAAAACTCAATTCATCACAACAAGATAGAGAGGGGAAAACTCCATATGATTCATCTATATCAATACAGCTCGCAGTATATCAAGATCGTGACATCTCAAGAACACGAGACAGAGAGAGAGAGAGAGATCAAACACATAGCTACTGGTACATACCTTGAGCCACTAGGGTACACTACTCCCTCCTCGTCATGAAGACCGCCGGGATGATGAAGATGGCTTCGGGTGATGGTTTTCCCCACCGGCAGGGTGCCGGAACGGGCTCCCGATTGGTTTTCTGTGGCTTTGGAGGGTTGCAGTGGTGCAACTCCCGATCTAGGTTTCTTTTCGAAGGTTTCTATATTTATAGGAATTTTTGGCGTCAGTCTCACGTCAAGGGGGGCCACGAGGCGGTGACAAGCCTGTTAGTCGCGACTAGGGGGTGGCCGCGCCTGGTAGGCTTGTGACCTCCTTGTGGATCTTATGTCCCAACTCCAATGCTTCGGGGGTCTCTTTTGGTCCAAACCAGATCATACTAAATTTTTAGCCCATTCCAAGAACTTTTATTTCTGCACAAAAAATGACACCATGGTAGTTCTGCTGAAAACAGCTTCAGTCCAGGTTAGTTCTAATAAAATCATACCAAAATCATATAGAATTATTGTAAACATGGCATGAATACTTCATAAATTATAGATACGTTGGAGATGTATCAGCATCCCCAAGCTTAATTCCTGCTCGTCCTCGAGTAGGTAAATGATAAAAGAAATAATTTATGAAGTGTGAATGTTAGCATAGTGCATAAATTTGATCAATGATAATTTCAAACACTTTTTCTATCATCATTATATATCATAAACAGTAGATCATCTCATAAACCTTCTCATGATGAAATAACAAGATATCCACAAGTTAAAGTATAGACTAACAAACTATTCTTTTAGTCACCAAAAAATTGCAATTCATCTTATTTTCAGGAAGGGTCTATGTAAGAGTTTTGATTTAGCAAATTCCACATACTCAACTATCATATAGTCTTCCATTATATCTAACACTCAAAGCATATTTTTAGAGCAAATGGCATCCGTCGAACACAAAGAAAGATAGGGGCTTAAAGTTTCGCCTCCCAACTTATTTATCATATAGATAATTGTCAACAATAATAATTAATGATCAAATATATTTGAATGGACATATATGCTTGGATCTTTCCCCAACACATGACGCTTGCCAAGAGAAAAAGGCGAAATATAGGAAGTGGTGAAGATCACCATGACTCTTGCATAAAGGTAAGTACTAGAAAGTAAAATTAGGCCCTTCGCAGAGGGAAACATTGATTTGCAGAGGTGCCAGATCTCGAGCTTTTAAAACAGAGATGAATAATAATTTTGGGTGGTATGCTTTCATTGTCACCATAGAAACCGAGAGATCTCGGTATCTTCCATGCTAGATACATTATAGGCAGTTCCCAAACAGAATGTTACAGTTTTTACTTCCCCTCCACCAATCAATCACACTCCACAGCGAGCCGAATCCACGGGTACCGTCCATACCAACAACAATCCTAGGGAGGTTGTTTAATTATTTGCATTTTTTTCTTTGATTTTGGGACTGGGAATCCCTATTACCAAAAAATTCTCGTGAATGGTAGTGAATCAACACATATCGTGAGAATAACCCACCTAGCATGGAAGATATTGACAGCCCCTAGTCATTACATGAGCGATTCGGGCATACAAAACAGAATATTATTTGAAGGTTTAGAGTTTGGCACATGCAAATTTACTTGGAACGGCAGGTAAATACCGCATATAGGTAGGTATGGTGGAATTATATGGAACGTCTTTGGGTTTAAGGTTGTTGGATGCACAAGTAGTATTTCTACTTGGTGTGGAAGTTTTGGCTAATATGAGGTGGAAGCAAGCACCACATGTTGGAGGATCCATAACCATATAACTTCTATACAAATATACCCAAGCATAACTCATTACGTTGTCTTCCTTGTCCAACTTCAACTAATTTGCTGAAGTTTGAAAATAATTAATGGGTATTCACAATCATAGAAGATGTCCAAGATAGTATAACTATATGTGAAATCTCTCTTCCATCAATATTCTTTCATGAATTGTTCAAGTGACCAATGTGGTGTTTGCTAACTTTCAATAAATTTTACCACCTATAATTCGTATATGTGAAGTCATTACTCCCCATGGGATAAGCATATAAACATATATAATTTCAGATTTATGATATTCAATTCATTCAACCATTTACTCATAGGATATAAGTATAGCATGAGAGTGAATGACAAAACTACTACAAAACATATAAGTGAAGATCAATGAGTAGTCAAACAATTAAGTAGCTATGTGAGGACTTTCTATCTCTCTCAATAAATATTTTCATATCTGAGTATTTTATTTAAATAGCAAGCAAAACAAAATAGCACTCCAAGAATAGCACACATCATGTGAACGAATAAAAATTTAGGCTCAACATAGGCTAACGGATAGTTGACAAAGAGAGGTGGGATGTGTAGCATCCCCAGGCTTAGATGCTTGAGACTTCTTGAAGTATTTACTTGGGGTACCTTGTGCATACCCAAGCTTTAACTTTCTTATCTCGTCAATCCTCTCATATCATGGTTTCACCTATTCTCAAACACTTCATCTACACAAAACTCGAAAAGAACTCGTGACATAGGTTAGTACACATAATAATAAATAAACTCTTTATGTACTTCCAAGAAAAGTAGCACAATAATTTTCAAAAATTATCTACTGTATACTATCATTTCCAAAATTTATATCTACCAATATAGGCTATGGAAACTATAGGATAAGTAGATAACAAAACTATGACCGCAATCTGTCTAAACAGAACAGTCTTTAGTAATTTATGAAAACTGTGTACTTATGTAACTCAAAAAATTACGAAACTTTAGGATATTCTATAAAATTTATATTAAAACACTGTGTAAAAATTTCAGAAACTTTCCACGTTCCAGTAAAATATGAAAATTCAAACACTACATATCAAAACATGCAATGCAAGCATCCTGAAGGAAATTCTTGGAACTTTTTATTGGAAAACAAGATTATAAATAACACCTAACAGAGAACAAAAAAATAAAATGATGCTCCAAGCAAAACTCATATAATGTGACAAATAAAAATATAGCTCCAAGTAAGATCTACCGATAGTGTCGAAGACGAAAGAGGGGATGCCTTCCGGGGCATCCCCAAGCTTAGGCGCTTGAGTCTTACTTGGATATTACCTTGGGGGTTCCTTGGGAATCCCCAATTTTATGTTCTTGTCACTCCTTATTCTCCTCATATCGGTGTCTCACCCGAAACTTGAAAACTTCAATCACACAAAACTTAACGGAACTTTATGATAAGGGTTAGTGTAATAAAGATAGATCATTCACTTAGGTACTGTCAACAAAAGATTCATAATTATTCCCACATGATAACTACAGTATTCCATCATTCCCACTATTTATATTACTCGATATAAGCTATAGGAACACTTGAAACAAGCAAACCATGCATGCAAAACAGAATCTGTCAAAAAACAGAACAGTCTGTAGAGGTCTGAATGATCACCGTACTTCCATGACTTTAAAAATTCTGAAAAATTAGGAAAACTAAAGGAATTTGTATATAAATATGTTTTTAAAAATTTAGAATTTTTTGACGCTCCAGTAAAATCAGATAATTCATATACTGGATGCAAAACTTTCTGCTTTTGCACAGAATCAAACAAGCAAGTATCCACACTATCCCAAAGGCTTTACTTGGCACTTAATTGAAGTAAAATACACAAAACATGATTACTACAGTAGCTTAATCATGTGAACACATAAAATAATAAGGTAAAAGTGTTTGGTTTTCTCCCAACAAGCGCTTTTCTTTAATGCCTTTTAGCTAGGCATGATGATTTCAATGATGCTCGTATAGGAATAATAATTGAAACATGCAAAAAAAAGCATCATGAATCCCATGACAAGCATATTTAAGTATAACACACTTAATATGCATTGGGATTTTTTGAGAAAACAATTTATGGGAACAAGAATCATCTAGCATAGGAAGGCAAAACAAGCATAACTTCAAAACTTTGAACACATAAAGAGGAAACTTGATATTATTGCAATTCCTACAAGCATAAGTTCATCCCTCATAATAATTTGCAGTAGCATCATGAAGGAATTACACAATATAACCAGCACATAAATCATTCTTTTCATGATCTACAAGCATAGAAAATTTATCACTCTCCACATAAGCAAATTTCTTCTCATTCATAATAGTGGGAGCAAACTCAACAAAATAACTATCATGTGACACTTGATTGACATAACCAATTTGAATATTAAAATCATGATGACAAGTTTCATGGTTTTCATTACTCTTTATAGCATACGTGTCATCACAATAATCATCATAGATAGGAGGCATGTCATAATCATAGTAGTTTTGCTCATCAAAACTTGGGGGGCTACAAATATCTTCTTCATCAAACATAGCATCCCCAAGCTTGTGGCTTTGCATATCATTAGCATCATGAATATTTAGATAATTCATACTAATAACATTGCAATCATTCTCATCACTCAAAGATTTAGTGCCAAACATTTTAATAACTTCTTCTTCTAACACTTGAGCACATTTTCCTTTCCATCATTTTCACGAAAGACATTAAAAAGATGAAGCATATGAGGCAACCTCAATTACATTTTTTTGTAGTTTTATTTTATAAAACCAAACTAGTGGAAAACAAGAAACAAAAATATTTGATTGCAAGATCTAAATATATACCTTCAAGCACTCACCTCCCCAGCAACGACGCCAGAAAAGAGCTTGATGTCTACCACGCAACCTGCTTCTTGTAGACTCGTGTTGGTCGTCCAAGCACATAGTTTTGTAGGACAGTGGCAATTTTCCCTCAAGCGGATGACATAAGGTTTATCAATCCATTGGAGGTGTAGGATGAAGATGGTCTCTCTCAAACAACCCTGCAATCAAATACAAGAAATCTCTTGTCTCCCCAATACACCTAATAAAATGGCAAATTGTATAGGTGCACTAGTTCGGCGAAGAGATGGTGATACAAGTGTAATATGGATGGTAGATAGAGGTTTTTGTAATCTGATAAAATCAGCAAGGTAACTAATGATAAAAGTGAGCACAACCAGTATTGCAATGCTTAGAAACAAGGCCTAGGGTTCATACTTTCACTAGTGCAATTTCTCTCAACAATAATGACATAGTTGAATCATATGTAAATACCTCTCGTGCGAAAAAGAGTTCACTCCAAAGTCACAAATAATAGAGAACTAGTGACAAAATTATTGTAGGCTATGAAACCACCTCCAAGTTATCTTTTCCGATCAATATTATGAGCTATCCCTATAAGTGGCATGAACAGACCTAGAGTTCGTACTAGAATAACACCTTAAGATACACATCAACCAAAATCTTAATGACACCTCGATACTCCAATGTCACCACAAGTACCCATGGGCTTTATTATACGATATGCATCACACAATTTCAGATTCATCATGTTCAATCCAACACAAAGAACTACAAAGAGTGCCCCAAAGTTTCTACCAGAGAGTCAAGACGAAAACATGTGCCAACCCCTATGCATAGATTCCTAAGGTCACGGAACCCGCAAATTCATCACCAAAACATACATAGAGTGGATCAATAGAACATCCCATTATCACCGCGGATATCCCATCGCAAGGCATACATCAAGTGTTCTCAAATCCTTAGAGACTCAATCCGATAAGAAAAATTCAAAGGGAAAACTCAATTCATCACAACAAGATAGAGAGGGGAAAACTCCATATGATTCATCTATATCAATAAATCTCGAGGTACATCAATATTGTGCCATCTCAAGAACATGAAAGAGAGAGATCAAACACATATATACTGGTACATACCCTTAGCCCCGAGGGTGAACTACTCCCTCCTTGTCATGGAGACCACCGGGGTGATGAAGATGGCCTCCGGTGATGGTTTCCCCCACCAGCAAGGTGCCGAAACGGGCTCCCGATTGGTTTTTCGTGGCTTTGGAGGCTTGCGTTGGTGCAACTCCCAATCTAGGTTTCTTTTCGGAGGTTTCTATATTTATAGGAATTTTTGGCATCGATCTCACGTCTAGGCGGGGCACGAGGCGGTGACAAGCTTGCTAGGCGTGGCTAGGGGGTGGTCGCGCCTGGCAGGCTTGTGACCTCCTCGTGGATCTTCTATCCCAACTCCAATGCTTCGGGGGCCTCTTTTGGTCCAAGAAAAATCATACTAAATTTTCAGCCCATTCCGAGAACTTTCATTTCTTCACAAAAAAACGACACCATGGTAGTTCTGCTCAAAACAGCGTCAGTCCAGGTTAGTTCTAATAAAATCATACCAAAATCATATAGAATTATTGTAAACATGGCATGAATACTTCATAAATTATATATACATTGGAGACGTATCAGACACCAGGATGCGGGCTAGGGTCCAGGCGCGTGGTGGTGGGTTGTGCTGACCTCGTAACTCGGTTAGAGCTCTACTTTGGGTGCAAGGAAGTTTATATCCGGAAACAAATCGTGTTAAAATCTCAGTGCAATCAGAGTTACGGATCTCCGGGGATATAAGAAACAATTTTCTACTAGAAATAGAAACGCGAAACAGAAGAGAAAATAGAGGGAGATCCAATCTCGGAGGGGCTCCTGCTCCTCCATCACCATGGAGGCCATGGACCAGAGGGGAACTCTCCTCCCATCTAGGGGGAGGCCAAGGAATAAGAATAAGGAGGGGATCTCTCTCCCGGGGCAATCATCATGACAGCGATATACACCAATAACTTCGCCGCCATCAACACCAACTCTCTCCCCCTCTATGCAATGGTGTAACACCCCTCTTCCCCGCTATAATCTCTATTTAAACAGGGTGATCAGCTCCATATATTATTTCCCAATGATATTTGGCTATCCTATGTGTTGGGAGACATAGTAGTAAATCAAAAAAATTCCTACGATCACCAAGATCTATCCATGGAGAAACCAGCAACGAGTGGGGAGAGATTGCATCTTCATACCTTTGAAGATCGCTAAGTGGAAGTATTACAAGAACACGGTTGGTGGAGTCGTACTCGCAGCGATTCAGATCGCGGTGGATTCCGATTTATCGCCGAACAACGGCGCCTCTGCATTCAACACACGTGCAGCCCGATGACGTCTCCTATGCCTCAAATCGTGTCTCAAATCAGCCACAATACCTTGGATATATATAGGAGGAGAGAGAGGGAGGGCTGCCTTGGCCCCTCCTCCAAGGAGGAGAGGTTCGGCCAAACCTAGGAAGGAGTCCACCTCCCACAAGGGAGGTGGATCTCTTCCTTTTAAATCCTTTTGCCCTTTATCTCTTGATCCCAGCCGCATGGGCCTTTTTAGAAGGTATTGGCCAGACCAAAAAGGGCTGGCACACCTCCTCTAAGGGCCCACGAAGTCCTATGGTCGTCACACCCCTCCCGGGGGTCCTCTAGCACCCTCCCGGCACTCCCGGTACACTACCGATGAGCCCGAAAACTTTCTGGTGACCAAAATTGGACTTCCTATATATCAATCTTTACCTCCGGACCATTCCGGAGCTCCTCGTGACATACGGGATCTCATCCGAGACTCCGAAAAACCTTCGGTAACCACGTACACTTTTTCCCTATAACCCTAGCGTCATCGAACCTTAAGTGTGTAGACCCTATGGGTTCGGGAGACACGTAGACATGACCGAGACACCTCTCCGGTCAATAACCAACAGCAAGATCTGGATACCCATGTTGGCTCCCACATGCTCCACGATGATCTCATAGGATGAACCATGATGTCGGGGATTCAATCAATCCCGTATGCAATTCCCTTTGTCTATCGGTATGATACTTGCCCGAGATTCGATCGTCGGTATCTCTATACCTTGTTCAATCTCGTTACCGGCAAGTCTCTTTACTTGTTCTGTAATACATCATCCCGTGGCTAACTCCTTAGTCACATTGAGCTCATTATGATGATGTCTTACCGAGTGGGCCCAGAGATACCTCTCCGTCACACGGAGTGACAAATCCCAGTCTCGATTCGTGCCAACCCAACAGACACTTTTGGAGATACCCGTAGTGCACCTTTATAGCCACCCAGTTACGTTGTGACGTTTGGCACACCCAAAGCATTCGTACGGTATCCGAGAGTTGCACAATCTCATGGTCTAAGGAAACGATACTTGACATTGAAAAGCTTCAGCAAACGAACTACACGATCTTGTGCTATGCTTAGGATTGGGTCTTGTCCATCACATCATTCTCCTAATAATGTGATCCCGTTATCACCGACATCCAATGTCCATGTTCAAGAAACCGTGACCATCTATTGATCAACGAGCTAGCCAACTAGAGGCTCACTAGGGACTTGTTGTGGTCTATGTATTCACACATGTATTACGGTTTCTGGTTAACACAATTATAGCATGAACAATAGACAATTATCATGAACTAGGAAATACAATAATAACCATTTTATTATTGCCTCTAGGGCATATTTCCAACAGTCTCCCACTTGCACTAGAGTCAATAATCTAGTTACATTGTGATCGATGAATCGAACACCCATAGCATTCTGGTGTTGGTCATGTTTTGCTTGTGAGAGAGGTTTAGTCAACGGATCTGCGACATTCAGATCCGTATGCACTTTACAAATATCTATATCTCCCTCCTGAATGTAATCACGGATGGAGTTGAAGTGGCGCTTGATGTGTCTTGTCTTCTTGTGAAACCCAGGCTCCTTCGCAAGGGCAATAGCTCCAGTGTTGTCACAGAATAGAGTCATCGGGCCCGACGCACTTGGAATTACTCCTAGGTCGGTGATAAACTCCTTCATCCAGACTCCTTCCTTTGCTGCTTCTGAAGCAGCTATGTACTCCGCTTCACATGTAGATGCTGCCACGACGCTTTGCTTGCTGCTGCACCAGCTGACTGCCCCTCCGTTCAAAATATACATGTATCCGGTTTGCGACTTGGAGTCGTCCGGATCTGTGTCGAAGCTAGCATCGACGTAACCCTTTACGACGAGCTCTTCGGCACCTCCATATACGAGAAACATGTCCTTTGTCCTTTTCAGGTACTTCAGGATATTCTTGACCGTTGTCCAGTGTTCCGCTCCGGTATCACTTTGGTACCTCCCTACCAAACTTAAGGCAAGGTTCACATCAGGTCTGGTACACAGCATGGCATACATAATAGAGCCTATGGCTGAAGCATAGGGGATGACACTCATCTCTTCTCTATCTTTCGCCGTGGTCGGGCATTGAGTCATACTTAATCTCACACCCTGTAACACAGGCAAGAACCCCTTCTTGGACTGATCCATATTGAACTTCTTCAATATTTTTTCAAGGTATGTGCTTTGTGAAAGACCTATGAGGCGTCTCGATCTATCTCTATAGATCTTAATTCCTAATATGTAAGCAGCTTCTCCAAGGTCCTTCATTGAAAAACACTTATTCAAGTAGGCCTTTACACTTTCCAAGAGTTCTATATCATTCCCCATTATCAGTATGTCATCCACATATAATATGAGAAATGCTATAGAGCTCCCACTCACTTTCTTGTAAATACAAGGTTCTCCATAAACCTGTACAAACCCAAACGCTTTAATCACCTCATTAAAGCGAATGTTCCAACTCCGAGATGCTTGCACCATCCCATAGATGGAGCGCTAGAGCTTGCATAGTTTGTTAGCATCTTTAGGATCGACAAAACCTTCCGACTGCATCATATGCAGTTCTTCCTTGAGGAAGCCATTAAGGAATGTCGTTTTGACATCCATTTGCCAGATCTCATAATCATAAAATGTGGCAATTGCTAACATGATTCGGACAGACTTCAGCATCGCTACGGGTGAGAAAGTCTCATTGTAGTCAATTCCTTGAACTTGTCGATAATCCTTAGTGACAAACCAAGCTTTATAGACGGTTACATTACCATCTGCATCAATCTTCTTCTTAAAGATCCATTTATTTTCAATGGCTCGCTTATCAACAGGCAAGTCCACCAAAGTCCACACTTTGTTCTCATACATGGATCCTATCTCGGATTTCATGGCTTCAAGCCATTTGTTGGAATCCGGGCCCGCCATCGCTTCTTCATAGTTCGAAGGTTCACCGTTGTCTAACAACATGATCTCCAGGACAGGGTTGCCATACCACTCTGGTGCGGAACGTGTCCTAGTGGACCTTCAACATTCAACAGTAACTTGATCTCAAGTTTCATGATCATCATCATTAACTTCCTCTCCAGCCGGTGCAGGCTCCACAGAAACAACTTCCTGTGCTGCGCTACTCTCCGGTTCGAGTGGAGGTACAATTACCTCATCAAGTTCTATTTTCCTCCCACTTACTTCTTTCGAGAGAAACTATTTCTCGAGAAAGGATCCATTCTTGGCAACAAAGACTTTGCCCTCGGATCGTAGGTAGAAGGTATACCCAATAGTATCTTTGGGATATCCTATGAAGACGCACTTTTCCAATTTGGGTTCGAGCTTCTCAGGTTGAAGTTTCTTCACATAAGCATCGCATCCCCAAACTTTTAGAAATGACAGCTTAGGTTTCTTGCCAAACCATAATTCATACGGTGTCGTCTCAACGGATTTTGACGGTGCCCTATTTAAAGTGAATGCGGTAGTCTCTAATGCATATCCCCAAAATGATAGCGGTAAGTCGGTAAGAGACATCATAGATTGTACCATATCTAATAGACTGCGATTATGACGTTCAGACACACCATTTCGCTGAGGTGTGCCCGGCATGAATTGTGAAACAATTCCACATTTCCTTAGGTGCGCGCCAAACTTGTGACTTAAATATTCTCTGCCTCGATCAGATCGTAGGCACTTTATTTTCCTGTCACGTTGATTCTCTACCTCACTCTGAAATTCCTTGAACCTTTCAAAAGTTTCAGACTTATGTTTCATTAAGTAGACATACCCATATCTACTCAAGTCATCAGTGAGGGTGAGAACATAACGGTAGCCACCACGAGCCTCGACACTCATTGGACCACATACATCGGTATGTATTATTTCCAACAAGTCAGTTGCTCGCTCCATTGTTTCGGAGAACGGAGTCTTGGTCATCTTGCCCATGAGGCATGGTTCGCACGTGTCAAATGATTCGAAATCAAGAGACTCCAAAAGTCCATCAGTATGGAGCTTCTTCATACGTTTGACACCAATATGACCAAGGCGGCAGGGCCACATGTAAGTGGGACTATCGTTATCAACCTTACACTTTTTTGTACTCACACTATGGACATGTGCAACATCACATTCGAGATTCATCAAAAATAAACCATTGACCAGCGTGGCATGACCATAAAACATTTCTCTCATATAAATAGAACAACCATTATTCTCAGATTTAAATGAGTAGCCATCTCGCATCAAGCGAGATCCGGATGCAATGTTCATGCACAAAGCTGGTAGTAAATAACAATTATTAATGTTTAACACTAATCCCGAAGGTAGATGTAGAGGTAGCGTGCCGGCGGTAATCACATCGACCTTGGAACCATTCCCGACGCGCATCGTCACCTCGTCCTTTGCCAGCCTCCGCCTATTCCGCAGCTCCTGCATGGAGTTACAAATGTGAGCAACTGCACCAGTATCAAATACCCAGGAGCTACTACGAGCGCTGGTTAGGTAAACATCAATTACAAGTATATTACATATACCTTTAATGTTGCTGGCCTTCTTTTCCGCTAAGTACTTGGGGCAGTTCCGCTTCCAGTGACTGGTACCCTTGCAGTAAAAACACTCAGTCTCAGGCTTGGGTCCATTCTTGTTCTTCTTCCCGGCAACTTGCTTACCGGGCGCGCCAACAGCTTTGCCGTCCTTCTTGAAGTTCTTCTTACCCTTACCTTTCTTCAAACTAGTGGTCTTATTCACCATCAACACTTGATGCTCCTTTTTGATCTCGACCTCTGCTGATTTCAGCATCGAGTACAACTCAGGAATGGACTTCTCCATCCCTCGCATGTTGTAGTTCATCACAAAGCTCTTGTAGCTAGGTGGAAGCGACTGGAGCATTCTGTCAATGACCGAGTCATCCGGGAGATTAACTCCCAGCTGAGTCAAGCGGTTGTGTATCCCCGACATCTTGAGGATGTGCTCACTAACAGAACTATTCTCCTCCATCTTACAGCTGAAGAACTTGTCGGAGACGTCATATCTCTCGACCCGGGCATGAGCTTGGAAAACCAGTTTCAGCTCTTGGAACATCTCATATGCTCCGTGTTGCTCAAAACGCTTTTGGAGGCCCGGTTCTAAACTGTAAAGCATGCCGCACTGAACAAGGGAGTAATCATTGCAACGAGAATGCCAAGCGTTCGCAACGTCTTGCTCTGCTGGGAGAAGGGGTGGGTCACCTAGTGGTGCATCAAGGACATACAATTTCTTGGAAGCTATGAGGATGATCCTCAAGCCACGGACCCAGTCCGCATAGTTTGTTCCATCATCTTTTAGCTTGGTTTTCTCTAGGAACGCGTTGAAGTTTAGGGTGACATTCACGTTGGCCATTGGATCTACAATATACATTGTAAAGACAATTTTAGACTAATTAAGTTCATGATAATTAAGTTCACATAATTAAATTATTTAATGAACTCCCACTTGGATAGACATCTCTATAGTCATCCAAGTGATACATGATCCATGTCAACTAGCCCGTGTCCGATCATCACGTGAGATGGACTAGTCATCCATGGTGAACATCCCCATGTTGATCGTATCTTCTATACGACTCATGTTCGACCTTTCGGTCTTCCGTGTTCCGAGGTCATGTCTGTACATGCTAGGCTCGTCAAGTCAACCTAAGTGTATCGCGTGTGTAAATCTGGCTTACACCCGTTGTATGCGAACGTTAGAGCCTATCACACCCGATCATCACGTGGTGCTTCGGAACAACGATCCTTAGCAACGGTGCACAGTTAGGGTGAACACTTTTCTTGAAATTTTATGGAGAGATCATCTTAGTTACTACCGTCGTTCTAAGCAAATAAGATGTAAACATGATAAACATCACATGCAATCAATATAGTGACATGATATGGCCAATATCATCTTGCTCCTTTGATCTCCATCTTCGGGGCACCATGATCATCATTGTCACCGGCACGACACCATGATCTCCATCATCATGATCTCCATCATTGTGTCTTCATGAAGTTGTCTCGCCAACTATTACTTCTACTAGTATGGCTAACGTTTAGCAATAAAGTAAAGTAATTACATGGCGTTTATGATTGACACGCAGGTCATACAATAAAATAAGACAACTCATATGGCTCCTGTCGGTTTTCATACTCATCGACATGCAAGTCGTGAATCCTATTACAAGAACATGATCAATCTCATACATCACAATGCATCACATCACATTCTTTGGCCATATCACATCACAAGGCATATGCTGCAAAAACAAGTTAGACGTCCTCTAATTTGTAGTTGCAAGTTTTAAGTGGCTGCTATAGGTTTCTAGCAAGAACGTTTCTTACCTACGCCAAAACCACAACGTGATATGCCAATTGCTATTTACCCTTCATAAGGACCCTTTTCATCGAATCCAATCCGACTAAGGTGGGAGAGACAGACACCCACTAGCCACCTTATGCAACAAGTGCATGTCAGGCGGTGGAACCAGTCTCACATAAGCGTACGTGTAAAGTCGGTCCGGGCCACTTCATCCCATAATACCGCCGAATCAAGATAAGACTAGTAGTGGTAAGCATATTAACAAAATCGACGCCCACAACAACTTGTGTTCTACTCGTGCATAGATTCTACGCATAAACCTGGCTCTGATACCACTGTTGGGAGACGTAGTAGTAAATCAAAAAAATTCATACGATCACCAAGATCTATCCATGGAGAAACCAGCAATGAGTGGGATGAGATTACATCTTCATACCTTTGAAGATCGCTAAGCGGAAGCGTTACAAGAACGCGGTTGGTGGAGTCGTACTCGCAGCGATTCAGATCATGATGGATTCCCATCTTAGCACCGAACAACGGCGCCTCTGCGTTCAACACACGTGCAGCCCGATGACGTATCCTACGCCTTGATCCATCAAGGAGGAAGCAGAGGTTGAGGGAGATCTCCGGCATCACGATGGCGTGGTGACGGTGGAGCTACGTGGACTCCGGCAGGGCTTCGCCAAGCGCTACGGAGAACGAGGAAGAGGAAGGGTAGGGATAGGCCTAGAGAGAGAAGTCGTGTCTCAAATCAGCCCCAATACCTTGGATATATATAGGAGGAGGGAGAGGGAGGGCTGCCTTGGCCCCTCCTCCAAGCAGGAGAGGTTCGACCGAACCTAGGGAGGAGTCCACCTCCCACAAGGGAGGTGGATCTCTTCCTTTTAAATCCTTTTGCCCTTTATCTCTTGATCCCAGTCGCATGGGCCTTTATAGAAGGTCTTGGCCAGCCCAAAAAGGGCTGGCACACCTCCTCTAAGGGCCCACGAATTCCTATGGTCGTCACACCCCTCCCGGGTGTCCTTCGGCACCCTCCCGGCACTCCCGGTACACTACCGATGAGCCCGAAAACTTTCCGGTGACCAAAACTGGACTTCCTATATATCAATCTTTACCTCCGGACCATTCCGGGGCTCCCCGTGATGTCCAGGATCTCATCTGGGACTCCGAACAGCCTTCAGTAACCACGTACACTTTTTCCCTATAACCCTAGCGTCATCGAACCTTAAGTGTGTAGACCCTATGGGTTCGGGAGACACGTAGACATGACCGAGACACCTCTCCGGTCAATAACCAACAGCGGGATCTGGATACCCATGTTGGCTCCCACATGCTCCACGATGATCTCATCGGATGAACCACGATGTCGGGGATTCAATCAATCCCGTATGCAATTCCCTTTGTCTATCGGTATGATACTTGCCCGAGATTCGATCGTCGGTATCTCTATAACTTGTTCAATCTTTTTACCGACAAGTCTCTTTACTCGTTCCGTAATACATCATCCCGTGGCTAACTCCTTAGTCACATTGAGCTCATTATGATGATGTCTTACCGAGTGGGCCCAGAGATACCTCTCCGTCACACGGAGTGACAAATCCCAGTCTCGATTCGTGCCAACCCAACAGACACTTTTGGAGATACCCGTAGTGCACCTTTATAGCCACCCAGTTACGTTGTGACGTTTGGCACACCCAAAGCATTCCTACGGTATCCGAGAGTTGCACAATCTCATGGTCTAAGGAAACGATACTTGACATTGAAAAGCTTCAGCAAACGAACTACACGATCTTGTGCTATGCTTAGGATTGGGTCTTGTCCATCACATCATTCTCCTAATGATGTGATCCCGTTATCAACGACATCCAATGTCCATGGTCATGAAACCGTGACCATCTATTGATCAACGAGCTAGCCAACTAGAGGCTCACTAGGGACTTGTTGTGGTCTATGTATTCACACATGTATTACGGTGTCCGGTTAACACAATTATAGCATGAACAATAGAAAATTATCATGAACTAGGAAATACAATAATAATCATTTTATTATTGCCTTTAGGGCATATTTCCAACACTATGATGTTTGAGTAGATCTCTTTTGTCCTATGGATTAATTGTGGTATGATGCTATGGATATGATTTGTATGTTGATATGGCGCTATCCTATGATGCCCTCCGTGTCGTGCAAACATAAGGGATCTCAACTATAGGGTGTTGCAATATGTTCATGATTTGCCTATGCTGGGTTGCGTGAGCGACAGAAGCACAAACCCGAGTAGGTGGGTTGTTGCGTATGGAGTAAAGAGGACCTGATACTTAATGCTATGGTTGGGTTTTACCTTAATGAACTTTGGTAGTTGCGGATGCTTGCTAGAGTTCCAATCATAAGTGCATATGATCCAAGTACGGAAATTGTTTTAGCGTATGCCTCAACCTCGTTGTATATAACAAGTATCTCTCATATTATATTCAATTGCCTAGGGACAATATTTCTCTTGCGCAACACAAAAAGCTTTCTACTAAGCTATTCACTTTTGTAGTTCTTTTATTAAAACGGCACCTAAATTTTATTTCCACGTGCTTTATTATCTTGTAAAGTATTTCTAGTTTTATTTTCACAAAGTAGTTTCATACTTGTTCTAAGTAAAGCAAATGTTAAGTGTGCGTAGAGTTGTATCGCTGGTCAATAAAACTTGAGGGAATATTTGTTCTACCTTTAGCTCCTCTTTAAGATTCAACACTCTTACTTTTAAAAAAATGCTACAAGCGATCCCCTATACTTGTGGGTTATCAACACTTTTTTCTGGCGCCGTTGCCGGGAAGCAATACAGTGGGGTGAATATTCTCGTACGTGCTTGTTTATTTTATCACTAAGTAATTTTTATTTTCTGTTTTTAGTTGTTTCTATATGTAAATATGGATAGGAAACGCAAATACCAAAACAATTAGGGGGTTGTTTCATTTAAGCCCTAACTAGCCCCACCAAAATTTTGGTATGACCAATGCGAGGGCATAACCAAATTTTTGGCAAGTCATTGTTGTTTGGTTTGTAGCCATTGTACCATACCTAAAAATTGTCAAAATAGTCCTTTGTTTGGTTTGCAAACAATTATATCTTGATGGTAAAAATATATACTTTTGGAAAATTAATAATTTATATATAGTTCAAAATTAAGATGCAGTTTCCTGTAGGAATTGTAAGAGGCATCCAACAAGAAAAACAAAACAAAAAACTCACGTGATTGTTGTAGCCTGCACTAGAAAGTTTGTATGAGAAGAGAATTGCGTGCGTTTCCTAATCGCCGGAAGGCCATCGATTAATTATTGAGATTGCCTAGAACTCATCTGAATAAGATATAATTTAATCTCATTCACGCGACCTCATCTTTTATAGTTGCAGGCCATTTTCATTGGCAGGCCAAAATCAAAGTTGTTTCTTGTTCTCTGGGCCAACAGGCTGGTTATTTTTTATTTGCTTATGGGCTTGGGCAGCTGAGTGTATACAGTATTTTTTAGTACGTTTGGGCTTGCGTCACGTGAGTGATTTGTTTTTAGGGGAACAACTGACTGGTTGTTGCTGTGCCGCTACAGCCACCACAACACAGATGAATATTTTTCCTCGGAATTTTCACTACTGTTGTTGTCTCGCTCGGTTTTCTTTTGCTTTTTGTCCAAACTCCAACTCAAGTCCAGCTTTAAAGGTTTGATTTTATTGATTAATTCGCGTATATACGTAGCTCAATTGGACTTGTATAGGTGGTTCGTTTTGCCTCGATAGATAAAAATGTTGTGTTGTAAATTTTGCGACTAGACATTTTTGCTTCTGTTTTCCTTCTCGCTGTCATTTCTTGTTTTGAAAATTAAATTAAAATATGAAAAAAACAAATATGACTTAGAAGAAAACCTTTTTATGCAAATTGAAAAGAAACCCAGTTACACATGCACTGTCTCGCATGCAATTACGTGTGTTGTGACATCTATACCACTATATAGTGTACCAGCTGCGCATTATATGGACCATTAGATCTTACCAATCTGACGGCTCTAATTGAACTGCAGGAATTTTGAGAAGAATATGGTGTTACACCTGCCGTTGGATCTGGCAATTCTATGGCTGCTGTTTATGGGATTCGCTGTGTGGCCCACAATCCAAGGCTGTCATATGACCACGATTCACTCTAGATCTTTCCAGTGTGAGCTGGACTACACGAGACACACATGCTGCTCTCATGAACAAAAAATCCTACACACACGCATCTATAATAGTCTTACCACAGCGATGAGAGACAATATTCAACTGGTAGAAGCGTGCATGTCCGCCTAGCATTACAATGGTGTATGTGTGGTGACCTTTTTTGGTTTCGGACAAAAGTAGCAGCAGAGTGCCTAGGATAATTAGAATGAGAAAAAAATGTGCAAAGAACCTAGAAACAGTAGGTTTGCTCTTTTTAATTTCTTAGTTAACATGAGTTTGAGAAGGAGAAAATATATTATTAACCAACGTTCGTCTTTTTGCTTCATTTGTTTTCCCAAAAAACGAGTTTGAGTTTTATGAACTAATGGACTTTATAAAAAGATTAATAAGTAGGCAAAGACTTTGCCTAATTTTTGTGGAATCCTTTTGCGGGATAATGAACAGGAGGCGTGGTCGTAGGCTTTCCACAAAATGGTTCGCTCACGTTTGGGAACAGGGGGGAGTGGAGGAGAAGGAGACAATACAATGGTGGAGGCGACCGCAGTCGGTGCTGCTGCGGTGGCGGCTCAAGGAGGGTGCTGTAGGCTGCCCGCGCCAGTGGGTGGAGACTGACCCGGCGGCGACCGGAGGCGGTGCCTGACGACGGTTGCAGACAGCAGCGCTAAACCCAGACCCACGTGCATGCATGGGCGGCCGGGTTGACGGGCACATGAATATATGCGTGTGTGCGTGCTTTTTTTGCTTATTTTGGCCAGGGGCAGTTGTGTCCTTTCCCATCTCTAATTGCAGTAATTAACTAAAACTATAATTTATTTTTAATATGGAGCATTTTGTTTAGATACCTAGCAAAGATGAGAAATTTTATCAATTGCAATGTAAGATGGGGTATATCAGCCGGGGCAAAGAAAAGGTGAGGCAAATGATCAATTGGCCTGAAAAACATATACGACACTTGAAGCCGGAGCTGGGATCCAAAATCTAGTTAAAACCACATTAACCGTTCACTCGGATTAGTGCACACATTGGACAACTGAAAAAATTGATTTAATGACCAAATTAAGATATGTCGACTTATAGGGGCGAGCTCATTTTACTTACTACCTACGTTGAGAGAAATGTAATTAATATGATTGATGAGGTGGCATGTTTGATGAGTTGGGATGTGTGCAAGTTCACAGAGAACATAAATGGTATTACATATGCATGTTAAAAGAAATAATTAGTGGGGTGATGAGGTGACATGTGTGGATGTGAGAGAATTGAGATAGCAGGGATCAACTATTTATGTATACTAGATGATACCCAATGTGTTGCTACGGAAATCGGTTGCAATATTTTTAGATGAGATTTTATTGTGTGGAATATAAATATCTAGATTAGTAACATGTGAACCAAAATTTAAATTACATATGAATTATTATATTTGCTTGTGCATAGTTGTAAAATGTTTATTGAATATAAGTAAAATATTAGAATGGAAAATATATTCCCATGCATGTGGTGGTTGGGTCTTTTCCCATGCATGGTTGCATGTTGAGGCTGGTCTTATCCTATTCATAATTGAATGGTGATGTGGCAGCTTGCATGTTGAGATAAATAAGTTAGTGGGAATGACTTTGTTAGATATAATATAGGATATGGGTGATGATCAAAAATACCACTTGGCTAATTGGAGACTTGTGCCCAGAAAAAATTATTTTGGTGGGCTTGGGGTCCCTAACCTTAGGGATTTTAATATGGCTATGTTTGCTTCCAGAGAAAAAGATAATTTGATGATCATCCTAATGACTTGAAAACACTGGTGAACTTGAAATAGAACACTACAAACCCTATTCTACTGTGGTCAAAAACTGAAACTCGTTTACCTTTCAGAAAAAGGTTGACTTGATCTTCATTTTCTTGTAAGGCTACCTATAGATGGAAAGTTGGGAATAGCCAAAAGATTGTCCGATGCACGGCGTGGTTATTGTTCAGTCAGAGGACCTGTTTTCAATCTGCCATCAACAAGATGCTACGTTTAGCCAAGTGTGGGGTGGGGTTGATTTGAAATTTGCATTTACAAGATGTGTTGACGACCATTTGCTTGCTAGATTGTTTGAACTGATTGCTTATATTAAAGCAAGTGCTTTTAGAGCTATGTGTTGGGTAACGCAGCAGAAAACAAAAAAATTCGACCTATGCACCAGCCCAGGACCACTATGGAGACTGCATACAAGGTTTGATCATTTCGTTACCGACTCGTAGCGCAACGGAAATAGAGTCGATAACGATCGGCGATGCAGATCCCCACAGCTTACAACCTCCCAACCGTGAGGATGTATACCCTCATCTGCCCCTCGGACAGCCCTCCGGGAGGCGGTCAGACAGTCCCCCGGACGGTGTCGCGGACAGCCCTTCGTGAAGACCTCCAAAACATGGACTGTCACTCGGACAGCCCTTCGGGAGGACCTTCGAAACTCGGACGGTCACACGGACAGCCCTTCGGGAGGCACTCTCGAACTAAGACCGAAACTACGATCTCTCTACATAGTTGCACACATACGGTGTCATCTATCCGGCAGGGCTTCGCCGTCCAGAACTAGTTCCTGCCGGAACCCAGACAACCTTTCGGCTCTATGAAACTATTTCGCTCGGAGGGAGAGAAGAAGCCAGATCATTGCAATGGCACTTGTATGTGAGAAGGAGTGAGTTTGTGGGCAGACCACTCACCTCTATTTATAGGAAAACTAAGGGGTAGGATGGGACTTGGAATTACCAAAATGCCCATGAGGTGAGCACACCACAAGGGCATAAAGGGAAAGCCTCCAAATAGTGTTGCCTGCATCACCATGCCTACATCACTATGCCTGCATCACCATGCCTGTCATCCCCTAATAGTATTTCCACTATTCACAAATAGTGTTTCCACTATTCACAAATAGTGTTTCCACTATTTGCAATAGTGTTTCCAATAAAGTAATCCAAAAAGCACTTTCACTATTCATGACGACATTTTTCAGCGTCCGTTCGAACTGAAAATATTTATGTGGGCTTAGAACATTTCTAGCACCCACTAAAATAATTTTCAATGCGATCCGGAAGAATTCCGGATTAGTGATTTTCATCTGCGAAAAGCATCTGAAGCGGTTCCGGCAGCTCCGGAACATTTCCCGTTTTTCTTCCGGAAAATTCCCAGAAGTTTCCAGAATGATTCTAGCAGCCTCCAAGAATTATCACGCATCTGCTGAAACCAATTTGACTTAATGGTATCCTCTAAAACAATTTCATCATGCAATACTTGAGCCAGTCTTAGAGACCAGACTAGGAATACAATTTACCGTTTATTATTCCACACGTGCATATGAGTCTTCCTTCAAGCCTCGTGGTTATTTTAGACTCAAGAACCATAGCATTTATAGCATGGAACATAAACCTAATTATGAACAGGGAGATAATCAATAACATTTATTATTGCCTCTAGGGCATATCTCCTACAGACTCCCACTTGCACTAGAGTCGATAATCTAGTCAATGCTAATGCACTTTACACCTATGGCATACTGGTGTAAAATATGCTTCGCTTGTGGTATAGCCTGATGTTCAAGGGATCTGACAACTTCAGCTCCGTGTGTAACTATGCATATCCTCGCGTTTTCACGCTATCTCAAAATTCGTATTTTGTGTGAACTTGGCTTTGCATATGTGTGAATCATTGGTAGAAACCTGATTCCTCAGACTGAGCTATGGAGCAACTATCTGCAATAGTGTCTCATAGACCAAAGCCATCTTGGAACCATACTAAGTTCATGAATGAACTATATGATTCAACAACTTATTTGTCGCTTCCAAAGCGTCAACATACTTAGCCTTTTTTATAGAATTTGCCACAGTATCTTGTTTGAAACAATTTCCAACTACCGTGCCACCATATTGTGTATTGCACAAAACCCTTAACTTAAATCAAAAATCGCATGGAGCATTGATTGAGACTGTATTGATGTAATTACTTACAACGAGCACTTCATAATCTCTGCTTGCGAGAAAACATGTCATCAGCACTACTCTAGTACTTAATGACATCTTTCACTGTTGTCCCATTATCAGTGCTTTGATCACTTTGGTATCTGTACTCGCAACAACTTGGGAGTATCGGACATATCTGGTTGTTTTTACATACCATGGAATACATTATTTAATCCAAACACTAGAGTGTGTGGAATCTCCATCATGTATTTTACTCATCAGTGTTTTGGGACACTGAGTCTTGCAAAAAACTCTTTCCATGTGACTTCGGCAAGAATCACTCCTTGGCGTTTTTAAATGCTAAAAGGTTTTAGCACCTTGTCAATATGCATTCATTGCTTAGCCCCATTAGGTAAATCTATCTCCATAGATCATCATGCCTAATATTGAGGCTATTTAGCCTAAGCACTTCATCGCAAAACTATTTTTAAATGAAGTCCTAATTTGTGTCAAGAAATTTATTTCCAATTAACAATGTGTCAAGCACACCGCGTTTTTAGAAATATTATTATGCTCCCACTTACTTTCTTGAATCACAAGCATCTTCGTTACCCATTGATGAAATCAAAAAACCCTTTTGACCATTTCATCAAACCAAAAGATTCCAACTCCATTTTGCTCTCTTCTGTCCATTGCTGGAACTCTGAAGTTTGCGTACTTACTAGCATCCTCTGGATCGACAAATTAATTTAGACTGTATCACATACAAGTCCTAGGTTTCATTTCCATTAGATGGAAATCCTTTTGTCATCCATATTTCATATCTCATGATTGATATATGTATTAATTGCTAGTTCAACCCAAACCGACCTTAAGCATCGCTACGGTGAAACAACCTCATCGTAGTCAACTTCTTCAGCTTGTTATTTCAACAAGTCGAGCTTTATGGATAAAACAATTTTTATCCGTATCAGTTTTTAGTTCCATAAATATTCGTTAGACTCTAAGTCCTCTGAAAGGTGTATCAAGGTTTTAATCGTGAATCACTTATATGGAAACTATCTCGGATTGTATTGGCATTTAGCCAATCCCGGAGGCAGGTCCCATCAACGCTTCCTTGTGTATTGTAGGTATACTATTGTCTAACAACAATATCTCGTTTGCGCACCTGATAGGTTTGCACGAGCTTTGCCTACGTGGTTCAGCTGCACGTTCGACCGAAATCCATACATTTTATTGTAGCGGCTTCTGTATCAGTCGTAGTAGGAAACAACGGAATCACTTCCAGGGTTTCTTTCCTTTGAACTGATGACGAAGGTACTGGTTATCTCGTCGAGTTGTACTGTCCTCCCACTCACCTTTTGTAAGAACTATTCTCTTTAAAAGCATACCGTTTTGTGGCAAAACCCTTTGCCTCAGTATAGTGGTGGGGGAATACACAATGACTTGGGATAACCATACAAAGTAGCACTTGTCTGATTTGGAATAGGTTTGTAACCTTTTACACAAGCCCCATATTCCAAATGTTACGAAAAGATATAACATGGTTGGGCGTACCATACCATGGCGTCATTTCAACAAACCTGATGGATCTCTTTTCAGTGTAAAAGCCGTAGTCTCTAAAGCATCACTCTATAAAAGGGATAATGGCAAATCTATTTATGTCATCTTTGATCTTACCATGTCATAAATGGTTTGATTACATCTTCACGGACTTTCCACTTGCAGTGGTGTTCCGGGAGGTGCAAGTTATGAAACTCTTTTCACAACTCATCAGACATTCGCTAAACTTGTAACTCAAATATTCCTTTCCGCAATCAAATTGCAGAAACATAATTTTCTTGGTACAATAACTTCTACTTCATTTTTTAAAACCTTTCGAATGATTTCAAAAGATCCAGACTTACGTCTCATCAAGTAAATATCCATATATCTACTTGAGTCATTTTTGAAGGTAGACAAATCCACTGTTTGCAACAACATTTATCGAACTACATACATCAAATGTATGATCACCAATAAGTTCTTTGCTCGTTCCTTATGGCCTGTGAACGGTATTTTAGTTAGTTCACCTTCTGGAGGAAAGTTGCAAGTGTCAGATGATTCAAAATCAAACGACTTCAAAATCCATCATAATGAAATTTTCCATGCGGGTTTCTTCAATGTGACCAAATGCAGTGCCACACATATGTGGTATTCTTTTAGTCTTGCGACATTTAGCGTCACTGTTATGGATGTATCATATTTCCATCAATATTCACAACATACATCCCATCTAGGATGGAAGCATGGCCCTTCATGTTATTCATAATACTGAACAACAATTGTTGTTTTTATGAACAACTCTTTTGCAACAAACATTGTGCAATGGTCTAGAGTGTATGAAACTCTAAAATGAATTATAAAAGTAAACCCAGAGGTAATGTATTATTATCAATATTCATAACATACGTCTCATTCATAATGACAGTATGGCCCTTATGTTATTCATAACACCGAACATGAGAAGTTCTCTTGTGAACAACCTTCTTGCAAGATACCTTATGCAAAGGGCTAGAGTGTGAAACTCTAAAATGAATTATGAAACTTAATACATAGGGAATACACCGATGGAAGGCATAGTAACATTTACTATGTTTCCTGCGTGTATCTAAACCTCATCCCTGGCTAGTCTTTCAGGCCATAGTAGTTCTTACATCGAGTTGCAACAGAATGCAATCGAGCGGGTATCTTTGTGACCAACTCACAATACCCAAGAATTAGTGATTAGCATGTTTAACCATAATTCCCAAGAACTATATCTTTGACCAGCCTTCTATACATCAAAAACTTGTATGACATTCATATATGAGCTGGATATTCAAGTCTTCTTTCCTTTTGCCATTATACTTCTAACAGTTTAACTTTTCAGTATTTCTCCTACTCTCAGAAGAAGCATCCAACTTAAGAGTGGCGTTAGCCCTGGACTTCCTAGGCATGAAAGTCTCACTAACACCCTTCGGACACTTCCTTTTTCTTTAAGTTGTTGTTTTATTCACCTTTCATCATATGACAGGCGTTCTCCTGGATCCCTCTCTTATCAGTCTAATGCAAAGTAAACTTCTTTACTAGTAGTTTGCAAACAAACATTGCTTTGGATATCTCATATCTTTTAGCCTTTGTCTATCTCTGAAAATGATTTTCAAATTCCATGAATAACACATAACTATCCAAACTTTCGAAGTTCGGGTCTCATGGAAGCAAACATATTGCACTTTGACTGAAAAGGATTTTTAGCTTTTGGATCGAAGGACGAGAGTCACATGATCCATAGCATTAGCGGGAGAATACCAAAAGCATGCGATAGGACAAAGTCCTTCTCGGCACTCTTGAGAACAATCCTCACATTACATTACCAACCGTAAAGTTTTAACCAGATATTTAACAGCTATTCAATTTTAATAGGGAAGGTGGAAACGCAAGCCATTATTCTACAACTATTATGCAAATCACACTTAGACATTGTTCAAAATTAATTGCACTGAGAATTAAAAGAATTCAATTCTACAGTGCGCTCCCCACTCAAATCAATATCTCTCATAATTGATTGTGAGTGATTCAAGATCCATATTACAATTCAACGCCAAGGATGTATCCATCTCAAGTGACGAGAATTGTAATCGGTAGGCCAACTTGCCAATCACATCTCTATGTGACTCTTGTTCATCTTTCGATGCGTGTGTTCTGAGCTCATGACTTTCATGCCTGAACGTCAAGATAACCAAGTGATCACACTGCGGGGTCTCAACTCACCCGCCTCACACCCGTACAATCGTTCGTACCCATGTATCCATGTGATACCCCGAAAGGAAAGATGCCGTGAAGGTGCTACACTTGGGAGAACACTAACTACTTGATATTTTGTGAGAGATCACCCTAATAAAAGCGACTACCGCGCAATCAAAAGGGTGCATCATAAGGGATAAACATCTCAGGCAATTCATAATAGCATGATATGGTATAGCCCTTTCTGACGAAGAAGTATTGTATTTCTTCGTCTTTGGCATTCGCATTGGTGTTCACCTTTGCGAAGATTGCCACCACCTTGTCGATGCACCAGATAATATTGCTATCCCTATAGCAAATAAAATAAGTGCATTACATAAGGTTGACACGCAGGTCATTAAAGTGCAATCATATGGCTCCAGCCATCATGCCGAATCATGACACACGGGTCATGTTAATCAAATTACATCATATAGTCATCTCATACATAATCAAATTAATATGAGCATTGCTATACCACATCATACGCACATGCAAACCGTCCTACAAAACCAAGTTAGACGCCTCTAATCGGTTCATGCAAAAACTTGTTTTACGTGGCTTCTAAGGTTTTGAAACAAACTGAATCTACCAACGTCCATCATCAAGCATGATAATCCAAGTCGCTAGGTTAACATTGCGGGGTGTATGCAACACGAGATAATAAAATCTCGAGCCCCATACTAAACTTCGTCATACGCATGACCCCCGTGCAGATCATATCTGCATTGCCCTTTCGTCTGCGAAACATCCATCTTTCTTTAACTATGGTGGAACCCAAAGAACTGTTAGCACTTTGTTGATCTGTCAATCAGCATACTCAGGAGCAGCATGAAAGGATCGCAGATTGCCAGAACTTTGTGAGATTCCACCATGTCGTTAAGATCAGGACTACGCAAATTTCAGGGAAGCAACAAGAACATCGGGTTACAGATTTCATCTGCTACCCACACAAATAATTTTCAGTAATAGATCTCATCTACTACCTAATTATATTGTGCAACACCCATACATCTCTATGTATTCTAGACCTCAACTAGCATCTATGCATCGCACGGCTCTTGATGCCACTGTTGGGTAACGCAGCAGAAAACAAAAAAATCGACCTACGCACCAGCCCAGGACCACTATGGAGACTGCATACAAGGTTTGATCATTTCGTTACCGACTCATAGCGTAGCGGAAATAGAGTCGATGACTATCGGCGGTGCAGATCCCCGCAGCTAGGATTTACAACCTCCCAACCGCGAGGATGTATACCCTCATCTGCCCCTCGGACAGCCCTCCGGGAGGCGGTCAGACAGTCCCCCGGGCGGTGTCGCGGACAGCCCTTCGGGAGGACCTCCAAAACTTGGACTGTCACTCGGACAGCCCTTCGGGAGGACCTTCGAAACTCGGACGGTCACACGGACAGCCATTCGGGAGGCACTCTCGAACTACGACCGAAACTACGATCTCTCTACAGAGTTGCACACATATGGTGTCATCTATCCGGCAGGGCTTCGCCGTCCAGAACTAGTTCCTGCCGAAACCCAAACAGCCTTTCGGCTCTACGAAACTATTTCGCTGGGAGGGAGAGAAGAAGCCAGATCATTGCAATGGCACTTGTATGTGAGAAGGAGTGAGTTTGTGGGCAGCCCACTCACCCTTATTTATAGGAAAACTAAGGGGTAGGATGGGACTTGGAATTACCAAAATGCCATGAGATGAGCACACCATAGGGGCATAAAGGGAAAGCCTCCAAATAGTGTTGCCTGCATCACCATGCCTGCATCATCCCCTAATAGTATTTCCACTATTCACAAATAGTATTTCCACTATTTGCAATAGTGTTTCCAATAAAGTAATCCAAAAAGCACTTTCAATATTCATGACGACATTTTTCAGCGTCCGTTCGAACTAAAAATATTTATGTGGGCTTAGAACATTTCCAGCACCCACTAAAATAATTTTCAATGCGATCTGGAACAATTCCGAATTAGTGATTTTCATCTGTGAAAAGCATCTGAAGCGGTTCCGATAGCTCCGGAATATTTCCCCTTTTTCTTCGAGAAAATTCCCAAAAGTTTCCAGAATGATTCTGGCACCCTCCAAGAATTATCAGGCATGTGCCGAAACCAATTTGACTTAATGGTATCCCCAGAAACAACTTTTTCAGTTTTACCGAAACTGTTCCGGTGTTCTCTCTGCGGAACTTTTCCGCTGTCCGAAACTTTTCCGGTGTCAAAACTTTTTCGGTGATTTTCTCTCAAACTCCCTGTCTAGTATTCAGCAGATAGATGACCCTTAAGTGTGTGACCCTATAGGTTCGGTGAAGCATAGACATGACCCGAAACCCCTTCCGATCAATGATCAACATCGGAGCCGTGGACACCCATATTGACCCCTATACCCACACGAATGAATATTCGAGTGAACCTCCAGTCGCCGTGTGCTATTCCTGTTGCTTCATGATATGTTACAAATATCCGAGGTGAGACATGTTGGCATCCCCGTGGATCAACAACTTCTCCACTATGCCAGTTACATCGTTACCGGTATTGTTCTCTTTTCTCGTTCCCGTGTTTCGGCATCCCCGTGATCAAATCACAAAGTGTCTGGACAGACGATGATGGATACCGTAACACCGAGAGGGCCCAGAGATATCTGTCCATCGTTGGAGGAGCAAATCCCAATCTTGACCTATCAAGTTACTTGACATACTTTTTCATGAACCTGTAAGTCACCGTAATAGCCACCCATTTATGGATGACGTATAACAAACCCCAAAGTTCATGAAGCAAGCATGAAGAAACTCGATACTCTCATGGTCTAAGGAATTATGCAAACATTAACTTCTCTATGCTATTTACCATTAACTTATGACGAATGTATCTCATAGCATAACATCAATTCGGGTCGATTCAACACAAATGTTCTTCTAACATTGTGCCCTCAAAATTGTCGGCATAGCCATACCCATGATCAGGAAAACAGGATCATCATGCAATACTTGAGCCAGTCTTAGAGGCCAAACTAGGAACAATTTACCGTTTATTATTCCACACGTGCATATGAGTCTTTCTTCAAGCCTCGTGGTTATTGTAGACTCAAGAACCATAGCATTTATAGCATGGAACATAAACCTAATTATGAATAGGGAGATGATCAATAACATTTATTATTGCCTCTAGGGCATATCTCCTACACTATGAATGATGCTCGTGTTTTGTTTCTTGAACCATGTGGTGTTTATTCGGGTAAGTCATTCTATAAGATGATCAGTTTGGGGGGTATCCCCAATGACCTTAAAGGCTGCGCCTGGAAATTTAGGACACCTCCAAATATGCATGTTTTTCTTCGGCAACTATAAGAATCTATATACTTTATAATAATTAGGCACTTCCTATAAAATCCGACGTTAATTAGAAAATAGAGGCCATTGATTTGGTGGGTCCGAATTATAATGGTTCAGATCAAATCTATAAAATCTCACGTTAATATGGAAAAAATAAAAATATCTTAACTCTTGGTTCAGATCTAATCTATAAATTCCCACGTTAATTAATAAGGAAAAGAAAAAAAATCTTAAGCTTTCAGTCTATTTAATTGATTTATTTATCTAGACAAACCACGTTACAAAGTCCTTTTCCCTCAAGCATTATAGGAGTCGTACCCCATGAAAACGCCTCCTCCTTCCCAAGCGTAGAGTCTGCTCTATTACTCCGGACGCGGCTAGCCGCGTGACCGTGTCACTAGATGCTGGCGCCACCCACGAGCACCATCCTCAGATGGTCGATTGTGGATGCCGGTAAATATACACCGCCAATCTGCTCATGGTAAATATACACCGCCAATCTGCTCATGGTAAAATATACATCGCTCACGTACTTCTCACCAATTTATCAGTTTATAGGTTCTAGAAGAATGCTAACAACCCCAACGACAGAAGCTTTGCTAGATTGGTGCGTTCTAAAGACAACCCGAGCTTGCTTTTCACTTTTTTTGTACATGGATATGAGCATCTTCCCAGCTTTATCTCATCGGATCTGGTGTTTCTCAAGCATTGGGATCAATATCAAACACGAAATTAATTGCTGAGAGTTGGACTCAGCCAGTTCGTAATTTTAATAGCTTGCTAGAGAATTTAGTAGACCGAGTAGCTTATTTGAATAATTTCTCCTGATTCTATAAAATTTGTCTGAATTCTCATACCCTGTTGTCTTGGACCTTTGGTTTGCTGCTACCAGATTGACTGGTGACGTGTTGCACACTTACACGCTGAGATTTTCAGTTTTCAGTGCAAATGTACTAAAACATGCATCTTATAAGATTTGTAACGGTGTGACCTAAGTTACTTTGTTTTAATAGCACTTCTATATATCTTATCTTTTTACAAGAAACAATTGACTCATTTTTTCCTATTTGTAAGGGTAGAAATATTACGACAGTTAAGAGCATAGCATGGTTTAGAACCTGTTGTTAATTATATGCAGACCTACACATTCAGGTATTGCTACTGTCTTCTGCTATTTAGGTGTTCCATTCATATCCATGCTGTTCAATTCTTGCATGTTATCATAGTTAGACTAACTTGTATTAATGTTAATCTCGATCCGCATCTATGTTGTTCATCCATGTAGTTTCTAGGACTTCTTTTGAATTTTCATCTCAGGCCCTCTGTACATATCCACCATATTATGTGAAATAATCAAAATCTAACTACAAATGGGACATATACGGTTTAAGCCATGGATGTTAGTGGCATAGAAATGAGACCTGTTGTTAAAATCTATACTGCAAATAGACCCATTGGTTCAGTAACTATGTAACTTTTTCTTTTCGTCTCATGTAAGAACTTTAAGCATACACGATAAGAAATAAATAAACAATTTACACATCAAAACGTCATACAATATGTTTAATATCGATATGATGACGCCAAATCACAATATAATATTTGTTATAAAGTTATATTTGTATTCCAAATCATGTTAATTTTGTAGTATGTTTCTCTTGCATCTCTCACTAGGACTTTTTCATAGAATTGCTAAGAATAGGTATGTGTGTGTTTATGTGATCTATCCATTAGAACCAGCTTGAGCTATATAATAGTTAAACCAAAAGAGATATTGGGGATACCAGCTCGGACACAGTCCATTAGCATATGTCCATTGGTGCAAGTAATGGACGCATGTGTGTGCCCATATAACGCCATTAAAGAAAGTAAATACATGTAATGGTTACATAGAAGGTGAATTCATGCAATGTTCATGTGTCGACGAGCTATGATCATGCTAACAAACTCATGAAGAAGAATAGAAGATGGATTCTCTCTAACACTATCACAAAGGGCGGTACTTTTGTATTCCACCATGTGGTGACGCTTTGTAGGACAGAATATTAATTTATTTTGACAAAAATGAAATATCTAAATGTATCACTTGAGAGCATTACTATTATGGTACTCATGTATATTAGAGAAGTAACCTTTTGTATAAATAGAGAAATTCATCGTCAAAATTATTATCGGAAATCCAATGACATCATGTAAAACAAATGGTGGTAGAGTTTTGCACTCTCAAGATATCATATATAATTAGTTCACGTATGCCAGTTTCTTCTATTTTCATGCATCTCAAATATAACTCCTTCCTATCCTAAATAAGTGTCGCAAGTTTTGCACTATTACCATCCATAGAGTAAGATTTTCCAACGTGGAACAAAAGGCTGACATGTGAAGTGCAAGCCGTACTTAAAAAGAAGCATATGAATAAATTAATTAAATGGCTATTTTCACCCATCTTTTAAATCAATAAATGATTTGAATAATTATTTTTCTATATCATAGCATTAAATCCCAAAAATATCATGCATCTGTCATAGATTAATAGTGAAAAAAAAGGAATAGACATGGCAGGTCATTATATGAACGATTTAATTAAGGAAAATAATTATCTATTAACATGGTCAATCATGGCTAATTTTTGTTGCCCGTGTGAATGCACGGGTCGGCGACTAGTTTCACTAGAGACTATTGATGAGATGCCATGTGGATGATCCTACATGTGTTTTCTGTAGTGAGATGATGAGCATTCGGCATTTATTTTTGTGCATTGTCGCTAAGAAACTTGGGAGGTTATTGGTGAGATCCTTGAGATGCGGGTTCCTCATTGTGTTGATGATCTGGCTATTGTTTCACTAGTGGAAAACAAACCTTTCGTCCCAAGCATTAGTCCCGGTCTGATTACGAGCCGGTACTAAAGACGGTATTAGTCCCGGTTCGTGCCGGCTCCAACGGCTAGGAGCAGGGCAACCTTTAGTACCGGCTCGTGAGCAATCTTTAGTACCGGTTAGTGTCACGAGACGGTACTAAAGGGGCGTGGCAGGCTTTTGGTCAGACTTGGGCCCCGCGTGCACCTTTAGTACCAGCTGGTGACACCAACCGGTACTAAAGGGCAACCTTTAGTACCAGCTGGTGTCAGCAGCCGGTACTAAAGACTTCCTACATATACGGTAATTTTTAGGTTTTATATAATTTTAGTTTCAAAAATACTAGAGGTTTATAAAAGCTTTTACAGTTTCTTTTTGCTATTAGAGTTTTATAAAATCTTTTTAGTTGATTCTTTTTGTTATTGAAGAATATTATAGTTCATAAAATAATATTAAATTGATTATTTTTAGTTCATTCTTTTTGCTGGATGCACTTCATGTACAAAACGGACAGTCTCTTTCGAAGTATCAGGGTTTCGGACGGAAACTCATCTGTTACAAAAGGCATTTCATTTTCTTGAACTTATTTGAACTCTAGGATTTTTGTGTGTTCAAAATGCACCATTCAAAGCCACATCATCAATTTTCAACCCTTTCTGACCTCATTTGTTATTTTTCATGCAGTTATTGATTTTTTTTGAGCTAAATGACCCTGAAATTGAAAAGCACTACAAATGAACTCTGAAAAGGTTGAAAGTTGGCATGGTATCATCATTTCACCCACATAGAATGTGCTAAAAAGTTGAGAGGGTTACGGCAAAAGTTGGATGCACTTCGTGTACAAAACGGACAGTCTCTTTCGAAGTATCAGGGTTTCGGACGGAAACTCATCGATTACAAAAGACATTTTATTTTCTTGAATTTATTTGAACTCCAGGTTTTTTGTGTGTTCAAAATGCACCATTCAAAGCCACATCATCAATTTTCAACCCTTTCTGACTTCATTTATTATTTTTCATGTAGTTATTGATTTTTTGAGCTAAATGACCCTAAAATTGAAAATCACTACAAATGAACTCTGAAAAGGTTGAAAGTTGGCATGGTATCATCATTTCACCCAAATAGTATATGCTAAAAATTTAAGAGGGTTATGGCAAAAGTTGGATGCACTTCGTGTACAAAACGAACAGTCTCTTTCGAAGTATCAGGGTTTCGGACATAAACTCATCTGTTGCAAAAGGCATTTCATTTTTTTGAACTTATTTGAACTCCAGGCTTTTTGTGTGTTCAAAATGCACCATTCAAAGCCACATCATCAATTTTCAACCCTTTCTGACTTCATTTGTTATTTTTCATGCAGTTATTGAATTTTTTTTAGCTAAATGACTCTGAAATTGAAAAGCACTACAAATGAACTTTGAAAAGGTTGAAATTTGGCATGGTATCATCATTTCACCCACATAGCATGTGATAAAAAGTTGAGAGGGTTATGGCAAAAGTTGGATGCACTTCGTGTACAAAACGGACAGTCTCTTTCGAAGTATCAGGGTTTCGGACATAATCTCATCTGTTACAAAAGGCATTTCATTTTCTTGAACTTATTTAAACTTCAGGCTTTTTGTATGTTCAAAATGCACCATTCAAAGCCACATCATCAATTTTCAACCATTTCTGACTTCATTTGTTATTTTTCATGCAGTTATTGATTTTTTGAGCTAAATGATCCTGAAATTGAAAAGCACTACAAATAAACTCTGAAAAGGTTGAAAGTTGGCATGGTATCATCAATTCACCCACATAGCATGTGCTAAAAAGTTGAGAGGGTTACGACAAAAGCTGGATGCACTTCGTGTACAAAACGGATAGTCCCTTTCGAAGTATCAAGGTTTCGGGCATAAACGCATATGTTACAAAAGGCATTTCATTTTCTTGAACTTATTTGAACTCCAGGGATTTTGTATGTTCAAAATGCACCATTCAAAGCCACATCATAAATTTTCAACCCTTTCTGACTTCATTTGTTATTTTTCATGCAGTTATTAATTTTTTGAACTAAGTGACCCTGAAATTGAAAAGCACTACAAATGAACTCTGAAAAGGTTGAAAGTTGGCATGGTATCACCATTTCAACTGCTAAAAAGTTGAGAGGGTTACGGCAAAAGCTGGATGCACTTCGTGTACAAAACGGACAGTCTCTTTCGAAGTATCAGGGTTTCGGACATAAACTCATCTGTTGCAAAACACATTTCATTTTCTTGAACTTATTTGAACTGCAGGCTTTTTGTGTGTTCAAAATGCACCATTGAAAGCCACATCATCAATTTTCAACCCTTTCTGACTTCATTTGTTATTTTTCATGCAGTTATTGATTTTTTTTGAGCTAAATGACTCTGAAATTGAAAAGCACTACAAATGAACTCTTAAAAGGTTGAAAGTTGGCATGGTATCATCATTTCACCCACATAGCATATGCTAAAAAGTTGAGAGGGTTACGGCAAAAGATGAAAGCACTTCGTGTACAAAACAGACAGTCTCTTTCGAAGTATCAGGGTTTCGGACATAATCTCATCTGTTACAAAAGACATTTCATTTTCTTGAACTTCAGTTTCCCCCATTGCAGCATCACCGTATTCAGGGGGAGGGTATTTTTCGTCATCCTCTTCTTCTTCGATGTCTTCCATAATAACCTCTCTTTCTTCGTGCTTGGTCCATAATAAGTTGAGATAGTTGTATGTTGTTTTATGAGATGTATGTATGAACTATAAGTATCTATTATTTGCAGTAATAACATTTGGTCACTGCTAGCTCTACTTTTGGTTGTAATGTGATGATGAAGTTATATTAATTTGGTCACTTCGATGTTGTGTAGTGAACATGAGCCGACAATGGATGTACGATGACCGACTAAGTCCAGGGTTTGTTAATGGCCTGCATGATTTTATTCCTGTGGCTGAGGCAAACAAGCAGAATGGTTTCATGTGTTGTCCATGTCGTGACTGTAAGAATGATAGGAATTACTCTACCTCAAAAACCCTTCACTACCACCTGCTGAAGTCCGGTTTCATGTCCGGCTATAGCTGTTGGACCAAGCACGGAGAAAGATGGGTTATAATGGAAGACAATGTAGAAGAAGAGGATGATGACAACTATCCTTTCACCGATACAACAATGGGGGAAGTTGAAGAAGAGGCATCAATGGGGGAAGCTGAAGAAGAGGCATCAGATGAGTCCGCTGATGAATTGGGTCGGGTCATTGTTGATGCAAAGAGAAACTGCGAAAATGATAAGGAGAGGTTAAAGTTGAAACGCATGTTAGAGGATCACCGGGGTTAGTTTAATATATCAGAAAAACTAGAGAAAAATTGCGACTCGATTTCACCGGGGTTTACCCAGTGAAGTTTTCTCAGATTCTCGACATCCTAAAAGTAAAAAAAGTTATTTAAAAATTAAGATTTTTTCCTACAAAATCAAAAAAAATTATTTAAAAATAAATAAATGATGTCATATTTGGATTCCTCACATTTTTCTGATAATAATGGATATATTATTTGTTGGATTTCAATTTACAGATTTAAAGATATTAATTATGCCATATGAATTGAATATATGGCAAAAAATGAATAAAATAATAATATTACTTATTTTATTTTCATAGAAATTCAATATTTTTTATTTTAATAATTTTTTGGAATTCAAAAAATTAAATAATGTGACATCAAGACCTAAGGGTTAATAGAATTGATAGCTTACTATTGTCAAGAAAACAACAAGTGCAGACTTGGAAACAAAGGGTGATAGAACTCGAAAGTTAAGCGTGCTCGGGTTAGAGCAGTGAGAGGATGGGTGACCGGCTGGGAAGTTAGATGATTTGGAGTGAGGGTGATTAGAAATTAAATTGTCAAATAATTCAAAAGCAGTGAAGAGGGCTGATTAGAGATTAAATTGTCAGATAATTCACAGATTTGAAAATCAGAAAAAAAAATAAAAAATCGAAAAACAAAAAATATATTTTAAAAACCGGTTGGTAACACTTAGTATCGGTTGGTATCACCAACCGGTACTAAAGGTCCTCCACCACCAGCCAAGTATGGACCTTTAGTCTTGACCCGTTAGTACTGGTTGGGAAACCGGTACTAAAGGTCCATCCGGCCCGGGACTATAGGCCTGTTCTGCACTAGTGTTTTTGGAATAGAACAAATAATGATGTTGTTATCAAATTTTTTTACCTCCAGGACTTGTGGAGCTTACGGTTATTCTAAAATTAATTGGTTTTTTAAGGCCGCTCTGGGAAGTCTAAAGTATGTACTAGTCTTGATAGGATCCTTTGTGCATCAATAGAAAGTGCTGTGGGACAATGCTTAATCTTTACTGCTCCTCAAGTGTTTGTGCGTGCTCGATCATCATCAAGGGGAGCTCCTTAGAATAGCTTGGGTTGTTTCTCCAATGCGTACCTCTGATATTGTGTAGTGCTATGTCATGTGCTTCCTACCTTGTTGAGCATTTGCTGAACAATTGTTGTCGTTTGTTTTAAACATGTAATAATTCTGTTGCAGCTATTGTTGGTTGTGGTCGAGAGCTATAAAACGTTCGATCGTGGGTTGTTTCCCTCCACTTTTAATAAAAGTTACGGTGAGGGAAACACATTTGGTTAGAGAAAATCAGCGGACTTTACAAAAATGGAAAAGAAATACGGACTGAATATAGGCCAAGTGACAGAATTCTTATTTAGGGCCGGTCACTTTTTCCTAGCAAAGAAATATATGTACCCCTAGCCTCCTTCAAATTTAATTAAGACTGATAAATCACACAGTTTGGTGCTAGCTACTTTACTTTGCTAGCAAGGTAGGAACAAACAAGTACTCCCACAATGTAAAACATGAGAAGAAATAGGAAACAAAAGCTAGCAAAAGCAAAGTTCAACTGAAAAAAACATCGACCGGAACAGCTTGTGGCCGCCGAGCCCGTACACCCATGGTCCATGTCATTGTGCACCGGTGCATGCGCATGTATGTATGTGGCGAGGTACGTCATTTAACAATGAATAAGTGTAATTGATATTATATTTTAAGAAACTAATGAAATGAAAACAATGACAAAATTGGCACACAATTTATGTGGAAAATGCGTTTTTGATATAATATACAAAAATAAGCACCAAATAGTAGATTTTTCACAAAAACTTTTCCTAAGATGTAATGAATTATTGTCACTGGTATTACCCATTGACAAGAAAATAAAATAAAATAAAAATAAGAAAGTTTTCTAAGAAGAATGAATTAGTGGCAACGATACTACCCTTAAGAAGAAATAAAATGAAATGATAAGTAAAAGAAAATAAAAATAATATAGTTTTGTAGTATGAATGAATTAGCTGCACAGTTATTACCTTTCAAGAACAAAAGCAAATAAAAAATTATGACAAAATTTGCACATAAAATTACGTAATTTTAAAAATACGAAGGAATAAGCAAATAACATTGGATTTTTCGCAAAAGAAGAAGTGCGCTAAAAATGAATGAATTAGTGGGATTTTTATTACCTTAAACAAATAAGAGAAGCTAAAAACTAAAAAAAAAGAATTTTTCTAATGCAAATGAGTATGACAATGATATTATCCTTTAAGAAGAAATGAAATAAATGAAACTAAAAATAAATTTAATATTAAAATCTTGTAAGGAAGAATAAATTAGTGGAATTCGTCTTACCATATAAGAGAAAAAAAATCATGAACATTTGTCGAATTCGTGGACACTTTTACAGTTAATGAACTATTTTAAAAAAATTAATATTTTTAGAGTTAATAGAAGTGTAAATATTTAGAAAAAATTGAATATTTTTAGAGTTAATGAAAAATTTATTCTATTTGCAAACATTTTTCTATTATGAACATTTTATACAAAAAATTCTTGAATCGATGAATATTTCTAGAGTCGGCGATTTTTTTGGAAATTAGTGTAACAATTTTTTAATCTCACAAACGTTTTTTTGACTTAACACACATTTTTTGAAATGCATGATAATTTTTTGAATAAGCAAATACTTTATAAATGAATAAATTATTATGTAAGTCACGAACAGTTTTTGAATTTTTAGGATATTTTTACATTCACCAACAATATTGTAATAGATGAAATTCCGTTAAAATATCATTAATAATTTTTAATGCATGAGATTTCTAAAAATCATGAATATTGTTTGCTATCCTGAACAGTAGTTTTAAAAGGTTCGGACATTTTTTGAATAAGCAAACACTTTTTTGACAAGACCACGAGCAGTTTTTCAATTCACAAACATTTTATGAATTATTAACAATTTTACTTCCATATTTGCATATTTTTCTTATTTTCTGCATATTTTATAAGTTCGAAATTTTTAAAGTAGAAAAACGAAAATAGAAAAGAACAATGAAAAATGAAAATGAAGTTATAAAAAAAAGTCTGTTTCAGACATGGGTCGACCCAAAAGAGCGAGTTCCGTCTTCTCCCAAAGAGCAAAGCGCTGTATATGAGGTCCATATTTCATGGGCCGGCCCGAGCGGAGGATACCCGTGTGTAAAATATTTTGTTTATCACTTATAGATGGCATCGGTGGATAGTATTTGGCAACTTTGGGGGCAATTGGCGTGACGTATCGCCGGAACCAATAGCCCTTTTATTATTAGGTATAGATACAAGAATAAGCATCTAATAGTGGATTTTTAACAAAAGAAGAATTAGTGATATTGGTATTACCCTCAAACAAAAAGAAACAGAGAAAATCAAGTAATGAAGTCTTCCAATACTAGTAATGAAACCCTTATAGGAAAGGTATGTTAGTGGCGCGGGGACATTTAGGGACGCCAGCACTATTCTTATAAAATAGCACCGTTGTGGAAATTATCCTGGATGAACTACTTGTACGTATAGTCCAAGTGTACTAAGATTTATAGCGGAGAGAACAAAATTCAAGTGCTCTCCACTATGAACAATTATAGCACACAACAACTATCAACGTTTGCATGATAGTCTGATTTATACAGATGTAGTATTTGGTTACATATAAATGAAATAAATGGAAATTATAAATATATGTTTTTAATTCTCAAATAATTATTAGTGGCATTAACAGGAAAAGAGACATTGTACATCAATCATTAAGTAGCAACATCACTAGATTAGATGCTGGTACTACCTTACACATTACTCGCATCAAGAGCCAACACCACTATCGACCAATAGTTTGTGGCACTAGTGGCCGACTCCGGTGATAATGCTTTATCACAGGTGTTATACTACCGGCTTTGCCTTCCACGCTTGTAACGATGTTTTTTGACTATCACTACTAGGCTTTTTCCTACTAGTGTAAGGAAGAATGAATTAGTCTCATTGGTATTTCCCTTTAAAAAGCATTGTTGAGAAACTCGTTAAATAGTAGCTGCTCGGTTGGCTGCCAAGTAAGGGGTTAATTGTCTAATCAACAACTTAATATGTTAATTAATCAATTAATCCACCGATTTATTCGTTTATGTACTAGTAGGGATTAAGTGGCAAGTTAATTCTTCGAAGGGGATATAAATAAATAAAAACTAAAACAATCAAAATAATGATTTTTTTAAGAAATAATTAAATGGTGGCAATGGTATTACCATTTTAAAATAAAATAAAAATGACAAATTTTGTAAACATCTTACGCAGAAATTGCATTTTTGCTAAGATTCAAGAATATAGTGACACTTTCTAAGAAAGAATGAATCAGTACCATTTGTATTACCCTTAAAAATGGAAATAAAAAATTAGATAATTTGCAGAAAAATATGTTTCTTAGTATATGCAAGAATAAACATATAATAGTAGAATGTTTGCAAAAAATGAAGTTTCCTAAGAACGAATTATTTACTGGCATTAATATTACCATTAACAACGGAATAAAATGAAATAGAAAATCAATCAAAATAAATAAAAAATTTAAGAAAATATAAATTAGTCCCATTGGTATTACCTTGGAAGAAGAAATAAAATAAAAATAATAACAAATAATGATAAAATTCGCACACAATTTACCTATAATTTACGCTTTTTACAATATGCAGTTATAAGTATATAATAATGGAATTTTCACAAAGAAGAGCAATTTCCTAAGAAAGAATGAATTAGTGTCATTGGTATTACCAATAAGTAAGAAGTGAAATAAAGTAATAAATAAATAAAATTAAAAATAATGAATTTTATCAGAAAGAATGAATTTGTGGCTTTTGTATTATCCTTTAAGAAGATAGAAAATGAAATAATAAAGAATTATCTAATTAATGTAGCTTTATAGGGACGAATGAATTATTGTTGTTGGTATTATATTTTACAAGAAAAATAAAATACATAAAATCTAAAACAAACAATTAAAAAATGCACATGATATACAAAAGAACTGTGCTTTTTTAAACTACGGAAGAATACACATATATGAGTGGATTCTCGTTAAAATAACTGTTGTGAATTGTAGCAGTTATATATTACCCTTAAAGAGAAACAAAATAAAATGGTAACTAAAACAAAATTAAATTATGAAGTTTAAGAAGAAAGCCAGTGATTAAACAAAAACATTGCATGCAACCTGGCACCAAAATTGCACCTTGCAAACAATAATCATATACTCTCTTCATTCCTAAATATAAGTTCTTTTAGAGATTTAAATACGGACTACAAGGATGTATATAAAAATATTTTAGATTTTAGGAAATCATTTATTTTGCATTGTATGTAGTTCATATTGAAAGGAAAATTCTTGGTTTCAACCGCCGGATTAAACGCGAGCGTTCGCCGTTTCATTCGCACGACATGTGCTGCTGCTTGCTGTTTGCTTTGTGTTAGTGGGTTTCCGCAGCAATGTCTCTGTTGCAATAAGAATTCTAACAATAAGTCTGTTGCAAAAACAAATTGCAACGAGATCTCTATTGCAAATATTTTTTGCAACAAGAGATTTGTTGTAAAAAAAATGCAATTTGATCTATGTTGCAAAAAAAATCTGTAACATTATCCGTGTTGTCAAAATTTCCTACAACATGACCTATGTTGCAGTAACACGACATGTGTTACAATACTAGAAAGTGCCGTCGGCCGCTCAGTCCGTCAAATCCGACCATTCGCGAGGTGACAGATCTTTTAAAAAGAACCGTCGGCGCTGCGCAACGTCCATATTCAAATTTCCAAAAGGACTTGTATGTAGAAATGGAGGGAGTAATAGTGTAATATGCCTTACTTATTGCATAGTTTATATTTACAATCACCCTACATCCCAAAAATACGCACACGCACAAAAACCAACAATTTTTTTCGAAAAGGGGCGCTTTATTACTTAAAAGGTTTAAGCATTACACCCGGCCTCTAAAAAACCAACTAATAAAGCAACACAAAAACAAAAGCAAAAAAACACATACAAACAGGAAACAAGAAGATAAAACAAAGCCAGAGATGGGCCGGCTGGGCTGCACAAGAAAGGGGCTTCGGCCCAGTAAAGGATCGACTGACCCAGAACTTGTGGTCAGTCAAAAACCTCAGCCGAAAACAACTCAAATAAGAAAGAACAAATTAGGAAAGAACAGGTCACGAATCTCAAACCGAAATCAACGGACAAAAAAATCGATCGCCCCCAAATTAATTTCCAGGCGATTTACAATTAGCTGAAGTGAAATTTTTAACATGCGTGCATCGTGGCCTTATCCGTGATGCGCTGGGGGCGGTGCCGTGCTTATGCCGGAACAGTATGTGCTCGTGCTCGTGCCGTTCTCGGATACGTATACTTGCCGAAATCGGAAGGAAGCCTTCGTGTATAGATACATGGCGGCGGCACACACACTCAAGGGCAAGGCCGGGACTTGGCTCGCTCTTATCCTGCGACTCTAGCTACGACAAATCCATCCGTCCGGCGCACCGGGTGCCATGGACGATGGCGAGATGGCACCAGCAGCGAAGAGGATGACGAAAACGCCGTACATGTCGCACGAGCTGGTCTGGGAGATCCTGGCCCGTCTGCCCGTGGAGTCGCTGGTGCGGTTCAGCTGCGTCTGCAAGGCGTGGCGCGCCACCATCTCCAGCGACGCGTCCTTCCACCGCTTGCACCTCCGCCTCCAGAAGCCATGCCTGCTCGTCTCCCCGCACACGGAAGACCTGTACTACCTCGACATCGACGAACAACTCCTTCCCAAGGACAAGATCGGCCTCTACAGATGGGAGGCGAACCAGCAGGGCACCACCTTGCCGCTCGTGCACGCCACGGACCTGTCCTCCGACGACGCGATGCACGACTTCCTGCACTGCGACGGGCTGGTCCTGCTGCCCGCCGACGCCGCCGTGCACGTGCTTAACCCTGCCACGCACCGCATCCTGAAGCTGCCCTGGAGCCGCGGCGCCAACCCGCCGCCCCGAGTGCCCGGCCTATCTCCCACGAGCCACCAGGCGTTTGGTCTCGGACACGACCCTCGCTCCAACGCCTACAAAGTCGCCCGCTTCTTCTACCGCTCCTTCTTCGCTCGCTAGATGGGCGGCTACCAGTACCAGTGCCACTACACAGCCGGAATGGAGACAACCGGAATGGAGGTGTTCACCATCGGAACCGACCAGCACTGGCGCGAGACGGCGACGCCGCCGCCGTACCCTGTCGTGCCAGGGCGTTCGGCTACCTTCTTCAAGGGGTCTCTCATCTGGACCGTCGACGCGGATCCTGCGCCAGGTTTCCTCCGTTTCAGCTTAGAGAACGAGGCGTTTGGGGTTTTGTCGCCGCCTCCTTGCCACCCGAGGCGGGAGTACACCATGTCCGGTTTAGCTGAGCTGCGTGGGGAGCTCTGCGTGGTCTGTGTAGGGGACGGCGACAAATTGGTTGAGATGTGGATGTGCGACGATGTCGAAAAGCCAATATGGGATCGACGTTACACAGTCATTGTTTCGACGTACATGTCTCCTAATCTCTATCCGCTTGCAGCATTTGATGATGAGATTGTGTTCAAGGAATGGGTGTATCACACCAGACGCTATGATCTCAGAACCAAAGCATTTGACGACGTCTTCCGCTTGGATAAGTTGAAGTATCGCAATCCAAGCACAGGCACCCTCGGATACCAAAGGAGGCTTCTCTCCTACCATGACATAATACCCTATGTTCCAAGCTTAGTTCCACTTCCGAAGGAGGGTTCTCTCCAATCGGGCACAAAACCTCCATATGGGCAATTCTGGTAGTTTGTTATGTAACATGCTTTGGAAGCGGACGTTCCACTCAACTGAAGTATTTTATTAACGTAAGTAAGCAAGCCTTTTCAGGTAATTAATAGTGATTGTTATAGTGTTTCTAAAAAAAAAATCAGAGTGCCATTGTTGCTTTCACATTGCATTAAAGTGTCTCTTGTCCAAGCTGTATGTACATTGTATTTTGCGACTTAGCCAATTTAGTAGGAGTTGGCAAAAAGAAAGTGTATTGATCTCTTGTCCAAGCTGTATCTACATATTCTACGTCACACTTCTGTTTCAGCACAACCTCCTAAACACATCCACAGATGAGATCTATCCATGCTCTTACATAATAAGGTTTATTTCTAGCTCTATTAACCAACCAAGATAGGCTACTTGTTGTGTTCATTTACTTTATTTTCCGCTTTTTATGTGACAAATATAAATTTGTGAACATTTAAGCAGTTGTTCTCGTGTTTTTTCAAACCATATTTTTTTCTTTACGTTTTATTTTTTCAGTTTTTTCATATGCGTTTTGGTTTTTTCTTTTTCCCAAATTTAAACTTTCTCACAAAGCCAAAATCAAACAGTTTTTTAATTTGCGAGCAATTTTTGAAAATGCGCTTATTTTTTGAAATATGGAACTTGTTGCGAAAATTAAAATCATTTTTAATACCTTTATAATTCTAAAATTTTCAAATAAAAAATAAAATATGGGAACATTTTTTAAAGTCCTGAACTATTTTTTAATTTCCCAAACTTTTTTTGAAATGCAAACAGTTTTTAAAATTTGCAAACAGTCTGATAGAAAATGCTAATACTTCTTGAAATTTTCATTTTAGAAAAAAGAAATAGCAAATAAAAATAAAACCCAAAAATATTAAAGAAATAAACAGGAAAATGGCATTTAGAAAATTCGAAACACTGTTTTAGATGTGGTCATGTCTGCTGGTTCTTATTACACGTGTTTTCATAATTTTGAAAGTAGCTCGTTAGCTTGTCTGGCAAACTATCAACATTCACAAGTTAATGGTGCAAGGTTCTATCCCTTGCAGCGGCGCCCATTTTGTTTCGTTATCTTTTCACTATAACGGGTGGCATGTAGGAGCTCCCGAAACGCATACGCTTTAGCGGTTGTATGATTTTGTGAAATGTGTGTATTGCCCTTAATTTATTCGTTTCATGAGGCTTGTACCGAAACGTGACTCTCTATATCATGCTTCAAACTATCGAGGGGATTGTTTATATCAACACACAACATCGCTGATTATTACATTTGGTTTAGCAACAAGAATGAAGAAAGGAAGGAAGGCGACATGGGTCTCGTCGGACAACCTGCAAACACCTGCAAACAATGGCTAGGCGTATGCGTCATGTGAGAATGTAGAGTATGGAGTACCTAGCACATGGTGATGCCCCCCTCAAAAGCGGCTTGGAGCCAATGAAAAACTCTTGACCAGGACCTCTGCAACGACATTCCTTAAATTGACGCCCCCGACAGCCATGAAAGTGGACCATCAGGCAAGGGAACAAGTAAAGCTAGTGAGCAAAAATGTATCATTTTCACCTAAGGACTCGTTCACCAATTTTCAACTACATTAAGGTCTACATGTACACATTTTCTCATTTCGTCAAGGGAAGTGATGTCAATCTCCAGTATTAATGAGAGAAATTCCTATTACAACCTCCAACAACCATCAAAGTTTAAAACACAAGCCTAAACTATGAAACTGTCTCATTTGCAACCCTTAGCTTTCAAACCCGAAAAATAACAACCATGAGTTGGTTTTTGACCTGTTCCGCTTGGAGAACTTGAAGTGTCACAATCCAATCACAGGCATCGTCGGATACCAAAGGAGGGTTCTCTCCTACTTTGATGTAATACCATATGTTCCAAGCTTAATTTCACTTCCAAAGGAGGGTTTTTCCTACTTTGACTAGTAACCGGGCACGTGCGATGCACGTGTCAATTCCTACGTAAAACTGCAATATGGCCAATGTGATCGAAAATTTATTTCTGAGCCGGGGCTCATCTGCACCCGCGCTAAATAAAAAACCAAAACTAATACAGAACAAAATCAAAAAATTCTAATTCTTTTGGTTGGTAGATAATTTAATGCGTAAGGTCCGCTTCAATTTTGAATTATTTGGACAACTGAGCAGCTCTCGGCAAAAAATAAATAAATTCGGGGTCTCTAAGAAAGCTTACTGTTCGTGCAATGTTTTGACCCGATTTGTCTTCTTTGCCGAGAGCTGCTCAAATGTTCAAATGATACAAAAATTAGAGCCAACCTCATGCATGAAATTCGCTATCACCCAAAAAAATTGGAATTTTTTAAATGTTAAGTATTTGTTTGGATTTTTGTTCTGCACTCCAATGTTATAGCATGTCATGTGCAATCCTCCTGGATCCCATTGCTCACACGAAGAAAACGCCAGCAGAACTGTACATTCTTCATTGCTCTGCACTAAGTTAACCAGGACAAAGATACCATCCCTTACCATCCCATTGCTAAGAGCAGCACATATCACACTTGCGTTGGGGTTCCTGGTGTCAAGGAGGCTTGGCTCGCTCAATTGAGATGCTACGTGAATCGTGCATGGAGCAAGGGGTAAACCACGAGAGGTCAAATGCAGCATCATGTAAAACTAGCACTTGGACGGACGGAATGCTCTCTCAAAACAAGCTTTCATCACCCCGCTTTATTAATAAAGCAACCACCCTGTCGAACAACGAGTGTCATCGCATGGTCACCGCCGAGGCCCTCTGATGTCTGCCTGATCTTCGAATTCCACGAGCTCATACTTCTCTTCCCTAATGTAATCGACCAAGCAGTTGCATATTTCTAAGCAATTACGAATCAAGGCTAACCGCGTTGCTTTTCTTTCTTTTCTTTCATGTTGTGCATATCTGATTCATAGTTGGAGGATGCCTAGGTGTTCTCCATATGCATGTGATTCATGCCCAAAATCTCCGGTTGGTTGAATCCATGGATATGGATCACATCCCGTAAATAGTGGAGAACTAAATAACGGCATCTTGTTTATCACGTAATTAGTGGGTAACTAAGGCTAGTTGTAATGGGAGTATCATAAATAGTATCATGCATGTCAACTAGACAAAGTTGATGAGGTGGCATAGAATTAAATTAGAGAAGAGAGGATTGAGTATCATATCATGATACCGTATCATATTAAATGTGATGCTACTATGTGTCATGCATGACAATAAATAAACTATCGTATGATACTGACATATGCTACTATACATTATAGATGTAGTATCATACACTATTATCATATGCATGATACTAGTATATGATACTCACCATTACAACCAGCCTAAATACATCGTCACATAGTACAATTAATGTTAATTTATTATTTTTTGCGTGGTAATACAACGTTAATTGACAATCTAGATTAACAAATTTACCCTTGAAATCAAGGTACTCTGGTACTTCTGGTCGTGGTATTCCAGGGTATTCATATCGGAGTATCAAACAATTGCATCCATCTGATTAGAGTAAATGGAGGGCTCATATTAATTTAGGGGTACACTAAAATAGCTCTTAAAAAGTGTTTGTGATTAAAATGATGCATTTTGAAAATAACAATATACAATTTAAAACTGAGAGGAATGGTGTATAAACTAGGCGTAGGCCGTAGCTCGGGAAGGACAGCCATCACGCCCAGCTCGACGATATTAGTTTTAAAGCTCTTAGACATTCATTTGCGATGGTGTAGTTTAGTGACAGGTGTGAGTGTGATGGTCGAGATCATCACCTTGTAGTTGACCACATTAGGATGCATTTACGATCAGTTGGACACCATGACATGGTCGGTGAAAGCGGGAAGAAGAATAAACGACAATACAGATGAGATGTTATGTTCAAATAGATAACATGGACTTGCAAAGGGATGTTGAGTCATACTTATTATACCAGGAGTGTGATTTTTATTCCTGTTACAACGCACGGCCGTGTTTGCTAGTAATAGAAAACTATCAAAAACAAAGGAGGTAACAGGAAGCGAGTCAGTGCGTGGGTAGGACATTTTTCTTTTTCTCATGGTAATTACATATTGCTTGGAGAGGTTGTGTCTTCTACGGCCGAACTTTTTTCCTTTTCTCATGGTAATTACGTACTACTTGGAGAGGTTGTGTCTTGTATAGCTGTTCCATGTTTTAATTAGTTTACCGCCTATAATAGTAAATCGTAAGTTTAAGATAGTTCAGTTATACACGTAAGACTAAGACTAGCAGAAGGGCCGTGCGTTGCAAATATATATATATATATATATATATATATATATATATATATATATATATATATTAAATTTGAGACTTTGTGTGGTAATTAAGTTTAGCGACCGGCAGAATCGAGTTGTAGGTTCTAATCCATCTGTTTTTGCACTGATTTGATCAATAGAATGAAGTAGCCAGTAATTGCATGTGATTTTAAAAATGTAGCCAGTAATTGCATGTGACGGTAAGTTGTCATGGACTATCTCCAATAAATTTCCATGGTTCTTGTCAAATTCCTGAGCATGAGGCTTGTCTGCATGTACGTAGTTACAAAACAACTCGACGAAGTGGCAACATCGATCAGTGAAAATTGAATTTTAGCAGTAATCTGGCTGCCATATCAATTCTTGCTTTAAAACTTTAGACATCGAAAGGAAACCCCCTCCCCGCCCCGCGCGCTCCCGCCGGCAGCTTCTGTTGGGGAACGTTGCATGGGAAACAAAAATTTCCTACGCACACGCAAACCTATCCATGGTGATGGGCATCTACGAGAGGGAGAATGGATCTACGTACCCTTGTAGGTCGCTAAGTGGGAAGCGTTAAGAAACGCGGTTGGTGTAGTCGAACTTCTTCGCGATCCAAATCGCCGAGCGTCCCGCGATCCAATCACGAACCGTCCCGCGAACACATCATGATCCGTCCCGCGAACTCATCACGATCCGTCTCACGATCTGTCCCGCGAACTCATCACGATCCGTTCCGTGATCACATCACGAACCGTCTCGCGATCTCGATCACGGTCCTTCCGATCTAGCGCCGAACAGACGGCACATCCGCGTTCAGCACACGTGCAGCTTGATGACGATCTCCACCGTCTTGATCCAGCGAGAGGAGGTGGAGAGGAGAGAGAGTTCACCGGCAGCGTGACGGCGCTCCGGTGATGGTGGTGGAGCAATTCCGGCAGGGCTTCGCCTAAGCGCTGCAGAAAACCGATCTAGAGGAGAAACTATGCACCGGTGGAACGGGTAGCACGTGGCCGGAAATTATGTCCAAAAACCACCCGTATCCACACATGCATCTAAGTCTCCGATCAATACAATTATAGCATGGATAATAAACGATTATCATGAATAAGGAAATATGATAATAACTAATTTATTATTGCCTCTAGGGCATATTTCCAACAGTCTCCCACTTGCACTAGAGTCAATAATCTAGTTCACATCTGTGTGCACTTTGCAAATACCTATGTCAAACTATAAACGAGTTCTGGAGCTCGATCATGCTTTGCATGTGAGAGAGGTCTTATAGTCAACGGGTCTGTAACATTCAGATCTGTGTGCACTTTGCAAATACCTATGTCAAACTATAAACACTGCTACCACACTCCGCTCGGTACTATTCCAAATGGCTGCTCCACTATACGTATCCAGATTGCTACTACGAGTCATCCGGATTAGTGTTAAAGCTTGTATCGACGTAACTCCTTACGACGAACTCTTTATCACCTCCATAATCGAGAAACATCTCCTCAGTCTCTTAGTTACTGAGGATAATCTTGACCGCTGTCCAGTGATCCACTCTTGGTTCACTCTTGTACCCCCTGACGGACTCATGGCAAGGCACACACAGGTGCGGTACACAGCATGACATAATATAGAGCCTATGGCTAAGGCATAGGGGACGACGTTCGTCCTTTCTCTTTCTTCTGCCGTTGTCGAGCTTCATCCAGGTCTTCCTTTGAAAATTACTTTCCAAATAACCGTTTTATGCTTTCCAGAAACTCTACATTATTTCTGATCAACAATATGTCATCCACATATACTTATCAGAAATTCTATAGTGCTCCCACTCACTTTATTGCAAATACAAGTTTCTCGTAAACTTTGTATAAACATCAAAACTTTGATCACCTCATCAAAGCGTATATTTCAACTCCGAGATGCTTGCTTCAGTCCATGGAAGGATCACCGAAGCTTGCACACCTTTTAGCATCCTTAGGCCTGACAAAACCTTCTGGTTGTATCACATACAACCTTTCCTCAAGTAAACCGTTAAGGAAACGATGTTTTGACATCCATCTGCCAGATTTCATAATTGAAAACACAGTAACTGCTAACATAATTCCAACAGACTTTAGCACCACTACGAGTGAGAAAGTCTCATCGTAGTCAACTCCTTGAACTTGTCACAAACATCTTTGCAACAAGTCGAGCTTTACAAATAGTGACATTCACCATTAGTGTCTGTCTTCATTTTAAAGATCCATTTGTACTCAACGACCTGCCGTCCAACGAGCAAGTCTACCAAAGTCTACACTTGGTTTTCATACATGGATCCTATCTCGGATTTCATGGCCTCCAACCATTTGTCGGAATCCGGGCACATCATCGCTTCTCCATAGCTCGTAGGTCCATCGTTGTCCAACAACATGACCTCCAAGACAGGGTTGTCGTACCGCTTAGGAGCAGTACACATCCTTGTCGACCTACGAAGTTCGATAGTAACTTGATCCTGAAGCTTCATGATCATCATCATTAACTTCCTCTTCAACTAACGTAGGCTTCACAGAAACAACATCCTGCGTTGCGCTACTCTCTGGTTGAACAAAGGTTTAACAACCTCATCAAGTTCTATCTTCCTCCCACTCAATTCTTTCGAGAGAAACTTTTCCTCGAGAAAGGATCCGTTTTAGTAACAAACACTTTGCACTTGGATCTGAGATAGAAGGTTCACCCAACTGATCTTAGGGTATTCTATGAAGATGCATTTGTCCGCCTTGGGTTCGACCTCATTAGGTGAAAACATTTTCCACACAAGTGTCGCAGCCCCAAGTATTAATAAATGACAGCTTAGGTTTCTATCAAACCATAATTCACATGGTGTCATCTCAATGGATTTAGATGGTGCCCTATGTAAAGTGAATGTAATTGTCTCTAATGCATAACCCCAAAATTATAGTCGTAAAACGATAAGAGACATCACAGTATGCACTATATCAATAGAGAATGACTATGATGTTCGGACACACCATCACACTATGGTGTTCCAGGTGGCGTTTAGTTGTGAAACAACTTTCACATTGTCTTAAGTTGTATGCCAAACTCGTGACTCAGATATTCACCCCCACGGTCATATCGCAGTCATTTTTATCTTCTTGTCACGATGATCTTTAAACTTCACTCTGAATTTGCTTGAACCTTTCAAACGATTCAGACTTGTGTTTCATTAAGTAAATATACACTATATCTACTCAAATCATCAGTGAAGGTATGAAAATAACAATATCCACTGCACGCTACAAGACTCACTAGATTGCATACATCAACATGTATCATTTCCAATGAACCACTTGCCCGCTCCATCCAACGGGGTCCTTTAGTCATCTTGCCCAAGAGGCATGGTTCGCATGTCTCAACCGATTCGAAATCGAATGAGTCCAAATATCCATCACCATGGAGTTTGTTCATGCGCTTTATACCAATATGACATTTTGCGGCAGTGCCACAAGTATGTGGTACTATCATTATTTAACTTTGTATCTTTTGACATCAATGTTATGAACATGTGTATTACTACGATCAAGATTTCAACAAACCATTCTCACTGGGTGCATGACCATTGAAGGTATTATTCATGTAAACAGAATAACCATTATTCTCTGACTTAAATGAATAACCGTATTGCAACAAACATGATCTAATCATGTTCATGCTCAACGCAAAACACCAAATAACATTTATTTAGGTTCGTCACTAATCCTGAAGGTAGAGAGAGCGTGCGATGTTGATCACATCAACCTTGGAAACATTTCCAACACACATCGTCACCTCACCCTTAGCTAGTTCTCCGTTTATCCCGTAGCTTTTATTTCGAGTTACTAACATTTAGCAACCGAACCGGTATCCAATACCCAGGTGCTACTAGGAGTACTAGCAAGGTACACATCAATAACTCGTATATCAAATATACTTCTGTCGATGTTGCCAGCCTTCTTATCTACCAAGTATCTAGGGTTGTTCCGCTTCAGCGACCTCTCACCTCATAATAGAAGCACTTAGTCTCGGGTTTGAGTTCAACTTTGGGTTGCTTCACTGGAGCAGCAACTGACTTGCTATCCGTGAAGTTTCCCTCCTTGCTCTTGCCCTTTTCGAAACTAGTGGTTTGATTAACCATCAACACTTGACGCTCCTTCTTGATTTTTACCTTCGCGGTGTCAAACATCGCGAACAGATCAGGGATCAATACTTCTATCCCTGGTGTATTATAGTTCATCACTAAGTTCTAGTAGCTTTAGTGACAGTGACTTGGAGAACTATATCAATCACTATCTTATCTGGAAGATCAACTCCCACTTGATTCAAGCAATTGTAGTATCCAGACAATCTGAGTACATGCTCAACGATTGAGCTATTCTCCTTCATCTTACAAGCAAAGAATCTTGTTGGAGATCTCATATCTCGGAACACAGGCACGAGCCTGAGATCACAATCTCTGCTCCTAGAACATCTCATATGTTCCGTGACGTTCAAAACGTTTCGGAGCCTCAATTCTAAGCCGTAATGCATGACGCACTAAACTATCAAGTAGTCATCGAAACGTGCCTGTCAGATGTTCACAACATCTATAGACGACGCTAGAGGGGGTGGCGCACTGAGCGATGCATTAAGGACATAAGCCTTCTGTGCAGCAATGAGGACAATCCTCAGATCATGGACCCAGTCCGCAATATTGCTACCAACATCTTTCAACTCTATTTCTCTAGGAACATATAAAAATTTAAGGGAGCTACAGCACGAGCTAGTATTCTACAACATAATTTGCAAAGACACTATTGACTATGTTCATGATAATGAGTTCAATTAATCATATTACTTAAGAACTCCCACTCAAATTGACATCCCTCGGGTCATTCGAGTGATACATGATCCAAATTCACCAACTCAAGTCCGATCATCACGTGAGTTAAGGTGGCTTCAATGGTGAACATCATTATGTTGATCATATCCACTATATGACTCATGCTCGACCTTTCGGTCTCTTGTGTTCCGAGGCCATGTCTGTACATGCTAGGCTCGTCAAGTTTAACCCGAGTGTTCTGCGCGTGCAAATCTAGCTTGCACCCGTTGTATGTGAACGTAGAGTCTATCACACCCGATCATCACGTGGTGTCTCAACACGACGAACTTTCGCAACGGTGCACACTCAGGGAGAACACAGTTCATCTTGAAAATCAAGTGAGGGATCACCTTATAATGCTACCGCCGTACTAAGCAAAACAAGGTGGATAAAAGGATTAACATCTCATGCAATTCATAAGTGACATGATATGGCCATGAACTTGTGTTTAAGATCTCCATCTTCGAAACACCGGCATGATCTCCATCGTCACCGGCACAACACCATGATCTCCATCATCTTGATCTCCATCAATGTGTTGCCATTGGGGTTGTGGCGCCAGCCCTACTTCTACTTCTATTGCTACCGCTTAGCGATAAAGTAAAGCATTACATAGCGCTTAATGATTGACACGCAGGTCATACAATAATTAAAGACAACCCTATGGCTCCTGCCGGTTGCCGTACTCAACGACATGCAAGCCATGAAATTCTATACATCACATGATCATCTCATACATCACATATATCTCATCATGTAATTGGCCATATCACATCACAACATACCCTGCAAAAACAAGTTAGACGTCCTCTAATTGTTGTTGCATGTTTTACGTGGCTGCTACGGGTATCTAGCAAAAACGATTCTCACCTACGCATAAACCACAACGGTGATACATAGATTGCTTTTCAACCTTCTCAAGGACCGCCTTTGTCGGATCCGATCCAACTAAAGTGAGAGAAACTGTCACCCGCAAGCCATCTAAGCAACAAGTTGCGTCGAGGGAACCGATCTCTCGTAAGTGTACGAGTAATGTTGGTCCGGGCCGCTTCATCTCACAATCCCGCTGAACCAAAATCCGACCAAGGGAGGAAGCAATCTAAGCATCAACGCCCACAAACCTTTTGTGTTCTACTCGAGATCTCATCGAACCATCAACCTAGCTCATGATGCCACTGTTGGGGAACGTCGCATGGGAAACAAAAAATTTCCTACGCACACGCAAACCTATCCATGGTGATGAGCATCTACGAGAGGGAGAGTGGATCTACGTACCCTTGTAGATCGCTAAGAGGGCAGCGTTAAGAAACGCGATTGGTGTAGTCGAACTTCTTCGCGATCCATATCGCCGAGCGTCCCGCGATCCAATCACGAACCATCCCGCAAACACATCGTGATCCGTCCCGCGAACTCATCACGATCCGTCTCACGATCTTGATCACGATCTGTACCGCGAACTCATCACGATCCGTTCCGTGATCACATCACGAACCGTCTCGCGATCTCGATCACGGTCCTTCCGATCTAGCGCCGAACGGACGGCACCTCCGCGTTCAGCACACGTGCAGCTTGATGACGATCTCCATCGTCTCGATCCAGCGAGAAGAGGTGAAGAGGAGAGAGAGTTCACCGGCAGCGTGACGGAGCTCCGATGATGGTGGTGGAGCAATTCCGGCAGGGCTTCGCCTAAGCGCTGCAGAAAACCGATCTAGAGGAGAAACTATGCACCGATGGAACGGGTAGCACGTGGCTGGAAATTCTGTCCAAAAACCACCCAATCCACTAGTATATATAGGAGGAGAGGAGAGGAGAGGCAGCCAAGGCCTTTGGGTCGGCCGAAATAGGAGGTGGGAAGCAATCCTATTTCACCTCCAATCCTAGTTGGAGTAGGATTGCCTCCTAATGGCTGATTTTCCACTTTTTGCTTTAGGACTTTCTCTCCTGCGCCATGGGCCTTTGTGGCTGTTTTTCCAGCCCACAAAGGGCTGGTTATTATTCTCCCACAGCCCATGGACCTCTTGGGGTCGAAATACCCCTCCCGGAGGCCTCCCGGTACACTACCGGCACTCCCGGTACACTACCGATGAGCCCGAAACTTTTCCGGAAACCAAACTGGGACTTCCTATATATGAATCTTTACCTCCGGACCATTCCGGAGCTCCTCATGACGTCCGGGATCTCATCCGGGACTCCGAACAAAGTTCGGTCACCACCATACATAACTCTACACTACCGAAACGTCACCGAACCTTAAGTGTGCAGACCCTGCGGGTTCGAGAACTATGTAGACATGACCGAGACACCTCTACGGTCAATAACCAATGGCAGGACCTGGACGTCCACATTGGTTCCTACATATTCTACGAAGATCTTTATCGGTCGAACCTCTATGTCAAGGATTCAGTTAATCTCGTATAACGTTCCCTTTGTTCTTCGGTATGTTACTTGCCCGAGATTCGATCGTCGGTATCTCCATACCTAGTTCAACCTCGTTACCGGCAAGTCTCTTTACTCATTCCGTAATACAAGATCCCGCAACTAACAATTAGTCACATTGCTTGCAAGGCTTATTGTGATGTTGCATTACCGAGTGGGCCCCGAGATACCTCTCCGTCACACGGAGTAACAAATCTCAGTCTCGATCCATGCCAACTCAACAGACACCATCGGAGATACCTGTAGAGCACCTTTATAGTCACCCAGTTATGTTGCGACGTTTGATACACACAAGGCACTCCTCCGATATCTGTGAGTTGCATGATCTCATGGTCATAGGAACACATACTTGACATGCGGAAAACAGTAGCAATAAACTGACATGATCATATGCTACGTTTGCAGTTTGGGTCTTGTCCATCACATCATTCTCCTAATGATGTGACCCCGTTATCAAATGACATCTCATGTCCATGGCTAGGAAACCTTAACCATCTTTTGATCAACGAGCTAGTCTATTAGAGGCATACTAGGGACATGGTTTTGTCTATGTATCCACACATGCATCTAAGTCTCCGATCAATACAATTATAGAATGGATAATAAACGATTATCATGAACAAGGAAATATGATAATAACTAATTTATTATTGCCTCTAGGGCATATTTCCAACAGGTTCCTCCCCCCTTCGCCTCCCCTCCTCCTCGCCATCGCCGGAGGGCGTTCACCAGGCGAAGCCCGTGCGACGCTCGCGGCGGCGGGGCCACTCTCTTCCTCCCCTGCTCGGGATTCTGGCGGCACGGGCGACGCTGCTCGTGGGGGCGCGGGGTCCGGCGGGGTCCCTGGTGGCGGAGGTGCACGGATCCGGCGGCTGGGTAGCTGGGAGGCGGCGGTGCGACCTGCATCGGTGGTGGCGGGGGCATGTGATGGCGGCGGCTAGCGGGATCTGGCTGGTTCCGACCGGCCTCCAGATGGGCCCCATGGGGGGCGCATCTCCTGGAGGTGCTTCTCTTGTCCTTGGCGGCGGGGTTGGCTGGCGGAGGTGTGGCCGGCGTTGGCATGCTCGTTCAGACCTGGCGCCTTGGTCCCGACGAGCGGCGTGGGTTTGGGTAGAGGCCCGGCGTGGTGGCTGCTTCGGCTCTGGGCGGCTACGGCGAGGTGGCTCGGCCCGCTAGGCGTGGCGGCTTTCTTTCGTCGTGCCGGCATCATGGCAGTTCGGCAGATCGGCTGCGGCGGCTGGTTTTCCGGCGTCGGCTCGTTTGTAGGCGGCCCGTTTCGACCTTCGGTCCCTCTCCTCGTCGTCGGGTCGCTACCTCGTCGTAGGTTTGGCCCTCCCCCGACTATGGTCCATCGCTCGTCTCGCGCTAGGCTGTAGGACCGAGCTCGTCTCGCGCCCGCGTGTAGGACTGAGCTCATCTCGCGCCCGGCAACAGGACCTTCCTCGTCCCGTGCCCGGTAGCGGGACTGACCCCGTCTCGTGCCCGGCTGCAGGACGAGTCGATGGAGGCGTTGAGGGCTGCCCAGGGGTGCGAAAGGCCGGGCCTTTCTGCCCAAATCGTTGATTGGGGTAGCGGTGGGCCTCGAGTGAGGTGGGGTCCAGTTTTGTGATGCTGGGGCGACGGCCCTGGTGGTGGTGATGCGGTGCCTAGGGGCAGAGCCCGTGGCTAGGTGTTGCCCGGTGCCCATGGTCATGTGGGCGGCGTGGTTGTCGGGGTGCGGCGTCCGGTGGTGGTGAGTGTTGGTCGGGATGAAAACTTGATCCATCTTTGGACGGACCGGCGGCGGCGTAGCTCGTTCCCTTCTTGAAGGCGTTGTCGCGGCTTTCATTGCCAGTCGTGTTGCTCCAGGGGAAACTCTAATCCTCGGGTCGGACGGTGGCGGAATTCTGGTGTCGTAACCTTTTTGATGGCGCCGCCTTATAGCACACGGTTCATCGTATGCGGCTTCATATCTTCGCGTGATGTGTTCACGGTTGAGAACTCCGGTTGCTCTTGTAGTACTAGGGGTAGTGTTGCTGTGCTCAATACCTATGTATCTAGCCTTGGATGTGTGAGTGTCTTGTGATGACGTGCGTTTATATCTTAGATGTGATCGGTCGTTGCTTTATATATAAAACGATCGTGAAATCCTTTTTTATAACTTTAGAGATAGATCAGTCAAGGAGCTACGACTGTCTGTCAGGCTTTTCCAAAAAAAATTGTCAATCAGGCCCATACTTAATTTGTGCGTACTACATGCATTTATGATGTATATCTAAGTCGCCCAGGAGATCATGGGACCGCACCTTAAGAGGGGAGAGCGTGCGTGCAAGATGGCCGCGCAGATCGTGCAAGATGGCCGCGCAGATGTGCAGCACGCCAATACAACGCTCATCTTGTAGTCCCAGCCTCCATCGCCATGTAAGATTCACCATGCATTGAGGTCAATCCAATGCATGCTGGCCTGCACCTTGGAGTTCCACGCACATGCACGCACACTGGCTGCCAAAGTGGGTTCGATTACGGCGCGGCGGCCTTCTGCATGCACCGACGACGACGTGGCAGGCCAAGTTCAACGATGGCAGCCTGCTCCATGTGTCGGCGTGGCATGCTCTGGCCGGGTTCGATGGCGGCAGCCTTTTCCGCGCTCTCGTCTTCGTCACAGCGCTGACACCCTCGTATGACGCGGCACCGGAGCCTCGCAGTGTCCGATGTAGCGTGGCATGGACGTCCTCATGGTTTATGTCCTCCACGATGGTGTGGTTCTTCCACCAACCTACATTGGCCATGCAATCCTCACGTCTTACTTCCGTTCAATCTGGACGAAGGTGTGGCACGCGGCGTCGGACTGTGCACGCGTTATGGATGTACCCAAGAAAGACGAGCTACTCGGTGACAACGCAACCGTCCATTGATGGTGTTCTGCCGCAGTCAGCCCCGAATTAGATATGTGCACAAGATCGATCTTGTCTTCTTCGTCGGGCTCGATCTCGCCATGGAAGTGCCCGTCTCCTTACTGCACCGGGGAGGTTGGGGCTAGATCGGGTCCAATCTGCTTTGACGCGCCCGGTCTGACCTCCGCAACGTCTATCTCCTTGTCCTTGTCCTGTCAGGGAGCATGGGGCTCGGGTTTTTTTGCTTGGTAATATGTATCTCATTCATTCATATCATAAAGATTAATACAAGTCACATAAAGACCGACATAACAAAACTGAAAAGATAGAAGAACATCTTTGAGTTTGACATCAACGTTCATCATCTGTCTCCGGTACCACCACAGCAGCCACCAAAGAAAAGAATGACGAATCACCTCCTCACCCGAACACGACGCGGCTCCATCGCTGATATGCAGCTTTGCGGACCTCCAAGGTGGCTCACCAAAAGTAAAACCCTTGCTGTTGAACGAATCAGACCGGGGCAACACCCCGGACACGCCATCGAACTCCAGATTTAACAACCCACCACGACTAAGACGTCGAAGGAGGAAACCATACCTATCATCCACGAACCACGAACCCAGCACATGTTTCGTCTTGCAGATGTTGTCGATGCAGATCACAATCTGCATCCGCTCCTGGACTACCTCTCAAGCTTCGCGCCGACGCTGGAGCAAAGGCCGTCGCAACGGCGGAGCCCGACGACACAGCTCCACCACTAGGATGTTGTCGCCACCATTCCATCCTTACTTGAACAGACTGGTTTCCAAATCCATCCCCAACCATAAGACCGATGGCCTCGTCAGGAAAGAATCCGAATAATCTTTATTTCTTTATTCAGCGCCACCGTCGCTGCTGCCGAAGCCAAGACGATGAACAACCTAAAAATCTAGACTACGAGGATTAAAAACGATCCACACGCGTGGATCCGGCGACCCTCCTTATCACCGGTGACCGAGGTTGCTGGCGGAGGAGAGCCGCCGGAGTACAGTGCTCGAGATTATCCTCTCCCTGGCGGAGGAGATGCCACGTACAACTTGGAGACGATATACGAAAGGGACACCATGATTGAACAGATTCCTCTGATGCCGACGGATTCGTTGGACATCGTCCGCCGCTCCTCCGCCTTGTGGGATCCATCTGTCCCCTACTTTTTCTCTAGAATCGATATTTACTGAAGGCCTTAGGTAAGACGACGTGGGACGTGGAGTTTGTCTCGAGTTCAAGGTCTCGTCTCTGGAATGCAAACAAACCGAAAGAGGAGACCGGCTTGTTTCGCACATGAATTGGTAAAAAAACATAATGTCTTAACGTAGGAATAGTTGCTGGAAAAATCATAAAGCGAGACGGAACCAAAAATATTGCCTTGCTTTATTATTACTAGCAAAAGGGTCCGTGCGTTGCAACGGGAGAAAAATTCATTACATTTGATTTGATTTATTATGATCCAAAATCAGTTATTTCATCCCTTAGCATTCAACTTCTAACCATGACTCTCCATATACATTTCTAATCTTAGGTTTTCAATCATAACAGAAATTCAACCATGACAAATGTGCACACTGTTAGTTGCGGAAAATTCTGTTGGTGCCAAATTCTTCAACATATATGGAAAATAAGTATACTTATACAACTTCTACATTCTCAAAAGAAGAACGAATTGGTTGTTTCAAATAGAACATCTTTGGAAACTTAAAAGTAAAACGTCCCCAAGCAACAACAGTGGTCGCGCATAGGTCAACAGGATACATACCTCTGTTGTAGCCGCCGCGGGCGACATTATAGTGCTCGACGGATATTTTCCTACCTCCGGCAAACTCGGGGCTTCTTCCTCCGGCGAACTTGCCCGTGACATTGCATGTTTTGTCAGAAATTGACTTGATGGAGATTCCGACCGAGGACTCTTCCTTCATATAGTAGCCAACAACAACTCAGGTCGGGCACAACAATGATTTTGTGTTCGGCTCGGGCAAAACAATGATTTGTGTTCGGCAAGTACCGTCATCGTCCGGGTTGAACACGTACAACCCCTCGGTGTCCTTCGACATGACGACGTGCTCATAGACATACAGAATCGGCGTGCTAGCGCGAGAAAAAAGGATAGATACTTTATACAGAGTCAAATTCATCTTTTTTTGAGATAAGTCAAATTTAACCTTAATAAAGTGTGCACGCTAACACGTCCACGTGATGGACTTGGAGATTTTTATCGGCCTTTTAGATGATTCAGATTGAGGTTTAAATAGGCAACCTGTACATAATTTAGAGAACAAACAGTGCACGCTAACACGTGCGGCTGGACTCTTAGATTTATTTTTGATGTGGTGAAACTTAGAGATTTTATTGGTCCGTGATTAAAAGCATGAAAAAAAAACACGGTCAACATGCGTACATGCTAGCTCGGTTTGGCTCTCTTTACTTATCCACATCCCGATCCAAATACTACGCCCCCTGGGATACTCCGCCGCTGCAGCATGCGTCCACTGTTGCCGGGCCCTTCTCCAAGCTCCACCACAGCCGGATCCCCCGCTGGATCCCGGCTCCACCGGCCGGCCATTGCGCAAGCACTCTTTCGCTGTGCAGAGCATGCGCCCACCATCGTTGGGTCCTTCCCTAAGCTCCACCACCGTTGGATCCCGGATCCACCGGCTGGCCAATGGCTCGGATCCCTACTCCACCGATCGGCCATGGCGTGGCCACTCCACCGCTACAGCCTGCGCCCACCGCCGCCAGCCCCGTTCCCAAGCTCCACCACCGCCGGATCACGGCTCCGCAGACCAGCCATGGCACGGGCTACACACCCGCGCGCCACCGGATACGGAAACCCCCACCCCATCTCCCTCTGGCGCCGTCACAATTAGGGAGGCTACCGACGACGACTGCCTCCACCACACTTCTTGCTCTTGCTCTTCTCTTCGTCCGGCGACGACTTTCTTTTGATCGATTTTGATGAATATAAGAGTACCTATACCTCATCCTCCTCGTCTCATTGCTGATTTTTGTGGTCGCTTGTTGAATTATCAATCTATCTATATACATACCTACTAATAAAACGATATTTTTGGTTTCGTCCTGCGATTAGTTTTTTTCCGTTAGTTTTGGTCTCGTATGACGGTCCGTTCGTGCTATTTTGTTCACGTACGACAGCTGGATCATGTAGGATGGTTGGACTATTGGGCTGATTTTTCTGTAACTCGTGTGTGCCCGTTTGCATACGGGAATAACTCCAATACGGATTCATGGGTGTCCCGATCAGGATTTCGCACAAAATTGGCTGCTACAAGATGAAAGGCTCGGCCGAAAATCCACGTAATTTAATTGCCAGTTCACCTCAAGTCTATCCAATGTCACCTCCGCCAACTTCGCCGGAAAGCAACGTTCGGTACGTCGTTATCGCACAACGTTTCGTCTATGCAGATGGCCTTGCCGCATAAGAAATCAACAAGCCGAGAGGAAGGGAATAGAACAACGAATTATAACCCTTACACAGGGGAAGAGGGGAGCAAAGGCACTCGAATTGACTCCCGATGGAATACCTGGGAATAGCACAATCGGCGGACCGACCCCTTGAATAAACAGGCTAAGAATAAATAAGCTTGAAGGAAGATCAGGGTGCAACACACCCTTGTACCCAATCCAAATCGAGACCAGACCGGTTAGCTTTCAGTAGATCAAGCAGAGTACTCAATCCAAATCCAGACCACACCGGTGAGCTCTGAGTAGATCAAGCAGAGAGAAAGCAGGGGATTTATATTAAGGCAAAAAGAAGACAAGTTTTAGAACCTGCCCCTCCAAAGAGGGGGACACCAAGAACCAGGACAGCCATGATGGAGCAGCGGGCAGACAAGCTAGGCTGCAGACACCTCCACGCCCCAGCGATCGCCTCGTGCACTAGGGTTGCAACCTACTAATTAGGAAGGGGGAGGGAGAGGGAGAGGCGAGGGGCCAACGGAGGAAGAGAAAAAAAGGAAGCTTGGAGAGACATGCGGAGAGAACGAGGAAGGAGGCATGTGTGCGTCTCTCCAAAGTGCGTGTGCTTTCCAGAGAAAGAATCTACAGTCTACGTTTTTCTAGGCAACCTACAGTCCACGTTTCTTTTTTAGGCACAATCCGTGAAAAACTTATGTCTGGGGAGTGCAAAGAGTGCAAAAAGAAAGGAGGAAAATATAAGACCATCCATAGACAGACCTGTCGTACCTGTCCCAAACACGTTACTCGGTCAATGCTCGAACCAAAAATTGTCATCCAACCAGATGCCTCATTTCCGGCCCAAACACTCGGACTGACCGACATTTCTCATATCCAGCCTGTATCTAGAGGGCTATGGTACGTTTAGATATGCATGTCACATCGGATTCGGTCAAGATGCCCCATCTGACCCGACATAAGTTGGATCATACCCGCACTTCAGCCCAAACCCTAGCCGCATCCCACTCCACTCAACTGCCCTGAAGTTCACTTCCCTATGCCCACAAGCTCCCATGCGGCGATCTTTTCATTGTCTCCGGCATGATGGGCAGCGGATCCCATTCTTACACCTCCCATATCCATTGAGCCGGAGCTCATCCCACGCGGCCCGGGGAAGGAGATCGTCGTCCGCCTAGCACTGCGCCACTCCTGGGAGGAGGTCGCCCGTCGGCATTAGCTGCGCTCCTTCCGCTAAGATGTCGTTGTGTCCCCCAAATGGCGCATGGATCCGACGTGAGGTGTGCCGCCAGTACCTCACCGGAGTTGGTGTAGACCGTTTGGCGTCCCAACTTGCTAGCGGATGCGTAACTATTACGTTGGCGCGCTGAGGCGGAGGTGAACCCATGGGTGTCTCCTGATGCAAGTATGGTGCGGTGTTCCCGCCGTGCGAGACAGCGAGGGCGGGAGGCGGTAGCAGCCCTCATGGTGCACATTGGTGTGGTGGAGTCACCCTCTCCGGCGCCACGTATGGTGCACGGCCATCCCCGTTCCACAACCGCGTCGTGGTGAATGTCGTCGGCTCCTTCCATGACGGGTCCATCATCGATCTGACGTCCACCCGCAACGTGCACGCGATGGGCTCTGACGAGGAAGAGTAGGGCATGGGAGACGTCGGCCACTCGAGTCTCGTGAGCCGGTACGTATCACATGTCCTACTCTACCTCACCTGCTACTGGAGCAACACTTCAAGGGGCACAGCCGGCCGCCGACATGGGCACGATGGAGCCAAACGAGCTCCGCTTAGATTAGGTTTCATGTTGCATACAATAATATGGATTTGATGATTTAAAGATGTGGTATTCGATTGTGGAATCCGATTTTTATGTGTTGTCTGGTCATTGCCTGCGGACGCGTCTGGGCATGTCCGGAGCGCGTCCGGGCGGTTGGGGACCAAATTTTAGTGCTTGTGGTTGTAGATGATATAATGCTACAAACAAAACAACCAAGATTTTTCTAAAAACATCATAGTAAGAACTTGCTTTCTTTTGAATATTAACAACAAGTTGTATATAAACAATCCCATTTCAATGCACCACTGCTCTTTCATCCGATGATAGACCGATGACAAAGGATGTGTCGTCGAAAGACATGATTGCAGCTTCATAAAAAATTAATTGGGGACATCAAAAATCCTACCATCATTGCCATTGAAAGACATGAATGAGTCACTAAACACTTGCAACTAATTTTTTGGTTTAATTCACTGCACATTTAATTGCTACATGCAAAGGTTAAAGGAAACCTTCTTTTGAGAAACACGGTACAAAAGCAAGCTCTCATAAGCATGTACATACACTAGCCCCTATAGATATTGATATGACGAGTCTTGAGATTGATGAAGTTACCATGAACGATTGGCTCTCCACGCGACCGTTGCCTCTCACAGAAAGAATGATGCACCTTTATGAGACATAAGCATCAAACCTCAGCCTTTCTAATTGGTGTTATTAGGGTAGGGTACCATTATCATCCTAACCATCGGTTCTCATGGTTGAAGCAAAACTAATCAATCCATGTATTGCCATGCAAGCATGCATTGAAGTAATGGACATTAAAATGGGATGTGCATTTCTTCTATACCTCGGCATGCGCCTTAGTGCCCCTGCCGTCTGCATCGATCGTTGTTTTGGTGGACACATTTTTTCTTCCATGACAACACACGTGCATATTTGCTATGAAAAAACTCTTCAAACCAAACAACTAGCTACCTATATAAAAAATACAACAGAGTAAAAAATGTTTTGAACTTTTTATGAAAACTTTTGGATTAGTTATTTAACTCTCGAATAGTTTACAGCAATTCCATCGCCTATATATCCCACTAAAAATACATACATCACTCCTCTTCCACCCGGTGTTAGTGCTAAGCTGAAGGAGGCGCCACCGAATGTCCGAATCACGTCACTACGAATTTCTCAAACTCAATACACCATGCTCATGACACCAAGAATCCTATTTTTATAACTGCGAACACTGAGCGTGTTTGTTTTCCAAGATTAATAGCGTTTCAAAAGATATTCACATTTTTTACATGTTCATGCTTTAAAAAATGCTCAAAATTTCCAAAAGAATCTTCCAATTTTTTTTAAAAGTACATTTAAAATTATTCACAACATTAGGAAAAATCATATTTGAAAAAAAAAATCATGTGTCAAAAAAAGTGTTCGGCTTAAAAAATGTTCCAATTCTAAATATAAAAATTCAAAAAATGATCAGTCTAACAAAAAGGAAAAAAAGAAATATTTTGCTTCTCCAAACACAAAACAAAAAAAACTGATTAACATACTATTTTATGTAAATGCACCACTACTCTTTCATCAGATGAAGAATATTAGAGTAGCTTCTTCACGTCCACATTCATGCTTTGAAAAGTGATAACAGTGTAACCTTATCACCTATCTTTATCAGAGCTGAATATAAAAAATAAGGCCTAATGCACATGAAGCAAGTTGTAATACACATGAAGCAAGTTTTGTGATTTTTTTGCCCGTTGCAACGCACGGACACTTGTACTAGTATTTTTCAAGCGAAGAAGCCTCTGGTAAACTATCTGCAATACACATGAGCTTGTAAATATGTAGCGTCACTTTTCCTTATGCAGCCCAGAGGTGCCAATAAAGCACTATGAATTGTCATGAATCCGCGCTACTTGAACAAGGAAAGATAGAAGAAACTTGGTGCGCTAAAACCTGAAAGTTCAAAACAGACAGCCTGCAGGATACGCAGAGCATCCTTAATGCACTGTTTGACAGGGATGAATTTTGGATTTCAAGAGCTGATCGATTCAACCTTCCAGAAAACAACTGGGTGCACCTTGCACGACAGAGATCAACTGGGTTGGAGAGCGCGGAGACATACTTGGGGTAGGAGTAGAGAGCGTCGTGCAGTCGTCTTCACGGATTGCCGCCGACGCAGACCGAGAAGGCCCCGGTGGGGAGGCGCCGACGAGAAGGGGAGTTGGACATGGGGATCGATAGCGCGAGTGCCTGGGAAGTTTCGGCTATGTATTTTCGTCGGAGAAGGAGGCGGTTCCGTTTCCTTGTCGAGCTCCAACACGGATATTTATTTTTATAGTATAGGTGAAAGGATCCCCGTGCCGCTCCCGCGAGCGGCCCGGGCGCAACCCTAGGCGCCGCTGCCGCCACCCCCCCCCCCCCCCCACCTCACCTCTCCAACCCCTCGCCGCCGCCAGAGGTCGCCGCCGGGCAAAGCCCGCGCGCGCGGCGACGGCGGGGGGGCTCTTCCTCCCCTTCACGGGACGTTCTGACGGCGCGGGACGGTATCGTCACGTGGAGGCGTGCGGCTCGGCGGGGCTGCGACGGCTGGGAGCGGCTGCTAGGGGCGGCGCTGATGCACTCTGGCATCGGGGGGCACGGATCGACCATGGCGCGCTCGTGGCGTCCATGCGAGGGGCGGCGCGCGGATTTCGCGAATTTGGCGCTCGGAGGCTGCGACGTCTTGGTAGCGGCAGTTTGGGGCGGCGCCGGTGCTCTCCGGCACCGAGCGGCGCGGATCGGCCATGGCGCCCTCGCGGCGGCCATGGAAGGGGCGGCGCGCGGTTATGGCGCTGGTGCGTCGCGGGCCTGCGCCGGGTGGCCGCGCCGAGCGGCTTGGCGCGGCCGCACAAGGTGGCGCTGCGCGCGCTGCGCGCGCTGGGCTCGTGGGGAACGCGGTTCTGGCGCCTGGAGCTGTCGCGTTGGCGCTCTGGTGGCGCCGGCTGCTGCTTGGGTGCTGGTTTTGGAGGCTGCAGCGGAGGGGGTTTCAGCGGCCGCGCGCTGTCGATGAGGGGTGCTACAGGGGTGAATCAGTCGTCTTCGGTGCGGGAGCTGCAGTTGTAGCGGATCTGATCTTGCCGGTGGTCTCCGCGAGGTGCGGTTGGCTCCGGTGGCTGCTCCGGGCTTCTTCATCGACGGGCTAGTTCGTGAGAGGTGGTGGTTGGTGGTCTTGCCGGCGCCGGTGCGAGATGATGTGGGGTCGAGGTGGTGTGGTAGCTTGGGTGAAGACCTTGTCTCGGCCGTGTGCCGTGACTATCGATGACGGCGGCTGTGGCCGTCGTTGACCTTCCTGGAGGCATCGGTGTTGTGTTGTTGCACCCCTCCCGCACGGATCCGGCCATTGCGGCCTCTCCAGGGGAAACCCATGATCTTTGGATCGGACGATGGCGGCACTTTGGTGTGTCGTTTCCCTCTTGGGGGCTTCGTCTCGGAGCTTGGCATCGGCAAGTGGGACAAGTGGTTTGCGGCGGTTGTGGCGTCCAGGCTTCTGTGGCAACGATGATGGTGGGAGTGATGTCGGCGACGCGGCAATGGTTGCTGTAGTCGGCTCTTGTCCGGCGTGTCCGCGGTTTTGCCTCAGTTCGTTTGTTGCTGTGGAGTCGAAGCTGCGGCGGCGGGGCCCTGTGGTATACGATGGCTGGCTGCAGGTGGCTCGTTCAATGATTTTTCGTGGCGCCAGCCGTGCCTGGTTTTGTCCTTTAGAGTTCTCCGTCAGATTTGGAGCTGCGCTGTCTAGCCGCAGGTGGCTGAGTTTGGCGTAGATCTTCATGTAGCTTCACGCGTCTGCTACAGTTTGGGTTGGGTCGTTTGCTCAGAGTGTAGGGATGGCGATGCCGCCTCTAGGGGAGAAGTGATGACGATGACGCCTGCGTGCTGTCTTGCTGAGACCCTCTTTGGAGTGGTGTGCGTGGGGTTTTTTATGTGTGCCACTCAGCGGTTGTGATCGTTTTCGCCCGGTTCTCCATAATTAACTGGGCAATCTAGTTTTCGCTCGGTTTCCCCTAATTAACTGAGCAACTCTTTTCTTCTTAATGAATGCAGGATAACTGTCATTTCGAGAAAAAAGAATACACTTTTGAGCTCGGACAGCATAATCTGATCAGAATGACTATGGCAATCGAATTATCATCCAAGTCGTTGTAGTATAGTGGTAAGTATTCCCGCCTGTCACGGGAGTGACCTGGGTTCGATCCCCGGCAACGGCGCATGCTATTTTTTTCCCCTTCCCATAAGAGTTCAATTTTTTCTCTGTAAAATTTTGCTGTGTCTATACTCCGTCGTCAAGACCTCGAGCCCGGAGTCTCTACACGATGGCTGCCAGAAAGAACCTCTCTGTTAGAGATGGGATCATGGGATCAAACAAAATATCAAAGATCAAGGATCTCACTCCCGATTGCAGATGTCACGCGAGTGACCAGCAACGGCAATTTCTTTTTTGGTTGCCTCATTTTGGGTGTGTTTGGTAGGGTGTATGGAGGGTGCATGAGGGCAAAAGTTCTCAATCCGACCCATTCGGCGCAAGCTATTTTTTCCCCTTCGCTTATGAATTCAATTTTTTCTCTGTAAAATTCTGCTGTGTCTATACTCCGTCATCAAGACCTCGAGCCTGGAGTCTCTACACGATGGCTGCCAGAAAGAACCTCTCTGTCAGAAACGGGATCATGGGATCAAACAAAATATCAAAGATCAAGGATCCCACTCCCGATTGCAGATGTCACGCGAGTGACCAGCAATGGTGATTTCTTTTTTGGTTGCCTCACTTTGGGTGTGTTTGGTAGGGTGTATGGAGGGTGCATGAGGGGAAAAGTTCCCAATCCGACCCAATTTTGCTTGTTTGGTAAGGTGCATGGCCTCACTTGAGCTATGCTCATCTAATGCATAAAAGGGTCCTCAGCCATGCTCATCTCATGCACCCCAAACAGGATGCGTGGAGGCAGCTATGCTATCCCTGACCCTTGTCCCCACCTACCGGACCATATCCAGATATGTTTAAAATTTTAAAAAATGTTCATAATTTCAATATTTGTTTAAATTTTCAAAAAATATTTAGAATTTCAAACTTTGTTTAAATTTTCAAAAAGTTCAGAATTTTAAATTTGTTTAAATTTTCAACAAAATGTTTGAATTTCAAAATTTATTTCAATTTCCCAACAAAAATGTTCTGGATTTTTTTAAAAATGTAGATTTTTTTAATTTTGAATAAATTTTCAAAAAAGTTCAAATTTTCATTTAAAAAAATAGAATTTCAATTTTTATTTAAATTTTCAAAATATTTAAGAATTTAAAAATATATTTAAATATTTGTTCACTATTTTTTAACTTTCTTCACCGTTGAAAAAATATATTCGGAATTCGAAATTGTTGAGCAAGTCTAAATACATGCAGACTGGCAAACAATGTCTCTACCCAGCATGTTTCAACGCATATCACTACCGAACAACATCAACTGCATGGGCTCACCATGTCTACACGCAACATGTATGAGAGGGGAACAACTAGTTTAGGTCCATACATGCTACCAAAGACACCCTTTGTGTCTTGTTCGCCAAACTGACGTTTTCCAGAAATCAGTTAAAATTATTATTTTTTATCAGTCAAAAAAGATAAAATGGGTCAGAATTCACAGAGATTGCATCATGCATGGCAAGTACGTCGACTATAACTCTATGATATTGCAATAAAACTCCCTTTACCCCCGCAAAAAAAGAAAAAAGACCGGGCAAAGGCTCAAGCTGATGAGAAAACCGAACAACATCCTCACCCACCTAATCCATAATAGGGTAATTAGCATCCAAATTCCTATCAAATCTCTATCTATACCATACCCTATCATGACTATACCTGGCCAAAACTCGGGCCGGGCCGGGACTAAAAAAGCCCGCGGTATAAAACTTAGGCCCGAGCCCGACCCGGCTTGACTATCGGGCCTAATTTTTGGGCCCGTGCCCAGCCCAAGCCCGAAAAAAATCTGGCCCGGCCCGACGTAGACGTAAAACCAGATTTATGCAGGCCCGAGCCCGGCCTGGCCCGACCTTCGGGCTTGATTTTCAGGATCGGCCCCGGCCCGCGGGCAAGCCCAGGCCCGGCCCGGCCCGAGAATTTCGGGCCGGCCGGGCCGAGCTGCTCCTAGCCAGGTATAGTCATGACCATTCGTAGGTTGCAGCAGGAGAGATAGAGGAGAAGGATCCAGTCCCTTTAGAACATTCAGTTACATGCCACCCTCTTATTTTTCTAAGATTGTTTGGCAGACATGTAACAAAATTATGTCCTCGATATTCAAGTTGTCATGTCATGAATTAGGACCATGCTTTCAGATAATTCACATAACTCATGAAAAATGACTTTCTAATTGTAATACTTCCCCATTGCAACGGTCATATAGGTAAGCCCAACCAGATTTGTCCTAAGCTGGATCTTTTCACCGTGCGGGGCGGGCGCGAAGGGGGGGGAGCTCCCCACCTGAATATATTTCTTAAATTTGTAACCCAACATTTGCCTAATTACAATGGAGAATTACATAAGCACGTGTAATCGTGATAAGATGTAGGAATGCCATGAGAAGGCGGACTGCTTGTGCTCCGGTTTCATCACCCGGTGCGTCCAAAGCATGAGGTCATCAATGATTGGTCTAAGGGCGAAGATACTGTGGTGATTTTGCTGCTTGAAATTCATAGCGTTTCTAAAGTCCCAAATTTTTCACAGTCCTATGCTTGACCGAGTTGTCCTAAGCTGGTCTCACAATGCTTTGCTTGTTTGTTTTTTGCGAGAATTACAACGCTTGTTAATCCAACTAGCATCCAATCATCCGTATTTATATTTTGCTAAATTTTGTTCTAATTTACTTCCTCCGTCCTATAATATAAGAATATTTTTTGACAATACTCTTATATTATATGGGAGGAGGGAGTATTAATGTTAGTACTATTAAGTATTCTGACTTTTTATTACCTAATAATTGACCCCTGCTCCATGATTGGCATTGTTGTTTGTTGTCATCTTTTTATTTCCTAGCTTATGAGATCTCGCATTGTAGGATCGAAAGTAGGTCTAGAGGGGGGGTGATTAGACTACTTGATCAAATAAAAGTTTTGCCTTTTTTCCCAATTTTAATTCTTGGCAAGTTTTATCCTTCATAGCATATCAAGTAACACCCTACACATGCATGTCTAAGAGTGTAGCAGCGGAAAATAAATACATTGCACATGTAAGTAAAGAGAGGGTTAGGAAAGCAAACACAAGTGATGACATGTTGATTTTTTCCGTGATTCCGATAGGTGGTGCTATCGTACGTCCATGTTCATGGAGTCTTCAACCCATGGAAGGTAACGGTCGCGAGAGTCCATGGAGGGCTGTACCCACGGAGGGTTCCACGAAGAAGCAACCTTGACTATTCCATGGGGCTTCCGTCCATGAAAGACTAGCCTCACTATGGGTAGATCTTCACGAAGTAGGCGATCTCCTTGCCCTTAGAAACTTCTTGGTTCACTCCACAACACGAAGTAGGAGGCTCCCAAGCGACACCTAACCAATCTAGGAGGCACCACCCTCCAAAAGGTAATAGGCTCGGTAATGACGATGAACTCCTTGCTCTTGTGCTTCAAGATGATAGACTCCTCGACACACAATCATCCTCTCATAGATTTGGCTTGGTAGAAGAGATGGGATTGGTGGAAAGCAACTTGGGGAGGCTAGAAATCAAGATCCATATGGTTGGAGTGAAAGATCTTGACCTCAACACAAGGGTAGGTGGTTCTCTCTCAGAAAACTGAGTAGGATAGGTATGGAATAGTTCTGAGTGCTTCTCTTTTGAGTAGGTAGTGGTGGAGGGGTATATATAGGCATCTCCAAAAATCCAACCGTTACACACAAAATGATCAACTCGGTGACACCGATGTGTAAATCTTGATGGTACCGAAGTGACCAAAAGTGGCAACTTTTGAATCTCGGAGGGACCGATATATGAATCTTGGTTGCACCGACAAGGTGACCAATGGTCAGATTTGTTGGAAATATGCCCTAGAGGCAATGATAAATTAGTTATTATCATATTTCCTCATGATAATCGTTTATTATCCATGCTATAATTGTATTGATCGGAGACTTAGATGCATGTGTGGATACATAGACAAAACCATGTCCCTAGTATGCCTCTAATAGACTAGCTCGTTGATCAAAAGATGGTTAAGGTTTCCTAGCCATGGACATGAGATGTCATTTGATAACGGGGTCACATCATTAGGAGAATGATGTGATGGACAAGACCCAAACTGCAAACGTAGCATATGATCGTGTCAGTTTATTGCTACTGTTTTCCGCATGTCAAGTATGTGTTCCTATGACCATGAGATCATGCAACTCACAGATATCGGAGGAGTGCCTTGTGTGTATCAAACGTCGCAACGTAACTGGGTGACTATAAAGGTGCTCTACAGGTATCTCCGATGGTGTTTGTTGAGTTGGCATGGATCGAGACTGGGATTTGTTACTCCGTGTGACGGAGAGGTATCTCGGGGCCCACTCGGTAATGCAACATCACAATAAGCCTTGCAAGCAATGTGACTAATTGTTAGTTGCGGGATCTTGTATTATGGAACGAGTAAAGAGACTTGCAGGTAATGAGGTTGAACTAGGTATGGAGATACCGATGATCGAATCTCGGGCAAGTAACATACCGAAGAACAAAGGGAACGTTATACGGGATTAACTGAATCCTTGACATAGAGGTTCGACCGATAAAGATCTTCGTAGAATATGTAGGAACCAATGTGGACATCCAGGTCCCGCCATTGGTTATTGACCGTAGAAGTGTCTCGGTCATGTCTACATAGTTCTCGAACCCGCAGGGTCTGCACACTTAAGGTTCGGTGACGTTTCGGTAGTGTAGAGTTATGTATGGTGGTGACCGAAGTTTTTTCGGAGTCCCGGATGAGATCCTGGATGTCATGAGGAGCTCCGGAATGGTCCGGAGGTAAAGATTCATATATAGGAAGTCCCAGTTTGGTTTCCGGAAAAGTTTCGAGCTCATCGGTAGTGTACCGGGAGTGCCGGTAGTGTACCGGGAGGCCTCCGGGAGGGGTATTTCGACCCCAAGAGGTCCATGGGCTGTGGGAGTATAATAACCAGCCCTTTGTGGGCTGGGAAAACAGCCACAAAGGCCCATGGCGCAGGAGAGAAAGTCCTAAAGCAAAAAGTGGAAAATCAGCCAATAGGAGGCAATCCTACTCCAACTAGGATTGGAGGTGAAGTAGGATTGCTTCCCACCTCCTATTTCGGCCGACCCAAAGGCCTTGGCTGCATCTCCTCTCCTCTCCTCCTATATATACTAGTGGATTGGGTGGTTTTTGGACAGAATTTCCGGCCACGTGCTACCCGTTCCACCAGTGCATAGTTTCTCCTCTAGATCGGTTTTCTGCAGCGCTTAGGCGAAGCCCTGCCGGAATCACTCCACCACCATCACCGGAGCGCCGTCATGCTACCAGTGAACTCTCTCTCCTCTCCACCTCCTATTGCTAGATCAATACGGTGGAGATCTTCATCAAGCTGCACGTGTGCTGAACGCGGAGGTGTCGTCCGTTCGGCGCTAGATCGGAAGGACCGTGATCGACATCGCGAGACGGTTCGTGATGTGATCGCAGAACGGATCGTGATGAGTTCGCGGGACAGATCGTGATCAAGATCGTGATACGGGTCGTGTTGAGATCGTGAGACGGATCGTGATGAGATCGCGGGACGGATCATGATGGGATCGCGGGACGGATCGTGATGAGATCGCGGGACGCTCGGTGATTTGGATCGCGAAGATGTTCGACTGCACCAACCGCGTTTCTTAATGCTTCCCGCTTAGTGATCTACAAGGGTATGTAGATCCACTCTCCCGCTCGTAGATGCCCATCACCATGGATAGGTTTGCGTGTGCGTAGGAAAATTTTGTTTCCCATGCGACGTTCCCCAACAAGATTTGCCAAACTCGGTGACGCCGATTCAGCATTTTCGGACGGACCGAAAATGTGAACTTGCGTAACAGAAACTTGGCAACCCAAGTCGGTGGCACCGAAAGCAGTGTTGGCTGCACCGAATTTTTAGGGTTTGGCTGAGTCTGTCTAGGGTTTGGAATCAGTGGCACCAGGATAGGTATGTTGGTTGCACCGATTTTGCTTATTTGGCTTTGGACAGACTTTGGTGGGAGAGTTTGTGGATGTTTTGGTGACTATCACTTGTGCACGTTTGAGCATATTGTTCATAATCAAAACTTTACCCCTTTTAATAGTATTGGCTTTCCTATGGACTCAAAGTGATTTCTCACAAATGTAAAATGTAGAGTCCTCTTGCTTGAAGCTTGGCCAACCTATTTCCTTGCATCCTAGTGTAATTCCACAATCTCCACAATCCTTTGGCCATTCCTATCATTGAACTTTTCCTAAAATACACTTGGTGAAAACATCACTTCAATGACTTATATGTTGTTATTAATTACCAAAACCACCAAGGGAGCAAACGTGCTTTCAATCTCTCCCTTTTTGGTAATTGATGACAACATATAGATCAAAGCTTCGACGGAGATATAATCAATGAATATAGTCGTTGTTTTGATAAGTATGTGAAAAGCAAGAGCTCCCCCTAAATTTGTGCATTATTTTAAATTTGCATTTGAATGCAAATGCACAATCGATTAGGTACATGTCTCACTTCTTACATATCACATACCACTTGATGGTGTGCGAGAGTAATTGGAATGAACATCATAGCACAACACAATCAACCAAAGATGAATGATCATCACATAAGCATTAAGATGATAGGAAATAGTAGCATCACACATTAAAGCGTATGATCAAACATCATCAAGCGTGTATCACAAGCAACCAAAACCCATTGTTTTTTAAAAAATGATAAACACCAAAACGCTCTCTCACTCAAATCCTAAAGATCTATATACACTTCTCCCCCTTTGGCAACAAGTTACCAAAAAGTTTAAAGGCATATATCTAAGCGTTCTTAAGCTGATCTCCTCCGGTTGTTGATGAAGGAGTCAAGAGAACATCGTCGGTGAAGATCTCTGCAGATGTCGTGGATGGAGCTGGAGTGGACACTGGAGGAACTAGAGCTGATGGAGCAGGAGATGTGCTGATAGTAGCAGGAGCTGATGAAGAGGGCCTCAAGTCTGGTGCAAGCATTGTGGCTGATCTAGCTTGAGTAGTGAACTAAGTGCTCGTCCTGAGAGGTGATCCATCCTCATCATCATCACCATCTGAAGAAGTAGAAGAGATCCGAGGGATGTGCACTGAGTCAACTTCCTTCTGTATTTGGTGTAGACAGTTTGGCGTCCCAACGTGCTAGCGGATGCATAACTATTACGTTGGCGCGCCGAGGTGGAGGTGAACCCATGGGTGTCTCCTGATACAAGTATGGCGCGGTGTTCCCGCCGTGCGAGACAGCGAGGGCGGGAGGCGGTAGCAGCCCTCATGGTGCACATTGGCGTGGTGGAGTCACCCTCTCCGGCGCCACGTATGGTGCACGGCCATCCCGGTTCCACAACCGCGTCGTGGTGGATGTCGTCGGCTCCTTCCATGACGAGTCCATCATCGATCTGACGTCCACCGGCAACGTGCATGCGATGGGCTCTGACGAGGAAGAGTAGGGCATGGGAGACGTCGGCCACTCGAGTCTCGTGAGCCGGTACGTATCACGTGTCCTACTCTACCTCACCTGCGACTGGAGCAACACTTCAAGGGGCACAGCCGGCCGCCGACATGGGCACGATGGAGCCAAACGAGCTCCGCTTAGATTAGGTTTCATGTTGCATACAATAATATGGATTTGATGATTTAAAAATGTGGTATTCGATTGTGGAATCCAATTTTTATGTGTTGTCTAGTCATTGCCTGCGGACGCGTCTGGGCATGTCCGGAGCGCGTCCGGGCGGTTGGGGACCAAATTTTAGTGCTTGTGGTTGTAGATGATATAATGCTACAAACAAAACAACCAAGATTTTTCTAAAAACATCATAGTACGAACTTGCTTTCTTTTGAATATTAACAACAAGTTGTATATAAACAATCCCATTTCAATGCACCACTGCTCTTTCATCCGATGATAGACCGATGACAAAGGATGTGTCGTCGAAAGACATGATTGCAGCTTCATAAAAAAATAACTGGGGACACCAAAAATCCTACCATCATTGCCATTGAAAGACATGAATGAGTCACTAAACACTTGCAATTAATTTTTCGGTTCAATTCACTGCACATTTAATTGCTACATGCAAAGGTTAAAGGGAACCTTCTTTTGAGAAACATGGTACAAACGCAAGCTCTCATAAGCATGTAGATACACTCGCCCCTATAGATATTGATATGATGAGTCTTAAGATTGATGAAGTTACCATGAACGATTGGCTCTCCACGCGATGGTTGCCTTTCACAGAAAGAATGATGCACCTTTATGAGACATAAGCGTCAAACCTCAGTCTTTCTAATTGGTGTTATTAGGGTAGGTACCATTATCGTCCTAACCATCGGTTCTCATGGTTAAAGCAAAACTAATCAATCCATGTATTGCCATGCAAGCATGCATTGAAGTAATGGACATTAAAATGGGATGTGCATTTCTTCTATACCTCGGCATGCGCCTTAATGCCCCTGCCGTCTGCATCGATCGTTGTTTTGGTGGACACATTTTTTCTTTCATGACAACACACGTGCATATTTGCTATGAAAAAACTCTTCAACCAAACAACTAGCTACCTATATAAAAAATACAACAAAGTGAAAAATGTTTTGAACTTTTTATGAAAACTTTTGGATTAGTTATTTAACTCTCAAATAGTTTACAGCAATCCATCGCCTATATATCCCACTAAAAATACATACACCACTGCTCTTCCACCCGGTGTTAGTGCTAAGCTGAAGGAGGCGCCACCGAATCACGTCACTACGAATTTCTCAAACTCAATACTCCATGCTCATGACACCAAGAATCCTATTTTTATAACTGCGAACACTGAGCGTGTTTGTTTTTCAAGATTAATAGCGTTTCAAAAGATATTCACATTTTTTACATGTTCATGCTTTAAAAAATGCTCAAAATTTCCAAAAGAATCTTCCGATTTTTTTTAAAAAGTACATTTAAAATTATTCACAACGTTAGGAAAAATCATATTTAAAAAAAATCACGTGCCAAAAAAAGTGTTCGGCTTAAAAAATGTTCCAATTCTAAATATAAAAATTCAAAAAATGTTCAGTCTAACAAAAAGGAAAAAAAGAAATATTTTGCTTCTCCAAAAACAAAACAAAAAAAACGGATTAACATACTATTTTATGTAATTGCACCACTACTCTTTCATCAGATGAAGAATATTAGAGTAGCTTCTTCACGTCCACGTTCATGCTTTGAAAAGTGATAAAGTGTAACCTTATCACCTATCTTTATCAGAGCTGAATATAAAAAATGAGGCCTAATGCACATGAAGCAAGTTGTAATACACATGAAGCAAGTTTTGCGATTTTTTTTGTCCGTTGCAACGCACGGGCATTTGTGCTAGTGGATACCTATATGAACAAGTGAGACTGAGCGTAAAGAAGTGGCATTATTCATCCAAACGTGCATAGGAGAAACTCGTTGTATAATGTTTTCTGCATGTGAGCAAAAAAGTGGATGTGCGAAAACTACGGGTGGACGGACGGACGAAAAACGAACTAAATTTTGATGGTAAGAAGCGATAGCCGCTTTATTAATAGGATGCCCGATGCTCGAGCGTCGTAGTCCAAGGTCCCACCAGCGTCCAGAGCCCCTCCACGCCATCCCCATCTCGCCGGAGAACTGCACCAAGTCCCATCCAGTGCCTGCGCCACCCTTCGCTCCCCCGGCAGCTCTGTAGCCCGAGCTCTTCCGCCAGCCTCCAGACCCCCTCGACTGTAGGAGATATGCCCTAGAGGCAGTAATAACAGTTACATTTGTATCTCCAAGTATGTAATGAATGTTTATGATCCATGCTATAACTGCAATGATTCTCGAGTCTGCAATATCCACGAGGCTTGGAGGGAAACTTATGTGCACGTGTGGTATAATAAACGGTAAATTTTAATTCCTAGTCTTGCCTCTAAGACTGGCTCAAGTATTGCATGATGATCCCGTTTTCCTGATCATGGGCATTGCTATGCCGGCAATTTTGAGGGCACGATGTTGGTAGAACACTTGTGTTGAATCGATCCGAATTGATGTTATGCTATGAGATACATTCGTCACAAGTTAATGGTTAATAACACAGAGATGGTTTACGTTTGCATGATTCCTTAGACCATGAGAGTATCGAGTTTCTTCATGATCCGTAAATGGGTGGTTATTACGACGGCTTACGGGTTCATGGAAAAGTATGTCAAGTAACTTGATAGCTCAAGAATGGGATTTGCTCCTTCGACGATGGAGAGATATCTCTGGGCCCTCTCGGTGTTACGACATCCATCATCGTCTGGCCAGACCTTTTGTGATTTGATCACAGGGATGCCGGAACACGGGAATGAGAAAAGAGAACAATACCGATAACGAGGTAACTAGCATAGTGGACAAGTTGTTGATCCACGGGGATGCCAACATCTCTCACCTTGGGTATTGGTAACATATCATGAAGCAACAGGAATAGCACACGACAACTGGAGGTTCACTCGAATATTCATTCGTGTGGGTATAGGGGTCAATATGGGTGTCCACGGCTCCGATGTTGATCATTGATCGGAAGGGGTTCCGGGTCATGTCTATGCTTCACCGAACCTATAGGGTCACACACTTAAGGGTCATCTATCTACTGAATACTAGACATGGAGTCTGAGAGAAAATCACCGAAAAAGTTTCGGACACCGGAAAAGTTTCGGACATCGGAAAAGTTCCGTAGAGAGAACACTGGAACAGTTTCGGTAAAACTGAAAAGTTGTTTCAGGGGATACCATCAAGTCAAATTGGTTTCGGCACATGCCTGATAATTCTTGGAGGGTGCCAGAATCATTCTGGAAACTTCTGGGAATTTTCCCGAAGAAAAACGGGAGATGTTCTGGAGCTGCCGGAACTGCTTCACATGCATTTCGCAGATGAAAATCACTAATCCAGAATTGTTCCGGATCGCATTGAAAATTATTTTACTGGATGCTGGAAATGTTCTAAGCCCACATAAATATTTTCAGTTCGAACGGACGCTGAAAAATGTCGTCGTGAATAGTGAAAATGTTTTTTGGAAAAAATATCTCGTGAATAGTGGAAACACTATTATGAATAGTGGGAAACACTATTGGGAGAAAATATCTCATGACTAGTGAAAACACTATTATGAAATAGTGGAAAACACTATTGTGAATAGTTTGAAACACTATTTATGTATAGTGGAATCACTATTATGAATAGTGAAAAATCTGAGGGCATTTTGATATTTTCACCATAGTCTCTCACCCTATAAATAGGGATGAGGAGACATCCCAAAAACTCACTCCTTCTCACATACAAGTGTCATTGCAATGATCTAGCTTCTTCTCTCCCTCCCAGCGAAATAGTTTCGTAGAGCCGAAAGGCTGTGTGGGTTCCGGCAGGAACTAGTTCTAGACGGCGAAGCCCTGTCGGATAGATCACATCGTATGTGTGCAACCCCGTAGAGAGGTCGTAGTTTCGATCTTTTGCCCGAGGGGCTGTTCGTGTGTCCTTCTGAAGGCTGTCCGAGTCTCCGTTCGAGTTTCGAGTGTCCTCCCGAAGTGCTGTCCGAGTCTCCGTTCGAGTTTCGAGGGTCCTCCCGAAGGGCTGTCTGCGACATCGTTCGGGGGACTGTCCGACCGCCTCCCGGAGGGCTGTCCGACGAGGGAGTACATCCTCGCGGTTGGGAGGTTGTAAAATCCTAGCTGTGGGGATCTGCACCAACGATCTCCACCGACTCTTCTACCGCTGCGCTTCGAGTCGGTACGGATCAGATCAAACGTTGTATGCAGTCTCCATAGTGGTCCTGAGCGTGCTCGCTATACCGGAAATTTTTGTTTTCTGTCGCGTTCCCCAACAGTGGCATCAAGAGCCAAGCTATGAGTAGATGCATGTTATGATCTAGAATACATGAGATGTATGGGTATTGCATAATATAATTTTGTAGTAGATGAGATCTATTGCTGAAAATTATTTGTGCGGGTAGCAGATGAAATCTGTTACCCGAAGTTCCTGTTGCTTCCCGTGAATTTGCGTAGTCCGTATCTTGACGGAATGGTGGAATCTTACAAAGTTCTAGCAATCCGTGTTCCTTTCATGCTGCTCCTGAGTATGCTGATTGACATATCAACGAAGTGCTAACGGTTCTTTGGGTTCCACCATAGTCAAAATAAAGATGGATGTTTCGCAGACGAAAGGGCAATGCAGATATGATCTGCACGGGGTCATGCGTATGACGAAGTTTAGTATGGGGCTCGAGATTTTATCATCTCGTGTTTCATACACCCTGGAAAGTTGATCTAGCAACTTGAATTATCATACTTGATGATAAACGTTGGTAGCTACGGTTTGAGTCAAAACCTTAGAAGCCACGTAAAATAAAGTTTTGTATAAACCGATTAGAGGCATCTAACTTGGTTTTGCAGGATGGTTTGCATTTGATGTGGTATAGCAAAGCTCATATTCAACTTTGATTATGTATGAGATGGCTATATGGTGTAATTAACATGACCTGCGTGTCATGATTCGGCATGATGGCTGGAGCCATATGATTGCACTTTAATGACCTACGTGTCAATCTTATGTAATGCACCTATTTTATTATTTATAGAGATAGCAATATTATATGGTGCATCGACAAGGTGGTGGCAATCTTTGCAAAGGTGAACACCGACACGAATGCCGAAGACGAAGAAATACTTGACTTCTCCGTCAGAAGGGACTATACCATATCATGCTAATTATGAATTGCCTGAGATGTTTATCCCTTATGGTGCACCCTTCTTGATTGCGCAGCAGTCGCTTTTTATTAGGGTTATCTCTCACAAAAATATCAAGTAGTTAGTGTTCTCCCAAGTGTAACACCGTCACGGCACCTAACTTTTCGGGGTGCGCCATGGATGCATGGGTACGAACGATTAGGGATGTGTGAGGCGGGTGAGTAAAGACCTCGCATCAATATCACTTGGTTGTCTTGATGTTCAGGCATGAAAATCATGATCTCGGAACACACGCATCGAAAGATGAACAAGAGTCACACGGAGATCTTATCGGCAAGTTAGCCTACCGATTAAAATTCCTGTCATGAGATGATGATTCTATGACGATGAATTGAAGTCTGGGTCTTGAATCACTCATAATCAATTTTGAGAGATATTGATTTGAGTGGGAGCGCACCTTGGAATAAAAACGTTTTATTCACTAGTGCTAATATCATTATGAACAAAGTCTAAGTGAATTTGTGTTTTCCGTTGTAGATCAAATGGCTCGCAATAGCGCGTTCAACTTAGGCCCAATGTTAGAGAAAGAGAAGTTAGCTGCGAATAGAAACAACTATGCGGACTGGGTCCGTACCTTGAGGATTGTCCTCAGGGGTGCTAAGAAAGTGTACGTGCTTGACGGACCTCTTCCTCCTAAACCGGCGGCAACTGCTGCGGCAGACATACAAAGTGTCTGGGTCACTAAGGATGATGATTATGTTGGGGAACGTCGCATGGGAAACAAAAATTTTCCTACGCACACGCAAACCTATCCATGGTGATGAGCATCTACGAGAGGGAGAGTGGATCTACATACCCTTGTAGATCGCTAAGCGGGAAGCGTTAAGAAACGCGGTTGGTGTAGTCGAACATCTTCGCGATCCAAATCGCCGAGCGTCCCGCGATCTCATCACGATCCGTCCCGCGATCCAATCACGATCCGTCCCGTGAACTCATCACGATCCATCCCGCGATCTCATCACGATCCGTCTCACGATCTTGATCAAGATCTGTCCAGCGAACTCATCACGATCCGTTCCGCGATCTCATCACGAACTGTCTCGCGATCTCGATCACGGTCCTTCCGATCTAGCGCCGAACGGACGGCACCTCCGCGTTCAGCACACGTGCAGCTTGATGACGATCTCCACCGTCTCGATCCAGCGAGAGGAGGTGGAGAGGAGAGAGAGTTCACCGGCAGCGTGACGGCGCTCCGGTGATGGTGGTGGAGTGATTCCGGCAGGGCTTCGCCTAAGCGCTGCGGAAAACCGATCTAGAGGAGAAACTGTGCACCGGTGAAACGGGTAGCACGTGGCCAGAAATTCTGTCCAAAAACCACCCAATCCACTAGTATATATTGGAGGAGAGGAGAGGAGAGGCAGCCAAGGCCTTTGGGTCGGCCGAAATAGGAGGTGGGAGCAATCCTACTTCACCTCCAATCCTAGTTGGAGTAGGATTGCCTCCTATTGGCTGATTTTCCACTTTTTGCTTTAGGACTTTCTCTCCTGCGCCATGGGCCTTTGTGGCTGTTTTCCCAGCCCACTAAGGGCTGGTTATTATTATCCCACAGCCCATGGACCTCTTGGGGTCGAAATACCCCTCCCGGAGGTCCTCCGGTACACTACCGGCACTCCCGGTACAATACCGATACTCCCGGTACACTACCGATGAGCCCGAAACTTTTCCGGAAACCAAACTGGGACTTCCTATATATGAATCTTTACCTCCGGACCATTCCGGAGCTCCTCGTGACGTCCGGGATCTCATCCGGGACTCCGAACAACCTTCGGTCACCACCATACATAACTCTACACTACCGAAACGTCACCGAACCTTAAGTGTGCAGACCCTGCGGGTTCGAGAACTATGTAGACATGACCGAGACACCTCTACGGTCAATAACCAATGGCGGGACCTGGACGTCCACATTGGTTCCTACATATTCTATGAAGATCTTTATCGGTCGAACCTCTATGTCAAGGATTTAGTTAATCCCGTATATCGTTCCCTTTGTTCTTCGGTATGTTACTTGCCCGAGATTCGATCGTCGGTATCTCCATACCTAGTTCAACCTCGTTACCGGCAAGTCTCTTTAGTCGTTCTGTAATACAAGATCCCGCAACTAACAATTAGTCACATTGCTTGCAAGGCTTATTGTGATGTTGCATTACCGAGTGGGCCCCGAGATACCTCTCCGTTACACGGAGTAACAAATCCCAGTCTCGATCCATGCCAACTCAACAGACACCATCGGAGATACCTGTAGAGCACCTTTATAGTCACCCATTTACGTTGCGACGTTTGATACACACAAGGCACTCCTCCGATATCCGTGAGTTGCATGATCTCATGGTCATAGGAACATATACTTGACATGCAGAAAACAGTAGCAATAAACTGACACGATCATATGCTATGTTTGTAGTTTGGGTCTTATCCATCACATCATTCTCCTAATGATGTGATCCCATTATCAAATGACATCTCATGTCCATGGCTAGGAAACCTTAACCATCCTTTGATCAACGAGCTAGTCCATTAGAGGCATACTAGGGACATGGTTTTGTCTATGTATCCACACATGCATTTAAGTCTCCGATCAATACAATTATAGCATGGATAATAAACGATTATCATGAACAAGGAAATATGATAATAACTAATTTATTATTGCCTCTAGGGCATATTTCCAACAGTCTCCCACTTGCACTAGAGTCAATAATCTAGTTCACATCACCATGTGATTCGCATTGTTGTGAATCTAACACCCAATGAGTTCTGGGGCTCGATCATGCTTTGCATGTGAGAGAGGTCTTATAGTCAACGGGTCTACGATATTCAGATCCGTGTGTACTTTGCATATCTCTATGTCAAACCGTAAACACTGCTACCACACTCCACTTGGTACTATTTCCAAATGGCTGCTCCACTATACGTATCCAGATTGCTACTACTAGTCATCCGGATAGGTGTTAAAGCTTGCATCGACGTAACTCTTTACGACGAACTCTTTATCACCTCCATAATCAAGAAACATTTCCTTAGTCCTCTGGTTACTAAGGATAATTCCGACCACTGTCCAGTGATCCACTCCTGGACCACTCTTGTACCCCTTGACAGACTCATGGCAAGGCACACATAGGTGCGGTACACAGCATGGCATAATATAGAGCCTATGGCTAAGGCATAGGGGACGACGTTCGTCCTTTCTCTTTCTTCTGCCGTTGTCGAGCTTTGAGTCTCACTCAACTTCACACCTTACAAATCAGACGAGAACTATTTCTCTGGCTGATCCATTTTGAACTCTTTCAAAATCTTGTGAAGGTATGCACTCATTGAAAGTCTCATCAAGCATCTTGATCTATCTCTATAGATTTTGATGCTCAACAATTAGGTAGCTTTATCTAGGTCTTCCTTTGAAAATCACTTTCCAAATAATTGTTTTATGCTTTCCAGAAACTCTACATTACTTCTGAACAACAATATGTCATCCACATATACTTATCAGAAATTCTATAGTGCTCCCACTCACTTTATTGCAAATACAGGTTTCTCATAAACTTTGTATAAACATCAAAACTTTGATCACCTCATCAAAGCGTATATTCCAACTCCGAGATGCTTGCTTCAGTCCATGGAAGGATCACCGAAGCTTGCACACCTTTTAGCATCCTTAGGCCTGACAAAACCTTCTGGTTGTATCACATACAACCTTTCCTCAAGTAAACCATTAAGGAAACGATGTTTTGACATCCATCTGCCAGATTTCATAATTGAAAACACAGCAACTGCTAACATAATTCCAACAGACTTTTAGCATCGCTACGAGTGAGAAAGTCTCATCGTAGTCAACTCCTTGAACTTGTCACAAACATCTTTGCAACAAGTCGAGCTTTACAAATAGTGACATTCACCATCAATGTCTGTCTTCATTTTAAAGATCCATTTGTACTCAACGACCTGCCGTCCAACGAGCAAGTCTACCAAAGTCTACACTTGGTTTTAATACATGGATCCTATCTCGGATTTCATGGCCTCCAACCATTTGTCGGAATCCGGGCCCATCATCGCTTCTCCATAGCTCGTAGGTTCATCGTTGTCCAACAACATGACCTCCAAGACAGAGTTGTCGTACCACTTAGGAGCAGTACACATCCTTGTCGACCTACGAAGTTTGATAGTAACTTGATCCTGAAGCTTCATGATCATCATCATTAACTTCCTCTTCAACTAACGTAGGCTTCACAGTAACATCTTTCTGCGCTGCGCTACTCTCTGGTTGAACAAAGGTTTAACAACCTCATCAAGTTCTATCTTCCTCCCACTCAATTCTTTCGAGAGAAACTTTTTCTCGAGAAAGGACCCAGTTCTAGCAACAAACACTTTGCACTCGGATCTGAGATAGAAGGTATACCCATCTGTTCTTAGGGTATTCTATGAAGATACATTTGTCCGCTTTGGGTTCTAGCTTATTATGTGAAAACATTTTCCACACAAGCATCGCAGCCCCAAACATTAAGAAATGACAGCTTAGGTTTCTATCAAACCATAATTCACACGGTGTCATCTCAACGGATTTAGATGATGCCCTATTTAAAGTGAATGTAGTTGTCTCTAATGCATAACCCCAAAAATTATAGTAGTAAAACGATAAGAGACATCACAGTATGCACTATATCAATAGAGCATGACTATGATGTTCGGACACACCATCACACCATGGTGTTCCAGGTGGCGTTAGTTGTGAAACAAATTTCATGTTGTCTTAAGTTGTATGCCAAACTCGTAACTCAGATATTCACCTCCACGATCATATCATGGTCATTTTTATCTTCTTGTCACGATGATCTTTAAACTTCACTCTGAATTTGCTTGAACCTTTCAAACGATTCAGACTTGTGTTTCATTAAGTAAATATACACTATATCTACTCAAATCATCAGTGAAGGTAAGAAAATAACGATATCCACTGCACGCTACAAGACTCACTAGATTGCATACATGAACATGTATCATTTCCAATGAATCACTTGCCCGCTCCATCCAACGGGGTCCTTTAGTCATCTTGCCCAAGAGGCATGGTTCGCATGTCTCAACCGATTCGAAATTGATGAGTCCAAATATCCATCAGCATGGAGTTTCTACATGCGCTTTATACCAATATGACATTTAGCGGCAGTGCCACAAGTATGTGGTACTATCATTATTAACTTTGTATCTTTTGACATCAATTTTACGGACATGTGTACTACTACGATCAAGATTTCAACAAACCATTCTCACTGGGTGCATGACCATTGAAGGTATTATTCATGTAACCAGAATAACTATTATTCTCTGACTTAAATGAATAACCGTATTGCAACAAACATGATCTAATCATGTTCATGCTCAACGCAAAACACCAAATAACATTTATTTAGGTTCGTCACTAATCCTGAAGGTAGAGAGAGCGTGCGATGTTGATCACATCAACCTTGGAAACATTTCCAACACACATCGTCACCTCACCCTTAGCTAGTTCTCCGTTTATTCCGTAGCTTTTATTTCGAGTTACTAACATTTAGCAACCGAACCGGTATCCAATACCCAGGTGCTACTAGGAGTACTAGCAAGGTACACATCAATAACTCGTATATCAAATATACTTCTGTCGATGTTGCCAGCCTTCTTATCTACAAAGTATCTAGGGTTGTTCCGCTTCAGCGACCTCTCACCTCATAATAGAAGCACTTAGTCTCGGGTTTGAGTTGAACTTTGGGTTGCTTCACTGGAGCAGCAACTGACTTCCTATCCATGAAGTTTCCCTCCTTGCTCTTGCCCTTTTCGAAACTAGTGGTTTGATTAACCATCAACACTTGACGCTCCTTCTTGATTTCTACCTTCGCGGTGTCAAACATCGCGAACAACTCAGGGATCAATACTTCTATCCCTGGTGTATTATAGTTCATCACTAAGTTCTAGTAGCTTTAGTGACAGTGACTTGGAGAACTATATCAATCACTATCTTATCTGGAAGATCAACTCCCACTTGATTCAAGCGATTGTAGTACCCAGACAATCTGAGTACATGCTCAACGATTGAGCTATTCTCCTTCATCTTACAAGCAAAGAATCTTGTTGGAGATCTCATATCTCGCAACAAAGGCACGAGCCTGAGATCACAATCTCTGCTCCTAGAACATCTCATATGTTCCGTGACGTTCAAAACGTTTCGGAGCCTCAATTCTAAGCCGTAATGCATGACGCACTAAACTATCAAGTAGTCATCGAAACGTGCCTGTCAGATGTTCACAACATCTATAGACGACGCTAGAGGGGGTGGCGCACTGAGCGATGCATTAAGGACATAAGCCTTCTGTGCAGCAATGAGGACAATCCTCAGATCATGGACCCAGTCCGCAATATTGCTACCAACATCTTTCAACTCTATTTCTCTAGGAACATATAAAAATTTAAGGGAGCTACAGCACGAGCTAGTATTCTACAACATAATTTGCAAAGACACTATTGACTATGTTCATGATAATGAGTTCAATTAATCATATTACTTAAGAACTCCCACTCAAATTGACATCCCTCGGGTCATTCGAGTGATACATGATCCAAATTCACCAACTCAAGTCCGATCATCACGTGAGTTAAGGTGGCTTCAATGGTGAACATCATTATGTTGATCATATCCACTATATGACTCATGCTCGACCTTTCGGTCTCTTGTGTTCCGAGGCCATGTCTGTACATGCTAGGCTCGTCAAGTTTAACCCGAGTGTTCTGCGCGTGCAAATCTGGCTTGCACCCGTTGTATGTGAACGTAGAGTCTATCACACCCGATCATCACGTGGTGTCTCAACACGACGAACTTTCGCAACGGTGCACACTCGGGGAGAACACAGTTCATCTTGAAATTCAAGTGAGGGATCACCTTATAATGCTACCGCCGTACTAAGAAAAACAAGGTGCATAAAAGGATTAACATCTCATGCAATTCATAAGTGACATGATATGGCCATGAACTTGTGTTTAAGATCTCCATCTTCGAAACACCGGCATGATCTCCATCGTCACCGGCACAACACCATGATCTCCATCATCTTGATCTCCATCAATGTGTTGCCATTGGGGTTGTCACGCCCTGCATGCTTCTACTACTATTGCTACCGTAGCGATAAAGTAAAGCATTACATAGAGCTTAATGATTGACACGCAGGTCATACAACAATTAAAGACAACCCTATGGCTCCTGCCGGTTGCCGTACTCATCGACATGCAAGTCGTGATAATCTACACATCACATGATCATCTCATACATCACATATATCTCATCATGTAATTGGCCATATCACATCACAACATACCCTGCAAAAACAAGTTAGACGTCATCTAATTGTTGTTGCATATTTTACGTGGCTGCTATGGGTATCTAGCAAGAATGATTCTCACCTACGCATAAACCACAACGGTGATACACTAGTTTGCTTTTCAACCTTCTCAAGGACCGCCTTTGTCGAATCCGATCCAACTAAAGTGAGAGAAACTGTCACCCGCAAGCCATCTAGGCAACAAGTTGCGTCGAGGGAACCGGTCTCTCGTAAGCGTACGAGTAATGTTGGTCCGGGCCGCTTCATCTCACAATCCCGCTGAACCAAAATACGACCAAGGGAGGAAGCAATCTAAGCATCAACGCCCACAAACCTTTTGTGTTCTACTCAAGATCTCATCGAACCATCAACCTAGCTCTGATACCACTGTTGGGGAACGTCGCATGGGAAACAAAAATTTTCCTACGCACACGCAAACCTATCCATGGTGATGAGCATCTACGAGAGGGACAGTGGATCTACATACCCTTGTAGATCGCTAAGCGGGAAGCGTTAAGAAACGCGGTTGGTGTAGTCGAACATCTTCGCGATCCAAATCGCCGAGCGTCCCGCGATCTCATCACGATCCGTCCCGCGATCCAATCACGATCCGTCCCGTGAACTCATCACGATCCGTCCCACGATCTCATCACGATCCGTCTCACGATCTTGATCACGATCTGTCCCGCGAACTCATCACGATCCGTTCCGCGATCTCATCACGAACTGTCTCGCGATCTCGATCACGGTCCTTCCGATCTAGCGCCGAACGGACGGCACCTCCGCGTTCAGCACACGTGCAGCTTGATGACGATCTCCACCGTCTCGATCCAGAGAGAGGAGGTGGAGAGGAGAGAGAGTTCACCGGCAGCATGACGGCGCTCCGGTGATGGTGGTGGACTGATTCCGGCAGGGCTTCGCCTAAGCGCTGCGGAAAACCGATCTAGAGGAGAAACTGTGCACCGGTGAAACGGGTAGCACGTGGCCAGAAATTCTGTCCGAAAACCACCCAATCCACTAGTATATATAGGAGGAGAGGAGAGGAGAGGCAGCCAAGTCCTTTGGGTCGGCCGAAATAGGAGGTGGGAGCAATCCTACTTCACCTCCAATCCTAGTTGGAGTAGGATTGCCTCCTATTGGCTGATTTTCCACTTTTTGCTTTAGGACTTTCTCTCCTGCGCCATGGGCCTTTGTGGCTGTTTTCCCAGCCCACTAAGGGCTGGTTATTATTCTCCCACAGCCCATGGACCTCTTGGGGTCGAAATACCCCTCCCGGAGGTCCTCCGGTACACTACCGGCACTCCCGGTACAATACCGATACTCCCGGTACACTACCGATGAGCCCGAAACTTTTCCGGAAACCAAACTGGGACTTCCTATATATGAATCTTTACCTCCGGACCATTCCGGAGCTCCTCGTGACATCCGGGATCTCATCCGGGACTCCGAACAACCTTCGGTCACCACCATACATAACTCTACACTACCGAAACGTCACCGAACCTTAAGTGTGCAGACCCTGCGGGTTCGAGAACTATGTAGACATGACCGAGACACCTCTACGGTCAATAACCAATGGCGGGACCTGGACGTCCACATTGGTTCCTACAAATTCTATGAAGATCTTTATCGGTCGAACCTCTATGTCAAGGATTTAGTTAATCCCATATATCGTTCCCTTTGTTCTTCGGTATGTTACTTGCCCGAGATTCGATCGTCGGTATCTCCATACCTAGTTCAACCTCGTTACCGGCAAGTCTCTTTACTCGTTCCGTAATACAAGATCCCGCAACTAACAATTAGTCACATTGCTTGCAAGGCTTATTGTGATGTTGCATTACCGAGTGGGCCCCGAGATACCTCTCCGTTACACGGAGTAACAAATCCCAGTCTCGATCCATGCCAACTCAACAGACACCATCGGAGATACCTGTAGAGCACCTTTATAGTCACCCATTTACGTTGCGACGTTTGATACACACAAGGCACTCCTCCGATATCCGTGAGTTACATGATCTCATGGTCATAGGAACATATACTTGACATGCAGAAAACAGTAGCAATAAACTGACACGATCATATGCTATGTTTGTAGTTTGGGTCTTATCCATCACATCATTCTCCTAATGATGTGATCCCGTTATCAAATGACATCTCATGTCCATGGCTAGGAAACCTTAACCATCCTTTGATCAACGAGCTAGTCCATTAGAGGCATACTAGGGACATGGTTTTGTCTATGTATCCACACATGCATTTAAGTCTCCGATCAATACAATTATAGCATGGATAATAAACGATTATCATGAACAAGGAAATATGATAATAACTAATTTATTATTGCCTCTAGGGCATATTTCCAACAGATTACAACTTAGTGCAGTGCCTCATGTTGTCTTGCATGAGTTCAGAGCTTCAAAAACGTTTTGAATTCCATAACTCCTTTGATATGATCAAAGATCTGGATGCTCTTTACAAGTTTAATGCACGGTCTGAACATTTTGACATCATGAAAATGATGGCGGAGGCCAAGATGGCTGAGGGCACTTCAGTTGGCGAACACGTAGTCAATATGATCAGCTACGTTGAAAGGCTTAAAATCCTGGAATTCCCACTTCCAGAAGAACATGTTATGGACTTGTTGCTAGGTTCACTCCCCCCGTCTTATGGCGGTTTTATCATGAACTACAACATGAATGGGATGGACAAAACAGCAAATGAGGTGCTTGCCATGCTGAAAACTGCTGAAGGAGGACTGCAGAAAAATCGCAAGCAAGTGTTGCTTGTGAATAAAACTACCAGTTTCAAAAAGAAAGGCAAGCCAAAGAAGGGCAAGGGCACCGGTAAGACCGGTTTCCAACGCAAATCTAAGGGCGGAGCCAAGAATGAAATTGAGTGCTTCTACTGCAAGGGCACAGGTCACTGGAAGATAAGAAGTCCGGGAAAACCGGAAAAGGTATAATTGTTATACAAGTTAATGTCATTAATGTTTTGCTTGCTAGCAAAAATTCTAAGTCTTGTGTATTTGATATCGGATCGGTTGCTCACATTTGCAACTCGATACAGGGGCTTCAGAAGGTGCGCAAGCTGGGAAAGAATGAAGTCGTGATGCGTGTCGGGAACGGCGCTGGGATCGCCGCTCAAGCCATCGGCATTAAGCCTCTACGTCTCCCTTCAGGATTTATTTTGGAACTTAGTAACTGTTATTTTGTTCCGTTGTTGTGTAGAAACATTATCTCTGGATCATGTTTAGTACACGATGGGTACTCCTACAAGTCTGAGAACAATGGTTGTTCACTTTATTGTAAGGATATGTTTTATGGATTTGCACCTATTGTTGGGGGCCTTTTCATACTAAATCTTGAAAGTAAAAATGATGTCTTTAACGTGAATGCTAAACGCCTTAAAAAGGCTGATACCACTACCACATTCATGTGGCACTGTTGGCTTAGCCACATCGGAAAGAAACACATGCAAAGACTCCATAAAGATGGAGTTTTACCGTCTTTTGATTTTGAATCATTTGACACATGTGAAGCTTGCTTGATGGGAAAAATGACCAAGACGCCGTTCACGGGTCATCCTGAACGGACGAGTGAATTATTGGAAATAATACATAGTGATGTATGTGGTCCAATGAGCACAGTCGCACGGGGTGGGTATTTCTACTTCGTAACTTTTACTGATGATTTAAGTAGGTATGGATATATCTACTTGATGAAGCATAAGTCGGAAACATTTGAAAAGTTCAAAGAATTTCAAAATGAGGTAGAAAATTATCGTAACAAAAAGATTAAGTTTCGGCGGTCTGATCGCAGAGACGAATATCTTAGTCACGAGTTTGGCCAACATCTGAGTGATCGTGGAATCGTTTCACAGCTTACGCCTCCCGGAACTCCACAGAGAAACGGAGTGTCGGAATGCGTAACCAAACCCTGTTAGACATGGTAAGGTCGATGATGTCTCTTACAGATCTACCAATATATTTTTGGGGTCATGCACTAGAAATTGCCGCTCACACACTAAACAAAGCACCGTCTAAGTCTGTTAAAACGACACCACATGAGATGTGGCATGGAAAGAAACCTTGTGTGTCGCATCTTAAAATTTGGGGTTGTGAGGCATACGTAAAGCGTTTACAGCCTAGCAAACTCGATCCCAGATCAGACAAATGTTACTTTGTAGGTTATCCAACAAGCACTGTTGGGTATTCCTTCTACCTACCCTCCGAGCAATAAGTGTTTGTCGCTAAAGGCGGAGTCTTTCTTGAGAAAGAGTTTCTCGCTAAAGAAGCTAGTGGGAGGACAGTACAACTTAATGAGATTAGTGAATCTTTGGCCACCGTTGGTGTGGCTAAGGAACCGGAAGTAATTCCGCAAATTATCCCTACAACTGGGCCGAAAGTTGTCGCATGTGATGCGAAAACTTCAGACAATGTTGTAACTGAACTGCACAGATCAGGTAGGGCTATCCATCCACCTGAGTGGTTTCATAACGAAATCTTCATTCTTGAAGACGATGAACCTGCGCACTACAAGGAAGCGATGGTGGGGCCTAGCTCAAGGGAATGGCACAAGGCCATGAGATCCGAAATGGAATCCATGTACGAAAACCAAGTTTGGAACTTGGAAGAACTTCCAGATGGCGTAAAACCCATTGGTTGTAAATGGATTTTCAAAAGAAAGACGGACGCATATGGTAACATTACTATCCACAAAGCTAGACTTGTCGCGAAAGGGTTCACGCAAGTTCCAAGAGTGGACTACGACGAGACTTTCTCGCCCGTAGCTATGCTTAGGTCTGTTCGGATATTACTAGCAATTGCTGCTTATTTCGATTATGAAATATGGCAGATGGATGTCAAAACGGCTTTCCTAAATGGAAACCTTGAACAGGATGTATACATGATACAGCCAGAAGGTTTTGTCAATCCTAAAAATGCTGGAAAGGTATGTAAGCTTCAGAAAGCCATTTATGGTCTGAAGCAAGCATCAAGGAGCTGGAACATTCGTTTTGATTAAGTGGTTAAAGAGTTTGGCTTCATCAGGAACGATGAAGAATCTTGTGTTTACAAGAAGTTTAGTGGGAGCGCAAAAGCATTTCTAATCTTGTATGTGGATGACATATTGTTGATTGGAAATGATGTGAATTTTCTTAGCGAAATAAAAGACTCATTGAAAAGGAGTTTTTCAATGAAAGACTTAGGTGAAGCGACATATGTATTGGGCATCAGGATCTATAGAGATAGATCAAGAGGCCTAATAGCGCTTAGCCAAAGCACGTACATTGACAAGGTGTTGAAAAGGTTCAACATGGAGAACTCCAAGAAAGGCCTACTCCCCATGTCACCTGGCACAATGCTTTGCAAGAATCAGAGTCCTCGGACCCTCGATGAGCGAGTACAAATGAATGATATTACATATGCTTCGGCAGTTGGTTCTATTATGTATGCCATGCTATGTACAAGACCGGATGTTTCCTATGCGCTAAGTGTTAGCAGCCGGTACCAAGGTGATCCAGGATTGGAACACTGGGCCGCAGTCAAGGGTATTCTTAAGTACCTCAGAAGGACCAAGGATTTACTCCTTGTGTACGGAGGTGATGAAGAGCTCATTGTAAGTTGTCACACTGATGCAGGCTTCATGACTAACCCAGATGACTTCAAATCTCAATCTAGCTATGTTTTCATATTGAACGGCGGCGCAGTTGATTGGAAAAGTTCCAAACAAAAGACTGTGGCGGATTCTACGACGGAGGCAGAATATGTTGCTGCTTCTGAAGCCTCCAAGCAAGCTGTTGGTATCAAGCAATTTCTTGAAGACCTTGGTGTGGTTCCAAGTGCTCTGGACCCGGTGGAGATCTATTGTGATAATAGTGGCGCCGTGGCTCAGGCGAGGGAGCCATGTTCGCACAATAAGACAATGCATATTCAACGCAAATATAGACTCATTCGACATCATGTCGAAGAAGGTTTAGTTAAAGTACGCAAAGTTCACACGGATCTGAGTGTGTCAGACCCGATGACAAAGCCTCTACCACGAGCAAAGCATGAGCAACACCGGATAGCCATTGGTGTTAGGGAAGCCATGTAACTGGATTATGACTCTAGTGCAAGTGGGAGTCTGTAGGAGATATGCCCTAGAGGCAGTAATAACAGTTACTTTTGTATCTCCAAGTATGTAATGAATGTTTATGATCCATGCTATAACTACAATGATTCTCGAGTCTGCAATATCTATAAGGCTTGGAGGGAAACTCATGTGCACGTGTGGTATAATAAATGGTAAATTGTATTCCTGGTCTTGCCTCTAAGACTGGCTCAAGTATTGCATGATGATCCTGTTTTCCTGTTCATGGGCATGGCTATGCCGGCAATTTTGAGGGCACGATGTTGGTAGAACACTTGTGTTGAATCGATCCGAATTGATGTTATGCTATGAGATACATTCATCACAAGTTAATGGTTAATAACACAGAGATGGTTTACATTTGCATGATTCCTTAGACCATGAGAGTATCGAGTTTCTTCATACTTGCTTCATGAACTTTGGGGTTTGTTAAACGTCATCCGTAAATGGGTGGTTATTACGGCGGCTTACGGGTTCATGGAAAAGTATGTCAAGTAACTTGATAGCTCAAGAATGGGATTTGCTCCTCCGACGATGGAGAGATATCTCTGGGCCCTCTCGGTGTTACGGCATCCATCATCGTCTGGCCAGACCTTTGGTGATTTGATCACGGGGATGCCGGAACACGGGAACGAGAAAAGAGAACAATACCAGTAACGAGGTAACTGGCATAGTGGACAAGTTGTTGATCCACGGGGATGCCAACATGTCTCACCTTGGGTATTGGTAACATATCATGAAGCAACAGGAATAGCACACGACAACTGGAGGTTCACTCGAATATTCATTCATGTGGGTATAGGGGTCAATCTGGGTGTCCACGGCTCCGATGTTGATCATTGATCGGAAGGGGTTCCAGGTCATGTCTATGCTTCACCGAACCTATAGGGTCACACACTTAAGGGTCATCTATCTACTGAATACTAGACACGGAGTCTGGGAGAAAATCACCAAAAAAGTTTCGGACAGCGGAAAAGTTCCGCAAAGAGAACACCGGAACAGTTTCGGTAAAACTAAAAAGTTGTTTCAGGGGATACCATCAAGTCAAATTGGTTTCGGCACATGCCTGATAATTCTTGGAGGGTGCCAGAATCATTCTGGAAACTTCTGGGAATTTTCCGGAAGAAAAACGGGAGATGTTCCGGAGCTGCCAAAACTGCTTCAGATGCATTTCGCAGATGAAAATCACTAATCCGGAATTGTTCCGGATCGCATTGAAAATTATTTTAGTGGGTGCTGGAAATGTTCTAAGCCCACATAAACATTTTCAGTTCGAACGGACGCTGAAAAATGTCGTCGTGAATAGTGAAAGTGCTTTTTGGAGAAAATATCTCGTGAATAGTGGAAACACTATTATGAATAGTGGGAAACACTATTGGGAGAAAATATCTCATGACTAGTGAAAACACTATTACGAAATAGTTGAAAACACTATTGTGAATAGTGGGAAATACTATTTATGAATAGTGGAATCACTATTATGAATAGTGAAATTATGTGAGGGCACTTTGGTATTTTCACCATAGTCTCTCACCCTATAAATAGGGGTGAGGAGGCAGCCCAAAAACTCACTCCTTCTCACATACAAGTGCCATTGCAATGATCTGGCTTCTTCTCTCCCTCCCAGCAAAATAGTTTCGTAGAGCCGAAAGGCTGTTTGGGCTCCGGCAGGAACTAGTTCTGGACGGCGAAGCCCTGCCGGATAGATCACATCGTATGTGTGCAACCCCGTAGAGAGGTCGTAGTTTCGATCTTTTGCCCGAGGGGCTGTTCGTGTGTCCTCCCGAAGGGCTGTCCGAGTCTCCGTTCGAGTTTTGAGTGTCCTCCCGAAGGGCTGTCCGAGTCTCCGTTCGAGTTTCGAGGGTCCTCCCGAAGGGCTGTCCGCGACATCGTCCGGGGGACTGTCCGGCCGCCTCCCGGAGGGCTGTCCGACGAGGGAGTACATCCTCGCGGTTGGGAGGTTGTAAAATTCTAGCTGTGGGGATCTGCACCAACGATCTCCACCGACTCTTCTACCGCTGCGCTTCGAGTCAGTACGGATCAGATCAAACCTTGTATGCAGTCTCCATAGTGGTCCTGGGCGTGCTCGCTATACCGGAAATTTTTGTTTTCTGTCGCGTTCCCCAACATCGACGACATCCCCATCTTGCCGGAGACCTGCACCAAGTCCCATCCAGCGCCTGCGAGCACCCTTCGGCCTCCGCCCCACAGCTCTACAGCCCAAGCGCTTCAGCCGCCTCGCACCCGAAGGCCGAAGCAAAGGGGAAGAATGCCAAGTGCCTCACCAAGCAGCGAAAGGACTTGCGGGCTAGAATGCAAACGGTCGGCGGCGAGGGGAGGACGATAGGAGGGAGGGGGAGGGGGTCGCTGCCCCGTAGTGAAGCAGGTCGATGGCGAGGGGCGGCTGCTGATGCGCAGCCAAGATGCAGAGCTTGCGCAGCCGAGATGCAGAGCCGGAATGACGATGCCGAGGGGCCTTCTGTAAAGATGAAACGTTTTCCCCCAGTTATTGGAGGACCGTGGGTTGAAATCAATAAAACATAGGGGCTATTCTATAAAAATGCTGACAACATACGATCAGAAGTTATCGATGTTTTATTACTAGGTAGAGACTAGCAAAAGGGCCCGTACGTTGCAACGGGAGAAACAAATCTTCACCCCTTTCGCTCTATCCATGTTACCACTTCTCTTCTTTGTCACATTATTGATGATGATCACATTATCCACTACACAGCAATTTTTCACATAAGCCTGGAAATAATAAAGAATTGCATGGCCTAGATGTTGACGAAAGGTTATTTTTTGAGATCTCTACCACATCTACACAATCCGATTCTTGCTTTTACCATAATAGTTTAATGCCAGTCTATGAAGGACCCAAGCAAACAACAAATTCAGTTTAAAATGATCAACACCAGGAACCTTGTTTATAATTTTTTTCTTGAGACTTTCAAACCGACACGTGATGGAGTTGCCTTCGAATTATTTTAATTAGCACCCGGTTTCGTACCGTCCCCTTCTGGCTACCTTTTGCATTTCAAGGATATCTCATGAATCTTTTTTTATGCAAATCTCATGAATCTGTTACAACATACAGAATTTTGCCCTCTCAAATCCGTTTAATAGCAGCCCACCATATTATTAGCCTTTCATCTTATCTTATTAATTTTAAATGTTTGTACAGTTAATTAGCTACATTTTCCTTTATTAGTCTTTCTTTCTTTTCATAGTTCTTTGTCATTATTCCTCCGATGACTTCCTGATACAGAGGCAATTTAAAGGTGTATATAAATTAGGTAAATTGCATGGAAGTGCACGATTTGGTACTATTTAAAAGGGAAAACAAGTTCTTTTATAAGCACAATGAGCTAGCTGAGTTGGTCACGACTTGTGTTCGAGTCTTCCTACCGCCTTTGATCGGGATGTTATTTTTTTTTTGTGGATGGACAATCGTGGCCTCTCTTAGTGGGCTGTGGAGGTTACTTTTTTAACTGTGGATGGACAATCGTGGCCTATCTTTTTATTGGGCCACAACGTACTGTAATGAAAATTGATGATGTATCATCAGTACCACCTCGCATTTCAATAAAATCATCTATGACGCATCGGAAAAAAATCTAAACGGGACGAAACCAAAAATATCATCTTGCTTTATTAGTAGGTATAGAGTAGGTATAGATATATCAATTATATAGATCGAATGTTTAAAATAATTCAAATGATGTTGATTAACATGGAGGCTTTCTACGGGCCCATCTAGGCGGTAATAACCTGGTCCCACCAGATTAACGGTTCTAATTTTTTGATTAACGTGAATTTTTTTAGAAAATGCATAATTAGTATAGGTATAGATATAAATTATAAAATAGATAGGACAGGTATCACCTGAATTTTGTTTTGCAGCGGACATATAGCCTAGCCGCTATTGTAAGTGTTACCGTGACCTTAAAATATTTGCTTGCACCCGATAGCACTTGGTTGTAGGTGTGCTATTGCCTCTATAGCACTAGTTTAATATTGCATGTTCCTTCTTTATAGGATTTCACCTGATCCTCGAATGAGGAAGAAGTAATCTGAATTTTTTTTCCTTCTTGTCTCATGTGCTTAGACACGCTGTGTTTTTCCGCGGTCTCTATCTCCATCTTGAAAAATGCGTATAAAGTCGAGTACGTCTTAAGAACAGGTTATTGAGCTCCTCAATCGAGATGATCAAGCGTATCTTCTACCATATTGTTATAGCCATTCACATCTAGCCGGGTGAACTCGATAAGATCATAGAAAAGCTGAACCTGTCACGCCTGATAAAATCTTCATGCTTGTTGTATAAAAATCTTCACGCCTGATAAAAGCTAAACCTGTCACTCCCTGGATAAGCCGGTTTCATGCACCATGTGATATTACAGTTGTTTTCTCTGCCGCATCCTCTCTCCATGGATCATCAGTTCTAAACACTTATTGACGGCAATCTTCTTTAGTGTACCACTCCTTTGCACGGTGTATCTCCGCACGAACGCGAAAAATGTCATCCTTGATGCACAGTGGCTTCACGACATGTGAAATTTGAGGGTTTGCCACACCTTTGCGTGCACTTTGAGGATTTGCCCTCCTTTTTATTGACATCGATGACTTGCCGCAATTTTGCCAAAAATAAAACTTGAGGATTTACCCTTTATTTTCCCCTCTGTTCGTCCCGCAGCGGACGGCTCGCCATGTCTCATCCTCCTGCCGGCCTGTCTTGTGCTGCTGATGCTCTTCCTCTCCCATCATTTCGGTAGCGTCGCCGAGCTGCTGATGCGCCTGTGCGTGTGCTGTATGTGGCGCGCGGATGGTGACGTTGACGGTCCGAGCCTGGGGACGGTGGTGGCTGTCCGTATGGTGAGCTCTGCGAGGGGGCGCCACCTTCCGCACGGACAGACTAGGAACGAGCTCGGACAGTGGCGGTCTTTCTCCGTTTATGCAGTAGCTAGTAGCAGTAGCAGCGCGCCCAGGTGCTAGAGCACAAACGCACACAACAGACGCAGAGAGCACGCACTCGTGCCCAGGTGCTAGAGCATGCACGCACACAATGCATGCAGAGCACTCACACAAACATGCACGCCCAGGCACACACGCGTATCACACATCGCGAATGGCCGGGTGCTAGAGCAAGCACGCACACAGCGCACTGCGCACTCACACTGTACGCACACAGCGCACCCAGGCACACATCCGCCGTCCGGCCGGCTCGAGCGGACATGCCGTTCAAGGAGGCCGCCCAGTGGTCGCCGCTTTCCACGACGGAGTGAGTCATAGGAATGCACCGTGCGATACGTACAACCGATGCACCTACCCGGCTGGCCTCCCTCCTCCAGCGGCGAGAGCGTTCCTCGCCATGTCAGCCATGCTGCTCGCCGATGTCATGTGCGTGACCACTGCTAGCTTCGCGCGGCGCCGTCCCTAGGCGAGGGTACGGGAAGGGTCAAATCCACTGTCTCCCCAAGAATCGTAGCCGAAGTCGATGCCATGCTCCTTGGCTGACAAGAATGAGGTGAGTGCGCGGGGTCGGCGGTTTGTGGCGACGCGCGCGTGGAGGTGCAGATGCGCGGGGTCGGCGGCTTGTGGTCACGTGCGTCAGCGTGGACGTGGCGAGCGGGCTTCATTGGCCGGCTCCGCTCGGTCCTGGCCCGGTAAAAATTCCAGCCGGTCCGAACCGCAGATTTCGGCCCGAAACTTCATCGGTCCGGTCCGGTTTTTAATCGGGACCACTCGTGATACCGAAGAAGGCAGCCGGCAGCATGGCGGGGGCATGGCCGGGGCGGGGCGAGGGCACGGCGAAGGCGTGCCCGCGGCATGGAGGGGCCATGGCGGGGTTGTGGCAGGCCCATGGCGAAAGGGTGGCGATTCAGGCATGGCGAAGGCGCAAGAAACTGTCGTCGAGTACATCCGTCGACGCGGTGGCCGTTGTCCGCGTGGCCACTGGACTCGCTGGACCCGGAGACTATGTCCATTAGACGCCTCACACTTGGATCAGTCGTCCTCGCCAAAGAAATCGACCTAGGAGGTCCTACAACGCCGCATCGGCCGCCGTCTTTTTCATCTTCGTTCATCGGCCGTTGTGCCAGATTCGTCGCCGATGAGCTTCCTCTGTTGTTCTTGTTGGTCATGTAGATCCCTCTAGTTCTTCTGAAGCTCCCAATATCTTTTTGATGAGCTGCACTTCCTCTAGTGTTGCGTCCCCGATGAGCAGCTCTCGACGGAACTTCAGAGCGCGCTCTGCCCATGTCTTGACCAGTCCTAATGGTCCTCTCGGTCAGGCTCATGGCCTGCCATTGTCGGTCCGGTCTCTGGAAACAGGACCATGACGCTGCTCGGTCCGGTCTGGTCCGGACCGCCGACGGCCGGTCCAAACGCCGGCTCAGACCGGGACCGGACCGGCTCGCACCATGTCCACCTTGTCACGTGCGCGTGGAGGTGCAGATGCGCGGGGGGCGTCCGGAGGGTGGGCGCGCGCTGCCATGGAGCGAGGCGAGGCGAGGCGAGGCGGCTCGGATTCGTGGCGGCGGAGCAAGACGGCGTGGAGCAAGTCGAAGTTGGTCTCCTAGCCGAGGCCTCGGACGAAGAGCTTGCGCAGGGCCGGTCGGCGGCGCGCAAAGAGCGACCGGCATCAGCGTCGACCTGGCATGCGAGGAGCTGCAACGGCAAGCCGACGCGTGTGGACAGGTGCAGAGGTTGAGGCGTGGTGGAGCCGCCAGGGCGCGATAATGGTGATTAAAGTTTATTTTAAAACTTAAATTCATACGACTCGTTAAAAATGAACCCTAACCTCTTAATCCCTGAAATCGATACCCTGTACTCATTAATTTTGGTCAAGTTTAACTCTACACCTGTTTGGCACACCAGGGAAAGGAACGATCCTGCCAAGTTGGTCGCTACTCTCGTTGACTAGGTGGATCCACATGCCATCTTAGTCTTCTTAGTTCTTCCCCGTTTTCTCTCTCTCTATGCTTACTCAATCCATGTCCTACTCGTCTCGATCCGCATCGGCTCACGCCGTCACGCTGTCCGCTGCAGCTTGTAAAGGTCGATCTGATCGATCAAGCTAGACCAACGTAGTAGCGCGTGCTTGTAAAGAAATTGATCAAGGCATCAAGCCATCCCTGTACGTGAGTGTATTCAGGCTGAGCATCAGTACGAGTGCGGCTGTGCGGGAAGTAAACGGACGAAACTCAGGGAGGAATCCCTGGTGGTGACTGGTGTGCGCTGCGCACTATCATGCGAGACATTATGGCCGACCATCGAGCTGCGTTCGTCAACTCCACGATGCTTCTCCGAGCGATTCGTCTCATCGGGATGACTGCATCGACGAGCCGAAGAAAACCACACAGGTATGGCGAGGCGAGGCGTGAACGAGCCGTGGCGGAGGAGAGCGAGTGCGGGTCCGCCTCGGGTGTAGCAATGAGACACCAAGTCTGATTAATAAATAGTATTTAATAATACACCTTAGGCTGCTTTCAATGCAAAGTGCTAAGACTAGTCATAGTGGGGAATAACATAGAGCAGTAACATACACATATTACGAGGCTATATTACTAGCTTCATAGTGGGTGGTAACATAGAGGTGGTAACATGGAGGTTTTCATTTATTGTTATGTGGGATCTATAGTAGTATTTCACTTTGTGATCTATATGGGGCATGTACCACTATAAAATTTTGTTTGTCGGTATCATGGATGAATGATTCATAACAAATAATAAAGTGCCAATTTAATATAATAATAAAAAATATAATATTTAGAATACATGGATCAAGTCTCGGATATAATCTATTGTCGTCCAATTTTTTTGCATATATGCTCGATCAAATCATTTTTGAGAGCCTTATGCGTCGGACGGTCACGAATTCTACCATCTCTTTCAAGTACCTCGGCAAATGCTGGCATGTCACCGTGAGTAAATACCGATGGAAAAACAATCGATGAGCCTGCTTCCTCATTCAAATCAAGCATATTCCCCGCCTCTTCTTTTTCATCTTCAACTATCATGTTGTGTAGAATGATGCAGGCTAACATAATATCATGGATATCGCCCCGGTCATACAAACATGCCGGACGCCGTAAAATAGACCATCGCACCTGAAGCACATCAAATGCACGTTCCACGTCCTTCCTTGCTCCTTCTTGATGTTTAGCAAACAACTTGTGCTTTTCTGTTTGAGCCATCGGTATTGACTTCACAGATGTTCTCTTCCCTACTTTTGCCATCATGTTTCTGTAAGAGGCTAGCCATTTCCCATCACCCTTCAGTTTCTGCCACATAGTTAAATGTTGGAAAGGCTGGTGATAGTTGCCTTCATACTTCTCCAAGGCCATTTTTTCCAGGTCATGTTCGCTGTAACCACTATGATACACTCCAACTACGTCAGTCCACTCACCATGGAAAGCAGCGAGCTTTTTCTTGGTCCTTTGCCACTCCATCTTCAACTGATTTCGATCTCTCTTCCGATTACTTGGTGTAGCACTATTGTATAGTGCAGCAATATCATCCCAAAACTGCTCAGCCTTCTTTCCGTTCCCATCGACTGGATCGAGTGAACACTCCAGCCAAGCACCTGCCTACATTGTGGCACATTTAATTTCGTTGAGCCCAACAAACAACAAGAAATTACATGCACATAATATCGATTTGAGCAATTAATATTCTTACCAGTCTGACATGTTCTTCGGGTGTATAGGGCAGACGATATGCGGTCCTTTCTCCCGATTCATTGTCATCTACATTGGTGACCTTCCTTTTCCTTTTGGAAGAAGTCGAATTCACTTTTGCTTGAGCGGATCGAGATGCAACTTTAGGGTGCGGTGATGGCGGTGGTGTTGAAAATGAATCATGCGGGGAAGCCCCGACAAAGTGCAAATTCTCGAAATTTGAGTGTCCTTGTTCAGGATGGTGCATCGTCGGAGGTCGAAAATTATACGGATGCATTGAAGGGAATTGTCCAAAGCTTAGCAAACCATCAGGTGCAGGGGTGTACATTGGCCTCCTGTTACAAATATCAGAAGTCATGAGCATAGTAAAACAATGCAATTTTGTACATCTATTTTGGTGACCCTAGAGTACAACTTTTTTGTTGACCTGGAATATAACTTTTTTGTTGACCATAGTCATGTACATAATCTATTCCACTTTTGATCAAAATCCATAACTTGCAACTATTTATCCTAATAAAACCGCAGTAGAATAATCCTACTGTTTCTGCTATATGAAACATAGACAATGCTTTGTTCAGAAAGCATGTTCGAGTGTATGTGCAAGTTCTTATCGGCAGCAAACAAAAACCTGAAGATATGATACTAGTTCTTATTGGCAGCAAACAAAAACCTGAAGATACGTCACTAGTTCTTATCGGCAGCAAACACTTCTCCATTTATCCATCAGAAAACACTTATTTTAGTTCTTATCGGAAGCTTCTTTTCAACAAAAACATGTGATATACCACTAGTTCAATCAAGCAAGCAAAAACCTGAAGAACAACTCACTGTCTAGGTAATTCAGGCTACAGACTTAGGAATCTCTCTGCTTGAACACCTACACACGCTGAATCAGGTACTCTAGACAATGAACGCAAAATACAAATTACCTAATGTTGCAAATTCGAGCTACTGAAATTGCAATTGCGGAAGATTGAGAGTAGAATTCATACCATGTAGGGTTGGTAGATGAGGTTTCCATGAGAGGGGGGTACAGGTGTGGCGTTGTCGAGGGGCTGGCGGAGGAGCTCGTCGCGGCACCGGGGTAGAATAGCTGCGGCGAGCGGCTGGCGTACGAGCTTGCCGGGGCGCCGGGGAAGTGTTGCGGCGGCGGCGAGGTAGCTGGTGGCTGGACTGGCACCGCCTCCTTACGAGCTCCAGACTTGACCATGGTTCGGGTGGCTTCGCGCCGCCAGCCTGAACCGCCGCTGGCCGGCGAGACGGAGAGCGCGGCGAGGGAGTTCAAGGCGGCAGGGACGGAGATGGATGGAGGCGCAGTTAGGGGAAGAAGAAAGCCACAATTGGCTTTTCCTTTTTTTTGCGAGCCGCATCCGCACTGGATCGATTGCATTAAAAAATTCTCGTACAGAGCGCTATGTTACGGTAACCACCGAAGTTAGTCAAATTCCTCTCTCCTCATTAACTCATTGTCACATAAGCAAATTTGCTGAGCCGGACCTATGTTACTGCTGAAGTTACTGCCGACTATGGTTAGTCTAAGAGCTAAGATGTGGTGCGCAACTCAACTTCACGATGCATAGGTGCTTAACTTGTTATTGCTAAGCTCATCCAATTTAATGATTTAGCACATAAACTCTCGCATGCATTAGTCATCTTCTTTCATTTAAGTGGTTTGCCTAGGTTCACGTGTATGGCATTGGTTCTTTCTGGAGTCATCAAAGTGATCTCTTTCCTTCTTAATTGCTATGCCATGTCATTTTTTTTGCTTATGTGACATGCTTAGCACCTGTCCTCCATGAAGCACTGAGAAGGGCCTTAGCCACCTACTACTAGTGAAAGTGCTTGAGAATTCTTTGATTCCAGCTTAACGTCAAGAGAAACAACTACTGCAGTGACGGTCGCTTCCCTCGGAATTTGAGTACATGGAGCAATAGCTGAGAACTTGAGCACATGGAATGCCAACGGAGAAAACTCGACCAGTGTGCCCAAAAAAATCAAACTGATTTTATCAGTGCGAGTAGCGATTTATTCTCAATGGAAGTTGTGATTGGGCCGATCCCGCTGCGCATTGTATACCGCCTAAAATAAACAAATATTTTGAACTCCTGTCAGACTCATGACTGCGGCGGCGACGCAACAACGGAATTGATCTCTTTTCGGATTCGACGTATCACCGAAAACAATTGTGGCCGGAAATTGATGACTGAACCATAATTAATAAAACGATGAATTTTCCGACTCTCGAAGGTTGTCTTTTGTCGGGTTTGTTAGAAATATGCCCTAGAGGCAATAATAAATTAGTTATTATTATATTTCCTTATTCATGATAATCGTTTATTATCCATGCTATAATTATATTGATTGGAAACTTAAATACATGTGTGGATACATAGACAACACTGTGTCCCTAGTATGCATCAGTTAACTAGTTCGTTGATCAATGATGGTCAAGGTTTCCTGACCATAGACATGAGATGTCATTTGATAATGAGATCACATCATTAGGAGAATGATGTGATGGACAAGACCCAAACTATAAACATAACATATGATCGTGTCAGTTTATTGCTATAGTTTTCTGTATGTCAAGTATATGTTTCTATGACCATGAGATCATGTAACTCACTGACACCAGAGGAATACCTTGTGTGTATCACCCGTCGTAACGTAACTGGGTGACTATAAAGATGCTCTACAGGTATCTCCAAGAGTGTCTGTTGAGTGGGTATGGATCAAGACTGAGATTTGTTACTTCGTGTGACGAAGAGGTATCTTAGAGTCCACTCGGTAATACACCATCACAATAAGCCTTGCAAGCAATGTGACTAAACTAGTGTTGGCCAGGAGATCTTGTATTACGGAACGAGTAAAGAGACTTGTTGGTAACAAGATTGAACTAGGTATAGAGATACCGGCGATTGAATCTCGGGCAAAGTAACATACCGAAGAACAAAGGAAACAGCGTACGGGATTAAGTGAGTCCTTGACATAGAGGTTCAACCGATAAAGATCTTCGTAGAATATGTAGGAACCAATATGGGCATCCAAGTCTCACTATTGGTTATTGACCGTGGAGGTGTCTCGGTCATGTCTACATAGTTCTTGAACCCGCAGGGTCTGCACACTTAAGGTTTGGTGACGTTTTGGTATAGTAGAGTTATATATGGTGGTGACCGAAGGTTGTTTGGAGTCCCGGATGAGATCCTGGACGTCACAAGGAGCCCCGCAATGGTCCTGAGGTAAAGATTGATATATAGAAAGTCCTGTTTTGATCACCGGAAAAGTTTTGGGCTCATCGACAGTGTACCGAGAGTGTAGGGAGGGTACCAGATATACCTGGCCATGGGCCAGGCCGGGCCGGGCCCTAAAAAACCCATGGCAAAAAACTGAGGCCCAGGCCCTGCCATCGGGCCTACTTTGAAGCCCAAGCCCGACCCAAGCCCTCAAAAGCCCGTCGGGCCTGGGCCATGGGGCGGCCTCTTCCTTAAGATCCCAATTAGCAAAGCCCAAGCCCGGCCCAGCCTTGCTGGTGGGCTCAAAACTCAGGCCCAAGCCCGTCCAAGAGCAAGCCCATCGGGCCTAGGCCCGGGCCTGGGCGGGCCGGGCCGGGCCTAAGATGGCCACATATAGTACCAGAGGACCATCGGGAGGGGTGTCTCGACCCAAGGGTCACATGGGCTGTGGGTGAAGGCAAACCAACCCCTGGTGGGCTGGCCGAAGCCCCCACTAAAGGCCCATGCGGCTGGGCTGGAAAACCCCAAAGGTGGAATAGGTGGAAAGGGTTTCCAAAGTGGAAGAAGGAATCCTACTCCTAGTAGGATTGGAGTAGGACTCCTCCACCTCCAATTTAGACCAAACCTTAAGGGTTTGAGGCTGCCTCCTCCCCTCCCTCCTCCTATATATACTAGAGGATTTAGAGGGGATAGCTAACCCTAATTGCCACGTGCTCCCTCTACTTCCTCTAGATCGTTTTCTCCTTTAGTGTAGTTTCGGCGATGCTTTGGTAAAGCCCTATCGGAATAGTTCCACCACCACCACCGTCGCATCATCGCACTGTTGGAGAACTCATCTACCTCGCCACTCCCTTTTACTGGATTAAGAAGGCGGAGATCCTCATCGAGCTGTACATGTGCTAAACACGGGGGCGCCGTCCATTCGGCGCTAGATCGGTAGGACCGCAACTGGATCGCGGGACGGATCGTGATTGGATCGCAGGACAGATCGTGATGAGATCGTGGGATAGCTTGCGATTTGGATCGTAAAGACGTTCGACTACATCAACCGTGTTTCTTAAACGCTTTCCGTTATGTAGATCCACTCTCTCCCTTTCGTAGATGCTCATCACCATAGATAGATTTTGTGTGCGTAGAAAATTTTTTGTTTCCCATGCAACGTTCCTCAACAAGGTTATCATGTGCGACTGTTCCATCCAAACTCTTCTTCATCCAAACAATTGCGAGCTTCTCGATCCTTCAAGAACTCCTTCCAAAAGAACATAATACCACCATGCGCTAGCCTCAAGGTGGGCGCCAACTGTCGTGGTTTTGTCACGGCAAGATGTCCTCGTGGGAGAACTTAGGTGTGAGGCCATCACAACTAGGTGGCAGCTTGAGAGGGGTTGGTCGAAATCGAGAGACGCGAGTTTATCCAGGTTCGTCCCCTCCGATGGAGGTAAAACCTACGTCCTGCTTTGTGTGTACTGATGATAGGGGTGATCTCGATTACAAGAGTGTTGTCTTGCTACGTGCCTTACCCCTCCTTATATAGGTTGAAGGGGTAGGTTTACATGTAGAGTCCTACTGGGAATAGGATTAGGACTAGTCTCTCTTGAATCCTAATCTGAGTCTTGTTTCCCTTGTGAGGGAGTCTTTCCTTTCCTTGGGCCTTCTCTGTGAGCCGGCCCTTCAGGCCCGTTCCATGAGCCGCCTTCCACGGAGTGCATACTGGGCCTTGAGCCTTGTCGTCCAGGTTGACCTAGTAAACACAGTGATCTTCTAAGCTGCTACATGATGAGCCGGGTCATACTCCTGGACGGGTCAAACCATCGGTAATGTCCCCGACAGGAACCGAGATGACACCGTAAAGAAGTCTTTTAATAAGGATGAGAGTCCCAATGACATAAATGCCCTCCCGAGGGTGTAAGTATGCAAAGAGAGTATGCAAAGAGAGCAATCGTTGATGACAAATTAACCGATGGGCATCTAAGTAGTGTTGCGCTCCATCTCTTGAGCAAGATCGATATCTCATCAAATATTAATATCTCATAGAACAATACTACCAGTGAAAGCAATCTACAAATCATCATCCCTTCTAAATTCCATGCATCATATTTATTCTAAATCATCTATTTGCTTTTGGTTGGAAATTTACATTCTAAATTCACATGTACACATTTTCCCACAATTAAATAGGTTCTGCTACTTAGTTTGAGTTGCATTATATGTATTTGGATGCATTCCAGGAGCTAGTAAAAACTTGGTAATGAAAGGAAATAGGATAAATACCTCAGATCGACTGACCCCAAGATGAATTCATTGTTTCCTTAATAGCTTGTGTTATTTTCAGACTCGTTCTCTACGTACATTGATCTACTGCAATAGCATGGTTCAAAATTTTGAATATACATCTCAAACCTCTCTGTAGTCTTTCTTATATAGTACTCCCTCCGTCTCAAAATAACTGTCTTAACTTTGTACTAAGTCTAGTACAAAATTGTACTAAGCTTGAGACACTTATTTTGGGGCGGAGGGAGTATAATTTAACTTCTAGCAGCACCTGCACCTTACTTGCCTGTACGTTTTGGACTTCTTCTCATTGTTCTGCTTGGTAAGTAAAAGTAGAGAAGAAGGGGATTATGGCAGACCAAGAAATAAATCATATTCATGAAGTAACTCAGAATCTAAAAAAAGAGAAGGGGATAATGTCAGACCAAGAAATTAACCATGTTTATGGAGTAATTAGCAACTGAAGTGATCCAGATCAACGCCCCTCCATTCAAAAAACAACCACCCCTGCCAACACTTCAAAAGAAAACCAACAACAATAATGGAGACAGCCAGGACAAGGCAATCAGAATGCACAAGGAATCTCACCGCACTAAAGGAACAAGATCACCTCGGTAGCTCGCTGCAGGTAACAGTTCTCTCGAGAACCCTGCACAAGAGGGAGGATTAGGATCCAAATACAAAAAGAAGGAATAGATCGAGCAATAAAAAAGGACCCACGCAATCTCGGACTAATAAAATGATGTATACAAACAATGATTAGACAATCAGATTCTGGAAACATTAAGATATGAAATTAAAAACCGCAGAGCAAGGTGTGAGATTGTTGAAATAAATAATGGAAACATCATACAAAATACACCCTGTTCATTAAAAAACGTGTAGAATATCCTTGAGAATCTTTTAGAGGGGATGTAATACCTCATTTACCCTGTAAGAAAACTCATACATACACACATGATATCCCTCTAAGAATGTGCCAATAATATCAAGAATTAATATCCTTTTTAGAGTCAATAACAGCTACATTTGAATTCTTTTTTAGGAATAAAACTGTCAAAATACACCTTGTTCATTAAAAAATGTGTAGAATATCCTTGAGAATCTTTTATAGGGGATATAATACCTCATTTACCCTGTAAGAAAACTCATTCATACACATGATATCCCTGTAAGAATGTGCCAATAATATCGAGAATTAAAATCCTTTTTAGAGTCGACAACAACTGCATTTGAATTCTTTTTTAGGAAGAAAATTGTCCATGATTGGAAAACTATGTACCTCTATATCAAGGTCCTGAACCTAGCCTTGTCCATTATTTATCAGTTCACTAAAGCAATATGAAGAACAATGGTTATCGTGTCTTGCTGAAAATAAACAGTGGGTGGGCATATTACTAAAGGCAGCAAATATATTGCTCCGATTGCAATCAGAAACAATATATAATTTGTAAAAGATATGGTATTACACCATCATCATAGAACCTGCAATTTTAAATATTATTTTTCAGCCTGAGCACCATACTGCAACGTGGCACTCTGTATGAATACTGCAACCAAACTCCAACAGCACAAGGCAGTAAATGGTCCACACGTGAGCTTCATTAAACAAGCAACCTAGCTAACAAACATTAATTGCGTCGCCATTAACATTAACATACTCATAAACCAAGAGGCCACAAAAACTCCTAAACTGAAAATACGTCATTGAGTGCTGGAAAAGAATAGCCAACTAATGACCATCACACTGTATGCCATGAAATACAACATTAAGAAAGGTGTTCTATTGTAGGAAACATGTGCCAATAAAGTAGTGAGCATTAGGGCAAGGCCAACGGTACACCATGGAGAGATGTCATAGCCATCCACGTCGGTTCGGATGGTCCAAAATGACGTGAGGTGCTGCTTGCAGATCAAACCGGATGCCTGCAGAGGAGGCCGGCTCCTCCCAGACAAAAGAAGCAAAACGGAGAGAGTGAGGAAGAAAAGTAGAGAAAGTTGAGCATGTACTAGTATGGAAATGGTGAACTCTCAACCCATGCGATGAAAAAGAAAGGGAAAAGAAAGGATGTGGACCCCTGTGAGGCAGCCAATTGCATTGGGTGTCTATTTTCTAGTACCATTGCTTCAACATATTTTATCTAGGTGTCGATGGAGGTATACCTATGTGTGCTTTCGTTGCTCATGCCCAAGGTGGGGCAACCCGGTAGGAGAAATTGTGCTTGCTGAAGATGCAAAATCAAACCATGAATACACCTTTTTCAGAGTAAACGACTTCAGAAATACATGAACCAACATGAAGGTATAAGTGCTCTATTGCACACAAAAATCAAACAACAAAATGCAGGAACGAACGTGACTGTATTCAAGAGAGAGAATACACCTGTTCTTCATCAGACCCTTCGTCAGAATTCTTCTTCTACTGATCACAACTAACCAGAAATTGAGAAATAGAATAAGATTATCAGATAATTGGAGTAAAAAAACTGGGAGAGGAAGATGCCCAGGACGCAAATGGGCAGCCTAGATTGGAGAGGAGCGAAGAAGATAAGGTGAAGATGAGGGGCATGGCTTGTACCTGTCAACATGTGCGGCTCCAGAGGGTCGCTCACCTATCTCCCCTGCGCGCGACCCGGCTGGATCGAGACTGGCACCCCCGCTGCTGCACCTCGAGTGTCGAGGAGGTCGATGGCGAGAGTACGCTAGGCCATGGCGGCAGGGAGGATTGACGGGGCGAGGCGGGGGAAGCGGGGGAGGCGGCTGCGGGAGAGAGGAGGAAGCGAAGGAGGCGGTTGTGGGATTGGCTCGTTGGGTCTAGGTTTCCTTTTAATCAGATCGCGATTGGAGCCCTCGACGCAGACATTTTGTACCAAAATATGAAGAAAACTCACCTCAATCTCTCGACCCCACGGCTAACGAGCCCCATCTGTCATCCTCTGCTAGAGCAGTGCGAAAGTAAAAAAGAAACAGACAGTTCACCATCTGCCATCAGCCAAAAAATCACTGTAATAGCTGAATCGAGTGGTCAAAAGTGACGCGCGCGGGCAACCCACGCAATACGAAGCCCTAAACCTTTAGTCCCGATTTGCTTAAGAACCGAGACCAAAAGGGCTTCACATGGCCGCTACGGGAGCCTAGGCAGGAGGACCTTTAGTCTCGGTTTGTAACATCAAGCGGAACCAAAAGGCATACACGCGTCAGCATCTGATAGGAGATGGGTTTTTTTTAAAGGGGGTTTTGAAAGGTTAATTTAGGGGTTTCATATTATGTTAGCTAGCTAATAAAGAGAAGTGATCTCTCTTTTTCTGTACTTGGTCGACGCTATCTACTATACATATAGAGAACTTGACGCTACCTAGTAAGCAAATGGCGGAAAACCATTAATTACACAAGATCTAACAGCTCATCATCATCTTAAGCATACAAAGTTAGAGTCTCATAAAACAAAACAAAAAAGATAAAATAACATAGTCCTCCCTCATAGGACCTACTCCTCCCTCTTAGGTAAAATGGCATAAAAAGAATCACACCAATGTCTCCATGATGAAGCAAAGAGATCCAACGGTCTCCAATTTGTGGCTTGCGATCCTTCTTTATTTGTCCCCATGCTTTAATTTGAAGCCTTTTTTGGTGGTTTGCGCTCAGTCGAGTATGCAAAAGATAACTCAGGATGGAAGGGGCTTTTTATTGTCATATTACCTTTGGGTTGCATTAACGGTGACACAACTTCATTTGGCAATTTCTATTGAAAAACATAATATATAGTAGCCTACTTAGCAATGTAATCAATACCATTTACGCAACAGTACTAGTGTACTTAATTAGCAACTCTTACCAAAATATTTCGACGAATGTCATCCGCCCTCAACCTATGCACTAGTGTCTTGTACAATGTATAATTTGGGTCAGTTCCCAAATTATACGGGAAGATGTCTCTACCAGCTATGACACCAATAACAAAGTAGATAAGATCATCATTCTCCTTCCAAGTTATGTTCTGTATTGTGTAGTGTGTCGTGTCGATTATGTTCTGTATTTCACTCGAAGAAACGAAATAAGCTGTAAATTAAAAATTAACAAATTTAGTATGCATGAATACCTAATATTTATATATATATATAATGCAAATTACTTGACAAATATGCATGGTTGACAAACTCACATGGAGGTAAAACAGGAAACATATCGACATCCACCCAAATGTCGTTGTTTTCTTCAATATGATCTTCGGGACGAAGATCGAAGGTTATTTCCATATCTTCCTGAAATACATATGCCTTGCAAAGAGCTTCCCAATTTGAGCATCCTATTTCTGTGTTATTAGGTGCATTCATTACTTTCACAAGAAATGTGTGACCATGTTTAGTCCTTAGGTTGGTTGTCCTCGTCTCAAAACTCTCGTGCTCTTCGAAATCGAGCCTCTCCAAGAAATACCGTCTTGCATGACAAGGGACAAACTAGTCGAATTGTATAAAATATAAATTACGCGTTAAAGGACAGAAACGGAAGTCATGCTTAATTACGAAAAAACAGTTGTCATCGTTGCGTATCGTTCAAATATCAAAGTCCTCATAAAGCTTCATGGTGAAGAACCTGCCATCTCGCAGCCAAGTCTGGTCACAAAGACCTTTATCTTCACCGCAAAATTCACATGCTTGGATCCTATCGTCGTCTGATGACAACGACATTTCCTGTGTTCATGATTCAAGAATTACGGCACGGGCTCATAGTTGAAACATTTAAAATCGATCGAAGGAAACTACGAGAAAACTGATCAACACACAGATCACTATTACTCAATATGCAATGGGTTGACTTTAGGTCTGTCGAGTCTTTCCTTCCTAAACTCTCATCTCACGTATATGGTGGGCACTCCCTCTGATATTGCAACCGTCGGTGATGGTGACTCCTCCATTCGTCCCTGAGTGCATTACACCAAAATGTCCAGCACATGGGAACGAAGGAGAAGCGACCCCCACGACAACAGTCGGGATTCTTCCTCCCATATATATATATATATATATATATATATACATATATATATATACATATATACATATGGTGGACACTCTTTCTCACTGAAAGACACACAATGAGCCGAAACAGACCTAAAGTCAACCCGTTTCATATATCGAGCAATGACATAGAAAAAATATTAAAATGACTTGCAAATCACAAATACATTTATAATGAACTTGAATATAATATCACTAATACATCATTCCGAGTAATCCAGTTCAAGAATTACGACACACTTTGAATCTTAATTAATGCGTGTGTGACTTTCGGTCCGTCGAGACTTTCCTTAAATAACTCTCATATCTCATGGTGTGTTGGTGCGCACTCTCTCACATTGATACGGTGGTGTATATATGTTGGTGGACACTCTCTCACAGTAATAGTTCGACCGTTCGTGATGGACGCCTCCCCTCTTCTCCTCTTGCATAATATATCGACGAGTATATCGCGAGAAAGAGAAGAAAGAGGAAGCGCCCCCCACGACAACAGTCGGGATTCCTTCCTCCATCAAGAACACACATGAAAGTCACACAAGGAGCAACAACAGACCGAAAGTCACACACGCATTATACCGATAAAATATCACTAATACATTAATATTTATAATGACCTCGAATATAATATCACTAATACCGATCGAATATCCTACAAGGGATCATAACTCAAGTGAGATCCCTGAAGAATCTGCCAGATATTGTCAAACCGGGCGTCCAACGCCACCATGTAGCGACGGACGTGCTCGTCCTCCTCCCTAACACGGCGATGTACCACCTCCGCAGGTGCCGACTCCCTCCGCACCGAAAGTGGCTCGCGTGACCGCCACCACAGAAGGTCCGGGTCAACGACGATACCTGCATTCCTCACCAACCTCCGAGTCCGGAAAGGTAGCACCTCCCAGTGCCAGCCCGGCGGAGCCCAGTCCCGGACATGACGCCTATCAAGTAGGCTCTAGCGAACTACTCGACGACGATGATGCGGGCCGGACATCGTCGACTAATTTTTCGTAAAACTCAAAATCAACATACACATAGTAATCTACTTTAAAAAAGCATAAACATACTAATCTAACATACACATACTAATCTAGCTAACATAAACATACTAATCTACTTTCAAAAAAAGCATAAACATACTAATCTAACATACACATACTAATCTAGCTAACACAAACATACTAATCTAACATGCATACACATACTAAAAAAGCATAAAAATCAACATATATTTAAAAAAATTGCAACGAGTCGGCGGCTCACAGCGGGGGCGGCGATGGGGCAGTGATGGAGCGGCGACGAGGGTGGGGCGGCGACGGCGACGGGGCGGGGCGGCGACGGGGGCGGCGGGGGAGGTGACGGAGGAGGGGCGGCGACGGCGACGGGGACGGGGAGGCGACGGCGACGGGGCGACGACGAAGGCGACGACAGGGATGGGAACGGCAACGGCGACGGCGGGCTCGGGGCGGCGACGAGGGCGAAGTGGAATGAAAAGTGCGGATTTTGCTAAGTTCTTGTCATATAGAAGGAGCATTGGTCCCGGTTGGTGCACCCAACCGGGACCAATGCCCCCCTTTGGTCCCGGTTTGTCGCACCAACCGGGACCAAAGCCCTATTTTCCGACCAAAGGGCAGAAAACAGGGACCTTTGGTCCCGGTTGGTGCCACCAACCGGGACCAAAGCCCTGTTTTCAGCAGCCCAAATGGCGGGAAACAGGCCCTTTGGTCCCGGTTGGTGCGACAAACCGGGACTAAAGGGGGGCATTAGTCCTGGTTGGGTCCACCAACCGGGACCAATGGCCTTGCACAGCGGTGTGGTGGGAGTTTAGTCCCACCTCGCCAAGCGAAGGTTGCCCGAATTCAAAAGGCATGTTGATACTAAAATTCGGCATAAATTCAAAAGGCTAGTTAGGTGCCTAACTAGCACTTTGATTTTAGGCTGAATTTCAGTATAAGCGCATCTATTTTCACTTTTGATATTTTTTATGTTATTTCTTTGCATATTAAAAGTTGTTAACAAAAAAATACTTTATGAATATTTTTCTGCTATTAAATTTTTTAACAAAAGTAACTTTGATAATTTTAGTTGCATGAATTGTATATAATATCAAGTTTCTTTCGAAGTATCGTGTACAAAACGGACAGTCTCTTTCGAAGTATCGGAGTTTCGGACGGAAACTCATCGGTTACAAAAGGCATTTCATTTTCTTGAACTTATTTGAACTCCAGGCTTTTCGTGTGTTCAAAATATACCATTCTAAGCCACATCATCAATTTTTCAACCCTTTCTGACTTCATTTGATATTTTCTATGTATTTACTGTTTTTTTGAGCTAAATGACCCTGAAATTGAAAAGCACTTCAAATGAAGTCTGAAAAGGTTGAAAGTTGGCATGGTATCATCATTTCACTCACATAGTATGTGCTAAAAATTTGAGAGGGTTACGACCAAAGCAGGATGCACTTCGCGTACAAAACGGACAAACTCTTTTGAAGTATCGGGATTTCGGACGAAAACTCATCGGTTAGAAAAAGCATTTCATTTTATTGAACTTATTTGAACTCCAGGCTTTTTGTGTGTTCAAAATGCACCATTCAAAGCCACATCATCAATTTTCAACCCTTCCTGATTTCATTTGATTTTTTTCATGCATTTACTTTTTTTTGAGTTAAATGACCCTGAAATTGAGAAGCACTTCAAATGAAGTCTGAAAAGGTTGAAAATTGGCATGGTATCAACATTTCACCCACATAGCATGTGCTAAAAAGTTGAGAGGGTTACGGCAAAAGCAGGATGCACTTCGCGTACAAAACATACAGACTCTTTCGAAGTATCGGGGTTTCGAACGGAAACTCATCGGTTAGAAAAGACATTTCATTTTCTTGAACTTATTTGAACTGTAGGATTTTCGTGTGTTCAAATTGCACCATTCAAAGCCACATCATCAATTTTCAACCCTTTGTGACTTCATTTGATATTTTTCATGCATTTACTGATTTTTTGAGCTAAATGATCCTGAAATTGAAAAGCACTTCAAATGAAGTCTGAAAAGGTTGAAAGTTGGCATGGTATCATCATTTCACCCACATAGCATGTACTAAAAATTTAGGAGGGTTACGGCAAAAGCAGGATGCACTTCGTGTACAAAATGGACAATCTCTTTTGAAGTATCGGGGTTTCGGACGGAAACTCATCGATTAGAAAAGACATTTCATTTTCTTGAACTTAGTTGAACTCCAAGCTTTTTGTGTGTTCAAAATGCACCATTCAAAGCCACATCATCAATTTTCAACCCTTTCTGACTTCATTTGATATTTTTCATGCATTTACTGATTTTTTGAGCTAAATGATCCTGAAATTGAAAAGCACTTCAAATGAAGTCTGAAAAGGTTGAAAGTTGGCATGGTGTGTGCGTGCTTGTTGCCAACGATGACAACCCACTTTTTTGTTGCATATTGTTCTCGGGCACAATCGGAATTTAAGAAAAACCTGAATTGAAAAGCACTACAAATATATAATAGCTAGAGAGATATGTAATATATAATAGTTCAGATATCCATTACAGAAAGTACTCGTCCAAGCGAACACTACTATCTAGTTCGAATCAGAAGAATATCCGCCCCATGGTGGTGGTGGTGCGAGGTGACGCTGTCCGTAGTTGATGGTTCGAATCTTGCGGTACAACTCATATGCAACGTATGCATCTTTTGCTGCATACTCAATGTTCATAGGCTGAAGTGGGGTCCTCTCCCACTCTTTGTACTGCGTCGAGGGAAATTTGGTCTTCATATCTCCGTAATAGTCGTCGATCAAGACGACTGCCATAGAAGCCATTGAAATCCTCTCATACCGAAGCCTGAATATGTCTTGGATATCAATATGGCAGCCAACTGGTATCTCAATACCGAAGCTGCGCCTCATCTTCAGCTTGTCATTCCTTACATCAACACTAGCAAAATGTATGCCACTGCGTAGGAAGTTCATGAGTGCTATACAGTGCTTGTCACTACTGCAACATCAACAAATTAGAATGGAACAAATGTTAATTAATATCATAGAAAGATCGAAAATTATTTCACTACAACTTAAGAGAAATTGATCTTTGCCATAGGATTCAAAATAGAACATATATATTGCTATATCCTATATATATTGCATATATATATATATATATATATATATATGCAATTTTCATATCCTATGAATTGATGAAGAGACCCTAAATTAACTATATAACATATATGTTCTCCCATGTTTTGCAACAAGGAAAATTGTTGTTCACTACAAAATTAAAAGAAATATTGATCTTTCCAATAGGATTCAAAACGCAACATATTTCTATCCTATTCAATTTTCATAATAATCTATAAATTATTAATTGAACAAAGAAAACCCTCAAAACTCACCTTGCCCATTGGAAGATAATCACATGTTTCTTGAAACATAGCTGGATGATGGCAACATCGTCTTGCTTGGCCGTGTACTCGAGATCAAGCCCTATGAACTTGTCTTTCTCATCCGCCACTTCAAGCCATTTCTACAAAAGGGAAAGAAAACGCGGCACCATGGCGCTGTCGTTCGTGTAGACGACATCAAGTTTGGTCGTGCCATGTGCGAGCACCTCCCCGTAGCGAGTGGTTGGATTCATGGTAGAAGATATGGGGAAGAAGAGAGGAGAATGGAGGAGAAGAAGAGAGTAGAATGGAGGAGAAGAAGAGAGGAGAAGAAGAGAAAATGGGCGAAGCGGTCGGAACAGTTGCCTCTTCCTCGAACCGCGAAACGTCATGGGATGCGAACCGTTCGAACCTTTAGTCCCGGTTTGAGCCACCAACCGGGACTAAAGGGGCTCGCACCAGGCGAACGGTCACCCCCTTTGGTCCCGGTTCTAGCCACGAACCGGGACCAATGGTTATGGACCAGGAGCAAGCCACATTGGTCCCGGTTCGTGTATGAAACCGAAACCAAAGGTGTCCTACGAACTGAGACCAATGCCCCACGTGGCCCGCCCGCCCCCCTGGCCTCCCGAACCGAAACTGTTGCTCCCATTAGTCCTGTTTCATGACTGAACCGGGACTAATGGCCTGGCCGGCCCGAACCGATGCCCTGTTTTCTACTAGTGAATGCCTCGAGATGAGCGGGTAGCATAGAGGTTTATAGGAGAAATTTGAGCCATATGCTAAGTTGCTAACAAAGCTAGCAACTAGACTAACGAGCAGCTACATCAAGCTCCAGCGACAGCGATCATGTACAACGAGCACTTCTCCATCTAACCAGCAGAGCAACGCTGCATAGGCCTAAATCTTTCCCCCGCAAAAAACAAAAAATAAATAAAACTGTTGCATAGGAACAGGCGGCGGCTGGGAGAGGATGAACGGCATGGTGGCGTCTTGACCAGACGAGGCGAGGATGCACGACGAGGCAACGGCGGTGCATTGCTTGTCCTTTTCTCTGTGTCGAGCATTTCCTACGACGTCGAGGAAACTACCTCAGGGCAAATTTGTCCTAACAAATATGGGGTGTGGGTCTCAGTGGCGGAGCTATATCAAAATTATACTTCCTCCGTTTCAAAATAACTGTCGCAACTTTGTACTAACTCTAGTATAAAATTATATTAAGCTTAAGACACTTATTTTGAGACAGTGGAAGTATTGGGTAGGAGGGGAGTCCCAAACACAAAATGTAAACATTTCATGGAGTAAACTAGTAATTTTTCTTCCAATTAATCCCTCTATTTATTTTATTTTTTCACAAAATTGTGCAAAGCGGGGCTACAACCCCCTCCCCCCCTCAAGACAACACTAAGCTCCGCCAATAGTGGGTCTGGACCTGGGAAAGTAGGAAGACTGTCAATTTATGGTATTCTGTTCAGCTATCAATCAAAGATATGCTACTCCTTAATTCAATAAAAAGAAAGACGAGCTATAGAAGTAAAGTGTGAAGGAAAGGTGTGGCATTTTCTCAAATTGCCCAAAGGAAAAGGGATGGGGGATCGAGGAAACTTCCTCCCTTCTATCTTTCCTCTCGACGCGTTCTTTTTACGGTGACGTGAACATGACGAAATGCCCAATTGGCCATCGGCTTTTTGTTTTTTTTTCCAGCAATCAATCAAAGGTGAGCTATTTAGTCCAATAAAGTGGAAGATGTACTAGTACAGTATAAAGAAAAGATGTGGCATTTCCTTAAAGAGCTCAAAGGAAAAGGGACGGGGGCTCGAGGCGACTTCCCCTCTCTCTCTCTTTCTTGTCAACGAAGAAAAAAGTACCGAACTACGTATCATTTTTGGTGATGTGAACACGACGAGACGCCCAATTGCCATCGGCTTATTGTGTTTGTGTTTGATACAGCCACAACTTTCTCCCTCATCGGCTCACCCACTCTGCCGAACACTTCCCCATCCATCCTTTCTAATCTCACACTAACGAGCACCGATCGAGAGAGAGGATTCGTAGTGGTGTGGTTGAGGCACCGCCGGCGACCGCGACCGGGAACCCTCGTACCAGACCTTAGGGTGGAGGCAGCCCCGATTGACGACGAGCCCCCTCCCTCGGGAGAGGACAGGGCCGAGGGTGTCTTCTCCGCGGCGTGAGCACGACGGAGGCAGCCTAACCCGAGCTCACGTGCTCCTCTTGCGCGTCAGATCCTGCGTGCTGCCTCATCTTCATCGCCGGCGAGCAGCACTTGCAGCCACCGGCGAAGCTCCGTCATGTACGCCTTGACGGCTTCCTCCGTCACGGTATGCTTGTGGGCCTCCCGGTCTCCATGCCTCTCTCATGGGGTGGCCACCTGGGGAAGGATCGGCTCCAATGAAGGCAAGGAACATAATGGGAAGTTGCGGCGGCCGGTGACACCGTATAGAGCACCAACTTGTGTCGTGTGCACGCGCTGCCTGCTACGCCGAGTGGAATGAGTCGAGCTAGTGGGTCTTGCCATGTCGCGGTCGTAAATCTCGGCCACCCACTTCCCTCACCTGCGCCGCCGCACACCGACGTAGTGTCGCGGTCGTAAATCTCGGCCACCCACTTCCCTCACCTGCGCCGCCGCACACCGACGTAGTGTCGCGGTCATAAATCTCGGCCACCCACTTCCCCACCAGCGCCGCCACACGCCGACGTATTTTGGCTCCGGCAACGATGGGGGGTTGGGGAAGGAGGATGCGCCGCCGTTGTGGGAGAAGGATGTGTCGACACGGCACGGATTGGGTGACAGGGGAATGGTTTGCACGGCGAGGGCAATGGTAGGTGAGGAGCATGGGAGCGTTTTTTTTTACTCGACAACCGAGAGGTTGAGTATATTACTTCTCGACGACCACTCGGAATAAAAGTTTTAGTCACCTAACAATTACACGAGTTCGGCTAGTTTTGGTTTAGAGGAATAAACTATAATTTTTACTACTCTAGCCGATTTGCACGGGATGGTTTAGAGTTGCTCTAAAGCCATGGTTAACCTACCCCACCTTTGCTTCTACGAACTAGGAGTACATTGCTTTTTCTAATTTTGAAATGTACTTAGTACATTGCTAACGCAACACAGCTGCTAGTCAACACGGGTGTGGTGGAGTCCAGCACACATGACATGCTCGACAAGTCGACAGATATTCATTCCTCTACCAGTCTACTTCGTCATTCTCTCTCCACTGCTTGGCATCGCGACAACGACAAAACAGAGGGTTTCTCCACTGAGGCACCGATCCCCATTCTTCTCCACTGCCGTCGGCCGGAGAGATTGCAAGCGGGAGGCGGCGGTTGCATTGGAGTGGTAAACATCCGCGATCTGAACAGAGGCGCGGGAGTGGAAGGAGCGGCCGGCGGCATCAACTGCCTCCACTGCGATCTGTTCGGGGACAAGTAAGGTGGCGGCAGATTTATCTGGAAATTTCTGTCGCTAACTTCAAATTAGTTGATCCCTGGAACAGATTCATGTCTAGTGCTTGTGGCTGTAGCTAATTGATCTATAATTCGCCTCGTTTCCTTTGTAAAATACTCCCTATGATCTATGGTCGGAGTAAATAGCATCCCTGGCTGCGGCTGTAGCTAATTGATCTATGATGCGCCTCGTTTTCTTCAGGGATCTATGATCGGAGTAGGAATTGCATCGAAGCAGAAAGACTATGATTTTGGCCAGATAACTTTTGGAGGGAGCAGCAGCTAGCAATTCTGCATTCTTCCAGGTAACCGATTTCTGAATTTGCCATCTGAAAATTTTTGGGACCTGCAAACGACTTGAACTTTATACGAATCGGTGTGACAATCAACAAACAATTTTGTTTGCTTGTTTTATTATGTTCATCAGCTGGGCCGCTAGACAACTGTTGCAACGAAGATACATGCGAGGAGAAGAACATGTCCACTGCGATCTGTTCAGACTTCAGAGACATGTAAGACGGTGGTAGATTTATCTGTGAAATTTCTGTAGTTAACCCCAAAATAGTTGATCCACTGAATCTATATATTCGTAATGCTCGCAGCTGTAGCTAATTGATCTAGGAATCACTTTGTTTCCTTTGTAAAATAGGCACAGCATCGAAGCAGCGAAATCATGATTTCGTTCAGATAACTTGTTGAAGGGAGCAGCAGGTGGTAATTCTGCATTCTACCAGGTAATCGGTTTCTGAATTTGTCATCTAAAAAAGTGGTTCTAAATTTCATAGTCGAAACAAACAATTTGGACTTTATATGAATCGAATGGTTTTGTGCGATTCCTTCTAGACTGGAGCAGATAGCAACTTTCTGCAACTTGCCTATGCTTGAGTAAAAGCCCCAAGTGATGCATCTTGTGTAACTCACATATGCATTGTACTGTATCCTGCCTTTACTTCAAAATGATTAACGTAATGCTTATTGCACATTGGTCTGTACTTTTTCCTGTGTATTGCTGTACATAAAAAATTCCTAGTTATAGTGTTACGCGGAAATCATGCCTGAGCATTATTTCTGACAAGCCAAACTGTATATTGTGCATAGTTTAACAATCAACAAATAATTTTGTTTGCTTGTTTTAATATGTTCAGTGGGGCTGGCAGGCAACTGTCGCAACGAAGATACATGCAAGGAGAAGAACACGTCCACTGGGATCTGCTCAGAGACATGTAAGAAGGCGGCAAATTTATTTGCAAAATTTCTGTTGTTAACTCCAAATTGGTTGATCCCCTGAATCTATTTATTTGTAATGCTCGCATCTGTAGCTAATTGATCTAGGAATCACTTTGTCTCCTTTGTAATGTAGGCAGTGCATCGAAGCAGCGTAATTACGATTTCGTTCAGATAACTTGTTGAAGGGAGCAGCAGGTAGCAATTCTGCATTCTACCAGGTAACCGGTTTCTGAATTTGTCATCTAAAAAGTGGTTCTGAATTTCATATTTCAAAAAAATAATTTGGACTTCATATGAATCGAATGGTTTTGTGCGATTCCTTCTGGACTGGAGCAGATAGCAACTTTATGTAACTTGCATATGCTTGAGTAAAAACTCTGCCTCTAGGTGATGCATCTTCTGTAACTATTAACTTAACTTAACTGGTATAGACTTACAAGACAGAATATTAACTTTACTGCTTTTGACTTGCACATTGTATCACGCTTTTACTTCAAAATATTAACTTCACTGCTAGTTGATAGGTATTGATGTGTCATGCGGTAAAAACTCTGCCTCTAAGTGATGCATTTTCTGTACCTATTAACTTAACTTGAATCTGAAATGGAGAAGATTATGCATTGTATCATGCTTTTACTTCAAAATATTAACTTAACTGATTTTGACTTACACATTGGTATGTACTGTTTGCTAGGTATTGATGTACATAAAGAATTCGTAGTTGATAGCATTATGTAGAAATCATCATCTCAGCATTATTTCTGAGCCGAACTGTATATTGTACATTGGTAAAGACACTTTCTAACAATGTTCTTCTTGTTGACCTTTCATGCTAGGTTCCGGGGCAGTGCGTGAAGGGGAGTAAACTTGATCGGGATGGCAGCTAGTGCGGCGACGGGGGTGATGAACCCGCTCCTAGGCAAGCTCACGGAGTTACTCGGCGAAGAGTACAAGAAGCTCACGGGGGTGAAGAAGCAGGTCTCCTTCCTCAAAGACGATCTGAGTGCCATGAAAGCTCTCCTTGACAGGATGGAGCTAATGGATAAACTTGATCCCTCAGCCAAGAACTGGAGGGACCATGTGAGGGAGATGTCGTATGATATGGAGAACTGCATCGATGACTTCATGCGTGAGATTGAATGCCCCCAGTCAAAGGCAGGCTTCGTAAAGAAGATGGCTAAGCGTCTCAGGAGGTTGGGGAGACGGCATCAGATTGCCAACCGAATCAAGGAGCTCAAAGTTCTCGTGGTGGAGGCGAATTCTCGGCGCGAGAGGTACAAGATCGATGAGTGCATCAATTCAAGTGCTGGTATTGTGGTTGTGGATCCTCGGATGTCGGCGATCTACAAGGAGGCAGCAGGCCTTATTGGTATTGATGGCCCAAGAGAGGAGATTGTCAGCTTGTTGATGGATTCTCAGAAGAAGCTTAAAGTGGTTTCCATCGTGGGCTTTGGAGGTTTGGGTAAAACGACGCTGGCCAAACAAGTGTATGATGGGATTTGGGGGCAATTCAACTGTAAGGCATTTGTCTCAGTCTCCCAAAGACCAGATATGAAAAGCCTTCTCAGTGGCTTGCAGTCAAAGCTTGGGATGGAGGATTCTTCTCATGCTCACGAGCTTCAAGACATGATTGACCGACTTAGAGAGCATCTAAAGGATAAGAGGTAATTTCTTCTAGTGCCCACTCATATATACTTGTATATCAAATGTCTTGCATGCTCCCGTTAACACTCCTGAAGAAAAAATGGCTAATCTTGCTGAGAACAAACTGTGGGCACCACTAGGGTGTGATAAGTGCTTCCCTTTCACCCTATGGGCACCACTAGTCATTCCCCCTTTCTACACGGGAACAAAGCTAGGAGTAAATCTGAATTTCAGCGGCCATTCTCTAGTCAGGCCTTTGATGAATTTCATGAGTTCAGACACTTCCAGCACCTTAGAGCCCCCTCTTTTTCTTCCAGTGGCTTTGGAAGTCCAAATGTTCTCTCAATCTCAAAGGTTTTACCTGGTTAATGCTACTCAGTGACAGAGTCAACGCTAAGTACAAATGCTCCTCCGTTGTCAGTTTGCACCAACTGGGGGGTCTAATTGCATTCTTTGCCAGTCCAATATTTTGGAAACAAGGGACCATCTCTTCTGGCTTTTAGCTTCCACACCAACTGCTCATGTTCTCTGAATGTTCACATGGATCCTCCCCAGCTTTCCATGGAGGATGTTATTTCTCACATGAAGATCGGGATTAGCAAATCCTGCTTCTCCGAAATTATTACTATGGTAGCCTGGAACATCTGGAAACATAGGAATGCCACTGATTTTCATAATATCGGCCCTGTTTTTTTATTGAGGATAGCCCCTGGCTCTGCATAATATCTTCCCTAGTTGGGCTCTTGGGTGTTCAATTTCAATAGAGGTCTCTTCCTTCGCTTTCTAGGGGGTGTTCAGTTTCAATACAGAATGAAAGAGGAGCTAGACTGCTTCTCTCTCTCTTATTTTTTTGGCAAAAGACAGTCGGGAAGCTCCCTACTGTAACTCATTTTTATTTATGGGTGAAATATGTACAATGTATATGGACAGTAGGGAAAAGAAAGACGGTAGCAAAATTACAAGGAGTCTAGCCAAGCCTGCATGCCTTCCTTCAAACTGGGTTTAGCTTTCTTCATGATCATGTCAAAATGCTCCCTAAAGCATCTGATGCAGTAGCTGAGATCTTTACTCTGATGATAACAAATGATGCTGTTTCTATGTTTCCATCTACTCCAGTATCCAGCAATGGTAGTTCCTTTAAAGCATATGAAATATAGTCTCTGTATGCCCTCAATAAGCAAATATCAATAAGGTCCAGATTAGTGTTCCATATGATTGCTAGATGCATCCAGAATGATTGGCTGAAGTCACAGTAAATTTCTTCCACATAGAAGTTTTTTCTGGTTAGCAGTTAGTCTGTCCTGTATGAGTAACCAGAAAAAGAAATTTACTTTGGAAGGCAAGCAGATTTCCATATCCACCATTTTCGTAGAGTATTTGTTCATTGTATATCTTTTTTCGTAGAATCAGGAGGTGGGTTGCCAAATACTCCCTTCGTTCCTAAATATAAGTCTTTTTAGACATTCCAATAGGGGACTACATACGGAAAAAAATGAGTGAATCTACACTCTAAAATATGTCTATATACATCCGTTTGTAGTTCAATGGTGGAATCTCTAAAAATACTTATATTCCCTCCGTCCGAAAATACTTGTCCTACAAATGGATGTATCTAGACTTATTTTAGTTATAGATACATCCATTTTATTCATTTTTAGGACAAGTATTTCCGGACAAAGGGAGTATTTAGGAACAGAGGGAGTAGTTCATTGTATACTTTTTTGTAGAGTATTTTTTGCTGTGCCAAATGAACTGCCATTGATCATGATGTATGGGCCTTCCTCTGTTATCGAGAAGATTTATTTGTTTGCTGGACATCAATGCTAGACTTGGGAAGATGGAACAAGCCATAGAATTCATGATCATATTCCTCCATTGCATTAGATAATGCGATATCTTTATTTTTAGAAAAAGAATGCAGTTGAGGAAGGAGCAAACACAGTTTGTTTTTTAACCACTCATTCTCCCAGAATTTGATAGTAATACCATTATGTGCCATGATTGTGGTCATATCTCTAGAATCATCTATAAGGGAACAACAGTCTCTCCACCAGAAAGAGCCAACACTGGAATTAGCTGAGGGTACTATGTCGTTGTTATAGTAATGTTCCCAAATCATGTGGACCCATAGTAAATCCTGGTGGTTGAAGAACTTAAACAGTAGATTTTTGATGAGTAGAAAGTTCAGGACACCAAGACCACCAACAGACTTTGGCAGGGAAACTTTCTCCATTAACTTGCCATATTTATCAATGTTCTTTCCCCTTTCTCAAAGTGATCAACAATGATATATGGTAGTTTAATAGAGCACATAGCAAAGATGGGAAGAGCAGATACAACTGCCTTCAAGTTTACTAGTTTGCCAGCATGGGACATCATGGGAGCAATACCAGAGAGTCTCTTGTTCAGTTTAGATACCACAGGCATCAGATCATCCACCTAGGTTTGGTAGTACCCATAGGAAGGGACTGCTTCTCTTTCTGTGCTGTATAGCCCCCTTTCCCTGCTCTCTTTCCTTTTATATTCTTCCTTTCCTTTCAATTTTGAATACATGTGTCACCATGCCTTGCTATTTTTCATTTCCTTCATTTTATGTTTGACACTTTTCTCTGCATCTTCTAATCATGCTTATATACTGATGAGTGATGATATAATGTATGACTAACTTGTGCATAAATTGCGACAGGTACTTTATTGTAGTTGATGATTTGTGGGATCAACCAGCATGGAATATCATTAGATGTGCCTTTCCGGAAAATGGTAATGGGAGCAGAGTAATGGTAACCACAAGATCATATCAGATAGCACTATGGACGTGTAACAATGACCATGAGTGCATTTACAGAATGAAGCACCTCGGAGAGGAAGACTCAAGAATACTATTTTTTAACAGAGTATTTGGGCCTGAAATTGTCTGTCCACCGCAGTTTAAAGAAATTTCAGCTGAAATTCTCAAGAAATGTGGTGGATTGCCACTTGCAATCATCTCCATAGCTAGCCTATTAGCTAGCCGAGAATCAAGATCGTTGAATGATTGGGAGAGTGTAAAGAATTCTCTTGGTACCAAGTTTGCCTCAGAACCCACCTTGGAAGAGATGAGGGATATACTGAACCTGAGCTACTTGCACCTTCCCATCCATCTCCGGCCGTGTTTGTTGTACCTGAGCATGTACCCAGAAGACGACAGCGTCTACAGGGATGATCTGACTCAGCAATGGATTGCCGAAGGTTTTATTTGTAATTTGCCCGGTGTGGACCTGGATGATGTTGCTAAAAGTTATTTCAACGAGCTTATCAATAGAAGTCTGATTCAGCCAGAAGAGACATTTGGTGGGGAGGTAGTTTCTTGCACAGTACATGATATGATGCTGGATTTGATCCTAAGCAAGTGTATGGAAGATAATTTTATCCGTGTAGCGTATGACTGTGAAGACATGGAAAGGTTGCACAGCTCTCAGTACAAGGTTCGTCGATTATCTTTCAAATCAGGTGCAGGTGCAGAAGGTGGAACATCAGAGACACTTGCTACTAGCTTGTCACAAATCAGATCATATGCACGTTTTGGGGATTCCAAGTACACACTTCCTCTTTCAGAGTTTAAGTATCTAAGAGTGCTTATTTTGGACTTTCCATTTGATCGGCATACGACTGTCGACCTGACTGCAGTTGGTAATTTTTTCCTACTGAGGTATTTGAAGGTTTGTGCATCGGGAAACTATGGAGTAGCACTCCCTACAAAAATTGAAGGCCTTGTGCTTTTGGAAACTCTGGATTTATCCTCCGTTCTCACACAGAGCTTTCCATCAGATATAACTCGCTTGGCCAAATTGGTTCATCTGGAACTTCCAGATGGTACAATGCTACCTGAAGGGATCCACAATATGAAATCAGTCCGCACTCTGTGCTGTACCGGCTTATTGAAGGGTTGTCTGGAGGAAATCAAAGGCCTTGGTGAGCTGACCAATCTGAAGAATTTAATGTTAGGAACGGCTGATGACCAGTTCTTGACGGTTGAAGAGGTTGATGCTTTGGTCTCCTCCATTGGAATGTTCCGTGGCCTCAAGTACCTCTTCCTCGACTGCAGGAGTGAATGCGATGAGTATGACAGGAAGCTGGACTCATTAGCTGATCTTCCTTCCCACCTCGAGTCACTTGAGCTGCACAGTTGGACGTTCAGTAGAGTTCCCAAATGGATTGGTGGATTACACCGCCTCCAGATCATCAGTCTGAGTGTCTTGCACCTGTCGAGTGACGAGGTGCGTGTTCTTGGAGAGCTTCCCTCCATCATCGATGCCACCTTGGATGTGTCAGATATCTCTCAAGGTACGGTTGTGATCAGCACGGGATTGTTCCCGGTTCTGGAGCAAGTTTACTTCGAGGCTAGTGAAGACGTCAGTGCATACCTGAGCTTCGAGGCAGGAGCTATGCCCAAGCTAAAAGAGCTGACCCTGGGATTCGGCTGGGAAGAGTGGAGAGGCGCTACACCAGTCGGAATGGAGCACCTCCCCTGCCTCCAGGCCATCTGCGTCAGTCTCAGAGACACCCAAACTGAGTCAAGCAAAAATCGAGAAGGTGTACTCGATGATATCGAGTCTGCCTTCGAGAGCGCGGCAAAGGTGCACCCAAGACATCCCTCCGTCAGAACAGAGTATATATGCTGATCGATCAACACGGTTATAGAGAAAGTATGGAGTTCACTCGGCACCCCCGAGCACATTTCAGTAGCAAGCGCACGATGAGTTGTGTTTACTGTAAAGTGCACCCCACCACTGCCATTTCAGCCTTATATATGTACCTGTACACGGTGATTTAGTAGTATTGACAGATCTTCCACAAAGTAGATGGCTTGGCCGTGACAATGACAAGGCTCAGCCACCAGTTGATTTGGGGAGGAAGTTTGTGTATTGCACGTTGCACCTCACTTTCGGAATCTATCTTCTATCTATTATATTATATACTAGCAGGTAGAAGGCACGGTGGCAGGCCACGCTCTTATCTTTTTTTTTTTTGCGAAATAGGCCACGCTCTTATCTAAGTCCGTGCGTGTTTGTGTGTGTGTTTTATTTTTTTATTTTAAAGTAAAGAAGGGGTGGTAGTGATATTGGGGTCGAGCTGGTTGCTAAGATGTCTTTTTGACAAACTTTAGAAATTTCCATTGCACACCGGTAGACTATGAAAACATAACTATGATCTGGAGTCGGTTGTTTATTACGTGACAATTCAAGTTTCTGTCTAGATATCAAAATCTTATGCATCATTAACTTTGTAATCGTTGCAAGTTCAAAATCTAAATATCTTCCTGAGTATATTCATGTGGGTTGTACCTTATAACCAATTTAGTATTGCTCTCTCCTTCTATATTACTCCTTTCATTCCATAATGTAGTGCGTCCGTGCTTTCCGAAATCGAAGTTTGACCAACGAGACCGATTGCGGTAGGCGCAAAAATTATAGCACTGAATTCGTGTTTTCGATATGTTTTCGTTGGTTAAATTTATGGTCAAACTTGCTCGAAAACCGAAGACGCACTATATTGTGGAACGGAGGGAGTATGATCCAAAAGTTTCCTCGGTAGTGCTATCAAAGTTACCATTTTCAAGAATTTCCTATTTTGCATGCGTTAACAGAAATTAATGTACCAACGGTTTGTTCAACAAAAGAGATGCTAAACTCATATCCTGCACAGACATACAGTGATATATTTCTGTAGGCACGTGCACCATTTTGAAAAATTTAGAAGAACATGATTTGATCAACCTTTGAAAATAAATTTGAATTATTTGTATGTAGTCCTCACAGCAAAGAAGCCAAACTAATTTAGTAACTTCATTTAAGAAAAATCTGTCAAATGAAAGTCAAATTGTTTATATGATATAGTTGTTCCCATTGTTTATATGATATAGTTGTTCCCACGTCAAAGAAGTCAAACTATTAAGAAACTTAATTTAAGAAAAGAAGACTTCGGGACTTGGGAAAACATCAATGGAGAATTCTGAAACTTGCCTCGAAAAATGAGCATGAAGTTCATGAATATCAGAATATCACGTCAAATTAGGCTACTATGTAAAATCCTACAATTACACTATACCACATGTTATTTTCCTAACATGAAAGCCAGAAGATGCCAATAATTAAAGCTGGTGGCTGATTCAGAACTAATATCACAAAAATAATGTTCATAGATGAGTTGTCCGACCAAGGTGTGGACCAAGTCCTTGACCACAAAGGAAAAAGGACATAATGCATTATGTTTTAGTCCTGAAGCAACTATGCTTTTGGCTATAGAAAGTTCATCGATTTTTCCTTGAGTTGACAACACACCAAAAGAAAATGTAGCGATAAATGCCATAAAGTATACATGAACACCATGTAAATTACAGGAATATTCTGAAACATGCCAGGCATAGTTATATAAAAAACATGGACATATAAAGGTGTTTCTAAGTTAATTAATCAGTAAAACAGATCAGCGTCCCTCGTACTTTTAAATTAGGAATATTGGATAACATACTACCTATTTAGCTACCCGTCAGCAGCACAAAATGAGTGCAAATGTTGGCATGAATCACAGAATTTGACCCGCAGGTAATAAAGTATGAATGATAATATTAAAGTATGAGTGCAAATTAGGACTCTTTTGTTAACCATTAAATTTTGAGTGACTAATATTTTGAACCAACACTGTCCAAAAGAGAGTGAGAGCCCGAGAGAGAAAAAGATTTTGGGAGACAAAGAATAGGCACGACATAAATTTTATGGTGGCTTCGCGGTTGTTCTTATTAAGTGGTGAGAGATGTAGCGAAACTTCATCCCCTAGGTATTTTGTGGCCGTGCGAACCAATGTTTGTAGTTGGATGGTTAGGAGGATAGTGATATTCTCTATCCACCAGAGTTTAACTCCCAGATTAGACATTGGTAATTGATTTTTTCTGGATTTATTTCACGCTCTGCCGATGTTCGTTTAGTGGGAGGAGACGTTCCCATCGACTGCGAGGAGCCTGTGATGACTTCGTAAAATCTCAAGATGCTATGACAGCTCGGTCTCTCAGAGGTGCTCGTCGGGTAAGGTGTGTGTGCGTTCATATGGGTGAGTGTATGCTCATGCAGAGTGACTTCGATTGTACTGTATTGGAAAATATTATTTTATGGCGCTTTAAGTAGTAAATCATTGTTAGATAGTAAAACATGTCAAAGTGCTGATAGGGGTATGGTGTGTGTATGCACTAATGCAGAATCAACCTATAGTCGCAGGTCGTAAGGGCCTAACCAACACTAAAAGGTGGGGACTAAAGCCTATCCCCTTTAGTCCCAGTTCAACACGGCCCGGCATCAAAGGCCCATCACGTGGCATCCGTCGACGCCGTGGGCTGGGGGACCTTTAGTTCCGGTTGGTAACACCAATCGGGACTAAAAGTATTTAGTTTTTTTAATTTTGTTTTATTTTTCCTTTTAACTCCTCAGGGGTTTATGAATTAATTTTCCTTTTAATTTTATGTTTTTCATTTAATTTATTTTCATTTCAAACATATGTTACGCTACTACATACTGTACACACAATCTGCATGCGCATATATATAAATGTAAATAGAATTTCTTGTAGAACATATCATATATATATATATGTTGTAGTTACTCCCACTTTTGTTTGGTATGTTGTAGGTAGTATCTATCACATCGGAGAGTATGCACACATAGTATGTATTATATAAGAATATTTAAATAGTATATATACCACTTTCTTGGTAGTACCTACCATATTTTTAATCATACTCATTTTTATGTACAAATATATACGTATTTCACAATATAATAAAAACTATGGATCAACTTCAATTATTTACATGTAACACATTTTGAAGTATCTTATATATAGTATGTGAACATACCCAAAATGATAAATTTTTATATATACGTATATATAGGACAAATGTTTTGTACGACCGGATGTAGTTACTTCCACTTTTGCGTGATACGTTGTAGGTAATATCTATTGTATCGGAGAGTATGTACACGTAGAATGTAGTATATAAAAATATTTATATAGTATAGATACTACTTTCTAGGTAGTATGTACCATATTTTTAGCATACTCATTTTTATGTACAAATATGTACGTATTTTCATAATATGATAAAAACTATGGATTAACTATTTTTTCATGTAACACACTTTAGAGTATCTTATATATAGTATGTAAACATATTTAAAATGTTAAGTTAGTATATATACTACCACATGGTAGTATATGAGACATGGGAGTAACTACACCCGGTAGTAGGAAGCATTTCCCTATATATATACATACAATTTCTCCTACAATTTGAGGATCATTACATATATATGCAGGCATTAGTACTGCTTGTTCTTGATCTTATAATACTATTCTCCTTTGGGATCTATGACCTGATCGATCAGAAATTCAGCTAATTTTTTGAATTGCTCGTACCCGAGCCTCTGGTATGAGCTGGCCCCGTATCTTCGTCAGCTACAAGATGAAGATCAAGATGAATATATTAGCTGTGTGTGTATATATTAGCTAGATCATGATAAATTTTTTTATAGATAATGTTTTGGCAAACGTACCCAAAGATTTCTTTCATCTCTACTCCTTTCAGACGTGGTCACGCGAATGTTCTCGCAAACGTAGTATGCGCATAAACTAGTCCCCTGCTCCCGCCTCATACACTTTACAAGAATAAAATTCAATCAGATAATAATTAATCAAACATGATAATGGTATTGAAACAAGAATTAAAGAGATGCACGGAGGTAGCTAGCTAGCTAGTAGTACTTAATTACCTTGGGTCGCACCCATTTCAGTTGTTGTGCCCATTCGCCTGGGACTTGTTTGATGAACTTGGCCCAAGCCCTGTCCGTCGGCAAAGAAAATGAATAAATGAGTTATTAACTAGTTGATATCAGGAAATGAAGTAATTAAAGAGTCCGACTGTCGTGGGAACCAGCCTAACAGTAGAAGGTAGGGGTACGAAAGGAGAGGGCAGAGTCCTAGCTACGGCGAGGGTGTACACACGGATGTATGAGTTCAGGCCCCTCTCGTGTAGGTAACAGCCCTACGTCTCAGTGCTTGGAAGCTTTGTCATGTGGAATATTGAGATTATAGTGGTTGCGAACCCCTGTGCCAGAGGGGAGGAGCGTCTTATATAGAGTTCGCTGTCCCTCATAATTGCCCAGCATCTAAGGGTCTGAACGTGGGTTTAAAGACTGCCGTTACTGGTAACATACATAATAAAAGGTACGTACTAATGACGTAAAACCTAACGCCTTCCCGTTGGCCTTCTGAAGGTGGCTTCTGGTCTTCTGGCGTTGAGTGGAAACGAGGTCTTCCGAGTGGTAGTCGACCGTCGAGTGAAGGAAGAAGTCTCCGAGTGGATTGCCTATCGAGTGAATTGAGCGCCACCGGGAATCCAGTCGGAATCTTGTCCGTGGTCTTCAAGTCCTCCAATGTCATGCCCTTAGGTAGGAGGGTCTAGGTCAGGCCTAGGACCCTACTCTAGGTACATATCCTCGTCATTAGCCCCTGAACGGATCGGGGTTCGAGTGGTGAATGGGTATATCGATGTCATTTCAACATAAGGTATCAAATCTTCCGAATGATATTCGGGACTTCAACGAAGCTTGCGTCGACTGAACTCTTCTCCATTCGCCCGGGTCCGTTCGGCCTTGGAAATACCCGAGTGAATGCTCCGTGTCAATTTTGTTTTGAATGACCCGAAGGAATCTTCGGAGGTGGCGGGTCGATCTGTCAGACCTGAATTTTGCGGGATACGAAAATTTGGGAAGCACGCGCGCGCGTGCGATGATGACGCCACAACCAGAGCAAGTGAGGGCATGACGCCTCGATTCTCGCGCCGGTCATTTCGCCATGTACTGGATGCAGACTGCGGTTGGCGTGTGCGGTGATCTCGCGGGCCCATCAGTCAGCGAGGCACCCGGCGGGATATAAATTTCGGAGCGCGGGTCGCAAGTACTTTCCTCCAAACTTCCTCTCTTCCTCCGCCTCCCCTGTCTCCAGCACCTCATCTTGTTCTTCTTCGACGAGAGCGACCACCATGATGACGAAGGGCTCCACGGAGAAGCTGGAGCGCACCAAGAAGGGGGCGTCGAAGAACAAGGGCAAGAAGCCCTCGACGGCTCGGTTAACCACGCCGGCGGGATGGATGCAGGGGGACTTTCTCCCTTCGGTGGTCACTCGTGAGGACATGGAGGGCCTGGTCGCCGATGGGCTTGTGACGAACGGTGCCTGGAGGCTGCCGGTGGGAGAGCGCGAGCCAGAGCCGCGTGATGGGGAGTGGGCCCTCCTCCTCTCCCACGTCGAAATAGGTTTCTCTATGCCTCCCCACCCATTCATTAGGGGTTTTCTGAACTTCTTCAGCGCTCAGCTCCGCTACTTCCCATCGAATGCGATTTCCTATCTGTCTGCCTTTATCACTTTGTGCGAGTGTTTTCTGGGCTGTTCTCCTCATTGGGGGCTGTTCAAGCACATCTTTACGGTCAGATCCCAGACTATGAAGAAAGCCCCCCTGCTGATGGAAAGACTCATGTGCTTCAGTTGTGTGGGAGTTTAGGACTTCAGAAAAGAGCCCGTAGTTCTTTCCCTGCCATGACTTTTCCTGGATCTGTTAGAGGCTGGCAGTCGACTTGGTTCTACTGAAAATATGTAGCATCTCCCAACATGTCGACTGGCCTTCCCTCCTATACAACTGACCGTCTAGCTGTCCCCAAGTCTCTGAGAGTGACCGAAGAGGAACATGTCCAAGTGGGAATCTGCTAGGGAACGTTGCATGGGAAACAAAAATTTTCCTACGCACACGATGATCTATCCATGGTGATGAGCATCTACAAGAGGGAGAGTGGATCTACATACCCTTGTAGATCGCTAAGCGGGAAGCATTAAGAAACGCGGTTGGTGTAGTCGAACGTCTTCGCGATCCAAATCGCCGTACGTCCCGCGATCCAATCACGATCCGTCCCACGATCCAATCACGATCCATCCCGCGATCCGATCACGATCCGTCCCACGAACTTGATCACGATCCATCCCACAAACTTGATCACGATCCTTCCGATCTAGTACCGAACAGACGGCACCTCCGCGTTCAGCACACGTACGGCTTGATGACGATCTCCACCGTCTTGATCCAGCAGGAGGGAGTGGAGAGGAAGAAGAGTTCTCCGGCAGCCTGACGGCGCTCCGGCGATGGTGGTGGAGCAATTCCGACAGGGCTTCGCCTAAGCACTATAGAAAACCGATCTAGAGGAGAAACTATGCACTGGAGGAACGGGTAGCACGTGGCTGAAAAATCTAGTGCAAAAACCCTCAATATCACCAATATATATAGGAGGAGAGGAGGAGAGGAGGCAGCTTGGCCACCAAGCCAATCTTGGTTCGGCCGAAGTGGGAGGTGGAGGAGGACTCTCCTCCTCCAATCCTAGTAGGACTAGGATTGCTCCTTTTTGACTTTTTTCCACCTTTTCTTATTGGGTTTTTTCTTCCAGCCACGTGGGCCATGTGTGGGAGTTTCCACCAGCCCACTAAGGGCTGATATTCACTCTCCCACAGCCCATGAAGCCTCTTGGGTCGAAATACCCCTCCCGGAGGCCTCCCGGTACACTACCGGCACTCTCGGTACACTACCGATGAGCCCGAAACTTTTCCGGCGACCAAAACGGGACTTCCTATATATGAATCTTTACCTATGGAACATTCCAGAGCTCCTCGTGCCGTCCAAGATCTCATCCGGGACTCCGAACAAACTTCGGTCACCACCATACATAACTCTATACTACCGAAACGTCACCAAACCTTAAGTGTGCAGACCCTGTGGGTTCGAGAACTATGTAGACATGACCGAGACACCTCCACGGTCAATAACCAATTGCGTGACCTGGATGTCCACATTGATTCCTACATATTCTACGAAGATCTTTATCGGTCGAACCTGTATGTCAAGGATTCAGTTAATCCCGTATGATGTTCCCTTTGTTTTTCGGTATGTTACTTGCCCGAGATTCGATCGTCGGTATCTCCATACCTAGTTCAACCTCGTTACTAGCAAGTCTCTTTACTCGTTCCCTAATACAAGATCTCGCAACTAACACTTAGTCACATTGCTTGCAAGGCTTATTGTGATGTTGTATTACCGAGTGGGCCTTGAGATACCTCTCCGTCACACGGAGTAACAAATCCCAGTCTTGATCCATGCCAACTCAACAGACAGCTGTAGAGCACCTTTATAGTCACCCAGTTACGTTGCGATGTTTGATACACACAAGGTACTCCTCCGATATCTGTGAGTTGCATGATCTCATGGTCATAGGAACATATACTTGACATGCAGAAAACAGTAGCAATAAACTGACACGATCATAAGCTACGTTTGTAGTTTGGGTCTTGTCCATCACATCATTCTCCTAATGATGTGATCCCGTTATCAAATGACATCTCATGTCCATGGCTAGGAAACCTTAACCATCTTTTGATCTACGAGCTAGTTCACTAGAGGCACACTAGGGACATTGTGTTTGTCTATGTATCCACACATGTATCCATGTTTCCAATTAATACAATTATAGCATGGATAATAAACGATTATCATGAACAAGGAAATACAATAATAAACACTTTATTTATTGCCTCTAGGGCATATCTCCAACAGTCTCCCACTTGCACTAGAGTCAATAATCTAGTTCACATCACTATGTGATTTACATTGTAATGAATCGACCACCCATGCAGTTCTGGTGTTGATCATGTTTAGCCCTTGGAAGAGGTTTAGTCAACGGGTCTGCAACATTCAGATCCGTGTGCACTTTGCAAATATTTATGTCTTTCTCCACGATGTAATCGCGAATGGAGTTGAAGCGTCGGTTTATGTGTCTGGTCCTCTTGTGAATCCTTGGTTACTTGGCCAGAGCAATGGCACCAGTGTTGTCACAGAACAGGTTCATTGGATTCAGTGCACTGTGCACTACTCCAAGATCTATCATGAACTGCTTCATCCAGACACCTTCCTTCGCCGCCTTCGAGGCTGCGATGTATTCCGCTTCGCACGTAGAATCAGCTACCACGCTTTGCTTGGAACTGCACCAGCTTAACGCTCCCCCGTTAAGAATAAATATGTATCCAGTTTGCGACTTAGAGTCGTCCGGATTAGTGTCAAAGCTTGCATCGACGTAACCCTTTACGACGAGCTCTTCATCACCTTCATAAACGAGAAACATTTCCTTAGTCCTTTTCAGGTACTTAAGGATATTTTTGACCGCTTGCCAGTGCTGCATTCCAGGATCACTTTGAAACCTTCCGGCCATACTTATGGCAAGGCTGACATCGGGTCTTGTGCACAGCATTGCATACATGATAGAGCCTATGGTTGAAGCATAGGGGATGACACTCATCTTTTCTCTATCTTCTGCAGTTACTGGGCATTGAGTCTTACTCAACTTCACACCTTGTAACATAGGCAAGAACCCCTTCTTGGACTATTCCATTTTGAACTTCTTCAAAACTTTATCAAGGTATGTGCTCTGTGAAAGTGCTATTAAGCGTCTCGATCTATCTCTATAGATCTTAATACCTAATATGAAAGCAGCTTCTCCCAGGTCCTTCATTGAAAAACTCTTGTTCAAATATTCCTTCACGCTTTCCAACATTTCTATATTGTTTCCAATCAGCAATATGTCATCCACATATAATACTAGAAATGCTATAGAGCTCCCACTCATTTTCTTGTAAATACAAGCTTCTCCGTAAACTTGTATGAACTCAAACGCTTTGATCACCTCATCAAAGCACTTATTCCAACTCCGAGATGCTTGCACCAGTCCATAAATGGATCGCCGGAGTTTGCAAACTTTGTCAGCATTCTCTGGATTGACAAAACCTTCGGGTTGCATCATATACAACTCTTCCTCAAGGAAACCGTTGAGGAACACTGTTTTGACATCCATCTGCCAAATTTCATAGTCAAAATAGGCAGCTATTGCTAACATGATTCTGACAGACTTAAGCATCGCTACGGGTGAGAAAGTCTCATCGTAGTCAACTCCTTGAACTTGTGAAAAACCCTTTGCCACAAGTCGAGCTTTATAGACGGTAACATTACCGTCCGCGTCTGTCTTCTTCTTAAAGATCCATTTGTTCTGAATGGCCTTTCGCCCTTCAGGTAATACTTCCAAAGTCCATACTTTGTTTTCATACATGGATCCCATCTCGGATTTCATGGCCTCTAACCATTTCTCAGAATCCGGGCCCATCACTGCTCCTCCATAGCTCGTAGGTTCATTGTTGTCCAACAACATGACCTCCAAGACAGGGTTGCCGTAGCACTCAGGGGTAGTACGCGGCCTTGTCGACCTACGAGGTTCAATAGATGCTTGATCCGAAGCTTCATGATCATCATCATTAACTTCCTCTTCTACCGTCATAGGTTCCACAGAAACATCTTTCTGCGCTGCGCTACTTTCTGGTTGAAGTAAAGGTTCAATAACCTCATCAAGCTCTATTTTCCTCCCACTCAATTCTTTCGAGAGAAAATCTTTCTCAAGAAATGTTCCGTTTTTAGCGACAAACACTTTGCCTTCGGATATGAGATAGAAGGTATACCCGACTGTCTCTTTCGGGTATCCTATGAAGACGCATTTCTCCGCTTTGGGTTCCAGCTTTTCAGGCTGAAGCTTTTTGACATAAGTATCACATCCCCAAACTTTAAGAAACGACAACTTTGGCTTCTTGCCAAACCACAGTTCATATGGCGTCGTCTCAACGGATTTTGATGGTGCCCTATTTAAAGTGAATGCAGCTGTCTCTAATGCATAACCCCAAAACGATAGTGGCAAATCAGCAAGAGACATCATAGAACGCACCATATCTAATAAGGTTCGATTACGACGTTCGGACACACCATTACGCTGTGGTGTTCCGGGCGGTGTCAACTGTGAAACAATTCCACACTGTCTTAAGTGACTGCCAAACTCATAACTCAGATATTCACCTCCTCGATCAGATCGCAGGAACTTAATCTTCTTGTTACGATGATTCTCAACTTCACTGTGAAATTGCTTGAACTTTTCAAACGTTTTAGACTTGTGTTTCATTAAGTAAATATACCCATATCTACTTAAGTCATCAGTGAAGGTGAGAAAATAACGATATCCACCATGTGCTGTAACGTTCATTGGACCGCACACATCAGTATGTATGATTTCCAATAAGTCACTCGCCCGTTCCATTGTTCCAGAGAACGGCATTTTAGTCATCTTGCCCATGAGGCATGGTTCACATGTGTCAAGTGATTCAAAATCAAGTGACTCCAAAAGTCCATCAGCATGGAGCTTCCTCATGCGTTTTACACCAATATGACCTAAACGGCAGTGCCACAAGAAAGTGGTACTATCATTATCAATTCTACATCTTTTGGCATCAATGTTATGAACATGTGTGTCATCACTATCAAGATTCAATATGAATAAACCCCTAACATTGGGTGCATGACCATAAAAGAATTACTCATATACATAGAACAACCTTTATTCTTTGATTTAAATGAGTAACCGTCTCGCAATAAACGAGATCCAGAAATAATGTTCATGCTTAACGCAGGCACTAAATAACAATTATTCAGGTTCATCACTAATCCCGATGGTAATCGAAGAGAGAGCGTGCCGATGGAGATCACATCAACCTTGGAACCATTACCCATGCGCATCGTCACTTCGTCCTTTGCCAGCCTTCGTTTATTCCGTAGTTCCTGCTTTGAGTTGCAAATGTGAGCAACCGAACCGGTATCAAATACCCAGACACTACTATGAGAGCTAGTAAGGTACACATCACTAACATGTATATCATATATACCTTGTTGTTCGTTGGCCGCCTTCTTGTCAGCCAGGTACTTGGGGCAGTTCCGCTTCCAGTGACCAGTTCCCTTGCAATGAAAGCACTCAATTTCTGGCTTGGGTCCATGCTTGGGCTTATTTGCAGGAGTGGCAACTGCTTTGCCATCCTTCTTGGTTTTACCCTTCTTACCCTTGCCCTTGACTTTGCCATTTTTCTTGAAACTAGTGGTTTTATTGACCATGAACACTTGATGTTCTTTCTGGATTTCAGACTCAACGACTTTTAGCATCGCAAACAGCTCGGCGACTGACTTGTTCATCCCATGCATGTTATAGTTCATCACAAAGCTCTTGTAACTAGGTGGCAGTGATTGAAGAACTCTGTCAGTGATCGCCTCTGGCGGAAGGGCAATTCCCAACTCCGCTAGACGAGTTGAATACCAAGACATTCTGAGTATATGTTCACTGATAGACCCGTTCTCCTCCATCTTGCAAGCATAGAACTTATCGGAGGTTTCATACCTCTTGATCCGGGCGTTCTTCTGAAAGATAAACTTCAACTCCTGGAACATCTCATATGCTCCATGATGTTCAAAACATCTTTGAAGTCCCGGTTCTAAGCCATACAATATTGCACACTGAACTATTGAGTAATCTCCTGTACGTGCCTCCCAAGCGTTCTTAACATCTTCGGAGATCATGTGTTCTGGTCGGTCACCAAGCGGTGCATCAAGGACATATGATTTCTGGGAAGCTGTGAGGATAATCCTCAGATTACGGGCCCAGTCAACAAAGTTACTTCCATCATCTTTCATTTTAGCTTTCTCTAGGAACGAATTAAAATTCAAGGGTGCTACTGCGCGAGCCATTGATCTACAACATAAATATGCAAAGTTCACTTAGACTATTGTTCAAGATAATGAGTTTAGTTAATCAAATTACTAAAGCTCCCACTCAAATTGACATCCCTCAGGTCATCTGAGTGTCACATGATCCAAATCCACCAACTCAAGTCCGATCATCACATGAGTTGATGTGGCTTCAATGGTGAACATCATTATGTTTATCATATCTACTATATGACTCATGTTCGACCTTTCGATCTCTTGTGTTCCGAGGCCATGTCTGTACATGCTAGGCTCGTCAAGTTTAACCCGACTGTTCTGTGCGTGCAACACTGGCTTGCACCCATTGTATATGAACGTAGAGTCTATCACACCCGATAATCACGTGGTGTCTCAACACGACGAACTTTCGCAACGGTGCACACTCGGGGAGAACACAATTTTATCTTGAAATTTAAGTGAGGGATCACCTTATAATGCTACCGTCGTACTAAGCATAACAAGGTGCATAAAAGGATTAACATCACATGCAATTCATAAGTGACATGATATGGCCATGAACTTGTGCTTTAGATCTCCATCTTGAAAGCACCGGCATGATCTTCATCGTCACCGACACGACACCATGATCTCCATCAACGTGTCGCCATCGAGGTTGTCACGCCCTGCATGCTTCTACTACTATTGCTACCGTTTAGCGATAAAGTAAAGCATTACATAGCGCTTAATGATTAACACGCAGGTCATACAATAATTAAAGACAACCCTATGGCTCCTGCCGGTTGCCATACTCATCGACATGCAAGTCATGAAATTCTATACATCTCATGATCATCTCATACATCACATATATCACATCATCTAATTGGCCATATCACATCACAACATACCCTGCAAAAACAAGTTAGACGTCCTCTAATTGTTGTTGCATGTTTTACGTGGCTGCTACGGGTTTCTAGCAAGAACGATTCTCACCTACGTATAAACCACAATGGTGATACATAATTTGCTTTTCAACCTTCTCAAGGACCGCCTTTGTCAAATCCGATCCAACTAAAGTGACAGAAACTACCACCCGCAAGCCATCTAGGCAACAAGTTGCATCGAGGGAACATGTCTCTCGTAAGTGTACGTGTAATGTTGGTTCGGGACGCTTCATCTCACAATACCAAAATCCGACCAAGGGAGGAAGCAATCTAAGCATCAACGCCCACAAACCTTTTGTGTTCTACTCGAGATCTCATCTACACATAGACCTAGATCATGATGCCACTGTTGGGGAACGTTGCATGGGAAACAAAAAATTTCCTACACACACGAAGATCTATCCATGGTGATGAGCATCTACGAGAGGGAGAGTGGATCTACATACCCTTGTAGATCGCTAAGCGGGAAGCATTAAGAAACACGGTTGGTGTAGTCGAACGTCTTTGCGATACAAATTGCCGTGCATCCCGCGATCCAATCACGATCCGTCCCGCGATCCGATCACGATCCGTCCCACGAACTTGATCATGATCCGTCCGACGAACTTGATCACGATCCTTCCGATCTAGTACCGAACGGACGGCACCTCCGCGTTCAGCACACGTACGGCTTGATGAAGATCTCCACCATCTTGATCTAGCAAGAGGGAGTGGAGAGGAAGAAGAGTTATCCGGCAGCCTGACGGCGCTGCAGCGATGGTGGTGGAGCAATTCCGGCAGGGCTTCGCCTAAGCACTGTAGAAAACCGATCTAGAGGAGAAACTATGCACTGGAGGAACGGGTAGCACGTGGCTGAAAAATCTAGTGCAAAAACCCTCAATACCACCAGTATATATAGGAGGAGAGGAGGAGAGGAGGCAGCTTGGCCACCAAGCCAAGCTTGGTTCGACCGAAGTGGGAGGTGGAGGAGGACTCTCCTCCTCCAATCCTAGTAGGACTAGGATTGCTCCTTTTTGCCTTTTTTCCCACCTTTTCCTATTGTTTTTTTATTCCAGCCACATGGACCTTGTGTGGGAGTTTCCACCAGCCCACTAAGGGCTGATATTTACTCTCCCACAGCCCATGAAGCCTCTTGGGTCGAAATACCCCTCCCGGTACACTACCGGCACTCTCGGTACACTACCGATGAGCCCGAAACTTTTCCGGCGACCAAAATGGGACTTCCTATATATGAATCTTTACCTCTGGACCATTCCGGAGCTCCTCGTGATGTCCAGGATCTCATCCGGCACTCTGAACAAACTTCGGTCACCACCATACATAACTCTATACTACCGAAACGTCACCAAACCTTAAGTGTGAAGACCCTGCGGGTTCGAGAACTATGTAGACATGACCGAGACACCTCTCCGGTCAATAACCAATGGTGGGACCTGGATGTCCACATTGGTTCCTATATATTTTACGAAGATCTTTATCGGTCGAACCTCTATGTCAAGGATTCAGTTAATCCCGTATGATGTTCCCTTTGTTCTTCGGTATGTTACTTGCCCGAGATTCGATCGTCGGTATCTTCATACCTAGTTCAACCTCGTTACTGGAAAGTCTCTTTACTCGTTCCGTAATACAAGATCTCACAACTAACACTTAGTCACATTGCTTGCAAGGTTTATTGTGATGTTGTATTACCGAGTGGGCCCTGGGATACCTCTCCATCACACGGAGTAACAAATCCCAGTCTTGATCCATGCCAACTCAACAGACACCCTCGGAGATACCTATAGAGCACCTTTATAGTCACCCAGTTACGTTGCGACGTTTGATACACACAAGGTACTCCTCCAATATCTGTGAGTTGCATGATCTCATGGTCATAGGAACATATACTTGACATGCCGAAAACTGTAGCAATAAACTGATACGATCATAAGCTACGTTTGTAGTTTGGGTCTTGTCCATCATATCATTCTCCTAATGATGTGATCCCGTTATCAAATGACATCTCATGTCCATGGCTAGGAAACCTTAACCATCTTTTGATCAACGAGCTAGTTCACTAGAGGCACACTAGGGACATTGTGTTTGTCTATGTATCCACACATGTATCCATGTTTCCAATTAATACAATTATAGCATGGATAATAAACGATTATCATGAACAAGGAAATACAATAATAAACACTTTATTTATTGCCTCTTGGGCATATTTCCAACAGAATCTTGGTTGATGCTGTGGTGTAACTGATTCGGGATGGAGTGACTGGCATGGATCTGTTGGAGACGTTCCTCAGTCGACGTATTCAGCCGCTCCAAGCCAGGGATCACAATATGTGGCACTACGCGGGCCCTGAGGACTCGACCAGGACGCACTAGAAGAGGTTCCGCAAAAAACTGTAGAGCAGTGGCTTTGCAGCATCACCGGAGCATGCGACAACCCTTTGGGAGCCAATAGGATCCGGTCTTACTCAACCGAAAACCCGTCGAAGAATTTGGTAAGTTGTGTTGTGTCGACTGATGTACTTGTACCGTCGAGTGGTAAATTTATTTATGAACTGGTTTCTTTGTTTGAATCATGCAGGAGTGGACAAACATGCACTCGCCCGTTCCTAACGGGAACCAAATTGAAGATGGTGTTGTGAGCAAGGGAGGCAGCGTGGACGGCGACGGTTCAGAAGACTTCGAGGACGTGGACGAAAACTCGGATGAAAATGAGCTAGAAGTCGAGTCACCTCCTCGCTTCGAACGCCGCTCCAAGTCTCGCCAAGATCCTGCGGCTGTTGAAGACAGGGCTCCAGGCCCAAGCGAGAAGAACCCGAAGCGGAGATGCCCCTCGACCGTTGGGTCGAGTGAATGATCCGCGAAGCAACCCAAGGTGACTGTGGCCAAACCTCGGAAAGCCCTGCCTCACGTGAAGATGGTTGTGCCTGTCGTCTCCACGTGAGTGTTTACTTTTGAATTTTCACTGTCGACTGTGACTTGAAATCCTTGTTGTCTGAATGTTATTTGATCCATTAGAGCTGCTACCTTAGTGACGTGGCCTCAACATGATGGAGGGGATGCCATGGATGTAGACACTGCTGACGCAGCCACTTCTCATAGAGGTAATCAACTCTTCAGTTTTGCTTATTGAATTTGATTTGTCGAATGCCAAAGTTAATTCTGTCGATTGATAGTTGCAGAAATCATCCAGCTAGAAGATGATGAAGAACACCCTGGGGGTACGGGAGGTCGAGGTGAGACCTTGAGCACCCCACGCATACGCACTCAAAGAACTTCATCTGCGCAGACGCCTCAACGGTCGACCGCTGAGTCTTCCCAGGGGATGAGTGACTCAACACGGATCAGAACTGACCCAACAATGCCTCTGGCAGGTGCCCCTCCAGCTGTTTCTACCATCATGATGCCGACTCCAACCGGTCCTGCCTAGACTTCCCCGACTGTTCCCATCATTACGCCGCTCGCACCGATGACGGCTTTTCCTCTACAACGTGTTCCAAAAGATCAGACAGAAGCTGCAAAGGAGGCCATGATCCAGGCAGAGCAGATGATGCTGCGCACGAAGGAGGCATACGAGGCCAACAAGTTGGCTCAGGATGCCAGCACAGCGCTTCGCACGAATTTCCGAGTAAGTTTGCTTGTAAGTACATTTCCGATTGAATTCCCGTCCTCCTTGATTGCACACCCAGTGGGTGTTTATTTTCCATGCACAGAATGTTTTGGAGCTCTCCATTCGAATAGATCAGGTCTTAGTCGAGTAAGTTTTGGTTCAGTGAGGGAACGCTAAGTGCACCCACTGGGTGTAGTCCCCGAGACCACTGTCGAGTGCTTGACTCGGTAGAGGTCTTAGAGTCTGCCATATGCGGGATACGTTTACCCTTAAGCGTGCTACTCCGCGGCTACTTTATAGGTTTCATGGGCATCAATGATAAACCATGATATGACACAACATAAGGATAGACTGCACTTCACGGAGTGTAGGGGTACGTCACTCGACATATCGAGTGACGGATGTTCCACTGATGGATATTTTCTGCCACTCGACAGGTCGAGAATTGGCAGATCCAATGGGGGTACGTTAAGTGCACCCACTGGGTGTAGTCCCCGAGACCGCTGTCGTGTGCTTGCACCGACAAGGGTCTTAGAGTTTGTCGTATGCAGGATACATTTTTCTTCCACCTCACCACTCCGAGGCTACCTTGTAGGTTTCATGGATATCATTGATCAACCATGATATGACGCTACATAAGGATAGACTGCACTTCACTGAGTGGGGTGGGAGCACGTTACTCGACAGATCGAGTGACGGAAGTTTGATAGGGAAGACCTTGTCGACTGTTTTATAACCAGTGAGGACACGCTAAGTGCACCCACTGGGTGTAGTCCCCGAGGCTACTGCTAATCACAGACGATAAGCAGTAGTCTTGAAAACTCGAAATCGGAATTTCTGTCATATGCGGAGTACGAGCAACACTCGACATGTCAAGTGTATGTATTTTTTTCTTTTTGACCGTCCCGCTCCGAAACGTTGCTTCAAAGGTGCGGAACGGGGTTGATGGAACACTCGATGGATCGTGTGTTAACCGTTACAGTGGGGGCACTCTAGGTGAACCCACTGGGTGTAGTCCCCGAGACCGCCGTCGAGTGCTTGCACTGGGGAGGGTCTGATAAAAACTGTCTTGAACTCGTTTATAGTACGCGGAGTACACGAGCCACTCGACATGTCTAGTGTACTTTTTGTTATATCCTATTTTCCCTGGACGCAGGTTTCATGGACATCATTGATCAACCATGATATGACGCTATTCCAAGGTAGTAGGACGGGGCGATCTGTGCTGCCCAATCGACCGTTTTTGGTCTTCTGCATTTTCGTGCTGGAATTTTTTGTCGATTGAATTTCTTTCTTTGTTGATTTCAGAGGGCTTGTGAACTTGGAACGTAGTACAAGGATCTTGAGGATGAAAGGAACCAGTTGCGCATGGACTTGGATACCTCCAATAATGCTTTGGAGCAGGTGCGCGCTGAGCTGAAAACTCTGGGAGGTAACTGTCTTCGACCCACTACATTCCCATCTTCACTTTCCATGCTTTGAACCGAGTGCTTTCACTCGAACAGACGTATGCAATGAAAACCGTCGACTCCAAGCGCGACTCAACAATGCTGTTTCTTTAGATTCCATGAAGAAAGCGCTGGAGGACAAGGACAAAGCGCTCGCCAACGCCCAGCGTGTGGCGAAGGAGAAAACTGAAGCTGCTAACAAGAGGCTGGCTGCCGCGAAGCGGATGGAGGAAGAAAACTCAAAGCTGAAGAAAGAGTGTGTGGACCTCGTCAAGAAGAATGAGCAATTAAACAAGAGGAGCAACGGCCTGGAGAGGCATCTGGGAGAGTTCTCGTGGAAGATGTATATTCTCCTCTACGGTGAGTTTTTCTGTCGACTGAACTTTATGGAATCCTTGACGACTGCATCACACCAATCCTTATCCCATTCTCTCATTCTTCTTTCCCAGAATTCTGCCAAGACTTTGAGAAAGAGACCGAGAGATCGAGCCCAACCTGGATCCCACCAAGTCACCTGTTGGGGACGCGGTGGCCATGAACATGCTCAGACTCAACTTTTGGCTTTAGGGTGTCCAAGCGTATGTCCTTCGATTGAAAACTGCAATGGAGAGGATCAACAAGGAGCTGTGGCCTAAGGACACTCTTCAGCTCGACCTGACATCTGTGATGACATGCCTGAACGACCCCCCAGTTGAGTGCAAGCCTAGAAGAAATCTGCTGCTCGCTGCAGTGCTAACGTGGCGCTCTCCCTTGTGAGGTTCTATTGCAAGGAAGTGAGGGAAGACAAGTTGAAGGAGCTCCGAGTGTTTAACACGAAGAAACTCCAGTTTGAAGATTTCATGGAGACCTTCATCGACGCAGCCACTAGGATCGCGGACGGCATCGACTTGGACACTTTCGTCGAGCCAGGAAGCCCGTCGGGCGCTTAAAAACTTGATCTTTGGAAGAAAACTTTATTTGCCTCGGTATGCCGAGTGAAACTGTATCAACTTTAGAACTTCATTCAGGCCTTAGGCCTGAGCACTTTTTCTTTTTCACAAAACCTTTATCTGCAATTAAACCATTGGATTTATCCGTATTTGGCTTTCAATCGTTTGCTTGACTGAGTTTGTTTTTAGGCTTAGGCGAAAACATGTTCGCAGCTAAGCCCCCGAGTGTGAGGATTGCTCAACACTTAGGATACTTTTGACCCTAAGAAAGGAGTCATTCACGCCCAGGGCATCGAGTGGAAGTATTACTATCTACTCGACGAAGAATTTTAACTTAGGCGAAAACATGTTCGCAGCTAAGTTTCCGAGTGTGAGGATTGCTCGACACTCGGAAATTTTTGACCCTAGGCGAAGATTTATTCGCGGCTAGGTCATCGAGTGGAAGTATTACTATCCACTCGGCGGGGTGTTCAACTTAGGCGAAAACATGTTCGCAGCTAAGCCCTCGAGTGTGAGGATTGCTCGCCACTCGGAGTATTTTTGAACCTAAGCGAAGACTGTTTCGCGAGTAGGTCGTCGAGTGAATCGACTGCTATCCACCCGACAGGGTTTTTAACTTAGGCGAAAGCGTGTTCACAGCTAAGCCCCCGAATGTAAGGATTGCTCAACACTCGGAGTATTTTTGACCCTAGGCGAAGATTTATTCGCGGCTAAGGCGTCGAGTGGAACTATTACTGTCCACTCGGCGGGGTGTTCAACTTAGGCGAAAACATGTTCGCTACTAAGCCCCCGAGTGTGAGGATCGCTCGCCACTCGGAGTATTTTTGAACCTAAGCGAAGACTTATTCGCGAGTAGATCTTCGAGTGAATGGACTGCTATCCAGCCGATAGGGTTTTTAACTTAGGCGAAAGCATGTTCGCAGGTAAGCCCCCGAGTGTGAGGATTGCTCGACACTCGGAGTATTCCCAATAGTGAAACTGTACGATCGGAATCGACAATATATATTGTAGAAGTTTGAATTGCATAGATGAAGTATTCTTATTACATTAGAAGACTCTTCTGTCTCTAAGTATAAAAACGTCGGAGCAGATCCGCATTCCAGGCTCGTGGCTTGTCTATCCGCTTCATGAGATTGTATAGATGATAAGCTCCGTTGTTCATCACTTTAGTGATGACGGAAGGACCTTCCCAAGAAGGAGCAAGCTTATGAGGTCGGTGTTGATTCACTCGGAGCACCAAGTCCCCCTCATGAAACGATCGACTCTTGACATTCTTCGCATGGAAGCGCCGCAAATCCTGCTAATAGGCTGTAGTCCGGATCAAAGCCATCTCTCGTTCTTCCTCCAGAAGATCAACTCCATCCTGCCTAACCTGTTCAGCTTCAGCCTCAGAATAAAGTTCCACTCAGGGAGAATTGTGAAACAAGTCACTCGGCAGGACAGCTTCAGCACCGTAAACCAGGAAAAAGGAGTCCGTCCAGTCGACCGATTTCGCTTAGTTCTTAGACCCCATAATACAGATGGCAGCTTAGTTACCTAGGCACCAACGACATGATCTAGATCACGCATGCGACGAGGCTTCAGACCTTGTAGGATGAGGCCATTGGATCGCTCGACTTGCCCATTGGTTTTTGGATGAGCGACAGATGCATAATCCACCCGAGTGCCTTGAGATGTCCAGAAGTTTCTGAACTCTTCCGAATCAAAGTTGGTGTCATTATCCGTGATAATGCTATGAGGAAGCCGTATCGAAAAATTATTTCTCTCATGAATGTAACCACCATACGGGAATTCAATTTCTTGATGGGCTTGGCTTCTATCCACTTGGTAAACTTGTCGACTACAACCAACAAATGAGTGAAACCACCTTTTCCGGTCCGAAAGGGACCAACCATGTCGAGTGCCCAAACAGCAAATGGCCAGGCAAGGGGAATCGTCTTCAGAGCAGAGGCCGATTTATGTGAAAAGTTTGCATAGAACTGGCATCCATCGCAATGATCAACAATGTATTTGGCCATCTCATTAGCTCGTGGCTAGAAGAAACCAGCTCGATATGCTTTAGCGACGATTGTCCTTGAGGACGCATGATGGCCGCAAGTTCCCGAGTGGATCTCATCCAGAATTAGTCGACCTTCTTTGGGGGAGATGCAACGCTGCGTCATGCCAGTCGCACTTTCTCTAAACAACTGATCTCCCATCACAGTAAAGGCCTTGGACCTACGCACAATCTGCCGAGCCTCTGTTTCATCTTCAGGGAGTTCTTGTCGGAGGATATAAGCAATGTAAGGCACTGTCCAATTAGGAACGACAACCAGAATTTCCATGACCAAATCGATCACTGTAGGAACATCGACTTCAGTCGGATCAGTGGAGCTAAAAGCTTGCGGGGGATCTTCGGTGAAAGGATCTTCTTGTACCGAAGGAGTTTGTAAGTGCTCTAAGAACACATCACTAAGGACGGGCCGTCGAGTGGACCCAATCTTTGCTACTTTGTTGGCTGCCTGATTCTTCAGTCGGGGAACATGATGAAGTTCCAGGCCTTCGAATTTCTTCTCCAAATTTCTGACGGGATTGCAGTACCCAGTCATAGCGGGGGTTCGAACATCCCACTCTTTCATCACCTGATTCACCACCAAATCTGAGTCGCGATAAACCATCAGGCGCTTGACGCCGAGTGAGATAGCCATGCGCAACCCATACAAAAGTGCTTCATAGTCTGCCTCATTGTTGGAGGAATCGAAGTGAATTTGCAGGACGTAGATGAGCTTGTCATCCTTGGGAGATATCAAGACAACACCAGCACCGGACCCATTCAACATTTTAGAGCCGTCGAAGAACATGGTCCAATGTGTTGAGTGAACTTGGATTGGCTATTGCTGTTCAATCCACTCGACATAAAATCTGCCAATGCCTGGGACTTGATTGCTTTCTTGGCTTCAAAGTTGATGTCAAAATGCCCGAGTTCGGTTGCCCACTTAGCCACTCGACCAGATGCGTCTTGATCGTTGAAAATCTCGGACAATGGAGCATCACTGATGACTCAAATCGAGTGGTCTTGAAAATAATGCGCCACCTTCTTCGCTGATAGTTAAATACCATAAACCAGCTTCTGGTAGTGTGGATATATTTGCTTTGAGGGGGACAGAACTTCAGAGACATAATAAATTGGCCGCTGGACTTTGTAAGCTTTACCCTCCTGCTCTTGCTCGACAGTTAACACCGTACTAACGACCTGATTAGTGGCCGCGATGTACAGGAGGAATGGCTCTTTGCTGCATGAAGCGGCAAGCACCGGCTGGGTGGAGAGCTGGGCTTTGAGTTCAACAAATGCTACCTTGGCTTCTGGAGTCCACTCGAATATATCGGACTTCTTTGTCAATTGGTACAGAGGTAATGCCTTCTCACCAAGACGAGAAATGAATCGACTCAATGCTGCCAAGCAACATGTGAGTTTCTGAACATCGTGCACTCGCACGGGGGTCTTCATCCGTGTAATGGTGCTGATTTTCTCAGGGTTGACATCGATCCCTCATTCGGAAACGAGAAAACCGAGTAACTTGCCGCCAGGGACGCCGAAAGTGCACTTGGCTGGATTCAGCTTTATGTCGTCTCTCCTCAGATTGGCGAATGTTTCGGCCAAGTCAGCCAGCAGGTCGGAACCTTTGTGGGACTTGACCACTATATCATCCACGTACGCCTCGACATTCCAAGGGATCTGGTCGAGTAAACCCTTCTGAATCATGCGCATAAAAGTAGCACCGCATTTTTCAGGCCGAAGGGCATAGTGATGTAGCAAAAACACCCAAATGGGGTGAGGAAGGCTGTCTTTATTTCATCTGGGCCATATAGACGGATCTGATGGTACCCAGAGTAAGCATCTAGAAACGATAAGCGCTCGCATCCCGCAGTCGAGTCACCAATTTGATCTACGCGAGGGAGCGGAAAATGATCCTTTGGGCAGACCCGATTGAGATGTTTGAAGTCAATGCACATGCACAACGACTTATCTTTTTTGGGCACCATCACGACATTCGAGAGCCACTCGGAGTGGTACATCTCCTGAATGAACTTGGCTTGCAAGAGATGGGCTACTTCTTCACCGATCGCTTTGCGCTTCTCCGCCGCCGATCGATGCAAATGCTCCCTGACGGGCTTAGCCTTCGGATTAACCCTCAGACGGTGCTCAGCCAGTCCCCTGGGAACCCCCGGCATGTCAGCAGGCTTCCATGCGAAGATATCTCAGTTCTCATGGAGGAACTGGATGAGCTCAACTTCCTATTTGCTGTCAAGTGTTGATGATATCTTCATCGGGGCAGCAGTTAGGTCCGTCGGGTGGATGTGCACTTTCTTTACTTCCCCTGCCAACTGAAACGCCAACTCGGAAGCGGGCTTCTTTGCACGGAGCAAATTAGCAGGGTCAGCACTCTTCTTGTACTCCTCCAGCTCGACCATGGACATCTGATGATCGGTGATCTTGGAACAGTGCTGGAGGCATTCTTCGGCTCGCTGTCGATTGCCAGTGACCGTGATCACACCCTTAGGGCCCAGCATCTTCAACTTGAGATACACGTAACATGGTCGGGCCATGAAACGAGCATACGCAGGTCGACCCAATATGGCGTGGTAGGCACTCTGGAAATCCATGACTTCAAACGTCAACTTTTCCTTTCGAATTTTTTTGTCATTCCCAAACGTCACGTCCAACGCAATCTGGCCGAGTGACTTGGCCTTCTTCCCTGGGATGACCCAGTGAATTGCATGTTGCTTTCACTCAGTCGAGACATCAGAATGCCCATCCCTTTCAGGGTATCAACATAAAGGATATTTTCAGACCGCTGCCACCGTCCATGAGGACTTTTCTGAGTCGAGTGCCCCCCACCACCGGATCAAATACCAGAGCCTGTCGACCAGGAGTGGCCACATGAGCAGGATGGTCTGTCTGGTCGAACGTGATAGCATATTGGGACCACTTGAGGTAGGTGGGGGTAGCAGGTATAGCCATGTTGACTTCTCTGTTGATGACCTTCAGTCGACTCTTGCTCTTGACATCAGCAAATATCACAAGTGTAGCAGTGACATCAGGGAATGTTTCTTTGTCTTCATCTTCCTCCTTTTCAGGAGTCTTGTCACTCCGAGGAGTCTCTTTGAACTGCTGAATGAGTGTTCGACACTGCCGAGTGGTGTGCTTGGGCAGAATCACATTGCCCTCCTCATCTTTACTTTTGTGAATTACACACGGCTGATCCATAATATCAGTCTCTGACTGATTTTTTCCTTTCTTGGGGACATACTGTGCTTTAGCCTTCCCCTTATTCTTTCCTTGGGTCGCCAGTGTGGCTGCTTCTGCTTGATTTGGACCCTCAGCTTTTCACTTCTGTTTCCGATTAGAGTTGCCGCCGGTATCACTGAAAATTGTCTTTCCTTTGGCGCTACGGAGGCGGTCTTCTTCCTCGCCATTGCCATACCGAGTGGCGATTTCCATCATCTTGCCGAGTGAAATATCACGCGTGAGATCGAACTTCAGATAGAGCGCTCTGTATCTCATGCCGGCCTTGAAAGCGCAAACAGCCTGGTGTTCTGACACATTCTCCACCGTATGATGCAGAGTGGACCGCCTCTGAATATAGTCGCTCAAAGTCTCATTAGGCTTCTAGACACAATGCTGTAAGTCGACCAGACCTGGAGGATGCTTGCAAGTGCCCTCGAAGGTCCGGATAAACACTCGGGCAATATCCTCCCAGCAACATATACTGGAAGGAGCCAAGCGATTCAGCCAAGCTCGAGCTGAACCATCTAACATCAAGGACAGGTGCTTCATTGCGACATTGTGATTGCCGCCACCAATCTGTACAACCACTCGGTAATCATCTAACCAAGTTTCTGGCTTGGACTCGCCAGAAAATTTTGCGATCCCAGCCGCCAACCTGAAATTGGGGGGAATCTCCACAAAACGGATGGCTCTACTGAAACACTCAGGACCAGAAATCACGGCCGAGCTACCACTCGGAAAGTCTCTATCTTGGCCTTCTCTATGGGCTCTGCCCCTGTCGATCCACTTCTGGGTGAGGAGATCTTGAGCATCGAACTCCGCATTCCATTCATCACCGAACGAGCGCCTTTTGTCCGGGTGCCGAGGCACGCGCGGACCGCCCTGTGGAGGAGCGGGCACTCAATGGTGGTCTTCACAGTGAAACTGATCTCTGACCTGATCCTCACGAAAGCCCCCACCCCTACAATACAGGGGCAATCCAGGGTTGTGTGCCGACTGAACGGTTTCAGCACTGTGAGAATTGCTGTGTATCCTGTTGCAGGACTGTGAAACGACGGAATTCTGACGCTGCGCTGCATCTAACAGTGTTCTAATCTGCATCAACCCTCTTCCAGCTTCTGACCGCGATGGCTGAATGGAATCTGCTATCCTAGCGGTAGGTTCTACATTTTGCACAGAGCTACGATATACCTCAACGTCGTTGCGGGATCCAGTCGGGATCAGTTGTCGCTGCCGTCGATCGGCAACTGGTGGGCGTTGGCGCGCGTGCTCGTCGAGTTCCCTCTGGAGCTCTTCCATCTGAATACACGTGGCCTCCAAGGCCTGAGCCTCGGAGGTTGTACCAACGATGGGAGTATGAAGAACTTCACCATCGCGACGGGGATGATCACTCGACGAGCATCACGCTTGCCGTGGCCAAATCCCAGTGTCGGGCTTTGATGAGAGCCCGCCATAAGGACCTCCATTGTTGGATCGCAGCTCTCGCACTCGGAAGGGGTATCAGATGGATCAGAACCCGACTCGAATACGCCGTGAAGAGACTCGGTAGGCTCGAGTGCAACGATCTGCGGAGAAGAAATTTCATGCGCCACTGCATGCTTGACCCAGCACTGGAGTCATGAGTGTCCGGACCGCTTGTGACTGCGGACAGCGAGGGGAGCCGACACATAGGGAGTCGATGGCTGACGCAGAAACATGCCGCAGGAACTCGTGCGGAAGTGCGCGGTCTCGCGCACTGGGAGCGCCTCTACATCAAGAGGCGATTCTTGAAGCCATGCCGAATCGTTAGCGATGAAGGTGAGTGCTCTGAAACGGATCTCGTGGCCCAGAGCGGAAACACCGCTGGAAGACATGTCGAAGGATGAAAAATGCAACCTTGCCGGAAGTCGCTTAGACGCCTGCCCCACGGTGGGCACCAACTGTCATGGGAACGAGCCTGACAGTAGAAGGTTTGGGTACGAAAGGAGAGGGCAGAGTCCTAGCTACGGCGAGGGTGTAGACACGGATGTATGAGTTCAGGTCCCTCTCATGGAGGTAACAACCCTACATCTCAGCGCTCGGGAGCTTTATCGTATGGAATGTTGAGATTACAGTGGTTGCGAACCCCTCTGCCAAAGGGGAGGGGTGGCTTATATAGAGTTTGCTGCCCCTCATAATTGCCCAGCATCTAAGGGTACAAACGTGGGTTTAAAGACTGCCGTTACTGGTAACATACATAATAAAAGCTACTAATGATGTAAAACCTAACGCCTGCTCATTGACCTCCTAACAGTGGCTTCTGGTCTTCTGGCGTCGAGTGGAAACGAGGTCTTCCGAGTGACAGTCGACCGTTGAGTGAAGGATGAAGTCTCCGAGTGGATTGCCTGTCGAGTGAATTGAGCGCCACCGGGAATCCAGTCGGAATCTTGTCCATGATCTTCAAGTCCTCCAATGGCATGCCCTTAGGTAGGGGGATCTAGGTCAGGCCTAGGACCCTACCCTAGGTACATATCCTCGTCACCGACATAGTGCGATAATGATTGAATTTACCTGTCAAGCAGCCCCCTCACGAGTGCGTATTTGGATGGATCCTTAAATAGCGAGTCGAGTACTTCAACTTTTCCCTTGTCAACTTCAATGATTAACAAGATCCAGTGGTAACTGCATAACTCATCAACAACACTTATTAACATCTAGTAAGCAAAAAATAGAATTTGTAGTACAAGATATATATAGTAACACTCACCCGCAGTTATAAGGAAGTAGTATTTATGGTTGGGTGCTTAGATGCTTCAAAAAATGTAGCATGGCTTTCTCTATGTCTTTTCTCGAATATGCAGTTTCCCATGTCTTTTGATTAATCGTATTTGGGTTAATGAACCCAATGCCATAGCGTCCAGCTTGTTTCATTTCATAGATCTTCATTCTGCATAATACCACAGAAACGAATATAGTGAGGATAATTACAGGTAATGAACGAGAGCACAGCTATCTAGAGACTTAAATTATAGAAATAAATCACTTACAGACAATAGCAACTGACTAAAGATTTGTCGAGTGCGTCTTGATTGACTAACTAAAACAATTCTGAATAATGAAACCACAAATCTTTTTTATGGAAGTAATGCCTCCCTTTGACTCTCACCATGAGGGACTCCTGATTGGTATTTGCTGTTATTTGCATGTACCACATATGCAAATTGTACAATCTCGTTGGTAGAAGCTTGACATCTTCAGGCTTGACCAGAGGTTTGCCGCGGGCATATTGGTATTTTACTTCTAACTCTTTAAGCCCGGGGATTTCCTCAAGGCCTAGGAGTTGTTCAACACTGACACCGGCCTCTTTAGCCATCCTAATATGATCTTCGGTTACTCCTGGCCGATCGGCGATACTCACAAGTGTTTGTACAATGAGCGGGGGGATCGATTGCACTGCCTGTTCTCCCAGTTGGGGGATAGTTTTCCCGCTTTTTTTTGTCAACTCCTTGGCTCAAGCTCGAGCTCGACTCCTTTTTCCTGCAAAATATGACTTCTTGATAGACCACACATAATCATTGTCTTTCTAATTGACAGCCGGTCGAGCCATATCAATGAAGTGTTGTGAGAGATGCTCAGGTACTTTCTCCTTTGTCGGTTGGGGTGGTTTCGGTCCAAAATGGGCCTTCATTTTGGCATCCACTACGCTCTCGAGTTCCTCCTCGGTCAGGTGGTAAGGCAACTTTGGAAGAGGCTTGAGGCTTGGACCATATTTGAATTTCTTGCCTGTTGTATCGCTAGTCGTCGTAGCTGCCGCCTCTCTCTTCCGTTGTTGCATAGGCAATAGAGCACGCTGAGTCGACAAAGCACGCTGACGCCGTGCCGGACTTGGAGGAGGAGTCGGCTGATGCGGTGCCGGACTTGGAGGAGGAGGAGTTGGCTGACGCGATGCCGGACTTGGAGGAGGAATCGGCTGACGTGGTGCCGGACTTGGAGGAGGAGGAGGAGTCGGTGACCTTGGAAAGACGATGCAATCCTTTTTCCATAGAATGATACGATGTATGGCCTCTCCCAGTGTTCTCTCCTCATCATCTCCAAGAATGTCAAGTTGTAGCTCGTGATATCCTGACATCACTTCATCAACCCCGACACGAGCATAGCCAGCTGGAATGGGATTGCAATGGAAGGTTGGTTCTGGGGATTTGCTAAAGCATAGCCGTCCGCCACATTCATGGATAAGTTCTTCACTTTCATGTGTAGCTCACAGTTAGTCTTGTCTTTGATATCATCCACAGGGTAGCTAGCTAGCAGTGCATCATCATCGATATCGGCCGGTGCGGAACCCACGCTGCTTCTCGGCATAGATGGGATGATGGTATCCAATGCTGGATCGATCTGCTCATGCTGCCGCTGCGATGCCCTTTCCTGGCTGAGTGAGTCGATCTGCTCCTACTGCCGCCTGACTTTGGATTCCAACTCTAGGTGATTTTCATCAGAATTTCATCTGTCACTTTTTTAAGATTTGCCTTCACCATAATAGCCCCCGTTTTGGGTCCAACTTCCACCCATGCGCATACAACCATGTCCTGCACCTCGGGGGCCAGGTCGCTGTAACTGGAGTGACCCCTCACTAATCATATCTTGTTCGGATTGATCCCACTTAGGCAGGGCCGTCTGGTAGCCACCTGGCCCCAGAGTATGGTGTCACTGCTTTTTCGCAGCATTAATCTTGTTCTTTCTCGACCGTTCCTTAGCTAGTTCCGATTCCTTGAACTTCACAAAATCGTCCCAGTGATCTTTTGCCTTCACTAGTGCTTCCTCAAATTTTCAAGTCGTCTTGTTTGCTTTGATGTACGCAGCCCATGGATTTTTCTTGAAGGTGTTGAATGCGATCGCCATCTTTTTAAGAGCACAGTTTCTGACTTTCTTCAGATCTGCATCTATCAAGTTATCTGGTAGTGTGAAATGTGACATCGGCTCAGTCCAAAGCACATCTTTTGCTCTTTCATCGACAAAAGTAACTTCTTCTCGATCTCCCTTTGCTGGCTTTTTCCATTCTTGTGTGGAGATCGGGATTTGGTCCCTGCCTAAAGGAACTCCTCATAGATTCTTGAACTTGGTCGCATTTTTGTTAGGTTCAAGCGGTTCGCCAGTTGATGTATTGATGGAATCGATGTTGAACTTTACGCAAGGGTCCAACATTTTGGTCGGGCCTCGAACTAACCTGTCGCTTGTAGAAGATTTGCTCAATCCGGAGGCCTAAAATAAGAAAGATCGATTCGTTAATACATATACAAATCAATTAAGACATGTAATGATCAGCGGATGACTTATGTGATAAATATACCTCGCCAATTTTTGTTAGTTGAAGAACATATTATTCATCTATTCTTTCGTCTTCATCAAACATACAACCCTCACCGGAATTGTTCAGATATTGCGAGCCATCATCATCTTCATGTTCATGCTCTAGGCTCGTGGAGCATATGATGTTGGACAGAGCCTCTTCTCCTTCTCTGTCGGTATTGTCCGTAGCTTTTATTTAACTAACCTAGAAGAAAGATAAAACAATTTAGTATTCAAATTAGAATGCATGCAATCAATAAGGAAAACTGAATCATAGTACATAATATGCATCATCGAATATTATCTTGAATAAATCATCTCGAATACATCTCAAATATTATTACTAATACATCTCGAATATTATTGATTATATAATATCACTACTACAGATCCAGTTGATGTCTCGCGCGGCAGGCGGTGGACACCCGAAGAGAAGGAACTATGACAGGATCATAGCTCGGGTGAGATCCTTGAAAAACCTGCCAGGTATTGGAGAACCTGGCGTCCAACGCATCCATGTAGCGACGGACGTGCTCGTCCTCCTCCCTGACACGACGACGTACCACCTCCGACGGGGGCGTCTGCCTTCGCATCGAAAGTGGCTCACGTGAACGCCACCAAAGAAGCTCCGGGTCGATGACGGGACCCGGGTTCCTCACCAAGTTGTGCCCCCCTGAAGGTAGCACCTCCCAGTGCCAGCCCGACAAAGCCTAGTCCCGGACATAACGCCTCTGAAGCAAGACGTCGTCGGGAACGAGTCGACGATGAGGATGCGGGCCAGGCATCATTGACTCCAAGAAGAAATTCTATGCAAATTAAATTTTTTTTAAATGCATGATTGTGATTTCTTATATAAGAGGAACCTTCAGAATTCTAACGGAATCTCTTAACCTTACGACCCTCGACTTTTGCAAATACATAACATATACCAATTGTAAATTAATACATAACAAACTTTTGCAAATACACCATTAAAATATGCAACTTTTGCAAATACTAATTGCTATACATTGGATCAAATGTCAAAATTCATCAACTTTTTTCTATACATTGTATTCATACATATATATATACTAATTTCTATACATATATTGGATCAAAATGTAAAAATTCCTCAAATGTCAAAATTCCTTCACTTTTTTTATATACATCTAATTAATCATCTAGTGAAAAATTGTCAAAATTCTTGCATCTATGTCAAAATTCGTCAAATGTCAAAATTCCTTAACTTTTTTTCTATACATCAAAATTCTTGCATCTGATCATCTAACCATTTATACATCTAATTAATAATGTAATTATCAAAATTGTGTGTGTGTGTGTTCCTCAAAATTGGGGGGGGGGGGGTTCGGGGAGGGGCCGGCGGCCACCATGGCGGCACATGGCGCGAGGGAGATGGGAGAGCTCACAGCGTGGTGACGGGGCGACGACGGTGAGGAGCTTGGGGCCGGAGGAGCGGGCGCGGGCGGCATCCCTGGAGGCGTCAGGCCGGGCTCGGGGAAGAACGGGCACGGGCGATGTTGGAGATCGGCGCGAGGAGGCGTGGGCGGCTGACATTGGGGGCGGCAACGAGCTCCAGCGTCGGGGAGGCGAGACGGCGACGACACGGCGATGTCGCAAAGAGGTCGAAGAATGCAGAGTAACTGAATTTTTTTGAAGTGTTGTATATGTAAGGAAGCCTTTAATCGCGGTTGGTGGCTCCCATTGCGGTTAGGTAAAAAATTATAACCTTTCTGTTAGTGCTATCAGTTTTCAAATTTGAATAGTTTAAATTTGAATTATTTGAAATTTGTGTGAATCACTAGTTTGTGAATAACTTTAATTCAAAAATAGATTTTCCAATGATTCTTTTTCTGGTTGTTTAATATTAGCGTGTTTTATCATTATATTCAATTTGGTAATTCTTAGGTTATTTAAAAAATGAAATGCCTTAGTAACAGACAAGTTTTCGTTTGAAACCGTGATACTTCGAAAGAGATTGTCCATTTTGTACATGAAGTGCATCCAGTTTTGGCCGTAACCCTCTCAACTTTTTAGCACATGCAATGTTGGTGAAATGATGATACCATACCAACTTTCAACATTTTCAGAGTTCATTTGTAGTGCTTATCAATTTTAGGGTCATTTAGCTCAAAAAAATCAGTAAATGCATGAAAAATAGCAAATGAAGTCAGAAAGGGTTGAAAATTAATGGCCTCCCTTCGAATGGTGCATACTGAACGCACAAAAAGTCTGGAGTTGAAATAAGTTAAAAAATGAAATGCTATTGTAACAGACGAGTTTTTGTCTCAAACCCTGATACTTCGAAAGAGATTGTCCATTTTGTACACGAAGTGCATCTAGTTTTTGCCGTAACCCTCTCAACTTTTTAGCACATGCTATGTGGGTGAAATGATGATACCATGGCAACTTTCAACCTTTTCAGAGTTCATTGGTAGTGCTTATCAATTTCAGGGTCATTTAGCTAAGCAAAATAAGTAAATGCATGAAAAATAGCAAATGAAGTCAGAAAAGGGTTGAAAATTGATGGACTCCCTTCGAATGGTGCATACTCAATGCACAAAACACATAAGTACACTACTATTACAAAGATTCCCTTCGTTTTGTCCGAAGTGGGACTTTTGAGATATATAAGTCCGGAAACTAACTAGAGAAGCCGGTCACATCCCAGAGTGGGATCTTTGGGTGTAAAACTTTTTCTTTGCGTGTGTCCCTTTTTGTCGTAACCATGGATAATCTTCATCGTTTAAATTGATGCTCGGGTCAACATTCGCTATGAAGAGAGCAATTTCATGAAACTGTTCATAATCTTCTAACATCTCTGTCTTGTCGTCCACTCCCACGATGTTTCTTTTCCATGAAAGAACTATGTGGCACTTTGGCTCATCACATGATGTATTTGCTTCCTTATCTTTTCTTTTTCTCGGCTGGGTAGACATGTCCTTCACATAGAAAACCTGCGCCACATCATTGGCTTGGACGAATGGTTTGTCTGCGTATCCAAGATTGTTGAGATCCACTGTTGTCATTCCATACAGCGGGTCTTCCTTTACCCCGCGTCCTGTCAGATTGACCCATTTGCACCTAAGCAAAGGGACCTTCAAACCAAGTCCATAGTCAACTTCCCATATCTCCTCTATGTAACCATAATATATGTCCTTTGGCCCATTGTTGTTTGCTACGGACACCACTGTTTTGGTTGGCGCTCTTTTCATCTTGGGCCATCGTGTAAAATGTATTCTCATTTATCTCGTACCCTTTGAAAGTCAATATAGTCGAAGATGGTAACTTGGACAGCAAGTACATGTCATGTTCAACAGTGTCATCATGCATGAGATGTGTCTGCAACCAACCGGCGAAAGTCACCGTTTGTTCATGTGTAATCCAGTCGGCAGACTTGTCCGGGTGTTTGGAGTGTAGAATATTCATGTGTTGCTCGATATACGGAGCCACCAAGGCGGAACTTTGTAGAACTGTGTAGTGTGCTTGCGCCAAAGAATGCACGTCCCGGCATATTAGGAATTTTCTTTCCTAGTCTGCCTTTTCCACCCAGTCTGCCCTCATGCCGCGATTCGGGAACACCAATCGGCTTAATGTCAGTAATAAAGTCAACACAAAACTCAATGAACTCCTCTGTTTCCTGGCCCTTGGAGATGCTTCCTTCTGGCCTAGAATGATTATGAACATATTTCTTTAAGACTCCCATGAACCTCTCAAAGGGGAACATATTGTGTAGAAATACAGGACCCAGAATGGCAATCTCCTCGAGTAGGTGAACTAGGACATGCGTCATGGTATTGAAGAAGGATGGTGGGAACACCAACTCGAAACTGACAAGACATTGCACCAAATCATTCTCCAACCTTGGTAGGATTTCTGGTTCGATTACCTTCTGAGAGATTGCATTCATGAATGCACATAGCTTCACAATGGCTAATCGAACGTTTTCCGGTAGAAGCCCCCTCAATGCAACCGGAAGCAGTTGCGTCATAATCACGTGGCAGTCATGAGACTCCAGGTTCTGGAACTTTTTCTTTGCCATATTTATTATTCCCTTTATATTCGACAAGAAGCCAGACGGGACCTTCATACTGAGCAGGCATTTGAAGAAGATTTCCTTCTTTTCTTTGGTAAGAGCATACCTGGCATGACCCTGAAACTGCTTTGGATCCATGCCATCTTCTCCGTGCATACGTTGCTGGTCCTCTCGTGTCTCTAGCGTATCTTTTGTCTTCCCATACATTCCCAAGAAGCCAAGAAGGTTCACGCAAAGATTCTTCATAACGTACATCACATTGATTGCAGAGCGGACCTCGAGGTCTTTCCAATATGGTAGGTCCCAAAATATAGATTTCTTCTTCCACATGGGTGCGCGTTTCTCAGCGTCATTTGGAACAGATTGTGCACCAGGACCCTTGCCAAAGATTACTTTTAAATCCTTGACCATATCAAGTATGTCATCTCCCGTATAGTGACGAGGCTTCTTTCAGTGATCTGCCTCACCTTTGAAATGCTTGCCTTTCTTTCTTATGGGATGCCTGCTCTGAAGAAATCAACGATGCCCCAGATGCACAATCTTCTTACATTTATCCAAATATACTGTCGGTATCATCTATACTGTGCGTGCATGCGTGGTATCCCCTGTTTGTCTGTCCTGAAAGGTTACTGAGAGCAGGCCAATCACTGATGGTTACAAACAACAACGCATGTAGGTCAAATTCTTCCTGATCTTTCTCATCCCACGCACGTACACCTTTTCCATTCCACTACTGTAAAATTTCTTCAACCAATGGCCTTAGGTACACATCAATGTCGTTGCTGGGTTTCTTGGGGCCTTGTATGAGCACTGACATCATAATGAACATCCGCTTCATGCACAACCAAGGAGGAAGGTAATAGATACATAGAGTCATAGGCCATGTGCTATGATTGTTGTTCTGCTCCCCAAAAGGTTTAATGCCATCTGCACTTAAACCAAACCAAATGTTCCTTGCATCCTTTGCAAAGTCATTCCACTTTCTCTCGATTTTTCTCCACTACGACCCGTCAGAGGGCACTCTCAACTTCCCGTCTTTCTTACGGTCTTCGTTGTGCCATAGCATCAACTTGGCATGCTCTTTGTTTTGGAACAAACGTTTCAGCCGTGGTATTATAGGAGCATACCACATCACCTTGGCAGGAATCTTCTTCCTGGGGCGCTCGCCCTCAACATCACCAGGGTCACCGTGGCCGGTCTTATAGCGCAATGCACAACATACTGGGCATGCATTCAAATCCTCGTACTCACTGCGGTAGAGGATGCAGTCATTAGGGCATGCATGTATCTTCTCGACCTCTAATCCTAGAGGGCAGACAACCTTCTTTGCTTCGTACGTACTCTCTGGCAATTCGTTGTCCTTTGGTAGCTTCTTATTTAACATTACTAGCAACTTTTGAAATTCCTTGTCAGGTACACCATTCTCTGCCTTCCATTGCAGCAATTCCAGTGTGGTACCCAACTTTTTATTGTCATCGTCGCAATTTGGGTACTACCCTTTTTTGTGATCCTCTAACATGCGCTGCAACTTCAGCTTCTCATTTGCAATTGCGCAATTTCTCTTTGCATCGGCAATGGCCCAACTAAGATCATCATCGGGCTAATCTGATGCCTCTTCTTTAGCTCCTTCCCGCATTGTCGACTCAGCTTCTTCCCCCATTGTTTTACCATCATATTCATGGAACCCATGGCCAGGATAGCTGTCGTCATCATCTTCTTCTTCATTCTGTTCCATTAGGACCCCTCTTTCTCTGTGCTTGGTCCAACAGTTATAGCCGGACATGAAACCGAACTCAAATAGGTGGACGTGAATGGTTCTTGAGTTAGAGTAATTTCGATCATTCTTACAGCTAGCACATGGACAATACATAAAACCATCCGGCCGCTTGTTTGCCTCAGCCGCAACCATAAAAGTATGCATGCCATTAATGAACTGGGGAGAGCATTGGTCATCGTACATCCATTGCCGTCTCATGTTCATTATACAACACCGAAAATACCAAATTAATACAAGTTTGTACATAAGTTTCATACACACTTGTTGTCATAAAACAACATACAAACTCTCTAGCTAAATATTTTAAATGCAACAACAAATGCAATCAACATCGCAACTAAGGTAACAATTGATCCAACAAAATAGTGATACCAAGCCTCACTATCAATGGCATATCTTTTAAATTTTTTAATCTTCAAGCGTATTGCACCCATCTTGATTTTGTGATCATCAATGACATCGGCAACATACAACTCCAGCTTCATCTTCTCTTCTTCAACTCTTTTCAATTTTTCTTTCAAATACTCGTTTTTTTTTCAACTAAATTTAACTTCTTGACAATAATATCTATGTCGGTTGGAATCTCCGGTTCACATACCTCCTAGATAAAAATATCTATGTCAACTTGGTTGGTATAATTTTCATAAACAGGAAATGCAACAAGGAGTTATAAAAGAGAGTATATACCACATCCGCATCATAAATCGGACGGGGGCCGACGGGGACGGATTTCAAAACCATTTCACTATGTATAACAAACAACCATATAGGTAAGAAAACTATACAAGTAACTAACTAAATCTTACAAACATGTTTTTTATAAAAAGGATAAGAACAAGGGGCTCACCAAGGTGGTGCCGGCGACGGGACGGTGCGGGCGATCGACGGTGGTTAGGACGGGGACGGGAAGGCACTAAGTAAACCACACCTACAAATGCAAAGTAAGAAGTTAATTTAAGCTCAAATTGCATAAATCAAATAAACTACCACATACAAACTAAAACCCACAAATTACTACACTTATAGAGCATTGCAAGAGATAATCTAGCAATGAGAGATGAAAGGACAAAGTTGCTAACCTTTGTGAACACTTGGATGGATGGGATGCCTCCAAATCTTGACAAATTTTGGCAAAAATGGAGGATGGGCTCGAGGAAGAGAGGAAGAACAGAGAGGAGAGGAAAGGGGAAGAACAGAGAGGAGTGTGCTTGGGCTGGTGCCGAAGGGTTTCATATAGGGGGACCTTTAGTCCCGGTTGGTGGCTCCAACCGCGACTAAAGGTTAGCCTATAGTCTCGGTTGGAGCCACCAACCGGGACTAAAGGTTTCCATGGGGCCCAAGGCTGATGCCAGCCTGCCACCACACCTTTAGTGCTAGTTCGGGGCACGAACCGGGACTAAAGGTCCGGAATGAACCGGCACTAATGATGCCTGTCACGAACCAGGACTAACGAGCACATTAGTGCCGGTTCAAAAGCCAACCGGGACTAATGAGGCGGACGAAAGGTCTGCTTTCTACTAGTGATGTGTGCATTCATAGGGATGAGTATATGCTCATGCACAACGACTTTGATTGTACTGTATTGAAAAATATTATTTTGTGAAGCCTTAAGTAGTAAATCCCTATTAGCTCGTAGAAAATGACAAAAAAACTAAAAGCAAAGTTGAACACGTGGGAGCCTATGAGAACTTATCTCCTAGAACTGGGAATGCATGGGAGGAGCTCCTTCTTAGCCAGTTTAATATTTGTATCTATTACCATAAATATACCCGTACGTTGCAACGGGAGAAACAAATCGATTTCTATTCAAGTTTAGTTACATTTTTATGTGCAAAAACACATTCACTGGTAATGTGAAGTTTAGTCAAAATCAAAACGGTTCAGAAGATCCAAATTTATCCAAGCAAAAAATGCTAATCTTATAAAACATTTCGTCACCTGCCGCACTATTGGAATCGGCATATACGTCGAGTGCCACTGACACTCGGCAAAGGGGAAATAACCATCGGCAAAGGATTTGCCGAGAGCGGCACTCTGCATAGGGCACCCGGCGTACACCTCTTAGGCAAACATGAATTTGCCGTGAGTCAATTCACGGACTCTCGGTAAAGCTTTTTCCGAGAGGGATACATGACCCTCGGCAAAATAAAGTAGCTAACGGACGGCAGATGGGGCCGGCCGTTGCCACGTGACCACAACCTGACTTGTGGGGTCCATACAATTTTTGCCGAGAGTGGCCCTCGACAAGGACACCCAATAGGAAAATGACACGTGTCATGGCCTGACATGTGGGTCCGTAGGGTACGCCGGGTGCCGTCTTTGCCAAGAGTGGCTCTCGATAAAAAGACCCAATAGGAAAACGACGCGTGTCAGGGCCTGACATGTGGTCCGTAGGGTACGCCGGGTGCCCTCTTTGCCGAGAGTGGCTCTCAGCAAAGAGACCCAATAGGAAAGGGCCACGTGTCGGCAGCCTGACATGTGGGTCCGTAGGGTACGTCGGGTGCCCTCTTTGCCAAGAGTGTCTGTTGGCAAAAAGACCCAATAGGAAAGGGCCACGTGTCGGCAGCCTAACATGTGGGTCGATAGGGTACGCTGGGTGCCGTATTTGCTGAGAGTGGCTCTCAGCAAATAGACACAATAGGAAAGGGCCACGTGTCGGCAACCTGACATGTGGGCCCGTAGAGTACGCCAGGTGCCTTGTTTGCCGAGAGGTACTCTCGGCAAAGATACCCAATAGGAAAGTGCCACATGTCCGCGTCTGACATGTGGGTCCACAACATATGCCGGGAGCCTTGTTTGCCTAGAGGGGCCCTCGGTAAAGATGTCAGACGGGAGCTACTGGTCGGTATCCTTTTGCAAGAGGCCTCTCGGTAAAGATTGTATCTTTGTCCAGTTTCATAGACTTTACCGAGAGCCACTCTCGGCAATGTTTTGCCCAACGTCCTCTTTTGGTTGTTGTGTTCCTTTCGTGCAGCAAAACATATACAACAACAGCATATAGTGCATCACATATAGGCATCATTGAACAAAAAAAGAAATTATTCTCAAGAACAGCCCGCATAAATTTAATAGTGCATAAAACGTGCAATAGTTGTCAAGCACACTCGACTACCACAAGTTTACAAGTCTCAAGATCACACAAGATAGATTAGTTCTCAAGCACATATAAGGAACAGTTTCAAACACAACATAACATCAACCTCACACGGTTTTGGAGATCAGACTCGTAACATTAACATCAGAAGACGTCATTACGTTTGGTTCTCCAACTCCACCAACTTCAGGTGGAACTACTGGAACATTGTTCGACCCTTGTGATGGATTGACCCAATAAGATGAATGCATCTAGTAATGCCAAAAATGGTGATAGAAATAGTTCAAACGAAACTCACAATGTTCCACTCTGGCGTCGGTGGCATCTCTGGCACTGGTTTGCCTTGCATAGAATAAATATTGACCACCATTTGTTGTAAAGACTTCACTAGATCATCTTGTGCATTCAGCTTAGCCCGGTCTTCATCTCGTTCTTTCTAGGTGTCATTCAGTCGAGTCTACAATATGGCAATGAAAATGTCATTCATGTTGAAATGCAAACATGCAGGACCAGGAAAGATCAATGAAGAAGCAATGACCTGAATTTCCTCAATAATGGACACGGTATGTGGTACGTGACGCTCTATGCTAGGAGCAAAGCCAGTACTCATAGCACGGAGCGTGTTGATTCTTGGAAGGAAGGAGGTTATGACAAAATCAAGGTGAACCGCCATCCAGCCCTTCGGTCTACTGCCTGCCGCGACAATGGCCACAAGAGGGTCAAACGGTAGCACGTGAGGATCAGCCTCTTGCCTGTACGTCTCCTTCAATTTTTTTGGTGTAGTTCTCCCCATCTGACCGGGATTTAGAGCTGATCTAGTCCCTCTCCGGGTGGAGAGGGTCCTTGTCCTTGTCGTCTTTGGTATGTTTGTCGGTCCATGCCTCGAAGTAAGAGACATCCTTGCCACTGTCTTCTTTCTGCAAAATAAAGCAATCCAAACAATCAAGGAAATGCTCACAAATGAAAGAGAAACACGATGAAAAGAAAAGGATGTTGTTGCCTACATGTTTGCAGATGATACCTGGGGTGGTGAGGTTGCCTGGACGGTGTCCTGGACAACCTATCAACTTCCGTCGGTCCCCGATGGTCTTGTGTTCATCCTGCCACCCTGGATCTGTCCACCGTTCGACGATCTTCTCCCAGCATGAACGTTTGTGAGTGCACCACCAAGGAATCACCTGTAAGTAAACAAACTCATCTTAGTAAGGAATCTAATTTATTTGAATGTAGGGAATAACAAGCATCCATTGTCACTTGCTTTGAAGTACATGTCCCGTGTAGGATGCTTCCCTCGAGCACCTCTCTAGAAATCTTCTCTTTAAGATAGTCCGCGTGATACTTGACCACTAACCGGACGCGCTCCTCATAGTGCACGTCATGGACTAGTTTCTTGGCAATATTCTCAACCACCACACTGGAGCAATCCTTCTCACCATCTATGCATAAAGATATCCTATAAACATGCACACATGTGAGAAGGGTAAAATCATGACTATGGCAAAATTAAACCTTTTGGTATTGACATTGCGGTGTTTTAAGGGACTTGCCCAGAAATTGTTGACCACTCGCCAGGCTCTGGTATCATAAACCCTCTGACGCATATCCTGGAAATCCGGAGCGAGTTTGTAGTGATCCCATGACCAACTTGGCTCAATGACACCGTTCGGCAAAGTGAACAGTACAAGATAATTTAACGTACAAAGACCCCTAATGATGCCACTCGGCGGACGTGGCGGACGCATCTCACCAGCTTTTATTAAGCTCCTGCATTAGGAATAGTGAAATCATATTATATGTGATGAAATGACAAAGGTACAATTTAAATGGGATGAGTCGATACACTTACTTTTCTCCCACTGGTTTAATCAACACGTTTCTATGCACATATCGACGTTTTGGAAGCTTTGAAGGACCATGCAGCCACACTTTCCGTGTGGAAGTAGTGCTAATATTCGAACTGCCCAGCTATGATTCGCTCACCTCATGGTGCTCCGTCACTTGTGAGGGTCCATCCCCACCCTCAGAAACCTGACGAACAACCAGCCTCCTCCGGGCGGCGGCGTCCTCCACCACCTCCTCGTCATCCTCCTCATCCTGACTCGCCTCCTCCCCATCCTCTATTTCCTCCTCCAGCCGTCGTGCATCCTCCTCCTCAGGCTGGCGAAGCACCGCATCAGAGGGTCCAGGAGAAGAAAGAGGTGCTCTACTACGGGCTGCTCTACATTCTCCTCGTCCCCCCTACTCGTCCTCCTCGTCCCCATCCTCGCCCGCATCCTCCTCCTACGTCATCTACTCCTCCTCCTCGTCTGCCTCCTCGAGCCACCTCCTCTCCGCAACCTCGTCTACCTCCTCGAACCGCCTCCTCTCCGCCTCCTCCTCCTACTACCCTGCCTCCTCCTCCTCCTCCCCCGCGTCCTACTCGACCTCATTTCACCCGGCTTTTTTAAGGGGGGTCTAGACCCGCCGGTCATTTGTCCGTCTTGGCGGCTGTGGCAACCGATGCAGGAGTGTCCACCTCTTTCACTTGTCGAGCAAGTTTATCATTGTAGAGAGCTGCCAAATCTTTCAAACTTTCCTTTGCATTCTTGTTGCCACCTGTAATGTTTCAATCACCTGATACAACGAGGAACAAACTAGTTAGTACATATGATACAACTTGATGTAAATACATTAAATATATCACATACGAAGAATAAATGGAGTTGTCACAATAATACATATAGTTGTTACACACACGAATACATAGAGTTGTTGCACACACGAATGCATAGAGTTGTTACACACACGAATACATAGAGTTGTTGCACATACGAATAAGTAGAGTTGTTACATACACGAATACATATAGTTGTTGCACATACAATTACGAAGAGTTGTTACACGAATACATGGAGTTGTGACATGCATACATAGTTCTCACACGATTACATGGAGTAGTTAGAAATAGGGGTCAATATTAGGTGCAACATTTGGATCAGGGTTGTCATCATCACTATCACGTCAGTTCATACATTCATCCTCGAAGTCTTCAGGGGGACCCTCATCATCATCTTGCCCCATTTGCCATTGCAGAAGTAATGCTAAATCTTGAGGATCGGAAACATCCTCGTATTCGTCCTCCGCATTATCTAATTCCATGTCATCCATGGCCTCATGTTCCATATCATCATCTTCATGATGCACGCCATCATCTTCCTCTACATCATCTTCGTCGTCGTTATTGTTTGCTTCTTGATAGAACTCTCCCTCGTATGTGTCAGGGTTTATGTGGTAATCATCCTTTTTTGGGGTAGGTACCTTTGTATGCGGGGGTACCTTGTACACGACATCCCATTTCAAGAGATTGATATGTTCCATAGATGTGCATGCGTATGGGAGATAAAACACTTGTGTATCCTGTTGAGCCATGATATATACATCATTTCCTACATATTTTGATGCTTGTTCAACTTCGACCAAGCCAATACAAGGGGTCCATCTCACTTTCTCAGGATCGAGCCAACTGCATTTGAATACGATGGGTTCACACTTTGTAAACCACAATATTGCAGCTCATATATTTCTTCGATAGTTCCCTAGTAGTGACGTCCATCTGTCCTTAGACAATGGACACTACTATTTATTGACCTACTAGTATGCCTACAAGATTAACAGGAGATTGTCTATTTCATTAGTGGAAGCATTACTGGCAAGTAAGAACAACTTGAAGTGTACATAAAGTTAGGGAAGTTACTTTTCGTGAGAACCAACAAATGAAACCGCCATCAACATTGGTATATTCAAGAAGGTTTGCTGATTCTTCATCGCTAGGGGGCCGTGGTAGCTTCCAGAATTCATTCTGGAATTCCCTAGAAATGAGAAGAATTTGAGTTAGGACTCAAGAATAGTGAGTACTTGTCAATGAAGGTGTTCTACACTTACGTTATGTACGGCTTCACTTCTTCCATGTTGGTCAAGACATAGATCATAAGAGTCGACCAATCAGTTGGTGAAAAGGTCTTCCGCTTTGGTCCACTTGCTTTTCTAATGCTTCAACTCCCGTTCACATGCATACTGCCATCGAAACTGCACATGTCCTCCCATTCTAGCCTCATACGGGAGATGTAAGATCATATGTTGCATCGGATTAAAGAACCTGGCGGAAATACCTTCTCTAACCTGCATAGCAAGTCAGGTGCTTGTTCCTCCAACTTTGTAACCACTTCATAATCTAATTCTTTGGCCCAAAGCTGGCAGAAGAAGTAGCTCAACTCTGCCAGCACTCGTCAAATATCCTCTTTGACATACCGTTGAATCATCACGGGCATTATCCTCTCAAGCCATACATGGTAGTCATGACTCTTGCGGCCTCCTATTCGCTTTGTAGCCATATTCACTCCCCTCATGATATTAGCTACATATCCATCAGGGAAGTACAACTTGTTCACAATCCATTGGAGAATTTCCTTCCTTTGGGGGATTGAAGGGGTGAAAGGGGCTAATGGCTTCTTCCAAGAATTACCTTTTGTAATTTTCGCCTGTTGCATAGCTCGGCTTGATCGATCCTAGCCTGAATGTTATCCTTTGTCTTGCCGGTGTCGAGGAGTGTGCCGAGTAAAGCCTCTGCAATATTCTTTTCAGTGTGCATTACATGAATGTTGTGTGGAAGGAGAAGATGTTTAAAGTAAGGGAGCCTTCATAAGCTTGGAATATGAGTCAACTGGTGTGTCTCTCCATATCCCACAAAACCTTTCCCATTGGGATTTTTCTCGAGAGCATCTAACTCATCCTTAAGCTCGGCACCAGTCATAATAGGTGGTGGCGGGTCATCAACAATAACACCTTTCCAGAAAATCACAATGTCTTCTCTGTATGGGTGATCAAGACAAAGGAACTGCCGATGTTGGTCAAAGCATACATACTTGTGACCCTTAGCCAGCCACATGAAAGTCACACGCTGTCGACACACTGGGCAAGGCCACTTCCCCTTTATACACCAACCACAAAATCGCACGTGCCGGAAGTTCATGTAGCGACGTGTGGTACCAGATATGCATATTGAAGTGCTTCTTTGAAACGACATCGTATGTCCTTACCCTAGTGTTCCAAGCAACAAGTAAGTCATCCACCAGTGGCTCCATGTACACACTCATATTCTTCTCCGGATAGTTAGGCCTTGAAATTATCAGCGTTAGGAACATGTGATGTCGTTGCATGCAAATACCAGGGGGCAGATTCAGGGGGATAACATATACTGGCCAGCAACTGTATACGAAAGCCATCAAACCATATGGATTGAACCCATCGGTTGTTATCCCAACAGCGGCACTCTTCCAGTCATCCACTTTCTTATGAATTTCAACAAATTTCTTCCATGCTTCACCATCACATGGATGTTGCATCTTTTTTGTATTGTACATCTTCCCTTCGGCGGCTCATCTCATATATTTTTGGCAGTTTCCTCGGTCATATAAAGCCTCTAGATCCTTTTTGTGAATGGAAGATATCAAAGGATATTGATGGTAATTTTGAGCTGCCTCTTCCTACCGTCATCATTTTGTACCTCAATATATCTAGAGGATTTGCACTTGACATAGTAGTTCGTATCTTTATGTTCATTTCTAAATAAGATGCATCCGTTTGGACACGCATGTATTTGAAAATACGACATCTTAAGTGAACCGAGGATTTTGTTCGACTCATTCATGTTCTTTGGCAATATGTTTTCTTTAGGCAGTAGGCTAGCAATAACTGACAATAACTCATTGAAGCAAACTATGCTTATGCAGTGGATTGCCTTCAGGGCCATTGGACGTGCGATGCCATCTAGTTGAGTAACCTCTATATGGGCGTGAAGGGGTTTCTGTGGTGCAAACAAAGTTGCATGATACTCTTCTGGGCTTTCTGGGGGATCCTCGGAGTTTGGGTCCTCCCACGGATCTACATGGCGGATGTCATCTAACAGGTTTTCAATCTGAGTATCATATTCGCCGGTGTGCTGTAGGACCACCTCCGCTCTAGATTGTTCTGTCTCACCATGAAAGATCCACCGGTAATAGCCTGGCGTAAACCCATATTTGCCTAAGTGTTTACTCATAGTAATCTTATCTCTTTCAACCTAGTTATCACAATCCGTGCATGGTCACCAAATTCCACAAACTGACGTTTCTCCACCAAATACTAATTCTAGGAAATCATTGGTCTTCGACCTCCACTCAGGAGCCATACCCTCCAAGCTGGGATGTCCGGTGTACATCCACTCACGATCTTCCATCCTTTGATATAATGTGAAACACACACATAATGTTTTTTTATCTAACAAGTGGTTACATCAAGTTTTACGTCATGCACTGAGCTATCTAATAGGTAAAGTTATATCCTAATCCCACCCGAGTATGTGTAGGCTGGGTCTGTTTCCATGACGTACTCCGATCTGAGACAAAATTTCGGCAGCACCTCCCCGCTGTTCTCCAAATACACGTCTCGACAATAAGCCGAGAGGATGTGTATCCAGAGAACAACAAGTAGACACCGTCAAAATGTTGTCTTAGATCGAAGTACGACATGAAAACGATCAGCCTACACATCCTCGGGCTGTCCATGGAAAACGTGGACAATTCGAAAGAGTTGAGGTTATAAATATGCAAAGACTTGGATATTTATAAATACAACCCTTCTGAGCAGGAGACGCCTAGGTTACGCGACTATTTAGGTGATCTACAGAAAATGTAAACCTACACATGAATGGGAAGAGATTACCCTTGAAATGTGCGACATAATTCACTCTCTATTGTGAAAATAGATGCATGTCCTGCACGAAAGAATGAATTATTGTCAATCATATGTCCAACACACACACATCAACAATAGTCACTCACACACACACTGGCGGAGGACCCCTATAGGAAAGGTGTGGCAGCCGCCACACCTTGATTTGGAGCAAAAATATTTTATGCCTATGGATAAATGTTGCTTTTTTAGAATTTTTTTGAGGGATGAATAAATGTTGTTGAGGGATGAATAGATGTTGTTGCTCAGTGCAAAAAATGGCTACCACAGGCACACGCTCACTGGTTTGGTGTGTACACCTTGACAGCTATCATTATCGTGACAAAATATGTTTATCCATGTATTTTTCATCTCCTGTTCTTCTAAATGGCACTGTTTATCCATGCTGACTATGAATGGGGTTTTCTACCTAGCATTGCTTTGCTGGACTATTATTGCGGTGTCCTAGCCATGCACAGTGATACATACAGTCACACACACTCACACACACATACACTCACACTCCTCTGCCTCTGCCTACACAACACAACACACACTCACACACACATACACTCACACTCCTCCGCCTCTGCACTCATACATACACATACACAACACAACACACACTCACAACACACACTCGCACTCACACTCTTGGACTCACCAACGGGGTAGGAGGACAGCGCGGGAGGTGGAGCACGACGGCAGCAGAGGCGGCTCTGAGTGGCGGAGGCGGTGGTGAAGGACGGCGGTGGCGACAGCTGTGAGGGGCGGAGTCGGATGCGGGGGCAGCGCTGAGCTGCGGGATTGATGGTGCAGCACGGCATACAGGGCGGTTGTGGAGCACGGCGGTGGCGATGGTGGAGCACAATGGCGGTGGCGACGGCTGTGAGGGGCGGAGTCGGACATGGGGCGGCGCTGAGGGCAGGGGCAATGGTGTAGCGCGGCGGATGGGGCGATGGCGACGGTGGTGGAGCACGGCCGCGGCGGCGCCGACTCTGAGGATGGACGCGGACGAGGGGGCGGATGGGGACAGAGGGAGTGTGAGAGATGAGTGGGCGCGCGATTTAGAAATTTTGGATAAGTCCCCGCGGGAACCTTTTCCGAGAATCACTTCAACAAGGCACTCCGTAAAGTCTTACCCTAGATATAGGGTTCACCTTTTTCCGAGCAAAGCTCTCGGTAAAGGTCTTACCGTAGATCTAGGGTTCAACTTTTCCTGAGCAAAGCTCTCGGTAAAGGTCTTACCCCAGATCTAGGGTTCAACTTTTTCCGAGAGCGGCGTTCGGTATTGTGTACACTTACAGAACGTTTCTCTCAGTAAACTACCTAAACCTAGTTGTTAGCCAACCCCCTTTCTTTCTATCACTCCCTTCACTCACTTCAGATATCATTTTTAGTAGCTAGCTTTGCATTTATCTTAAGAAATTTATTGCTTGAGAGCTGGCCGACCTCCTTTCTTTCTACCACTCCCTTCACTCACTCGAAAAATCATACGATGCCGGAATTCCTCAAGAGCTGGAAGTGTGTCATCACATGGCCCATGTAGGGTGTGGTAAATTTTTTGGGCGCATTTCGTATAAGACTCCCCTCGGGCCGCTTGTAAACCGCACCATCTCCGAGCTAGTCTCTCGGTATCGAGAGGGAACGTGTCCGGTTTGTGCAGGAAGTGAGGGTCATGTTGCCCTGTTGACCTCAAAAGTTCTCGTGCTCTCAAAGGAGACCATCGGATGACACATGCTACGCCCCCGCATTATTCGGGCCCGCGTGCAATATTCGAGAAATTTATTGCTCTCCTAGGGTTTCATCGCCGGAAATTCCAAACCTGCAAGGCACCACATGAAATCATGCCCGGAAGCGGCATGGGAAATCCTTTGTGATGTCCTTGCACACACAACGGAGGGTCATGCCATGGCACTGGGGGCAAAAGTACCTCGGGCAGTTTCTGGCGGTGCACCCATCCAGTGGCGCCGGCGGTCTAGGGCGTTGACTGGCACCGAGAGAGGGTAAGCGACGGTGAATACCTCCTACTCCGTGTTACGACAGATCATCATGAGATGCTAGGACAAGTCTATGTTAGATCTGTCACGGGACCGTCCACCGTCGTCTCGTTCTTGGGGAGAACACAGCCGATCCTTGACGTTCCCTCCCATGTGTGCGTTTTGTGAGCCATCTGCGACGTCAAGGATGTGCGTTGGGTATTCAAACATCACACCAACCTTTCATGCATATGCATGGGACACATGCGTATAGGGTACGGTTCCCGCCCCCACCTCCTCGGGCAGTTTCCGGCCGTGCACCCATATAATGGCCCCAGCGGTCTAGGGCGTTGACCGGCACCGAGAGGGGGTAGGCCACGGTGAATACCTCCTTCTCCGTGTTACGAAAACTCTCCTTCGTAATGGTTTTTAGTTTAGAAATGCTTAGAAGTTGAGGTTTTTTAAGATCTAAACGAAAACATATATGAGTCATCATAATTCATGGTATTTTCAAACATTAGTCACAAAAAGGTATAAAATATCAGACACAAAAAGGAAGTGCCAAAAGAAAAACACAAAAAATAAGGAAAATAAAGTAGTGGCACAATAAGTGCCGAAAGTCGATAAACGGCTCTCGGTAAAGGTCTTACCCTAGATCTAGGGTTCAACTTTTTCCGAGAGCGACGCTCGGTAATGTGTACGCTCATAGAGCGCTGCTCTTGGTAAACTACTTAACCCTAGTTCTTAGACGACCCCCTTTCTTTCTACCGCTCCCTTCACTTACTTCAGATATCATTTTTAGTAGCTAGCTTTGCATTTATCTTAAAAAGTTTATTGCTCGAGAGTTGGCCGATACCCTTTCTTTCTACCGACCCCCTTTCTTTCTACCACTCCCTTCACTCACTCGGAAAATTGTACGATGCCGTAATTCCTCGAGAGCTAGCACGGTGTCATCACATGGCCCATTTAGGGTGTGGTAAAAGTTTTGGGCACGTTTCGAATAAGCCTCCCCTCGGGCCGCTTGTAAACCGCACCATCTTCGAGCTATTCTCTCGGCATCGAGAGGGAACGTGTCCGGTTTGTGCAGGAAGTGCGGGTCCTATTGCTCTGTTGACCTCGAAACTTCTCGTGCTCTCAAAGGAGACCATCGAATGACACATCCCACGCCCCCGCATTTTTCGGACCTGCGTGCAATATTCGAGAAATTTATTGCTCTCCTAGAGTTTCATCGCCGGAAATTCCAAACCTCCAAGGCACCACATGAAATCATGCCCGGAAGCGGCATGGGAAATCCTTTGTGATGTCCTTGCGCAGAAGACGGAGGGGCATGCCATGGCACTGGGGGCGAAAGTACCTCGAGCGGTTGATGGCGGTGCACCCATCCAGTGGCCCCGGTGGTCTAGGGCGTTGACCGGTACCGAGAGGGGGTAGGCCATGGTGAATACCTCCTTCTCCGTGTTACGAAAACTCTCCGTTGTCATGTTTTTTAGTTTACAAATGCTTAGAAGTTGAGATTTTTAAAGATCTAAACGAAAACATATATGAGTCATCATAAGTCATGGTATTTTCAAACTTTAGTCATAGAAAGGTATAAAATATCAGACACAAAAAGGAAGTGCCAAAAGAAAAACACAAAAAATAAGGAAAATAAAGTAGTGGCACAATAAGTGCCGAAAGCCGATAAACGGCTCTCGGTAAAGGTCTTACCCTATATCTAGGGTTCAACTTTTTCCAAGAGTGATGCTCGGTAATGTGTACGCTCACAGAGCGCTGCTCTCGATAAACTATCTAAACCTAGTTCTTAGCCGACCCCCTTTCTTTCTATCGATCCCTTCACTTACTTCAGATATCATTTTTAGTAGCTAGCTTTGCATTTTTAAAGATGTAAACGAACACATATATGAGTCATCAAAAGTCATGGTATTTTCAAACTTTAGTCACAAAAAGGTATGAAATATCAGACACAAATAGTTGCCGAGAGCTTATAGACGGCTCTCGGTAAAGGTCTTACCCTAGATCTAGGGTTCACCTTTTTCAGAGAGTCGGTTTGTGGCTCTCGGTAAAGGTTTCATTTACCAAGCGTAATTCTCGGTAAACTACCTAAACCTAGTTCTTAGTCGTTCCATTTCTTTCTCTCCCTCACTTTCTTCCCCTTTCAGTCGCGCCCATCCCCATCTGCATGCCCTCGCTCCCGCATCCATATGCCGTCGCCGCCGCCATTGCCACTTGTGGCGGTGCCACTTGTGGCGGTGCCTCATGGCCGGCACCCGGAGTGGTGGTTCATCGGCACGGACTGCTGCCCGCCGCCGAGTGCAACCGGTGGCGCGCCACCTGGCCATGCTTACAGGTACTCCATTCCTCTCCTTTGCTCTCCCGACATAGAGTCATATCTGAATCAAACTGAGCGTAGAAGAATTTTTGTATATTCATGGTTGGTGGCAATCTAGTTCAAATATAATGTACTCTGTCCAAAAAGAAGGTTTACAAATAATTCATATTTTGCTAAAGTACGAGCTGTATGATGGAGACAATAGCAATGTTCACATTTTGGCTCTTCCATGGAGTTAACTGAATTTAGTGAAATTCATCTTCAACAGTAGCATTGTTCACATTTTGGCTCTTGTATATTCCCTGTACTCTATGCACCAGACCCTTGATCGTGTTCATCGGGAAGAAGAACCATTGTTTGCAAAAATTCAGTTAGAGCCAGTATTTCTAGAAATGATGCAACTGATTTTTTAACTTGAGTCCTCCACTTAAGCATTTACTCAATTTTCTGAATTTAAGTAGAAGTGTTTAGTTTAAATGCAGTTATGGCTACTGTAAATGATTCAGTTTAGTTTAAATTCAGTTATGAATCCTGTAAATGATTCAATTTAGTTTAAATTTAGTTATAATAAAATCTTCAGTCAGTCTTACTGTACAATACAAGTCTTCAGCTAATTGAAATGCAGAGACACAAAATGGCAGGATCTTACTGCACATAATGTTAACATAATGGCAGAATCTTACTGCACTAAATGGCAGAATCTTACTGCACATTATTTTGCTTCAGAGACAAATGGTTCCAAAAAGATGAAAATTTCAGACTTGGGATTAGAGGTTCAATTTTTATGCAATGTACTGACATTGTCATTGTGGTTTTAGTGGAATAAAGGTTTAGTGTTCAGTGTCACCTGGATCAGACTGCCATGAACCATGTTCAGTGTCACCTGCTGCATAGCTGGAAATCCTCTGAAGTCGGTATTGCTGTAACCGTTCACCTGCTCACGACATTCCTCCCAAGAATCATACACTCCTGGAGACCTCCCTCTACACACCGCATACCACCTCATCTACTAATAGAATAATATGATTTGAACAAGAATAACACGAGAATCAATAAAAGTTTAGAAGAGCACAAGCAAAACATATCCAACACAAGCATTAATGATTCATATACCCAAAAGCAACATCGCTAGTTCTATTCAACTTGTACTCCGAGGCTACATTAGCAAGTACATTCACTACACTTCTCCTAAAGTGGGGTGATCGGTGGCCGGTGGGGTAGAGGAGGGTGCTAGCCGGTGGGAGATTGGGGACACCTATGGGGGGGGGGCATCGGCCGATGGAGGAGTCCGAGATGTAGTCAGTGAACCAGCGATCGAGGAGTCAGAGCACGTGGGGCCATCCCCCACATGGAAGGACCAAGCGTCGTCGGGAATGATCGTCGGTGGACTCAATGGTGGGGCCTTGCTCTCCTTATGCGGTGGGGCCTTTCTCTCCTTATGCGGTGGTGCCTTGCTCTCCTTAACCGCGGAGTCATCGGCGCGCTTTCTCCTTAACCGCAGAGTCGACGCTATAGGAAGCTGCGTCATCGGAGGAAGCCATATCCACGAAATCGATCGATGTTAACACCTCGCTTCACACAATGAAAAATAAAATAAGAATCAAACATGAAAGATCACTCTAGCTGGTGGTGGTATATATGGTGGACACTCTCTCACGGGAATTTTGACTTTCGGTGATGGTCAAGATGTGGAAGTCCATCGTGCGTGACAAATGTACATCACAGGACGAACTTCCGCAAATCGACCGCCATCGACAAAAGTCAATTTTCTTCCTCTAAGAACAACTCTCATCGACACTCTCTCTGGTGGTGGTATATATGGTGGACACTCTCTCATGGGCAGTTCGACTTTCGGTGCTGGTCAAGCTGGGCAAGTCCATCGTGCGTGACAAATGTACATCACAAGATGAACTTGCATAGATCGACCACCATCGGCAAAAGTCAATTTTCTTCCTGCAAGAACAACTGTCATCGACACTCTCTCTGGTGATGGTATATATGGTGGACACTCTCTCACGGGCATTTCGACTTTCGGTGATGGTCAAGCTGCGCAAGTCCGTTGTGCATGACCAATGTACATCACGGGACGAACTTGCGCAGATCGACCGCCATCGGCAAAAGTTGATTTTTTTCCATAGCACTCATCCATATATCATTCATGCAAACAAACAGCTAGCATACATTCATCTAACATCTAGCATTTCATCCAACATGTAGCACTCATCTAACATCTAGCATTTCATCCAACATGTAGCATTCATCTAACATGCATCTAGCCTTCATCTAACATTTCATCCAACATGTAGCACTCATAATATCTAGTAAACATCTAACCATCTAGCATTCATCTAACATATATCTAACATTCGTCCAAGCATACCAAAAAATGAAGGCGCTGTCCGGAGAGGGATGGGGATGCCGCCGAGGAGGGGAGGGCACCGGGCGGGGAGGGGGGGCGCCGGCCAATCGGGGAGCGGAGGGGAGGGCACCGGTTAGGGAGGGGAGGGGAGGGGAGGGGAGGACGGCGCCGTTGGAAAGAGTAACTAAAATGAAAAGCCCCACGGGGAAGAAACTTAAGTGTCCCGCAGATGTTTCCCGAGAGTCTGTCGATGGGGCTCTCGGTAAAGGTCAAACCCTAGATCTAGGGTTCACCTTTTGCCAAGGGTTGCTCTCGGTAAAGGTAAAACCCTATATTTAGGTTCACCTTTGTACTGAGTGTTGCTCTCGGTAAAGAGCAAAACATGGATTACCTTCTGCCGAGGGCATTGCCGAGATTAGCTCTCGGCAAAGACAAAGTCATATTATTCATTTTATATATTTAGCAAATAATTTAAAACTTTTACTGATAAATGTGACCAGTGGGACCACATGTCAAGCATGAAAATGTTTTGTGATATGCTTTTACCCAGAGCGATGTCGACGCCCTCGGTATAACTGAATAAAGTAACGGCGCCGTCAGCTCCCAACGGCCATGCCACGTGGCTATTATTTGCCGAGATTGACTCTCGGCATATGCCCCGTTTGCCGTTCGGTGTTTGTTTGCAGTGAGCCGCTGTCGGCAAAGGTAGTTAGTTGCCGTTAACTCGTGTTTGACAAGGGTGGCTCTTGGCATATATATGTTTGCCGAGAGCCCGTGGTTTGGCTCTCGGCGAAGAGCCTGACGCCCGGTGTATATGAAAATTCCAATAGTGCCAATGTATGTATGTATGTATGTATGTATATATATATATATATATATATATATATCTTTATCTTTATCTTTAGCTCTTTACCTATATATATATATATTATTTTATATCTTTACCTAATAATAAAGTACGGATAACTTCTGCCCGTATGTCATTAAAATTACCCTTAAAGTTATAAAATATTACCCACCAATGCCATTAGCAAGTCAAAGAAACGTTTGGTTTTTTATATTAGTTTCGTCCGTGGTCGTCATAACTCAAAACAAAATGACCCCCCATTATTACTAATGATGCACGCAGCCTGGTGGTCGGTGTCCTATCCTACCATGCTGGAGATCGTTGGTTCAAATCTTCCAATTTCCTTTTTTTCAAAAGGTCAAATACTTTTTGAATTATTCATAACTTTCAAATCCTAACTCTAAATCTAACATGTTATGTATGAAAATTCATCATAAAAATGTGTAGAATCCAAATATGCTATTATCTTGCAGTTTAATAATTTTTAAAATTATGTTAGGTTGCAAACTTAAATATATAATATCTTCTTTATATGAGATATTTTAGAAATGCCTACTACATATGTCATTATAGATTGGTTGTTTTTGTGAAGCTATCCAATATATTTGCAACCAAATTAAGTCTTGAACTGAATTATGGTTGGAAACACATACTCCATCCGTTTCTGGATATACGTTTTTTCAGATATTCCACTACATACTACATAATTTAGAGTATAAATTCACTCATTTTGCTTCATATGAAGTCAATATTGTAATTTGTTAAAAGAATTATATTTAGAAACAGAGGGAATATAGGATTTTTTATATGCAAACACATACATGACAAAAATAATGCTCTTATGCACATGCTATCATTGAATACTTACTTCGTCATTTTCATTCTAATGCAATGTTTTTTGAGCATCGTCGAGAAACGACAGTAAATGCGTGAACATATACCGACAACTAGATAGATATTTGTGTTGTATAATGCATTGTAGACATCTTGAGTACACTTCAAAAATCATCACACCTTTATGTTTTTGCATAACACCACATATCATGTTGCTTGTTACGTGGCATCATGAAAGATTTCAAGAGATTTCCTGATGTCGTCAAGTGTGTTTACGAGGGTGTATTTTTTTTAGCGATTGTCTACTTATTTTCCCCCGCATGTTTCCACCAAAATTGTTTCATCAGAGAATTCGTTCGACCGTTCCTGTGTCCGTACGTCCAGCCCGATTTGGCCCACCCAGCCCGTTGCTTCCAGCCCACCCCCTCTCCTTTCATCCATAGTGCGTGTTCATGTCCCTGGAAAAACAATAGTGCGTGTTCATGCCTGACTCCATTGAAGAACGAAGTTTGTATTACAACTTGAAATCCGATCGAAGCCCTACAAATATACTAATCCCCCGATTTCCTCCCCACATCGCACCACAAGAATCGAATCGAATCGAAGTAAATCTGGGCGAAACGTCCACGACGCCGGCGGGGGATCCATCCTCGAGGCTGCTGACCCAAGGCTCGCGGCCTGCAGCGAGCTTCACGAGGGCCACGCGGACTAGAACCGGAAAGGAAGGCAAGCCGCATGCCGCACGAATCAAATACAACTCGAAATCCTCCGTTTTCGTCTGCGCCCACGAACCGTCGCTGTTCATGTTGTTGCCCTGGCCGGACTCTGCAGCAGCGCACTCCAGGAGCGTATCGCGGGCGCGCCCGACAGATTCGAGAGGACGATGCCCTTGTGGAAGACAAAGAACAAAAGGCGGTCCCTGAGGAAAGGAGGCGGGCGTCGAGATCCGCGAGTAGAGTCGCGAGGCGCCGCTGGTGCTGCTGGGAGGCGGAGGCCAATCCTATGACGAAGTCCAATACCCAACGATGGTGAAGAGTGACAGCCAGCTCATGTTGTACGGGCTGGCGAAGACTCCGTTCTCTGGATATGAAGCGATGGCATGGCACCATATGCAGGTTCAACCTACAACTGATCTATACACGAACACATGCTAATGCTAAAGCCGGCATGGATTATTATTCTGCATCTGCTTTACGTTTTCCTCTTTACTTACAACTTCTGGATGATGCATACATGAGTGGTACATTGACTTAGATTATTATCTTTTGACATGGGTTTCGTCCGATTCTTTGTGATTGTAAAACTATTGGAACCGGTATGCACGTTCCATAAGAGAGTAAGCATGTCCCATACATTCAGAAATTTGTATAACATGACACTGAGGTTGCATCATGATTCTGAAACCCCTGTCCACAAATGATCCTATCACAAAAACAAAACAACTTTATGTTTTATATATGATTTTACGAAACTTGTTCACCTATAAGATTCAGACTGTGGTTCATGTGTAATGGACTACATGTAGAAAAAAGGACAATGGTAACCCTTTTCCAGTGATTCCCTTGGAGGTAATTTCTCTGTTGAGAGGATTTTGATGACAATCAGCAAGCAAATAGGGGAGATAGTACTCCATGTCCTGGTGGCCCCTTTATGCCGCAGCGAAGGGCACACTGCAATCAGCGAGCAGGCAGATGTTGTGATCCCGGATCGATGTTCTTTGACATTGTGATTTGTTGTCAAGGACGGCCCCAGGCCATTGCCTTAGTGAGTGGTACTTCTCTCCCACGTCACGATTTCACTATTTTCTTTGATAATTTTCGATTGGTATGACTTAACTAATTTGTACAACGACCAAGGATACGAGAAACCTGCTCCAGAGATCTTCAAGATAGCCTTAGGTATTGTGGAGTACAATTTGTTCATGCTAAGCAATGGTCTGAATCTAGATGCACTCCAGTGGTGAAGGTAATACTTTCAGTCACACTCACACTCACAAAAAAGAAGCTTCAGCTAACAAGGCAGAGTCCATTGCTATTGGACTCGCATGTTGGTATACAATTTTCTTGTACATTTTACTTCAATAGGACTTCCGATTGCTGGCTGCAAACAGTGTAGTAGGCAGTCTGAGCTAGCAATTGGTGAAGATGGGATGAAATATTTTCAGTGATACACATTTTCGTGTGTGTAGGGAATCACTTATGATAAACTATTTATTATCTGATTTTTTTAATATATGTACACACATGGAGATGTTTCAATGCTCATTTATAAAACATCCAACAATGAATGAATTTCTGAATATTACCATCTGCAATGTGTATGATAATAGTACTCCTAGAACACTTGCGATGATGGTCCTTGGCAAAATACTTGCGATGATGTTGTTCAAGTATTGTATTACAGATTCGTTTAAATCTTTATTTTCCCGTTGCAACGCATGGGTATTTGTGCTAGTATACACACACATATATATATGTATATGTATATGTATATATGTATATGTATATGTACACTACCAGAATAACAGACGCTGCCGACGGTCTAATCTATGCCGATGGCTTTCCTGTCGGCATAGATGGACATATGCCGACGGCCTAGGTGAAGCCGTAGGCATAGAGCTAGAAGCCGTCAGCATATGACCACCTATGCCGACGGGGGTTGTCGGCATACATCGGCTGTCGGCAGCGCTTCGTATATGCCTACGGTGGCCGTCGGCATAGGGCAAGCCGTCGCCGTATATGTGGGCCCAGCTACCCGGGCTGCGACGCTCGTTTGACGGTGTGAGGCCTACACTGACGGAGCTAACAGGGGCCGTCAGCATAGCTAAGCTGCCACATCACCGATCCGAGCCCCTCACGCCGGTTAGTTACGCCGACGGACTAGCCGTCAGCATAGGTCCCCGCACCGCCACGTCACCGGTCCGCGTGACCTCCTCGATCCGTGGGTGTACCTATGCCGACGGCTTAGCCGTTGGCATAGATTTTTGCTATTTTTTCTATTTTAATTTTTTCTTTTTTTTTCAAAACTAATTTGATTAACATAATTTTTTCTATTTTAATTATTTCTTTTTTCTTTCTATTTTTTTCTCACGGACGTCGCTGCCGCCCTGTCACCGAGGGAGGAAACGGGACAAGGTACCTGGGAGGGTAGGAAACACGTCAGGTGTTGCGGTGGATCCTCCTAGCTATGCGTGTGAAAGTGTGGTGGCACGCGGCTCCGGGTAGTGTCCCCCCTCCGGGGTGTGGCCCCCCTTCGCGGACGTCGCTGTCGCGATCACTTGGAGGGGGGAGACGTGCGCGTCGGGTAGAACCAGAGGGAATCTAGTGGTGGTTTGGGTCCAGACCGTGTTCGGGGATGCTCCCATGTGTTGACCCATTGCAACCAGGTGGAAGAGTCCACTGGTCAAAGCTCATCCGGCGAAAGTCAAAGGGCTAGATCTCCTGGTCTAACGAAGCTTCGTGGTGGCCTCCCGGGTGTAGCGATGCTACCGAAACACCGCGTTGGGTCGTGATGCATGTGCGAAAGTGATGTGGCACGCGTAGACGCACGTCTAGGGGCTCCGGGGTGTGGCCCCCCTCCATGGACGTCGCTATCGCAGTCACTTGGAGAGGGGAGATGTTCGCGTCGGGTAGAACCGGAGGGAATCTAGTGGTGGTTTGGGTCCAGACCGTGTTCGAGGATGCTCCTATGTGCTAACCCATCACAACCAGGTGGAAGAGTCCACTGGTCAAAGGCCGTCCGGCGAAAGTCAAAGGGCTAGAGCTCCTGGTCTAACGGAGCTTCATGGTGGCCTCCCGGGTGTAGCTATGCCATCGAAATGTCGCGCCGGGTCGTGATGCATGTGTGAAAGTGATGTGGCACGCGTAGACGCCCGTCTTGGGGCTCTGGGGTGTGGCCCCCCTCCGCGGACGTCGCTGTCGCGGTCACTTGGAGGTAAAAAACGTGCGTGTTGGGTAGAACCGGAGGGAATCTAGTGGTGGTTTGGGTCCAGACCATGTTCGGGGATGCTCCTATGTGCTGACCCATCGCAACCAGGTGGAAGAGTCCACTGGTCAAATCCCGTCTGGCGAAAGTCAAAGGGCTAGATCTCCTGGTCTAACGGAGCTTCGTGGTGGCCTCTCGGGTGTAGCTATGCCACCGAAACACCGCGTCAAGTCGTGATGCATATGTGAAAGTGATGTGGCACACGTAGACGCCCGTCTTGGGGCTCCGAGGTGTGGCCCCCCTCCGTGGACATCGCTGTCACGATCACTTTGAGGGGGGAGACGTGCACGTCGGGTAGAACCAGAGGGAATCTGATGGTGGTTTGGGTCCAGACCGTGTTCGAGGATGCTCCTATGTGCTGAGCCATCGCAACTAGGTGGAAGAGTCCACTGGTCAAAGCCCGTCCGGTGAAAGTCAAAGGGCTAGATCTCCTGGTCTAAAGGAGCTTCGTGGTGGCCTCCCGGGTGTAGCTATGCTAGCAAAACACCGCGTCGGGTCGTGATGCATGTGTGAAAGTGATGTGGCACGCGTAGACGTCCGTCTTGGGGCTCCGGGGTGTATCCCCCCTCCGCGGACGTTGCTGTCGCGTTCACTTGGAGGGGGGAGATGTGCTCGTCGAGTAGAACCAGAGGGAATCTAGTGGTGGATTGGGTCCAGACCGTGCTCGGGGATGCTCCTATGTGCTGACCCATCGCAACCAGGTGGTAGAGTCCACTGGTCAAAGCCCGTCCGGCGAAAGTCAAAGGGCTAGATCTCATGGTCTAACGGAGCTTCGTGGTGGCCTCCCGGGTGTAGCTATGCCACCGAAACACCGCGTCGGGTCGTGATGCATGTGTGAAAGTGATGTGGCACGTGTAGACGCCCGTCTTGGGGCTCCGGGGTGTGGCCCCCCTCTGCGGAGGTCGCTCTCACGGTCACTTGGAGGGGGGAGACGTGCACGTCGGGTAGAACCAGAGGGAATCTATTGGTGGTTTGGGTCCAGACCGTGTCCGTGGATGCTCCTATTGTTGGGGAACGTTGCATGGGAAACAAAAAATTTCCTATGCACACGCAAGATCTATCCATGGTGATGAGCATCTACGTGAGGGGGAGAGTGGATCTATGTACCCTTGTAGATCGCTAAGCGGGAAGCATTAAGAAACGTGGTTGATGTAGTAGAACGTCTTCGCGATCCAAATTGCCGAGCGTCCCGCGATCCAATCACGATCCGTCCCGATCTAGCACCGAACGGACGGCACCTCCGCGTTCAGCACACGTACAGCTTGATGACGATCTCTGCCTTCTTGATCCAGCAAGAGGGGACGGAGAGGTGGAAGAGTTCTCCGGCAGCGTGACGGCGCTCCGGCGATGGTGGTGGAGCGGTTCCGCAGGGCTTCGCCTAAGCACTGCAGAAAACCGATCTAGAGGAGAAACTATGCACTAGAGGAGAGGGCAGCACGTGGCAGAAAATCTTGTGCAAAAACCCTCAAAACCACTAGTATATATAGGAGGAGGGGAGGAGGAGGCTTGGCCCTCAAGGGGCCAGCCCTATGGTTCGGCCGAACCAGGAGGGAGGAGTCCTCCTCCTCCAGTCCTAGTAGGATTAGGACTCCTTCCTTATTTGGTCCTTTTTACCTTTTTCCACCTTTTTCCTTTTGGGCTTTTCTTCCCAGACGCATGGGCCTTGTGTGGGACTTCCACCAGCCCACTAAGGGCTGGTATTCAGCCTACCACAGCCCATGTAGCCTCTTGGGTCGAAGTACCCCTCCCGATGGTCCCCCGGTACACTACCGGCACTCCCGGTACACTACCGATGAGTCCGAAACTTTTCCGGCGACCAAAACAGGACTTCCTATATATCAATCTTTACCTCCGGACCATTCCGGAGCTACTCGTGACGTCCGGAATCTCATCCGGGACTCCACCATGCATAACTCTATACTACCGAAACGTCATCAAACCTTAGGTGTGCAGACCCTGCGGGTTCGAGAACTATGTAGACATGACCGAGACACCTCTACGGTCAATAACCAATAGCGGGACCTGGATGCCCATATTGGTTCCTACATATTCTATGAAGATCTTTATCGGTCGAACCTCCATGTTAAGGATTCAATTAATCTCGTATGATGTTCCCTTTGTTCTTCGGTATGTTACTTGTCCAAGATTCGATCGTCGGTATGTGTATACCTAGTTCAACCTCGTTACCGGCAAGTCTCTTTGCTCGTTCCGTAATACAAGATCCCGTGGCAAACACTTAGTCACATTGCTTGCAAGGCTGATTGTGATGTTGTATTACCGAGTGGGCCCTAAGCTACCTCTCCGTCACACGGAGTAACACATCCCAGTTTTGATCCATGCCAACCCAACAGACAACCTCGGAGATACCTGTAATGCACCTTTATAGTCACCCAGTTACGTTGTGACGTTTGATACACACAAGGCACTCCTCCGGTGTCCGTGAATTGCATGATCTCTTGGTCATAGAAACATATACTTGACATGCAGAAAACTGTAGCAATAAACTAACACGATCATATGCTACGTTTGTAGTTTGGGTCTTGTCCATCACATCATTCTTCTAATGATGTGATCCCGTTATCAAATGACATCACATGTCAATGGCTAGGAAACCTTGACCATCTTTGAGTAACGAGCTAGTTCACTAGAGGCATACTAGGGACCAAGTGTTGTCTATTTACCCACACATGTAATGTGTTTCCAGTCAATACAATTATAGCATGGATAATAAACGATTATCATGAACAAGGAAATATAATAATAAACACTTTATTTATTGCCTCTAGGGCATATTTCCAACAGTCTTCCACTTGCACTAGAGTCAATAATCTAGTTCACATCACTATGTGATTTACATTGTAATGAATCGAACACCCATGCAGTTCTGGTGTTGATCATGTTTAGCCCTTGGAAGAGGTTTAGTCAACGGGTCTGCAACATTCAGATCCGTGTGCATTTTGCAACTATTTATTTCCTTCTCCTCGATGTAATCGCGGATGGAATTGAAGCGTCGCTTTATGTGTCTGGTCCTCTTGTGAAACCTTGGTTCCTTGGCCAGAGCAATGGCACCAGTGTTGTCACAGAACAGAGTCATTGGATTCAGTGCACTGGGCACTACTCCAAGATCTGTCATGAACTGCTTCATCCACACACCTTCCTTCGCTGCCTCCGAGGCTGTGATGTACTCCGCTTCGCATGTAGAATCGGCTACCACGCTTTGCTTGGAACCGCACCAGCTTACCGCTCCCCCATTGAGAATAAATACGTATCCGGTTTGTGACTTAGAGTCATCTGGATCAGTGTCAAAGCTTGCATCAACGTAACCCTTTACGGCGAGCTCTTCATCACCTCCATAAACGAGAAACATTTCCTTAGTCCTATTCAGGTACTTAAGGATATTCTTGACTGCCGTCCAGTGCTCCATTCCAGGATCACTTTGAAACCTTCCGGCCATACTTATGGCAAGGCTAACATCGGGTCTTGTGCACAACATTGCATACATGATAGACCCTATGGCTGAAGCATAGGGGATGACACTCATCTTTTCTCTATCTTTTGTAGTCACTGGGCATTGAGTCTTACTCAACTTCACACCTTGTAACACAGGCAAGAACCCCTTCTTGGCCTGATCCATTTTGAACTTCTTCAAAACTTTATGAAGGTATGTGCTCTGTGAAAGTGCTATTAAGCGTCTCGATCTATCTCTATCGATCTTAATGCCTAATATGAAAGCAGCTTCTCCTAGGCCCTTCATTGAAAAACTCTTGTTCATATATTCCTTCACACTTTCGAGCATTTCTATATTGTTTCCAATTAGTAATATGTCATCCACATATAACAGTAGAAACGCTATAGAGCTCCCACTCACTTTCTTGTAAATACAAGCTTCTCCATAAACTTGTATAAACCCAAACGATTTGATCACCTCATCAAAGCGCTTATTCCAACTCCGAGATGCTTGCACCAACCCATAAATGGATCGCTGGAGTTTGCAAACTTTGTCAGCATTCTTTGGATCGACAAAACCTTCTGGTTGCATCATATACAACTGTTCCTCAAGGAAAACATTGAGGAACGTTGTTTTGACATCCATCTGCCAAATTTCATAATCGAAATAAGCAGCTATTGCCAACATGATTCTGACAGACTTAAGCATCGCTACGGGTGAGAAGGTCTCATCGTAGTCGACTCCTTGAACTTGTGAAAAACACTTTGCCACAAGTCGAGCTTTATAGACGGTGACATTACCGTCCGTGTCTGTCTTCTTCTTAAAGATCCATTTGTTCTGAATGGCCTTTCGCCCTTCAGGTAATACTTCCAAAGTCCATACTTTGTTTTCATACATGGATCCCATCTCGGATTTCATCGCTTCTAACCATTTTTCGGAATCCGGGCCCATCACTGCTCCTTCATAGCTCGTAGGTTCATTGTTGTCCAACAACATGACCTCCAAGACATGGTTGCCTTACCACTCACGAGTAGTACGCGCCCTTGTTGACCTACGAGGTTCAATAGTAGCTTGATCCGAAGCTTCATGATCATCATCATTAACATCCTCTTCTACCGTCGTAGGTTCCACAGAAACATCTTTCTGCGCTGCGCTACTTTGTGGTTGAAGTAAAGGTTCAATAACCTCATCAAGCTCTATTTTCCTCCCACTCAATTCTTTCGAGAGAAACTCTTTCTCAAGAAATATTCCGTTCTTAGCGAGAAACACTTTGCCTTCGGATCTGAGATAGAAGGTATACCTGACTGTCTCTTTCGGGTATCCTATGAAGACGCATTTCTCCGCTTTGGGTTCCAGCTTTTCAGGCTGAAGCTTTTTGACAAAAGCATCACATCCCCAAACTTTAAGAAATGACAACTTTGGCCTCTTGCCAAACCATAGTTCATATGGCGTCGTCTCAATGGATTTTGATGGTGCCCTATTTAAAGTGAATGCAGCTGTATCTAATGCATAACCCCAAAACGATAGTGGCAAATCAGCAAGAGACATCATAGATCGCACTATATCTAATAAGGCTTGATTACGACGTTCGGACACACTATTCGGCTGTGGTGTTCCGGGCGGTGTCAACTGTGAAAAAATTCCACACTATCTTAAGTGACTGCCAAACTCATAACTCACATATTCACCTCCTCTATCAGATCGCGGGAACTTAATCTTCTTGTTACGATGATTCTCAACTTCACTCTGAAATTGCTTGAACTTTTCAAACGTTTCAGACTTGTGTTTCATTAAGTAAATATACCCATATCTACTTAAGTCATCAGTGAAGGTGAGAAAATAACGATATCCACCACGCGTTGTAACATTTATTGGACTGCACACATCAGTATGTATGATTTCCAATAAGTCACTCGCCCGTTCCATTGTTCCAGAGAACGACGTTTTAGTCATCTTGCCCATGAGGCATGGTTCACATGTGTCAAGTGATTCAAAATCAAGTGACTCCAAAAGTCCATCAGCATGGAGCTTCCTCATGCATTTTACACCAATATGACCTAAACGGCAGTGCCACAAGAAAGTGGTACTATCATTATCAACTCTACATGTTTTGGCATCAATGTTATGAACATGTGTGTCATCACTATCAAGATTTAATATGAATAAACCCCTCTTATTGGGTGCATGACCATAAAAGATATTACTCATATAAATAGATCAACCTTTATTCTCTGATTTAAAAGAGTAACCGTCTCGCAATAAACAAGATCCAGATGTAATGTTCATGCTTAACGCAGGCACTAAATAACAATTATTCAGGTTCATCACTAATCCCGATGGTAATCGAAGAGAGAGCTTGCTGACGGCGATCACATCAACCTTGGAACCATTTCCCACGCGCGTCGTCACTTCATCCTTTGCTAGCCTTCGTCTATTCCGTAGTTCCTGTTTTGAGTTGCAAATGTGAGCAACCGAACCGGTATCAAATACCCAGGCACTACAACGAGAGCTAGTAAGGTACACATCAATAACATGTATATCATATATACCTTGTTTGTCGTTGGCCGCCTTCTTGTCAGCCAGGTACTTGGGGCAGTTCCGCTTCCAGTGACCAGTTCCCTTGCAATGAAAGCACTCGGTTTCTGGCTTGGGTCTATGCTTGGGCTTCTTTACAGGAGTAGCAACTGCTTTGCCATCCTTCTTGGTTTTACCCTTCTTGCCCTTGCCCTTGCCATTCTTCTTGAAACTAGTGGTTTTATTGACCATCAACACTTGATGTTTTTCTGGATTTCAGACTCAGCGACTTTTAGCATCGCAAACAGCTCGGCCACTGACTTGTTCATCCCGTGAATGTTATATTTCATCACAAAGCTCTTGTAACTAGGCGACAGTGATTGAAGAACTCTGTCAGTGATCGCTTCTGGCGGAAGGGCAATTCCCAACTCCGCTAGACAAGCCGCATACCCAGACATTCTGAGTATATTTTCACTGATAGACCCGGTCTCCTCCATCTTGCAAGCATAGAACTTATCGGAGGTCTCGTACCTCTCGATTCGGGCATTCTACTGAAAGATAAACTTCAATTCCTGGAACATCTCATATGCTCCATGACATTCAAAACGTCTTTGAAGTCCCGGTTCTAAGCCATACAGTATCGCACACTGAACTATTGAATAATCTCCTGTACGTGCCTCCCAAGCGTTCTTAACATCTTCGGAGGTCATGTCTTCTGGTTGGTCACCGAGCGGTGCATCAAGGACATATGATTTCTCGGAAGCCGTGAGGATAATCCTCAGATTATGGGCCCAGTCAACTAAGTTACTTCCATCATCTTTCAACTTAGCTTTCTCCAGGAACGCATTAAAATTCAGGGGTGCTACTGTGCGAGCCATTGATCTACAACATAAATATGCAAAGGTTGCTTAGACTATTGTTCAAGATAATGAGTTTAGTTAATCAAATTACTAAAGCTCCCACTCAAATTGACATCCCTCAGGTTATCTGAGTGTCACATGATCGAAATTCACCAACTCAAGTCCGATCATCACGTGAGTTGAGGTGGTTTCAATGATGAACATCATCATGTTGATCATATCTACTATATGACTCATGTTCGACCTTTCGGTCTCTTGTGTTCCGAGGCCATGTCTGTACATGCTAGGCTCGTCAAGTTTAACCCGAGTGTTCTGCATGTGCAACACTGGCTTGCACCCATTGTATGTGAACGTAGAGTCTATCACACCCGATCATCATGTGGTGTCTCGACACGACGAACTTTCGCAACAGTGCACACTCGGGGAGAACACAATTCGTCTTGAAATTTAAGTGAGGGATCACCTTATAATGCTACCGTCATCCTAAGCAAAACAAGGTGCATAAAAGGATTAACATCACATGCAAATCATAAGTGACATGATATGGCCATGAACTTGTGCTTTTGATCTCCATTTTGAAAGCACCGACATGATCTCCATCGTCACCGGCACGACACCATGATCTCCATCAAGGTGTCGCCATCGGGGTTGTCGCGCCCACCATGCTTCTACTACTATTGCTACCATTTAGCGATAAAGTAAAGCATTACATAGTGCTTAATGATTGACATGCAAATCAAGATGATGGAGATCATGGTGTCATGCCGGTGACGATGGAGATCATGCCAGTGCTTTCATGATGGAGATCAAAAGCACAAGTTGATGGCCATATCATGTCACTTATGATTTGCATGTGATGTTAATCCTTTTATGCACCTTGTTTTGCTTAGGACGACGGTAGCATTATAAGGTGATCCCTCACTTAAGTTTCAAGATGAATTGTGTTCTCCCCGAGTGTGCACTGTTGCGAAAGTTTGTCGTGTCGAGACACCACGTGATGATCGGGTGTGATAGACTCTACGTTCACATACAACGGGTGGAAGCCAATGTTGCACATGTAGAACACTCGGGTTAAACTTGGCGAGCCTAGCATGTATAGACATGGCCTCGGAACACAAGAGACCGAAAGGTCGAACATGAGTCATATAGTAGATATGATCAACATGATGATGTTCACCATTATAATCACCTCAACTCACATGATGATCAGACTTGAGTTGGTGAATTTGGATCATGTATCACTCGGATGAACGGAGGGATGTCAATTTGAGTGTGAGTTCTTAACTAATATGATTAGTTGAACTCATTATTATGAACATAGTCAGTAGTGTCTTTGCAAAATTATGTTGTAGATTACTAGCTCACGCTGTAGCTCATTTGAATTTTTATATGTTACTAGAGAAATAGAGTTGAAAGATGATGGTAGCAATATGGCGGATTGGATCCGTGATCTGAGGATTGTCCTCATTGCTGCATAGAAGGCTTATGTCCTTAATGCACCGCTCGGTGCGCCAACTCCTCTAGTGTCGTTTGTAGATGTTGTGAACATCTGACAAGCACGTTCTAATGACTACTTGATAGTTTAGTGCGTCATGCATTACGGCTTAGAATTGAGGCTCCAAAACGTTTTGAACATCACAAAACATATGAGATGTTCTAAGAGCTGAAATTAGGATCTCAGGATCGTGCCCATGTTGCGAGATATGAGATCTCCAACAAGATTCATTGCCTGCAAGATGAAGGAGAATAGCTCAATCGTTGAGCATGTGCTCAGATTGTCTAGGTGCTACAATCGCTTGAATCGAGTGGGAGTTGATCTTCCGGATAAGATAGTGATTGATATAGTTCTCCAAGTCACTGTTACTAAGATACTAGAACTTGGTGATGAACTATAAAATGCCAGGGATAGAAATAATGATCCCTGAGCTGTTCGCGGTGTTTGACACCGCGAAGGTAGAAATCAAGAAGGAGCGTCAAGTGTTGATGGTTAGTCAAACCACTAGTTTCGAGAAGGGCAAGAGCAAGGAGGGAAACTTCATGGATAGCAAGTGAGTTGCTGCTCCAGTGAAGCAACCCAAAGTTGACCTCAAACCCGAGACAAAGTGCTTCGATTATGAGGAGAGTGGTCGCTGAAGGGGAACAACACTAGATACTTGGTAGATAAGAAGGCTAGCAACGTCAACAGAAGTATATTTGATATACGTGTTATTGATGTGTACCTTGCTAGTACTCCTAGTAGCACCTGGGTATTGGATACCGGTTCGGTTGCTAAATGTTAGTAACTCGAAATAAAAGCTACGGAATAAACGGAGAACTAGCTAAGGGTGAGGTGACGATGTGTGTTGGAAGTGTTTCCAAGGTTGATGTGATCGACATTGCACGCTCTCTCTACCTTCGAGATTAGTAACAAACCTAAATAAGTGTTATTTGGTGTTTTGCGTTGAGCATGAACGTGATTAGATCTTGTTTATTGCAACACAGTTATTCATTTAAGTCAGAGAATAATGGTTATTCTGTTTACATGAATAATACCTTCAATGGTCATGCACCCAGTGAGAATGGTTTGTTGAATCATGATCGTAGTAATACACATGTTCATAACATTGATGCCAAAAGATGCAAAGTTAATAATGATAGTACCACATACTTGTGGCACTGCCACTAAATGTCATATTGGTATAAAACACATGAAGAAACTCCATGCTGATGGATCTTTGGACTCTTTCGATTTCAAATCGGTTGAGACATGTGAACCATGCCTCTTGGTCAAAGATGACTAAGGACCCCGTTTTCTGGTTTGTCGGAGCGGAAAGTGATTTATTGGAAATGATACATGTTGATGTCTGCAATCCAATAAGTCTTGTAGCGTGCGGTGGATATCGTTATTTTCCTACCTTCACTCATGATTTGGGTAGATATAGTGTATGTTTACTTAATGAAACACAAGTCTGAATCGTTTGAAAAGTTCAAGCAGATTCAGAGTGAAGTTTAAGATCATCATGACAAGTAGATAATAATGTCCGCGATATGATCGTGGAGGTGAATATCTGAGTTACGAGTTTGGCATACAACTTTAGACAATGTGTTGTTTCACAACACATGCCACCTGGAATACCATAGTGTGATGCTATGTCCGAATGTCATAGTCATGCTCTATTGGATATGGTGCATGTTATGATGTCTCTTATCGTTTTGCTACTATAATTTTGGGGTTGTGCATTAGAGACAACTACATTCACTTTAAATAGGGCACCATCTAAATCCGTTGAGATGACACCATGTGAATTATGGTTTGATAGAAACCTAAGCTATCATTTCTTGATGTTTGGGGCTGCGACGCTTGTGTGGAAAATGTTTTCACCTAATGAGCTCAAACCCAAAGTGGACAAATGCATCGTCGTAGAATACCCTAAGAATAGTTGGGTGAACCTTCTATCTCAGATCCAAGCATAAAGTGTTTGTTGCTAAAACAGGTCCTGTCCCGAGAAAAAGTTTCTCTCGAAAGAATTGAGTGGGAGGAAGATAGAACTTGATGAGGTTGTTGAACCTTTGTTTCGACCAGAGAGTGGCGCAACGCAGAAAGATGTTTCTGTGGAACCTACGTCAGTTGAAGAGGAAGTAAATGATGATGATCATGAAGCTTCGGATCAAGTTACTATCGAACCTCGTAGGTCGACAAAGATGTGTACTGCTCCTGGGCGGTACGACAACCCTATCTTGGAGGTCATGTTGTTGGACAACAATGAACCTATGAGCTGTGGAGAAGCGATGATGGGCCCGGATTCCGACAAAAGGTTAGAGGCCATGAAATCCGAGAAAGGATCCATATATGAAAACCAAGTATAGACTTTGATAGACTTGCTCGTTGGACGGCAGGTCGTTGAGTACAAATGAATCTTTAAAATGAAGGCAGACGCTGATGGTGAATGTCACCATTTATAAAGCTCGACTTGTCGCAAAGAAGTTTTCGGCAAGTTCAAGGAGTTGATTGCGATGAGACTTTCTCACTCGTAGCGATGCTAAAGTCTGTTAGAATTATGTTAGGAGTTTCTGCATTTTTGAATTATGAAATCTGGCAGATGGATGACAAAACATCGTTTCCTTTCTTGAGGAAAGGTTGTATGTGATACAACCAGAAGGTTTTGTCAGTCCTAAGGATGCTAAAAGGTGTGCAAGCTTCAGTGATCCTTCTATGAACTGAAGCAAGCATCTTGGAGTTGGAATATACACTTTGATGAGGTGATTAAAGTTTTTGAGTCTATATAAAGTTTACGAGAAACTTGTATTTACAATAAAGTGAGTGGGCGCACTATAGAGTTTTGATAAGCATATGTGGTTGACATATTGTTGATTGGAAATGATATAGAATTTCTGGAAAGCATAAAGGGTTGTTTGAAAAGAGTTTTTCAAAGGAAGACCTGGATAAAGCTACCTAATTGTTGAGCATCAAGATCTATAGAGAGAGATCAAGATACTTGATGAGACTTTCAATGAGTACATACCTTGACAAGATTTTGAAAGAGTTTAAAATGGATCAGTCAAAGAAAGAGTTCTCGCCTGATTTGTAAGGTATAAAGTTGAGTAAGACTCAATGCCCAATGACTGCAGAAGATAGAGAAAAGATGAGTGTCATCCCCTATGCTTCAACCATAGCCTCTATCATGTCTGCAATGCTGTGCACAAGACCCGATGTCAGCCTTGCCATAAGTATGGCTGGAAGGTTTCAAAGTGATCCTGGAATGGAGCACTGGAGAGCGGTCAAGATTATGCTTAGTAACTAAAAGAGTAAGGAGATGTTTCTCGATTATGGAGGTGATAAAGAGTTCGTCGTAAAGAGCCACGTCGATGCAAGCTTTAACACCAATCCGGATGATTCGTAGTAGCAATCTGGATATGTATAGTGGAGCAGTCATTTGGAATAGTACCAAGTGGAGTGTGGTAATAGTGTTTACGGTTTGAAATAGAAATTTGCAAAGTACACACGGATCTGAATGTCGCAGACCCGTTGACTATAAGACCTCTCTCAGATGCAAAGCATGATCGAGCCCCAGAACTCATTGGGTGTTAGATTCATAACAATGCAAATCACATGGTGATGTGAACTAGATTATTGACTCTAGTGCAAGTGGGAGATAGTTGGAAATATGCCCTAGAGGTAATAATAAATTAGTTATTATCATATTTCCTTGTTCATGATAATCGTTTATTATCCATGCTATAATTGTATTGATCGGAGACTTAGATGCTTGTGTGGATACATAGACAAAACCGTGTCCCTAGTATGCCTCTAATAGACTAGCTCGTTGATCAAAGATGGTTAAGGTTTCGTAGCCATTGACATGAGATGTCATTTGATAACGGGATCACATCATTAGGAGAATGATGGGATGGACAAGATCCAACCTACAAACGTAGCATATGATCGTGTCAGTTTAATGCTACTGTTTTCTGCATGTCAAGTCTCTGTTCCTGTGACCATGAGATCATGCAGCTCACTGACACCGGAGGAGTGCCTTGTGTGTATCAAACGTCGCAACGTATCTGGGTGACTATAAAGGTACTCTACAGGTATCTCTGAGGGTGTCTGTTGGGTTGGCATGGATCAAGAGTGGGATTTATTACTCCGTGTGACGGAGAGGTATCTCGGGGCCCACTCGGTAATACAACATCACAACAAGCCTTGCAAGCAATGTGACTAAGTGTTAGTCACGAGATCTTGTATTACGAAACGAGTAAAGAGACTTGCCGGTAACGAGTTTGAACTAGGTATGGAGATACCGACGACCGAATCTCGGGCAAGTAAACATACTGAAGAACAAAGGGAACATCATACGGGATTAACTGAATCCTTGACATAGAGGTTCGACCGATAAAGATCTTTGTAAAATATGTAGGAACCAATATGGGCATCCAGGTCCCGCTATTGGTTATTGACCGTAGAGGTGTGTCGGTCATGTCTACATAGTTCTCGGACCCGCAGGGTCTGCACACTTTCGATGACGTTTCGGTAGTATAGAGTTATGTATGGTGGTGACCGAAGGTTGTTCGGAGTCCCATATGAGATCTCGGACATCACGAGGAGCTCCGAAATGGTCCGGAGGTAAAGATTGATATATAGGAAGTCCCATTTTGCTCGCCGGAAAAGTTTCGGGCTAATCGGTAATGTACTAGGAGTGCCGGTAGTGTACCGAGAGACCACCCGGAGGGGTATTTCGACCCAAGAGGCTTCATGGGCTGTGGGAGAGTAAATACCAGCCTTTATTGGGCTGGTGGAAGTCCCACACAAGGACCATGCAGCTGGGAGAAAAAGCCCAAATGGAAAAAGGTGGAAAAAGGCCAAAAAAGAGAGGAATCCTAGTCCTACTATGATTGGAGGAGGAGTCCTCCTCTCCTCCCTACTTTGGACGATCCAAGGGCTGGATTTTTGGCAGCCAAGCCTCCTCATCCTCTCCACCTATATATGCTTGAGGATTTTAGGGTTTTGGCACATAATTTTCAGCCACGTGCTACCCGTTCCTCTAGTGCATAGCTTCTCCTCTAGATCGGTTTTCTGCAATGCTTAGCCGAAGCCCTGCCGGAATAGATCCACCACCATCACCGCAGTGCCGTCACGCTGCTGGAGAACTCTTCTACCTGTCACCTCCCTCTTGCTGGATCAAGAAGGCGGAGATCGTCATCAAGCTAAACGTGTGCTGAACGCAGAGGTGCCGTCCGTTCGGTACTAGATCAGAAGGACCGTGATCAAGATCGCGAGACAGATCGTGATGAGTTTGCGGGACGGATCGTGATGAGTTCGTGGGACGGATCGTGATGAGTTCGCGGGACGGATCGTGATTGGATCGCGGGACAGATGGTGATGAGATCGTGGGACGCTCGGCGATTTGGATCGCGAAGACGTTCGAGTACACCAACCGCATTTCTTAACGCTTCCCGCTTAGCGATCTACAAGGGTACGTAGATCCACTCTCCCTCTCGTAGATGCTCATCACCATGGATAGATCTTGCGCGTGCATAGGAATTTTTTTTCTTTCCCATGCAACGTTCCCCAACACAATCTTTACCTCCGGACCATTCCGGAGCTCCTAGTGATGTCCGGGATCTGATCCAGGACTCCCAAGAACCTTCGGTCACCACCATGCATAACTCTATACTACCGAAACGTCACCAAACCTTAAGTGTGCAGACCCTGCGGGTTCGAGAACTATGTAGACATGACCGAGAAGCCTCTACGGTCAATAACCAATAGCGGGACCTGGATGCCCATATTGGTTCCTACATATTCTACGAAGATCTTTATCAGTCGAACCTCTATGTCATGGATTCAATTAATCCCGTATGATGTTCCCTTTGTTCTTCGGTATGTTACTTGCCCGAGATTCGATCGTTGGTATCTATATACCTAGTTCCACCTCGTTACCGGCAAGTCTCTTTACTCATTCCATAATACAAGATCCTGTGGCTAACACTTAGTCACATTGCTTGCAAGGCTTATTGTGATGTTGTATTACCGAGTGGGCCCTGAGATACCTCTTCATCACATGGAGTAACAAATCCTAGTTTTGATACCTGTAATGCACCTTTATAGTCACCCAGTTACGTTGCGACGTTTGATACACACAAGGCACTCCTCAAGTGTTCGTGAGTTGCATGATCTCATGGTCATAGGAACATATACTTGACATGCAGAAAACAGTAGCAATAAACTGACATGATCATATGCTACGTTTGTAGTTTGGGTCTTGTCCATCACATGATTCTTCTAATGATGTGATCCTGTTATCAAATGACATCACATGTCAATGGCTAGGAAACCTTGACCATCTTTGATTAACAAGCTAGTACACTAGAGGCATAATAGGGACCAAGTGTTGTCTATTTACCCACACATGTAATGTGTTTCCAATCAATACAATTATAGCATGGATAATACACGATTATCATGATCAAGGAAATATAATAATAAACACTTTATTTATTGCCTCTAGGGCATATTTCCAACATCTATGTGCCGACCCATCGCAACCAGGTGGAAGAGTCCACTGGTCAAAGCCCGTCCGGCGAAAGTCAAAGGGCTAGATCTTGTGGTCTAACGGAGCTTCGTGCTGGCCTCCTGGGTGTAACTATGACATTGAAACACCGCCTCGGGTCTTGATGCATGTGTGAAAGTGATGTGTCATGCGTAGACGCCCATATTGGGGCTCCGGGGTGTGGCCCCCCTCCGCAGACGTTGCTGTCGCGATCACTTGGAGGGGGAGACGTGCGCGTTGGGTAGAACCGGAGGGAATCTACTGGTGGTTTGGGTCCAGACCGTGTTCGGGGATGCTCCTATGTCCTAACCCATCGCAATCAGGTGGGAGAGTCCACTAGTGAAAGCTCGTCCGGCGAAAGTCAAAGGGCTAGATCTCCTGGTCTAATGGAGCTTCGTGGTGGCCTCCCGGGTGTAGCTATGCCACCGAAACACCGCGTCGGGTCGTGATGCATGTGTGAAAGTGATGTGGCATGCGTAGACGCCCGTCTTGGGGCTCTGGGGCGTGGCCCCACTCTACGGACGTCGCTGTCGCGATCACTTGGAGGGGGAGACGTGCGCGTCGGGTAGAACCGGAGGGAATCTAGTGGTTGATTTGGTCCAGACCATGTTCAGGGATGCCCCTATGTGCTGACCCATCGCAACCAGGTGGAAGAGTCCACTGGTTAAAGCCCGTTCGGCAAAAGTCAAAGGGCTAGATCTCCTGGTCTAACGGAGCTTCATGGTGGCCTCCCGGGTGTAGCTATGCCACCGAAATGCCGCCAGGTCTTGCGCTAGGCCCTCTTACACGTCTGGAAGTGTGGTGGCAGGTGCAAGCACCCGACACGTGGCTCTGGGGTGTGACCCCCCTCACGGACGTCCCTGCCGCCGCCACACGGAGGGTGGAAACGGTCATGGCAGGTCGACGCAGAGGGAATCTTGTGGTGGGTTAGGCCCGGACTTTGATCTGAAGTGTACCTATGGGCTGGCCTATCGCAGCCAGGTGAAAACGTCTATTGGTCATACCTCGTCCTGTGAAAGTCAAAGGGGTAGACCCGTCCGGTCAACAATGCTAGGGTTAGACAGGACGGGGTACTTGGGGGTGGCAATGCCGCCAGGTCTTGTGCTGGGCCCCCTTACACGTCTGGAAGTGTTGTGACAGGTGCAAGCACCCGTCACGTGGATCCAGGGTGTAACCCCCCTCATGGACATCGCTGTCGCCGCCGCACGCAGGGTGGAAACGGTCACGTTAGGTCAACGCATACGGAATCTTGCGGTGGGTTAGGCCCATACTTTGATCCGAAGTGTACCTATGGGTTGGCTTATCATAGCCAGGTGAAAATGTCCATCGGTCATACACCGTCCGGTGAAAGTCAAAGGGGTAGATCTATCCGGTCAACAGTGCAAGGGTTAGATGGGACGGTGGTACTTGGAGGGGTAGCTATGCCGCCAGGTCTTGCGATGGGCCCTCTTACATGTTCGGAAGTGTGGTGGCAGGTGCAAGCACCCGACACGTGGCTCCGTAGTGTGACCCCCTCACGGACGTCGCTGTAGCCGTCGCAGGGAGGGTGGAAATGGCCACGTCGGGGAGACACGGAGGCCACCAGTGTAATAAAAAGAACAGAAATAACTCCCCTAAAAAATGTAAAGAAATCCCAAAAAATAAAAAAATAAAAAATACTATGCCGACGGCTAGGCCGTCGGCATAGGTCGGCCTTATCCTTTCGGTCGCAGCCTCTCCTCCACTCGTTCTATCTCTCTCTCTCACCCTCATCTCTCTCTCGTGCCCCTGCCGCCGCCACCCTCGCCTCGCCGCCACCGGCCGGCTTGCAACCGTCGTCGCCCCGGCCTCCACGAGCGCCGCCGCCGTTGCCCCCCTGTAGTCGCTCCAACCCCGCGTGTCACTTTCCTCGGCCGGCCCCGTCCCCATCCGGCCCTGTTCCCGGCCGGCACCCCTGGCCCCGACCCCGTCTCCGCCCTCTTCCCCCGCCCCCGTAACACCGACCGGCACCCCCGCTGCGCCCCCGACCCCGCCCGTCCTCCACCGACGCCCCCCGTACGTCCTTCCCCAGCCGCCGCCCCATCCCGGGCATGTATCCAGCGGGCCACGTCGTACCTCGCCCCCGGCCACCCCGCCCGCGTCTCTGCCACCTCGGCCTACCTCTTTCCCACCCCGGCCTCCCTCCTCTCCGGCCGGCCTCCCTCAACAACCTCCCAGCACCGGCCGACCTCCCTCTTCCGGCCTCCTCATCCCCGCTCTGGCCGGCCTCCCTCGACCACCTCCCCGCCCTCGCCTCCCTCGTGCCCGCCCCCGCCCCAAAGGTAATTTTTTAGTTACTTTTACAATTTTTTGTGTGTGGTATTTAGTATAAATAGGTGAATAGATAGATAAATAGATATATGGATGTTTGATATATGAATAGATAGATGGATGAAATGGTATAGAATAAAATGTGAAAAAAATTAGGTGGACAAAGTTTTGTATGTTTTGTGTAGTTTTATGTTTTTAGATAAGTACTCAATGTGGTAGATAGATATTTTGTGTTTATTTGGATATGATGAGTGGTTATTTGATCATGATGATTTTCTTTAAAAACTAAAGTGTGAATGTTGTATGTGGTGTGATGACCTAAATTTTTCCAGTCGATGAAATTTACAGGCCTTGTGGTGTTGCATCTCCGTGGAGCTGTTCGTCCCCGATCGTCCCTCCGTTGTTTGACTACTTTCTCTATAGCCGAGGGTGAGCTACGAATCCACCTTCACCCCCTACGCTCTTTGAATCATGTCACTAGTTTTTCTTTTCACGTCAAGTCGCGTAACCTAGGCGTCTCCCGTCCGAAATGGTTGAATGGATAAATATGCATTCAATTGCATATTTATCACCACAACTGTTTCAGATTGTCCAGCGTTTTCCACGGACGGCCCGAGGATGTGTAGATTGGGTACGTTCTCCATGCCCTACCCCATTCCGAGACAATAATTCGGTGGCGCCTCCCCATTTTTCTCCGGAGCACATTCTCTCGGCTATTTGCCGAGACGTGTATCTGGAGAACAATGGGGAGGTGCTACCGAAATTTAGTCTCGGAACGGGGTAGAGCATGGAGAACGTACTCAATCTAGACATCCTCGGGTGGGATTAGGACCCATCTTTACCTATTAGAGATGTTGTTGGATTCACCGCAGAAGAAAATAAAAAAATGATGTGATTAATTCAAATGAATCCTTAATTTTGTTGTGTGGATCCCAATAAAACAAAGGATGGTAGATAATCAGTGGATGTACAGTGGTTTTATCCGTCGGAATTGAGTAATATCAGAGTGAATCACGAAAACCCATGTGTACTTGATGGATATATTCCGTAGTCCAACGAGAATTATCCCACCATGCCCATATGCGAGATGTGGCAGACGTCACCGTAAAAATCAGAAGGACATGACTGACCACCTTCGCATGCACGGATATATGGCAAACTTTGACATGCCACCAATAAACTTAGCTGAGCATGACCGTGGCAGAGGAGGTGATGCGACAATGCATCGATGGTTATGAAGACGACGGGGTCAGGGACATGCTAGATGATGTCATTGCTGTAGAAATGACAAATGCGACACCTTCAGAGAATGAACTGGAGGAGCCGGAGGCAATTGCAAAGGCCTTCTTGGAGGTCTTGGCCTCGTCGAAGAAACCTCTTTATGAGGGTGCCAAAGTATCTCAGTTGGATGCTATCTCGCAACTTAGTGTAGTCATGTTCTATGTTCACTTAATCCCGGTCTAACACCGCTTATCTTCTCGTTCAAGAGGAATGGACGGGAATGAATCCTCCTACTGAGGTGGAGGCACTTACTCTTCTTCATCATGGAAACCCTAGAAATAAAAAATTTGCTGCTTGGTTCATGGAGAAAGTAATTTTCCACATTCCCCTATTAAATACGTAGTTCAACATTTATTAGTTAACCGAACTAATGCACCCAACAATTTCAATTATACTTGTAGGGAAAAGATCCAAACATATCTATGGATGATGAATTGAGATGGGTTTCCATGGGTTTTGACCCTGCCATCATGACATGTAAAAAGTATGATGTGAATGGGTATTGCTTCCATACAGAGGAGCACTAGAACAGCCGGCCTGATCCCAAAACTATAAATACCAGAGTGTACACCCCCGGTCAAAATTCAGTAGACTACTACGGAGGGGTCCAAAATATATACGAGATTACATTCCGCAAAGGGCGCAAAACCCTAAGTCTACCTATGTTCAAATGTCGATGGTTCGATCCGCAGGAGGGGCAGAGACATATGCCTTGCATTGGTTTGGTCGAAGTTAAACCATCAACCGTCTATGCTGGAGCTGATCTCTTCATTGAGGCTACCCAAGGTACACACATTTATTATTTGCCTTACCCATGCCATAAAGAGTACCCACAAGGTTGGGAAGTTGTGTTCAAGGTGTCGCCACATGGTAAGCTACCGGACCCGAACGGAGATGATTACTACAACATTAACCCCATGACATACGAGGGAGTGTTCTATCAAGAGCAACCCGATGATGATGTTGTCAGAAACGATGACGCTAGACCACTGAGCGATGATGATGTGGATCCAAACGATGATGATGCACAGAATGATGGTGAGACCATTGTTAATGAAAATCACATACTTATGCTAGAAAATTTAAACGAAGATGCTGATGAGGAGGAAGAGCCTCTACCTCTGTCAGACAACGAAGATGATATGATTGATACTGATGATGAGACCGAGCGAGAAATCAGTTACAACAGTGATGATTCGTACGGGTTCTAGCAGATGTACGTTTCATGTCTTTTTTCCCTATGGTTTAGGAATATGCCTTTTTATGCTTATTTGTAATGTGTTTATTAGTCCTTATTATTATGCTTTTTCCTTCATTTTTAATGTACTAATTGTTTATTCTATTTTCAATGCAGGTTCGTGGAACTTGGGCAAGGGGAAGGCCGACGGCGTGGCTTTCATACGCAAGGTCGTCGGCATTGCTAGTTGGAGTGGTCGAGCACGTACTGTTACCCCTCGACTACTTGAGGATGACTCCTCACAGGAAGAGAGAGGGAGAGCCCATGGAGGGCGAGGGGGTGCTGGGAGAGCCCATGGAGGGCGAGGGGGTGGTGGGAGAGCCCATGGAGGGCGATGGGGTGGTGGGAGAGCCACTAGAGGGGGTCGCTGCCAGAAAGAGCGCACTCTCACTTACTTAGGGGTGTTGTCTTCGAGGCCCACCTCTAGTGAGGTACCCTCTGCCGAGGAGGAGGAGGACGAGGAGGAGGAGGTGGTTCTACGAGGAGGGGGTGAGGAGCTAGAGTAGGAGGAGGAGGAGGTTGGGGAGGGGGACAAGGAGGAGGAGGAGGCAGGCGGGGATGATGGTGGTGGTGGGGACGCTGGTGGTGGCGGGAATGGCAACCATAAGGGATGGCTGCATGGTAACGCAAAGGTCCCAAAGCATATTCCTACCTAGGAGCAGAAGTGGCTCATTGAGCCAAAGGGGATAGAGTAAGTTCCACTAAATAATTTCAATAATAATTTAATTATTTTGCTTGTCACATCCTAATATTTTCATTCTTTTAAATCTTTTGCTTGTCACATGCTAATATTTTCATTCTTTATATCTTTTGCAATAACTGGGTACATCCTAAAGGGGCCCGTGTTCCCAACGGCATCATCACCGTCTTGCTGAAGGAATACTGGCCAGGGTTGTACTATCCGGATCCAGTCAGGCACCCGGATCTTTGGGTTTTGGCCCTGGGAGCACTGGGAAGTGGCCCCCCACGCGGAGTATGTGACCCATGCTAAGGCCGTGATCACTAATTTTTGGGTGAGTTCTCTTCACAAGCACAAATCCATTCTGGTTTCATGAATGATTTAACTCATGGTTTCTTCCATTCTGGTTTCATGAATGATTGTAGAAATACTATCAAGTTCTTCCGGAGCACAAGGCCACTGCCGACGAGATCATGCTGCGCCAAGCGAAGAAGAAGGCCCGCCAGATGCAGTACGAGGTGCAGTTGGTGGCCATCACGCAATACTATCACGACTATCTTGGTATGAAGATGACCAAGGAAGAAGTGAAGGTGCGACACATTACCTTGGAGAGGGACGAGTACTTGTCGGTAAGTATTATCGATTTTTCATTCCGAAGTTTGTGGTAAATTTCATCGTTTCATGTTACACATGGCATTATGCTTCCTATTATGTAAGTGTGTCCAAATTGGTGTTATGGAAAAGACGAGTCCTGGGCGGCATTGGTGGACCTGTGGTGTGGTCAGCATGAAGCCAGAGCATCTACTAGCAGCAAAAACAAGGCTAACCGAGGGAAGGAGGGAGCACATGTTCAGGGAAACCGGAACCACTTTCTCCACAAGGCACTTCAGGTATGACTAACCTCATTAAACAATCTTCTTCTATTTACCGTCACCTTTTTATGTATGACTAACATCTGTTTGTTGGTGCAGGAGGAGAAACTCAAGTGGCCGCTCTCACACATGGAGGCGTGGGATATCGCCTATACTCGGAGGAAGCCCAAGCCTGGGGAAGACAAGTACTACGGCAACACCGCGGAGAACAAGAAGAACTACTCTGCGACGTATCTGAATCTACATCCTAACACACCTGACACCATCAAGGCGCCTTTGGACGACAGGGCGGTGGTTGGCATGGGATCGAAGGCTCATGGTCGAAAGCCGGTTCTGGATGCTGTGGTCACTCCATCTATCTCCTACACACAGCTCCGAGCTACCGACCCAAGCCTGAGATAGCGCACGCCCACGACCACTGCGCAGTCACAGTCCCTCCTAGCCGAGCGGCACTCTGTAAGTATTTTCCCTCTTATCTACATTGCTCACTTTATTTTCCGCATTGAGATGTTTAATCAGTTCCATCACGTCATATTGTAGGCCTACATGGAGTACACATGACAGGAGACCATGGCATGGAGCGCGAGCGTTGCAGCCGTCCAGGACCACAACACTCGCATGATGACGGTTAGTTTAGCCCCTTTCATTTCATTTCCATATTGACACTTTCATTTCTTCTGACATTGGTGTTTGCTTTTTCAATTAACATGCAGCTCGTGTTTGAGAGCATGAGGAACGACACGATTCCTGAAATGGAACCAACACCACCAGCTGCAGGACCACAACCAGTGCTGCTTACCTTTGAGGAATTTCTAGCACAACAACCGGGGACAACGGTGGTTAGTACATCCCCAAACTATTCAACCACCGCTTACTGTTTATTCAACACAATATCATTCACTCAACATGTATTTTCAAATATCCAGGGAACCAGTGGATCATCCGCTGGTGGTGGTGTTGGAGTTATCCCGAGTCACGGAGCCCGGTCACTCCAATCCACCGAGGCGGTAGCGCTGCCGCTAGCAGTGAAGACCTGGGCTTTGGCGGACTTGGCATTGATGACCTTGGAGGTGGACGTACTGACGCTCCTTAGATGACTTGTGCTCTTTAAATGACGTCCGTCTTTTTATGCTACTTATATTTCTGATATGCTTATGTTGTTGGTTGTGAGGATGTGATGGTGGTGGTGTTGGTTGTAAGGATGTGATGGTGGTGTTGGTTGTGAGAACATATATATTTATCATGCTCTTGATGGTGCTGTTGTGCATTTATATTTCATTGTATATACCCTGCTATTTTGAATTGAAATGAATTTGTATGAAACTGGAAAAAGAAAAAAAACAGCACAAAACTACGCCGACGGCTAAGCCGTCGGCATAGAGGGCGTTCGAGTTACCAGTGGCTGCCACGTGGTAAGCTATGCCGATGGCTAGGCCGTCGACGTAGCTTTTTAGCCTATGCCGACGGTCTGAGGCGTCGGCGTAGGCACGCCCCAGGAACCACCAGTGGCCGCCACATGTCAGGATATGCTGACAGCTATGCCATCGGCGTAGTTTCGGACCTATGCCGACGGCCCCAGCCGTCGGCATAGTTATGCCACCAGGGACCATCGCCGGCCACCACGTGGCAGTCAATGCCGACGGCTGGGCCGTCGGCATAGTGCAACACATGGCCGTCCCTGGACGCGACGCTCTTGACGGCAGCACTGCCGGACGGCATTTCTCATGAAGCTATGCCGACAGCTGGGGCCGTCGGTATCGATGTACGGACACCGTCGGCATAGCATCTATGCCGACGACAACCTGGGGTACGCCGACATATATGGTGCCGACGGTGCTACGCCGACAGGGGCTTCGGCCTAGGACTTTATCCTGGTAGTGGTATATGTATATGTATGTATGTATATATATATGTATATATATATATGTAACAACATCTTTCAAGACCTCACGTCTTCCTTCAGTAAAGCAGAAAGGCCACTACCCCGCCGCGAAGGCAACCACCTCGCGCAGTTGTGGCGCCGCACCACGCATGCTACCGTCGTAGGCCAACACCGACGACTCCCACACCACCCAAGCTCCGGTTCTCCCTCCGAATCCGGAGGGATCCTCCTTCACCTTGGTCCCACCATGCATGCCTCGGCCTCCCACCGATGCGCCGGTGACTTCCCACACCACCCCCGATTCTCCATCCGGATCCAACGGGATCCTCCTTCACCGCACCTCTCGTGCTGCCGCCGTCATGCTGTCCCTCCCGACCCCATGCCGCTAGATCCAGGCAACCACGCCAACGCGCCTAGCCCCCCGTGCCCCCGACCTCCACCTTTGCCTCCCTCCAACGAACTCATACCGAATCACCCGCCACGCCATGGATCCAGCAGACGACATGGTCGTGCAGTATGCACGGCATGGGCGTGTAGTGTGGAGGCTGCATTAACGGGCTAACTAGGCCATTGCCCTTCATGGGCTGCACGACATCTTCCCACACCACCCCCACCTTCCCTGCACCACCACACCTAAGGATGATGGCCTCCTGTCATCAACCAGCCCGACTTCGAGCTGCCCCGACATCTCCGCCCGATCCAAGACCCCAGCGCATGTAGTCACCAGATCCAGGTCTCGGTTGTCCCGGCCTCCCCTGGTATGCCGCTCCGATGCGAGATAAGGGCCCTCCGACCCATACATTGCCACCACCGAGAAGTAGGGAAGGATGCAGTTTGCGCCTCTTTAAAAGATGTTAGCCGACGACAGCCCACAGAGGTGCAGTTCGCCCCTGCTTCTCGACGTGGTTGGATTGCCCAAGTGATGCAGTGTTGTTTGGCGAGCTGCTGCGTCGGGTGGTGGCCATCGGTTCTTTGCTAATGTAGAGATGTGTTGTGCGTGCCATTCGGAACAGCAGTGTAGTTCATCTTCGTGGGTGCCGACATGTAGTTTTGAAGGAGCAGTCAAGTTAGGGGTGCACAACAGTGCTACGGAAGGAGACCTTGCAATGCAATCCGGCGGCGAGCGCGCTTGCATGGCTGTTTGTCATCGACTAGTTTGCAGTGCAATTGGCGTGGTTCACATAGCCTTTCAGTTTTAGGTCATTTGTTTTCTTTTCACTTCAACTTATAGTGAAAGAAAAACTTGAGTCAACTACCCTTCGACTGTGTGTCGCCTCCAGTGCAAAAGTGTCGATGTGCTTCAGTGTGTCACGTTGTTACGTGATACGTCTCCAACGTATCTATAATTTTTATGATGGCATGCTACTATATTATCTGTTTTGAATGTTTTATATGTGTTAATATGCTATTTATATTACTTTTGGAACTAACCTATTAATCTAGATCCTAGTGCCAGTTTTGGTTTTTCCTTGTTTTTGAGTATTGCAGATATGGAATATTAAACAGATTCCAAAGGGAATAAAGTCTTTGGAATGATTTTGTCTAGAAGGAAAGAGATCTAACATGGTTGGAGTGCAAGGCAGGGACTCTGCCAGGAGGTCACAAGCCAGGGGGGCGCAACCACCCCCCTGGCCACGCCTGGCAGGTTTTCCACCTCCTCACAGGTCTCCAAACCCTATTCTTCATACTATAAAAATACCCAAATATCCCCCCAACACCAAAGAGAGCCACGCAAATACTTTTCCGCCAACAGAAGCCTTCGTTCTCGAGTGATCCAATCTTGGAGCCTTTTCTGGTAATCTGCCGGAGGGGGATCCGATCACGAAGGGCATGTACATGAACTCCATTGCCCCTCTGATGATGCTTGAGTAGTCCACTAGAGACCTACGGGTTCATATCTAGTAGATAGATGGCTTCTTCTCTCTCTTTGCGCTCAGTCCAGAAATTTTCTAAAATTTTCAGAGTGTCGAATGAGTCTGAAATTTTTACACAAGATTGATATGTAAATTTCACAGGTTGTACTAATTTTTTAGAAACTTTTGAGTTAAAGAAGTATACAAAGGTTTCATATTGCTACAGAATGTTCTGATTTTGATAGATTCTGTTTTCTTTGAGTTGTTTACCTATTGTGATGAATCTATAGGTTGTATCAGGGGGTATGAACCATGGAAAAGTTATAATAAATTAGGTATTACACCAATATAAATAAAGAATGAGTTCACAACAGTACCTAAAGTGGTGATTTATTTTCTTATACTAACGGATCTCACAAGTTTTCTGTTAAGTTTTGTGTTGTGAAGTTTTCAAGTTTTGGGTAAGATTTGATGGACTATGCAATAAGGAGTGGCAAGAGCCTAAGCTTGGGGATGCCCAAGACACCACAAGTCATATTGAAGGATGCCAAAGATCCTAAGCTTGGGGATGGCCCGGAAGGCATGCCGTCTTTCATGGTAAATCCATCGGTAAATTTACTTGAGGCTATTTTTTTATTCACCACATGATATGTGGTTTGCTTGGAGCGTCTTGTATGATATGAGTCTTTGCTTTTTAGTTTGCCATAATCATACTTTCTTCACACATATTTTGAGAGAGACACGCGTTAATCGTGAATTTATTAGAATACTCTATGTGCTTTACTTATAACTTTTAAGATAGGCAATTCTACTCTATGTGCTTCACTTATATTTTTTAGAGCAGGGTGGTGTTTGTGTTTTATAGAAATAATTGAACTTTCACACCTCACATATATTCTTTTGAGAGTCTTCAAAACAGCATGGTAATTGGTCTCGGTTATGAACTTAGTCCTAATATGATAGGCATCCAAGAGGGATATAATAAAAACTTCCATATTAAGTGCATTGAGTATTTTGAGAAGTTTGATTCGGTGCATAAAGATTTGAGATATAAAGATGGCAATGTTAAGAGTCATATTAGGAAGTGATTGTGATTTGGTAAAAATACTTGTGTAAAGGTTTGTGATTCCCGTGGCATGCACGTATGGTGAACCATTATGTAAGGAAGTCGGAGCATGATTTGTTTATAGATTGTCGACCCTTGTGTGAGGGTCGGGAGCACGCGATGGTTAACTCCTACCAACCTCTCCCCTTGGAGCATCCATCTACTACTTTGCTTCAATGACTAATATACTTTTGGAATAAGTATGTGAGTTCTTTATGACTAATTTTGAGTCAAGGGATTATATGCACTCTCACCCTTCCACCTTTGCTAGCCTCTCTAGTACCGCGCAACTTTCACCGATACAATAAGCCACCATATACCTTCCGCGAAACAGAGACCATATACCTTCCTCAAAATAATCACCATATATCTTCCCTCAAAACAGACACCATACCTACCTATTATGGCATTTCCATAGCCATTCCGAGATATATGGCCATGCAACTTCCACCGTTTCCTTTTATCATGACACGCACCATCACTTTCATATTGCATATAGAGTCATATTTTGTACTAGATTTCGAGCTGTAATTTTCTTTTGAGTGTAAGTAAATAAAAGTGTGATGATCATCATTATTAGAGCATGTACCATGTGAGGAAAGGATGATGGAAACTATGATTCCCTCACAATTGGGGATGAGATTCCGGACTTTATGAAAACTAAAAGAGGCCAGGGAAGCCCAAATAAAATAAAAGAGGCATTAGATGACCACCAAAAAAATGAGAGAAAGAGAGAAGGGACATTGCTGCTACCTTTTTCCAAAAAGTTCAAAAAAATAAAATCCCTGTGTAACAGATGAGTTTTCGTCCGAAACCGTGATACTTCGAAAGAGATTGTCCATTTTGTACACGAAGTACATCTAGTTTTTGCCGTAACCCTCTCCACTTTTGAGCACATGCTATGTGGGTCAAATTATGATACCATGCAAACTTTCAACCTTTTCAGAGTTCATTTGAAGTGCTTTTCAATTTCAGGGCTATTTAGCTCAAAAAAATTAGTAAGTGCATGAAAAATACCAAATCAAGTCAGAAAGGGTTGAAAATTGATGATGCGGCTTTGAACGGTGCATTTCGAATACACAAAAAGTATGGAGTTCCAAAAAGTTCGAAAAATGAAATCCCTTTGTAACAGATGCGTTTTCGTCCGAAACAGTGATACTTCAAAAGAGATTGTCCATTTTGTACACGAAGTGCATCCAGTTATTGTCGTAACCCTATCAACTTTTAAGCACATGCTATGTGGGTGAAATGATGATACCATGCCAACTTTTGACCTTTTCAGAGTACATTTGAAGTGCTTTTCAATTTTAGGGTTATTTAGCTCAAAAAATGAGTAAGTGCTTGAAAAATACCAAATTAATTTAGAAAGGGTTGAAAATTGATGATGTGGCTTTGAATGGTGCATTTCGAACACAGAAAAAGTATGGAGTTCCAAAAAGTTGAAAAAATGAAATCCCTTTGTAACGGATGAGTTTTCGTCCGAAACCGTGATACTTCGAAAGAGATTGTCCATTTTGTACCGGAAGTACAACCAGTTTTTTCCGTAACCCTCTGAACTTTTTAGCATATGCTATGTGGGTGAAATGATGATACCATGCCAACTTTCAACCTTTGCAGAGTTCATTTGAAGTGCTTTTCAATTTCAGGGTTATGTAGCTCAAAAAACCAGTAAGTGCATGAAAATACCAAATGAAGTCAGAAAGGGTTGAAAATCGATGATGTGGCTTTGAATTGTGCATTTCGACTACACAAAAAGTATGGATTTCCAAAAAGTTCAAAAAAATGAAATCCCTTTGTAACGGATGAGTTTTCGTCCAAAACCGTGATACTTTGAAAGAGATTGTCCATTTTGTACACGAAGTGCATTCAGTTTTTGCCGTAACCCTCTCAACTTTTTAGCACATTCTATGTGGGTGAAATGATTATACCATGCCAACTTTCAACCTTTTCATAGTTCATTTGAAGTGCTTTTCACTTTTAGGGTTATTTAGCTCAAAAAAATGAGTAAGTGCTAGAAAAATACCAAATGAAGTTAGAAAGGGTTGGAAATTGATGATGTGGCTTTGAATGGTGCATTTTGAACACACAAAAATTATGGATTTCCGAAGAGTTCAAAAAAATGAAATCCCTTTGTAACGGATGAATTTTCGTCCGAAACCGTGATACTAAGAAAGAGATTGTCCATTTTGTACACGAAGTGCATTCAGTTTTTGCCGTAACCCTCTAAACTTTTTAGCACATGCTATGTGGGTGAAATGATGATACCATGCCAACTTTCAACCTTTTCAGAGTTCATTTGAAGTGCTTTTCAATTTCAGGGCAGGGCTATTTAGCTCAAAAAAATCCGTAAGTGCATGAAAAATACCAAATGAAGTTAGGAAGGGTTGAAAATTGATGATGTGGCTTTGAATGGTGCATTTCGAACACACAAAAAGTATGGATTTCCAAAAATTGAAAAAAATGAAATCCCTTTGTAACGGATGAGTTTTCGTCCGAAATGGTGAAACTTCGAAAGAGATTGTCCATTTTGTACACGAAGTGCATCCAGTTATTGTCGTAAGCGTCTCAACTTTTTAGCACACACTATGTGGGTGAAATGATGATACCATGCCAACTTTCAACCTTTTCAGTGTTCATTTGAAGTACTTTTCAATTTCAGGGTTATTTACCTCAAAAAAATGAGTAAGTGGTAGAAAAATACCAAATGAAGTTAGAAAGGGTTGAAAATTGATAATGTGTCTTTGAATGGTGCATTTTGAACACACAGAAAGTATGGATTTCAAAGAAGTTCAAAAAAATGAAATCCCTTTGTAACGGATGAGTTTTCGTCCAAAACCGTGATACTTTGGAAGAGATTGTCCATTTTGTACACGAAGTGCATTCAGTTTTTGCCGTAACCCTCTCAACTTTCGAGCACATGCTATGTGGGTCAAATTAAGATACCATGCCAACTTTCAACCTTTTCAGCGTTCATTTGAAGTGCTTTTCAATTTCAGGGCTATTTAGCTCAAAAAATCAGTAAGTGCTAGAAAAATACCAAATCAAGTCAGAAAGGGTTGAAAATTGATGATGTGTCTTTGAATGGTGCATTTTAAACACACAAAAAGTATGGATTTCCAAAAAGATCAAAAAAATGAAATCCCTTTGTAACGGATGAGTTTTCGTTCGAAACTGTGATACTTCGAAAGAGATTGTCCATTTTGTACACGAAGTGCATCCAATTATTGTCGTAACCCTCTCAACTTTTTAGCACATGCTATGTTTGTGAAATGATGATACCATGCCAACTTTCAACCTTTTCAGAGTTCATTTGAAGTGCTTTTCAATTTCAGGGTTATTTACCTCAAAAAAATGAGTAAGTGCTAGAAAAATACCAAATGACGTTAGAAAGGGTTGAAAATTGATGATGTGTCTTTGAATAGTGCATTTCAAACACAGAAAAAGTATGGAGTTCCGAAAAGTTCAAAAAAGTGAAATCCCTTTGTAACGGATGAGTTTTCGTCCGAAACCGTGATACTTCGAAAGAGATTGTCCATTTTGTACCGGAAGTGCCGCCAGTTTTTTCCGTAACCCTCTCAACTTTTTAGCACACGCTATGTGGGTGAAATTATGATACCAAGCCAACTTTCAACCTTTTCACTGTTCATTTGAAGTGCTTTTCTATTTCAGGGTTATTTACCTCAAAAAAATGAGTAAGTGCTAGAAAAATACCAAATGAAGTTACAAAGGGTTGAAAATTGATGATGTGGCTTTGAATGGTGCATTTCGAACACACAAAAAGTATGTATTCCCAAAAAGTTCAAAAAAATGAAATAACTTTGTAACGGATGAGTTTTCGTCCGAAACCGTGATACTTCGAAAGAGATTGTCCATTTTGTACACGAAGTGCATTCAGTTTTTGCCGTAACCCTCTCAACTTTTTAGCACATGCTATGTGGGTGAAATGATGAGACCATGCCAACTTTCAACCTTTTCAGTGTTCATTTGAAGTGCTTTTCAATTTCATGGTTATTTACCTCAAAAAAATGAGTAAGTGCTAGAAAAATACCAAATGAAGTTAGAAAGGGTTGAAAATTGATGATGTGTCTTTGAATGGTGCATTTCGAACACACAGAAAGTATGGATTTCCAAAAAGTTCAAAAAAATGAAGTCCCTTTGTAACGGATGAGTTTTCGTCCAAAACCGTGATACTTTGAAAGAGATTGTCCATTTTGTACACGAAGTGCATTTAGTTTTTGCCGTAACCCTCTCAACTTTGTAGCACATGCTATGTGGGTGAAATGATTATACCATGCCAACTTTCAACCTTTTCAGTGTTCATTTGAAGTGCTTTTCAAATTCATGGTTATTTAGCTCAAAAAATGAGTAAGTGCTAGAAACATACCAAATGACATTAGAAAGGGTTGAAAATTGATGATGTGGCTTTGAATGGTGCATTTCGAACACAGAAAAATTATGTAGTTCCAAAAATTTCAAAAAAGTGAAATCCCTTTGTAACGGATGAGTTTTCGTCCGAAACCATGATACTTCGAAAGAGATTGTCCATTTTATACACGAAGTGCATCCAATGATTGTCGTAATCCTCTCAACTTTTTAGCACATGCTATGTGGGTGAAATGATGATACCATGCCAACTTTCAACCTTTTCAGTGTTCATTTGAAGTGCTTTTCTATTTCAGGGTTATTTACCTCAAAAAATGAGTAAGTGCTAGAAAAATACCAAATGAAGTTAGAAAGGGTTGAAAATTGATGATGTGTCTTTGAATAGTGCATTTCAAACACACAAAAAGTATGGATTTCCAAAAAGATCAAAAAAATGAAATCCCTTTGTAACGGATGAGTTTTCGTTCGAAACGGTGATACTTCGAAAGAGATTGTCCATTTTGTACACGAAGTGCATCCAATTATTGTCGTAACCCTCTCAACTTTTTAGCACATGCTATGTTTGTGAAATGATGATACCATGCCAACTTTCAACCTTTTCAGAGTTCATTTGAAGTGCCTTTCAATTTCAGGGTTATTTACCTCAAAAAAATGAGTAAGTGCTAGAAAAATACCAAATGACGTTAGAAAGGGTTGAAAATTGATGATGTGTCTTTGAATAGTGCATTTCGAACACAGAAAAAGTATGGAGTTCCGAAAAGTTCAAAAAAGTGAAATCCCTTTGTAACGGATGAGTTTTCGTTCGAAACCGTGATACTTCGAAAGAGATTGTCCATTTTGTACCGGAAGTGCCGCCAGTTTTTTCCGTAACCCTCTCAACTTTTTAGCACACTCTATGTGGGTGAAATTATGATACCAAGCCAACTTTCAACCTTTTCATTGTTCATTTGAAGTGCTTTTCTATTTGAGGGTTATTTACCTCAAAAAAATGAGTAAGTGCTAGAAAAATACCAAATGAAGTTACAAAGGGTTGAAAATTGATGATGTAGCTTTGAATGGTGCATTTCGAACACACAAAAAGTATGTATTTCCAAAAAGTTCAAAAAATGAAATAACTTTGTAACGGATGAGTTTTCGTCTGAAACCGTGATACTTCGAAAGAGATTGTCCATTTTGTACACGAAGTGCATTCAGTTTTTGCCGTAACCCTCTCAACTTTTTAGCACATGCTATGTGGGTGAAATGATGATACCATGCCAACTTTCAACCTTTTCAGTGTTCATTTGAAGTGCTTTTCAATTTCATGGTTATTTACCTCAAAAAAATGAGTAAGTGCTAGAAAAATACCAAATGAAGTTAGAAAGGGTTGAAAAGTGATGATGTGTCTTGGAATGGTGCATTTCGAACACACAGAAAGTATGGATTTCCAAAAAGTTCAAAAAAATGAAGTCCCTTTGTAACGGATGAGTTTTCGTCCAAAACCGTGATAGTTTGAAAGAGATTGTCCATTTTGTACACGAAGTGCATTCAGTTTTTGCCGTAACCCTCTCAACTTTTTAGCACATGCTATGTGGGTGAAATGATTATACCATGCCAACTTTCAACCTTTTCAGAGTTCGTTTGAAGTGCTTTTCAATTTCATGGTTATTTAGCTCAAAAAAATGAGTAAGTGCTAGAAACATACCAAATGACGTTAGAAAGGGTTGAAAATTGATGATGTGGCTTTGAATGGTGCATTTCGAACACAGAAAAAGTATGTAGTTCCGAAAAGTTCAAAAAAGTGAAATCCCTTTGTAACGGATGAGTTTTCGTCCGAAACCGTGATACTTCGAAAGAGATTGTCCATTTTGTACATGAAGTGCATCCAATTATTGTCGTAACCCTCTCAACTTTTTAGCACATGCTATGTGGGTGAAATGATGATACCATGCCAACTTTCAACCTTTTCAGTGTTCATTTGAAATGCTTTTCTATTTCAGGGTTATTTACCTCAAAAAATGAGTAAGTGCTAGAAAAATACCAAATGAAGATAGAAAGGGTTGAAAATTGATGATGTGTCTTTGAATAGTGCATTTCGAACACACAAAAAGTATGGATTTCCAAAAAGATCAAAAAAATGAAATCCCTTTGTAACGGATGAGTTTTCGTTCGAAACTGTGATACTTCGAAAGAGATTGTCCATTTTGTATACAAAGTGCATCCAATATTGTCGTAACCCTCTCAACTTTTTAGCACATGCTATGTTTGTGAAATGATGATACCATGCCAACTTTCAACCTTTTCAGAGTTCATTTGAAGTGCTTTTCAATTTCAGGGTTACTTACCTCAAAAAAATGAGTAAGTGCTAGAAAAATACCAAATGACGTTAGAAAGGGTTGAAAATTGATGATGTGTCTTTGAATAGTGCATTTCGAACACAGAAAAAGTATGGAGTTCCGAAAAGTTCAAAAAAGTGAAATCCCTTTGTAACGGATGAGTTTTCGTCCGAAACCGTGATACTTCGAAAGAGATTGTCCATTTTGTACCGGAAGTGCCGCCAGTTTTTTCCGTAACCCTCTCAACTTTTTAGCACACGCTATGTGGGTGAAATTATGATACCAAGCCAACTTTCAACCTTTGCAGAGTTCATTTGAAGTGCTTTTCAATTTCACGGTTATTTAGCTCAAAAAAAACAGTAAGTGCATGAAAAATACCAAATGAAGTCAAAAAGGGTTGAAAATTGATGATGTGGCTTTGAATGGTGCATTTCGAACACATAAAAAGTATGGATTTACAAAAAGTTCAAAAAAATGATATCCCTTTGTAACGGATGAGTTTTCGTCCGAAACGGTGAAACTTCGAAAGAGATTGTCCATTTTGTACACGAAGTGCATCCAATTATTGTCGTAACCCTCTCAACTTTTTAGCACATGCTATGTGGGTGAAATGGCGATACCATGCCAACTTTCAACCTTTTCAGTGTTCATTTGAAGTGCTTTTCTATTTCAGCGTTATTTACCTCAAAAAATGAGTAAGTGCTAGAAAAATACCAAATGAAGTTACAAAGGGTTGAAAATTGATGATGTGGCTTTGAATGGTGCATTTCGAACACACAAAAAGTATGTATTTCCAAAAAGTTCAAAAAAATGAAATAACTTTGTAACGGATGAGTTTTCGTCCAAAACCGTGATACCTCGAAATAGATTGTCCATTTTGTACACGAAGTGCATTCAGTTTTTGCCGTAACCCTCTCAACTTTTTAGCACATGCTATGTGGGTGAAATGATGATACCATGCCAACTTTCAACCTTTTCAGTGTTCATTTGAAGTGCTTTTCAATTTCATGGTTATTTACATCAAAAAAATGAGTAAGTGCTAGAAAAATACCAAATGAAGTTAGAAAGGGTTGAAAATTGATGATGTGTCTTTGAATGGTGCATTTCGAACACACAGAAAGTATGGATTTCCAAAAAGTTCAAAAAAATGAAGTCCCTTTGTAACGGATGAGTTTTCGTCCAAAACCGTGATACTTTGAAAGAGATTGTCCATTTTGTACACGAAGTGCATTCAGTTTTTGCCGTAACCCTCTCAACTTTTTAGCACATGCTATGTGGGTGAAATGATTATACGATGCCAACTTTCAACCTTTTCAGTGTTCATTTGAAGTGCTTTTCTATTTCAGGGTTATTTACCTCAAAAAATGAGTAAGTGCTAGAAAAATACCAAATGAAGTTAGAAAGGGTTGAAAATTGATGATGCGTCTTTGAATAGTGCATTTCGAACACAGAAAAAGTATGGATTTCCAAAAAGATCAAAAAAATGAAATCCCTTTGTAACAGATGAGTTTTTGTCCGAAACTGTGATACTTCAAAAGAGATTGTCCATTTTGTACACGAAGTGTATCCAATTATTTTCGTAACCCTCTCAACTTTTTAGCACATTCTATGTTTGTGAAATGATGATACCATGCCAACTTTCAACCTTTTCAGAGTTCATTTGAAGTGCTTTTCAATTTCATGGTTATTTACCTGAAAAAAATGAGTAAGTGCTAGAAAAATACCAAATGAAGTTAGAAAGGGTTGAAAATTGATGATGTGTCTTTGAATGGTGCATTTCGAACACACAGAAAGTATGGATTTCCAAAAAGTTCAAAAAATGAAATCCCTTTGTAACGGATGAGTTTTCGTCCAAAACCGTGATACTTTGAAAAAGATTGTCCATTTTGTACACGAAGTGCATTCAGTTTTTGCCGTAACCCTCTCAACTTTTTAGCGCATGCTATGTTTGTGAACTGATCATACCATGCCAACTTTCAACCTTTTCAGAGTTCATTTGAAGTGCTTTTCAATTTCAGGGTTATTTAGCTCAAAAAAATGAGTAAGTGCTAGAAAAATACCAAATGACGTTAGAAAGGGTTGAAAATTGATGATGTGGCTTTGAATGGTGCATTTCGAACACAGAAAAAGTATGTAGTTCCGAAAAGTTCAAAAAAGTGAAATCCCTTTGTAACGGATGAGTTTTCGTCCGAAACCGTGATACTTCGAAAGAGATTGTCCATTTTGTACACGAAGTGGATCCAATTATTGTCGTAACCCTCTCAACTTTTTAGCACATGCTATGTGGGTGAACTGATGATACCATGCCAACTTTCAACCTTTTCAGTGTTCATTTGAAGTGCTTTTCTATTTCAGGGTTATTTACCTCAAAAAAATGAGTAAGTGCTAGAAAAATACCAAATGAAGTTAGAAAGGGTTGAAAATTGATGATGTGTCTTTGAATATTGCATTTCAAACACACAAAAAGTATGGATTTCCAAAAAGTTCAAAAAAATGAAATCCCTTTGTAACGGATGAGTTTTCGTTCGAAACCGTGATACTTTGAAAGAGATTGTCCATTTTGTACACGAAGTGCATTCAGTTTTTGCCGTAACCCTCTCAACTTTTTAGCACATGCTATGTGGGTGAAATAATTATACCATGCCAACTTTCAACCTTTTCAGTGTTCATTTGAAGTGCTTTTCTATTTCAGGGTTATTTACCTCAAAAAATGAGTAAGTGCTAGAAAAATACCAAATGAAGTTACAAAGGGTTGAAAATTGATGATGTGGCTTTGAATGGTGCATTTCGAACACACAAAAAGTATGTATTTCCAAAAAGTTCAAAAAAATGAAATAACTTTGTAACGGATGAGTTTTCGTCCAAAACCGTGATACCTCGAAATAGATTGTCCATTTTGTACACGAAGTGCATTCAGTTTTTGCCGTAACCCTCTCAACTTTTTAGCACATGCTATGTGGGTGAAATGATGATACCATGCCAACTTTCAACCTTTTCAGTGTTCATTTGAAGTGCTTTTCAATTTCATGGTTATTTACATCAAAAAAATGAGTAAGTGCTAGAAAAATACCAAATGAAGTTAGAAAGGGTTGAAAATTGATGATGTGTCTTTGAATGGTGCATTTCGAACACACAGAAAGTATGGATTTCCAAAAAGTTCAAAAAAATGAAGTCCCTTTGTAACGGATGAGTTTTCGTCCAAAACCGTGATACTTTGAAAGAGATTGTCCATTTTGTACACGAAGTGCATTCAGTTTTTGCCGTAACCCTCTCAACTTTTTAGCACATGCTATGTGGGTGAAATGATTATACGATGCCAACTTTCAACCTTTTCAGTGTTCATTTGAAGTGCTTTTCTATTTCAGGGTTATTTACCTCAAAAAATGAGTAAGTGCTAGAAAAATACCAAATGAAGTTAGAAAGGGTTGAAAATTGATGATGCGTCTTTGAATAGTGCATTTCGAACACAGAAAAAGTATGGATTTCCAAAAAGATCAAAAAAATGAAATCCCTTTGTAACAGATGAGTTTTCGTCCTAAACCGTGATACTTCAAAAGAGATTGTCCATTTTGTACACGAAGTGTATCCAATTATTTTCGTAACCCTCTCAACTTTTTAGCACATTCTATGTTTGTGAAATGATGATACCATGCCAACTTTCAACCTTTTCAGAGTTCATTTGAAGTGCTTTTCAATTTCATGGTTATTTACCTGAAAAAAATGAGTAAGTGCTAGAAAAATACCAAATGAAGTTAGAAAGGGTTGAAAATTGATGATGTGTCTTTGAATGGTGCATTTCGAACACACAGAAAGTATGGATTTCCAAAAAGTTCAAAAAAATGAAATCCCTTTGTAACGGATGAGTTTTCGTCCAAAACCGTGATACTTTGAAAAAGATTGTCCATTTTGTACACGAAGTGCATTCAGTTTTTGCCGTAACCCTCTCAACTTTTTAGCGCATGCTATGTTTGTGAACTGATCATACCATGCCAACTTTCAACCTTTTCAGAGTTCATTTGAAGTGCTTTTCAATTTCAGGGTTATTTAGCTCAAAAAAATGAGTAAGTGCTAGAAAAATACCAAATGACGTTAGAAAGGGTTGAAAATTGATGATGTGGCTTTGAATGGTGCATTTCGAACACAGAAAAAGTATGTAGTTCCGAAAAGTTCAAAAAAGTGAAATCCCTTTGTAACGGATGAGTATTCGTCCGAAACCGTGATACTTCAAAAGAGATTGTCCATTTTGTACACGAAGTGGATCCAATTATTGTCGTAACCCTCTCAACTTTTTAGCACATGCTATGTGGGTGAACTGATGATACCATGCCAACTTTCAACCTTTTCAGTGTTCATTTGAAGTGCTTTTCTATTTCAGGGTTATTTACCTCAAAAAAATGAGTAAGTGCTAGAAAAATACCAAATGAAGTTAGAAAGGGTTGAAAATTGATGATGTGTCTTTGAATATTGCATTTCAAACACACAAAAAGTATGGATTTCCAAAAAGTTCAAAAAAATGAAATCCCTTTGTAACGGATGAGTTTTCGTTCGAAACCGTGATACTTTGAAAGAGATTGTCCATTTTGTACACGAAGTGCATTCAGTTTTTGCCGTAACCCTCTCAACTTTTTAGCACATGCTATGTGGGTGAAATAATTATACCATGCCAACTTTCAACCTTTTCAGTGTTCATTTGAAGTGCTTTTCTATTTCAGGGTTATTTACCTCAAAAAATGAGTAAGTGCTAGAAAAATACCAAATGAAGTTACAAAGGGTTGAAAATTGATGATGTGGCTTTGAATGGTGCATTTCGAACACACAAAAAGTATGTATTTCCAAAAAGTTCAAAAAAATGAAATAACTTTGTAACGGATGAGTTTTCGTCCAAAACCGTGATACCTCGAAATAGATTGTCCATTTTGTACACGAAGTGCATTCAGTTTTTGCCGTAACCCTCTCAACTTTTTAGCACATGCTATGTGGGTGAAATGATGATACCATGCCAACTTTCAACCTTTTCAGTGTTCATTTGAAGTGCTTTTCAATTTCATGGTTATTTACATCAAAAAAATGAGTAAGTGCTAGAAAAATACCAAATGAAGTTAGAAAGGGTTGAAAATTGATGATGTGTCTTTGAATGGTGCATTTCGAACACACAGAAAGTATGGATTTCCAAAAAGTTCAAAAAAATGAAGTCCCTTTGTAACGGATGAGTTTTCGTCCAAAACCGTGATACTTTGAAAGAGATTGTCCATTTTGTACACGAAGTGCATTCAGTTTTTGCCGTAACCCTCTCAACTTTTTAGCACATGCTATGTGGGTGAAATGATTATACGATGCCAACTTTCAACCTTTTCAGTGTTCATTTGAAGTGCTTTTCTATTTCAGGGTTATTTACCTCAAAAAATGAGTAAGTGCTAGAAAAATACCAAATGAAGTTAGAAAGGGTTGAAAATTGATGATGCGTCTTTGAATAGTGCATTTCGAACACAGAAAAAGTATGGATTTCCAAAAAGATCAAAAAAATGAAATCCCTTTGTAACAGATGAGTTTTCGTCCGAAACCGTGATACTTCAAAAGAGATTGTCCATTTTGTACACGAAGTGTATCCAATTATTTTCGTAACCCTCTCAACTTTTTAGCACATTCTATGTTTGTGAAATGATGATACCATGCCAACTTTCAACCTTTTCAGAGTTCATTTGAAGTGCTTTTCAATTTCATGGTTATTTACCTGAAAAAAATGAGTAAGTGCTAGAAAAATACCAAATGAAGTTAGAAAGGGTTGAAAATTGATGATGTGTCTTTGAATGGTGCATTTCGAACACACAGAAAGTATGGATTTCCAAAAAGTTCAAAAAAATGAAATCCCTTTGTAACGGATGAGTTTTCGTCCAAAACCGTGATACTTTGAAAAAGATTGTCCATTTTGTACACGAAGTGCATTCAGTTTTTGCCGTAACCCTCTCAACTTTTTAGCGCATGCTATGTTTGTGAACTGATCATACCATGCCAACTTTCAACCTTTTCAGAGTTCATTTGAAGTGCTTTTCAATTTCAGGGTTATTTAGCTCAAAAAAATGAGTAAGTGCTAGAAAAATACCAAATGACGTTAGAAAGGGCTGAAAATTGATGATGTGGCTTTGAATGGTGCATTTCGAACACAAAAAAAGTATGTAGTTCCGAAAAGTTCAAAAAAGTGAAATCCCTTTGTAACGGATGAGTATTCGTCCGAAACCGTGATACTTCAAAAGAGATTGTCCATTTTGTACACGAAGTGGATCCAATTATTGTCGTAACCCTCTCAACTTTTTAGCACATGCTATGTGGGTGAACTGATGATACCATGCCAACTTTCAACCTTTTCAGTGTTCATTTGAAGTGCTTTTCTATTTCAGGGTTATTTACCTCAAAAAAATGAGTAAGTGCTAGAAAAATACCAAATGAAGTTAGAAAGGGTTGAAAATTGATGATGTGTCTTTGAATATTGCATTTCAAACACACAAAAAGTATGGATTTCCAAAAAGTTCAAAAAAATGAAATCCCTTTGTAACGGATGAGTTTTCGTTCGAAACCGTGATACTTTGAAAGAGATTGTCCATTTTGTACACGAAGTGCATTCAGTTTTTGCCGTAACCCTCTCAACTTTTTAGCACATGCTATGTGGGTGAAATAATTATACCATGCCAACTTTCAACCTTTTCAGTGTTCATTTGAAGTGCTTTTCAATTTCATGGTTATTTACATCAAAAAAATGAGTAAGTGCTAGAAAAATACCAAATGAAGTTAGAAAGGGTTGAAAATTGATGATGTGTCTTTGAATAGTGCATTTCGAACACAGAAAAAGTATGGAGTTCCAGAAAGATCAAAAAAATGAAATCCCTTTGTAACGGATGAGTTTTCGTCCGAAACCGTGATACTTCAAAAGAGATTGTCCATTTTGTACACGAAGTGGATCCAATTATTGTCGTAACCCTCTCAACTTTTTAGCACATGCTATGTTTGTGAAATGATGATACCATGCCAACTTTCAACCATTTCAGAGTTCATTTGTAGTGCTTTTCAATTTCATGGTTATTTACCTCAAAAAAATGAGTAAGTGCTAGAAAAATACCAAATGAAGTTAGAAAGGGTTGAAAATTGATGATGTGTCTTTGAATGGTGCATTTCGAACACACAGAAAGTATGGATTTCCAAAAAGTTCAAAAAAATGAAATCCCTTTGTAACAGATGAGTTTTCGTCCAAAACCGTGATACTTTGAAAGAGATTGTCCATTTTGTACACGAAGTGCATTCAGTTTTTGCCGTAACCCTCTCAACTTTTTAGCACATGCTATGTGGGTGAAATGATTATACGATGCCAACTTTCAACCTTTTCAGTGTTCATTTGAAGTGCTTTTCTATTTCAGGGTTATTTACCTCAAAAAATGAGTAAGTGCTAGAAAAATACCAAATGAAGTTAGAAAGGGTTGAAAATTGATGATGCGTCTTTGAATAGTGCATTTCGAACACAGAAAAAGTATGGATTTCCAAAAAGATCAAAAAAATGAAATCCCTTTGTAACAGATGAGTTTTCGTCCGAAACCGTGATACTTCAAAAGAGATTGTCCATTTTGTACACGAAGTGTATCCAATTATTTTCGTAACCCTCTCAACTTTTTAGCACATTCTATGTTTGTGAAATGATGATACCATGCCAACTTTCAACCTTTTCAGAGTTCATTTGAAGTGCTTTTCAATTTCATGGTTATTTACCTGAAAAAAATGAGTAAGTGCTAGAAAAATACCAAATGAAGTTAGAAAGGGTTGAAAATTGATGATGTGTCTTTGAATGGTGCATTTCGAACACACAGAAAGTATGGATTTCCAAAAAGTTCAAAAAAATGAAATCCCTTTGTAACGGATGAGTTTTCGTGCAAAACCGTGATACTTTGAAAAAGATTGTCCATTTTGTACACGAAGTGCATTCAATTTTTGCCGTAACCCTCTCAACTTTTTAGCACATGCTATGTTTGTGAAATGATGATACCATGCCAACTTTCAACCTTTTCAGAGTTCATTTGAAGTGCTTTTCAATTTCAGGGTTATTTAGCTCAAAAAAATGAGTAAGTGCTAGAAAAATACCAAATGACGTTAGAAAGGGTTGAAAATTGATGATGTGGCTTTGAATGGTGCATTTCGAACACAGAAAAAGTATGTAGTTCCGAAAAGTTCAAAAAAGTGAAATCCCTTTATAACGGATGAGTTTTCGTCCGAAACCGTGATACTTCAAAAGAGATTGTCCATTTTGTACACGAAGTGGATCCAATTATTGTCGTAACCCTCTCAACTTTTTAGCACATGCTATGTGGGTGAAATGATGATACCATGCCAACTTTCAACCTTTTCAGTGTTCATTTCAAGTGCTTTTCTATTTCAGGGTTATTTACCTCAAAAAAATGAGTAAGTGCTAGAAAAATACCAAATGAAGTTAGAAAGGGTTGAAAATTGATGATGTGTCTTTGAATATTGCATTTCAAACACACAAAAAGTATGGACTTCCAAAAAGTTCAAAAAAATGAAATCCCTTTCTAACGGATGAGTTTTCGTTCGAAACCGTGATACTTCGAAAGAGATTGTCCATTTTGTACACGAAGTGCATCCAATTATTGTCGTAACCCTCTCAACTTTTTAGCACATGCTATGTGGGTGAAATGATGATACCATGCCAACTTTCAACTTTTCATAGTTCATTTGAAGTGCTTTTCAATTTATTTAGCTCAAACAAATGAGTAACTGCTAGAAAAATACCAAATGACGTTAGAAAGGGTTGAAAATTGATGATGTGTCTTTTAATAGTGCATTTCGAACACAGAAAAAGTATGGAGTTCCGAAAAGTTCAAAAAAGTGAAATAACTTTGTAACGGATGAGTTTTTGTCCAAAACCGTGATACTTCGAAAGAGGTTGTCCATTTTGTACCGGAAGTGCAGCCAGTTTTTTACGTAACGCTCTCAACTTTTTAGCACACGCTATGTGGGTGAAATTATGATACCATGCCAACTTTCAACCTTTGCAGAGTTCATTTGAAGTGCTTTTCAATTTCAGGGTTATTTAGCTCAAAAAACTAGTAAGTGCATGAAAAATACCAAATGAAGTCAGAAAGGGTTGAAAATTGATGATGTGGCTTTGAATGGTGCATTTCGAACACACAAAAAGTATGGATTTACAAAAAGTTCAAAAAAATGATATCCCTTTGTAACGGATGAGTTTTCGTCCAAAACAGTGATACTTTGAAAGAGATTGTCCATTTTGTACACGAAGTGCATTCAATTTTTGTCATAACCCTCTAAACTCTTTAGCACATGCTATGTGGGTGAAATTATGATACCATGCCAACTTTCAAACTTTTCAGAGTTCATTTGAAGTGCTTTTCAATTTCAGGGCTATTTAGCTCAAAAAAAATCAGTAAGTGCATGAAAAATACCAAATCAAGTCAGAAAGGGTTGAAAATTGATGATGTCGCTTTGAATGGTGTATTTCGAACGCACAAAAATTATAGATTTCCAAAAATTTAAAAAAAATGAAATCCCTTTGTAACGGATGAGTTTTCGTCCGAAACCGTGAAACTTCTAAAGAGATTGTCCATTTTGTACACGAAGTGCATCCAATTATTGTCGTAACCCTCTCAACTTTTTAGCACATGCTATGTGGGTGAAATGATGTTACCATGCCAACTTTCAACCTTTTCAGAGTTCATTTGAAGTGCTTTTCAATTTCAGGGTTATTTAGCTCAAAAAAATGAGTAAGTGCTAGAAAAATACCAAATGACGTTAGAAAGGGTTGAAAATTGATGATGTGGCTTTGAATGGTGCATTTCGAACACAGAAAAAGTATGTAGTTCCAAAAAGTTCAAAAAAGTGAAATCCCTTTGTAACGGATGAGTTTTCGTCCGAAACCGTGATACTTCGAAAGAGATTGTGCATTTTGTACACGAAGTGCATCCAATTTTTGTCGTAACCCTCTCAACTTTTTAGCACATGCTATGTGGGTGAAATGATGATACCATGCCAACTTTCAACCTTTTCAGAGTTCATTTGAAGTGCTTTTCAATTTCATGGCTATTTAGCTCAAAAAAATTAGTAAGTGCATGAAAAATACCAAATCAAGTCAGAAAGGGTTCAAAATTGATGATTTGGCTTTGAATGGTGCCATTTCAAATACACAAAAATTATGGAGTTCCAAAAAGTTCAAAAAATGAAATCCCTTTGTAACAGATGAGTTTTCGTCCGGAACCGTGATACTTCGAAAGAGATTGTCCATTTTGTACACGAAGTGCATCCAGTTATTGTCGTAACCCTCTCAAGTTTTTAGCACATGCTATTTGGGTGAAATGATGATACCATGCCAACTTTTGACCTTTTTCAGAGTTCGTTTGAATTCCTTTTCAATTTCAGGATTATTTAGCTCAAAAAATGAGTAAGTGCTTGAAAAATACCAAATGAAGTTAGAAAGGGTTCAAAATTGATGATGTGGCTTTGAATGGTGCATTTCGAACACAGAAAAAGTATGGAGTTCCGAAAAATTCAAAAAAGTGAAATCCCTTTGTAACGGATGAGTTTTCGTCCGAAGCCGTGATACTTCGAAAGAGATTGTCCATTTTATACATGAAGTACATCCAGTTTTTTGCGTAACCCTTTAAAAATTTTAGCACATGCATGCTATGTGGGTGAAATTATGATACCAAGCCAAATTTCAACCTTTTCAGAGTTCATTTGAAGTGCTTTCCAATTTCAGGGCTATTAAGCTCAAAAAAATTAGTAAGTGCATGAAAAATACCAAATCAAGTCAGAAAGGGTTGAAAATTGATGATGTGGGTTTGAATGGTGCATTTCGAACACAGAAAAAGTATGGAGTTCCAAAAAGTTCAAAAAATGAAATCGTTTTGTAACAGGTGAGTTTTCGTCCGAAACCGTGATACTTCGAAAGAGATTGTCCATTTTATACGCGAAGTACATCCAGTTTTTAATGTAACCCTCTCAACTTTTGGGCACATGCTATGTGGGTCAAATTATGATACCATGCCAACTTTCAACCTTTTCAGAGTTCATTTGAAGTGCTTTTCAATTTCAGGATTATTTAGCTCAAAAAAATCAGTAAGTGCAAGAAAAATACCAAATGTAGTCAGGAAGGGTTGAAAATTGATGATGTGTCTTGGAATGGTGCATTTTGAACACATAAAAAGTATGGATTTCCAAAAAGTTCAAAAAATGAAATCCCTTTGTAACAGATGAGTTTTCTTCCGAAACCGTGATACTTCGAAAGAGATTGTCCATTTTGTACACGAAGTGCATCCAGTTTTTGTCGTAACCCTCTCAACTTTTTAGCACCTGCTATGTGGGTGAAATGATGATCCCATGACAACTTTCAACCTTTTCAGAGTTCATTTGAAATGCTTTTCAATTTGAAGGTTATTTAGCTCAAAATACCAGTAAGTGCTTGAAAAATATCAAATGAAGTCAGAAAGGGTTAAAAATTGATGCTGTGGCTTTGAATGGTGCATTTCGAACACAAGAAAAGTATGGATTTCCAAAAATTTCAAAAAAATGAAATCCCTTTCTAACGGATGAGTTTTCGTCCGAAACCGTGATACTTCGAAAGAAATTGTCTATTTTGTACACGAAGTGCACCCATTTTTTGCTGTAACCCTCTCAGCTTTTTAGCACATGCTATGTGGGTGAAATGATGATACCATGCCAACTTTCAACCTTTTCAGAGTTCATTTGAAGTGCTTTTCAATTTCAGCGTTATTTAGCTCAAAAAACCATTAAGTGGATGAAAATACCAAATGTAGTCAGAAAGGGTTGAAAATTTATGATGTGGCTTTGAATGCTGCATTTCGAACACACAGAAAGTATGGAGTTCCAAAAAGTTAAGAAAAATGAAATATGTTTTGTAACAGATGAGTTTCGTCCGATACCGTGATACTTCCAAAGAGATTGTCCATTTTGTACACGAAGTGTATCCAATTATTGTCGTAACCCTCTCAACTTTTTAGCACATGCTATGTTGGTGAAATGATGATACCTTGCCAACTTTCGACCTTTTCAGAGTTCATTAGATGTGCTTTTCAATTTTAGGGTTATTTAGCTCAAAAATATGAGTAAGTTCTTGAAAAATACCAAATGAAGTCAGAAAGGGTTGAAAATTGATGATATGGCTTTGAATGGTGCATTTCGAACACAGAAAAAGTATGGAGTTCCAAAAAGTTCGAAAAAACGAAATCCGATTGTAACAGATGAGTTTTCATCCGTAACCGTGATAGTTCGAAAGAGATTCTCCATTTTGTACATGAAGTGCATCCAATTTTTGTCGTAACCCTATCAATTTTTTAGCACATGCTATGTGGGTGAAATGATGATACCATGCCAACTTTCAACCTTTTCAGAGTTCATTTGAAGTGCTTTTCAATTTCAGGGTTACTTAGCTCAAAAAACCAGTAAGTGCATGAAAAATACCAAATGAAGTCAGAAAGGGTTGAAAATTGATGACGTGGGTTTGAATGGTGCATTTTGAACACACAAAAAGTATGGATTAACAAAAAGTTTGAAAAAATGAAATCCCTTTGTAAGAGTTGAGTTTTCGTCCGAAACCGTGATACTTCGAAAGAGATTCTCCATTTTGTACACAAAGTGCATACAGTTTTTGGCATAACCCTCTCAACTTTTTAGCACATGCTATGTGGGTGAAATGATGATACCATGCCAAGTTTCAACCTATTTAGAGTTCATTTGAAGTGCTTTTCTATTTCAGTGTTATTTTGCTCAAAAAAATCAGTTGTTGTAAGTAAAATACCAAAATGTAGTCAGGAAGGGTTGGAAATTGATGATGTGTCTTGGAATAGTGCATTTTGAACACACAAAAAGTATGGAGTTACAAAAAGTTCAAAAAAATAAAATCCCTTTGTAATAGATGAGTTTTCGTCCGAAACTGTGATACTTCGAAAGAGATTGTCTATTTTCTACACGAAGTGCAGCCAGTTTTTGCCGTAACCCTCTCAACGTTTTAGCATATGCTATGTGGGTGAAATGATTATACCATGCCAACTTTCAACCTTTTCAGAGTTCATTTGAAGTGCTTTTCAATTTCAGGGTTATTTAGCTCAAAAAAGTAGTAATTGCATGAAAAAAACCAAATGAAGTCAGAAAGGGTTGAAAATTGATGATGTGTCTTTGAATGGTGCATTTTGAACACACAAAAAGTATGGATTTCCAAAAAGTTCAAAAAATTAAATCCCTTTGTAACAATTGAGTTTTCGTTCGAAACCGTGATACTTCGAAAGAGATTGTCCATTTTGTACACGAAGTGCATTCAGTTTTTGCCGTAACCGTCGTGGTTTTATCACGGCAGATATCTAGGTGTACGGACTTGGGTTCGAGGCCATTGCTAACGTGATGGACTCAAAGGGGTTTGGCTGGGACGAAGGACACGAGTTTACCCAGGTTCGGCCCCTCAAGTTGAGGTAATAGCCTACGTCCTTCTTGTGCTGGTATTGCTTGATGTATCGATTACAAGGGAGCTATCGCTTGACCTAGCTTTCGATAACCTGCCCCCTAAATCCCCCGGGTCTTGCCTTTATATAGTAGGTCAAGACCACGGGTCATACAAGTTGTGGCCGACTGTCATTACATGTGCGAGTCTACCTCTATCTTCTCTTGCCTATCTTGACCAAGTCATCCCCAGGCGGCCTACACGCCTGGGTCTTCTCATCCGGGCCACCCGTCGGCCCATCCTTCCGAGCCGCTAAGCTTCTTGGGCCCTCCAGTCCTGGTGGCTCACTCTTGGGCCGGTATACGATCGAGCCGCCAGGTATGACCCGAAGCCTTCTAGGCGGGTCTCACCGTGGGGTTATATCCCCAACATTAGGCCCCAGGTTGATTTGAGCTTGCTCACTTCAGCCTTCCTCCTCACTCCACGGCGAGTTGCCCGGAAATGACCCGCCGTGACGTCATGTAAAATCTGCAAAAACGATCCTCTGACGCACGCAACGGATCTTCTTATGAAATAACAGCTCGAAAATCGAGGCGTCCATTTCGGTCAAATGATATCTGACGCCTGGATTTTCGTGCCCGTTCCACCTTTTCCCTAGTAAATAGGACCGCCCAGGGCGGCATTGTGTTCTCTCGCTCGCTCCGTCTTTGTCTTCCTCCCAAAGCTGCCGTTTCCAACACCTCCCGCTCCGGCGCTGTCTCCTCCTTGCTGTCGTCCGGGCCTCTACATCAACCTGACACGACCAGAGTATCTTCCGCATTCATCGCGCCGTCGCGGGTGAGTCCTTCTCCCCTTAGATCCGCAATCAGTAGGGTTTTCATGGAGCTCCGCCTCTGCTATTTTAGAACTACAATTTCATCAATGCTAGCTATGTCTCAGTCCATAAGTCCTCGACTCTATCCTGCCCCCACGGTGCCGCTAGGTAGGAGGTCGATACTGATGTCTTTTGGATTCGCCATGGCTCCGCCCGTCGTTTCAGTTTTCCACCAGTTCGTCTGTAGGTCTGGAAATATATATATTTCTTTTACTTTTGTAGATTCGCAATCTTAAAAATATTTCATGCAATATGTTTTCAATACTTAGCCAAATTTCACCTTGTCCTCTCGTGACGTTGACCCGTCATGTTGTCCGGTTCTCATCAGCCAGATCTTGACGTCTCGCCCTTTAGGTCTGATGTTTTTCAGCCGCCCACTTTTATTCGCCTTTTTCTTGACTCGCCGTATGTGGTTACCTTGTATAGCTAAAAACTGCCGCCATGTCTCGCACATCTAACTCCTGCAACTGGGTCGGCTCATGCATTACCGAAGAGTTTTTGACAGACTTTGTACTTGCGGGCACCCTCCCTGCCAAAGAGGTCATCCACTCGCGGGTTGCTGGTAACGAACTAAGGCCCAACCCTCAGGAGGGCGAAGTAGTTGTTTTTTCGGATCATATCAAACGTGGATTTGTGCCCCCCGACTCAAAATTCTTCCGGGACATCCTTCATTTCTATAAGCTGCATCCTCAAGACCTTGCCCCCAACTCCGTCTCAAACATCTGCAACTTTCAAGTGCTCAGCGAGGTCTATCTGCAGACTCAGCCGTCTGTAGGTCTATTCTGAGAGTTCTTTTATGCAAACCGGCAAACTGAAGTAAAAGCCGGACCGAGCTTAGAACTTGGTGGAATTTCCATTCAAAGGTGCTGGGACATTACCTTTCCGGCTGTACCAATGCCAAGTCATCCAAATGACTGGAATAAGACTTGGTTCTACTGCAAGGATACTTCCCCGAAGGGTGAGCATTCGCTGCCGGGTTATAGCCCCTCCCGGCTCAAGACAACTTCTGAGCTTCCTGGAAGGCTATCAACTTCTGAACGTGCAAGGCACGAGCCATCTCACGCCAAGATTAAAGCCCTCATGGCCAATGGTTTGACGGGTTTGGACTTGATCCGCTGCTGGATCTCCTAGAGAATTATGCCTTTGAGCTTGAGAAGCCGCCTCAGGTGCGAATACCCTGGCAAGTATGATGGTTCCCTATGCTTCAGCCAGAGAACTTTAACCGAAGACGATATTATCACCACCATCCGGAGTCTTGTTCATGAAACGTCAGGAGCTTGCAGTGACATCGGACTGACACCTATTAGCACCGTTAATACGGCCCCAGACATAAGGCAACTCTTCATTGTTTCTTCCTTTTATGTCTGGCGACTTGTCAATTCATTGATACTATCTGACCTCCCTTTTCAGGCTGACTCCGACTTCTGGAAGAAGAAGTATATTCCTCCCCTGAAGAGAAGCAAGAAGAAGGCCCCGACCAAGAGGACAAAGAAGACCACCCCTCAGGAGGAATGGTTTGAACCGCCGGAATCATCCGGCTCAGAGGTATAGTGTTGACTATTTTCTGTAACCTTATCATTCACCTTACTGATAACAATTTATTCACAGGAAGAGGTGGAGACGAGCCGTGCCAACGCTCCGGAGGTAAATTATATTTCATCCGACTCAGAATGTTTTGTACCCCAAAAGATACGGCGGGTTGTTCGGAAAGTTCCCCTTTCTCATCCTCTTGCTGATTTGGACCCTCAATTTCTTTTGAAAAAGCAACAGCAAGTCGACTGCCGTCAGACCCGAAGCGCTGGCTCTACTGATCTTATGTCCGGGTTGCCTAACTCCTTGGCTCAGAAGAAACGCCCCGCAGAGGTATACATCTCTGTTTGATTTTATTAGCTTTCCTTTATAGTCTCAACATTTGCTTTTATATCCTCTGAATTATCTCACAGAGATCACCTTCCTCCGGTGACTCTACGGCTACCTCTCTTCCACCTCCAAAAATTAATCCGCTGTAAGTATCTTGTATCCTTTACACCCGTCTCTTCAGCGGCTGCCACCCTTAAATTCCGGCTTTCATGTCTTCTCCAGGGCTCAAGCCAAGAGGAGGAAAACCAACAAGTCCGCCCCTGACCCTGCTGCTCAAGAGCCGGAGTTTGAATCGGACCAGCCAGCGGCTTCTGCAGAGCCGGTAGATGATAACATTATTCCTGAGAGCCCGCAAAGGGATCTTTCCAAGCTGCCAAGCCCTGCCAAAGCCGCTGATGATACCGTCGCTCCGGACGTCGAGATTATTAGCACCGGCTTGCATTCTCCTTCACCCCGCGTCCTATCCAAGCATAGTGAAACGGCTGAAGCTTCCAGGAAGCTTGAGTTTGAACTCCTTGCTTTGGAGAAGATGACGGCTGATGAACTCCATGCTAGCTACATGAACTGGCTGTCCACAAGCCGGGATCTGTAGTTGAAGCTAGTTACTTTAATGAACAAAAAACATGAGGTATTCCCCTTTTCCTCCTTATATACTTACGTAGCACCCAAGGGATGGGTTAATATTGACTGATAATAATCCGGCTCTTCCATCTTAGCAAGAATAGACATATGTAAGCCTCAATTTACTTAATCTTGACGTCAAATTGTTGTCCTAGCCCCCAAGGGCCGGCTCAATCGTTTTCAATGTTGAGTCGGGACTTCATAGAAGATAGCTTAATAGAGCCAATGCTAGCCCCCAAGGGCCGGCACAATCTTTTTCAATGTTGAGTCGGGACTTCATAGAAGATAGCTTAATAGAGCCAGTGCTAGCCCCCAAGGGCCGGGTCAATCTTTTCCAAGTTTGAGTTGAAACTGTCTTGAAAATAAACATTAGCCCCCAAGTGTCATGCATATTGCCTGCAATCTGTTTGAGACTTGCTGATACGTTTCATATTTTTAATATGTCACAGGAAGCCTAAACCGAAGCCGGGTCAGAATTGGCCAGCTCAAGAGCAAACTTGGCTACTCAGCAAGCCGCCCGGAGCGAAGTTGATGAAACATGCCAGCGCCTTGCTGAAGAGCTAGAGACGACCAAAGCTGACTTCACCGCCTTCAAGGAATCTGCTGAAGCGAAAAGAGCAATACTGACTAAACGGGCGGATGATGCTGATCAACGACTCATGATCGTCTCCGACGAGATGCAATCTTTGAAGCGCCATGTCACAAAAATGGCGACTGCCCTCTTTGGTAATTTTCTAACAACTTGGCTTGATCTGATTTTTAAACTTGTGCTGGCGACTCACAACAAGGCCTCCATCTTACGTAGGCCCCAAGAGCAGCCAACTTGCCTCTGACAGTCTGCTGCCTCTGAAGGCCATATACACCATCACCGAGCAACTCTACTATGGCGCAGTATGCAGAATCAGAGCCATGCAATACAAAGAAAAGATTCCCTCAACTCTCAAAGGCATCTTGGAGCTCTTGTCCACAATGCCCAAGCAGATCATGGAACTGAAGAAGTCAGCCGCCCGCTAGGGGGCAATTGCAGCCATAAGTCGGGCATTGGCGTTTGCTCCAGAGCTTACGCCGGCTGAAATGATGGATGGGTTTCCCTCCAAGAAGGACGACGGCTCTGAGTTCACTGATGCTGACTATGCGCGATGCATAAAAGAGTCCAAAGTCTTAGCCTCCATTTTAGCAGAAGAGGTTAACTTGGCGACTTACCAGGCGGCTTACAGCGCTGACCAAAATAGAATACGTGGTCCGCTCTTTGAATCCCAGGATCTGACACCCGCCCACAGTAAGACTCTTTTTGCTTCTGACCTTGATCCGTCCCCCTTCTTTGAAGAAGGAACTTTCACAGCTTTAACCGGATGCAATTGAGACTTGGATAATCTCCAGAGCAGGGTGATCCACCAGCCAGTTGATTGCTTTGTAGAAATTCAAAATAGCCCGCTTTCCATGACCCGCCGCGGGTGTTGTAAAAAACCTGCAGATATTTTGGGATCCACAGAGAGCATTTGTAATTAACAACTTTTGTCGTTCTTGAATTAGTGCTTTCGCGCATCTATGAAAGTCCGGCTTGAAAAATAGATATGTTCCATTTTCCTTGTACATCTTATTGTATGCCCTACCGGCTCTTCATAGCTTAGCTTTCTGCATGTATAAATTACCTTCACACCTTTACGAGGGTGGCTTAAAAGCGTAACCCGAAGATGCTGTGTCTTCCCAACGTGTGTGATATAAATCTTTGCTTGGCTTCAGAGCCGGCCGAGAAGGTCTGAGAAACTTCACCCATAGGATAGGAAGCCCCTGTATGGTTATGTTGACTTGTCAACATTTCTGGTGTGAACACCGGTTGTTAGGGATAGATAAGCTACACTCAGAGGTGGGAAGCCCCCTTCGACAACCACGATTAATCATTTTAACCGGAAATGGCATAAAGCCGGCTGTTAGGGTGAGTTAAGCGATACCCAAAGGTAAGAAGCCCCCTTCGACAGCCGCAATTAATCATGTTAACTGGAATGGCATAAAGCCGATTGTTAGGGTGAGATAAGCGAACCCGTCGGTAAGAAGAGCCCTTCGACAACCGCGGTTAATCTTGTTAACCGGAGATGGCATAAAGTCGGTTGTTAGGGTGAGATAAGCGTACCCGTCGGTAAGAAGCCCGTTTCGACAACCGCGATTAATCTTGTTAACCAGAGATGGCATAAAGCCGGCTGTTAGGGTGAGATAAGTGATACCCGAAGGTAAGAAGCCCCCTTCGATAACCGCGGTTAATCTTGTTAACCGGAGATGGCATAAAGCCGGCTATTAGGGTTGGATAAGCGATACCCGAAGGTAAGAAGCCCCCTTCGACAACCAATGTTCTCGCATTAACGAGGATGTGCGACGTGGAAGAGGTACCGACTTGTATGGATGCTATTTGATTTATAAATATGATATATACAATGATAATGTACAGTGATGACTCTCAACAACCTTAAGTGTATTAAGGCCGCAGATGTGCTATGTTCCACGGCCGGCGGGTCTCCTGACCCGAAGTATCTGAGTCATCTCGGATGTCAATGAGGTAATACGACCCATTGTTGAGATTTCGGCTGACCAAAAAAGGCCCTTCCCATGGAGGAGATAATTTATGCATATCTTTCTGGTCCTGAATCAGCCGTAAAACTAAGTCGCCCTCCTAAAACGTCCGGGTCTTAACCCTGCGACTATGATAGTGGTGCAGGTCTTGTTCATAAATCACCGAACGGGCAGCCGCCAGCTCTCATTCCTCTTCCAAAGCATCCAATGCGTCCTGACGTGCCGTCTCATTTTCCGTCTCAACGTAAGCCGCCACCCGTGGCGAGTCATGCCGGATGTCGCTTGGCAATAGGGCCTCGACACCGTAAACCATGAAGAAAGGTGTATATCCTGTGGATCTTTTGGGGGTAGTTCTGATACTCCATAAGACGGAGGGCAGCTCTTCTACCCAACAACCGGACGTTCGTTGTAAAGGAACCATGAGCCGTGGCTTGATACCTCTCAAGATTTCTTGATTGGCACGCACCGCCTGACCATTAGACTGCGGATGAGCAACTGCCGAAACATCAAGTCGGATGTGCTCTTCGTCGCAGAATTTTTTCATAGCCCCCTTGGACAAATTTGTGCCATTGTCAGTGATGATGCTATGGGGGTAACCAAAACAGTAGATCAGTTTTTTAATAGAATGAACCGCTGTCGCCGCATCACACTTGCTGCTTGGCTCAGCCTCTACCCATTTCGTAAACTTATCAACCGCCACCAAGAGGTGTGTTTTCTTATCCTTGGATCTCTTGAAAGGTCCTACCATATCAAGCCCCCAGACTGCAAATGGCCAAGTAATTGGTATCATGCGCAACTCTTGAGCCGAGACGTGAGCACGCCGGCCGATCTTTTCACACCCGTCACACTTGCGGACCAGATCCGCTGCGTCTTTGTGAGCCGTCAACCAGAAGAAACCATGCCGGAATGCCTTGGCTACCAAAGATTTTGAACCGGCATGATGCCCGCAATCTCCAGCGTGAATGTTATTCAAAATTTCCCGACCTTCCTCTGGTGAGACACAACGCTAAAAAAAACCGGTCACGCTACACTTGTGGAACTCACCATTAATTATTGTCATCGACTTAGACCTCCGGGTGATCTGCCTAGCTAAATTTTCTTCATCAGGTAAGTCGCCCCGAGTCAAGTATGCCAAGTAAGGCACAGTCCAATCTCGAATAGCATGCAGAGCCGCCACCAACCGCCCCTCCGGGTTAGGGACAGACAAATCTTCCTCTGAAGGCAACTTGACAGTCGGGTGATATAAAACACCCAAAAAGATATAGGGCGGCACCGGCTTTCGCCAAGAGCCTAACCGTGATAAGGCATCTGCTGCCTCATTCCTGCGACGGTCAATATGATCTACCTGATAACCTTTGAAATGACCAGCAATGATATCTAACGCCTGTCAATAAGCCGCCATGCGTGGGTCCTTGGAATCCCACGTGCCTGAAACTTGCTGAGCCACAAGATCTGAGTCGCCCAAACACCTTACCCAGCTTAAATTCATCTCCTTGGCTATTCTGAGACCATGAAGCAGGGCCTCATATTCAGCCGTATTGTTAGTGCAAGGGAACATCAGCCGGAGTACATAACAAAATCTATCCCCTTCGGGAGATGTTTAAACGACTCCTGCTCCTGATCCTTCCAACTGCTTGGATCCATCAAAATGTCCAGTCCAGTATGTGTTATCTGGCTTTTCCTCAGGAGCTTGACACTCTATCCAATCTTTTTATAAAATCCACAAGGGCCTGGGATTTGATGGCCGTACGAGGTGGATAAGTTAAATTGAAAGGTCCCATCTCTAATTCCCACTTAGCAATCCTACCGGTGGCTTCCCTGTTCTGAATTATGTCCCCCAACAGAGCAGAGCTGACCACCATGATCTGGTGCCCTAAGAAATTGTGCTTTAACTTGTGATTGGCCATGAACACCCCATATACCAGCTTCTGCCAATGTGGATATCTCTGTTTGGATTCAGTCAGGACCTCACTGATGTAATAAATCGGACTTTGAATTGGATACTCCTTCCCAGCCTCCTTGCGTTCGACCACAATTGTGGCACTGATAACCCAGTTGTTAGCCGCCACATATAAGAGCAAAGGTTCTTTCTCAGCCAGAGCAGCCAACACCGGTGGCTCAGTGAGCTGTTTCTTGAGCGTCTCCAACGCTTCACCCGCCGCCTTACTCCAGACAAAGTTGTCTGTCCTTTTCATCATCCGATACAGAGAAATTGCTTTCTCACCGAGGTGGCTTATGAACCGGCTTAACGCAGCAATATGCCCTGCCAGACGTTGAACGTCATTAACACAGGCCGGCTCTGCTAGAGAGGTGATAGCCTTGATTTTATCCACGTTAGCCTCAATGCCATGCTCAGAAACCAGAAATCCCAAGAGCTTGCCAGCTGGAACACCAAGGATGCATTTGGTTGGGTTAAGCATCATCTTATAGACCTGGAGATTGTCAAAAGTTTCCCTTAAATCATTCAAGAGTGTCTCCTTCTTCCTTGATTTGATCACAATGTCATCTACGTAAGCATGGATGTTGCGCCCGATCTGACTATGGAGACAATTCTGCACACAACGCTGATAAGTCGCTTGCGCACTCTTGAGTCCGAAAGGCATAGATACATAATAGAAGGCTCCAAAAGGCATAATAAAAGTCGTCTTCTCTTGGTCCTTAACTGCCATCTTGATCTGATGATATCCTGAATATGCATCTAAGAAGCATAGGCTTTCGCAACCCGCCGTTGCATCAATGATCTAATCAATACCTGGGAGAGCAAAGGGGTCAGCCGGACAAGCCTTGTTAAGGTCCGTGTAATCCTGACACATCCACCACGTCCTGTTCTTTTAAGCACCAGCACTGGGTTGGCAAGCCATTCCGGGTGAAAAACCTCAACGATGAAACCCGCTGCTAAGAGTCGGGCGACCTCTTCCTCGATGGCCTTCAGCCTCTCCTCACTGAACCGCCGTAGAAACTGCTTGATTGGTCTAAATTTGGGATCCACATTAATATTTTTCTCAGCAAAGTCTCTCGAAACACCCAACATGTCAGAAGGTTTCCATGGAAAGATGTCCCAATTCTCACGGATGAATTCGATGAGCGCGCTTTCCTATTTGGGATCCATATGAGCCCCAATGATGAACTGTTTGGATGAGTCGCCCGGAGTGAAGTTGATTGCCTTGGTTGTTGGGAGACGTAGTAGTAAATCAAAAAAATTCCTACATGTCACCAAGATCTATCTATGAAGAAACCAGCAATGAGTGGGGAGAGATTGCATCTTCATACCTTTGAAGATCGCTAAGAGGAAGCGTTACAAGAACGCGGTTGGTGGAGTCGTACTCGTAGCGATTCAGATCGCGGCGGACTCTGATCTAAGCGCCGAAAACGGTGCCTCCGCGTTCAACACACGTGTAGCACGATGACGTCTCCTATGCCTTGATCCAGCAAGGAGGAAGTAGAGGTTGAGGGAGAGATCTGGTAGCACAACGGCATGGTGATGGTAGAGCTACGTGGACTCCGGCAGGGCTTCGCCAGGCACTACGGAGAACGAGGAAGAGGAAGGGTAGGGCTGCGCCAAGAGAGAGAGAAGTCGTGTCTCAAATCAGCCCAAAACCTTGGGTATATATAGGAGGAGGGAGAGGGAGGGCTGCCTTGGCCCCTCCTCCAAGGAGGAGAGGTTCGCCCGAACCTAGGGAGGAGTCCACCTCCCACAAGGGAGGTGGATCTCTTCCTTTTGAATGCTTTTCAGCCTTATCTCTTATCCCTAGCCACATGGGCCCTTCCGGAAGGTCTTGGTCAGCCCAATAAGGGCTGGTACACCTCCTCTAATGGCCCACGAAGTCCTTTGGTCGTCACACCCCTCCCGGGGGTCCTCCGGCACCCTCCCGGCACTCCCGGTACACTACCGATGAGCCGGCTCCTCATGACATCCGGGATCTCATCAGGGACTCCGAACAACCTTCGGTAATCACGTATACCATTTCCCTATAACCCTAGCGTCATCGAACCATAAGTGTGTAGACCTTACGGGTTCGGGAGACACGTAGACATGACCAAGACACCTATCCGGTCAATAACCAACAGCGGGATCTGGATACCCATGTTGGCTCCCACATGCTCCACGATGATCTCATCGGATGAACCACGATGCCGGGGATTCCGTCAATTCCGTATACAATTCCCTTTGTCTATCGGTATGATACTTGCCCGAGATTCGATCGTCGGTATCTCTATACCTTGTTCAATCTCGTTACCGGAAAGTCTCTTTACTCCTTCCGTAGTACGTCATCCCGTAGCTAACTCCTTAGTCACATTGAGCTCATTATGATGATGTCTTACTAAGTGGGCCCAGAGATACCTCTCCGTCACAGGGAGTGACAAATCCCAGTCTCGATTCGTGCCAACCCAACAGACACTTTCGGAGATTCCTGTAGTGCACCTTTATAGCCAACGAGTTACATTGTGTAGTTTGGCACACCCAAAGCATTCCTACTGTATCCGGGAGTTGCGCAATCTCATGGTCTAAGGAAACGATACTTGACATTGAAAAGCTTTAGCAGACGAACTACACGATCTTGTGCTATGCTTAGGATTGGGTCTTGTCCATCACATCATTCTCCTAATGATATGATCCCGTTATCAATGACATCCAATGTCCATGGTCATGAAACCATGACCATCTATTGATCAACGAGCTAGCCAACTAGAGGCTCACTAGGGACGTGTTGTGGTCTATGTATTCACACATGTATTATAGTTTCCGGTTAACACAATTATAGCATGAACAAGACAATTATCATGAACAAGGAAATACAATAATAACCATTTTATTATTGCCTCTAGGGCATATTTCCAACATTGGTGTCATCCGCCGAAAACATAAGGGGTGGCTCAGCCTCCGTTGTGGGCTTTTTTAGCGGCGTCATATCCTCCGGATCAACATTCTCCTTATAGAACTTAAGTTCCTCCTGAGTGCAACTGGCCTCTGCATAAGCCGCGTCTCCTTCTTCACACTCAATGGCCATATTCCGATCTCCATGAACGGTAATAGTGCCCTTCAGCCCGGGCATCTTAAGCTGCAAGTATATGTAGTAGGGCCTAGGCATGAACTTAGCATAAGTCGGCCGTCCAAACAACGCATGATAAGGGCTCTTAATCTTGACTACTTCAAACCACAAGGACTCCACCCTGTAGTTATATTCATCCCCGACGGCAACCTCCAAAGAAATTCTGCCCACTAGATAAGCCGACTTGCCGGGCACCACACCATGAAAGACGGTGGATGAAGGCTTAAGATCCTTCTCAAGCAAGTTCATCCGTCGGAGGGTGTCATAATAAAGGATGTTGATACTACTGCCTCCGTCCATAAGCAACTTGTTCACCATCTAACCCCCTACTTGGGGGGGAAACCACCAAAGCCCCGGATCATCAACACGAGGTGGGTGATCTTCTCGGCTCCAATTTATGTCATATTCAGACCACTTTAAGTACCGCGGCAGAGCCGGTGCAGCCGCATGAACCACCCGCCTGCATAATTTCTGATCCCGTTTGTGAAGACCAGGTGTGAAAACATGATATTGGCCTGAGCTGAGCTGCTTCGGATTATTGCGATACCCAGACTGGTTATGCTGCTACTGTTTGTTATTATCAGGGTGCTGCAGATGCCCTCCTTGATCGCCTTGACCATGATGACCAGACCCTGAGCCGCCGGATCCAAACCCGGCTCCTCACCCGCCGTGTCCTGAGCCGCCGGGCGGACCACCGCCCCGGTCATTGGGTCGTGTATAATAATTCTTTAACTTCTTCATAAAGTGGTAATCACCCCACGTGTGCAACGAAGGTTTCCCGGGCTGGTTGTGGTCTGGACGGGGCTTCTTGAGCGCATCCTCCAAATTGAAGGGAGTCATGTTCTTATTAAAGGATGGCCTGAACTTCCCATTGCCCTTGGGAGGACTCTGGCCAGTACTTGCATTGGCTACCAGCTCCGACCCGCCATCGGGATTCTTCCGCTTGCTCTGATTACAATTGTTAACCGCACCTTTTCCTTGATTGTTTTTCTTTCCTTGCCTGGCTTTCTCCTCATCCGACCCTGGATCCATCGTATTATCAGAGTCGGCGTACTTCGTAAGGGCTGTCATGAGCTCTCCCATATCCTGACACGTACACTTGAGCCGACCAAGTTTTTGCTTCAGTGGAATGAAATGACAATTTTTTCTCCAAGATGAGCACGGCTTGGGCTGCCGCGATCTGCTCAGATGAATGGATGATGGCCAACACCCGCCGGACCCAATGATGAGCCGACTCAGCCTCCTGCTGGACACAGTGATCAAGATCCACGATGGTCATAGGTTGTTTGCAAGTTCCTTGGAAATTCTTGATGAACCTTGCCCTTAACTCGGCCCACGAACTGATGGTATTGGGAGGCAACCCTTTCAACCACGTGCGAGCTGGACCTTCAAGCATCATGATAAAGTATTTAGCACACACCGCCTCACTGACATCTAACATCTCCATAGCCAGCTCGTAACTCTCGACCCAGGTCTCTGGAGGTAAATCGGCAGTGTAATTTGGAACTTTGCGAGGCCCCTTAAAATCCTCCGGCAACTGTTCACTTTGTAGTGCCAGTGATAAACATGGCACCCCCACGGCCCTGGCAGTTACTCTGGCTCCAACTAACACAGAAGGCGCGGGCTCCTGGTGAGTCGCCGCGGTTACAATGGCCGCCTGCTGCTGGTTCCTTGCCTGGTTCACGAGTGCTTGCGCATCCAGAGCCGCCAGATCGTCCCTCGGAGGTGCTCTCCGCCGGTCACTGCTAGAAACCGCTGGCGACTCATAGCGCCGACTAAAGCTTCGGCTGGGGAGAGGTGTCGAATGAATGCGGCTCCGACTGTGAGTGTACCTCTCCTGTTGAGCCATCACCATCTCCAGATATCCAATGGCATTCTGCACCTCTTCTGCAAAAGGCGCTTCATCCGGAATACGAATCATCTCAAGTCGGGTGGCCGCCGCCACCATGTTCTTGGCCAAGTTAGGATAATGACCCGCCGGTGTTGGAAACACCTCTGGTGAGGCCTGGTTGATTCTGGCCGGGTGAAACATCTGTCGAGCCGCCGGGCGGCTTCCGGGCGCGTCCGTGGCTTGTCCCGTTCCCGGTGTATTGAAGAGGTTCCTAGCCTCATACCGTTTAGGAAAACAGGATTGATGCCTCCTCCGATGTACTGCAGCCGCTGATTGTTGCTCCAGCCCGAGGCGGAGAGCATCCGTTTTAATACGTTCTGCCTCTTCCTCCATCTGGACTTTTAGCTCAGCTATCCTCTGCTGCACCTCCGCCATAAGGTCCTTGAGCCTCATAATCTCTGAGTTCTAGGCAGCCTGGTTATCTGGTGTAACTTAAGTGGCCATCAGGGTTGTAAGCTCATTCATCAAATCCAGAAGAGCTTGCAGCGGCAGTAGCGGGTCAGCTCCTGAGGTTGCCGCTCCGACGGCTGCACGGCTCATGCCTGGGTTCGATCCCGCCATGAATATAGCTGCGTGGGCCGGCGGCCAGAAAGCGTCTGCTTCAGAAGGGTCTGACATAGGGGAGAGCTCATCATAACCCCCTAGCCTGCCATTGCAGAGCTGATAAATTGACTCCGTCTCTCCGCTTGAAGATTCGTCTTCTGAATAGACAAGAGTTTCCTGCGATCCGGAAGTTTCCAGATCCATGCCTTGAGTAAAGCCTACGAAGATGTGCCTTCGGCCCAGATCAACACGGGCGGGCTGCCCATCCCGGGCGCGTTGTGCACGCAGAGCCGGCTCGACAACATTGGTGAAGACGTCTGGCCCGGGTGTAGATCCGTTGGTTCTTCCGATGAAAACATGAATCCTGACGAAAGGAACACGGAATCCATACTCCATAGAGTCGGCGTCGAGCCCCCAGCCAGCGACGTTGATGTAGAGCCGGTCGCGGCAACTCTTGCTTATCCTTCCGACCACGTATCCCTCGAGCCCTCGGAGAGAGCCCTCTGAGAACTCAACACCACTGAGCATAGGTCCCATGGTGGGCGCCAACTGTCGTGGTTGTATCACGGCAGATGTCCGGGTGTACGTACCTGGGTTCGAGGCCATTGCTAACGTGATGAACTCAAAGGGGTTTGGCTGGGATGAACGACACGAGTTTACCCACGTCCGACCCCTCAAGTTGAGGTAATTGCCTACGTCCTGCTTGTGCTGATATTGCTTGATGTATCGATTACAAGGGAGCTATCGCTTGACCTAGCTTTCGATAACCTGCCCCCTAAATCCCCCGGGTCTTGCCTTTATATACTAGGTCAAGACCACGGGTCATACAAGTTGGGACCGACTCTCATTACATGTCCGAGTCTACCTCTATCTTCTCTTGCCTATCTTGACCAAGTCGTCTCCGGGTGGCCTACACGCCCAGGTCTTCTCATCCGGGCCACCGGCTGGACCATCCTGTAGAGCCTCTAAGCTTCTTGGGCCCTCCAGTACTGGCGGGTCACTCTTGGGCCAGTATACGAGCCACCAGGTATGATCCGGAGCCTTCTAGCGGGTCTCACCGTGGGGTTATATCCCCAACAGTAATCCACTCAACTTTTTAGCACATGCTATGTGGATGAAATGATGATACCATGCCAACATTCAACCTTTTCAGAGTTCATTTGAAGTGCTTTTCAATTTCAGGGTTATTTAGCTCAAACAAATCAATAAGTGGAAGAAAAATACCAAATGTAGTCACGAAGGGTTGAAAATTGATGATGTGTCTTGGAATGGTGTATTTTGAACACACAAAAAGTATGGAGTTCCAAAAAGTTCAAAAACATGAAATCCCTTTGTAACAGATGAGTTTTCGTCCGAAACCGTGACACTTGAAAAGAGATTGTCCATTTTGTACACGAAGTGCATCCAGTTTTTGCCGTAACCGTCTCAACTTTTCAACACATGCTATGTGGGTGAAATGATGTCAGAAAGGGTTGAAAATTGATGATGTGGCTTTGAAAGGTGCATTTCGAACACACAGAAAGTATGGAGTTCCAAAAAGTTCAAATAAATGAAATCCCTTTGTAATAGATGAGTTTTTGTCCGAAACCGTGATACTTCGAAGGAGATTGTCCATTTTGTACACGAAGTGCATCCAGTTTTTGCCGTAACCCTCTCAAATTTTTAGCACATTCTATGTGGGTGAAATGATGATACCATGCCAACTTTCAACCTTTTTAGAGTTCATTTGAAGTGCTTTTCAATTTCAGGGTTATTTAGCTCAAAAAATCAGTAAGTGCATGAAAAATACCAAATGAAGTCAGAAAGGGTTGAAAATTAATGATGTGGCTTTGAATGGTGCCTTTTGAACACACAAAAAGTATGGAGTTCCAAAAAGTTCAAAAAATGAAATCCCTTTGTAACAGATGATTTTCGTCCCAAACCGTGAAACTTCGAAAGAGATTGTCCATTTTGTACACGAAGTGCATCCAGTTTTTGGCATAACCCTCTCAAATATTTAGCACATGTTATGTGGGTGAAATGATGATACCATGCCAGCTTTCAGCCTTTTTAGAGTTCATTTGGAGTGCTTTTCAATTTCAGGGTTATTTAGCTCAAAAAATCAGTAAGTGCATGAAAAATAACAAATGAAGTCAGAAAGGGTTGAAAATTGATGATGTGGCTTTGAATGGTGCATTTCGAACACACAAAAAGTATGGAGTTCCAAAAAGTTCAAAAAATGAAATCCCTTTGTAACAGATGAGTTTTCATCCGAAAAGTGATACTTCGAAAGGGATTGTCCATTTTGTACACGAAGTGCATCCAGTTTTTGTTGTAACCCTCTCAACTTTTTAGGACATGCTATGTGGGTGAAATGATGATACCATGCCAACTTTCGACCTTTTTAGAGTTCATTTGAAGTGCTTTTCAATTTCAGGGTTATTGAGCTCAAAAAAAATGAGCGAGTGATTGAAAAATACCAAATGAAGTCAGAAAGGGTTGAAAATTGATGATGTGGCTTTGAATGGTGCATTTTGAACACATAAAAAGTATGGAGTTCCAAAGATTTCAAAAAATGAAATCTCTTTGTAACAGTTGAGTTTTCAACCAAAACCATGATACTTCGAAAGAGATTGTCCCTTTTGTACACGAAGTGCATTCAGTTTTTGCCGTAACCCTCTCAACTATTTAGCACATCCTATGTGGGTGAAATGATGATACCATGCAAACTTTCAACCTTCTCAGAGTTCATTTGAAGTGCTTTTCAATTTTAGGGTTATTTAGCTCAAAAAATCTATAAGTGCATGAAAAATGCCAAATGAAGTCAGAACGAGTTGAAAATTGATGATGTGGCTTTGAAAGGTGAATTTCGAACAAACATAAATTATGGAGTTCCAAAAAGTTCAAATAAATAAAATCCCTTTGTAATAGATGAGTTTTTGTCCGAAACCGTGATACTTCGAAAGAGATTGTCCATTTTGTACACTCGGTGCATCCAGTTTTTGCCGTAACCCTCTCAAATTTTTAGCACATGCTATGTGGGTGAAATGATGATACCATGCCAAGTTTCAACCTTTTCAGAATTCATTTGAAATTCTTTTCAATTTCAGGGTTATTTAGCTCAAAAAATCAGTAAGTGCATGAAAAATACCAAATGTAGTTAGTAAAGGTTAAAAATTGATGATGTGGCTTTGAATGGTGCATTTTGAATACACAAAAAGGATGGATTTCCTAAAAGCTCAAACAAATGAAATCCCTTTGTAACAGATGATTTTTCGTCCGAAACCGTGATACTTCGAAAGAGATTGTCCATTTTGTACACGAAGTGCATCCAGTTTTTGTCGTAATCCTCTCAACTTTTTAGCTCATGCTATGTGGGTGAAATCATGATACCATGCCAACTTTCGACCTTTTCAAAGTTCATTTGAAGTGCTTTTCAATTTCAGGGTTATTTAGCTCAACAAATGAGTAAGTGCTTCAAAAATACCAAATGAAGTCAGAAAGGATTGAAAATTGATGATGTGGCTTTGAATTGTGCATTTTGAACACACAAAAAGTATGGAGTTCCAAAGAGAACAAAAAATGAAATCTCTTTGTAACAGTTGAGTTTTCGTCCGAAACCGTGATACTTCGAAAGAGATTGTCCCTTTTGTACACGAAGTGCATTCAATTTTTGCCGTAACCCTCTCAACTTTTTAGCACCTGCTATTTGGGTGAAATGATGATACCATGCCAACTTTCAACCTTTTTAGAGTTCATTTGAAGTGCTTTTCAGTTTCAGGGTTATTGAGCTAAAAAAAATGAGTGAGTGCTTGAAAAATACCAAATGAAGTCAGAAAGGGTTGAAAATTGATGATGTGGCTTTGAATGGTGCATTTTGAACACATAAAAAGTATGGAGTTCCAAAGATTTCAAAAAATGAAATCCCTTTGTAACAGTTGAGTTTTCGTCCAAAACCGTGATACTTCGAAAGAGATTGTCCCTTTTGTACACGAAGTGCATTCAGTTTTTGCCGTAACACTCTCAACTATTTAGCACATCCTATGTGGGTGAAATGATGATACCATGCCAACTTTCAACCTTCTCAGAGTTCATTTGAAGTGCTTTTCAGTTTCAGGGTTATTTAGCTCAAAAAAATCAGTAAGTGCGTGAAAAATACCAAATGTAGTCAGAAAAGGTTAAAAATTGATGATGTGGCTGTGAATGGTGCATTTTGAATACACAAAAAGGATGGATTTCCAGAAAGCTCAAACAAATGAAATCCCTTTGTAACAGATGAGTTTTCGTCCGAAACCGTGATACTTCGAAAGAGATTGTCCATTTTGTACAGGAAGTGCATCCAGTTTTTGTCGTAATCCTCTCAACTTTTTAGCAAATGCTATGTGGGTGAAATGATGATACCATGCCAACTTTCGACCTTTTTAGAGTTCATTTGAAGTGCTTTTCAATTTCAGGGTTATTTAGCTCAACAAATGAGTAAGTGCTTCAAAAATACCAAATGAAGTCAGAAAGGATTGAAAATTGATGATGTGGCTTTGAATGGTGCATTTTGAACACACAAAAAGTATGGAGTTTCAAAGAGTTCAAAAAATGAAACCTCTTTGTAACAGTTGAGTTTTTGTCCGAAACCGTGATACTTCGAAAGAGATTGTCCCTTTTGTACACGAAGTGCATTCAATTTTTGCCGTAACCCTCTCAACTTTTTAGCACATGCTATGTGGGTGAAATGATGATACCATGCCAAGTTTCAACCTTTTTAGAGTTCATTTGAAGTCCTTTTCAATTTCAGGGTTATTGAGCTCAAAAAAAATGAGTGAGTGCTTGAAAAATACCAAATGAAGTCAGAAAGGGTTGAAAATTGATGATGTGTCTTTGAATGGTGCATTTTGAACACATAAAAAGTATGGAGTTCCAAAGATTTCAAAAAATGAAATCCCTTTGTAACAGTTGAGTTTTCGTCCAAAACCGTGATACTTCGAAAGAGATTGTCCCTTTTGTACACGAAGTGCATTCAGTTTTTGCCGTAACACTCTCAACTATTTAGCACATCCTATGTGGGTGAAATGATGATACCATGCCAACTTTCAACCTTCTCAGAGTTCATTTGAAGTGCTTTTCAATTTTAGGGTTATTTAGCTCAAAAAATCAATAAGTGCATGAAAAATGCCAAATGAAGTCAGAACGGGTTGAAAATTGATGATGTGGCTTTGAAAGGTGCATTTCGAACACACAGAAATTATGGAGTTCCAAAAAGTTCAAATAAATGGAATTCCTTTGTAATAGATGAGTCTTTGTCCGAAACCGTGATACTTCGAAAGAGATTGTCCATTTTGTACACGAAGTGCATCCAGTTTTTGCCGTAACCCTCTCAACTTTTTAGCACATGCTATTGGGGTGAAATGATGATACCATGCCAACTCTCAACCTTTTCAGAGTTCATTTGAATTGCTTTTCAATTTCAGGGTTATTTAGCTGAAAAAAATCAGTAAGTGCATGAAAAATACCAAATGTAGTCAGAAAAGGTTAAAAATTAATGATGTGGCTTTGAATGGTGCATTTTGAATACACAAAAATGATGGATTTCCAAAAAGTTCAAACAAATGAAATCCCTTTGTAACAGATGAGTTTTCGTCCGAAACCGTGATACTTCGAAAGAGATTGTCCATTTTGTACATGAAGTGCCTCCAATTTTTGTCGTAATCCTCTCAACTTTTTAGCACATGCTATCTGGGTGAAATGATGATACCATGCCAACTTTCGACCTTTTCAGAGTTCATTTGAAGTGCTTTTAAATTTCAGGGTTATTTAGCTCAACAAATGAGTAAGTGCTTCAAAAATACCAAATGAAGTCAGAAAGGATTGAAAATGGATGTTGTGGCTTTGAATGGTGCATTTTGAACACACAAAAAGTATGGAGTTCCAAAGAGTTCAAAAAATGAAATCTCTTTGTAACAGTTCAGTTTTCGTCCGAAACCGTGATACTTCGAAAGAGATTGTCCCTTTTGTACACGAAGTGCATTCAGTTTTTGCCGTAACCCTCTCAACTATTTAGCACATGCTATGTCGGTGAAATGATTATACCATGCCAACTTTCGACCTTTTCAGAGTTCATTTGAAGTGCTTTTCAATTTCAGGGTTATTTAGCTCAAAAAATGAGTAAGTGCTTGAAAATACCAAATGAAGTCAGAAAGGGATGAAAATTGAGGATGTGTCTTTGAAAGGTGCATTTCAAACACACAGAAAGTATGGAGTTCCAAAAAGTTCAAATAAATGAAATCCCTTTGTAATAGATGAGTTTTTGTCCGAAACCGTGATACTTCGAAAGTGATTGTCCATTTTGTACACGAAGTGCATCCAGTTTTTGCCGTAACCCACTGCAATTTTTAGCACATGCTATGTGGGTGAAATGATGATACCATGCCAACTTTCAACCTTTTCAGAGTTCATTTGAAGTGCTTTTCAATTTCAGGGTTATTTAGCTCAAAAAATGAGTAAGTGCTTGAAAATACCAAATGAAGTCAGAAAGGGATGAAAATTGAGGATGTGGCTTTGAAAGGTGCATTTCGAACACACAGAAAGTATGGAGTTCCAAAAAGTTCAAATAAATGAAATCCCTTTGTAATAGATGAGTTTTTGTCCGAAACCGTGATACTTCGAAAGAGATTGTCCATTTTGTACACGAAGTGCATCCAGTTTTTGCCGTAACCCTCTCCAATTTTTAGCACATGCTATGTGGGTGAAATGATGATACGATGCCAACTTTCAACCATTTCAGAGTTCATTTGAAGTGCTTTTCAATTTCAGGGTTATTTAGCTCAAAAAAATCAGTAAGTGCGTGAAAAATACCAAATGTAGTCAGAAAAGGTTAAAAATTGATGATGTGGCTGTGAATGGTGCATTTTGAATACACAAAAAGGATGGATTTCCAGAAAGCTCAAACAAATGAAATCCCTTTGTAACAGATGAGTTTTCGTCCGAAACCGTGATACTTCGAAAGAGATTGTCCATTTTGTACAGGAAGTGCATCCAGTTTTTGTCGTAATCCTCTCAACTTTTTAGCAAATGCTATGTGGGTGAAATGATGATACCATGCCAACTTTCGACCTTTTCAGAGTTCATTTGAAGTGCTTTTCAATTTCAGGGTTATTTAGCTCAACAAATGAGTAAGTGCTTCAAAAATACCAAATGAAGTCAGAAAGGATTGAAAATTGATGACGTGGCTTTGAATGGTGCATTTTGAACACACAAAAAGTATGGAGTTTCAAAGAGTTCAAAAAATGAAACCTCTTTGTAACAGTTGAGTTTTTGTCCGAAACCGTGATACTTCGAAAGAGATTGTCCCTTTTGTACACGAAGTGCATTCAATTTTTGCCGTAACCCTCTCAACTTTTTAGCACATGCTATGTGGGTGAAATGATGATACCATGCCAAGTTTCAACCTTTTTAGAGTTCATTTGAAGTCCTTTTCAATTTCAGGGTTATTGAGCTCAAAAAAAATGAGTGAGTGCTTGAAAAATACCAAATGAAGTCAGAAAGGGTTGAAAATTGATGATGTGTCTTTGAATGGTGCATTTTGAACACATAAAAAGTATGGAGTTCCAAAGATTTCAAAAAATGAAATCCCTTTGTAACAGTTGAGTTTTCGTCCAAAACCGTGATACTTCGAAAGAGATTGTCCCTTTTGTATACGAAGTGTATTCAGTTTTTGCCGTAACACTCTCAACTATTTAGCACATCCTATGTGGGTGAAATGATGATACCATGCCAACTTTCAACCTTCTCAGAGTTCATTTGAAGTGCTTTTCAATTTTAGGGTTATTTAGCTCAAAAAATCAATAAGTGCATGAAAAATGCCAAATGAAGTCAGAACGGGTTGAAAATTGATGATGTGGCTTTGAAAGGTGCATTTCGAACACACAGAAATTATGGAGTTCCAAAAAGTTCAAATAAATGGAATCCCTTTGTAATAGATGAGTCTTTGTCCGAAACCGTGATACTTCGAAAGAGATTGTCCATTTTGTACACGAAGTGCATCCAGTTTTTGCCGTAACCCTCTCAACTTTTTAGCACATGCTATTGGGGTGAAATGATGATACCATGCCAACTCTCAACCTTTTCAGAGTTCATTTGAATTGCTTTTCAATTTCAGGGTTATTTAGCTGAAAAAAATCAGTAAGTGCATGAAAAATACCAAATGTAGTCAGAAAAGGTTAAAAATTAATGATGTGGCTTTGAATGGTGCATTTTGAATACACAAAAATGATGGATTTCCAAAAAGTTCAAACAAATGAAATCCCTTTGTAACAGATGAGTTTTCGTCCGAAACCGTGATACTTCGAAAGAGATTGTCCATTTTGTACATGAAGTGCCTCCAATTTTTGTCGTAATCCTCTCAACTTTTTAGCACATGCTATCTGGGTGAAATGATGATACCATGCCAACTTTCGACCTTTTCAGAGTTCATTTGAAGTGCTTTTAAATTTCAGGGTTATTTAGCTCAACAAATGAGTAAGTGCTTCAAAAATACCAAATGAAGTCAGAAAGGATTGAAAATGGATGTTGTGGCTTTGAATGGTGCATTTTGAACACACAAAAAGTATGGAGTTCCAAAGAGTTCAAAAAATGAAATCTCTTTGTAACAGTTCAGTTTTCGTCCGAAACCGTGATACTTCGAAAGAGATTGTCCCTTTTGTACACGAAGTGCATTCAATTTTTGCCGTAACCCTCTCAACTATTTAGCACATGCTATGTCGGTGAAATGATTATACCATGCCAACTTTCGACCTTTTCAGAGTTCATTTGAAGTGCTTTTCAATTTCAGGGTTATTTAGCTCAAAAAATGAGTAAGTGCTTGAAAATACCAAATGAAGTCAGAAAGGGATGAAAATTGAGGATGTGTCTTTGAAAGGTGCATTTCAAACACACAGAAAGTATGGAGTTCCAAAAAGTTCAAATAAATGAAATCCCTTTGTAATAGATGAGTTTTTGTCCGAAACCGTGATACTTCGAAAGTGATTGTCCATTTTGTACACGAAGTGCATCCAGTTTTTGCCGTAACCCACTGCAATTTTTAGCACATGCTATGTGGGTGAAATGATGATACCATGCCAACTTTCAACCTTTTCAGAGTTCATTTGAAGTGCTTTTCAATTTCAGGGTTATTTAGCTCAAAAAATGAGTAAGTGCTTGAAAATACCAAATGAAGTCAGAAAGGGATGAAAATTGAGGATGTGGCTTTGAAAGGTGCATTTCGAACACACAGAAAGTATGGAGTTCCAAAAAGTTCAAATAAATGAAATCCCTTTGTAATAGATGAGTTTTTGTCCGAAACCGTGATACTTCGAAAGAGATTGTCCATTTTGTACACGAAGTGCATCCAGTTTTTGCCGTAACCCTCTCCAATTTTTAGCACATGCTATGTGGGTGAAATGATGATACGATGCCAACTTTCAACCATTTCAGAGTTCATTTGAAGTGCTTTTCAATTTCAGGGTTATTTAGCTCAAAAAAATCAGTAAGTGCGTGAAAAATACCAAATGTAGTCAGAAAAGGTTAAAAATTGATGATGTGGCTGTGAATGGTGCATTTTGAATACACAAAAAGGATGGATTTCCAGAAAGCTCAAACAAATGAAATCCCTTTGTAACAGATGAGTTTTCGTCCGAAACCGTGATACTTCGAAAGAGATTGTCCATTTTGTACAGGAAGTGCATCCAGTTTTTGTCGTAATCCTCTCAACTTTTTAGCAAATGCTATGTGGGTGAAATGATGATACCATGCCAACTTTCGACCTTTTCAGAGTTCATTTGAAGTGCTTTTCAATTTCAGGGTTATTTAGCTCAACAAATGAGTAAGTGCTTCAAAAATACCAAATGAAGTCAGAAAGGATTGAAAATTGATGACGTGGCTTTGAATGGTGCATTTTGAACACACAAAAAGTATGGAGTTTCAAAGAGTTCAAAAAATGAAACCTCTTTGTAACAGTTGAGTTTTTGTCCGAAACCGTGATACTTCGAAAGAGATTGTCCCTTTTGTACACGAAGTGCATTCAATTTTTGCCGTAACCCTCTCAACTTTTTAGCACATGCTATGTGGGTGAAATGATGATACCATGCCAAGTTTCAACCTTTTTAGAGTTCATTTGAAGTCCTTTTCAATTTCAGGGTTATTGAGCTCAAAAAAAATGAGTGAGTGCTTGAAAAATACCAAATGAAGTCAGAAAGGGTTGAAAATTGATGATGTGTCTTTGAATGGTGCATTTTGAACACATAAAAAGTATGGAGTTCCAAAGATTTCAAAAAATGAAATCCCTTTGTAACAGTTGAGTTTTCGTCCAAAACCGTGATACTTCGAAAGAGATTGTCCCTTTTGTATACGAAGTGTATTCAGTTTTTGCCGTAACACTCTCAACTATTTAGCACATCCTATGTGGGTGAAATGATGATACCATGCCAACTTTCAACCTTCTCAGAGTTCATTTGAAGTGCTTTTCAATTTTAGGGTTATTTAGCTCAAAAAATCAATAAGTGCATGAAAAATGCCAAATGAAGTCAGAACGGGTTGAAAATTGATGATGTGGCTTTGAAAGGTGCATTTCGAACACACAGAAATTATGGAGTTCCAAAAAGTTCAAATAAATGGAATCCCTTTGTAATAGATGAGTCTTTGTCCGAAACCGTGATACTTCGAAAGAGATTGTCCATTTTGTACACGAAGTGCATCCAGTTTTTGCCGTAACCCTCTCAACTTTTTAGCACATGCTATTGGGGTGAAATGATGATACCATGCCAACTCTCAACCTTTTCAGAGTTCATTTGAATTGCTTTTCAATTTCAGGGTTATTTAGCTGAAAAAAATCAGTAAGTGCATGAAAAATACCAAATGTAGTCAGAAAAGGTTAAAAATTAATGATGTGGCTTTGAATGGTGCATTTTGAATACACAAAAATGATGGATTTCCAAAAAGTTCAAACAAATGAAATCCCTTTGTAACAGATGAGTTTTCGTCCGAAACCGTGATACTTCGAAAGAGATTGTCCATTTTGTACATGAAGTGCCTCCAATTTTTGTCGTAATCCTCTCAACTTTTTAGCACATGCTATCTGGGTGAAATGATGATACCATGCCAACTTTCGACCTTTTCAGAGTTCATTTGAAGTGCTTTTAAATTTCAGGGTTATTTAGCTCAACAAATGAGTAAGTGCTTCAAAAATACCAAATGAAGTCAGAAAGGATTGAAAATGGATGTTGTGGCTTTGAATGGTGCATTTTGAACACACAAAAAGTATGGAGTTCCAAAGAGTTCAAAAAATGAAATCACTTTGTAACAGTTCAGTTTTCGTCCGAAACCGTGATACTTCGACAGAGATTGTCCCTTTTGTACACGAAGTGCATTCAATTTTTGCCGTAACCCTCTCAACTATTTAGCACATGCTATGTCGGTGAAATGATTATACCATGCCAACTTTCGACCTTTTCAGAGTTCATTTGAAGTGCTTTTCAATTTCAGGGTTATTTAGCTCAAAAAATGAGTAAGTGCTTGAAAATACCAAATGAAGTCAGAAAGGGATGAAAATTGAGGATGTGTCTTTGAAAGGTGCATTTCGAACACACAGAAAGTATGGAGTTCCAAAAAGTTCAAATAAATGAAATCCCTTTGTAATAGATGAGTTTTTGTCCGAAACCGTGATACTTCGAAAGTGATTGTCCATTTTGTACACGAAGTGCATCCAGTTTTTGCCGTAACCCTCTGCAATTTTTAGCACATGCTATGTGGGTGAAATGATGATACGATGCCAACTTTCAACCTTTTCAGAGTTCATTTGAAGTGCTTTTCAATTTCAGGGTTATTTAGCTCAAAAAAATCAGTAAGTGCATGAAAAATACCAAATGTAGTCAGAAAAGGTTGAAAATTGATGATGTGGCTTTGAATGGTGCATTTTGAATACACAAAAAGGATGGAGTTCCAAAAAGTTCAAATAAATGGAATCCCTTTGTAATAGATGAGTCTTTGTCCGAAACCGTGATACTTCGAAAGAGATTGTCCATTTTGTACACGAAGTGCATCCAGTTTTTGCCGTAACCCTCTCAACTTTTTAGCACATGCTATTGGGGTGAAATGATGATACCATGCCAACTCTCAACCTTGTCAGAGTTCATTTGAAGTGCTTTTCAATTTCAGGGTTATTTAGCTGAAAAAAATCAGTAAGTGCATGAAAAATAACAAATGTAGTCAGAAAAGGTTAAAAATTAATGATGTGGCTTTGAATGGTGCATTTTGAATACTCAAAAATGATGGATTTCCAAAAAGTTCAAACAAATGAAATCCCTTTGTAACAGATGAGTTTTCGTCCGAAACCGTGATACTTCGAAACAGATTGTCCATTTTGTACACGAAGTGCCTCCAATTTTTGTCGTAATCCTCTCAACTTTTTAGCACATGCTATCTGGGTGAAATGATGATACCATGCCACTTTCGACCTTTTCAGAGTTCATTTGAAGTGCTTTTAAATTTCAGGGTTATTTAGCTCAACAAATGAGTAAGTGCTTCAAAAATACCAAATGAAGTCAGAAAGGATTGAAAATGGATGTTGTGGCTTTGAATGGTGCATTTTGAACACACAAAAAGTATGGAGTTCCAAAGAGTTCAAAAAATGAAATCTCTTTGTAACAGTTCTGTTTTCGTCCGAAACCGTGATACTTCGAAAGAGATTGTCCCTTTTGTACACGAAGTGCATTCAGTTTTTGCCGTAACCCTCTCAACTATTTAGCACATGCTATGTCGGTGAAATGATTATACCATGCCAACTTTCGACCTTTTCAGAGTTCATTTGAAGTGCTTTTCAATTTCAGGGTTATTTAGCTCAAAAAATGAGTAAGTGCTTGAAAATACCAAATGAAGTCAGAAAGGGATGAAAATTGAGGATGTGTCTTTGAAAGGTGCATTTCGAACACACAGAAAGTATGGAGTTCCAAAAAGTTCAAATAAATGAAATCCCTTTGTAATAGATGAGTTTTTGTCCGAAACCGTGATACTTCGAAAGTGATTGTCCATTTTGTACACGAAGTGCATCCTGTTTTTGCCATAACCCTCTGCAATTTTTAGCACATGCTATGTGGGTGAAATGATGATACGATGCCAACTTTCAACCTTTTCAGAGTTCATTTGAAGTGCTTTTCAATTTCAGGGTTATTTAGCTCAAAAAAATCAGTAAGTGCATGAAAAATACCAAATGTAGTCAGAAAAGGTTAAAAATTTATGATGTGGCTGTGAATGGTGCATTTTGAATACACAAAAAGGATGGATTTCCAAAAAGCTCAAACAAATGAAATCCCTTTGCAATAGATGAGTTTTCGTCCGAAACCGTGATACTTCGAAAGAGATTGTCCATTTTGTACAGGAAGTGCATCCAGTTTTTGTCGTAATCCTCTCAACTTTTTAGCAAATGCTATGTGGGTGAAATGATGATACCATGCCAACTTTCGACCTTTTCAGAGTTCATTTGAAGTGCTTTTCAATTTCAGGGTTATTTAGCTCAACAAATGAGTAAGTGCTTCAAAAATACCAAATGAAGTCACAAAGGATTGAAAATTGATGATGTGGCTTTGAATGGTGCATTTTGAACACACAAAAAGTATGGAGTTTCAAAGAGTTCAAAAAATGCAACCTCTTTGTAACAGTTGAGTTTTTGTCCAAAACCGTGATACTTCGAAAGAGATTGTCCCTTTTGTACACGAAGTGCATTCAATTTTTGCCGTAACCCTCTCAACTTTTTAGCACATGCTATGTGGGTGAAATGATGATACCATGCCAAGTTTCAACCTTTTTAGAGTTCATTTGAAGTCCTTTTCAATTTCAGGGTTATTGAGCTCAAAAAAAATGAGTGAGTGCTTGAAAAATACCAAATGAAGTCAGAAAGGGTTGAAAATTGATGATGTGTCTTTGAATGGTGCATTTTGAACACATAAAAAGTATGGAGTTCCAAAGATTTCAAAAAATGAAATCCCTTTGTAACAGTTGAGTTTTCGTCCAAAACCGTGATACTTCGAAAGAGATTGTCCCTTTTGTACACGAAGTGCATTCAGTTTTTGCCGTAACACTCTCAACTATTTAGCACATCCTATGTGGGTGAAATGATGATACCATGCCAACTTTCAACCTTCTCAGAGTTCATTTGAAGTGCTTTTCAATTTTAGGGTTATTTAGCTCAAAAAATCAATAAATGCATGAAAAATGCCAAATGAAGTCAGAATGGGTTCAAAATTGATGATGTGGCTTGGAAAGGTGCATTTTGAACACACAGAAATTATGGAGTTCCAAAAAGTTCAAATAAATGAAATCCCTTTGTAATAGATGAGTCTTTGTCCGAAACCGTGATACTTCGAAAGAGATTGTCCATTTTGTACACGAAGTGCATCCAGTTTTTGCCGTAACCCTCTCAACTTTTTAGCACATGCTATTGGGGTTAAATGATGATACCATGCCAACTCTCAACCTTTTTAGAGTTCAACACAAAAAGTATGGAGTTCCAAAGAGTTCAAAAAATGAAATCTCTTTGTAACAGTTCAGTTTTCGTCCGAAACCGTGATACTTCGAAAGAGATTGTCCCTTTTGTACACGAAGTGCATTCAGTTTTTGCCGTAACCCTCTCAACTATTTAGCACATGCTATGTCGGTGAAATGATTATACCATGCCAACTTTCGACCTTTTCAGAGTTCATTTGAAGTGCTTTTCAATTTCAGGGTTATTTAGCTCAAAAAATGAGTAAGTGCTTGAAAATACCAAATGAAGTCAGAAAGGGATGAAAATTGAGGATGTGTCTTTGAAAGGTGCATTTCGAACACACAGAAAGTATGGAGTTCCAAAAAGTTCAAATAAATGAAATCCCTTTGTAATAGATGAGTTTTTGTCCGAAACCGTGATACTTCGAAAGAGATTGTCCATTTTGTACACGAAGTGCATCCAGTTTTTGCCGTAACCCTCTCCAATTTTTAGCACATGCTATGTGGGTGAAATGATGATACGATGCCAACTTTCAACCTTTTCAGAGTTCATTTGAAGTGCTTTTCAATTTCAGGGTTATTTAGCTCAAAAAAATCAGTAAGTGCATGAAAAATACCAAATGTAGTCAGAAAAGGTTAAAAATTGATGATGTGGCTGTGAATGGTGCATTTTGAATACACAAAAAGGATGGATTTCCAAAAAGCTCAAACAAATGAAATCCCTTTGTAACAGATGAGTTTTCGTCCGAAACCGTGATACTTCGAAAGAGATTGTCCATTTTGTACAGGAAGTGCATCCAGTTTTTGTCGTAATCCTCTCAACTTTTTAGCAAATGCTATGTGGGTGAAATGATGATACCATGCCAACTTTCGACCTTTTCAGAGTTCATTTGAAGTGCTTTTCAATTTCAGGGTTATTTAGCTCAACAAATGAGTAAGTGCTTCAAAAATACCAAATGAAGTCAGAAAGGATTGAAAATTGATGATGTGGCTTTGAATGGTGCATTTTGAACACACAAAAAGTATGGAGTTTCAAAGAGTTCAAAAAATGAAACCTCTTTGTAACAGTTGAGTTTTTGTCCGAAACCGTGATACTTCGAAAGAGATTGTCCCTTTTGTACACGAAGTGCATTCAATTTTTGCCGTAACCCTCTCAACTTTTTAGCACATGCTATGTGGGTGAAATGATGACACCATGCCAAGTTTCAACCTTTTTAGAGTTCATTTGAAGTCCTTTTCAATTTCAGGGTTATTGAGCTCAAAAAAAATGAGTGAGTGCTTGAAAAATACCAAATGAAGTTAGAAAGGGTTGAAAATTGATGATGTGTCTTTGAATGGTGCATTTTGAACACATAAAAAGTATGGAGTTCCAAAGATTTCAAAAAATGAAATCCCTTTGTAACAGTTGAATTTTCGTCCAAAACCGTGATACTTCGAAAGAGATTGTCCCTTTTGTACACGAAGTGCATTCAGTTTTTGCCGTAACACTCTCAACTATTTAGCACATCCTATGTGGGTGAAATGATGATACCATGCCAACTTTCAACCTTCTCAGAGTTCATTTGAAGTGCTTTTCAATTTTAGGGTTATTTAGCTCAAAAAATCAATAAATGCATGAAAAATGCCAAATGAAGTCAGAACGGGTTGAAAATTGATGATGTGGCTTGGAAAGGTGCATTTTGAACACACAGAAATTATGGAGTTCCAAAAAGTTCAAATAAATGAAATCCCTTTGTAATAGATGAGTCTTTGTCCGAAACCGTGATACTTCGAAAGAGATTGTCCATTTTGTACACGAAGTGCATCCAGTTTTTGCCGTAACCCTCTCAACTTTTTAGCACATGCTATTGGGGTTAAATGATGATACCATGCCAACTCTCAACCTTTTCAGAGTTCAACACAAAAAGTATGGAGTTCCAAAGAGTTCAAAAAATGAAATCTCTTTGTAACAGTTCAGTTTTCGTCCGAAACCGTGATACTTCGAAAGAGATTGTCCCTTTTGTACACGAAGTGCATTCAGTTTTTGCCGTAACCCTCTCAACTATTTAGCACATGCTATGTCGGTGAAATGATTATACCATGCCAACTTTCGACCTTTTCAGAGTTCATTTGAAGTGCTTTTCAATTTCAGGGTTATTTAGCTCAAAAAATGAGTAAGTGCTTGAAAATACCAAATGAAGTCAGAAAGGGATGAAAATTGAGGATGTGTCTTTGAAAGGTGCATTTCGAACACACAGAAAGTATGGAGTTCCAAAAAGTTCAAATAAATGAAATCCTTTTGTAATAGATGAGTTTTTGTCCGAAACCGTGATACTTCGAAAGAGATTGTCCATTTTGTACACGAAGTGCATCCAGTTTTTGCCGTAACCCTCTCCAATTTTTAGCACATGCTATGTGGGTGAAATGATGATACGATGCCAACTTTCAACCTTTTCAGAGTTCATTTGAAGTGCTTTTCAATTTCAGGGTTATTTAGCTCAAAAAAATCAGTAAGTGCATGAAAAATACCAAATGTAGTCAGAAAAGGTTAAAAATTGATGATGTGGCTGTGAATGGTGCATTTTGAATACACAAAAAGGATGGATTTCCGAAAAGCTCAAACAAATGAAATCCCTTTGTAACAGATGAGTTTTCGTCCGAAACCGTGATACTTCGAAAGAGATTGTCCATTTTGTACAGGAAGTGCATCCAGTTTTTGTCGTAATCCTCTCAACTTTTTAGCAAATGCTATGTGGGTGAAATGATGATACCATGCCAACTTTCGACCTTTTCAGAGTTCATTTGAAGTGCTTTTCAATTTCAGGGTTATTTAGCTCAACAAATGAGTAAGTGCTTCAAAAATACCAAATGAAGTCAGAAAGGATTGAAAATTGATGATGTGGCTTTGAATGGTGCATTTTGAACACACAAAAAGTATGGAGTTTCAAAGAGTTCAAAAAATGAAACCTCTTTGTAACAGTTGAGTTTTTGTCCGAAACCGTGATACTTCGAAAGAGATTGTCCCTTTTGTACACGAAGTGCATTCAATTTTTGCCGTAACCCTCTCAACTTTTTAGCACATGCTATGTGGGCGAAATGATGATACCATGCCAAGTTTCAACCTTTTTAGAGTTCATTTGAAGTCCTTTTCAATTTCAGGGTTATTGAGCTCAAAAAAAATGAGTGAGTGCTTGAAAAATACCAAATGAAGTCGGAAAGGGTTGAAAATTGATGATGTGTCTTTGAATGGTGCATTTTGAACACATAAAAAGTATGGAGTTCCAAAGATTTCAAAAAATGAAATCCCTTTGTAACAGTTGATTTTTCGTCCAAAACCGTGATACTTCGAAAGAGATTGTCCCTTTTGTACACGAAGTGCATTCAGTTTTTGCCGTAACACTCTCAACTATTTAGCACATCCTATGTGGGTGAAATGATGATACCATGCCAACTTTCAACCTTCTCAGAGTTCATTTGAAGTGCTTTTCAATTTTAGGGTTATTTAGCTCAAAAAATCAATAAATGCATGAAAAATGCCAAATGAAGTCAGAACGGGTTGAAAATTGATGATGTGGCTTGGAAAGGTGCATTTTGAACACACAGAAATTATGGAGTTCCAAAAAGTTCAAATAAATGAAATCCCTGTGTAATAGATGAGTCTTTGTCCGAAACCGTGATACTTCGAAAGAGATTGTCGATTTTGTACACGAAGTGCATCCAGTTTTTCCCGTAACCCTCTCAACTTTTTAGCACATGCTATTGGGGTTAAATGATGATACCATGCCAACTCTCAACCTTTTCAGAGTTCAACACAAAAAGTATGGAGTTCCAAAGAGTTCAAAAAATGAAATCTCTTTGTAATAGTTGAGTTTTCGTCCGAAACCGTGATACTTCGGAAGAGATTGTCCCTTTTGTACACGAAGTGCATTCAGTTTTTGCCGTAACCCTCTCAACTATTTAGCACATGCTATGTCGGTGAAATGATTATACCATGCCAACTTTCGACCTTTTCAAAGTTCATTTGAAGTGCTTTTCAATTTCTGGGTTATTTAGCTCAAAAAATGAGTAAGTGCTTGAAAATACCAAATGAAGTCAGAAAGGGATGAAAATTGATGATGTGGCTTTGAAAGGTGCATTTCGAACACACAGAAAGTATGGAGTTCCAAAAAGTTCAAATAAATGAAATCCCTTTGTAATAGATGAGTTTTTGTCCGAAACCGTGATACTTCGAAAGAGATTGTCCATTTTGTACACGAAGTGCATCCAGTTTTTGTCGTAATCCTCTCAACTTTTTAGCAAATGCTATGTGGGTGAAATGATGATACCATGCCAACTTTCGACCTTTTCAGAGTTCATTTGAAGCGCTTTTCAATTTCAGGGTTATTTAGCTCAACAAATGAGTAAGTGCTTCAAAAATACCAAATGAAGTTAGAAAGGATTGAAAATTGATGATGTGGCTTTGAATGGTGCATTTTGAACACACAAAAAGTATGGAGTTTCAAAGAGTTCAAAAAATGAAACCTCTTTGTAACAGTTGAGTTTTTGTCCGAAACCGTGATACTTCGAAAGAGATTGTCCCTTTTGTACACGAAGTGCATTCAGTTTTTGCCGTAACCCTCTCAACTATTTAGCACATTCTATGTGGTTGAAATGATTATACCATGCCAACTTTTGACTTTTTCAGAGTTCATTTGAAGTGCTTTTCAATTTCAGGGTTATTTAGCTCAAAAAAATCAGTAAGTGCATGAAAAATACCAAATGTAGTCAGAAAAGGTTAAAAATTGATGATGTGGCTGTGAATGGTGCATTTTGAATACACAAAAAGGATGGATTTCCGAAAAGCTCAAACAAATGAAATCCCTTTGTAACAGATGAGTTTTCGTCCGAAACCGTGATACTTCGAAAGAGATTGTCCATTTTGTACAGGAAGTGCATCCAGTTTTTGTCGTAATCCTCTCAACTTTTTAGCAAATGCTATGTGGGTGAAATGATGATACCATGCCAACTTTCGACCTTTTCAGAGTTCATTTGAAGTGCTTTTCAATTTCAGGGTTATTTAGCTCAACAAATGAGTAAGTGCTTCAAAAATACCAAATGAAGTCAGAAAGGATTGAAAATTGATGATGTGGCTTTGAATGGTGCATTTTGAACACACAAAAAGTATGGAGTTTCAAAGAGTTCAAAAAATGCAACCTCTTTGTAACAGTTGAGTTTTTGTCCAAAACCGTGATACTTCGAAAGAGATTGTCCCTTTTGTACACGAAGTGCATTCAATTTTTGCCGTAACCCTCTCAACTTTTTAGCACATGCTATGTGGGTGAAATGATGATACCATGCCAAGTTTCAACCTTTTTAGAGTTCATTTGAAGTCCTTTTCAATTTCAGGGTTATTGAGCTCAAAAAAAATGAGTGAGTGCTTGAAAAATACCAAATGAAGTCAGAAAGGGTTGAAAATTGATGATGTGTCTTTGAATGGTGCATTTTGAACACATAAAAAGTATGGAGTTCCAAAGATTTCAAAAAATGAAATCCCTTTGTAACAGTTAAGTTTTCGTCCAAAACCGTGATACTTCGAAAGAGATTGTCCCTTTTGTACACGAAGTGCATTCAGTTTTTGCCGTAACACTCTCAACTATTTAGCACATCCTATGTGGGTGAAATGATGATACCATGCCAACTTTCAACCTTCTCAGAGTTCATTTGAAGTGCTTTTCAATTTTAGGGTTATTTAGCTCAAAAAATCAATAAATGCATGAAAAATGCCAAATGAAGTCAGAATGGGTTCAAAATTGATGATGTGGCTTGGAAAGGTGCATTTTGAACACACAGAAATTATGGAGTTCCAAAAAGTTCAAATAAATGAAATCCCTTTGTAATAGATGAGTCTTTGTCCGAAACCGTGATACTTCGAAAGAGATTGTCCATTTTGTACACGAAGTGCATCCAGTTTTTGCCGTAACCCTCTCAACTTTTTAGCACATGCTATTGGGGTTAAATGATGATACCATGCCAACTCTCAACCTTTTTAGAGTTCAACACAAAAAGTATGGAGTTCCAAAGAGTTCAAAAAATGAAATCTCTTTGTAACAGTTCAGTTTTCGTCCGAAACCGTGATACTTCGAAAGAGATTGTCCCTTTTGTACACGAAGTGCATTCAGTTTTTGCCGTAACCCTCTCAACTATTTAGCACATGCTATGTCGGTGAAATGATTATACCATGCCAACTTTCGACCTTTTCAGAGTTCATTTGAAGTGCTTTTCAATTTCAGGGTTATTTAGCTCAAAAAATGAGTAAGTGCTTGAAAATACCAAATGAAGTCAGAAAGGGATGAAAATTGAGGATGTGTCTTTGAAAGGTGCATTTCGAACACACAGAAAGTATGGAGTTCCAAAAAGTTCAAATAAATGAAATCCCTTTGTAATAGATGAGTTTTTGTCCGAAACCGTGATACTTCGAAAGAGATTGTCCATTTTGTACACGAAGTGCATCCAGTTTTTGCCGTAACCCTCTCCAATTTTTAGCACATGCTATGTGGGTCAAATGATGATACGATGCCAACTTTCAACCTTTTCAGAGTTCATTTGAAGTGCTTTTCAATTTCAGGGTTATTTAGCTCAAAAAAATCAGTAAGTGCATGAAAAATACCAAATGTAGTCAGAAAAGGTTAAAAATTGATGATGTGGCTGTGAATGGTGCATTTTGAATACACAAAAAGGATGGATTTCCAAAAAGCTCAAACAAATGAAATCCCTTTGTAACAGATGAGTTTTCGTCCGAAACCGTGATACTTCGAAAGAGATTGTCCATTTTGTACAGGAAGTGCATCCAGTTTTTGTCGTAATCCTCTCAACTTTTTAGCAAATGCTATGTGGGTGAAATGATGATACCATGCCAACTTTCGACCTTTTCAGAGTTCATTTGAAGTGCTTTTCAATTTCAGGGTTATTTAGCTCAACAAATGAGTAAGTGCTTCAAAAATACCAAATGAAGTCAGAAAGGATTGAAAATTGAGGATGTGGCTTTGAATGGTGCATTTTGAACACACAAAAAGTATGGAGTTTCAAAGAGTTCAAAAAATGAAACCTCTTTGTAACAGTTGAGTTTTTGTCCGAAACCGTGATACTTCGAAAGAGATTGTCCCTTTTGTACACGAAGTGCATTCAATTTTTGCCGTAACCCTCTCAACTTTTTAGCACATGCTATGTGGGTGAAATGATGACACCATGCCAAGTTTCAACCTTTTTAGAGTTCATTTGAAGTCCTTTTCAATTTCAGGGTTATTGAGCTCAAAAAAAATGAGTGAGTGCTTGAAAAATACCAAATGAAGTTAGAAAGGGTTGAAAATTGATGATGTGTATTTGAATGGTGCATTTTGAACACATAAAAAGTATGGAGTTCCAAAGATTTCAAAAAATGAAATCCCTTTGTAACAGTTGAATTTTCGTCCAAAACCGTGATACTTCAAAAGAGATTGTCCCTTTTGTACACGAAGTGCATTCAGTTTTTGCCGTAACACTCTCAACTATTTAGCACATCCTATGTGGGTGAAATGATGATACCATGCCAACTTTCAACCTTCTCAGAGTTCATTTGAAGTGCTTTTCAATTTTAGGGTTATTTAGCTCAAAAAATCAATAAATGCATGAAAAATGCCAAATGAAGTCAGAACGGGTTGAAAATTGATGATGTGGCTTGGAAAGGTGCATTTTGAACACACAGAAATTATGGAGTTCCAAAAAGTTCAAATAAATGAAATCCCTTTGTAATAGATGAGTCTTTGTCCGAAACCGTGATACTTCGAAAGAGATTGTCCATTTTGTACACGAAGTGCATCCAGTTTTTGCCGTAACCCTCTCAACTTTTTAGCACATGCTATTGGGGTTAAATGATGATACCATGCCAACTCTCAACCTTTTCAGAGTTCAACACAAAAAGTATGGAGTTCCAAAGAGTTCAAAAAATGAAATCTCTTTGTAACAGTTCAGTTTTCGTCCGAAACCGTGATACTTCGAAAGAGATTGTCCCTTTTGTACACGAAGTGCATTCAGTTTTTGCCGTAACCCTCTCAACTATTTAGCACATGCTATGTCGGTGAAATGATTATACCATGCCAACTTTCGACCTTTTCAGAGTTCATTTGAAGTGCTTTTCAATTTCAGGGTTATTTAGCTCAAAAAATGAGTAAGTGCTTGAAAATACCAAATGAAGTCAGAAAGGGATGAAAATTGAGGATGTGTCTTTGAAAGGTGCATTTCGAACACACAGAAAGTATGGAGTTCCAAAAAGTTCAAATAAATGAAATCCCTTTGTAATAGATGAGTTTTTGTCCGAAACCGTGATACTTCGAAAGAGATTGTCCATTTTGTACACGAAGTGCATCCAGTTTTTGCCGTAACCCTCTCCAATTTTTAGCACATGCTATGTGGGTGAAATGATGATACGATGCCAACTTTCAACCTTTTCAGAGTTCATTTGAAGTGCTTTTCAATTTCAGGGTTATTTAGCTCAAAAAAATCAGTAAGTGCATGAAAAATACCAAATGTAGTCAGAAAAGGTTAAAAATTGATGATGTGGCTGTGAATGGTGCATTTTGAATACACAAAAAGGATGGATTTCCGAAAAGCTCAAACAAATGAAATCCCTTTGTAACAGATGAGTTTTCGTCCGAAACCGTGATACTTCGAAAGAGATTGTCCATTTTGTACAGGAAGTGCATCCAGTTTTTGTCGTAATCCTCTCAACTTTTTAGCAAATGCTATGTGGGTGAAATGATGATACCATGCCAACTTTCGACCTTTTCAGAGTTCATTTGAAGTGCTTTTCAATTTCAGGGTTATTTAGCTCAACAAATGAGTAAGTGCTTCAAAAATACCAAATGAAGTCAGAAAGGATTGAAAATTGATGATGTGGCTTTGAATGGTGCATTTTGAACACACAAAAAGTATGGAGTTTCAAAGAGTTCAAAAAATGAAACCTCTTTGTAACAGTTGAGTTTTTGTCCGAAACCGTGATACTTCGAAAGAGATTGTCCCTTTTGTACACGAAGTGCATTCAATTTTTGCCGTAACCCTCTCAACTTTTTAGCACATGCTATGTGGGCGAAATGATGATACCATGCCAAGTTTCAACCTTTTTAGAGTTCATTTGAAGTCCTTTTCAATTTCAGGGTTATTGAGCTCAAAAAAAATGAGTGAGTGCTTGAAAAATACCAAATGAAGTCGGAAAGGGTTGAAAATTGATGATGTGTCTTTGAATGGTGCATTTTGAACACATAAAAAGTATGGAGTTCCAAAGATTTCAAAAAATGAAATCCCTTTGTAACAGTTGATTTTTCGTCCAAAACCGTGATACTTCGAAAGAGATTGTCCCTTTTGTACACGAAGTGCATTCAGTTTTTGCCGTAACACTCTCAACTATTTAGCACATCCTATGTGGGTGAAATGATGATACCATGCCAACTTTCAACCTTCTCAGAGTTCATTTGAAGTGCTTTTCAATTTTAGGGTTATTTAGCTCAAAAAATCAATAAATGCATGAAAAATGCCAAATGAAGTCAGAACGGGTTGAAAATTGATGATGTGGCTTGGAAAGGTGCATTTTGAACACACAGAAATTATGGAGTTCCAAAAAGTTCAAATAAATGAAATCCCTTTGTAATAGATGAGTCTTTGTCCGAAACCGTGATACTTCGAAAGAGATTGTCGATTTTGTACACGAAGTGCATCCAGTTTTTCCCGTAACCCTCTCAACTTTTTAGCACATGCTATTGGGGTTAAATGATGATACCATGCCAACTCTCAACCTTTTCAGAGTTCAACACAAAAAGTATGGAGTTCCAAAGAGTTCAAAAAATGAAATCTCTTTGTAATAGTTGAGTTTTCGTCCGAAACCGTGATACTTCGGAAGAGATTGTCCCTTTTGTACACGAAGTGCATTCAGTTTTTGCCGTAACCCTCTCAACTATTTAGCACATGCTATGTCGGTGAAATGATTATACCATGCCAACTTTCGACCTTTTCAAAGTTCATTTGAAGTGCTTTTCAATTTCTGGGTTATTTAGCTCAAAAAATGAGTAAGTGCTTGAAAATACCAAATGAAGTCAGAAAGGGATGAAAATTGATGATGTGGCTTTGAAAGGTGCATTTCGAACACACAGAAAGTATGGAGTTCCAAAAAGTTCAAATAAATGAAATCCCTTTGTAATAGATGAGTTTTTGTCCGAAACCGTGATACTTCGAAAGAGATTGTCCATTTTGTACACGAAGTGCATCCAGTTTTTGTCGTAATCCTCTCAACTTTTTAGCAAATGCTATGTGGGTGAAATGATGATACCATGCCAACTTTCGACCTTTTCAGAGTTCATTTGAAGTGCTTTTCAATTTCAGGGTTATTTAGCTCAACAAATGAGTAAGTGCTTCAAAAATACCAAATGAAGTTAGAAAGGATTGAAAATTGATGATGTGGCTTTGAATGGTGCATTTTGAACACACAAAAAGTATGGAGTTTCAAAGAGTTCAAAAAATGAAACCTCTTTGTAACAGTTGAGTTTTTGTCCGAAACCGTGATACTTCGAAAGAGATTGTCCCTTTTGTACACGAAGTGCATTCAGTTTTTGCCGTAACCCTCTCAACTATTTAGCACATTCTATGTGGTTGAAATGATTATACCATGCCAACTTTTGACTTTTTCAGAGTTCATTTGAAGTGCTTTTCAATTTCAGGGTTATTTAGCTCAAAAATGAGTAAGTGCTTGAAAAATACCAAATGATGTCAGAAAGGGTTGAAAATTGATGATGTGGCTTTGAAAGGTGCATTTCGAACACACAGAAAGTATGGAGTTCCAAAAAGTTCAAATAAATGAAATCCCTTTGTAACAGATGAGTTTTCATCCGAAACCGTGATACTTCGAAAGAGATTGTCCATTTTGTACACTAATTGCATCCAGTTTTTGCCATAACGCTCTCAACTTTTTAGAACTTGCTATGTGGGTGAAATGATGATACCACGCCAACTTTCAACCTCTTCAGAGTTCATTTGAAGTGCTTTTCAATTTCAGGTTTATTTAGCTCAAAACAAATCACTAAGTGCATGAAAAATACCAAATGTAGTGAGAAAAAGGTTAAAAATTGATGATGTGGCTTTGAATGGTGCATTTTGAACACACAAAAAGCATGGAGTTCCAAAAAGTTCAAAAAAAATGAAATCCCTTTGTAACAGATGAGTTTTCGTCCGAAACCGTGATACTTCGAAAGAGATTATCCATTTTGTACACGAAGTGCATCCAGTTTTTGTCATAACCCTCTCAACTTTTTAGCACATGCTGTGTGGGTGAAATGATGATACCATGCCAACTTTCGACCTTTTCAGAGTTCATTTGAAGTGCTTTCAATTTCAGGGTTATTTAGCTCAAAAAATCAGTAAGTGCATGAAAAATACCAAATTAAGTCAGAAAGGGTTGAAAATTGATGATGTGGCGTTGAAAGGTGCATTTCGAACACACAGAAAGTATGGTGTTCCAAAAAGTTCGAATAAATGAAACCCTTTGTAACGGATGAGTTTTCGTCCGAAATCGTGATACTTCGAAAGAGATTGTCCATTTTGTACACAAATTGCATCCAGTTTTTGCCGTAACCCTCTCAACTTGTTAGCACATGCTATGTGGGTGAAATGATGATACCATGCCAACTTTCGACATTTTAGAGTTCATTTGAAGTGCTTTTCAATTTCAGGGTTATTTAGCTCAAAAAATTAGTAAGTGCATGAAAAATACCAAATGAAGTCAGAAAGGGTTGAAAATTGATGATGTGGCTTTGAAAGGTGCATTTCGAACACACAGAAAGTATGGTGTTCCAAAAAGTTCAAATAAATGAAACCCTTTGTAACAGATGAGTTTTCGTCTGAAACCGTGATACTTCGAAAGAGATTGTCCATTTTGTACACAAATAGCATCCAGTTTTTGCCGTAACCCTCTCAACTTGTTACCACATGCTATGTGGGTGAAATGATGATACCATGCCAACTTTCAACCTCTTCAGAATTCATTTGAAGTGCTTTTCAATTTCGAGGTTCTTTAGCTCAAAAAATCAGTAAGTGCATGAATGCTAGATGTCTCATTTTTATCGCTATGTGTCGCTACCTACCACTTGTTTGTCAAGCCTCCCAACATTGCCATGATAAGACTCTGACCCCTCCACATCCCAGCAAACCTTTGTTTGGCTATGTTACCGCTTGCTCAGCCCTTCTGATAGCATTTTCGAGCTGCTGGTGCAATTGCTTCCATGTGTCAACATGGACATTCTTGCCGCCCCTAATTTAATGCACATATATACTTGGTAAAGGTGGAAGGCTTGGCCTTTTGCTCGGTGTTTTGTTCCACTCTTGCCGCCCCTAGTTACTTGTGAACCGGTGTTATGTTCCATAATTGAGCGCTCCTAACATGCTCGGGGTTGTTATGGGGACCCCCTAGATTTTCGTTTGGGGATAAAGCTTGTCCGGCAAGGCCCATCATTGGTACTACATTTGCCTAATAATTAATAAAATTGCATAGGGACCCGCCAGCATCCGCGGATAATTAATCAACCCCCTGGCCAGTGCTCCTCATGAGTCTTGGTCCAAAATAGAGCACTGTCTGGGGCCAACCCGGGGTAACTCGGGAGATTTCTATCAGGCCACCGTACACTAGCTTATCCGCCGTGTCCTGAGAACGAGATACGCGGCTCCTATCGGGATCGTCGACATGTCAGGATGCCTTGCTGGATTTGTTTTACCTTTCTCGAACGTCTTGAGTGAGGAACTCTGATCTTCTTCGGGCTATCTCGAGGTGTCGGATTTCCTTTGGAATTGCCTAGGAATATCACGAGATCCGTGGTTGAGGTTATTCCCGCTGCGTGTGGTTAATTTATGATGGATGAGTTGGAGCACCCCTGCAGTGTTAAATCTTTTCGAGAAGCCGTGCCCGCGGATATGTGGCAAACTTGGATACTATGTTTAACACCCGGTCATAGCAAACTTGAAGTAAACTCAAATAAAATACACCAATTTTGTGCGTAATCGTGACTGTCTCTTTTCGTGAGTTCTTATCCAAAAGAGAACACGGTGGGTTTATGTTTGACGTAAGTAGTTGTTCAGGATCAGTTAGTGATCATTACTAGTTCTCGTCCGTTATGCATAGACCACTATACTTTATTTTTTGTATTCGTAAGTTAGCCACTCAAATAAATACTTAGTCGCTTGCTACAGCCTCACCACTTAACCATACCTCACATATTAAGCTTTAATAGTCTTGATACCCCTGGAAATGAGATTGCTGAGTCCCTGTGTCTCACAGATTACTAAAACAACAGTTGCAGGTATAGGTAATGCGATGATTTGACATGAGCGTGTTGCTTGATTTGATTTGGAGTTCTTCTTCTTCATCATCAATCTAGGATGGGTTCCAGGCGACAGCCTAGGGTAGCAAGAGTGGATGTCATTTTATCGTTTGATTTCGTCCGTAGTCGGACCCTGCTCTTCTGTATGATGTTTGAGTATGTTGTTATATTGATGTGACTTGGATGTAGCTTGTGGTGAGCGTAAGGCAATTCCATATACTCATTTCTTCTGTACATGTACTTGTAATGATATCCATTCTTGCAACACGACGAGATGCGCTTCTATCCCTGTCGAGGCCCTCGTGCCGAAGTAAGGATAGGACCGCATCTTGGGCATGACACTGTTGCAATAAGCTGGCCCCCACTGGGCCCCACCCCACCTCTTTGCGATCTGCTGGCAGACGGCAAAGAATCTTTGCCATTAGCTGGAAGACGGCAAAGAGGTGGCTCATGGCAAAGCCACCCTTTATCGTCTGTTAGCTCTTTGCCGCCTGTTTTCTGCTAGCTGATGGCAAAGCCACTATTTGCCGTCAGTTAGTAGACGACAAAGATGTGGCAGACGGCAAATATTCTGATTCCAATAGTGAATCAAACACTTGCACCCAACGCTATAAAGGGGTTGTCAATCCCTTCACGGTTACTTGCAATGATGAGATCTGATAGGGATAGATATAAAAGATTGCTAAAACAAAAAGTAAAACAAAAGTAAAAAAAGATTGCAGCAAAGTATTTTTGAAACTTTTGGTTTATAGATCTGAAAATATAATATGGAAAATTGACCCGGGAGCCATAGGTTTCACTAGAGGCTTCTCTCATGAAAGAAAATAATACGATGGGTGAACAAATTACTATCGAGCAATTGATAGAAAATGGCATAGTTATGAAGATATCCAAGGAAATGACTATGCATATAGGCATCATGTCCATGTCAAGTAGACTGAAACGATTCCGCATCTACTACTATTACTCCACACATCGACCAACTCCTGCCTGCATCTAGAGTATTAAGTTCATGAAGAACAGAGTAACGCATTAGGTAAAATGACATGATGTAGAGGGATAAACTCAAGAAATATGATGAAACCCCATCTTTTTATCCTCAATGGCAACAATAGAAATACGTGCCTCGCTAGCCGTACTATGTCACTAGGTGAGGACACCACAAGATTGAACCCAAAACTAAGCACTTCTCCCATTGCAAGAATTACCAACCTATTTGGCCAAACCAAACCAATAACTCGAAGAGACTTGCAAAGATATGAAATCATGCATATAAGAATTACAAGAAGATTCAAATAATATTCATAGATAATTTGATCATAAACTAACACTACATCGGATCTCGACAAACACACAGCAAAAGAGTATTACATCGGACAGATCTCCATGAAGATCATAAAGAACATGGTATTGAAGAACACAGGGAGAGAAGAAGCCATCTAGGTACTAGATATGGACCCAAAGGTTTGAGGTAAACTACTCACGCATCATCAGAGGGGCAATGGAGTTGATATAGATGCCCTTCGTGATCGAATCCCCCTTCGGCAGATTACGGGAAAAGGCTCCAAGATGGGATCTCACGGGAACCGAGGCTTCTGGCGGCGAAAAAATATTTTCGTGGCTCTTTTCGGTATTGGGGGACTATTTGGTAATTCATAGGCTGAAAAATATGGTTAGGTGGCCTGCTGGGGGGCCACAATCCACCACCCCCACTAGGGATGTGCCCTGGTGGCTTGTCGCGTCCCAGCAGGTCTCCTCACCTCATATCCATGTATGGTAGGTTTCTTCTCGTCTAAGAAAAATCATCGTGAAGATTTTATTCCGTTAGGACTCTGTTTAATATTCCTTATCTGCAATACTCAGAAACAAGGAAAAACCAGAAACTGGCACTAGGAACTAGGTTAATAGGTTAGTCCAAAAATAATATAAAATAGGATATTAATGTATATAAAACATCCAAAACAGATATCATAATAGCATCGAAGAATCAAAAATTATAGATACGTTGGAGACGTATCAAGCATCCCCAAGCTTAATTCTCTGTCGTCCTCAAGTAGGTAAATGATAAAAACAGATTTTTTTATGTGGAATGCTACCTAACATATTTATCCATGTAATTTTCTTTATTATCGCATGAATATTCAGATTCGTAAGATTCAAAACAAAAGTTTAATGTTGACCTAAAAACAATAATACTTCAAGCATACTAACAAGGCAATTGTGTCCTTTCAAAATAACATGGCCTCAGAATGCTATCCCTACAAAATCATATGGTTTGGCTATGATCCATCTTCCCCACACAAAGTATTTAAATCATGCACAACCCGATGACAAGTCAAGCAATTGTTTCACACCTTTTATGTTCTCCAACTTTTTCATCTCTCATGCATTACATGAGCGTGAGCCATGGATATAGCACTATAGGTGGAATAGAATATGGTGGAGGTTGTGAGGAAAAGGAGAAGATAGTCTCAGATCAACTAGGCATATCAACGGGCTATGGAGATGCCCGTAAATAGATATCAATGTGAGTGAGTAGGGATTGCCATGCAACGGATGCACTAGAGCTATACGTGTATGGAAGCTCAAAAAGAAACTAAGTGGTTGTGCATAATGATGAAAAATTCCACTAGTTATATGAAAGTGACAAAATAGGAGACTCTCTCTCATGAATATCATGGTGCTACTTTGAATCAAAAGTGTGGAAAAAAATAGTAGCATTGTCCCTTCTCCCTTTCCTCTCACATTTTTTCCTTTTTCCCCTTTTTTATTTGGTGGGCATCTTTGGCCTCTTTTTTTTATTTGGGATGCATTGGCCTCTTTTATTATTGTAAAGTCCGGAGACTCATCCCGACTTGTGAGGAATCATAGCTTAGATCATCCTTTTCTCTCATAGGAGAATGCTCTAATAATGATGATCATCAGACTTTTATTTACTTACAACTCAATACCTAGAACAAAATATGACTCTATATGAATGCAATATGAAAATGATGGTGCATGTCATGAAAAACAGAATGGTGGAAGTTGCATGGAAATATATCTCAGAATGGCTATGGAAATGCCATAATAGGTAGGTATGGTGGCTGTTTTGAGGAAAGGAGTGGGTTTAATGCACCAGCGAAAGTTTTGCGGTACTAGAGAGGCTAGCAAAGGTTGAAGGGTGAGAGTGTGTATAATCCATGGACTCAACATTAGTCATAAAGAAATCACATATTTATTGCAAAAGTCTATTAGTTATCAAAGCAAAGTATTATCCACATGATTCTAGGGGAGAGGTTGGTAGGACTTAACCATCGCGTGCTCCCGACCCTCACACAAAGGATGACAATCATTAAAAAAATCATGCCCCGTCTTCGTTACATAACAGTTCACCATACGTGCATGCTACAAGAATCACAAACGTTAACACTAGTATTTATACCAATACACAATTACTCACTAGCATGACTGTAATATCACCATCTTTATATCTCAAACCTATATGCAAGGAATCAAACTTCTCATAGTATATAATGCACTTTATATGAAAGTTTTTATTATATCCCTCTTGGATGCCCATTATATTAGGACTAAATTCATAACCTAAACCAATTACCATCCTATTTAAAGACTCTCAAAATAATATAAGTGAGGTATGAGAGTTTAATTATTTCTATAAAATAAACCTCCGTGCTCTAAAAAGATATAAGTGAAGCACTAGAGCAACATTGGCTAGCTCAAAACATATAAGTGAAGAACAAAGAGTATTCTAATAAATTGCATATTAATGCGTGTCCCTCTCAAAACATGTGTGAGGCAAGGATGATTGTGGCAAACTACAAAGCAATTACTCATATCATACAAGACGCTACAAGAAAAACACATATCATGTGGTGAATAAAAATATAGCCTCAAGTAAATTTACCAATGGATTGAAGTCGAAAGAGGGGATGCCTTCCGGGACATCCCCAAGCTTAGGCTCTTTGGTACCCTTGAATATTTCTTTGAGTTCCTTGAGCATCCACAAGCTTAGACTCTTTCCACTCTTTATTCCATAGTCCATCAAATCTTTACCCAAAACATGAAAACTTCACAACACAAAACTCAACAGAAAACTCGTGAGATCCGTTAGTATAAGAAAAATAAATCACCACTTTAGGTATTGTTGTGAAATGATTATTTATTTATATTGGTGTAATATCTACTTTATTCACACTACTCCATGGTTCATACCCCCCGATAGAGCCCATAGATACATCAAAATAAGCAAACAACACAAAGAAAACAGAATCTTTCTAAAACAGAACACTCTGTAGCAATCTATAGACTTCGAATACTTCTGTAACTCCAAAAATTCTGAAAAATTATTAAAATCAGGGAAATTTAAATATAAATCTTGTGTAAAATAATTCATACTCATTCGATACTATGGTCAATTTATAAAATTCCTGGACTGAGTGCAAACGTTTCTGTTTTTTAGCAAAATATAATCAACAATCACCGTCGACCATCCCAAAGGTCTTACTTGTCTCAAAAAATAATTAAAACAATAAAACATAATTAATACAGAGGTATTAATGTGTAAAGCACTCAATATCAGAAACAAAAAAACAAAAAAAATTGGTTTGCCTCCCAACAAGCGCTATTGTTTAACGCCCGTAGCTAGACATAATCATTTTAATGATGCTCACATAAAAAGTAGTAATTGAAATATGCAAGAAAGCACGATGAATCTCATGATAATCACATTTAAGTATAACCCTCTTCCTATGCATAGGGATTTTATGAGAAAACAATTTATGGGAACAAGAATCAACTAGCATAGGAAGGAAACACAAGCATAACTTCAAAACTTTGAACACATAGAGAGGAAACTTAATATTATTGAAATTACTACAAGCATATGTTCCTCCCTCATAATAAATTTAAGTAGAATAATGAAGGAATTAAATAATATAACTATCACATGAATCATTCTTTTCATGATGCACAAGCATGCAATCATCATAATCAATTTGGTCTTCAAAACTTGGGGAACAAAAAATATCATCTTCATGAAACATAGCATCCCCAAGCTTGTGGCTTTGCATATCATTAGCATCATGGATATTTAAAGAACTCATACTAGAAACATTGAAATAATGCTTCTCAATCAAGGATCTATCATGAATCACCTTATAATTTTATTCATTCAACACATCATCAAAAATTTCAGATTCATGATTTTCGAACAAAACTTCATAGAGATAATGAACTGAACTCAACTCACTAGCAATTGGTTCATCATAATTTGGCCTTTTGAAAAGATTAGCAAGTGGATGAGGATCCATATCAAAACATTTTTAGCAAGTGAAGATTGAAGCAAATAGAAGGCACGTGCCAACACAAGCAAACAAAAAGCAAAAGAAAAGACGAACGGAAGAAGGGCGAATAAAAAGGCAAATCTTTTTGGTTTTTTCTGAAAATCGTTTTAGAAGTGGGAGAAAGGAAAACGAGAGGCAAATGGAAAATTATAGAAATGCAAGAGATGAGTTTGTGATGGGTACTTGGTAGGATTGATGAAGATCTGCCCGGCAACGGCGCCATAAACCATTCTAGCTACTTCTTGAGCTTGCGTTGGTTTTCCCTTGAAGAGGAAAGGGTGATGCAACAAAGTAGATGAGTATTTCCCTCAGTTTTTGAGGACAAAGGTATCAATCTAGTAGGAGATACAAGCAAGTCCCCAATCTTCGCACCTACTCAAACAATCAAACACTTGCACCCAACGCTATAAAGGGGTTGTGAATCCTTTCACGGTTACTTGCAAAGATGAGATCTGATAGAGATAGATATAAAAGATTGCTAAAACAAAAAGTGAAACAAAAGTAAAAAACATCAGCTGCCCGCAAGGGTGCAATTTCTTCCGTAAGTCGGGCAGTAGAATATGCACTGGAACTTCACCCGGAAGAGATGATGGGTGGCTTTTTGCAACTCAAGGATGACGGGTCAGAATTCACCCAGGATGACTACGCCTGTTGCCACCAAGAGTATCGAGTGTTGGCTAGCTGGCTAGCTATAGAAGCTGACCTATCAAACTACCAGGCGGCTTACAGTGATAGCAACACTCGAGCACAGGCACCTACTTTTGAACCGAAGGATCTGACCCCTCAATGGTGTAAGCATATCTTTGCTCCTGACGTTGACCCATCTCCCATCTTGAATGATGAAGCTCAATTTGAAACTCTACTCAACTACAACTGGGACGTGGAGAACATTCAGGTTGAGGAGCCTGAAGACCCGACACATGGTGACCCGTCGACAAGCAAGGCGAAGAGTCATTCTTCAAAGATTCTAACCTGGGCGAAACTAAGCCGCCAGGCTTTAACTTGTGAAAACTTTCAGAGACATATTTGGGCCTCGCGAGGCCTTGTAATAGCACTAGAAAAAACTTGATTGTCTACTTCTGTGCCATTGTGCACATCATGAATTAGTGATATGAGCACTTCAACTTCAACACCTTTACCAGCGGGTCACAATGCTTTATAATATTGACCTGGAAATTCCTTTAAGTCGGTTCCACTGCCACTTAAATACTTGGAACCTCCTGATGAAGAGATCCTACAAAAGCAAACATTATATATCCTGTTTTTCCAAGCCGGCTTTGAAGGCACAGCGAAAAGAGATCAAAAAATTATAAGCCGGCTTTAAAGGCACAAAAATAAAAGGCCAATTCTCAAAAATTAGAAGCCGACTTGAAAGGCATATCAAGAAAAAATTAACTTTCAAATTTTTTAAGCCGGCTTTAAAGGCATAGCAAGGAGAGATCAACTCAAAAAAATTATAAGCCATCTTTAGAGGAATAACAAGAAGAGATAAACTCTCAAAAATTATAAGCCAGCTTTAAAGGCATAACAAGAAGAGATCAACTCTCATCATGTGTTTTTTAGAAAAACTTGTTTGTGCTTCAAAGAAGCTAGGCATGAAAGCCTGAAACCCCGTAAGCTGGCTCTCACGTGATAGAAATCCGTCGTTTAAATCTTAACAAGTTCATGGTCTTAAAAAAGATTGACCGTTAAGAGTACGAATGGGTCACATAGAGGAGAGACTACGGCAAACAACGCAAGTTTATCCTAGCTCACTGTAAGCTGGCTCTCTCGTGACAAAAGCCGCCTATTAAACTTTGGACAAGTTCAGGGTCTTTGTGCGAGATTGACTATAAAAGCTTAGGTCTCTTATCCAGATTGACTGTCAAGAGTTCGGCGGGTCACATGGTGGAATAGCAAGTTGCAAACAGGTAGGTTTAACCAGGATATGGCATAGAAAGCCGCCCAAGAGGGTATGAAATCTAAACTCATAGAGTTGGAAGCTCGCAAGTGACCATATGAAGAATCATCTCTGACACAGTAATTGTTGGATGAAAACGACGGAAGCCTCATATAATGGGCATGCTGACTTTTTGATATTGATACAGATATATACAATGGAAGATGTATTGACATTGATGAGCGCCTCGTGACTCGGGTATAGTAAGGCCGTAGATGAGCAATGTTCCACGACCTGCCCGTCTCTTCTCCAGAAGTGCGTGATTTACTGTTCTCTGGTATATCAATGAGATAATATGACCCATTGTTGAGATTCTTGCTTACCAAAAAGGCCCTTCCCAAGGGGGTGATAAATTATGCATATCTCTCTGGTCTTGAATCAAACGCAGCACTAAATCGCCTTCCTGGAATGTCCGGATCTTAACTCCGTGGCTATGATAGCGATGCGGGTCTTATTGATAAATCGCCGATCGTGCTGCTGCAAGATCCCTCTCTTCATCCAAAGCATCTAAGGTGTATTGACGTGCTGCCTCATTATCAGTTTTGATGTAAGCCGCCAACCGCGGCGAGTCATGACGTATATCACTTGGGAGAACTACTTCGGCACCATAAACCATCAAAAAAGGCGTATAGCATGTTGATCTATTTGGGGTGGTTCTAAGACTCTAAAGAACTTAAGGCAATTCCTCAACCCAACAATCCGGCATTTGTTCCAAAGGAACCATAAGTCAGGGCTTGATCCCTTGCAAGATTTCCTGGTTAGCACGCTCTTCTTGACCATTAGACTGTAGATGAGCCACTGAAGAAACATCAAGACGGGTGTGTTCACTTCAACAAAACTCTTGCATTGCTCCTTTGGACAGAATTGTACCATTATCAGTGATGATACTATGGGGGGAACCAAAACGGAAAATCAGCTTCCTGAGAAATTAAACTGTAGTCATCGCATCACACTAGCTAACCGGCTCTGCCTCAATCCACTTTGTAAACTTACCATACGCCACCAAGAGGTGGTTCTTCTTGTCCTTAGACCTTTTAAAGGGTCCGACCATATCAAGCCCCTAGATTGCCAACGGCCAGGTTCTAGGAATCATCCGCAACTCCTGAGCTAGCACATGAGCCTGTCATGCAAACTTCTGACAACACCCACATTTACTGACTATGTTCTCTGCATCTACATGAGCTGTTAAACAGGAAAACCCATGTCGAAAAGCTTTAGACACCAAAGATATTGACCCGGCATGATGACCACAGTCTCCTGCGTGGATCTCTTGCAAAATTTCAAGACCCTCCTCTGGAGGGACACAGCATTGAAAAACACCCATCACACTTAGTTCATGTAACTCACCATGGACAATTGTCATGCACTTTGAGCACCTCGTAATTTTCCACGCAAGAACCTCATCGGCGGGGTAAGTCGCCACGAGTCAAATATGCCAGATAAGGCAGCGCCAGTCTGAAATAGCATGAAGAGCTGCCACTAATTGCCCCTCTTGGTCAGGAATAGCAATGTCCCCATCAGAAGGCAATTTGACAGACAGATTGTGCAACACACCAAGAAACACATTAGGAGGCACCGACTTACGTTGAGACCCAATCCGAGCTAGCGCATCAACCGCCTTGTTCTTCCGCCGATCAATGTTGTCCACTTGACAACACTTAAAGTGGCCAGCGATAGTATCAACCGTCTATCGATAAGCCACCATACTAGGGTATTTAGAATCCCAAGTGCCCGAGACTTGCTGAGGCACCAGGTCTGAGTCACTTAGGCATCTGACCCTGCTCAGGTTCATCTCCTTGGCAACTTGGAGACCATGAAGCAGAGCCTCATATTCCGATGCATTGTTGGTACAAGGAAAGATTAATCTTAAAACATAGAAAAACTTATCACCTCTTGGGGAAGTCAAGACAACTCCAGCCCTTGAACTCTCCAAGTAATTGGACCCATCAAAGTGGATTGTCCAATATGTATTGTCTGACTTTTCTTTAGGTGCTTGACACTATGTCCAATCATTAATGAAATCCACCAAAGCTTGAGACTTGATAGACGTGCGAGGTACGTATTTCAGATTAAGTGGTCCAAGATCAATTGCCGACTTAGCAATTCTTCCAGTGGCCTCTCTATTTTGAATGATATCTCCCAAAGGAGCAGAGATAACCACTGGGATTGGATGCCCAAGGAAATAATGTTTCATCTTGCGGCTTGCCATGAAGACTCCAAGAACAATTTTCTGCCAATGTGGGTATCATTGCTTGGAACCAATCAAAAATTCACTGATATAATAAACTGGCCGCTAAACCGGATATTCCTTACCCGCCTCCTTTCGCTCCAGGACCGGCGGCTCAGCTAACTGTTTCTTGAGCGCCTCAAGTGCATCATTAGCAGCATCAGTCAAGAAAGAATTGTATGTCTTTCTTCATCATCTCATACAAGGGTATAGCTTTCTCTCCCAACCGACTTATGAACCGGCTTAAGGTAGCAATGCGACCTGCCAAGTGTTGAACATCATTGATGCATCTCGGCTTTTAAAGGGAAGTTATAGCCTTGATCTTCCCTGGATTAGCCTCAATGCCCCGCTCAGAGACCAAATATCCCAGAAGCTTTCCTGCAGGTACACCAAAAACACATTTGGCCAGGTTAAGCATCATCTTGTAGACAGAGAGGTTATCAAAGGTCTCCTTCAAATCTGCAAGCAATGTCTCCTTCTTAGACTTGACCACAATATCGTCCTCATAAGCATGAACGTTGCGCCTGATCTGGCTAAGAAGGCAGTTCTGGACACACCGTTGACAAGTCGCATGAGCACTTTTAAGTCCAAAATGCATAGACACCTAGCAGAAAGCTCCAAAAGGTGTTATGAAAGCCGTCTTCTCCTAATCTTCAACCGCCATCTTGATCTAAAGGTAACCTGAATAAGCATCCAGGAAGCATATACTCTCACAACCCTCTGTTGCTAACAAATCAATAGGACAAGCCTTGTTTAAACCTGTGTAATCTACACACATATGCCATGAGGCATTCTTCTTCAGGACAAGGACCAGATTAGCCAACCATTCAGAGTGAAAGACCTCCACAATGAACCCTGCTGCCAAGAGTCGGGCTAGCTCTTCACCACTAACTTGACGCCGCTCTTCATTGAAATGATGAAGGAACTGCTTGATGAGTTTAAACTTAGGATCCAGATTAAGGTGGTGCTTAGCGAATTCTGTCGGTACACCCGACATGTCAGAAGGCTTCAATGCAAAGATGTCCTGATTCTCATGGATGAATTCGATGAGCACACTTTCCTATTTGGGATCCATATTATCCCCTATCGTGAACTACTTTGAAGAGTCGCCAGGGGTAAAATCCACCAATTTTGTATCCTCTTCCACAAACTTCAGCGGCGGCTCAGATTTTGTGCTGGGCTTGTTCAACGGGGACATATCTACCGAGTCAACATTATCTTTATAACTTAAGCTCAGCTTCAGCACAGCTTGACTCTGCATATGTAGCATCACCTTCTTCACACTCAAGAGCAATTTTCTGATCACCATGTACTGTAATCGTTCCCTTCTCACCTGGAATCTTGAGGTGCAAGTAAATATAACAGGCTCGGGCCATAAATTTTGCATAAGCCGGTCATCCAAACAAAGCATGGATTTGACTTTTATTTTAACCCCTTCAAACCACATGGATCAATCCTATAATCATACTCATCACCAAAAGCCGCCTCCAATGCAATCTTGCCAATAGGATATGCTGACTTGCCAGGCACCACCCCATGAAAAACTGTAGATGATGTCTTGAGGTCCTTGTCTATCAGGTTCATCCGGCAAAAAGTGTGATAATATAGGATATTGATACTGTTGCCTCCGTCCATCAGTACCTTTGTAAATTTGTGGCCTCCTACCCGCGGATCCACCACAAGGGCCAAGTGCCCCGGGATATCAACGTGTGGTGGGTGATCCACCCAGCTACATGAGATAGTGTGCTCTTACCACTTCAAGTATTGTGGAACAGTCGGTGTTGACATATGACCCGCCCTCCTGCACAACTTATGATCTCGCTTGTCAATACTTGTAGTAAATACATGATACTGACCCTCATGGAGCTGCTTTGGATTACTCTGACACCCTGATTGGCTATTTTGCTAATTGTTATTGATGGAGTGTTGATTGTGACCACCCTAATTGCCTTGACCTTGGTAACTAGAACTTGAGACGCTGCCACCAAAGCTGGAGACAGGAGAGCCAGATCTTGACCCGCCGAGCGACCCATTGCCATTCCCGTTATGTTGATTAAGACTGTAATTTTCAAACTCCCGCATCACCCAGCAATCCTTCCTAGGGAATAGACGGCTTATCGGGAAGACTATGCTTCGGACAAGGGCTATTCAGCATTGCTTCCATATTGATAGCTTGAATTTTCCAAAACACGGCTTACCATTACCCTCACCACGGTTTTGGCCGGTGTTGGTATTAGCTACCAGATCTGACCGGCCATCCGGGTGTTTACGTTTTCCACCATTGCCTGAATTGTTGTTTCCTGCGGTGTTTTGCTGTTGACTCTTATCGTTGCTATTCTTCTTGCCTTTACCAGACTTCTCATCATCGAAGCCTGGGTCCTTCATAGTATCAGAATCTGCATACTTGTTAAGAGCCACAATTAGTTCCCCCATATCTTGACAGGATCATTTAAGTCAGCTGAGCTTCTTCTTGAGGGGCACAAAGTGACAATTCTTCTCCCAAAACAGAATCACCTAGGCTGTCGTAATATTATCACTACAGGAATTAGGCACTTTGCCATCAGCCATCCCGGGCGGCAAAGACATGCATCCTGGACGGCAAAGGCTTTGTCGTCCACCAGCAGACGGCCAACCGTACAACTGAATAAGCCACGGTAAAGGGCGCTTTGCCATCTGCTGGCAGCCGGCAAAGACCTTTGCATCTTTGCCGTCTACCAGCGGACGACAAAGGGCATGGACAGCACATGTGGCAACTTAGGTTCGTTAAGGGCATAACGGCGTGCTTTGCCATCCGCTGATAGACGGCAAAGAACTAAGGTCTTTGCCATCTGCCAGTGGACAGCAAAGCACCTCTTTCTTTGCCAGCCTAGGTGGGTTCTTTGTCGTTCGCTGGCAGATGGCAAAAAACTTAGGTCTTTGCCGTCTGCCAGCGGACGGCAAAGAACCCACCTAGGCCGGCCTGGTGCTACCCCAGGTTGCACAGGTAGCTGCCGCGTGGCGGCTTTGCCGTCTACTGCCAGACGACAAAGCTCTTTGTCATCTGCCAGCAGACGGCAAAGTTCTTTGTCGTCTGCCAGTAGACGACAAAGAGCCTGCGCGGCCCATGTTTTTCCTGTTTTTTATTAAATTCATTCAATTTCACATAATTTAACATATATATATACACACATTTGAAAATACTTTCAAAAAGCATAACAACACATATACATACCAAATCATATCCCTGCCATATAGATATGATCATCCAACATATATATATATATACATACCAAATGAAAAGTCCATATGCAACATATATAGCTAGCCAACATACCCCACAAAAAGCATACAATGGTTTCATCCATACATACATATATAGGTAGCAAGTTTCACATTGTTCATCCTACAAAATGAAAACAAAAAGGAAGCACGAGCAGAAGAGTAGACTACATGAACGCAAGCTTCCTCATCGAAAGCAAATTTGCAAATTGGGAAAGAAGGAAGTTAGAAGAAGAAGAAGAAGAAGAAGAAGACTAGAAGAAGAAGACTAGCTAGAAGAAGAAGAAGAAGAAGACTAGCTAGAAGAAGAAGAAGAATTTATCTTCTCTTTCTTTTTCTCCTCTCCTCTCCTCTTCTCCAAGGTAGTAATGCCATTTTCTAGCTAACTAAGCATATCAAGTCATATTGGGGGGGGGGGAAATGCTAAGTATAGGTCATTTTATAGCTATCCGAGGTAGAATATATCATTTCGGAGCTAAGTAAGGTTATTATATCATTTTTGAGGAAAAAAAGCTAAGTATAGGTCATTTTGGAGCTAAACCAAGGTTATTGTGCCATTTTTAACCTAAGTGAGCTAATTATGTCATAAATGAACTAGCTAAGCTAATTATAGATCATTATTGAGCTATCCTAGGTAGTTATGCCATTTTGTACCTAAGTTAGCTAATTCTGTCATAAATGAACTAGCTAAGCTAGCTATAGATCATTATTGAGCTATCCTAGGTAGTTATGCCATTTTCTAGCTAACTAAGCATATCAAGTCATTTTGGAGGAAAAAATGCTAAGTATAGGTCATTTTATATCCTAGGTAGAATATATCATTTTGGAGCTAAGTAAGGTTATTATGTCATTTTTGAGGAAAATAAGCTAAGTATAGGTCATTTTGGAGCTAATTAGGTCATTTCTTAAGCTAAGTATGCATTTGTTAAGCAAAACACTTGGGAAAACTTACCATCATCACGGAGGTGGAGGACCGGTCGGGTTTGCGCCAGGGTGAGACGTAGAAGAACCGGTCAGGGTTGCGGCAGACGTTGAAGGATCGGTCGATGCTTGTCGGGAGGCACGCTGCACCAAAGATCATTTGCAATGTCTCCTTAGCATGATGCAACTCAAATGTGAATACTAGTAACTAATGACCACTCAAATGAAACTCACTATGGGTGCTATAGCAATATGGGGTATCGACGGAGTGGTTTGACCATTGTTCTGGCACACGGTCTGCACATTTTGTTTTCATGAGTCATTCATATTAGTTAGTGATGAAACGAACATTACGTGCATGATTTGGCTAATATGCAGGAGAAACTTACCACGAGGAGCTCGTATAGGGCCCGGTGAGACACGTCGTTCTGGTTCCTCTCCTCCTCCGAGAGCCTAGTCGTCCTCTCCTCCATGTCCTTCTCCCTCTGTGCCGCCTGCCTGCTTGCCTCCGCCAGAAACTCCTGGGCCCTAGCCTCAATGGCGAGCTCCATTGGCCGTGGACTAGGCCTTATCTCAGGATCAGAGCTCGTCTGGTGCTTCTCGATCTCCGGGAGAGTTCTAGGACAACGTATTAGTCCATCCCCAATGGCTATCGAGCCATGGGGCCTCCCGCCACCAGATATCATCACGTGCTCTGGATCAAAAGGACTCTGACTCGGGTTGACGTCCTCCCCTTTCCTTGCCTTCCCCTCATCTCTGTACCTCACAAGCTTGTTGTGGGAGGAGATGTTGCTGAAGCTCTCTGGATGATTGATTTCATCCTCAAAGAATGCCTTGGCCTTCTTGTACGAGGCAGTATGGGCCATGGCATAAAGGTCGAACAGCGGTGGCACCTCCTTCTTGTTTTCTCGCGCCTAAAAGAGAGGAACAAAATATTAGTTAAGGTCTCAAGCTAGCATGAAGAATGAAATTGCATGAATCATGAAGCAAACCACATACCCAGTGATCCCTGTAGTCAAACAGGTTGGAGCTCCCTTGATGGTGTGGCACACCTCTCATTTGGGCACGCTTATCCTTGGCCTTGTTGTGTTCGGCTAGCCATTGGGGAGAGCACCACTCATCCACCAATGCCTCCCAACAGTCCATCCTATCCACACACCATCTCGAGGGCACCTAAGTTAGAAAAGAGAAATTTCAGCGCTACGCCTATGAATCAAATCAAAGAAACTAAGTACAAGGACTTAAGAATAGATAATTACCTTCATTAACTTCTCCTTACTCAGATAATTTTTGCGGCACTTCTTCTTGGCCCTCTTAATGTTAGTCGAGGCGTAGTAGTCTCCAATAACCTGCACCCAAGCCTCGTGTCGTAAGTTCTGAAGTAGGCGCTTGCACTCGGCTTCAAGAACAAAAGCTGCTTTCGCCTCGTCCTCCTCAAGACACATGTACAAGGTCTGCAATCAAACAAGACAACACTCTTTAGTACAATCACTAGGTGTTGTTGATTTTTAATTCTGTAAAGGAGAAATTACCCAAATGCGACAGATCACAATGTTAGCCACTGTCTCGCACAAGACACTGTCGACCATCTCCTCCGGCGGGGCCGGGGCATCCATGCACAGCTCCCAGGTCAGTGCTACCTATGGAGCCTCACTGGGCAACTTGACCTTCCCCGGGAAGTGGTGCCAGAGAAGCACACCAAGGACCTGGTTGGGCCTGCGGACACCATGCTCGTATTTCCAACCCCTACAATATGACAAGGCCAACACATTAGATATTAATTTGAAGAAACATGAATGAAAAAGGATAAAAAAGAGTAAATGCACTTACTTCTCCGCATTTGGCGCAATCAACCACCTCTGCCTGCGGGTCGTCGGCACCGGTGGGAGCTTTGTACAACCACGCTGGTAGACCTTCTTGCCCTCCTCAACTAGGTTGCCCTCGCTATAGGTGTCCTCAGACAAGTTGTCCTCGCCACCATCAGCATGGCCACTAGCCTCCGGAGTCACGTGGGACGAAGACTCTGGGACCCGAGTCTCCTGGGACGAAGACTCTGGGACCGAATTCTCCTGGGACGAAGGTTCAGTGACCAGAGGCTCATGGACCAGAGTCCGAGATGGGTCCAAGTCAGAAGGGTCCACCTGAGATGGAGCACTCCTGTGGTCAGGAGAATCAGCTGGGGGTGGTGGCGAGGAAGGCGCAGCAGCCTTCCTACCTCTAGCACCTCTCTTCGTCTTCCCCCGACCTCTCCCGGTCGAAGAAGAAGCGCCCGCTGGTGTCTGCATGCTGTGTACCAGCGCTCTCCGGAGTTGCTGGGGTGGAATAATAGCACCCTTCCCAGCACGCGCCGAGGAAGGAGGCTTAGAGCCCTCTTGACCTGAGCCCACCATCTATCAACACCTGCAATGACAAAGAGTGAACGAAATTAGTTAAACATAAAAAAATTGAATACCTAATAACATGAACTAATTAATAATATATATGTACATAATAATAATTGAATAACTCACATTACTAATATTAATCTTCATCGTCTATATAAGCTCCGGGATCAATAAATGCATAATCATCATCACTATCAGTAATGACGTGCCCATCAGCATCATCAATAAATGCATCAACATGTGGAAGGCCTCTATGTAATCGATCAAGCATTGTCAGGTCATCCGCAGCAGTAACCTCTTCTTCCGTCTCTTCTTGTTCCGGCTCAGGGGTGAAGTCAGGTTCACTGTCACTGTCGACCTCAATGTCCTGGGGTGAAGTAGAGCGGTTCTTGAAACATTTTTTGGAAACACGTGTTTCTTGGAAGAATTCTCCTTCATATGTGTCTGGGTTAATGTGAGGTTCATAATCATCTTCATTGCGGGGAGGTGGTCTAAAATGTGGCGGCACATCATAAACGACATCCCAACCTTTCAAATTTGGATCCGTTTGGCAGGTCCACAGTAGATAGAAAACTTGGGTTGCCTGTTGAGCCGTAATATAGACATCGGGAACATCTAAATGGGTGTTTTGTTTGATTTTGACTAGCCCTATATGTTCATGAGTCCTTCTAGTCTCCTTCCGCTGGAACCAATAACATTTGAAGACTATGACGTTTGGTGGGTTTTCACCAAAGAATGTAAGTTCATAAATTCCTTCAACTCATCCATAATACTCGACCCCTCCTTCGCCGACAGCGGAGACACAACAATTTGTAGACTTTCGGTCGGCCATAGATAGCTCTTTGCCAAAAGTATGAAAGCGATACCCGTTGATGTCGTATTTATCAAATTAACGGACCTTATACTCAAAACCATTACTGACTTGTCTCAATTCGGAGTCCATATACTCTCCATTAGCCTACAAGTTTAATACGAAAGGATTGTTGCATTAGCCACAAAGTAGGCGAAGAAATGAAATCGTGTAATTAATGGAAATTACCGTTTGCTTGAACCAAGAGATGAAAACCGGATATCCGCCTGCATGCTTTGCCAGAAGCTCATACTATTTGATGGAATCCTTTTGGATCACCGCTCCATCTGAGAATTTGGCGATGTATCGACTGTATCACATATTCGGGAATAAGAGCATTTCAAAGGAATTAGATGTGGTGAAACAATGTACCGAGAACTTACTTTATGTACGGCCACACTTCTGTTAGGTTGTTGAAGATACAACGAAATGGTCCGCTATTCTTAGACATCCAACGCTATTTATTTCGAAGCACCAGCTGGTGCGAGCTTCCCTTTGAATAGGCTGAGGTTGGATCGACCTTTTTCACGATCACCATCATTGTGCCGAGGCTTCGGATTATGCAAATGATGATTCTTGGCTTTGCCGCCTGCTCCTCAGTAATGAATGCCTCAGCCATCGATGCTTCAACTCTACGTTTATTTTTATATTTTGCTCGAAGCGTCTTCTGCATCCTCTCAGTTGCGAAGCACCAACGATTTTGCACGCCCCCCCAATCTTGCCTCGGTCAGGAGATGCAAAATCAAATGCTACATTGGATTAAAGAAGCTCGGTTTAAAGATCTTTTCTAACTTGCAGATCAACTCCGGCGCCAACTCTTCTACTTTGTCTAGCACGCCAGGCGATAGTTCTTTCGCACAAAGAGCACAGAATAAATAGCTCAGCTATGCTAGTACTAGCCATTCATCCTTAGGGATAAAGCCACGCAACATCACCAGCATTACCTGCTCAAGCCATATGTGCCAACCATGAGTCTTGAGACCAAATATTTTCAATTTGTCAAGACTCGCTGCCCTCTTTAGATTCGTTGCATACCATCGGGGAACATCAACTGCATTTTCACCCACAAGATCATTTCCCTCATAGCTGGCCTTCCGAGACTGAACCATGCCTTTGGCTTCCTCTAGTTTTTCTTTCCTTTCAGTTGTCGAATGTTTTGTAACGGTCTATCAAATAGAGCCTCCTGATCGACTCTAGCCTTAGGATTATCCTTCGACTTCCCCTCTATGCTGAACAATGTACCAAAAAGGGCCTCCGCGATATTCTTTTCAGTGTGCATCACGTCGATGTTGTGTGGGCAAAGGAGGTCTTTAAAGTAAGGCAGATCCCACAAACATATCTCGTGATTCCAGGCATGTTCCGTATTATACCCTTTGAAATACCCTGGACGATCTGGATCCGGCTCGAGAGAATTTATCTGATCCAAGATCTGTTAGCCTCTCAACGTAGGTGGTGCAGTGCTTTTGACAACTCTACATTTGATGAAATTCTTCTTGTCTTTTCTAAACTTATGGTCAGGATACAGGAATTGTCTATGCATGTCGAAGCAAGAAAACTTGGGACCCGCCTCCAGCCAATAGAACTGAAGAGCTGCCTTGCATGTGGGGCACGGAAACCTTCCATGCACACACCAGCCAATGAATAGCGCATACGCTGGCAAGTCATGCATCGAGTACATGTACCACACATGCATTTTGAAGTTCTTTTTTGTAGCGGCATCGTATGTCTTGATCCCATTATCCCAAGCTTCTTGCAATTCATCCTTAATCGGTTGCATGTACACATTCATATTCTTCCCCGTATATTTGGCCTTGGAATTATCAACATCGGGAAAATGTTCTTTCTTTTCATAATCTCTCCGGGGGGAGATTGAGTGGAATGACAAATACAGGCCAACAACTGTATTGTGCTACCGTCATACCATACACATTGAACCCATCCATGCTGATGGCAACTCGAGGATGCCTTGGATCTGCCGCTTTATCCTTATGTAATGCATCGAAGTGCTTCCATGCAAAAGCGTCTGAAGTGTGTCCCAAGATTGGATTCCCATCTGCATGTAGTTCTGTTCTTTTGCCCAATTTATGCCACGTCATCTGTCTGGCCGTCTCTTCGACCATGAAAAGACGTTGAAGTCTTGGTATGATTGGCAGATACCGAAGAACATTAATGGGGATTTTGGTCTGACTCTTCTCACCCACACCGTTGTCTACAAGAACATACCTAGAAGCATTGCAAATGGGGCAATAGTTCAAGCCCGCATACTCAAGCCTACATAAGGCACATCCATTCTCACAGGCATCTATCTTCTCATAGGGCATCTTAAGCGCACGTAGGATTTTGTCTGACTGATACAGGTTTGGTGGCAATACATGGCCTTTGCATAGAAAGCGTCCAAATATTGTCATCATTGCGTCGTAGCATTCTCTGCCCAGGTTGAACTGAGCCTGCAGATCCATTACTTGCATGATGGCATCCAGCTGACAAAGCTTAGTGTGCTCGTGGAGAGGACGTTTTGAAGACTCCGACATTTCATAAAAGGCCTTTGCAGATTCCTCCATCTCATCGTCCGAATCCCTAGCATCATCAAATTTTTGCACCATGTCTTCGATCCCGGTACCATGCTCGTCGGTGCGATGACGAACCACCTCAGCTCTAGCACGTTGGGCACACTCACCATGAAATGTCCAGACCGTATAATTAGGCATAAAACCCCACTTCTCCAAGTGTTTGATCATTTCAAACTCTGACTTCTTCTTACAGTTGTCGCAATCGACACAAGGGCACTAGGTTCTTTTTTGTCCATTTGCAAATGCGACTCTCACAAACTCCTTGGTTTTTGTTATCCATTCACGGGTCATGTCTTTTTGCTAGTGTGACCGGTGTACATCCACCCACGATCACTCATCTTGCCTAGCTACTAGACACAGACAAACTATATACATAATTCAGCAAACCATATTCATCAGTTAATAGAGTTTGTCAGTTTTATTACGTCGATGCAACCTAGACGCTAGTAGGTAAAGATAGGTCCTAATCCCACCAGAGTATGTGTAGATTTGGTTTGTTTTCCCATGCTCTGCTCTGGATCCGACTCACAATTTCGGCAGCGCCTCCCCGCTGTTCTCCTGATACACGTCTCGGCAATAAGGAGAGAGGATGTGTACCTGGAGAACAACAGGGAGGCACTGATGAAATTCTGCATCGGATCCGAAGCAGAGCATATGGGAAAACGAACCCAATCTACACATACTCGGGCTGTCCATGGATAATGTTGGACAATTTGAAAGAATCATTGTTATAAATATGCTAATGAATGCGTATTTATAGATGCAACCCTTTCGAATGAGAGACGCATAGTGGTCACGCATACTGATGATTGAAGACACCTGTAGCTAGCAAGTTTCATCGGCATGAAGACCGGAACAGGGGAAATGAATGGGGTAAGAGGATATGTCACTTGTGCTCACCCACGAACGCAGGGGCACAGCTCGTCGAACGCACGGGGAGGTCGTCGAACACCAGACCCTCGCAGCGACGAAACAACTGCACATTTAAATCCACCTGATCAACATAAATATCATGTTCTGTATAACAAAATCAAAAAATATATGACCTAACTCATAATTCACAAATATATGACCCGTGTCGTGTCGGGGTCGGGGTGTCGGGGGTGTCGTGTCGGGGTCGGGGTGTCGGGGGTGTCGTGTCGGGGTCGGGGTGTCGGGGGTGTCGTGTCGGGTTAGGGGTGCTGTGTCGGGGTCGGGGGTGTCGTGTCAGGGTGTCAGGGTGTCGTTTCGGGTTCGGGGTGTCGTGTCGGCGTCGGGGTGTTGGGGGTGCCGTGTCGGGGGTCGGGTTATAGGTGATGTCATGTCGGGGTCGATCCTCGACTCCTTTTCCCCTCGATCCTCGACCCCCGACAATCTAAATAAACCTAAACTAAATCTAGGTGGGGGGCCTAACTAAACCTAAACTAAACCTAAAACTAAACTAAACCTAAACTAAACCTAAAACTAGACCTAAACCTAAACCTAATTAACCAAAATCTAAATGAAACCTAATTTAAAAAAATCTAAATTAAACAAAATTTAAATAAAAAATCTAAAAACTCTAAATTAAACATTAAAAAAGAGAGGGCAAACTCACCTTGGGCGGCGGCCGGCGGCGGCGGCAGGGGTGGGGGCGGCCGGCGGTAGGGACGGGGGTGGCCGTCGGCCTGCTGCAGGGGCGGGGGCGGGGCGGCCGGTGGCACAGGGGGTGGCGGCGGTGTCCGGTGGAACGAGGGGGGAGGTGGCGGTGGCTCGGGAACGAGGGAGTATGCGGTGCGGGGGCGGCCGTCGGCCGGCTGCAGGGGCGGGTGCGGGGGCGGCCGGTGGCACGGGGGGCGGCGGCGACTCGGGTGCGGGAAGGGGAGAGAGAGAGGGGTGGGGCGCGCTAGCAAATGGCAAAGAGCCTCAGTTAGTGGGGTGGGGCCGTGGGAAACGACCGTTAGATGGCCACTCTCTTTGCCGTCCCCTAGCGGAAGGCAAAACTTCTTTGTCGTCTGCTAGTGGACGGCAAAGAGAGTGGCTGTTAGCTAGTTCTCGTTGTGGGCCACCCTTCCTCTTTGCCGTTCGCTAGCAGATGGCAAAGAGGCTTTGCCGTCCTCTAGCATACGACAAAGAAGAGGCTGACGGCAATGAGATCTTTGCCGTCGGCTCTTTCTTTCTTAACAGTTTTATTTAAGCTGATGGCAAAGACCTTCTTTGCCATCAGTTGTCAGACGGCAAAGAGCTGCCAGACGGCAAAGATCCTGATTCCAGTAGTGTATCAGACGAGTGGATAATGGTAGAGACCTGCCAGACCCTATGGTGGGCCGACTCATCATCCTTCTACACAGAATGATACAAATATAAAATCGTCATAGTTTGTTTGCACATTCCTTAAAAGTTCTTAATGAACCGCGCTTTCAACTCGGCCTAGGACTTAATGGTATTGGGAAACCCTTTAACCAAGTGCGAGTCGGCCCATCCAACATCATGATGAAGTATTTGGCACAGACTGTATGACTAACATCTAGCATCTGCATTGCTAGCTCATAGCTCTCAATCCAAGCCTAGACGTGACTCTGGCTCCTACCGATGTTGAAGGTGTTAGTATGGACTGCTCGTGATAAGCCGCCGCAGCCGCCGCTGCAGCCACCGCCTCCTGCTGAGCCCTTGCATTAGCCACAATCACCTGAGCATCCACAATGGGTGGGTTATTGGGCAGGTTTCGACTCTTCTCGTTGGAGACGGTCGGCGACTCTAGACGCCGGCTGTAACTGTGACTCGGAAGCAAGGTTGAATGCACGCCACACAGGCTGTGTGTGTACTTCTCCTGTTGAGCCACTGCCATCCGCAGAAGCTCAATGGCATTCCGCGCCTCCACCGCGAAAGGCGTCTGTCAGGGATAGGAAGTGCATTAAACATAGTAGCTTCTGCTGCCATATTTGCCATTGGGTTAGAATAATGTCCGGGTGGTGTCAAAAAATCATGCGGCTGAGTCCGATCCATGCAGGGTGGGTCTAATTGTCGTTTTTGAGTTGCCGCCCCATTCGTTGACATCTCCATTCTTGGTCCTATTCCTGCAGTATTTAAAAGGTTTCGGGGCCCATACTGCTCACGCAGGCAGGTATGATACCTCATCCGATGAAGCGCCTCCGAGACATTCTGATCCAAGTTCAAATGGAAAGCCTCAGCCTTCAAATGTTCTAACTCAGCATCAATCTGCCGCTGCACTATGCTGATCTCCTCCTGAGCCATGGCCATCTGATCCTTCAGCCTCGTGATCTCTAGATTACACTGTGCTGGATTCTTAGCCGTCACCTCACTGGCCATGAGATTCATCAACTCATTCATTCAATCCAACAAAACTTGAGCCAGCGGCCCGGATGACCTGGCTCCTGCCTCCACAACAGCCGTAGTTGCTCCAGCTATCGTGCTATTGAAAGCCGACATTGTGCCTGCCATCAATACGGTGGCTTGGTTTGGCGGCTCATAAGGTTCCAAGGCACTATCGCTTTCATAATAGCCCCCAAGCACGCCGTCGTGAAGCTGATAGATTGACTTTGTTTCTCCACTTGAAGATCCATCCTCTGAACAAACGAAGGTCTCTCCTCCTGACATAGAGTCTTCCGTAAGTTCCAAGCCCTACGTGCATCCAATGAAGACGAGCTTTCGGCCGGATCCGAAACGGGCGGGTTGAGCGCATCGGGCCGGCTTGACAAGGTCAGTCGAGATGTCCGGCCCAGGCTTAGATCTGCCGATCTTTCCAATGAAGACGTGAATTCCGTCGAAGGGGACCCGGTACCCGTACTCGACAGAGTCGGCCTCGGGACCCCAGCCGACATTGTCGATGTAGAGCTTGTCGCGGCGACTCTTAGTCATCATGCCAATGGCGTATCCTTCGATCCCTGGAAAAGAGCCCTTTGAGAACTCCAATCCAATGTGCATGAGCCCCACGATGCGCGCCAACTATCGTGGGATTGTCACGATAGATTTCCTACGGTAAGGACTTAGCGGTGAGGCCATCACTACGGCGGCTTGCTCGAAGGGGTTGGACGGGATGACAGACACGAGTTTACCTAGGTTTGGCCCCTCTCGCAGGAGGTAAACTCCTACATCCTGCTTTGTGTTGTATTGATTGGTTATCGATTACAAGGGAGCAGAAATCGCTTGACCTAGCTCATGATCAAAACTCTTGTGTCCTAAGCCGCCTAGGTAACCCACCCATATATACACAGGTCGAGGCCCTAGGCTTACAAGAGTTAGGGTCGGATCATAGTTAATAACCGACCTCACCTCTAACTGCTCTTGCCTTGTGTGGCAAGCCGCCTTGACGGCTTATGACATCGGGTCATACTTTCCCATCTGGTTCTGGACCTCGAGGCCCATTGAGCAGGTTACTTCCAAGCCTCATTGCTAAGCTGCCAACCTCATGACCCGGCCCCACCTCGCCCCGTCTCATCACGGGGTTATAGAACAAACACACGGTGAGGTGGGACTAAACACAAGTTGAGTGTCATAACTTCACCGAGTTCATTCTATCCGGAACTCGGCAAAGATGGGATCGCTAGAATTGTAATTTTGGGTCAAACTCAGCACCCAGAAGTTTCTCGAGTTTCCGACAAAATGAAGTCGGCAAAGTTTTAGAACTCGAGACAAACCAGATATTGGTAGTACTACCTTTTTTGCATATATACTATAACACTAATCCTCTTAGAATTGGAGATCCAACATTCAATTGAGGTCTCCAATTGACATTGGGTCACCCGATTTTGACCAGGTCAATAATTTTGCAGAACTCGCTTATTAAATTTGTCTATACTACGTTTATAAATACACTATGCTCCATGGTTTTAAGGCCTCGCAATCAATTGATGTCTTCAATTTGAAATTGGGTCACCTGAGTTTGATGGGTCAATAACTTCTCAAGGAGCTCTCTTGTTTAATTCTTTTAATACATCTCTCTTAGTAAATTCATTTAATTCGCCTACTTTATTATATATTTTTAATCCTTGTGCTCTTTGATATTAAAGCTCTCTCATTTCATCCAGATATTTATTTAGGATTTGGTTTGTGATTTTGACAGTTCAACAATTTTCCAAATTTACCGGCAGCAATCGACCTATAAAAACATATCAATCAATCGGCAGCCTTCTTACCACATTAGTCTTCGTTTTCTCATGACAGATGCCATGGGTAGGCTTATCGAAGGTGGTTGGGGCCGGAGGACGCCGACGGGCTCGGGGAGCGGGTGTAGGCACAAGCGGTGACTGACACTCGATGTACCCAAGTTTGGGGCCCTCCGAGGGAGGTAACACCCCTAGTCCTGCCTGATCTAGTTGATCAAAGAGGAAAGGTTACAATGATGCTCCTTGAGCTATGTCTGGAGGTGGAAGAATGAGCAGCCGACTCCTCTTCCTTGCTATGAGGGTGGTTGCGGAATGAGGGGTTCCTGTGTGTGTGTGTGTGTTCTCTTGCTCTACTTGCTTGCACTTTGCATGGGGGGCTCCGGGGGGGTGTTTAATGCAACCCCCCGGATTACAATATGGATGGAAAGCCATGGGAGGCTCCCAGCTGGCAGCCTCTGAAGCCGTCCATGGGGACCCAGCTGTAGGGTCTCGTTGCTGGTAGGGCCTGCCAGCTGGGAAGTCCCGTCGTGAGTCGGAGGGGCCCGCATCATAGGTGGCATCAGCGGTCACTTCACGACACGGGTCATCCTTCGGGGCGTCGCCTTGTGGTAGCCGGCAGCGGTCAGTGGTACGGTCGTCTACACTATAGCCATGCCGGGGCAGGTAATGGAGTGGTTGGAGGCGTGCCGGCACTATCAGAGGCCCGGTCGCGGTCAACTGAAGTCAGCGGCACTATTGCCTCCACTATAGCCATACGGGCGCTGACCCCCGTCGAGTTGGGGGCCACTGTTACCTTGCACGTCTTGGTAGTGGGATCCAAGGTTCGACCGGCTAGGGTGCCCGGGGGAGCAGCCCCCAGCAGGCAAGCCACCAGAGCCCGTCAGGCATAGCCGGCTAGGCGTAGCCGGCAAGACCCAGCCGGCACAGCGTAGCCGGCTTGGTGCGATCCGGACTATAGGGGGAGGCGGCTCGCCCCTCAGTCATTTTAGAAAGCTGAAGTTGTAGGTCGATTTAGGCTACCCTGGTGCTATCCCCCTGACATTAGTAGCCGAAGCACAGGAAGCCCACTGCCGATCCGTCGCGGACCTCGTCGGCTTGAACATTGCTTCATCATCGAGGTTCACCTCGGGAGCCGATCGTCAGTAGGCAATCAGTCGCCGGCCATGCAGTCGATTGACGCTTCGAATATTGCCCTGGGCGCCCCGTCTGGCGGTGCATATGCGCCACGTGGGAGACGTAACGGGTCGCAGCCTTGCTAGGTCGCGTGACGGACGAGACCGGACCGGGGGGCGAGGCCCGCCACGGCCATAGCCTCGGCCCGCGTGCATGGATCTTCTATGACTTGGGTCATCGGTTGATGCTCCCAAGAGTAGTAACTGCCACCCCGCACGCGACGAGAATGATGGGAGGATTGTGCAATGAATCTTCCCCCCACGACCGTCCGCCTAGGGTTTAAATGGGAGGGGAAGGGGAATGGAAAGGACCATTCATTCTCCTTGCACCCATTGCTTTCCACTCGTCGCCCTCCCCCTCCTGCTCTAAGAGAACAAGAGAAGGAGAGCAAAGCCCATGCTTCTCGCCGCGCCCCGTCATCGTCGTCGGAGTCTGTTCTGTAGTCGAGCCCTAACGCCCGCCACCGCGCCCGCAAGCCCCTTCGAGGAGCCATGGCAAGTAAGGGGGCGTGGGACGGCAACATCGTCGACGAGAAATTCATCGAGCACCTCCGGCACCGCCGAAAGCTGTCGGAGGAGGAGCTCGTGGAGGCATACATCACCGAGACGGAGAACTCCCCGGCCCCACAGGATGGCGAAGTGGTCATTTTCGTGGAGCATTTCCTCCGCGCGCTCAGACTATCGACGAGCACGTTCTTCCGGCGGTTCCTCACTCGGTTCGGCCTACAGCCGCACCACCTCGCCCCCAACGCCGTCCTACAGCTAGCGGCCTACGTAACCCTCTGCGAGGTGTACCTAGGGCTGGAACCGAGGCTTGAACTTTGATTCTGCCGATTCTTCCTCAAGCGGCAGATGGCGAAGGACCCCGTGATGCAGCAGGCAGTCATGACCGCCTGCAGGGGCGCTCTAATCCATATCCGCCAGGGATCCGGCTTCCCGAAGCTCCCACTGCAAGATTCAGTGAAGAACTAGCAATGGGGGTTCTTCTACGTGAAGAATGTGAAGCCGGGGGAGGACCACATCAACCTCCCTGACTTCGTCAATATGCTACCGGTGGCGATGCTGACCTAGCGGACGGCTCCGCCTCAGGCCTCGGAAACAACAGACCAGCTCTGCAAGCGGGTGCTGCATGTGACCAGGTCGGAAGGCTTGTAGGCGTCCGACCTGCTGGCGGCGATGGTGTTGTGCCGGTTGTAGCCATTGTAGAGCCGGCCGCACCTCATCTGCGAGATGGGGGGCCGGCATGACCCCTGCCGGCTCTCCACCAACGAGTTGAAGTCGGTCCACGTAGCATGGAGGGTGAACACCATCTCCTCGGCAAAGTTGAAGGAGGGGAGCTACCAGTGAGGGAAGACTCCGTATAGCCAGAGCCATCCGGCATAGCTGGTAAGTAATTTAGCCGACTCGCCCTAATTTTCTTTATCATGGTTGTCTCCTTGATTTGATGGTGAAAAGAAACTCCCTGCTCATAGGTTTTCCTACAGCTCCAGGAGTACAGGGAGCCGGCCGCCGACGCGGTGGATTCGGACCCCGAGGAGGTGGTGGACATTGATAGCGTGGAGTCGGCGGACTCGGATCGAGTCGGCGCATCCGAGTCCGGCTAACGGGGTTATTACCCCTAGGTAGGCCAAAGCAACAGGGTCTTCCCCCTTTCGCTTCGAAGAAAAACTACGTGGCCGGCTGGAGGACGTCCGGCGCGAGCCAGTGCCGGCTGGTGCCTTGGCTGGCTGGTCAAGGAGCTGGCTGGACCTTCGGCCGGCTGGGCGTGGCCAGCTGCCCACGGGCCGGCTCTTCCATTGATCTCGGGACGGACATGCCCCGTCCTGTCCCTTTGTGCGCGGGTACGACGACGCGACGTAACCGGCACGACGGGCGGCCCTGTGGCTATAGTGGCCCCTTATGCACTACGACGCGTGGCTATAGTCCAACCGTCCCGGTCGCTAACCTTGGTGAGCGCGACCAAGCGGGGGAACAGTGTCGGGATGCCCTCGCCACTCGATTACCTGCCCCGGCATGGCTACAGTGCCGCCGGCCGTACCGGAGACTTCGGTCGGCTGGCGCTAGAAGATGCCCCCTGGGTGACCCGTGCCACGGCAGGTGGGCGAGGGCCAATCGCAGAGCCGACTGGCAGGCCCCAACCGGAGATGGGACCGCTTGGCTGGTGGGCCCTGCCAACAACGAGACGGCACGAGTGGTAGGACCCTCTAGCCAGCCGGAGAGACTGCCAGCCGGCTCACCCCACCTTTGTACTTATAACATATTGTAAGAGCCGGGGGTTGGCCTGTAAAACCCCCTGAGCCCCCCCATGCAATGGGGACGGATAATCACGGACAGACACATCCATGCACGAACGATCATCCCCAAACATCCCCTTCTAGCAGCGTAGGAAGAGGAGCCGGCTGCCCCTTCTTCCTCCTCTAGACACAGCTCCAGGAGCACCATTTTACGCATACCTATCCATCCAACAAAACAAGAAGGACTAGGGGTATTATCTCCCCCGGAGGGCCCTGAACCTAGGTACATCGTGCGTCATCACCGCTTGTGCCCAATCACGCACCCGGAGCGCGTCGGCAACCTCTGGCCCCAATCACCAATGATAAGCCACCCCATGGCATCTGTCATGAGAAAACGACGACAGTTGGCACCCATCATGGAGCCCTACGCGGCGACGGCCGGATTCATGCTCCCGGCAGGACCCCTCGCCATTCCCCGCCGTCGCCACTCGTCTCGGTGAAACTGTGGGGTGCTCGTCGGGCTTGCCCCGGCATGCCCTGCGGGCAACTCCATAGGCCTCATGGACGACATCGACGCGCTCACCAAGCTCTTCGGCAGGCTCAGCCTCGCTGAGGCTCCGGCCGCTGACGAGTACCCCACGGTAGTGGGCGCACTCGCTGCGGCTCGTCTGCGTTGGTCTGCCCACGACAGTGGGCGCACTCGCTGCGGCTCAGCCTAGCGGGTCCCACGATCGCGTTGAAGTGATGGCCATCACTTCCTCCACCGCTTCCAGGCGGGCGCGGGTCGCGGCTACCGCTGCCACTGCCTGTGTTGGCATGTCCGACCCGCTCGTCGCGACCATTCGAGGCTTGAGCACTCCGATCGCCCCGACGGTGAAGCCCGATGCCGCCGCGACTGACCTTGAGGCGGCTTGCCACATCCTGTGCGAGGATGTCACCGCCCTCGCTGCCATGCGACACCGCATGGAGGCGGCACAGTGGGAGTATGCTTCCGCCTATGGGCTCACCCCGGCTGGCACAGAACCCAGCCGGCGTGGGGCTATGCGTGAACGCGGCCGCGTGGTCGCCGAAATCCTCGGGTGAAAAATGCCCGTCTACGACACCCCCGCGGCTAACCTTCGGGCTCTCAAGGTGGCCTACGAGGAATTGGCCACCTTGGAGGACGAAGAGCGTGCCAACCACGAGCACCACATCAAGGAGCTCATCGATGTTGCTGATGCGCAGCAGCATCTGCTCGCGACGGGCGGCGCCGCCATTGAAGGCCCCCAGCCCGAGCGCGAGGGCACGAGAACTACCGGCCGCCAGGCGGCCCATTACTCCTGCTCCCCTCGTATCTCCGGCCGTCGGGCCAAAGCAAACAACCCCCGGCCCTCTCAGACGCCGGAGAGTGAGCAGCCGGCTGTTAGGAGCCGGCACACCAACGAGCTGCCTCGGAGCGGCTGCCACCACTAAGCGCCGGCATCCGGCAGCCGGCGCAGCCATGGGCACACGCCGCCTCCACGGCGCGAGTCGCGGCAGTTGGCGCCACCCACCGTCCGTCTCGAACTCCCGGGCCAGCTCAGACCACGTGTCCCCCGCAGCAAGAACGATGCCCGCAACCGCCTCGACAAACTTGCGCAAGCCACCCTCCTCGAGGAGGAGGGCTCGATTGGTCTGGCCGGCTTCGGCCCCCGGATTCGCACCAAGCCGTTCCCAACCGGCTTCCCGCTCCCTAGGAACACCCCGAAATACAACGGGGCCACCAAGCCTATAGACTGGCTGATCGATTACACCACTCCGGTGGGCATCGCCAGGGGGAATAAGCGCGTAGCCGTTCGCTACGCCCCTCTCATGCTGATCGGCTCGGCCCGCACCCGTCTCAACATCCTGGCGACCGGTAGCATCAACACCTGGACGGACTTCGAGGAGGCCTTTGTCCGCAACTTCACCAGCACCTACAAGCAGCCTCGCCGTCCCTGTGCATTCTCCATGTGCGTTCCGGGGCCGGACAAATCTCTCCGCGACAACCTCACCCGGTGGACTGAGCTCCGCAACTCTTGCGAGGAGGTGCACGAAGTGCAAGCCGTGCAATACTTCATCAAGGGCTATCGGGACAACACCCCTCTGAAGCATAAGCTCCTGTGCTCCAAGCCGGCCACACTCATCGAGCTCATGACCAAGGCGGAAAAACACACCACGGCCGATTCGGCCATCCGGGTGAAGATGACCCCGCCCGCCAAGGCAACGGCAATGCCGGCTATGACCCGGCCAGCTGCCGACAACCGGCTGCCGCAGAACAACAACCGCAAGAACGACTAGTCGGATCCCTGCTACGGGAGCTGGCAGGTCAATACCATTGAGGATCAGGAGCGCACTGGCAAGGCTGCCAGGCAGCCGAAGCTCACCTTCGAGCAAATGCTCGATCTCCCCTGCAAGAACCATTCAGGGGCCAAACCCTCTACGCACACGCTCCGGCAGTGCAGCTTCTCACAGCGATTGGCTCGGGGGATGGCCTTCCCCCCCCCCCGCCGCCTGCCCATGCGCTAGCCCCGGCCCAAGCTGCCGCCCCGGTGTCGGCAACGGCTCCGAACGACGGTCGTCTAGTCGACCAGTTCCCCAACCAGGACGGTTGCTACGTCGTCTTCACCAGTGAAAAGATGGCCAAACACGCTAAGCGCCGGCTTCATCGTGAGGTGAACGCCACAAGCCGGCGGCTCCCCAGTTCATGCACTGGTCGGAGAAGCCGGTCACTTGGAGCCAGGCCGATCACCCTGCCGTGATGCCGAATCCTGGCAGCTATGCCTTGGTCCTTGACCCCACCATCGCCACCAAGGAGTGAGCTTGCCGCTTCTCACGGGTGCTAATAGATGGCGGCAGCAGCATCAACATTCTCTACCTCGACACGATGCATAAGCTGGGGTTAAAGATAGAGGACCTGCAAGTGAGCCGGACGGTTTTCCACGGCATCGTGCCTGGGAAGTCCTGCTCCCCTGTCAGCGAGATCACGCTTGACGTCCTCTTCGGCGGATGCGGCCATTTCCGCCGCGAGCCAGTGTTGTTCGAGGTCTTGGATCTCGCAAGTCCCTACCACGTGCTTTTGGGCCGGCCGGCTCTTATTAGCTTCATGCTGGTTCCCCATTATGCCTACCTCAAGCTCAAGATGTCGGGCCGCAAGGGAATCATCACCATCAAGGGCGACTACAAAATGTCACTCAAGTGTGCTCGAGACGGCAGCTGGCTGGCCGAGGCCCTAGAGATCACCGAGGAGAGGCGGCAACTCGACCGGCTCGTGGCCCGTGCTGCCAGCTAGCTGGCCATGCCGACTCCTCCCTTGCAATCCGTCGGCAAGGCCTACTTCGAGCTATCCAAAGACACCAGGAAAATCCCGCTCGACCTGGCCAACCCGGCTCAGTGCGTCACCATCGGCTCCCACCTCAACAGCAAATAGGAAGGCGAGCTCATCGACTTCCTCCGTGAGAATCGGGATATCCTTGCATGGTCCCCCAAGGACATGCCAAGTGTTCCGAGGAAGTTCGCCGAGTACAAACTCCACGTCCGGCCGAACGTCAAGCCGGTCAAGCAACCCCTGCGCCGCTTCGAAGAGATTGCCCGGCTGCTCGCAGCCAGGTTCATCATGGAAGTGTTCCACCCTGACTGTCTAGCCAACCCAGTCCTGGTGTTGAACAAAAACAAGACTTAGCGCATGTGCATAGACTACACTAGCCTAAACAAGGCATGTCCCAAGGACCCATTCGCCCTGCCACGGATCATTCAAGTCATCGACTCCACGGCCGGCTGCGACTTGTTGTCCTTCCTGGACGCCTACTCAGGCTGCCACCAGATCAAGCTGGATCCAAAAGACCGGATCAAGACCTCCTTCATCACGCCCTTTGGGGCCTACTGCTAAATCACCATGTCCTTCAGCCTGAAGAATGCAGGTGCCATCTTCCAATGGTGGATGCAGAAGTGCCTCCTGCCCCAGATAGGCAGGAACGTCCATGTCTATGTCAACAACATCATCGTCAAAACCAAGAAGCACTTCAGCCTCCTCGATGATCTCCCGGTGACCTTCGCGAACTTACGCGAGTACAAGATCAAGCTCAACCCGTAGAAGTGTGTCTTCAGCATCCCCGCCGGTCAACTCTTGGGTTTCTTCGTGTCCACCCGTGGCATCGAAGCTAATCCCGAGAAGATTAGCGTGATCGAGCGCATGCCAAAGCCGACCCGGCTCCGCGACGTCCAGAAGTTCACCGGCTGCCTTGCCTCGCTCAGCCGGTTCATCAGCCGGCTGGTAGAGAAGGCCCTGCCCCTTTACGGGCTCCTTAAAAATACAGCTCTAAACGAGCCGAGGCAAACCAAGAGGCAGGGCGTCTTCGACTGGCCTGACGAGGCGGACGAGGCCTTCCCTGGCCTCAAGAAGTCTCTCACCCATGCGCCCATCCTGGCTACACCGACTGAGAAGGAGCCGCTGCTCGCCTACATCACAGCAATCACCCGTGTCATCAGCGTCATCCTAGTGCTCGAGCGGCCGGAGGAGGGCAAGTCCCTACCGGTCCAATGGCCCGTCTACTACCTCAGCTAGGTCCTCTCTGTGTCCAAGCAGAACTACCACCACTACCAAAAGATGTGATATGACATATACTTCGCCGCCAAGAAGGTCAACCAACACTTCCAAAAGCATACCATTACCATGGTGATCACGGCCCCGCTCGGCGAGACCATGAGTGTCCGGGACTCCACCGGCCGGATCGCCAAATGGGTCATCGCCCTTGCTGATCCTGAGATCTGGTACGAGACAAGAACCGCCATCAAGTCACAGGCATTGGTGGATTTCCTCGTCGACTGGGCGGAGACGGAGTTTGTTCTGCCTCCCTCAGACTCCACGCATTGGTGCCTGCACTTCGACGGCTCGAAAATGAGGACTGGCGTTGGTGCTGGCACAGTCCTCTCCTCCCCGAAAGGTGATCAACTCAAATACGCCCTCCAGATCCACTTCGCTTCCTCCGACAACGTGGCTGAGTACGAGGCCATCGTCCATGGCCTCCGGCTCGCCAACGAGATCGGCATCAGGCGCATCCTCTGGTTTGGCGACTCCGGCCTCGTGGTGCAGCAAGTCTCTGGTGAATGGGATGCCAAGGGATGCCAACATGGCCAGCTACCGTTTCCTCGTACAACAGCTCACCGGCTCCTTCAAGGCTGTGAGTTTGATCACGTCCCACGGGCGGACAACGAGGCGGAGGATGCGCTGGCAAAGATCGGCTCCACCCGACAGGCCATTCTAGCCGGTGTATCCCTCAAACAGCTGCTCAAGCCGTCGATCAAGCCTTCCCCAGAATCGGAGTCAATCTTCATGCCGGCGGGTGTTGCCGGCCCATCGACGGCTCCGGACGCCTCTCCGGCAACTTCATCACCGGCTCTAGAATCGTCGGCCGCCCAGCCGGCTCCGATCGAGTCTGCGGCGTCTGAGGCGGCCAGCCCCAGCATCGCGGCCGTCATGATGATCATCGACTAGCCGGCCCTGGGGGCCGGCGAGCCAGACCTGGGGGCTGACCAACCAGCCCCTGGGGCTCCCGAGCTGGTCCCGGGGGCGGGCGAGCTGGTCTCGTGGACTGATCAACTAGTCCCGGGGGCTCCCGAGCCGGCCGCCGTCTCGGCTCCCTCATGGGCCCAACCCATCATAGCGTTTCTTCTACGGGGGAAACTACCTCTAGATGAAGCTCTGGCAAGGCAAATCCAGCGCCAGGCCACGGCCTATGGCATCGTCAACTACGAGCTCATCCACCGCAGCACCACCGGCATCTTCCAATGATGCGTCGACCCGGAAAAGGGTCTGGAGATCCTCCTTGACATTCACCAGGGTAGGTGTGGGCATCATGCCGCCTCCCAGACCCTAGTGGCCAAGACCTTCCGCCACGGTTTCTTCTGGCCGACGGCTCTCGAGGCGGCCAAGAAGTTGGTCGACGAGTGCGAGGGCTGCTAACGTTTCAGCACGCAAAGCCACATACCGGCAATGGCCCTCCAAACCATCCCCCTCTCGTGGCCTTTCGTCGTTTGGGGGCTGGACATGGTGGGCCCATTCAAGACTGCTCGAGGCGGCATGACGCACTTGTTGGTGGCTATCGACAAAGTCACGTAGTGGATCAAGGCACGACCAGTCAAGAAGCTGGACGTCCCCATGGCCGTCCGGTTCATCGACGACATCACAGTATGCTACAACGTTCCCCATAGCATCATAACTGACAACGGCACCAACTTCGCCAAGGGCGCGCTCGCGCGCTTCTGCTCCAAGCAAGGAATCCGGCTCGACCTAGCCTCCGTCGCTCATCCGCAGTCAAACGGCCATGTTGAGAGGGCGAACGGCCTCATCCTATCAGGCATCAAGCCCCGGCTCATGATGCCGCTGGCAAGGTCGGCGGCTACTGGATCGACGAGCTGCCAGTCGTCCTTTGGAGTCTGAGGACCACCCCGACCCGGTCAAGCAGCTACACTCCCTTTTTCCTTGTGTATGGGTCCGAGGCGATCATCCCCACCGACATCGAGTTCGATTCTCCTCGAGACACCCTTTACACGGAGAAGGACGCAAAGGAGGCAAGAGAAGACGGCGTCGACCTACTCGAGGAAGCTTGTGAACTGGCCTTGAGCCGGACGGTGATCTACCAGCAGAAGCTCCGGCACTACCACAGCAAGCGGACCTGACAACTCTTGTTCCGTGAGGGGGACCTGGTCCTCAGACGGATCCAACGAACCGTCGGACAACACAAGCTGTCCTCCCCATGGGAGGGCCCGTTCATCATTAGCAAGGCGCTACACAACAACGCATACTACCCGATAGACGCCCAGAAGCCGCAGAAGCGCAAAAGAGATGCCTCCGGTGAAGAGACGGAGCGCCCATGGAACGTGGCCCTTCTGCGCCCGTTTTACTGCTGAGAAAAACCAATGTACGTATGTATCCCCACCCTTTTGGGCTTATGTATGCAATTGGCGCCCCAAGCCAGCTCTTGGGGTGCGCCCCATTTCATTTCCCTCAAAAGTGTTCCTCACTCACCGGCTCCCGGGCCCGAGGGCTAGCCGGCTGGGCCTAGAAACGCCTCTCCGAAAAATGGCTAAGTAATGTGACCCAGCCAAACTTCCCCACCCTTACCATCTACAGAACCGGCTCCCGGCTGTCCGGCTGACGGGGCCTCGGGGCGGCAAGGTTTGGCTCACACGAAATGTCAAAACAAAGGGAGACCCCTTCTAGCCACAGCCAGACCCTCGCTGCGTCTCTACCACTCTACTTATCCCGAAAAAACCTCGCAGGGCAAACACGACAAGCAGCATGAGTCACAAGGCATACACGACAAGATATTCTTGGCATAAATACTAAGGCAAAAGCGGCCCACGGCCAGCATTCAGTTCATTACACAAACACCCCCAGTGGGTGGATTCAAGATTTACATGCAGGGAGAAAAAAGAGAAAGATAAAAAAGACGCCCGAGAAATCAGGCCACCGGCACGTCGCCAGGCGGCGTGCCCCCAGCCGGCACGTCGCAGGGCGGCTCGGTCCTCGCCTCGAAGGTGGTCACGGCCTTCGGGTCGGCCTCCTTGGCCTTCGAGGCAGGCCCCTCGGTCTCGGTCGTCTTGCCGCTCGAGTCAGTGCTCTCGTCGGCGACTTCATCATCGTCCGGGCCCTGAGGAATGCCGAAGGAGTCCTCGAGCAGCGGCTCGACATCCTCGCCGAGGGCCGGCAGGAATTTGTCCGCGTCAACGTATGGCGTGAGCTCGTTGGCCCACTGGACAAGGGCCGGCTCGCGGGCCTCCTGCTCTGCGGCCGGCACGTCCCGCATGGTCGCCAGCCTGCCCAGGTCCATGCCATGGTACCAAGACGTGACGAACCAGAGCGCCATCTATGCTCCGGCTCGGGCTGCCGATGCCTTCCAGGCTTCAAGGCGGGGGACGGCATGCTCCAGCCACTGAGCCAGACGATGCGTCAAAGCTGCCTGCGGCCCGGCCATAGCGCGGCGATGACCTCCTTGCCGGTGGTCTTGAGCCGCTCCATGCTCTGCTCGAGATGCGTGATCTGCATCTCGACGGCGAGCCTGATCTCATCCATGTCCCACGCGGCATGCTCCTCGATGGAGCAACTGCACTCCCGAAGTTACTCTCGGTGCTCCTCAACGGTGCGCGCAGCAAAGCGATGAGTTTCCGGGAAGCGCCCTAGAAGGAAGAAGAAGAGAAGGGAAGAAAAGCAAGTTGAAACACGAGAAACGGCAAAGGGAAAAGCAACCGGCTGAGGAAGAGAAAGACTGGCACCTACCTTCGATCGCGTTGTCCACCCCAAGGGCGAAGTGCAGCGCCGCCTTGCGCTTCGCCGCCAGGGCCGCCTCCGAGGTGTGGAGGGAACCCTTGACCTCCTCGAGCATCCTCTCGAGGCAGGTCATCTCGCCTTGAAGGTTGGCGGTCCTCAGGCTGGCATCAGCCGCCTCCTTGACAGCCGCCTCCCGGGCCGCCACCTCCCTTGCCGCCTCGGCATTGAGCCGGTCCCGGGCCGCCTCCCCGTCGACCAGCAGCATTGCTAGCCGGTCCGTCTCCTGCGCGGCCGCCTGGACGTGCCACGCCATCTGGTCCCGTTCGGTGATAAACCCGGTCTTCTACCCTCGAAGGGTGGCCAGTTCACCCGCAAGACACAACCAATGTCAGCCGACTCCCGAGGGCTACATGCCTCTCCAACGAAGTGCAACCTACCTTGCACGCGCGCCAGCTCCTCCTCCAGGTGGTAGAAGCCGTATTTGACGCGGTCGTGGATGGAGACCGCTTCTTCGAATAGCTTCTGCCATAGGGAGGTTCCCTCCTATCGCAAAAAAGACAAAGGTCAAGATATGCTCAAAGGAGATCCATACCGGCTGCCTGTCAGCCCGTCAGTCGGCCTGCATCTCGGGGGCTACACCCAGTAGGTGCGTTCGCGCGACCCCATTGAAAACTCTAAGGCAAAGTGCCAGCTTACCTCCGCACGCTGAAGGGCGGCATCCGCCGCCTCCGCAAACCGGGCTAGCTCCTGCCGACAGCGGTCCAGGACACTTCCCAAATCCACGAGGGAAGGGACCGAGCTGCCTGCGTGGGGGGCCGGCAAGGCTGGCACGCTCGACAGCGCTTCCCAGTCCCGGACGACCTCCTACATTGACCGCAGGGTCCTCTCGGCCCGGCCACCGCTGTCCCCCGGGCTCGCCGCGGCTCCAGTCACCGAGGATAGATTAATGACGGCAAGTGGCCGGGAGTCGCTTCCCGCCAGGCCCCGCCCGACACCGTCGCCGCCTCCTCTCCCGGCCGCTCTGGTGCGTCGGTCAACCGAAAGGCACCTCCACCTCCATGGCCACTGCCTCTGGCGGCGCCTCCGACGGCGCCTCCGGGGCCGCCGGGACATCCGACACCTCGACGCGGGCCGGCTCGGCCGCAGGCCGGGTCACCTCCGGCACCTCAGGCCGGGTCACCTCGGGAGCCGGCTCTGTCGTCGCCTCCCTCGCCTGGACTGTCTCTTGCGCGGGCGGAGGCGCTGGCGGGTCCATAGCCGCCCCTCGCAGCTCGCTCGACGGAGGCCTCGACATGTGGGTGGACTCCGCTACCGAGTCCGAAGCACGCGGAGGCTCTGCCGATCCCCTCCACCGCCGGCTGCTCGAGGTCCCGGAGTGCACGACCCCTCCTCATGTCCTGGACCTGGAGGCTCGCAGCTCCGCGAGCCTCCTCTTCTCCTCCCGCTGGGTGGCCACATGCTCGCGGGCCAGCCGGCTGGCGGCATCCGTCGCCCCCCCCCCCCCCCCGCCGGCTCCTCCTCGTGGAGCTTGCATCCGTCGCCCAAGGACCGGTCATTGACCATCTTAGGAGGCGAAAGCAAAGAACTTGCGCGAAATGAAAACTTACCCCATGACAACGGGGAAGGCCCGCTTGGCGCGTGGCAGCGGCTTCCGCGCGGCCACCTTCACCCGCTTCGGCCCGGGTGGCGGGGCTGCCGCCCCCCTTGAGCCAGCCTCTTCCCCCTATTGGCCGCTCCGGCCGCTGGGTCTTGAGCCGGCCACTCCTCGCTCCTCTGGCCCTGGCACGCTGAAGGGGGAGGCTCATTCAGAATCATCAAGGCATCATCATCATCATCGTCATCGGTCCAACCCTTGATCGAGGGGGCAAGAGGGAACTCACCCGCTCCGCTAGACTCCCCGGCCGCGTCGGATCCACCGGCTCCACTGGGAGCGCCGGTTCGCCAGTCGGTCGGCTCGTCGGCTCCTCCCGAGGAGTCCACTCCTTCCTCCGGGGGACCTCCCGTCTGGTATTCTTCGGAGTCGGAGCCTTCACGCTCTGCCTCGAAGATTTGCAGGTGCGGGCCATCCGGCGTGTTTTGTCGCACCAGCAGCTACGGTCTGCACATCAAAGTAAGTTCTCCAGCCGGCTGCCGGCAAGGGAATATCAAGCGAAAAAGAGCCGCCTCGATGGAAAACTTACCACGGGAGGCTGGTTGATGCGGTCGTATGGCTCCATGCCGAAAGACCACGAGGCGGGCTTCAGCTTGAACGTCGTGAGGGCATTCACCCGCTTCGCCACCTGGGCTAGCGTCAGCTCGACAGTGGACAACCAGCAGGGGTAGTGCCAGCTGGACATGTTGCAAATCTGGCGTGGCCTCATCTAGAGGGGCGACACCTGGCGCGAGACAAAGGCCGCCACCAGGTCGGTGGCGACCAGCCCCTCGGAGCTCTTCGGTTGCGTGAGCCAAGCAAGCTGGTCCAAGGCCACGCCACGCGAGGCAGACCCCAGCCAGTTCTGCTGGGAGGACTGCCTGTCCTCAAACGGCGGGAGCCGGATGTAATCTGTCCTCGGTTCGACGTTCTTCACGTAGAAGAACGCCCGGTGCCACACCTTGATTCGTCGATAAGGGAAAGAGGAGGAAAGCAAGCAACACCGCGGCAGCACACCACCGTGCCCCTGCAGGCGTCGCTTTTCAGAGGTTTGAGGTAGAAGAGAGCATTGAAGAGGTCTATGAAAGGAAGGATACCGAGGTACCCCTCGCACAACGTCTCGAAGGCGGAAAGGTACAGAATTGAATTCGGGCCAAGGTTGTGCGGCTGGAGGTTAAAGGTGTCGAGGAGAAGACGAAAGAAGATACTCACCTGGAGCCCGAAGCCCCGGGAGAAGAGCCAGAGGAACACGACGTGTTCCCCGGAACACGACGTGTTCCCCTGGCTTTGGCGCCGGCGCTATCTCGTCGCCCGGCGTGTGTGCAGCCACCCGCTCCGCCGGTGGCTGCATGCGCATGCGGCGCAGCTCGGTGATGTCCGCCTCGACCACGAAGGAGCCAGCCCAGCTGCCACCACATCCATAGGCCATCGCGGCGGCGGTGGGGCGTGCGGGCGTGGGTGCGGTCTCGGGTGAGACGGGGTGCGAGGAAGGAAGAGAGACAACGAAGAAGGGCAGTGAGGAGGCAAGTGGGGCGCGGGTACCTCCGCCTCCTGCCCTTCCTCTCCTTTTATAGGGGAGGCCATGACCGGGGGACATGGGATTGATTGTGCCCACTCCCTCCAGAATCTCCGCGTGCGTGGGTGGCCCCAGGCCGTAACGGCCGCTTCGGGGCACATAGGATCCAGCCCTGCGCCCCGAGGCCTACTGGCTACGCCTGGGTCCTACCGGGCTAGGCCCAGGCGACGTCCCGTCTCCCCATGTGCGTGGGACGCACCGCATCATTACACGTTGCATGGCATGTGTGCTGGCATGGGTCCCGGGGCGGCGAGCCGGTACCCGAGGCATCGGGTCCAACGGCCGACCCGGCTGCCCCTTCGCCTTCGAGCTGAAGGCGAGTGGCGCTTAGGGGAAGCCGCCGGATCCCCACCGTCCGCCAGACGTGGGCCCCTGCCGGCTTCGGGGACTATTGACGGGGTTATTACCCCAAGGTAGGCCAAAGCAACAGGGTCTTCCCCCTTTTGCTTCGAAGAAACACTACGCGGCCGGCTGGCTGTGGCTGGCTGGAGGACGTCTGGCACGAGCCAGTGCCGGCTGGCGCCCCGGCCGGCTGGTCAAGGAGCCGGCTGGACCTTCGGCCGGTTGGGCATGGCCGGCTGCCCACGGGCTGGCTCTTTCGTTGACCTCGGGATGGACATGCCCGTCCCGTCCCTCTGCGCACGGGACGACGATGCGTCGTGTCGGCCCGACGGGCAGCCGTGTGGCTATAGTGGCGGCTTATGCACTACGGCGAGTGGCTACAGTCCAACCGTCCTGGCCGCTGAACTTGGTGAGCGCGACCGGGCTGGGGAACAGTGCCGGTACACCCTCTCCACTCGATACCTGCCCCGGCATGGCTGTAGTGCCACCGGCCGTACTAGAGACTTCGGTCGGTTGGCACTAGACGACGCCCCCCGGGCGGCCCGTGTCGCGACAGGTGGGCAAGGGCCAATCACAGATCCGGGTGGCGGGCCGCAACGGGAGATGGGACCGCTCGGCCGGTGGGCCCCGCCAACGACGAGGCGGCACGAGCGGCGGGACCCTCTGGCCATCCGGAGAGACTGCCAGCTAAGTCCCCCCACCTTTTTACTTATGAAATATTGTAAGAGCCGGGGGTTGGCCTATAAAACCCCCGAGCCCCCCATGCAACGGGGACGGATAATGACGGACAGACACATCCACGCATGAACAATCATCCTCACACATCCCCTTCTAGCAGCGGAGGAAGAGGAGTCGACTGCCCCTTCTTCCTCCTCTAGACATAGCTCCAGGAGCACCATTGTACTCATACCTATCCATCCAACAAAACCAAGCAGGACTAGGGGTATTACCTCCCCTGGAGGGCCCTTAACCTTGGTACATCATGCCTTGTCACCGCTTGTGCCCAATCTCGCACCCGCATCCCGTCGGCATCCTCTGGCCCCAACCACCTATGATAAACCACCCCATGACATCTGTCGTGAGAAAACAACGACACCGGCGAAGCAGAGACGGAGACGGTGGCGACCGAGTCGATGGGTGAGTCTCCTCCCTAGCCAAATTTCCAGGATTGGACAAACAACGATGCTCAGTCGGAGGAGCCGTATGATGCTGAGGCTTCGGAGGGCCTTCAAGCCTTGGAGGATGAGGCCATGGCACCGCCGAGGAGGCGCCCTTGTCGTGTCGGAGAAGAGCCTAGCCGGGACGATGCGGCAGGCGGTGGCAAGGGGAAGCAGGTGCTCGGCACCAGGCCGGCACCTAAACGGGTTGCCACCGAGCAGCCGGGCAGCAGCCGCGAAGGCAGCAGGAAGAAGAGGCGGGTCATCCCGACAGGCCCCGCAAGGAGGGCGGTCCCCATCGTCATCGGGTAAACCACACTCCCCACTATTTCATTTTCTTAGTTCTTTCTTCTCCCCTCCCGCTCTCATCCTTTTCGCCGAGGAAGGCATGCACCCTAAGGAGAACCCCGGCGAGCGATGCCGCGAGGACGGCACCGCCGAACACCGCCGAGGAGAGGGAGCGTGAGGCCTGGCGCGACCTGGAGGCGGTGAGAAACTGGACGTCGGTGGGGAGGCGGCTGGCCAGTCGTGGGAACCATTCCACGCTGGCCGGGAGAGGCGGTCCAAGGACCACCACAACCCCCCATGACTGGTGGAGGTGGACGCAAAGGCCGCAGAAGACGCGCGCACGGCGGCGGTGCTAGCGCGGCCTGCGCCGATGGCGAGGAGGAGGCGGCGGACCACGGCTTGGACCCATCTGCAGCAGATGACGTGCCTCCGGGGGAGGAGGATCCCCCGGAAATGGATACAGCCGGCTCCGAAAGTGCCACCTCCGGACACTCTGGCCCGGGAGATGCCGACTCCCGATGAGCCAGTTCCAGAGACGCCAGCGCCCAGGTCGAGCCGGGCGGGAGATGCCGGAGGGGACGGACCGAGGCGGGAGGCCGAGGCACCCGAGGGGTCGAGCGGCGTGGGGTCCCTGGCATGATGGTGCCAGGTGGAGTTGCCCCCCTAGTGACCTCCGTCAAGGGAGAGCTGGCAGATGGGGGCCGGTCACAGCAGAGCTGGGCTACAGCCAGCCGCAAAGTCGCCGGGGGCCCTCCGAATGCTCTTGGGGTGGCGGTGTCTGCTGCGGTCGAGGCGTTCGTCGCCTGCCGTGCCCAGACGACGCAAGACGCCCGGGCGGCCAACGACCAGTTGGTGCAGCTGGAGCGGACCGTCGCAGTAAGTTTCCTATTTTCTTCCTTTTTCTTGTGCTTGGTGTTTTCTCCAGTGGGGGTGCGCTAGCACACCCTCTCGGTATAGCCCCCGAGACTCAAGCCGGTTGTGGCATAAGCGGGTCGAGTCTGATGTTGCGTCACATCTTTGTTGTTTGCAGGCGGCGCATGACTGTCGGGTGACCGCATACAACTCTTTTCTGGTCTTGTACCAGCAGAATGAGGGTCGGCTAGCCACCCTGTCCCAGGACCTGAGAGGTGAGTCCTTCACGACTTCTTAGGACGGGGGCGTAGCCCCCGGGATTCGAGCCGGTCGCCGCGGAGGCGGGCCGAATCCCCTTCTTCTTTTGTCTTCTAATCAAGTCTTCACCGTCTTGGGCAGACACAAACACCGAGATGATGGCCTACAACCTAGCTGGAGGAGATGACGGCCTCCCACCCCCAATGGCGATTCTAGGATTTCGGCCTAAACTCTCCTCTAAAGTGACCATATGGAGGGGCTCCTCCATTGGGACTTCAATCCCGGCCTCGCGGTGGAGGCTCAGGTGCGCTCTCGCTTTCATTCGATGGTTCACTTCTCTTCCTCGGGTTCCGTGAAGGAGTTCTTCTTGGTGGTCAGTTTTTCCTCTGCTTCGTTTCCCCTCACAGAGGAATCTTTGGGTCTTGCTCTTCAGTCCTGCAGTGGAAGCCTTAGCCATGGTTTTAGGGTTTTGCGTCTAAGCGATCGGCGATTCCGTTTCTCTATGGCATGTAGAAAAGTGGGACACTTCATTTATGGTCTTAGAGATTGCATCTGGTCGGATTTCATCTATCATTTTCATCTATTTCGTGGTGATCATATTGGGTGCTTTGGTTTTTCGGATTTGTCTTGGTATTCTGATACTGAATTATCTTATCCTAGTCATGGTAAACGGTTGGCAGTTCAGTCCAAATGGCTTAAAGCCCGGCACAACAATGTGATTCATTCGGACTCCCTCTATGCTTTAGCAAAAGTTGGTTTGTCCTCACCGCCGGGGAGGATTGTCGGAATGGCTTCACCGGAGCACTCCATCTCATTCGGTGGTTTCAATTTTCCAGCTCCTATGAGGTGGGATGGATTGTTCGGATTGGATATCTTGCCTTCCCTCTGCCCGCAATCAGCGCAACTGCCATAAGATCTTTCAGGGGTTTAAACTTCAGCCAGAATTTTTGGGATTCTCTACCAGATTAAACTCTTTACCATATCATGGATGGTTGGCAGGCTGGGTACTGTGAGCCAGATATTAAAAGCATGGTTCAAATTTTAAACGTCCCATCTCAGGAGTACATTGATCAGAGGCTCTTGAAGTGCTCTAAATGTTCTTGTCATGGGCACCTTCAATCGAACTGTCCTATAATTTTACACCATTGTTGCTTATCCTTAGTGGATAGTTGCTCTTGTTCTCAACGTGTCAACGTCAATAATCTCCCATGCATGTTGGGCCCTGGTATTATTGTCAACTGTTTTATCTGCAATCATTCCGATCATGGTTCCAATGGATGTCCTGGGCTTCTTCGATGCCAACATTGTCATAGGGTGGGCCATAAGAAGTGCTTTGGGCTTCCTTCCACTTCATTTATGTGGAGGCCGATTAACCCTGGTCCTCCCTCTGTTACGGGAGGTTTTCAGGCGTGTGCCACGGGCGGATCTGCCCCACCGTCCCCAATTTGGCAACCATCGCAGAAAATCTTGGATTCGCACGAGGTGACAGCTTCCTATTGCACGACGATACGCCTCCCCCCTTTTATGGTAAGTACACCTACCGAGTCCTCTGTTTTGTCTCCAAACCCCCGCCACCCAACTCTGCTTTCACCCTTGGGAAAACCCTCATCTTCTTGGTGTGCGGCGACCTGCAGTGCAGAATGAATGGCCAACTTCCCAGTGCGACCATTTGCTTTTGCTCCCCTAGGTTCTCACTTTGAGCAAGGGCCTCTTCACCATGTGCAACGCTGTCTCATGGTGGTGGATGACCCGCCATTGAATGATGCTCGGTATGCTATTGTCTTAGTTAATCCCCCGGTCCCCGATCACCAGAAGAGGTTGTGGCTGAATGAGGTGTTGGGGAATGTTGCATGGGAAAAAAATTTCCTATGCACACGAAGATCTATCCATGGTGATGAGCATCTATGAGAGGGAGAGTGGATCTACATACCCTTGTAGATTGCTAAGCGGGAAGCGTTAAGAAACGCGGTTGGTGTAGTCGAACATCTTCGCGATCCAAATCGCCGTGCGTCCCGCGATCCAATCACGATCCTTCCCACGATCCAATCACGATCCGTCCCGCGATCTGATCACGATCCGTCCCACGAAATTGATCATGATCCATCTCACGAACTTGATCACGATCCTTCCGATCTAGCACGGAACGGACGGCACCTCCTCGTTCACCACACGTACAGCTTAATGACGATCTCCACCATCTTGATCCAGCAAGAAGGAGTGGAGAGGAGTTCTTTGGCATCCTGACGGTGCTCCGGTGATGGTGGTGGAGCAATTCCGGCAGGGCTTCGCCTAAGCACTGCAGAAAACCGATCTAGAGGAGAAACTATGCACTGGAGGAACGGGTAGCACATGGCTAAATATCTCGTGCAAAAACCCTCAATACCACCAGTATATATAGGAGGAGAGGAGGAGAGGAGGCAGCTTGGCCTCCAAGCCTTCTAGGCTTCGGCCGAACTAGGAGAGGAGGAGTCCACCTCCTCCACTCCTAGTAGGATTAGGATTCATTCTTTTTTTTCCTTTTTCCTTTTTTCCACCTTTTTCCTTTTGGGTTTTCTTCTCCAGCCACATGGGCCTTGTGTCGGAGTTTTAACCAGCCCACTAAGGGCTGATATTCACTCTCCCACAGCCCATGAAGCCTCTTTGTTCGAAATACCCCTCCCGGAGGTCTCCCAGTACACTACCGGCACTCCCGATACACTACCAATAAGCACGGAACTTTTCCGGCGACCAAAACAGGACTTCCTATATATGAATCTTTACCTCTGGACCATTCTGGAGCTCCTCGTGTCGTCCAGGATCTCATCTGGGACTCCGAACAAACTTTGTTCACCACCATACATAACTCTATACTATCGAAACGTCACCAAACCTTAAGTGTGCAGACCCTGTGGGTTTGAGAACTATGTAGACATGACCGAGACACCTCTACGATCAATAACCAATGGCGGGACCTGGATGTCCACATTGGTTCCTACATATTCTACGATGATCTTTATCGGTCAAACCTCTATGTCAAGGATTCAGTTAATCCCGTATGATGTTCCCTTTGTTCTTCGGTATGTTACTTGCCCGAGATTTGATCGTTGGTATCTCCATACCTAGTTCAACCTCGTTACTGGCAAGTCTCTTTACTCGTTCCGTAATACAAGATCACGTGACCAACACTTAGTAACATTGCTTGCAAGGCTTATTGTGATGTTGTATTACCGAGTGGGCCTTGAGATACCTCTCCGTCACACGGAGTAACCAATCCCAGTCTTGATCCATGCTAACTCAATAGACACCCTCGGAGACACCTGTAGGGCAACTTTATAGTCACCCAGTTACGTTGCGATGTTTGATACACACAAGGTACTCCTCCGATATCTGTGAGTTGCATGATCTCATGGTCATAGGAACATATACTTGACATGCAGAAAACAGTAGCAATAAACTGACACGATCATAAGCTACGTTTGTAGTTTGGGTCTTGTCCAGCACATCATTCTCCTAATGATGTGATCCCGTTATCAAATGACATCTTATGTCCATGGCTAGGAAACTTTAACCATGTTTCAATCAACGAGCTAGTTCACTAGAGGCATACTAGGGACATTGTGTTTGTCTATGTATCCACACATGTATCCATGTTTCCAATTAATACAATTATAGCATGGATAATAAACGATTATCGTGAACAAGGAAATACAATAATAAACACTTTATTTATTGCCTCTAGGGCATATTTCCAACATGAGGTATGTCGCATCCTCACGGAGGACCTGCAATATCAGTTATACGGGGATTTTGTCTATCCGATTGGTATAGGGATGATTGCTTTTGTGGATGTTGATAGCAGAGATGAAGTGATTAGGGAGAGCCCCCATGCTCCTGAGGAGGATTCTGCTTTTTCGTTAGTTCAGCATTATGAGGATGCCTGCTTTGAATATGAGGTTTGGATCATGATGTTGGCTTTTCCTTTGGATTACCAAACAAAACACTATGTCAATAAGGCAGTTTGTAACTTTGGGAAGTTGTTGTCCTGTCCTAACAGATGGGGCAATAAAGCTAGAATCTTAGTTAAGTGTCACATCAAGGATGTGGCAGAGGTACCGCATAGTTTGCTGCTGACTAAACTGGGTATGCTACCAGGATTGAGATGTTCATGGTTTGTTCGTGTGTATGTTCTCAATGGCAGGAATACTGTCACGGGTCTTATGGGTAATGAGGATGAGCCACCAATGCTCAATGTTTCCCCACATCCTTTCCAGCTACCATACTATACAGCTCTTTAGCAAGCCAGGATTGATGAACTAACACAGCAATAGGCTGCAAATGAGGATGCTTGGAATGTTGCGCCAACAGAGGAGGAACAGGTTCAGGAAAATGGTTGGCGTGTGTGGCCGGCTATCCAGGCTAAATATGCTGGATTCAACTTTAGACATTTCTTTCAATATGATGGACCCTCTGTGATGGATGAGGTGCCTCCAGAGTACAATGTGGTTGATAATCTCTCTGATGTTTGGTTGGAACCTTCTTACGTGCAAAACTTGGCTCATGACTTCATCTTTGGAGTGCCAGCAACGAGGAATGCTTTTTGTCGGGCACAAGGGGGTTTGCGCCAATTTTCCTGGACGTGAACCAAGATTTCCTCTACTGGATAGGTGGCATGCTCAAAAGAATCTACACATCTACCTTGCTGCCACCACAAGAGTTATCTAGCAGATTATTTATGGCATTTGCCAGCACATTCTTGCTTCTGTCATGCCGGAGGATTATGGGATTGATATAACCCTTAGATTGGTGATCTTTGATGGTTTACCACTCTTTTGTCCAAAAGATCTTTGGGATATGAGTGGGCCATTTCTGAACCTAGACTCTTCTCATGATCTGATGGACTACAGTCAGCGTTAGCAAATTGAGTTGCATCCTCTTCCTTTGGGTTCTGTGGCTGAAAGCATAGGTCAAATGATTGCCCACAAGGAGGCCCATGTTGATACTGTGATGCTGCACAAGAATACCCGCTCCACTAGGTATGATGGTTTTCGTGTTCCTCAGCCATCGGATACCCGTCGTGGCACCTCCAAGGTTAAAGACAGAGTCTAGCCCAGAGTTAAACTTGCTGCAACTAATACTTCTCCGTTGGCTCTTGGTGGTGCTGGCAACTCACATGATGTTCCTCCGCTCATGCTGATTCACATGATGCACATCATTGGTACCAATCTCTGTGGGGTCCCTCCGGATCGATTGACGCCTGCGATATTGCTGGCAGAGTTACCTCAAGAGGTCGATCTTCCTGAAGCTCATGAGTAACCGGAGACAGTGGTCTATCCTATGTTGGAATGTGCGGGGCATTAATTCAGAGAAGCAACATTTAGCTATTCGTAAGGCTATAGAACTTAGTGGTTGTTCGGTCGTTTGCTTCCAACAAACTAAACATGCATCTTTTGATATCTCTTATGTCAGACTCTTTTGCCCTAAGAAGTTTGATAAACTTGCTTATGTTCCTTCAAATGGTAGCTCTGGGGTATTATTACTATTTGGAATAGTTTTGTCTTCTCGGGTGTGATCGATCGTTCTGAACCCTTTGCTCTCAATATTACATTCTTTTCCCTTCACACAACTAATGTCTGGTCCTGTGTGAATATTTATGGCCCTTGTGAGGGTCAAGCGAGGGATGATTTTGTCCAATGCTTATTCAATCTTCATATACATGTGGCTGAGGATTGGCTAATGATTGGGGACTATAATTTCATTCATGCTCCTGATAATAGGAACAAACTAGGAGGAAATGCTAATGATATGCTCATTTTAATGATTTTATTAGAGCTCAATCTTTAGTGGAATTACCCAGCAAGGGTAGGTCTTTCACATCGAGTAATATGCAGGATGATCCTCTGCTTGAACAACTTGACGGGCACTTTTCTTCCTTGCATGGGATAGCGTCTTTCCCAAACACAGTCATGCTGCCTTTGGGCAAGCCTGTATCTGATCACACTCCATGCTCTATCACCATTGAAACCTCTATCCCTAAGGCAAAAAAATCGATTTGAGAATTTTTGGGTTGGCCACCAGGGATTCTTTAACGTTGTTCAGGCCTTGTGGTCTAAACGATGTTATGCACCTGATTACGCGGCCTTGCTCTACAAGAAAATGAAATTCTTCGTTATGATCTGAAGGGATGGAGTAAAGGAATCTCAAAACTTTCCATTCTCATTGAGAACACTAACAAAACTCTACTTGAAATTGATGGTCTCGGGGAAAGGACAAGTCTGTCAGTACCTGAAGCTAATTTTAGGAAGATTTTGAAAAACCACCTGCTCACCTTGTTGGATTATAAGAGAATCTACTGGAAAAAAAGATGCACTGTCAGATACTTCAAGTATGGGGATGGAAACACCAAGTTTTTTGACTCCATCGCTACTGAGAGGTATCAGAGGAATTCCGTTGTTTCTCTGCGGCTGGCTGATGGTACGTAATTTGTGATCATGTCGGGAAGGAATTAGTACTATACAATTCTGACAAAGATCGTCTTGGTAAGTCTGATCCAGTGAACACGAAATTTGATCTTTTAGCAATCATTAAAAATATTAAGGGCCTTGATGTTCTTACAGTCCCATTTACAGAGGCTGAGATTGATCAAGTGGTGAAATAAATGCCCACTAACACAGCTCCTAGGCCAGATGGCTTCAATGGGTGCTTTCTCAAAAGTTGCTGACATATCATCAGACAGGATTTTTACAAGTTGTGTCCTGATTTCTATGATGGCAAGCTCGATTTGTAAAGAATCAACTCTGGATTTATCACGCTCATCCCCGAGATCCAATCGCCAGAGAGTGCAAATGATTATCGCCCAATCACCCTCCTCAACTGCTGGCTGAAGTTACTGACCAAACTGCTCGCCAACAGGTTGCAGAAAGTGATTTTGAAAATCATACACCGCAACCAATATGGCTTTCTTAGGGGGAGATCCATCCAGGACTGCCTTGCTTGGGCGTTTGAGTTTATTCGTCAATGTAAATCTTCAGGTAGAGAGATCCTTCTCTTCAAACTTGATTTTGCAAAAGCTTTTGAGACGATTGAACATGCTCGCATGTTAGATATTATGAAACATATGGGCTTCGATGACAGATGGTTGGGTTGGATTAACAGCTTGTTCTCACTGGGGAAATCACCCAACCTGCTTAATGGTGTTCCGGGCAGACAATTTCATTGCCTTCGGGGGTCGATAGGGGGATCCCCTGTCGCCTCTCATTTTTGTCCTTGCTGCTGATCTTCTTTAGGCGTCATATCCAAACCTGTCCCTTCTAGCGAGGACGATTACCCTGTCATATAGTACGCTGATGACACCATAGTTTTCATGTCTGTGGACGAAGCTCAGGTTGCAAAAATGAAAGAAATCCTCCAGGATCATGCTCTGTCTGTTGGCCTGTGAAACATCTTCCAGAAGTCCACCGTGATACCCTTGAATGTCCCTGATCATAGAGTGCAAGCTTTCACTAACATCCTACAATTCTCACTGGGAGCGCTGCCATTCACGTACCTAGGTTTGCCACTGGGCACCACGCGTCGATCTGTCACGGACATGATGCCACCAGTGGCGTCCATTGAAAGGAAACTCTCCATAGCAGCATCACTATTGGATTATGGGCCCAAACTGACCCTAGTAAATTATATGGTTACTTTCCTAGCGATTTATGCCATGTGCTCCATCCGCATCCTGCCCAAGTTTCTTGAGCACTTGGACAAGTTGTGGAGGCACTGTCTTTGGGCAAAGAAGTATGAAAATGGGATCAAGAACTGCTCGCTTGCTTCCTGGTATGTTGTATCCAGACCAAAACAAAAGGGAGGGCTCGGCATCATAGACCTCAGGATTCAGAACCAGGGCCTTCTTCTCAAGCAACTTCACATGTTCTATAATCAGATGGATGTGCCATGGGTCCGCCTCATCTGGAAAACCTACTACCAAACGCAAAATGTGGTGTCGCATAATGTTGATCCTTGTGTATCCTTCTGGTGGCGTGACCTTCTTCAACTTATGCCTATCTACAGAGGGGTCACGAAAGTGGATGTGGGTGATGGAGGCACAACTCTCTTTTGGAAGGATCTATGGACTCAGGACATACAATCAAAGCAGTACCCGAGAGCTTTCTATTTTGCCAAGTTTGAGGACGTTTCTGTCAGAAGCCTCCTCTCGGCAAGTACCATTGGAGAGAACTTTCATCTTCTGTTATCAGTTTAGGCCAGGAAGGAAGTCCGGGAATTGCAAATGGACCTCAGCACTGTGGTTATTCGTCAGGATCAGGTGGACAAATGGATGTGTGTGTGGCGAGATGCGGGGTTCAAATCAAGCAGATACTACCGCTTCTGTTTCCAGGACGTGGTCGCTGATGATGCCTTTTCATGGGTCTGGAAATCTAAGTGCACCATGAAATGGAAACTCTTTGCGTGGTTGATGTTGGCCGATAGATTGAACACCCGGATCATGCTACACAGGAGAGGGATGACGCTGCCAGGCAATGATTACTCGTGCCTTGTTTGTGCTCACTTCCCAGAGGAGATGCTTGAACACCTATTCTTTGGCAGTGCATTTAGCTTGGAATGTTGGGACTCCATTGGTGTCGGTTGTTAGATGCACGATAATAGGCTCAGTACGGTTCATGTTGCGAACAGGCCTGGAACTCCCCTCTGTTCTTTGAAGTTTTCATTGTTCCCTCTTGGGGCATTTGCAAGGAGAGAAAAAACAAGATTTTTAGAGGGATCGCCCCTACTCATGCCTCCTGGGTCGCTAGGTTTAAGTCTGATCTAGGACTCATATAGCATAGGATTAAGAGTGGCCTATGGCCCTTTGTGGATCGGCTGATAGCTCGATTCCCCTAATTTACACCTCCTGTTTGTTTTGGGTGGTCCGTTAGACACCCTTTTTACTCTACCCCCCTCCCCCTCACCCTATGTAACTGCTTTGTAAGTTTGTTTCTCCTTTAATATAAAGTCTGTGGGGTGCTCCACTGTCCCAAGGTTCAAGAAAATGCCGAGACGGTCGACCTCCGATGCCAGGTCATGGAGCTCGGCAACAAGCGGAGCACCCTGATCGCGGAGTGCGAGCGGCTCTGCCAGGAAGTGCATCGGATGCAGGCGGAGGTGGCCGACCACGAGATGGCCCATCGCCAGGAGCTGGCGAACCGCGAGGCGGCCCTGGCAGCCCTTCGCCAGCAGACGGAGGAGCGGGAGTGCGCCCATCGCCAAGAACTAGTGGCCAAGTACACTGCGCTAGCGAAGGCGGCTGACGAGGTGCAGACAACCCGGAGTGAGCATGAGCGCGAGCTCCAGGAGTGGTCCGCCAAGGAGTCAGAGCTGCAGGAGCAGGGGCATGGGATAGACCTCATGTTGCACAGTAAGTCCCTGTCGTCTCGTCCTTTCTGCGTGCCGGCTTATGGTTTTTGTTAACTTCTTCGTTCATCCTCCTCTTTCTTCTTCTCTTCTCAGGGCTCTTCCCTGATACATAGGTGGCCGCTGAGGCGGCCATGGCGGCCCATCGTGAGGGCCAGCGGGAGCAGGGGGCACCGTCGGGCTGCATGCCCCCTGGACCGTGAACGAGGTGCGGCTCGCTGCCAGTGCGAGACTGTAGGTGGTGGTTCGCGCCCTGAAGCGGCTTTAGGCGGCCGGAGAGGTGCTGGTCCACGTCCTCTGGTAGGGCATGGTGGATCCGGCTATGATGAGCCAGCTGTCGCGGTGGCTGGAGTTCGGGACCGCGTGGGTGAACGCCTGAAGGGCCTCCGTGGCGCGCACCGGTGCGGGCATGGACCTCCGCATCATGAGATCATGGTACTCCGAGCTGGACCTGAGCTTGCTCACGACCTAGCGTGCCGGCTCCGATGCAGATCTAGAGGCGGTGGCCGTCGTGCTGGCCGTGCGAGCCAGCGACCTCGCATCCTTCGCCGCATGGAACAAGTACGTCTCTGAGCGCCAGGCGGGCGGAATGGTGATCCCGGAGAAACAGTATGCTCTCGTGCTAGGCAACCTGGAGGGGAGCAATGCCGAGCCGGACGGTGAGAATGCCGACTCCAGAACTGACGACTACACCGACTCCGAGCCGGGACGGGACCCAAAGGCAGGAGCTGCCGTGGGCGGTGATGGAGGAGATGGGGCGGCTGCTGCCAAGAGTTCTCTTTTTTCTTTATCCCTACACTTTTGTTAGAAATTCAAGTCCACCCACTGGGGGTGTAAATGTAATGAACTCGTGGCATGGGCCTTCTAAATTTTAGGAAGTTTCTGGTTGGTGCAAAGTCTGTTTTTATGCGTGCCGGCTTGCCCTCCCCTTTGTTTGCCACTTTGGTTCCGTCAGCTAAAACTCTTTTCCCCCTTAGTTTCGACCCCACCTGCCCAACAGCCGGGAGCTGTCCTATAGCTGGGACGGGGTGTCCGCCTCAAGGGAGCCGGCTATGAGTTTAGGAAACGCGAGGGATTTTCCAGTAAGGCAAGTGACACAGGCAAGAAAGTGGTCCAACTAGACCAAGCCGGCAGCCCCCTTGCGATCGGTTTTTCACGTGTGCTAAGCTTCGCCACCCCCCGGACCCCGTTAGCCAGACAGCTGGGAGCCGGTCTGTAGCTGGGAGGGGTGGGAGGACTTACTCAGCTCATGCTACTTGATCTACATCGAGGGAGGACGTTAGGACGAGCCGGCTAGCCCCCGAGACCTGCAGCCGGATCCGGGAGCCGGTGAGTTGAATTGAAAAACTTTGGAATGAAGTGGAAAGGGGCATGTCCCAAGAGCCGGCTTGGGGCATCCATTGCATTCATAAGCCCAAAAGGGAAGGGTACATACATACACTGGTTCTTAGCAGTAAAATGGGCGTAGGAGCGTTGCGTTCTATGGGCGCTCCATCTCCTCGCCGGAGGTGTCTCTCTTGCACTTATGCGGCTTCTGGGCATCTATCGGGTAGTACGCATTGTTGTGAAGCGCCTTGCTGACGATGAATGGGCTGTCCCACGGGGAGGACAGCTTGTGTTGTCCGGCTGTTCTCTAGATCTGCCTGAGCACCAAGTCTCCCTCGTTGAAGGAGAGTTGCCGGATCCGCTTGCTGTGGTACTGGCGAAGCTTTTGCTGGTAGATGAGCATCCGGCTTCGGGCTAGCTCATGTGCTTCTTCAAGTAGGTCGACGTCGTCTTCTCTTACCTCTCTTGCGTCCTTCTTAGTGTACAAGGCGACCCGAGGCGAGTCGAACTCGATGTCGGTGGGGATGATCACCTCCAACCCATACACGAGAAGGAAAGGAGTGTAGGTGGTCGGCCGGTTTGGCGTGGTCCTTAGGCTCCAAAGGACAGCCGACAGCTCCTCGATCCAGCAGACGACCGACCTGACCAGTGGCGCCATCATCTAGGGCTTCATGTCAGACAGGATTCGTCCGTTTGCTCCCTCGACCTGGCCTTTCGACTTTGGATGTGCGAAGGACGCCAAGTTGAGCCGGATGCCTTGCTTGGCACAAAAATGCGCCAGTGCACCCTTGGCGAAGTTTGTGATGTTGTCGGTGATGATGCTGTGGGGGACGCGGTAGCGGACCGTGATGTCTTTGATGAACCGGACGGCCATGGGTTCATCCAACTTCTTGATCGGCCTGGCCTCAATCCACTTGGTGAACTTGTCGATGGCCACCAGCAGATGCGTCATGCTGCCTCGTGCAGTCTTGAAAGGACCCACGATGTCCAACCCCCATACGGCAAAGGGCCACGAGAGGGGGATGGTTTGGAGGGCCGTAGCCGGTAGGTGGCTCCGCATGCTGAAGCGCTGGTAGCCCTCGCACCTGTCAACCAGCCGCTTGGCCTCCTCCAAGGCAGTCGAACAGTAGAATCCATGGCAGAAGGCCTTGGCCACCAAGGTCCTGGAGGCGGCGTGGTGCCCTCACTCGCCTTGGTGGATGTCAAGGAGGATCTCTTGACCATTTTCCAGCTCGACGCACCATTGTAAGACGCCAGTGGTGCTGCGATGAATGAGCTCGTGGTTGATCATGCTGTAGGCCGGGGCCCGGCGCTGGATTTTTCTTGCCATGGCCTCATCTGGAGGGAGCTCACCGCATAGTAGGAATGCTAGGATGGGTTGGGCCTATGAGGGGGCGGAGACAGGGGCTGGCTCGACAGCCCCCGGGCCTGGGTGATCAGCCCCCCGGACCGGCTCGCCAGTCCTCGGGGTGGAGTCGGAAGGGGGAGGGGGGCGTCGATCGTCATCATGACCGTCGTGTTGTTGGAGGCGGCCGCTTCGAATGCGGCCGGTTGGATAGATGGAGCCAATGATGCTGGCTGGGCAGCCGGCATGGGCGTGGCCGGCAAGACAGCCGGAGTTGACGAAGCCGGTGGCGAAGACGCCGGCAGAGCGACCGGATTTACGGGCGGCCCGGAAGCATCAGTCGGCATGAAGATGGACTCCGACTCAGGGGAGGGCTTGATCGACGGCTTATGTAGCCGCTCGAGGGAGACGCCGGCTAGGATTGCATGCCGGGTGGAGCCTATCTTCGCCAGCGTGTCGGTCGCCTCGTTGTCCGCCCGTGGGACATGATGGAACTCACAGCCCTCGAAGGAGCCAATGAGTTCTTGGACGAGGAAGCGGTAGCTGGCCATGTTGGTGTCTCTGGCGCCCATTCGCCAAGGACCTGCTGCACCACGAGGTTGGAGTCGCCAAAGCACAGGATGTGCCTGATGCCGATCTCCTTGGCGAGTCGGAGGCTGTTGACGAGTGCCTCGTACTCCGCCACGTTGTTCGAGGCGGCGAAGTGGATCTGGAGCACGTACTTGAGTTGGTCACCTTTTGGGGAGGAGAGGACTATGCCAGCATCCAGACCGGTCCTCATCTTCGAGCCGTCGAAATGCATGTGTCAATGCATGGAGTCTGGGGGAGGCGGAACGAACTTGGTCTCCGCCCAGTCGACGAGGAAGTCGGCCATCGCCTGCGACTTGATGGTGGTACGCGGCTCGTACCGGATTTTGTGGTTGGCAAGGGCGATGAATCATTTGGCAATCCGACCGGTGGAGTCCCGACCGGTCAAGATCTCGTCTAGCGGGGCCGTGCTCACCACGGTGATGGTGTGCTCCTGGAAGTATTGCTTGACCTTCTTGGCGGCGAAGTAAATGTCGTAGCATATATTCTATTAGTGGGGGTAGTTCTGCTTGGAGGCGGAGAGGAACTCACTGAGGTAGTAGATGGGGCGATGGACCAACAGGGACTTGCCCTCCTCCGGCTGCTCGACCACCAGGACGACGCTGATGACGCGTGTGGTCACCATGATGTAGGCGAACAAGGGCTCCTTCTTAGTCGGCGCGGCCAGGATGGGCGTGCTGGTGAGGGCCCGCTTGAAGCCGCGGAAGGCTTCATCCGCCTCGTCGGGCCAGTCAAACATGCCCGACTTCTTCATGAGGGTGTGGCCCGGCTCGACCAGAGTCGTCTTGTGAGGGAGACCGTAGAGGGGCAGAGCCTTCTCTCCCAGCAAGCTATATGGCCTGTACTGTATGGCCTGCACCACGTGCACCCCTTCGCAGGAGTTGCGGAGCTCGGTCCACCGGGTGAGGTAGTCATGGAGGGCCTTGTCTGGCCCCTGAACACACATGGCCAGTTCGTGGGGACGGACGGGCCGTTTGTAGGTTCCGGTGAATTTGCGGATGAACGCCTCTTCGAAGTCCGTCCAAGTGTTGATGCTGCTGGCCGCCAGGCTGTTTAGCCAGGTGCGGGCCGAGCCAATCAGCATGAGGGGAGCGTAGCGGACGGCGACATGCTTGTTCCCCCTGTCGATGCCGACTGTGATGGTGTAGTCGATGAGCCAGTCCTCGGGCTTGGTGGCCAAGTTGTACTTCGGGGTGTCCCCCAGAAGCGAGAAGCCGGGCAGGAACGGCTCGTTGCAGATCCGAGGACCAAAACACGCCGAGCCGATCTAACCCTCCTCCTTGAGGAGGGAGGACTGCATAAGCCGGTGGATGCAGAGGCGGGCATCGTTCTTGTTGTGAGGAGATCGGAACGAATGGACGGTGGGATAGACTGTGTCAGCTCGTGTCGCAGAGGCGGTATGTGCCCGCGGCTATGCCGGCTGCTAGCAGCCGGTGCCTCGTTGCGGAGGTTGCTGTGAGCCGGGTTGTTCGTGCGCCGGTTGTTCACAACCGGGTGCTCGCTCCCCGGTAGCTGGGAACGCCGAGGGTTGCTTGCCTCGACCCATCGGCTGGAGAAGCGAGGGGAGTAGGAGTGCTGAGCCTGCTGATGGCCAGCAGTCCCAGTGCCCTCACCCTCGGGTCGGGGGCCTTCGGAGGCGACTCCGCCCGCGGCGAGCTGGTGCTGATGTGCGTCCTTGGCGTCGATGTGACAGCCCAAGTGCTGGCCCTGCCTTTTATGACCTTGTAACCTATGTGAACCCATGTGTCATGTGATGTATGAATTGAGTTTGCTTCTTTCCATTCCATCTCATCATCATGCATGATGTCATCTCATCATCATGCATAATATAATGTGGTGTGCTTCCATGTGAACTTGTTGAGATTGTGAGTAGCTCTTGTGTGAATTGTGGATGTGTGCATGTGTGGGCTTCAACCCCCTCTCCTCTTCTTTATTTTCTATTTAAACCTAAGCTTATTTCCTTTTATTTTTCCTCAACAGAATTAACTTGCTCTAAAAATCTGTTAAAAATGTTCAAGTTGTAGTAAATATTAGTTGAAGCTTGGGTGTGTTGCTCTCTGTGATGTTTGGACTTTGGGCTCATGGGGTATTTAAATAACAGGGCCTGCTGTTTTTAAAAAGTATTAAAAATTACTTGCATTAAAAATCTACTTGTTAATTTTATTAAATAGGTCAGATTTTCTTTTATGCCAAGGTATTTTGTGTTTGATCAAAAATCCTTTTCTTTTCTCTAGGGCTTTTGTTTTGTTTTCTGTTATCTCTTAAATAGATGTCCCTCTTTTTATTTTTTTGCTGTGTGAGAGTGAAAGCGCAGTGGGCCTTGTCCTTCCCTTTGGCCCAGCCCGCAAGTTAGTGGCAACCTGCTCCGTTGCATCCGTCTGTCAGGTTCAGCGAGCAGAGAGAGCAAGTGCGTGCTGCCATGAGCTTTAGCCATCGCGTCGCCATCATCCCGCGCCTATTTAGCCCCCTCGGCGTGCGTGCCTCCCTCTCTAGGGTTCTGTGCTTCCCTCTCGTGCCGCCACCATCTCCATTGCCCCTGCTTCCCCTTCCTTCCACGGTGACATTCAGGGTGTGAGGAGAGGATTCAGAGAGGTTCAGGCAGAGCTAGTTGTAGTCGCCGTCGACACCGTTGCCTCTTCGCCCTCGTCCAAGATGGTGAGGTGGTTCGTGGCACCGCCTGCACTCTGTTCCCGGTGCTAGGGAGGTCCTAGCTCCTCCGTGGCATCGTCTAGTTGTCACCTCCGGTTGGCAAGCGTGTGTGGAGCCGCGCTTCTTCAGGTTGCACCGAGTCGTCGCCTTCCATCTCCACGTCTCCCAGAATCCCCCTCGATGAGCCGCCGCGTCCCCACTTCATAGCGTTGCTGCTCCATCGTCGTATTACTCGCGCCGCCATCGTGTAGTGCTCGCCGTCGCCGCCCGTAGCCCAAGGCGTGGCCTTGAGGGTCGTCGCCTCCGTCCTCCTTGTCACGAGACGAGAAGGGGAATGGAAACCACGTAGATCCCCGCTTCTTCCCTGCCAGTCCGTGTCGCCGGAGAGCTAGCACAGTCGCCGGTATCATCGCCGCCATTTCCTGTCGCTGGTGGCCTTTTCCTTTAGTTTCGTCAGTTAGGTGCCCGATTTGTTAGTACTAGTGGGCTCGATGCCCTTCTCTTTTGTGATTTGTTTCAGTAGTGCAGTCGTGTTGGCTTTGGGGTTCAGACATCAGGTTTGGGGTTCGATCCCCAAACCCCCCTTTTTTTGTTTCCTTTTGTTTTTCTTTCTTTTCCTTGCTGTTGTGATCTGTGGTGTATGCATGTGTATTCAGCATGTATAGATGTTTTTTTTCCTCTTTTCCCTTGTTGTTTAGTAGGAGTATGTACTTGAGTATGTGTGAGTGGGTCTTACGTACATGTGTATGTGCTTCTATGCACTTGTGCATATATGTGGGCACATATGTGTGTGTGTTGAGATACCACACACATAGTAGTGTGTGTTTGAGAGTGTGGGTGTGCTCATATGCACTTGTGCATATGTAGGCATGTATGCGTGCATGTATGTGGGGGGGTGTATGACTAGTGTGCATGAGGGGCCTTGTCCAAGAAAAGAGGAACCCCCTCCTTTATTATTTTGTTGTATAATCTCTTGATATGCTTATGGTGGGTTTTTTACCAACATACCAATCCTGGATTATGTCCTTTTATGGACATGCCATTTAGGACGGCTCCTATATGTGGTAATAAGTGGCACATAAGTCATGTGGGAGTCTTGTGTTATTTTTTTCGAGCTAGGTTGTGGTGTGGTCTGATACATGATTTTGGGGTAGAATCACCCAAGGAATTCATTGGAGTAACTTGTTTGTTCATTTGAGCAAGTTTTACAAAAAGTCATTTTGTCTCTAAGTGCCATTTTGTCATTTTTGTTATATTTAATCCATGCATGCTATAATAATTGTGCCAACATGAATATGGTAGCCTTTGATGAGTAGAATGCCATGGTATTTATCTTTGTCATGTTAAACTTGCATATAAGTGGGAACCATGCTCTAAAGTAGCTACTAAAATATTGCTGTTTTCAAACATGCTAAATATTTCTAAGTCTGAGAATCTGTTAATATGTTTATGCCATGAACAGTGGATGCTACCAAGTGATATGTTGTGAATTAGGTCAAGCTCAGTGCTAGTGATTTGAAATAGAGTTTGCCCTCTACCATCCTGTTAATTTTCATGCCATGAGGTGGTATCTATGACCATTAGTTTCTGCTCTCAACTTGCTATCAGCTTAACTCAGATTCCAGAAAACTGTTATTTTCTGCATGACCCAAAAATCTGTTTCATCATGCCAACTTGTGAGCTTCATGCTTATTGATGTGTGCCTCCATTCCAGATTGTGTAGTTGGATAATTTGATAAGCATGCTATGTAGCTTTTGTAAATGCCTTGTTTGTGGTTGGAGACTTATTGTAGCTCTCGTTATTAGCTGCGAAAGTTGCTATGTTGCTGTTTTGTGGCAGATTGTTTGTTTTAGTGTTTTGTGACTTGTGGGAGCTATACTCCATGGAATTTCTTGATATTTGACTCCATTGTGGTTGGTTTTTGGTTACCTATCCAGTGGCTACATTAGAATGCCAAGGAATAGCTCATGGCCTTCTTTGTCTTGTGTTTTGACTTCGTAACTTGTCGTGAGCGTAGCGTGAGATCAGTAACTCCGTTTCTTACGTTCTACATATGCACTTGTATCGATTTTGCATGAAGCATCCATATTTGCCATTTTCATGCATGTTTAAATAACTTAACATGAGGTTCTGTCCAGAATTGTAAATAACTAAACTATTGCATGTGAAACATGACTAGTTTAGGATTGTCATGTTAAATTCTTCAAATGAATCATGCATCATCTTGTTTCTGCATTGAATCTTGGATGGTTGTCTATTATTGCTGTTTCTCTTGGGTAGACGCGAGTGTTGAAAATGAGTACGAGGATCCAGGAGAGTACCACTACGAGGACCCCGCTCTTTGTCCTTCTGAAGAACCAACGGGCAAGATGATCTTACCCGGATCTCGACACTATTTTTGCTTTGATAGATATCTCGCTCTAATCGTTACTTATGCGTTACCTACCATTTTAATGTCAAGCCTCCTACATTGCCATGATAGCCTCTAATCCCTCCACATCCTAGCAAACCTTGTTTTGTTGAGTTACCGCTGCTCAGCCCCTCTTATAGCGTGCGTAGTTGCAGGTGTAGGTTGTATCCATGTGATAACATGGATTTGGCATATCACCATATTATCTGCTATTTAATTTAATGAACATATATATCTTGGTATGGTGGAAGGCTTGGCCTTTTTCTCGGTGTTTTGTTCCACTTTTACCGCCATAGTTTCTTGTTACCGGTGTTATGTTGCCATACTTTGTGCTCCTGACATGCTCGGGGTTGTTATGGGGACCCCCTTGATTATTCAGTTGAGCTTAAAACTTGTCTGGCAAGACCCAACATTGGTACTATTTTCTTAAACAACTTAATAAAAATTTCATAGGGCTTTGCAACCCCCGGGCCAGTGCTCCTCATGAGTGTTGGTCCAAACTAGAGCCACTTGCGGGGCCACCTCGGGGCAACTCGAGTGATTTCTATCCGGCTGACGTACGTAGTGTTCATCCGGTCGTGTCCTGAGAACGAGATATACGGCTCTTATCGGGTTCGTCAACACGTCAGGTGGTCTTGCTGGACTTGTTTTACCTTTCTTGAGTGGCTTGCATGTGGAACTCTTATTTTCTTTGGGATATCTCGAGGTGTTGGAATTCCTTTGGAGTTGCCTAGGATGATCACGAGATCCGTGGTCGAGGTTATTCCGGCGGAGTGTGGTTAACTTATGATGGACTAGTTGGAGCACCCCTGCAGATTTAAAACTTTCGGAAAGTCGTGCTCGCGGTTATGTGGAAACTTGGATATTTGTTTAACACCCGGTTATAGTTAAATTGAAGTAAACTCTAATAAAATACACCAACTGTGTGAGTAACCATGATCGTCTCTGCTCTTGAACATGAACCGAGAGAGAACATGGTGGGGTTATGTTTGACGTAAGTAGGTGTTCAGAATCTCTTAGAGTTCATTATAGTTCTCGATCGTTTATCATAGACCACATATTTACTTTCATGTTTCGTAAGATTAGCCACCATAAATGCTTAGTGTTGCTGCAAACTAAACACATACCCCTTTCCAACCTATAAGATTGAATAGTCACCTATCGTGGATTTGTCACGGCAGATGTCCGGCTGAACGGACTTAGGTTCGGGATGGAAGCGCAACTATGTGGCGGCTTGAAAGGGTTGATCGGAATCGAGAGACGCGGAGTTTACCGAGGTTCGGCCCCTCTGATGGAGGTAAAAGCCTACGTCCTGCTTGTCTGGTATTGATGATGAAGAAGACCTCTTGGTTACAAGGGTGCTATTTGCTACCTCTAATCACGACAGCCTCTAATTTGTCTATCTCTAATCTCTTGTGTCTGTCTAAACTTGTGGACTTGTGAACTTGTATTTCTAGGGGTGCTCTACTCCTCCTTATATAAATGGAGAGAGTAGGTTTACAAATAGAGTCCTACTAGGAGTAGGATTAGGACTAGTCTCTTTAGAATCTTATTCCGAGTCTTATTTCTCTTGTAAGGAAATCCTTTCTCCTTTAGGCCTTCTCTTGTGAGCCGCCTGGCGTCGGCTCACATGCCGGGTCTTGGGCCTGGTCGTCCTGCGACCCGCCTGCCGGATCACAATAAAACGTCATGTCTTTACCGGGTCTCCTGTGAGTCGCTAGGCCGGGTCATACCGTGGGGTATATCCCCGACATTAGCCCCCAGGTTAGCTTGAATTTATTCATGCTAAGCTCCTGAAATAAGAGTAACAAATATGTTAAGTGGCTGGCTTGCTCCTTTGGCCGGCTTATAAAATGGCTCCTCAGAAATCCTGGTCTTTTCTGCATATGAATGAGTCATCTTGATAATCATCTTGCTTGTCAATGTCCTTTGAAAAATATTGAGAATAGAACACCCATATGCCATTGAGTCTGCTTCCAATACTCTTGGCGGGTCATCTTCGCCGGGTCATAATCATTGATGATGCCGGGTCATTATCGTTGGTGACACCGGGTCAAATAACTAGAATCCAGCTGACTTGATAAAAATATTGGGATGAAAATCCATCTGATGTAAAACCGGAATTCCATTGTTGTGAAGCAGGGCGGCTTATAAAATCTGGCGGGTTATGATCTTTTGATAACGCCGGGTCATAAATGTTGGTGACGCCGGGTCTAATAACTGAAATCCATAATTAACATCTTGAAAATTCTCCTCAAAGTTTTTGATATGTCTATATTACCTATAGCCCCCAAGCTCCGAGATTATCCATGATAACTTGGTGCTTTGCAATGATATATTGGACTGTGTAGCCCCCAAGTGCCGGGTTGTCCTGCCTGCAGCAACCTGGGACTTATAACTGTCGTATACCTTATAAAGCTTCGGCAGGTGTAGCCCCCAAGGGCTGGCTCATCAGAATATGATGCGCCGAGTCTTCAATTTGAATCTCTTAATCTGTTTGAACATCTGAATACTATAGCCCCCAAGTGCTGGGTCGCATGCCTGCAGCGACTTCGGACTTTTAGAAAATTTGATCTGAGTGGTGTAGCCCCCAAGTACCGGGTCAGTAAGAATTACTAAGCTGGGACTTAGAAAAATATAGAAAGGCTAGCTCATCTCCTTGAGATAATGTGGTCTTGCTGACAATGTAATGATTTGAAAATTGGCTTGCATTAGCCCCCAAGTGTTGTGGTGCGTGCTTGCAGCAACATGAGACTTGCATAATTGATATAAACTTGGACTTGAATAATGTAGCCCCCAAGTGCCAGGTTGTCTGCCTGCGGCGACTCGAGACTTTGTGAGAATAATATGAGTCACCACAATTTGTTGAATGAATCCTTGACCGTGGTTGTAATATAATCCGGAATGAATATCCTGGAATAATTCCTTTGTCTTTCACATGAAATCCCTGCTCGTGGTTGCGATGCAACCCGGCAAATATATATTGGAGAAATCCATGAGTGTTGTAGATTACTACAGAGCACAATTGAAGAAATCCGAGAAACGATCAATTAGATTACACGACATTATATCTGATAGGGCGGCTCTTGAAAAATAATGAATTCTCCGAGATGGCTTAAAAACCCCAATCATTTAGTACCGGTTATGATAAACCATGAAGATCCATCCAGGTTGGCTATTAAAGATCCATTTGCTCTTGCCGAAGTTTTTCATCATACTTAACAGTTGCTCATCTTAAGAGACAAGACCTGCAAAAATAAACAAGACAACATATATTCTGCATTGTTGTAAGGGCGGCTTAAAAAAGCACACCCGGAGATGTTATATCTTTCCTTGATTTTTTTTGAATTTTTTTGAACAACTCATGTGCCGGTTCTACTGGATTGACCCACCACTTAAAACTCCTTAGCAGTACAGGGTCTCTGTGGAGATTGGCCGTCAATTTCTTTGAACCGGCTCAGGGTCTCTAAGCGAGATTAACCGAAAGGAAGTGTGACGTCCCAGGAGAGACACGACAGGGCATGAGTACCCTGATAGCCAAAAAACTGCCTCTCACATGACATAAATCCGTTGTTTTAACCTTAAACAGTACAGGGTCATCAAGGATTAACTGTCTAAGAGTACGAATGGGCCACATAGCTGAGAGTCGGCAGTAGATGGGAGAGTTTATCCTTGCTTTCCGTAAGCCGACCCTCTCGGGACAAGAGCCACCGTTTTAACCTTAACCAGTACAGCGTCTCTATGCAGATTGATCGTCAATTTCTTTGAGCTGACTCAGGGTCTCTAGGCGAGATTAACTGGTAAGAGTTCAGCGGGTCACCTAGCGGAGCAGCATCAGCTTACAGGCAGGTTTAACCCTGTTTGACTTAAGAGCCGATCAAGAGGGTGCGTAAGCTAAACCCGTTGGGTTGGAAGGCCCCAAGTGACCTTTGTTGACAGAGTCAACTATTTGTCTTAAGAGCCGACCGATAGGGTGTGATAAGCTACACCCGGTGGGTGGGAAGCCCCCTGGACGATCATGTTGACGGAGTCAACTATTTTGCTTGAGCGCCGACCGATAGGGTGTGATAAGCTACACCCGGTGGGTGCGAAGCCCCCGGGACGATCATGTCGACGATATAAACTTGTGCACCATCTTGTAAGCCGCCATCTTGTAAGCCGCCATCTTGTATGAAGAAACGACAGAAGCTCCAAGTGACTTTATGATGATCCAATAAATCTGGGCACCCATGTTTGAATGGTGCATCATGGCGGTTAGTCCTCTTGGGCAACTTTTAATATTCCGCCAATAATGTAATAGCCCCCAGGATTGGGTTTTCTCTTGAAAAGTACCAAATGTGTCTCACCGTGTCTATAGCCCCCGAGTCTTAAGTTGACTTGAAAAGGCGGCTTGATAATCTCCACTGATAGTTGAGGTTGACCGTGGCGGGTTTATAGATGATCCCGTATGAACTGTTTTGATAACCCAGTCGATGGTTTGTCTCGGCTGGTTGTTGAAGTTAACCAAACTATAGCGGTGGTGACTTGTGCGTCTGTCCATTGGGCGGCTCATATAGGCGAGCATTGCACCGATATGTTGATGTAGATCAAACTGTGGGTGGCATCTTGCGCGCGTCCGTTGGGCGGCTCATATAGGCGAGCCCGATACTATTATGCCAATGTAGATTGGATCACAGTGCGGCGATTCAGAACCGTCCATTGGGCGGCTTGCACTGGTGTATGCAGCCACTGGCGTGTTGATGTAGACGTAGAAACCAGCATCGGCATTGTAAGCCGGTGCTGTTTGTGAAAGACGCCACGGTGTTGTAAGCCAGTGCGGATGGCGAGTCTCTCACGACGTTTGAAACCAGCATGGACGGTAAGTCACCGTGGTATTGTTAAGTCGGCGTGGTTGATGTAGCCTGGACCACGGGGCGGTGGCTCAGGAATGTCCATTGGACGGCCGGTGTAGGCGGCCACGACACCGGCTTACGGAGTTGAATGCAAGAGTTGTCCGGTGACTTGACATGAACGCGAGACTCGGTCGCGGCGTTGTCAGACGTCTTGATCGCGCAAACGTGAGATTTGGCCGCGGTGTTGGAAACCCGTGCAGTGCAACACGGATGAACGTCGGTCCAGGTTGATGTTGGTACACCTCCATCTCCATGGTACAACGCCACTTGAATAATAAGTAAATTTCTTGTGTAGAAAAAAATATCAAAGGACAGAGTACCTGTTTTTCAAGTAAGTAATATATACTCATAAGATAAACAAGACAAATAACTGGTCGGGAACGTCGCATGGGAAACAAAAAAAATCCTATGCACACGCAAGATCTATCCATGGTGATGAGAATCTATGAGAGGGAGAGTGGATCTACGTACCCTTGTAGATCGCTAAGCGGGAAGCATTAAGAAACGCGGTTGGTGTAGTCGAACATCTTCGCGATCCAAATCGTCGAGCGTCCCGCGATCACATCACGATCCGTCCCGCGATCCAATCACGATCCGTCCCGCGAACTCATCACGGTCCGTCCCGCGATCTCATCACGATCCATCCCTCGATCTCATCACAATCCGTCCCATGAACTCATCACGATCCGTCCCCCGAACTCATCATGAATTGTCTCGCGATCTTGATCACGGTCCTTCCGATCTAGCGCCGAACGGATGGCACCTCCGCGTTCAGCACACGTGCAGCTTGATGACGATCTCCACCATCTTGATCCAGCGAGAGGAAGTGGAGAGGAAGAAGAGTTCACCAGCAGCGTGACGGCTCTCCGGTGATGGTGGCGGAGCAATTCCGGCAGGGCTTCGCCTAAGCACTGCGGAAATCCGATCTAGAGGAGCACCGGTGGAACGTGTAGCACGTGGCCGTAAAATCAGGTGCCAAACCCTAAAATCCACCGGTATATATAAGAGGAGAGGAGGAGAGGCTGGCGCAAGGGCCAAGACTCCTAAAGGAGTCGGCCGAACTAGGAGGAGAGGAGTCCTCCTCCTCCACTCCTAGTAGGATTAGGACTCCTTCCTATTTTTGCCTTTTTGCCTTTTTCCACCTTTTTCCTTTTGGGTTTTCTTCTCCAGCCACATGGTCCTTGTGTGGGAGTTTCTAACATCCCACTAAGGGCTCATATTCACTCTCCCACAGCCCATGAAGCCTCTTGGGTCGAAATACCCCTCCCGGAGGTCTCCCGGTACACTACCGGCACTCCCGGTACACTACCGACGAGCCCGAAACTTTTCCGGCGACCAAATCAGGACTTCCTATATATGAATCTTTACCTCCGGACCATTCCGGAGCTCCTCGTGACGTCCAGGATCTCATCCGGGACACCGAACAACCTTCTGTCACCACCATACATAACTCTATACTACCGAAACGTCACCAAACCTTAAGTGTCCAGACCCTGCGGGTTCGAGAACTATGTAGACATGACCGAGACACCTCTACGGTCAATAACCAATGGTGGGACCTAGATGTCCACATGGTTCCTACATATTCTACGAAGATCTTTATCGGTCGAATCTCTATGTCAAGGATCCAGTTAATCCCGTATGATGTTCCCTTTGTTCTTCGGTATGTTAATGGCCCGAGATCCGATCGTTGGTATCTCCATACCTAGTTCAAACTCGTTACCGTCAAGTCTCTTTACTCGTTCCGTAATACAAGATACCTTGACTGACACTTAGTCACATTGCTTGCAAGGCTTTGTTGTGATGTTGTATTACCGAGTGGGCCCTGAGATACCTCTCCGTCACACGGAGTAACAAATCCTAGTCTCGACCATAACAACTCAATAGACACCCTTGGATACACCTGTAGAGCACCTTTATGGTCACCCAGTTACGTTGCGACATTTGATACACACAAGGTACTCCTCTGATATCTTTGAGTTGCATGATCTCATGGTCATAGGAACATATACTTGACATGCAGAAAACAGTAGCAATAAACTGACACGATCATATGCTACGTTTGTAGTTTGGGTCTTGTCCATCACATCATTATATCACATCATTCTCCTAATGATGTGATCCCGTTATCAGATGACATCACATGTCAATGGCTAGGAAACCTTGACCATCTTTGATCAACGAGGTAGTTCACTAGAGGCATACTAGGGACAGAGTGTCGTCTATTTACCCACACATGTAATGTGTTTCCATTCAATACAATTATAGCATGGATAATAAACGATTATCATGAACAAGGAAATATGATAATAAGCAATTTATTATTGCCTCTAGGGCATATTTCCAACAGTCTCCCACTTGCACTAGAGTCAATAATCTAGTTCACATCACCATGTGATTCGCATTGTTATGAATCTAACACCCAATGAATTCTGGGGCTCGATCATGCTTTGCATGTGAGAGAGGTCTTAGAGTCAACGGGTCTGCGGCATTCAGATCCATGTGTACTTTGCAAATCTCTATGCCAAACTATAAACACTGCTACCACACTTGGTACTATTCCAAATGGCTGCTCCTACTATACGTATCCAGATTGCTACTAGGAGTCATCCGAATTGGTGTTAAAGCTTGCATCGACGTAACTCTTTACAACAAACTCTTTATCACCTCCATAATCGAGAAACATCTCCTTAATTTTTAGTTACTAAGGATAATCTTGACCGTTGTCCAGTGATCCACTCCTGGATTACTCTTGTACCCCTTGACGGACTCATGGCAAGGCACACACAGGTGCGGTACACAGCATGGCATACTATACAGAGCCTATGGCTAAGGCATAGGGGACGACATTCGTCCTTTCTCTTTCTTCTACCGTGGTCGAGCTTTGAGTCTCACTCAACTTCACACCTTACAAAGCAGGCGAGAACACTTCTCTCTGACTAATCCATTTTCAACTCTTTCAAAATCTTGTCAAGGTATGTATTCATTGAAAGTCTTCTTAAACATCTTGATCTATCTTTATAGATCTTGATGCTCAACTATTAGGTAGCTTTATCCAGGTCTTCCTTTGAAAAACTCTTTTCAAACAATCCGTTTATGCTCTCCAGAAATTCTACATCATTTCCGAATAGCAATATGTCATCCACATATACTTATCAGAAACTCTATAGTGCTCCCACTGACTTTATTGCAAATACAAGTTTCTTGTAAACTTTGTATAGACTCAAAAACTTTGATCACCTCATCAAAGTGTATATTCCAACTCCAAGATGCTTGCTTCATTTCATAGAAGAATCACTAAAGCTCGCACACCTTTTAGCATCCTTAGGACTGACAAAACCTTTTGGTTGTATCTCACACAACCTTTCCTTAAGGAAGGAAACGATGTTTTGGCATCCATCTACCAGATTTCATAATTGAAAAATGCAGCAACTGCTAACATAATTCCAACAGACTTTAGCATCTCTACGAGTGAGAAAGTCTAATCGCAGTCAACTCCTTGAACTTGTCGTAAACTACTTTGCAACAAGTCGAGCTTTACAAATGGTAACATTTACCATTAGCGTCTTCCTTCATTTTAAAGATCCATTTGTACTTAATCACCTACTGTCCAACGAGCAAGTCCACCAAAGTCTATACATGGTTTTCATACATGGATCCTTTCTCGCATTTCATGGCCTCTAACCATTTGTTGGTTTTCGGGCCCATCATCGCTTCTCCACAGTTCGTAGGTTCATCGTTGTCCAACAACATGACCTCCAAGACAGGGTTGTCGTACCGCTCAGTAGCAGTACACGTCCTTGTTGACCTACGAAGTTCGATAGTAACTTGATCCGAAGCTTCATGATCAACATCATTAACTTCCTCTTCAACTGACGTAGGCTTCACAGAAACATCTTTCTGCGCTGCGCCACTTTGTTGTTGAAGTAAAGGTTTAATAACCTCATCAAGTTCTATTTTCCTCGTAGGTTGATAGTAACTTGATCCAAAGCTTCATGATCATCATCATTAACTTCCTCTTCAACTGACATAGGCTTCACAGAAACATCTTTCTGCGCTGCGCTACTTTCTGGTTGAAGCAGAGGTTCAATAACCTCATCAAGTTCTATCCTCCTCCCACTCAATTCTTTCAACAAAAACCCTTTCTCGAGAAAGGACCCAGTTTTAGCAACAAACATTTTATGCTTGGATCTGAGATAGAAGGTTCACCCAACTATTCTTAGGGTATTCTATGAAGATGCATTTGTCCGCTTTGGGTTCGAGCTCAGTAGGTGAAAACATTTTCCACACAAGCGTCGCAGCCCCAAACATTAAGAAATGACACCTTAGGTTTCTATCAAACCATAGTTCACATGGTGTCATCTCAACTGATTTAGATGGTGCCCTATTTAAAGTGAATGTAGTTGTCTCTAATGCAAAACCCCAAAATTATAGTAACAATATCCAATAGAGCATGACTATGACGTTCGGACACACCATCACACTATGGTGTTCCAGGTGGCGTGAGTTGTGAAACAACTTTCACATTGTCTAAAGTTGTCTCTAATGCAAAACCCCAAAACGATAATAGACATCATAGCATGGACCATATCCAATAGAGCATGACTATGACGTTCGGACACACCATCACACTATGGTGTTCCAGGTGGCGTGAGTTGTGAAACAACTTTCACATTGTCTAAAGTTGTATGCCAAACTCGTAACTCATATATTCACCTCCACGATCATATCGCAAACATTTTTATCTTCTTGTCACGATGATCTTAAACTTCACTCTGAATTTGCTTGAACCTTTCAAACGATTCAGGCATGTGTTTCATTAAGTAAATATACACTATATCAACTCAAATCATCAGTGAATGTAAGAAAATAATGATATCCACCGCACGCTACAAGACTCATTGGATTGCATACATCAACATGTATCATTTCCAATAAATCACTTGCCTGCTTCATCAAAATAGAAAATGGGGTCCTTAGTCATCTTGACCAAGAGGCATGGTTCGCATGTCTCAACCGATTCGAGATCGAATGAGTCCAAAGATCCATCAGCATGGAGTCTCTTCATGCGTTTTACACCAATATGACATTTAGTGGCAATGCCACAAGTATGTGGTACTATTATTATTAAATTTGGATACTTTGGCATCAATGTTATGAACATGTGTATTACTACGATCAAGTTTCAACAAACCATTCTTACTGGGTGCATGACCGTTGAAGGTATTATTCATGTAAATAGAGTAACCATTATTCTCTAACTTAAATGAATAACCGTGTTGCAATGAACATTATCTAATCGCGTTCATGCTCAACGCAAAAACACCAAATAACATTTATTTACGTTCGTCACTAATCTCGAAGGTAGAGAGAGCGTGCGATGTTGATCACATCAACCTTGGAAACATTTTCAACACACATCGTCACCTCACACTTAGCTAGTTCTCTATTTATTCTGTAGCTTTTATTTCGAGTTACTAACATTTAGCAACCGAACCGGTATCCAATACTCAGGTGCTACTAGGAGTACAAGCAAGGTACACATCAATAACACGTATATCAAATATACTTCTGTCGACGTTGCCAGCCTTCTTATCTACCAAGTATCTAGGGTTGTTCCGCTTCAGCGACCTCTCTCCTCATAATTGAAGCACTTAGTCTCGGGTTTGGGTTAGACTATGGGTTGCTTCCCTGGAGATGCAACTGACTTGCTATCCATGAAGTTTCCCTCCTTACTGTTGCCCTTCTCGAAACTAGTGGTTTTGACTAACCATCAACACTTGACGCTCCTTCTCGATTTCTACCTTCGCGGTGTCAAACATCGCGAACAGCTCCGAGATCATTATTTCTATCCTTAGCATTTTATAGTTCATCACCAAGTTCTAGTAGCTTAGTGACAGTGACTTGGAGAACTATATCAATCACTATCTTATCTGGAAGATCAACTCCCACTCGATTCAAGCGATTGTAGCACCCAGACAATCTGAGCACATGCTCAACGATTGAGCTATTCTCTTTCATATTACAGGCAAAGAATCTTGTTGGAGATCTCATATCTTGCAACACGGGCATGAGCCTGAGATCCTAATTTCAGCTCTTAGAACATCTCATATGTTCTGTGACATTCAAAACGTTTTGGAGCCTCAATTCTAAGCCGTAATGCATGACGCACTAAACTATCAAGTTGTCATCAAAACGTGCCTGTCAGATGTTCACAACATCTATAGACGACGCTAGAGGGGTTGGCGCACCGAGCGGTGCATTAAGGACATAAGCCTTCTGTGCAGCAACGAGGACAATCCTCAGATCACGGAGCCAGTCCGCAATATTGCTACCATCATCTTTCAACTCTATTTCTCTAGGAACATATAAAAATACAAGGGAGCTACAGCGTGAGCTAGTAATCTACAACACAGTTTGCAAAGACACTACTGACTATGTTCATGATAATGAGTTCAATTAATCATATTACTTAAGAACTCCCACTCAAATTGACATCCCTCCGGTCATTCGAGTGATACATGATCCAAATTCACCAACTCAAGTCCGATCATCACGTGAGTTGAGGTGGTTACAATGGTGACCGTCATCATGTTGATCATATCTACTATATGACTCATGTTCGACCTTTCGGTCTCTTGGTTTCCGAGGCCATGTCTGTACATGCTAGGCTCGTCAAGTTTAACCCGAGTGTTCTGCATGTGCAACACTGGCTTGCACCCGTTGTATGTGAATGTAGAGTCTATCACACCCGATCATCACGTGGTATCTCGACACGAAGAACTTCCGCAACGGTGCACACTCGGGGAGAACACAATTTATCTTGAAATTAAGTGAGGGATCACCTTATAATGCTACCATTGTCCTAAGCAAAACAAGGTGCATAAAAGTATTAACATCACATGCAAATCATAAGTGACATGATATGGCCATGAACTTGTGCTTTTGATCTCCATCATGAAAGCACCGGCATGATCTCCATCGTCACTGGCATGACACCATGATCTCGATCATCTTGATCTCCATCAATGTGTCTCCATCGGGGTTGTCGCGCCCACCATGCTTCTACTACTATTGCTACCGTTTAGCGATAAAGTAAAGCATTACATAGCGCTTAATGATTGACACGCAGGTCATACAATAATTAAAGACAACCCTATGGCTCCTGCCGGTTGCCGTACTCATCGACATGCAAGTCGTGATAATCTATACATCACATGATCCTCTCATACATCACATATATCATATCATGTAATTGGCCATATCACATCACAACATACCCTGCAAAAACAAGTTAGACGTCCTCTAATTGTTGTTGCATGTTTTACGTGGCTGCTACGGGTATCTAGCAAGAACAATTCACATCTACGCAAAAAAAAACCACAACGGTGATACACTAGTTGCTTTTCAACCTTCTCAAGGACCGCCTTTGTCGAATCCGATCCAACTAAAGTGAGAGAAACTGGCACCCACAAGCCATCTATGCAACAAGTTGCGTTTGAGGGAACCGGTCTCTCGTAAGCGTACGAGTAATGTTGGTCCGGGCCGCTTCATCTCACAATACCGTTGAATCAAAACACGACCAAGGGAGGAAGCAATCTAAGCATCAACGCCCACAAACTCTTTGTGTTCTACTCGAGATCTCATCTACACATAGACCTAGCTCATGATGCCACTCTAATTGTTGTGACTTGACATGAACGCGAGAGTCGATCGCGGCGTTGTCAGACGTCTTGGTCACGCAGATGTGAGATTTGGCCACGGTGTTGGAAACCCGTGTAGTGCAACACGGATGAATCGGTCCAGGTTGATGTTGGTGCACCTCCATCTCCATGGTACAATGCCACTTGAATAATAAGTAAATGTCCTGTGTAGAAAAAATACCAAAGGACAGATTAGCTGTTTTTGAAGGAAGTAATATATACTCATAAGATAAACAAGACAAATAACTGTTGGGGAACGTCGCATGGGAAACAAAAAATTTCCTACGCACACGCAAGATCTATCCATGGTGATGAGCATCTACGAGAGGGAGAGTGGATCTACGTACCCTTGTAGATCGCTAAGTGGGAAGCGTTAAGAAACGCGGCTGGTGTAGTCGAACATCTTCGCGATCCAAATCGCCGAGCGTCCCGCGATCACATCATGATCCGTCCCGCGATCCAATCACGATCCGTCTCATGAACTCATCATTATCCGTCCCGCGATCTCAACATGATCCGTCCCGCGATCCATCACGATCCATCCCGTGAACTCATCACGATCCGTCTCGCGAACTCATCACGAACCGTCTCGCGATCTTGATCATGGTCCTTCCGATCTAGCACCGAACGGACGACACCTCCGCGTTCAGCACACGTGCAGCTTGATGACGATCTCCACCGTCTTCATCCAGCAAGAGGAAGTGGAGAGGAAGAAGAGTTCACCGGCAGCGTGAGGGTGCTCCGGTACACTACCGACGAGCCCGAAATTTTTCCGGCGACCAAAACAGGACTTCCTATATATGAATATTTACCTCCGGACCATTCCGGAGCTCCTCATGACGTCCGGGATCTCATCTGGGACTCCGAACAACCTTCGATCACCACCATACATGACTCTAGACTACCGAAACGTCAACAAACCTTACGTGTGCAAACCCTGCGGGTTCGAGAACTATGTAGACATGACCGAGACACCTCTACGGTCAATAACCAATGGCGGGACCTGGATGTCCACATTGGTTCCTACATATTCTACGAAGATCTTTATCGGTCGAACCTCTATGTCAAGGATCCAGTTAATCTCGTCTGATGTTCCCTTTGTTCTTCGGTATGTTACTTGCCCGAGATTCGATCGTCGGTATCTCCATACCTAGTTCAACCTCGTTACCGGTAAGTCTCTTTACTAGTTCTGTAATACAAGATCCCGTGACTAACACTTAGTCACATTGCTTGCAAGGATTTGTTGTGATTTTTTATTACCGAGTGGGCCCTGAGATACCTCTCCGTCACACGGAGTAACAAATCCCAGTCTTGATCCATGCCTACTCAACAGACACCCACGGAGATACCTGTAGAACACCTTTATAGTCACCCAGTTACGTTGCGACGTTTGATACACACAAGGTACTCCTCCGATGTCAGTGAGTTGCATGATCTCATGGTCATAGGAACACATACTTTGACATGCAGAAAACAGTAGCAATAAACTCACACGATCATATGCTATGTTTGTAGTTTGGGTCTTGTCCATCACATCATTCTCCTAATGATGTGATCTCGTTATCAAATGACATCACATGTCAATGGCTAGGAAACCTTGACCATCTTTGATCAACGAGCTAGTCCACTAGAGGCATACTAGGGACAGAGTGTCGTCTATTTACCCACACATGTAATGTGTTTCCATTCAATACAATTATAGCATGGATAGTAAACGATTATCATGAACAAGGAAATATGATAATAACTAATTTATTATTGCCTCTAGGGCATATTTCCAACAATAACACCTGTATTTTTGCGGATGAACTCGAATGATTTTTTCAGGTAAACGCGGACGTAGAGTAGCACATGCAATCCATCCATCCCTGATCTCCATGCTTGTAGTAGCACTTTGGTCTTATTTACTTGTACGTGGAGATATGACACATATATGCTTGGACTCTTCTCATCATTTTTTTTGGGCAGCTGTTTGCCTTTTTTGGCTTGGCCACGGCGACGGCGGGGCGTGGCTAGGGCGGTCCATGGTAGAGGCTGAGGAAGCAGCTCGGCAGCTCATGGCGCGGGAGCGGAGGAGGCAGAGTAGAGGCGGGGTACAATGGGCGCGGCGGCTGCCGGCAGCCGCGGGGGCGAGGCAGAGCGGAGGCGGGTGAGGTGGCTCAGCGGTGGAGGAGAGGTGTGCTGGCGAAGAGCCGGCCCGGGGCGTGAAGGGACAGCAAGCGGTGGAGGAGGCTATCACGCGTGCCGACACGAGCCGACACCGACGATGACGGTGGACATGAGGAGGCCCCCGTTCTCCATGTGACCAAGCCACCACGATACCCAGACTTCCCGCCGGTGCCTTGCGTGAGTGCGCTCGACTTATGCACATGGCATGCAAGTTTGGGTTAGACAAAGCGACGGATCGATCCGGATCCTCAATCCAAATCAAAGAGAAAGATGAACTCACCCTTGGTCTCGAATTACTGAATCCTGATACATACCACTTTCTGACTCTGAAAATCCCTTGGACGGCAGATTCGATGCTGCAAAAAATATTGTTTCTGTCCTCTGGTGGTGGCAAAATCTTCTCTTTCTTTGCCTTCGTCTTTCCTACTGCAATTGACGGTTTGCGGGGCGAGCGGACACAAGCCGGCGTGCAGGGGCGCGGTCGACTCGAATTGAGGAGTCCTCAAGGCAGCAGCGGAACGGTGCTGCCCGGGTAGCTCAGATGCGCCAGTCTGCGGCGGCGGCTCAGCCATGGCAGAAGCAGGGCACAGCCGGGCGAGGGAGCGCAGCCAGGCGGGTTACTGCGGTGACGAGACGGATGCACGGAGGCTAGGTGAGCTCGGACACGCGGCGGTGGAACGATGCCGGCTTGGAGTCTGGCGAAGCGCGTCGGAGGCGGGGACAGCGGCGTCGAGTCCGTGTCTGAACCCTCCTCCAAGTCTTGCCCCCCCCTTTTTTTTACTTTAGAGTCATCTGTCCGGACTAGTCTTGGCTTTGGTCAACGAGGCCATATTAATTCTGATCGATCTTGGGCACGACCTTGACCTACAGCGGCGGCCGAGGCCATCCTAATTTGCTTTGATCTCAACTCGTATACGATGATCTAACTTGATTTTTGATCTCTGGTGATCTGATGATTCTGCCAACGAAACTAATACACGTCGTTGAATTTACTTGTCAACTTCTCATCCTGAAGAACTTGAAGACGATCTAATCCTCTTGAGCCAGATTTTCATCCAAACAACGACGAGTTTCTCGATCCCTTAAGAATTCGCTCCAAGAACATAACACCACCGTGTTGGCGCCACGGTGGGCGCCAACTGTCGTGGATTTGTCATGGCAGATGTCCGGCTAAACGGACTTAGGTTCGGGGCGGAAGCGCAACTTTGTGGCGGCTTGAAGGGGTTGATCGGAATCGAGAGACGTGGAGTTTACCAAGGTTCGGCCCCTCCAATGGAGGTAAAAGCCTACGTCCTGCTTGTCTGGTATTGATGATGAAGAAGACCTCTTGGTTACAAGGTTGTTGTCTACTACCTCTAATCACGAGAGCGTCTAATCTGTCTATCTCTAATCTCTTGTGTCTGTCTAAACTTGTGGACTTGTGAACTTGTCTTTCTAGGGGTGCTCAACCCCTCCTTATATAAGTGGAGAGGGTAGGCTTACAAAAAGAGTCCTGCTAGGAGTAGGATGAGGACTAATCTCTTTAGAATCCTATTCCGGGTCTTGTTTCTCTTGTAAGGAAATCCTTTCTCCTTTTGGCCTTCTCTTGTGAGCCACTTGGCGCTGGCTCACACGCCGGGTCTTGGGCCTGGTCGTCCTGCGACCCACCTGCCGGATCACCAATAAAACGTCATGTCTTTATCGGGTCTCCTGTGAGTCGCCAAGCCAGGTCATATCACGGGGTATATCCCCGACAGTACCCGGGCGCGAGATTGCTGAGTTCCCGTGGCTCACACATTACTACAACAATCCAGGTGCAGGTATAGATGAGATCACGCTAGATGATGTGACGCAGCTCCAGTGGGAGTATGACGAGGAGCGTTGCAGGATGTACGTCACTTATCCAGACGAGTAGAGTGGCCATGGTTGTGATCTTCGGGGCTAGCAAGCCAGTGTCATTGCATCATTTTATCGTTTGTTTTCGTCCGTAGCTGGACCCTGTCTTTGGATTCATGTTTGAATTCATTGTGTGGAATTGTAATTTAGCATGTGGCAAGTGTAAGCCAACTCATATACTCTTCCCTTCCTAAATGTATGTAATGATGCTGAACTTGCGAACATCAAGATGCGCCTCTATCCCTGTCGAGGCCCCGATGCCTTAAATATGGATAGGCGTGCATCTTGGGCGTGACAAGTTGGGATTCAGAGCCGTACGACCATAGGAGCCCTTTGCTTGATCGAACTTGGCCGAGTCGAGTCTAGTAAAATCTATTTTGAGTCTAGTTATATCGAAGAGTAGGTTTCTTTTCACTCCTCTTCTATGCTCTGGTGAGGTATTCGACTTAGGAATTTTTATTGTACTCCTCTTCTCGCTCAAAAAAAATTTAGGATCACGCGGATATTTTGGAGTCTATATGATACCGATGTGACGGCGTTCTGTCTTGGTCCCTCCTGTCTGACTTGATTTCTTCCAGGGAGTCGAGCTCCAGGGAATTTTGGCACATCGTTATCATTCAGCTTCCTTATTATCTTAGGACGGAGAGTGTTCGGAATTACTTCAATACTTGTCATGGTGAGATAAGGTCGGAGTCACCCAGTACTGGGGAGGCGTCCGGGGTACCACCATGATTAGTATCGTTGTGCTTTCGAGGATTCGAGTAAGATGGATTTGCGAAAGCCTCTAGTTATGTGTTGAAGGATGGATACAGTTGGGGTGTAGGTTTGCTAGTTGTGTGAGATATTTCCTCCTTGTATCCCCCACGCCGGATTGCATAACCAGAAAGTTTTCGGAAGTTCTTAGGTGGGAACTCATGTAGTTATCTAGGATCATCTTCTTCAGATGTATGAGGGCTTATACATTTTCTCCGAGCAACATTAGCTCAATACTTTTGTGTTATTGCAAGTGGCTTCTAATATCGGAT